>CM077663.1:89715857-91173357 GCA_039707655.1 Elymus sibiricus
ATGTATTCCGTATATAGTCATACGTGCTTGCGATAAGAACTTGCATGACATCTTTTGTCCTACCCTCCGGTGGCAGCAGGGTCCTATTGGAAACTAAGAGATATTAAGGCCGCCTTTTAATAGAGAACCAGAACAAAGCATTAACACATGGTGAATATATGAACTCCTCAAACTACGGCAATCACCGGAAAGAATCCCAATTATTGTCACCTTGGGGTATGCGGATCAAGACACGTAATAGGTGTCTTATATTCAGAGATAATATAATATGTTCAGATCTGAAATCATGGCACTCGGGCCCTAGTGACAAGCATTAAGCATAGCAAAGTCATAGCAACATCAATCATAGAACATAGTGGACAATAAGGATCAAGCCCTATCAAAGTTAACTCGATTACATGATCAATCTCATCCAATCGCACCACCGTCCAGCAAGCCTACAAAGGAATTACTCACTCCCGGTGGTGAGCATCATGGCGGTGTTGATGGAGAAGGGTTGGTGATGACGACGGCGACGATTTCCCCTCTCCGGAACCCCAAACGTACTCCAGATCAGCCCTCCCGAGGAAGAACAGGAGGTGGTGGTGGCTCCGTCTCGCGAAACGCGATGAAAACTTCTCTCTGATTTTTTTTCTCCGAATATGTGAATTTATAGGAGTGGATTTAGGGTCGGAGCAGCCTCGTGGGCCCCAGCACACAACAGGGGGTGGCCGCGCCCTATTGCCTTGTGGGCCCGAGGGGCACCCCCTCTGGTGGGTCTTGGCTCCATAATTCATTATAATTCCCACAAAGAATTCACAAAAGTTTTCCTCAATTCCGAGAACTTTTATTTCCACACAAAAATAACGCCAAGATAGTTTTGCTGAAAACAGCGTCAGTCCGGGTTAGTTCCATTCAAATCATGCAAATTAGAGGTCAAAACCAGAGCAAAAGTGTTTGGAAAAGTAGATACGTTGGAGACGTATGAATAAGCATAATACGGGATCGCATTGAAGCGAGCGAATGATGTGCGCCGTAAGAGCGGGTGGTACCCACTTCGAAAGGGGACAATGTCGAAGATTAACTCCTCGCTCTGGAAGTTCTCGGGTGTTCCGAAGACAACTTCCAGTGACACAGTTCCGGTGCAATGAGCCTCAACACCTGGTATGACTCCTTTAAAGGTGGTGTTGCTCGGCTTGATCCGAGATGAGTCAATACCCAACTTCCTGACCGTGTCCTCATAGATTAATTTGAGGCTGCTCCCATCGTCCATATAAGGACGCGTGTTAGATGGAAACCATCGACAATTAGGTCCAGGACAAGTGCAGCTGAACCGCCATGCCTGATGCTGGTCGGATGGTCATGTATGTCGAATGTGACCGGGCAAGCCAACCACAGATTGAACTTCGGGGCGACTGGCTCTAACGTGTAGATGTCCCAAAGTGCGCTCTTTCTCTCCCTCTTGGGGATGTGGGTAACATATATCATGTTCACGTCTGTTACCTCATTAGGAAACTTCTTTTGGCCTCCATTATTGGGCCGCCGAGGTTCATCCTCATCTTTGCTGCGCTTTTGGGTTTTATCGGACCCTCCGTAGCTACCTTTCTAGCTTGTCTAAAGACCCAGCAATTCATGTTAGTGTGGGTTGCTAGTTTGTCCTGAGTGCCATGAGTTTGTCATGGTCTATCCAAGATCTTGTCTAGCTTGCTAGGTCCATCATTATTTCCTTTAAAGGGTTTTCTTTTTGGTCCGGATCTCGGTCTGGTGAACCCTGCATTGACTACAGTGCCCTCTATGTCGCTTCCGCCATTTTTATGCATGCGCTTATTTTTGTTGCGTCGAGGCTTGCCATTGGCATCGCGTGTCTCCGAGGTGCCTGCCTCACCATTGTGACTGCTCCGCGCGAGCCATCTATCCTCTTCCGCACAAAAGTGGGTCATCTGTGATGTGAGGGATGACATGGTCCTCGGCCTTTCTTGGCCGAGCTGGCAGGCAAGCCACTCATCTCGGATGTTATTTTTGAATGAAGCAATGGCTTCGGTATCGGAGCAATCTATGATCTGATTCTTTTTAGTGAGGAACTTGTTCCGAAACTTCTAAGCAAATTCGCCTGGCTGCTGGATGACACGACTGAGGTTCTAAGCGTCCGGAGGTCGGACGTACGTTCCTTGGAAATTTGCCATGAAGGCATCTTCATGGTCTTCCCATCTACCGATGGAATGAGGATGCAGGCTATTAAGCCAATGCCTAGCCAGCCCCTTTAGCTTGAGCGGCAGATATTTGATGGCGTGGAGATCATCTTCGTTAGCCATGTGTATGTGGAGGAGGAAGTCCTCGATCCACACTGCTGAGTCTGTTGTGCCATCATAGGGTTCTATATTGATGGGCTTAAAATCGTCTAGGAAAGTATATTCCATTACCATATCTGTGAAACAGCTCGGGTGGGCTAGACCTCGGGACCAAGTAGTAGCTCGTTGGAGGTCGGGGGAGAGCTGCTCGTAGGCTTGATCTCGGACATGACCGTTCCTATCTAACCAGGTGTCGTAGCCGTCGAGCCCGGCTGACGCGCGTCCTCTAGAACTGTAGATGGACCAAGGAGGTGCTCGGTTTGCCTCAATGTGACATCGAACGTCATGAGGGTCTAGGTAATCAATGGGGTCTTTTCCGTAATGGAGTGGTGTCAGTCGGGTATCAACGTTTTCCTGCACTAGCATATCCCGACCTCTAGGGGGTCGGTCAGGCTCGTCGGCGGTTAGTTCTTTGTCGAACTCCGGCAGCAAATGCCTATGTGGGTATGATTTCGGTGCGCTACGGCGTCGGTCCTCGAGGTCTTGTTCGGCCAAGAGTACTACAACCCATTCTTCATTCAGCGCATCCACGTTCGCTCGGAGCTGTTGCTGTTTGCATTTCATGCTTCGAGCGGTGGCGATAAGGGGTCGCCTCAAGCGCTCTTGCTCCAAGGGGTCTTCAGGAACGATAAAGTCCTCATTGCCGAGGATCTCGTCCTCCTCGGACTCCGGCGCTCGGGCCCTAGTGACAAGCATTAAGCATAGCAAAGTCATAGCAACATCAATCACAGAACATAGTGGACACTAGGGATCAAGCCCTATCAAACTTAACTTGATTACATGATCAATATCATCCAATCCCACCACCGTCCAGCAAACCTACAAAGGAATTACTCACTCCCAGTGGTGAGCATCATGGCGGTGTTGATGGAGAAGGGTTGGTGATGATGACGGCGACGATTTCCCCTCTCCGGAGCCCCAAACGGACTCCAGATCAGCCCTCCCGAGGAAGAACACGAGGTGGCACGGGTCCGTCTCGTGAAACGCGATGAAAACTTCTCTCTGATTTTTTTCTCCAAATATGTGGATTTATAGGAGTGGATTTAGGGTTAGAGGAGCCTCGTGGGCCCCAGCACACAACAGGGCGTGGCCAGTGGGTGGCCGCGCCCTATTGCCTTGTGAGTCCTAGGGGCACCCCCTCTGGTGGGTCTTGGCTCCATAATTCATTATAATTCACACAAAAAATTCACAAAAGGTTTCGTCAATTCTGAGAACTTTTATTTCTACACAAAAATAACGCCAAGATAGTTCTGCTGAAAACAGCGTCAGTCCGGGTTAGTTCCATTCAAATCATGCAAATTAGAGGTCAAAACCAGAGCAAAAATGTTTGGAAAAGTAGATACGTTGGAGACGTATCGATAAGCATAATACGAGACCGCATTAAAGCGAGCGAATGATGAGCGCCCTAGGAGCGGGTGGTACCTGATACGTCTCCAACGTATCTACTTTTCCTCACTCTTTGCCCTTGTTTTGGACTCTAATTTGCATGATTTGAATGGAACTAACCCGGACTGACGCTGTTTTCAGCAGAATTGCCATGGTGTTGTTTTTGTGCAGAAATAAAAGTTCTCAGAATGGAACGATACTTTCTGGAGATTTATTTTGGAAAATATAAAACATACTAGAGCCAAAAACCACCGGAGAGGGGGGCCAGTGTGCGCAGCACCCACCAGGGCGCGCCAGCCCCCTCCCGGCTTGCCCTGGTGGGGGATGGGCACCTCGGGGGCCCACTGGCCCTATCTCCACCACTATAAATTCCTAAATTTGGAGAAAAAAATAGGAGAAAAAGAATTATCGCGTTTCACGAGACGGAGCCGCCGCCACCTCCTGTTCTTCATCGGGAGGCCAGATCTGGAGCCCGTTTGGGGCTCCGAAGAGGGGAATCTTCGGTCTTCGTCATCATCAACCTTTCTCCATTGCCAATTCCATGATGCTCCCCACCGGGAGTGAGTAATTCCTTCGTAGGCTTGCTGGTCGGTGAGGAGTTGGATGAGATTCATCATGTAATCGAGTTAGTTTTGTTAGGGCTTGATCCCTAGTATCCATTATATTCTGAGATTGATGTTGCTATGACTTTGCTATGCCTAATGCTTGTCACTAGGGCCCGAGTGCCATGATTTCAGATCTGAACCATTTATGTTATCAGCTCTATATCTACGTTCTTGATCCGATCTTGCCTTGTCATGTGCACCTATTACGTGTTATGATCCGTCAACCCCATAGTGACAATATTTGGGATACTTCGCGGTGATGACCGTAGTTTGAGGAGTTCATGTATTCACCATGTGCTAATGCTTTGTTCCGGTTCTGTATTCAAAGGAGGCCTTAATATCCCTTAGTTTCCTTATGGACCCCGCTGCCGCGGGAGGGTAGGACAAAAGACGTCATGCAAGTTCTTTTCCATAAGCACGTATGACTATTTACGGAATACATGCCTACATTACATTGATGAACTGGAGCTAGTTCTGTATCACCCTAGGTTATGACTGTTATATGATGAATATCATCCAACGAGTTACCGATCCAGTGCCTATGACCTTTCCACTTATTGCTCTTGCTAAGTTACTACTGCTATTGCTGTTGTTCCAACTGCTACAAAACTACTGCTACTACTGTTACTGCTACTGTTACTATTGCAACTGCTATCAAAACTACCATATTACTGTGCTACTGATCACTCTGCTGCAGATATTTAATCTCCAGGTGTGGTTGAATTGACAACTCAACTGCTAATACTCTCAAGTATTCTTTGGCTCCCCTTGTCTCGAATCTATAAATTTGGGTTGAATACTCTACCCTCGAAAACTGTTGCGATCCCCTATACTTGTGGGTTATCAGTACCCACTTCGAAAGGGCACAATGTCGAAGATTAACTCCTCGCTCCGGAAGTTCCCGGGTGTTCCGAAGATAACTTCCAGTGACACAGTTCCGGTGCAACGAGCCTCAACACCTAGTATGACTCCTTTAAAGGAGGTGGTGCTCGGCTTGATCCGAGATGAGTCGATACCCAACTTCCTGACCGTGTCCTCATATATTAAGTTGAGGCTGCTCCCGCCGTCCATAAGGACACATGTTAGATGGAAACCATCTACAATTAGGTCTAGGACAAGTGCAGCTGAACCGCCATGCCTGATGCTGGTCAGATGGTCATGTGTGTCAAATGTGATCGGGCAAGCCAACAACATATTGAACTTCGGAGCGACTAGCTCTAACACATAGATGTCCCAAGGTGCGCTCTTCCTCTCCCTCTTGGGGATGTGGGTAACATATATCATGTTCACCTCTGTTACCTCATTAGGGAACTTCTTTTGGCCTCCATGTGGGCCGCCGAGGTTCATCCACGTCTTCGCTGTGATTTTGGGTTTTATTTGGACCCTCCGTAGCTACCTTGCTAGCTTGTCTGAAGACCCAGCAATTCATGTTATTCTGGGTTGCTAGTTTGTCCTAAGTGCCATGGATTTGGCACGGTCTATCCAGGATCTTGTCTAGCTTACTAGGTCCATCATTATTCCCTTTAAAGGGTTTTCTTTTTGGTCCGGATCTCGGTCCGGTGAACCCTGCATTGACTGCAGTGCCCTCTATGTCGCTTCCGCCATTTTTATGCATGCGCTTATTTTTGTTGCGTCGAGGCTTGCCATTGGCGTCGCGTGTCTCCGAGGTGCCTGCCTCACCATTGTGACTGCTCCGTGCGAGCCATCTGTCCTCTTCCGCACAAAAGCCGGTCATCTGTGATGTGAGGGCTGACATGGTCCTCGGCCTGTCTTGGCCGAGCTGGCAAGCAAGCCACTCATGTAGGATGTTTTTTTTTTAATGAAGCAATGGCTTCGGCATCGAAGCAATCTATGATCTGATTCTTTTTAGTGAGGAACATGCTCCAAAACTTCTGAGCAAATTCGCCTGGCTGCTGGATGACACGACTGAGGTCGTCAGCATCCGGAGGTCGGACGTACATTCCTTGGAAATTTTCCCTGAAGGCATCTTCATGGTCTTCCATCTACCGATGGATTGAGGACGCAGGCTGTTAAGCCAATGCCTAGCCGGCCCCTTCAGCTTGAGCGACAGATATTTGATGGCATGGAGATCATCTCCGTTAGCCATGTGTATGTGGAGGAGGAAGTCCTCGATCCACACTGATGGGTCTGTTATGCCATCATAGGGTTCTATATTGATGGGCTTAAAACCGTCTGGGAAAGTATATTCCATTACCCTATCTATGAAACAGCTTGGGTGGGCTGGACCTCGGGACCGAGTAGTAGCTCATTGGAGGTCGGGGGAGAGTCGCTCGTAGGCTTGATCTCGGACATGACCGTTCCTGTATAACCAGGTGTCGTAGCCATCGAGCTCGGCTAGCGCGCGTCCTCTAGAACCGTAGATGGACCGAGGAGGTGCTCGGTTTGCCTCAATGTGACATCGAACGTCATGAGGGTCTAGGTAATCGATGGGGTCTTTGCCGTAATGGAGTCAGTCGAGTATCAACGTTTTCCCGCACTAGCCTATCCCGACCTCTAGGGGGTCGGTCAGGCGTGTCGGCGGTTAGTTCTTCATCGAACTCCGGCACCAAATGTCTGCGTGGGTATGATTTCGCTGCGCTACGGCATCAGTCCTCGAGGTCTTGTTCAGCCAAGAGTACTTCAACCCATTCTTCATTCAGTGCATCTGCATTCGCTCGGAGCTGTTGCTGTTTGCGTTTCATGCTTCGAGCGGTGGCGATAAGGGGTCGCCTCAAGCGCTCTTGCTCCAAGGGGTCTTCGGGAACGCTAAAGTCCTCAGTGCTGAGGCTCTCGTCCTCCTCGGACTCCGGCATGTAATTGTCATCAGCCCCTTCAAAGAGGTCATCGGGATCTGAGTCTGCGGGATGTTCTTCGGGATCGCCGTTCTGTACTAGGGAGGCTTGAGGGTTCTCTCCCGTGTTATCATCGTCGCCGGTCATTTCCTCACCGTCATCGGCAGTGGCGTTGTTGCCGTTGGGCTCCCCATTATTTCTTCGGCGTTTGTGTCGTTGTTTAGGAGGGGATTTGGGGGTGTCCACCATGTAGACGTCATAGGTGGATGTCGCGGTCCACTTGTCGGTGTTTACCAGGGGCGAAGTGTGCTCTTTATGGCCATCTGCATCTTCTTCAATGTATGTGGCCTCGTCGTCGTCTAGCACATCGGTTAAGTCGTCGACCGTGGCGACTAGGTGGGTGGTGGGTGGGACATAAATTTCCCGATCGTCGGCTTTAAGTCCGATCTTATCATAAACTGAAGTTGAGATAGACATGTTCTGGATATGATCGAGCATCACATTCAAGTGAGATAGTTCTTCGCAGTTCATTGCCTGGCTATAAGCGGGGCTAGCTCGAAGTATGCCCGGTGTATAGTTTGGGGTTGGCTCGAGATCCAACATGGCTTCAAAGATTGGGGCCAAGCCTAAGCCCAGACCGGGGTTCGAGGGGAGGTCGCCCGAAGTCGTCACATCGGGGTTTTCTATTGACATCGAGGTCTCTGGCCCGACATCCTTGAAAGAGATCGGTTTCGGAGTCGATCCTCCGGCGCCAGGCAGCCTATCCACCGGGCCAGGTGTCCAGCCTGACAGGATGAGTTCTCCACGGGAGTCCACGTTGTATTACAGGCCTTCGAAGGTCACGATCTGACCCGGGCATAGTTCTCGATGGGGGCCAAATGGTCGGTCGAATCGGCATAGAACATCATGTTGCCGAACACAGAGTTGGTCAGGGACGTAAACTCTCCCATAGCCGGTGCCGCAGTTGATCTGTAGATGATCTGTTGATCCTTCTATCGATCTCACAATGGGGCTCTTAATGAAAGCACCAGTGTCGGTGTGAAAACTGGCAGACCTCGGGGTAGGGGGTCCCGAGCTATGGATCTCAGACGGATGGTAACAGGAACAAGGGAGACAACGTTTACGCAGGTTCGGGCCCTCTTGATGGAGGTAATACCCTACGTCATGCTCTTGTTTATATGAATGGAGAAGTATCAAGTACAGAGTTGATCTACCTCGAGATCGTGAGATGTGTTCTAACCCTAGGGCTAGATGAGTTGTGTTGCGTTGAGGTCCCCTCTATGGGCTAAACCTTACAGCTTATATACATGCCAGGTAGGGTATCTAGGGTTACAAGGTCGGTATCGGGGTGTGGAGGCGGCAGGAGAAGTCTTGGAGTATATGTCAAGTCTTCGGTAGATACAGTCCCGTTCACGCCCCATCGTTCAATCTCCGGAGTCCATCTTGAGAGGGTGGAGGGCCCCTCGGCCCAATCCGAAGAGTCTGGGCCAACTAGGTTAGGGCCCCTTAGTCCAAGACACCGTCACTCAGCCATGCTCTAATAAATATAAGTGAAGCTAAAGAGTATTCTACAAATAACGGTATTCCCAGTGTAGAGAAGCGACCATCCAAACTTCAAAAGATATAAGTGAAGCACACGAAGCATTCTATAAACCAATACTCAAAAGATATAAGTGGGGTGCAAAGAGCATTCTATAAATCAACCAAGGACTATCCCATACCAGCATGGTGCATAAATAAAAGGGAAAAACAAACACAGAAGATGCTCCAAGAATTTATGGATATCATGTGAACAAAACAAAAACCAAGACATGCCGATAATTGTCGAGGAAGAAAGATGGGATGCCTTACGGGGCATCCCCAAGCTTAGATGCTTGAGTATCCTTGAATATTTAATTGGGCTGCCTTGGGCATCCCCAATCTTGAACTCTTATATCTCCTTATTATTCTCACATTGATGTCTCCTCGGTCTTCGAACACATCATCCACACAAAACTTAACCAAACTTTTATTACAGAGGTTAGTACATATAACATTAAATGTCATCATGTCTTGTTGTAACAATATTTTATAATTATAAAAAAAATACCTATTGTATGCTATCATGATTCTATGGCTCCCACATCAAAGGGGCTTACCAAGATTTCAAACATAAGTCGATAAAGAAATTATAACGGCAATCTGTGAAAAGAGGATAGTGTGTAAAGATGAAATGAAACATATACTTATGTAACTCCAAAACTCCTGAAAGATTAGGTCATAACAACCAATATTCGTAATAGTATTGTTTAAAAAATTAAGAAATTTTTCATGTTCCAGTAAAATAATATAAATCAAACACTATTGTAGAAGTTTATGTTTGATCGCAGCACATACCACACAAGCAATTTAACTAAAGGTAAATCTTTGCACATTATTTTTATAATATAATGGATTTGTACAAGGGGATAATTCTTTTTTTAGAAGTTTCTATGATTCAAGATTCAAAAAGTTTCCACGGGCATGAACAAAAGTTCAAGGACGTCCCCCACTTCAATGATGTTGTTCCTTCTCACTTTCACTTTTCTTTTTGAAAAAGTTTTAAGTTCCCCCACTTTATTTTATTTTTGTTTTTAAAAAATTATAAGCACACAATAGAACAAAATGACTCTCTAAAACATTCGGGTTGCCTCCCAAGCAGTGCTTTCTTTAAAGCCATTAAGCTAGGCATTGAGTGTACAAGTAATTGATCCACCAAAATCCCAAGGTATATCAAAGCCAATTTTTAACTAACAATGATTTATAATTTAGTAGTGAGAACAAAGTAACATAAATCATGTAAACAACAAAGTCTAACTCTCTTCATGTGCATTGGCACGTCATAAAACAACAATTCATGCACACAAAGTAAAGGTCAATACATAGCGTAAGTAGTTTCTTGAAATTTTATCATGTTGGAAACATAGGGAGGTGAGATTTGGTTCCTCTCTCGTAATAATTACAAGTAGGAGCAGCAAGCACATGCATATTATATCAATCAAAATCATCATGTGTAATGGTAAAACAAAACCCATCAATATAATCCTCAATAAGTGCAAACTTCTCCGATATAGTGTAGTTGGGAGAATTCAAAAAGATATTAGGACTATCATGTGTGGGTGTAATAGAAAAAAATTCATGCTTAACATAAGGAACTATAGCAAGCTCATCTCCATATATAACCATAATTCATATGGGCATCATGGCCATAAACATAGCAAGCATCAAGTTCATCAAAAAGGGATATTTCAAATGAATCCACGGGGTCATAACAATTACCATAGCATTCATCCTCCGGTAAGCATGAAGGGAAAGTAAACATTGTATGAGTGGAAGAGTTACTCTCGTTAGAAGGTGGGCATGGGTAGCTAATCCGCTCTTCCTCCTTTTGTTCTTCGCTCTCCTCCTCATCTTTTTCATCTAATGAACTCACAGCTTCAGCAATTTCTTCTTCCATAGATTGCTGCAATATATTATTCTCTTCTTGGACAGCGGAGACCTTCTTAATATGATCATTAACATAATAATTAGAATCATAATTTTCATAGCAATATTTAAGTATGGAAAAAAAATTAGATCTATAAAGGGCATCATCACGCTTTTCTTATATTTCAACAAAGAAGCAATTTCATGAGCACCCTTAAAAGCAACAAATTCTTCTATTTGTTCCACATCATAGTAATCATATACACCATTAGTTTAAGAAGCCATATCATTAAATTCACATTGAAAATGAAGGTGTGGAGCCTCCATCTTGGAGCAACAACTATAATCATATCTTAAGCACACATCCAAGCATGCAAACGTAACATTTTAATTTGATCCCATAAGTGTTTCATTTTTTTAGACACGCGGCAATCACTAAAGTACGCCCCAATGCCAACAATGGCAATCTGCCTGATGAAAACGCTGGGGGCTACCAAGAGTCTCGCGGGATAGCGTGCATCCTTGGTGGATCTTAGGCTCCCGCCTCCAACTGCCACCTCAAGAAGTTCTCCCGTGAGATGAACGTCGGCCTCTCATGCCCTGAGGCCTCGAGGCCCCTCAAGTGGTCACAGTACGCGACCACCTTCAACTCCAAGGACCACCCCAAGTCCACGAGGGCTATGGGCGCCATCCCCATGTTATGCACTCCCATCATCAACAACGTCCGCGTCACCAAGACACTCATCGACAGCGGCGCAGGCCTCAACGTGCTCTCCATCGACACCTTCGAGTAGCTTCAGGTGCCTTATGAGCGCTTGATGCCAACAAGGCCCTTCTCGAGCGTGACGGATGGATCCACTCTGCCTCTCGAGCAGGTGTGACTCCCCGTCACCTTCCGCTCCCCCACGAACTACCACACGGAGTTCATCGACTTCTTCACGACACACATCGGTCTGCCCTACAACGCCATCCTGGGCTACCCTGCGCTCGCCAAGTACATGGTAGTGACCCACCATGCCTACAACACGGTCAAGATGTTGGGTTGCGGTGGTACCATTACCATCCGCTGTAATGAGAAGGAGGCAGTGTGCTCCATCGATCACGCCTACAAGGTTGTTGCTACCGCCTACCTTGCTGATGAGGACGACATTGTGCTCCCTGAGGCCGCACCCGCGAAGAAGAAGCAACTGTTCTCTCAGGAGCATGCTGAGACAAAGAAAGTGTCACTGGACTGCAATGGCTCCGGGCCCATCGTTACCATGGGCAACGGCCTCTCCTCCAAATAGGAAGGCGAGCACGTCGCCTTCCTTCGGGAAAATGTTGATATGTTCGCCTGGACACCATCAGACATGCCCGGTGTGTCGAGGGAGGTGATCGAGCACCACTTAGCCGTGTGTCCCAACGCACACCCCATGAAGCAAAAGGCATGGCGCCAAGCGCCAGAAAAGCAAGAGTTCATCGTTCAAGAGACAAAGAAGCTCCAGAAGGCGGGCTTCATCCGCGAAGTGATCCACCCCAAGTGGGACGCCAACCCCGTCGTGGTTCAAAAACATAGCGAAGAAGGGCGGATGTGCATCGACTTCACCGATCTCAACAAGGCCTGCCCCAAAGATCATTTCCCGCTGCCCCGCATCGACCAGATCGTGGATCCCACCGCTGGGTGTGATCTGCTGTGCTTCCTGGACGCCTTCTCAGGCTACCACCAGATCAAGATGGCGAAACAAGACAAAGAGAAAACTGCCTTCCTCACCCCCTTCGGAGTGTACTGCTATGTATGCCTGCCTTTCGGCCTGAAGAGTGGAGGAGCCACCTTCCAAAGGTTGATGCACATTGGCCTCGGATCCCAGATGGGCAGGAACACGGAGGCCTACATGGACGACATCGTCATCAAGACCCGTGAAGCAAACACCCTCATCAAGGACCTCGAGGAGACTTTCGCCAACTTACGCAAGATCAACCTCAAGCTCAACCCCGCCAAGTGCATCTTCGGAGTCCCTTACGGCATGCTGCTTGGTTTCCTGGTCTCCCATCGCGGCATCGAGGCCAACCCCGAGAAGATCAAAGCTATTGAGCAGATGCAGCCTCCCTGCAACCTCAAGGAAATGCAAAAGCTAACAGGATGCGTGGCCTCACTTGGCCGCTTCATCTCCAAGTTCGGTTAGAGGGCCCTGCCTTTCTTCAGGCTCCTAAAGAGAACAGGCCCCTTCAAGTGGACTCCTGAAGTCGACGCAGCCTTTGAGGACCTCAAGAAGTACTTGACAATCCCTCTCATCATGGTTGCCCTACGACCTCGCAAGCCTCTGCGCTTATACTTGGCAGCCACCCCCCTGACGGCCAGTGCAGCCCTGGTGGTGGAACAAGAGGAGCAAGTCCCCATCAAGAGGAAGCCACCACCAGAGGTCGAGCCAGCGCTCCCCAAGGCCACTCCTCTGACGCCTGTCGACGGCCTCCCGGAGCCTCACGAGGCCACTCCTTCGACGCCTACCAAGGGCCTCCCGGAGCCTCACGAGGCAGCAACGGCGCCTGCCGAGGTACCCCCTCAAGAGGCCCCGGGGAAGCCACCTGACGAATGATACTTGTGATCTGCATTGGGTTTTTCCCCAAGGAGGAGGGGATGATGCAGCATAGTATATATAAGTATTTCCCTCCGTGAGAACCAAGGTTATTGAACCAATAGGAGGATCACACAACTTCATGTCTTCAGCGCCTACACACAAAAGAGCAAACACTTGCACCCAACGCAGGCAAGAGGGTTGTCAATCCCCTTGAACTCGTTACTTGCAAGCAAATGAGTAGTATAGATGATAGTTGATAATTATAAATTGCAAAATAAATAAAAAGTAAATAAATGGCAGCAAGATAATAATAGTGTTTGTAAATATATATGTGAATAGACCCGGGGGGCATAGTGTTCACTAGAGGCTTCTCTCTTAAATAAAGCATACGGTGGGTAAACAAATTACTATTGGGCAATTGATAGAATAGCGCATAGTTATGCAATAATTATTCACGGCGATGATCATTTGTATATAGGCATCACGTCCATAAACAAGGATACTGACTCATTTGCGTGAAGAATAAAACAACAACTGGAACTTGGCACTAGGTTAATAGGTTAGTCCTCAAAAATAATATGAATCAGTAAATAAATGCCCAAAAAGTATCCTATGATGATAATATTATAGCATGGAACAATTAAAAAATTATAGATACGTTGGAGACGTATCAGCATCCCCAAGCTTTCCTGCTCATCCTCGAGTAGGTAAATTATAAAAATAGAATATTTGATGTGACATGCTACCTAACATGCAATCTCTTGCATGTATGCTCACTGAGAAACGATGAATTAACAAACATCAACATAGTAATATTTATAAGCATAAGTAACACAATCATCAATCTTTCAAAATATACGATCCTCAAAAATGTTTATCCCCGTTCATTTAATCATATTAGTAAGGCATGACTCTGTCTTCGTCACATTAATACAAATGTCAAGCACCACGGTGTCCAAGTTAGGCAATTGGATCATACTTTTAACGCGTCAGCTTTTTATTCTTCACGCAATACATGAGCGTGAACCATGGACATAGCATATAGGTGGAATAGAATATGGTGGTAGATATCAAAGGGGTAAAAGTGGAGAAGAAAGTCTCGCACCAACTAGGCGTATCAACGGGCTATGGAGATGCCCATTAATAGATATCAATGCGAGGAGTAGGGATTGTCATGCAATGGATGCACTAGAGCTATAAGTGTATGAAAGCTTGAATGAAGCTAAGTGGGAGTGCATCCAACTTGCTTGCTCATGAAGACCTCGGGCATTTGAGGAAGCCCGTCATCGGAATATACAAGCCAAGTTCTATAATGAAAAATTCCACTAGCATATGGAAGTGACAAAACATGAGACTCTCTATATGAAAAACATGGTGCTACTTTGAAGCACAAGTGTGGAAAAGGAGGTAGTAACACTGTCCCTTCTCTCTTTTCTCTCATTTATTTTATTTTATTTTCTTTTTTTTCTCAGTTTTTTCTTTTTCTTTCTTTCTTTCTTTCTTTTTTCTCTTTTTTCTCTTTCTCTTTTTTCCTCACTGAGACAGTGCCCTAATAATGAAAATCATCACACTTTTATTTACTTACAACTCAACATGAAAAAGTATGAAATAGTATGACTCAATATGAATGCCTCTGGCAGTGTACCAGGATGTGCAATGATCTAGCGTAAGATTTATGATAATGATGAACGGTTGCTTTTTCACAAATACTATGTCAACTACATGATCATGCAAAGCAATATGACAATGAGTGAACTACTCATATGATGTGACAGCGGAAGTTGCATGGCAATACATCTCGGAATGGTTATGAAAATGCCATGATAGGTAGGTATGGTGGCTGTTTTGAGGAAGATATAAAGAGGCTTATGTGCAACAGAGCATATCATGCCGCTGGGTTTGGATGCACCTGCGAACTTTGCGCTGATCCTCGAGGTGAGAATGGGCAATGACGGTTCCGGAGAGGCTCGCAAAATATGAGGAGGTGAGAGTGCATATGTCCATGGATTCACATTAGTCATAAAGAACTCATATACTTACTACAAAGTTTTATTAGTTTTCTCGAAGCAAAGTACTACTCGCATGCCCCTAGGGAGGAGGTTGGGAGGAGTTGACCATCGCGCGCCTCCGACTCAAAACAACACTAGGATTTCAATGAGGAATAATATTGCTCACACATCCCCGCCATGCCATAACCAATATTTAGACAAATGGGTAATTAACAACTTTTAATATCGATACTCCTACAAACTGACAACCATGCACTCACACCCTTTCACATCACCGCATCAATATCATTAACCCACGGTTTCTCTTTTATGTGCTACATGAAGGTTTTGATTATGTGCTACATCAATATTTGGACTGGTATTATAACCCATGAAAATTATCGTCACTATTTATTAACTCTTAAACAAATATAAGTGAAGAATGAGAGTGCAATTATTTCTAT
Source organism: Elymus sibiricus (assembly GCA_039707655.1). Taxonomy (NCBI): domain Eukaryota; kingdom Viridiplantae; phylum Streptophyta; class Magnoliopsida; order Poales; family Poaceae; genus Elymus; species Elymus sibiricus. The sequence continues at coordinate 89,731,419 of CM077663.1, forward strand.
AAAATCTATACGCCACCATGCTCAAAAAGATATAAGTGAAGTGCTAGAGCAACTGCTAAGCTCAAAAGATATAAGTGAAGCACATAGAGTATTCTAAAAAATCATGATGAAGGTGTGTCTCTCTCAAATAGGTGTGTCCAGCAAACAATGATTGTGGAAAACTAAAACAAAAACAAGCAAAAGCAAACGACACTCCAAGCAAAACTCGTATCATGTGATGAATAAAAATATAGCTCCAAGTGGCATACCGATGGATTAAGACGAAAGAGGGGATGCCTTCCGGGGCATCCCCAATCTTAGACGCTTGAGTCTTCATAGAATTTGACTTGGGGTGCCTTGGGCATCCCTAAGCTTAGGCTCTTGTCGCTCCTTATTCCTTCATCCATCGTAATAACACCCAAAACTTGAAATTTTCAGCACACAAAACTCAACAAAACTTCGTGAGTTCCATTAGTATAACAAACATATCAAATACTTTAGATAATGTTATAAATTGATTAATATTTTATTATTGCATATTATTTATTTTATTCTAACTTCTCCATGGATTATACCCCCCGATACAATCCATAGAATCATCAGAACAAGCAAACTATGCAAGCAAAAAACAGAATATGTCTAAAACGGAACAGTCTATAATAATCTGTACAGAAACTATACTTATGTAACTCCAAAAATTCTTAAAAATTTGGAAAACCTGGGGAATTTGTATACCAATACTGTGTAAAAACTTCAAATCAAAAAGACATTCCAATAAAACCAGAGAAATTCTTCACTAGACGTTAAAGTTTCTGTTTTTGCACCGTATCAATTTTACTCATCATGAAAGTCATCCCAAAGGCTTTACTTGGCACAAACACTCATTTAAACACAAAAACACAATCATTACAGAGGAAATAATCATGTTATCACACACAAATATAAAGTATTGGGTTGTCTCCCAACAAGCTCTTTCTTTATAGCCATTAAGATAGGCTTGAAATTTTGATGATGCTCACATAAAAGATAAGAACTGAAGCACAAAGAGAGCATCATATAGCATGTGACAAACTCATTTAAGTCTAACATACTTTCTACGCATAGGCATTTTATAGGAAAACAAATTATCAAGACAAGAAATATCTAGCACATGCAAATAGGAAAAATGAAACCTTGACAATTTCAACACAAAGAGAGGTAAGTGAGTAACATGGAAAAATCTATAACCAAATTTTCCTCTCTCATAATAATTACTTGTAGGATCAAAATCAACCTCAACAATATAGCAATCATGTAAAATATTTTCTTCATGATCCACATGCACAAAAGTTTTACAATCTTTCAAGTGAGATTAACATTAACTAAACTCATGACCTCTCCAAACCCACTTTTATCAAAAAAAATCATAAGATTGATCATTCTCCAAAGTAGTGGGACCATTATTTCCTAAAGTTAACGCTCTTCCAAGCCCACTTTTAGTAATATTGCAAATATCATTATCAATAATAGATTCATCATGAAACTTAGAATTCTCAAGATCAGAAGAAACATCATGATTATCACCCCAATCATGATCATTAGCACAATTGATATTCATAGAATTTATACTAACGAAGTTGCAATTATGCTTTTCATTCAATAAATGTATCCCAATATCATTTTCATTCATCACTTCATTATGAGATATTGGTTTACAATAAGCAGCAAGTTTGAAAAGATTAGCAAGTGGATGAGGATCCATTTATCTTAAATTTTACATTTACTTCCTGTTTCGGTGTAACAAAGGTAAATATAACATAACTAGTCAAGCAAGCAAATAGAAATATTTTTTATTTTTGATTTTTATAGCAAGCAAAATATATCAGCAAATAAAAAGTAGAACAAATGAATGATAATTTGTGAGAAGGTAATTTATAGTAAGTTGGTGATACTCCCCGGCAACGGCGCCAGAAATCCTTCCTCGTACTTGTGATCTGCGTTAGGTTTTTCCCCGAAGAGGAGGGGATGATGCAGCACAGTATAGGTAGGTATTTCCCTCAGTGAGAACCAAGGTTATCGAACCAATAGGAGGATCACACAACTTTCCCTCTTCAACGCCTACACACAAAAGAGCAAACACTTGCACCCAACGCGGGCAAGAGGGTTGTCAATCCCCTTGAACTCGTTACTTGCAAGCAAATGAGTAGTGTAGATGATAGTTGATAATTATAAATTGCAAAATAAATAAAAAGAAAATAAATGGCAGCAAGATAATATTAGCGTTTGTAAATATATATGTGAATAGACCCGGGGGGCGTAGTGTTCGCTAGAGGCTTCTCTCTTAAATAAAGCATACGGTGGGTAAACAAATTAATGTTGGGCAATTGATAGAAAAGCGCATAGTTATGCAATATTTACTCACGGTGATGATCATTTGTATATTGGCATCACATCCATAAACAAGTAGATTGACTCCTGCCTGCATCTACTACAATTACTCCACTTTGAGAGCACTTCTATGCTAGCCTCTCTAGGTATTAAGTTCATTCAAATAGAGTAATACTTGGAGAACGATGACATGATGTAGACAAAGTAAACTCAATTAATATGAATGAACCCCATCGTTTTATCCTTAGTGGCAGCAATACAAATATGTGTCATGTCCCCTACTCTGTCATTGGGATATAGAGCACCGCAAGATTGAACCCACTACAACGCACCCCTCTCACTGAAGATAAGCCAATCTAGTTGGCCAAACTAAACCGACAGATCGGAGAGATTTACAAAGCTGTGATGATCATGCAAATAAGAATCAAATAAGTATTTAGAGATGACTCAAATCTTTTATCATAAATAATTTTAACATAAACCCACAATTATTCAGATCCCAACAAACACACCGCAAAAGAAGGTTACATCGAATAGATCACCGCGAAGATCGTGGTGAACTTTGTATTGAAGATCAAAGAGACAGAAGAAGCCATCTAGGTACTAGCTATGTACCCGTAGGTCTATGGTACGTTACTCACACATCACCATGGGAGCAGCAAGGATGATGAAGAGGCCCTCCGTGATCGATCCCCCCTCTGGCAGGGCACCGAAAAAAGGCTCCACATGAGATCACGGCAGAACAGAGACTTGCGGTGGCGGAAAAAGTGTTTCGGGAGATCCCCTAGGGTTTTTGGAATATATGTGAATTTATAGGCCAGGGTACGGGGTCAGGAGAGTTGAGGGCGGCCACAAGCTAACAGTGCGCGCTGAACCCCCCTGGGCGCGCCCTGTTGGCTTGTGGGGCCCTCGTGTAGCCTCCGGTCTTCTCCCGAAGCTTCCAGGTATTCTTTTGGTCCTGAAAAAATATAAAAAAGTTTCGTGGCAATTGGACTTCGTTTGGTACTGTAAACCTTAAAAGCCAAAAACTTCAGAAAACAGCAACTGGCACTTGGCACTGGGTTACTAGGTTAGTCCTCAAAAATAATATGAATCAGCAAATAAATGCCTAAAAAGTATCCTAGAATGATAATATTATAGCATGGAACAATCAAAAATTGTAGATACGTTGGAGACGTATCAATGAACCCCCTGAAGATCAAGTTGTGGCCCTCATGACTTCATGCCTCGTCGAGCATCCGGTCTACTTCATGAGTACGGTGTTGTGGGACGCGAGCGGTACCCCATGCAGTAGAAGCTACTCTTCGCACTCCTCATCGCCTCCAGGAAGCTGCGGCATTACTTCCTGGGACATCCTTTCAAGGTGATCACATCTTAGCTCCTGGAGCAGGTGCTTTGCAGCCCCAACGCCATGGGACGCGTGGCAGAGTGGAACATCGAGCTGCAACCTTTCGAGCTGGAGTTCCTCACTACAAGGACAATCAAGGGTGCGGCATTGGCTGACTTCACGGCGGAGTGGACGGATCCGCACCAAGACGAGCCTCGTGAGGCAGAATCCCTCCTACCTGGGAAGGATGCCCCTCATGGTTGGACCATGCACTTTGATGGGACATTCTCCCAGCAAGGTGTGGGGGCTGGCGTGGTCCTCACTTCGCCTACAAGGGATAAGCTCTACTACGCGGTGCAACTCTGCTTCGGGCACAACCACAAGGTCTCCAACAACATAGACGAATACGAGGGCATCATCGCTGGACTCAAGGTTGTCGTCGTGATCGGCGTCAAGCACATACTCATCAAGGGTGACTCGCAGCTCCTCGTCAACTTCTCTAACAAGAGCTACAAACCCAAGGACGAGCACATGGACGCCTACCTCAAGGAGGTGCGCAAGCTTGAGAAGCGTTTCCTGGGCATGGAGCTCCAGCACGTCCCTCGCAGCAACAACCAGGAAGCCGACGACATCGCCAAATGGGCATCTCACCATGAGCCACAAGGCCCAGGCATCTTCGAGGAGCGGCGCCTGAAGCCATCTGCCACACCACTAGTCATTGGCGCCATGGCACCTCAAGAGGAGCTGCCCCCTGCGCCTTCCACAGGCGTACCCAATTGCAACCCACCCTTAGGCGCTCGCCTGCTGCTAGCACTAGAGCCACAAGCCGATGGCTGGGCCATAGAGTTTAAGGTCTACTTGGAGAACGCCACTCTCCCGACGAACGACACTGAGGCAGAGCATGTGGCCCTCCAAGCCGCATCCTGCTGCCTCCGGGGCGGAGATCTCTATTGAAGGCGTCCTAATGGAGTGGCGTTGTAGTGCATATCTAAGGATCAAGGGCGCGAGCTACTTGCTAATATACATGGCGGAGACTGCGGCCACCACTCGTCATCGCGCACTCTTGCCGGCAAGGTTTTCCACAGTGGCTTCTATTGTCCCATTGTGATTTAAGACGCCACCGAGCTGGTCCAGTCCTGCTAAGCCTGCCAATTCCACGCCAAGTATATCCACGAACAAGCGCAAGGGCTACAGACCATCCCCTCTCATGGCCCTTTGCAGTATGGGGGCTGGACATTCTGGGTCCCTTCCCTCGCGTGGCAGGAGGATACCGTTTCCTCTATGTGGCCATCGACAAGTTCACCAAGTGGGCCGAAATGGAGCATGTCCACTCCATCCCAGCTGCATCAGCTGTCAAGTTCATCAAAGGCCTGGTGTGCCCCTTCGGAGTTCCCAACCGTATCATCACCGACAACGGCTCGCAGTTCACGAGCGGCATCTTCAAGGCTTAATGTTCCAGCCTTGCCACGCAGATCTGCTACACCTCCGTGGCGCACCCTCGAAGCAACGGTCAAGCCGAGCATGCCAACACTGAGGTCCTCAAGACAAGAAGCTTCAGCAAGAAGCTCGCAGCCTGCGGCAAAGGTTGGCCCGACGAACTCTAGTCTGTGCTATGGTTGATCCGCAAAACAGCGACCAAGTCTACCGGCGAAACACCCTTCTTCCTCGTCTATGGGGCAGAAGCGATCCTACCCACCGAGCTCAAGCACGGGTCCCTGCGGGTCCTGGCCTTCGACGAGGGGTGTCAGGAGGGCCTGTGGGAAGCTTATATGCTCGTCCTCGAGGAAGCACGCCGCCAAGATGCTCTCCACGCGGCATAGTATCAGCAGGCGTTGTGTCGCTACCACAGCCGCAACATATGCCCCCGCATGCTTGAGTTTGGCGATCTTGTCCTGCGAAGGATCCTCTCCAGGGAAGGACTCCACAAGCTCTCGCCAATGTGGGAAGGCCCATTCATGGTCACCCATGTTTCTTGGCCTGGCGCAGCATGGCTGGAGACGGAGGAGGGTGTTCTGGTACAAAACACGAACATCCAACATCTCTGCAAGTTCTATCTGTGACCTCACGGATATGAACACAAGGGGGTTGTACACGCCCCGGAGCCTCCCTTTCTACGTCGCCACAAGGCCGTGAGAGCTCCCTCCAACATCCCAGTGGGGCCCTCATGCTCAGACATGGCAAGAATGTGACACGAGGAAGTTGCCTGGCTCCATCACATCCTCAAGTTGACTTGTGTCCGTCACAGCAGCGTTTTTGTCTATCTTTTGAGGGCACCGCCTAGTTGCATCACATCCTTAAGCTGACCCGTCACTAGTGCAGGCGGCTCCAATACAAACGGTTTTTACCCCCTTTCTGCGATGTAGTTTTAAACCGTCACCTTGCCTGTGTGGGCGATAGGGGGGCTATCCCACACGACACAGATAAATCGTCGGCGATGCCTCCGTCCGGTCACACGCCATGCAAAAATAGAGTGTGTGCGATTTGGAGCACCATCACAAATAGACATATTGCAGAAGTTGTGTGAGATGTGCTTAGCATCCCACACAAAGAATCCCAGACATACGTTTCCGTTCGTATTGTACACCACACATAATTTTCTGCTTAATGTCGTCTGTGATAGGGGTGGCTATCATACATGGTGCCTAGAAGAAACTGTTTGGCATAGGGTTGTCCATCGCACACACTTTTTATGTGGAAACATTTGTGAAAGGGTGGCCTAAAGCTCACAGTTATCACCAGGAAGTCGTGTGTGATTGTTCACTGATCCAACACGCCAACTTTCCAGAAACCATGTGGGTTTGTTAAGGTCATCGCTCACGGTGTTGTCTGAGAAACCATCAGCAATAGGAAACCCCAATAATCAGCCTAATTGCTCTATTATTTATAATCCTGTTAGTAATCAAATTGACACTTCATATCAAGCACACAATATATTTCATATTTGTATTACGGCAACCAGGATGTCATAATTGAAATACATCAGAGTACAACATCATGTAGGCATATACTACCTAGCTACCCAATTACATGACAGGACCAAGTTGCACATGCAACATCTAAAACCTTTGGAAAGTAGCATCATAGACGGTAAATAGACAGATGAATCTCGTCTAGAAAGCTGTTGAAGCGGAAGGCAAATATTGAGCCTTCACTGATGTCGAAGGTCCTTGCAACTATAGGCCAGTGCATGTGGATGGCTGCCCGCCCATCCTTCATCCTCTTGAGGAATACTTCAAGATTATACCATGGGTGTTGTATGAATACCTTCCTCGCCTCTTGACCATACAGGTGGTTTGAGACATACTCATCGATGAACGGCTTTGGAAAGGACTGGAAGCAAAGATATGCATAAATTTCGTTTCAAAAAATTGAAATGTCACAAAGGGAAAAAGACAAGGTAAAAGAGATAGTACCATCCTATAGTTTACTGATGTCTTCTTCATTGTGCAGACAAACATCTTGTTGTTTTTCGTCACTAGTTTCTTTATGTTAACAATCTTTCTGAGTTCCTTGATTTGATTGATATTCATGAACACCTCATTTCCCCACATGCAAAATGGGCCAAACAGTGGGTCTAAACCTCTTACAGCAGGACCTACATGTGCAAGACCAAATTATTAGATACCTAAATATTAGAATGGTTCCTGTAATTGCACAATAATGTTCTATTAGCCAAAGGATCATGAATGTGCAAACCTCGATGGTAAACTTCAGTGTCTCCCATTGTTACCCATGTAACGTATTTAAGATAGATATTGATCAGGTTATAAGTGAGAATTGGCATGCTATCAGTAAAATATGTTACTGAAAAATAAACGCATTGCAGATCCAACATATTAATTCGAGCCACATGGAAAAGCCAACCGTGCTAAGAACTATGAAATATAGCAATTGTATGTTTCACATGTATTTAGTATATCCAAATTCGATTTACTTCTCACATGCATAACAATACAAAATTGTACCAACAACAATCGAACATCACATTGCAGATGATCACCAAAACAAATGAATCAAATAGTTAACTAAGCATCACACTGAACAATAGAACATACTAGAAGGTCAGATTGCATAGTAGCATTACATTGGATATTTCACTAGAATTTCTTAAGGAAAGGCAGGAGCAACACATGCAACAGGTAAACCAAACATGCTTAACAGGCGTAGCTAGCTGAACACAAGTCATTAGCAATTAAGCTAAAAAACAAGCTATTCCTCGTTGTCGGAGATATCGATAACGATGGGCTTGGAAGAGGGAGAGGCCTCCACATCGTGGGTGCCTTCCTCGTAATGGTGAGTGGCCTGAGCCTGTCCCGGCACCAACCTGCCGGCTCTGGAGCTGAGGAAAGCACGGGCACGCTGATAAAACAACTCGTAGTCTTCGTCGAAGGCACCAGCGAAGCCCTCGAGAAAACACCATGAGTGGTTGTTTAAAGCAGCCAACCGCATGGCGGCGTATGCGCGCGAGGCGTCGATGGTGGCCTCGACGATGAGGTGCTGCTCCAAGATCTGGGGGTCGGCACGCCTGGCAGCCATCGCGGCTTCATCCGCACGTGCGGCCGTGATTTGCTTCTCCGCTGCCAGATGCTCCTTGAGATCCTGGCTATACTGCGTGCACCATGTCTTTTGGTGGCGATTAATTGGGGGATGGGGTGGTGATTTTGGTGGAAGGTGTCGCGCCGACGGTCGGGGCATGGGGATGGAGGAGGATGGGGTGGAGGGGGAGGGGGTACGGGGAAGGTGTGGATTACCTGACTAGATGGAGGAGGTCGAGCAGTAGGAAGGAGCGTCGCCGGCGAGGAGGCGGCGCTGCAAGCAAGCAGTGAAGGTTTGAACTTAGGAAGGGAAGGGGAGCAAGGGGAAATGTAGCTTTTGGTTGGTACGAGGGGTGGGGGAGGTAGATATTTGCGTGGCAGCCCAAAATTTTTGTTCGGTGAGGCAAGAAACCGGCGCGCACGGTCACATAGTACATAGTATTTTTATCTAAACTGTGTGCGATATCCAACATCACAAATGAATCCAACAGTTTATCCCGTGTGGGATGAGACTGAACATGGAAATTTTGGTCTCCAAGCTTCCGGTGTAAGATATTGGATACTACATTGCACACGGTACTTGCATTTCATTTTCATTTGGAAGAGAAAATGGGGATACGGCGGGAAATTTTTGTCCGAATTTCCCTTGTTACGGTGGTCATCCTCGTCATTGCTTAATTTAACATCACTTGCAAATTTGAGTACTACACAAAAGAGCCTACATCACTGCCCGCACTTACTCAATCAGCCAATTAAACGTAGTTAGTTGACCTAAACATTACTCTAACAAAAGAACAGTGCTCTAAATAGAGACTAATATTCTTCCTGGCGCTCGTCGATCTCCGCCGCCTCCTCGATGACTAGATCCCACTCGACGACCTCCGGGGTAAGAAGCTCCATGGCATCCATCGCCACATACTCCACCAGCATCTCACAGTCCTCATCCACCATCTCTTTGTATAATGACGCCATGAGCCGAGCATGGGCGGCCTTGATCCAGCATGGACGGCCACCATCTTGGCTAGGGAGGCCGCTGACAAACGGACGACTGCTCGAGCACACTCAGCGATTATCAACTCATCAGACGTGGGTTGTCGACCGGTGTCGGAGAAGGCCGCTGTGATTTGTGCAGTGACCGACTCGAGATGGGTGTGGGCGGCCTCGAGATGGGCATGGGCGTCTTCCATCAGGTCTATGGCGACCGCCGAGAAACTGACAGCTGATGTGCCGTTCTTGCCATTTGTTATCCCCATCGCACTTGTTGTTTCCGCCGTCTCAGCTGCAGCCGCCCTGTTGGAGGTAGCGGCCACGTTCAAGCATGTAGAGAGCGTGCTCATGGCTGATGCGGCCGTTCTCAGGCCGGAGTGGGTTGCCGAACTTGCCCTCACGACGGGGATCCACGTCCCCATCTTTCACCGGCGATGATTGAACAGTAAAATGGTCTTGAGGAGCCAGTGCGGTAAACTGGCCGGTGGTGGACTTTAGCCGACGAAGCTTCCGGCCTAAGCCATGTATGAGGCTTGGCCAACGATATTTTGCACTGCATCACACACGATTCATGGTCACTGTTTGCGATATACTTGATTTTCATATTGTTTTTAACACGAAAAATGAGGTTACTTCGGCAAAGGACAGTGTTTGGATTGCAATAAGATTTATATGCAGTGAACACAGACCAATAGTGGTGTCATGATAAAATATGAAATTATTCAAGGTTCGTTTGGCATTTTTTATACATTAATTGAGTTTTCTAGACATTTAATGTGTATAATTCAATTTCAAACTATAGTCACAAGGTCTGGTGCATCATAACGGGTTGAAAAATCATATAAGTGTCCATGGCTTCATCTTTATGTCACAGGCAAGAAATGGGAATGAATTTCAAACATCTTGGGGTCTTGGCTCGGCCACAAACATTGAGAAACTTGGTTTTTAATTTACTGTAAAAACCAAAAAAATGTCGGAAATTCATGAAACTTCGCATGTTGTCATGGCATGGCACATATGTGTCGTGGTAAAAAATTGTCCAATTTGGGAAAAGTTTTGGCACATGCCCCTTACAAACCGGAGCTTCTCACAGGAAGCTTTGTGGTTCCGATAGGGAACACGTCACCTTAATTATGTGGGTGAAACAACATCTGCTCACCTTCTCGCCTTGAACTTTTTCTTGAGGCAACATAGACCAATAAGTATATTGCTAAAATATGGGATTATTCAGGGTTTGTCTTGCATTTTTTATACATTAATTGAGTTTTCTAGGCATTTAATGTGTATAATTCAAATTCGAAATACAATCACAAGGTCTGGTGCATCAAAATGAGTTGAAAAATCATATAAGTGTCCATGGCTGCATCTCTAGTCCCCATGCATGAGAAACTTATGTTTTAAATTCATGTAAATCAAAAACTCATCAAAAATTCATGAAACCTTGCATGGTGCCATGACATGGCTCATATGTGGCATGGTAAAAAATAGTCCAATTTGGGACAAGTTTTGGTACAAGCCCCTTACAAACCGGAGCTTTGATACGTCCATTTTGCATCATGATTTCCTACTATTATTTATTATGTTTTGTTGAATAATAATGCTTTGGGGAGTGATTCTAATGCATTTTATCTCATAATATGCAAGGTTTACACGAAGAGGGAGAATACCGGCAGCTGGAATTCTGGACCCAAGAAAAGCACATTAGAGATACCTATTCTGCACAACTCCAATGAAGCTGAAATTTTACGAAGATTATTTTTGGAATAAATAAAAAATACTGGAGCAGAAAACTACCGGAGGGGGCCAACCTGGTGGGCACAACCCACCAGGGCACGCCAGACCCCCCTAGGCGCGCCCTGATGGGTTGTGACCTCCTCGGCCCACCTCCGGTGCCCATCTTCTGGTATATAGTCACATTTGACCTAGAAAAAATCAGAGGAGGACTTTCGGGATGAAGCGCCGCCGCCTCAAGGCGGAACTTGAGCAGGAGCACTTTTGCCCTCTGGCGGAGCGATTCCGTCGGGGGAACTTCCCTCCCTGAGGGGGAAATCAAAGCTATCGTCATCACCAACACCCCTCTCATCTTTGGGAGGCCAACCTTCATCAACATCTTCAACAGCACCATCACCTCTCAAACCCTAGTTCATCTCTTGTGTTCAATCTTTGTACCGGAACCTCAGATTGGTACCTGTGGGTGACTAGTAGTGTTGATTACCTTGCATAGTTGATTACTATATGGTTTATTTGGTGGAAGATCATATGTTCAGATCCATTATGCTATTCAATACCTCTCTGATCTTGAGCATCTTTATTATTTGTGAGTAGTTACCCTTGTTCTTGAGGTCACGGGAGAAGTCATGTTACAAGTAATCATGTGAATTTGATATGTGTTCGATATTTCGATGATATGTATGTTGTGATTCCCTTAGTGGTGTCATGTGAACGTCGACTACATGACACTTAACCATTCATGGGCCTAATTGTGGAGTAGTTATTAGATGATGGGTTGCTAGAGTGATAGAAGCTTAAACCCTAGTTTATGCGCTACTTCGTAAGGGGCTGATTTTGATCCAAACGTTTAATGCTATGGTTAGATTTTATCATAATACTTTTCTCGTAGTTGCGGATGCTTGCGAGGGGGTTAATCATAAGTGGGAGGTTTTTCAAGTAAGAACAGCACCCAAACACCGGTCCACCCACATATCAAATTATCAAAGTAGCGAACACGAATCAAACCAACATGATGAAAGTGACTAGACGAAATTCCCGTGTACCCTCAAGAACACTTTGCCTATTACTAGAGATTGTTTTGGCCTGTCCTTTGCCACAAAAGGATTGGGCTACCTTGCTGCACCTTGTTTACCATTACCGTTACTTGCTCGTTACCAATTATATTGCTATCAAACTATTTGTTACCTATAATTTCAGAGCTTGCAGAAATTACCTTGCTGAAAACCGCTTGTCATTTCCTTCTGCTACTCATTGGGTTCGACACTCTTACTTATCGAAAGGACTACGATTGATCCCCTATACTTGTGGGTCATCAAGACTCTTTTCTGGCGCCGTTGCCGGGGAGTGAAGCGCTCTTGGTAAGTGGAAATCGGTAAGGAAAAACTTATACTGCGTGCTGAAATTTATTGTTACTTGCTACTATGGAGAACAATCCTTTGAGGGGTTTGTTCGGGGTATCTTCACCTCGGCCGGAACCACAATTAGTTGCCCCTCAACCTACTGCACCTACTGAAAATATTGGTTAGGAAATTCCTTCGGGCATGGTAGAACAACTAGTTGCTAAACCTTATGCAGGAGATGGAACTGAACATCCTGATATGCATCTATTATATGTGAACAAAATATGTGGATTATTTAAGCTTGCAGGTTTACCCAGAGATGAAGTTAATAAGAAGGTTTTCCCTTTATCTTTGGAGGGAAAAGCATTGACATGGTATAGGCTATGTGTTGATCTTGAATCGTGGAACTGGAATCGTTCGCAATTGGAATTCCATCAAAAGTTTTATCCCATGCATCTAGTTCATCGTGATCGGAATTATATATATAATTTTTGGCCTCGTGAAGGAGAAAGTATCGCTCTAGCTTGGGGGAGGCTTAAGTCAATGTTATATTCATGCCCCAATCATGACATTCCGAGAGAAGTTATCATTCATATTTTTTATTGCTCGGCTTTCTCGTAATGATCAATCCATGCTCGATACTTCTTGTGCTGGTTCTTATATGAAGAAGACTATTGAATTCAAGTGGGATCTCTTAGAAAGAATTAAACGCAACTCTGAAGATTGGGAACTCGACGAAGGTAATGCGTCAGGTATAAAGCTTGAGTTTGATTGTGTTAAATCTTTTATGAATACCGATAGGTTTCACAAGTTTAGCACTAAATATGGACTTGACTCTGAGATAGTAGCCTCTTTCTACGAAGCATTTGCTACTCACGTTGATCTCCCTAAGGATAAGTGGTTTAAATATCATCCCCCTATTAAAGAAGAAATTAAAGAATCGGTCATAGATAAAGAAGAAACCATCATTTACAATGTTGATCCAGTTGTGCCTACCGCTTATATTGAAAAACCACCTTTCCCCGTTAGGATAAAGGAACATGCTAAGGTATCAACTGTGGTTCGTAAGAGTAATCTAAAAACATCTAAGCCCCCTGAGAAAATTAAAGTAGAACCTAGTGTTGCTATGGTTAAAGATCTCTTGGTAGAAAATATTGATGGGCATGTTATCTACTTATGTGATGAAGCTGTTAGGATTGCTAAACCCGATGAAAAAGATAAACATAGACCCATAGGAGGCATGCCTGTTGTCTTAGTCAAAATAGGAGATCATTGCTATCATGGTTTATGTGATTTGGGTGCTAGTGTGAGTGCTATCCCTTTTACCTTATACCAAGAAATTATGGATGAAATAGCACCTGCTGAAATAGAAGACACTGATGTTACTATCAAAATTGCTAATAGAGACACCATCACACCACTTGGGATTGTTAGAGATGTTGAAGTCTTGTGTGGGAAAGTGAAATACCCTACTGATTTTCTAGTTCTTGGCTCCCCACAAGATGAATTTTGTCTCATTATCTTTGGTAGACCTTTCTTGAGCACCGTCAATGCTAAGATAGATTGTGAAAAACAAAACAGTCGGTGTCAGTTTTGGTGGTGAGTCTCATGAGTTTAATTTTTCCAAGTTTAGTAGACAACTTCGTGATAAAGCGTTACCTAGTAAAGATGAAATAATTGGTCTTGCTTCTATTGTTGTACCTCCTACTGATCCATTAGAACAATATTTGCTTGACCATGAAAATGATATGCACTTGCGTGAAAGAAATGAAATAGATCAAATTTTCTTTGAACAACAACCTCTCTTGAAACACAATTTGCCTATTGAAACTCTTGGAGGCCCTCCTCCACCTAAAGGTGATCTTGTGTTTGAATTGAAACAGTTGCCTCACACTTTGAAGTATGCTTATCTTGATGAGAAAAAGATATATCATGTTATTATTAGTGCTAACCTTTCACAACATGAAGAAGAAAGATTATTAAAAGTTCTAAGGAAGCACCGGGCTGCTATTGGATATACTCTTGATGATCTTAAGGGCATTAGTCCCACTCTATGTCAGCATAAGATTAATATGGAACCTGATGCTAAACCCGTTGTTGATCACCAACGACGACTGAATCCTAAGATGAAGGAAGTAGTAAGAACTGAAATATTAAAACTTCTTGAAGCAAGTATAATCTATCCTATTGCTGATAGTATATGGGTAAGTCACGTTCATTGTGTCCCTAAGAAAGGAGGTATTACCGTTGTTCCTAATGATAAGAATGAACTCATTCCACAAAGAATTGTTACAGGCTATAGAATGGTAATTGATTTTAGAAAATTAAATAAAGCTACTAGGAAGGATCATTACCCTCTGCCTTTCATTGATCAAATGTTAGAAAGATTATCGAAGCACACACACTTTTGCTTCCTAGATGGATATTCTGGTTTCTCTCAAATACCTGTGTCACAATCCGATCAAGAAAAAACCACCTTTACTTGCCCTTTTGGAACCTATGCTTATAGACGTATGCCTTTTGGTTTATGCAATGCACCTGCTACCTTTCAAAGATGTATGACTGCTATATTCTCTGACTTTTGTGAAAAGATTGTTGAGGTTTTCATGGATGATTTTTCCATTTACGGACCTTCTTTTGATGATTGCTTAAGCAACCTTGATCGAGTTTTGCAGAGATGTGAACAAACTAATCTTGTCTTGAATTGGGAGAAGTGCCACTTTATGGTTAATGAAGGTATTGTCTTGGGGCACAAAATATCTGAATGAGGTATTGGGGTGGATAAAGCTAAAGTTGATGCAATTGAGAAGATGCCATGTCCTGAAGATATTAAAGGTATTCGCAGTTTCCTTGGTCATGTTGGTTTCTATAGGAGGTTCATTAAATACTTCTCTACAATTTCTAGGCCTCTGACTAATCTTTTGCAAAAGGATATTCCTTTTGTTTTTTATGATGATTGTGTGGAAGCCTTTGAAACACTCAAGAAAGCCTTAACCTCTGCACCTATCATTCAACCACCTGATTGGAACTTGCCTTTTGAAATTATGTGTGATGCTAGTGATTATGTTGTTGGTGCTGTTCTAGGACAAAGAGTAGATAAGAAATTGAATGTTATCCATTATGCTAGCAAAACTCTAGACAGTGCTCAATGAAATTATGGTACAACTGAAAAAGAATTTTTAGCGGTCGTGTTTGCTTGTGACAAATTTAGATCCTATATTGTTGACTCAAAAGTAATTGTTCACACCGGCCATGCTGCTATAAAATATCTTATGGAAAAGAAAGATGCTAAACCTAGACTTATTAGGTGGGTTCTCTTGCTCCAAGAATTTGACTTGCATATTGTTGATAGGAAGGGAGCTGAGAACCCCGTAGCTGATAACTTGTCTAGGTTAAAAAATATTCTTGATGACCCACTTCCTATTGATGATAGTTTCCCTGACGAACAGTTAGCTGCAATAAAAGTTTCTCAAAACACTCCTTGGTATGCTGATTATGCTAATTACATTGTCGCTAAATATATACCACCTAGCTTCACATAGCAACAAAAGAAAAAAAAATCTATGACTTAAGACATTACTTTTGGGATGACCCACACCTTTATAAAGAAGGAGTAGATGGTATTATTAGACGTTGTGTACCTGAGCATGAACAGGAACAAATCCTACGGAAATGTCATTCCGAAGCTTATGGAGGACATCATGCGGGAGATAGAACTGCTCATAAGGTATTGGAATCTGGTTTTTATTGGCCTACTCTCTTCAAAGATGCCCGTAAGTTTGTCTTGTCTTGTGATGAATGTCAAAGAATTGGTAATATCGGTAAGCGTCGGGAAATGCCAATGAATTATTCACTTGTTGTTGAACCGTTTGATGTTTGGGGTTTTGATTATATGGGACCTTTTCCTTCCTCTAATGGATACACTCATATTTTGGTTGTTGTTGATTATGTCACTAAGTGGGTAGAAGCTATCCCAAATAGTAGTGTTGATCACCACACCTCCATTAAAATGCTCAAAGAGGTTATCTTTCCGAGGTTTGGAGTCCCTAGATATTTAATGACTGATGGTGGTTCACACTTTATTCATGGTGCTTTCCGTAAGATGCTTGCTAAATATGATGTTAACCATAGAATTGCATCACCCTATCATCCTCAATATAGTGGTCAAGCTGAACTTAGCAATAGAGAAATAAAATTAATATTACAAAAAAACTGTCAATAGGTCTCGTAAGAATTGGTCTAACAAATTAGATGATGCACTTTGGGCCTATAGAACAGCTTACAAAAATCCTATGGGTATGTCTCCATACAAAATGGTTTATGGTAAAGCTCATCATTTGCCTCTAGAATTAGAACATAAAGCATTTTGGGCAATTAAAGAACTTAACTATGATTTCAAACTTGCCGGTGAGAAGAGGCTATTTGATATTAGCTCACTTGATGAATGGAGAACCCAAGCCTATGAAAATGCCAAACTATTCAAAGAAAAAGTAAAAATATGGCAGCGGGAATTCAAAATAGGAGACTATGTTCTTTTGTTCAACTCTCGTTTAAGATTTTTTGCAGGTAAGCTTCTCTCCAAATGGGAAGGACCTTATATTATCGAAGAGGTTTATCGTTCTGGAGCTATCAAGATTAATAGCGTCGAAGGTACTAACCCGAAGGTGTTCAATGGACAAAGAATTAAGCATTATATCTCAAGTACGCCTATTAACGTTGAAAGCAATGTTGTCCAAACCATGACACCAGAGGAACACATAAAAGAAACCTTCCGGAACACTCCAGAATTCTGAAAAAGAGAAGGTACGTGATATGGTAAATAAACGGACTCCGAAAAATCCGCAAAATATTTTCTGTCAGTTTTGGAATATTTTAAAATTTTGGAAATAAAGAAATAAACCGGAAGGTGATCGAGGTGAGCACAATACACCAGGGCGCGCCAGGCACCCTTGGGCGCGCCCTGGTGGGTTGTGCCCACCTCGGACACCTCCCCGACTCTGTTTTCCTTCTATATGCTTGTTTTCCAAGAATAAAAATTCTCTATATATACCCCCCGACTGTTTTGACAACCACATCACAGAATAATCCTCTCTTCTTATTTCTTGATGTTTTCTCATCAGATCTAGATCTCCATGGCTCCACCAAGCCCCTCCAAGGACAAGTTCTTCGAGAAGGACATCAACCCGTACTTGCCGGAGGTGATGAAGCACCCTCAAGCCATTGAGATGCGTGAGGGGGTGCTCCACATCCGCGATGTTCAGGGACCCAAGAAGACCGGAAGCATGGAGGCTAGGCTCGAGGCGGTGGAACAGGAAGTTTTAAAGTGCCAGAAGATGGTGGAGCGCGGACTTAGTGCCAATCACTCCATGATCACGGAATTCACCCATGATCAGGTGGTGGATGGCCGGTCTGTGAAGGACATCATCTCCACCCTCAACGAGCAAATAAATTTTCTGCAGAGCCAAGTTTATGATCTTCAAAACCAAGACTTTGAATATGAGGCACGATTTAAAGGTATGGGTTTAGCTGCCAGTTGCAGGACTCAGGGGACTCTTGCGTCAACTTATGATGGGGAGCCCTTGCCCTGGAAGCTGGAAGACAAGCATACTACATCATCACCACCACCTTCTTCATCACCACCACCAAAGGAAACTTGAACACACGGGTATGGGCACTCCCCTTGGCTTGAGCCAAGCTTGGGGAGGTGCCCCGGTATCGTATCACCATCACTTTTATTCACCTTTACCTATTTTAGTTCAATCTTTAGTTTTCCTTTGCTTTAGTTGAATAAAAGTTTAGCATGATCTATTTTCGTGTGTTAGTTTCATGGCCTATCTATCTATGTAATCGAGTGAGAGTTATATAATAAAGTTTAGTTTGAGTTTTAACCTCTCTACTTTCTTGTTGCAATCAAAATAAAAGGAAAGAGAAATAAATGAAAGAATCATATGCTAATCTTATGGTGAGTAATGAAAAAACATAAGGAAAAGTATAAGTAGTAAAATTTATTGGAGATTGACAAACATAGCATTGGTCAATGATGCAGTTCATGAAAGAATTAATAAGGGAAGAGAAGATTCACACGCAAATACACTATCTTGAACATCTTTTATGATTGTGAGCCCCCATTAAATATTATATGTCAAAATTGTTGACATTGGACAAGGAAGACAACGTAATGATTTATGTTTGTTCATATCCACATAGAAGTTATATTGTCATAGATCCTTCAACATGTGGTGCTTGCTCAATATCTTTGCTAGCCAAAAATTCCGCACTAAGTAGAGATACTACTTGTGCATCCAAAAACTCAAAACCAAACTTATTCTTTGAAAGTTCACCATACCTACCTATGGATCGAGAAAGATCCTTCAAGTAAGTTGTCGTCGGTGCAATAAGGCAATAAAAATTGCTTCTAAAAGTGTTTTGATCAATTAGTGTAAGAGAAAATTAAGCGCTATACGAACTTATGATGGCAAAGTAATAAAAGCGACGGACTGCATAATAAAGGTTGCTATCATAGGGGGCAATATAGCATGACATTCTTTTACATTAAGGGATTGGGCATACAAACCAAAAGCGCATGACAACCTCTGCTTCCCTCTGCGAAGGGACTATCTTTTACTTTTATGTATTTACTTTTATGCAAAGAGTCAAAGTATTCTTCCTTATTCCTTTTTACTTTTTCCCTTTTGCAAGCATCATGTGGTGAGGAAAGATATATGCACATATGTCCAGTTGGATATGAGTGGGCATGAGTTATTATTGTTGACATCACCCTTGAGGTGAATACATTGGGAGGCGAAACTATAAGCCCCTATCTTCCTATGTGTCCGGTTGAAACTTTTTGTTCATGGGTATGCCGTGAGTGTTAGCAATCGTAGAACACTAAATGATGGTTGAGTATGTGGACTTGCCAAAAGGCTCCGACATGAGACCCTTCCTGAAAATATGATGAATTGTAGTTGCAAAGTTGACTGAGAACATAGTTTGTTGGTTGTCAATAAAATTTATGCTTCATACTTCTATGTTGTGATGAATTGTTACTTGTTCATGAGAAGTTATATGATGAAAGTGTATTGAATAAATTTTATGATAGAGTTTGTTGCTGTTATGATAATAAGCATGATGCTTCTATATCCGTATTTTGTTTTTATTGACACCTCTCTCTCAAACCATGTGGACATGCTTTTCAATATCGGCTTTCGCTCGAGGACAAGCGAGGTCTAAGCTTGGGGGAGTTGATACATCCATTTTGCATCATGATTTCCTACTGTTATTTATTATGTTTTGTTGAATAATAATGCTTTGGGGAGTGATTCTAATGCCTTTTCTCTCATAATATGCAAGGTTCACACGAAGAGGGAGAATACCGGCAGCTGGAATTCTGGACCCAAGAAAAGCACATCAGAGATACCTATTCTGCACAACTCCAATGAAGCTGAAATTTTACGGAGATTATTTTTGGAATAAATAAAAAATACTGCAGCAGAAAACTACCGGAGGGGGCCAACCTGGTGGGCACAACCCACCAGGGCGCGCCCTGATGGGTTGTGGCCTCCTCGGCCCACCTCCGGTGCCCATCTTCTGGTATATAGTCACATTTAACCTAGAAAAAATCAGAGGAGGACTTTTCGGACGAAGCGCCGCCGCCTCGAGGCACAACTTGGGCAGGAGCACTTTTGCCCTCCGGCGAAGCGATTCCGCCGGGGGACTTCCCTCCCGGAGGGGGAAATCGAAGCTATCGTCATCACCAACACCCCTCTCATCTTTGGGAGGCCAACCTTCATCAACATCTTCAACAGCACCATCTCCTCTCAAACCCTAGTTCATCTCTTGTGTTCAATCTTTGTACCGGAACCTCAGATTGGTACCTGTGGGTGACTAGCAGTGTTGATTACCTTGCGTAGTTGATTACTATATGGTTTATTTGGTGGAAGATCATATGTTCAGATCCATTATGCTATTCAATACCTCTCTGATCTTGAGCATGTTTATTATTTGTGAGTAGTTACCCTTGTTCTTGAGGTCACGGGAGAAGCCATGTTACAAGTAATCATGTGAATTTGATATGTGTTCGATATTTCGATGATATGTATGTTGTGATTCCCTTAGTGGTGTCATCTGAACGTCGACTACATGACACTTCACCATTCATGGGCCGAAGGGAATGCATTGTGGAGTAGTTATTAGATGATGGGTTGCTAGAGTGATAGAAGCTTAAACCCTAGTTTATGCGCTACTTCGTAAGGGGCTGATTTGGATCCAAACGTTTAATGCTATGGTTAGATTTTATCTTAATACTTTTCTCGTAGTTGCGGATGCTTGCGAGGGGGTTAATCATAAGTGGGAGGTTTTTCAAGTAAGAACAGCACCCAAGCACCGGTCCACCCACATATCAAATTATCAAAGTAGCGAACACGAATCAAACCAACATGATGAAAGTGACTAGAAGAAATTCCCGTGTACCCTCAAGAACACTTTGCCTATTACTAGAGAATGTTCTGGCATGTCCTTTGCCACAAAAGGATTGGGCTACCTTGCTGCACCTTGTTTACCGTTACCGTTACTTGCTCGTTACCAATTATCTTGCCATCAAACTATCCGTTACCTATAATTTCAGTGCTTGCAGAAATTACCTTGCTGAAAACCGCTTGTCATTTCCTTCTGCTTCTCGTTGGGTTTGACACTCTTACTTATCGAAAGGACTACGATTGATCCCCTATACTTGTGGGTCATCAAGCTTCTCATGGGAAGCTCTTTGTGGTTCCGGTATGGAACGTGTCACCTTACGTGGGCGAAACGACATCTACTAACTCTTCTCGCCTTGAACTATTTCTAGAGGCAACATAGACCAACAGGAGTGTCATGCTAAAATATGGAATTATACAGGGTTCATTTGGCCTTTTATACATTAATTGAGTTTTATATGCCTTTAATGTGCATAATTCAAATTTGAACTAAGATCACAAGGTCCAATGCATCAAAATGGGTTAAAAAATCATATAAGTGTACATGGTTGCATCTTCAGGTCCCATGCAAGAAATGGGAATGTATTTCAAACATCTCGGGGTCTTGGCTCGGCCACACAAACATTGAGAAACTCAGGTTTTAAATTCATGTAAATCAAAAACTCGTCAGAAATTCATGAAACTTGGCATAGTGTCATGACATGGCACATATGTGCCATGGTAACAATATTGAGCAATTTGGGACAAGTTTTGGCACAAGCCCCTTACAAACCAGAGCTTCTCATGGGAAGCTTTGTGATTCTGATATGGAACACATCACCTTACGTGGGCGAAACGTCATCTGCTGCCTCTTCCCGCATTGAACTTTCTCTAGAGGTAACATAGACCAGTAGGAGTGTCGTGCTAAAAGATGGAATTATCCAGGGTTCGTTTGGCCCTTTTTATACATTAATTGAGTTTCATAGGCATTTAATGTGTATAATTCAAATTTGAACTCCAATCACAAGGTCCGGTGCATCAAAATGGATTAAAAAATCATATAAGTGTACATGGTTGCATCTTTCGATCCCATGCAAAGAAATGGAAATGAATTTCAAACATCTCAGGTTTTTGGCCCGGTCATAAACATTGAGAAACTTGGGTTTTAAATTCATGTAAATCAAAACTCGTCAAAAATTCATGAAACTTGACACGGTGTCATGACATGGCACATAAAGGCATCATAGGATTTTGCTTTCCTATTTGAGACACTTTTTCAATATATTTTTTCTTCTAGAGCCAACATTGAGAATATTGGTTTAAACTATAGTAAATCTAAAACTCACACAAAATTCGAGAAATTGGGCATGGCGTCATGATATAGCACAAATATGTTGTGGTATTTTTCGTGTCCACTTTGTGAAAAGACGCACACATTAATAGCCAACAAAATCTTTTTGGAACAAAGAAATGTCATGTTACCACGCAAACGGTTGCATTATTTATAAAACGTGGGTGTTCTACTGTCCATTTATGTGCTGCCACGCGTCGCACTCTTTATTGGCTAGGAGGTGTCATGCGAGAAGTTCTTTGAGTTGACGGGGCACGGGAGGCGTGCGAGCTGGCCTCTGGTGCGCAGGCTCACCGGGAGGCGTGCGAGCAGTACGCTATAGCCTCGCTGGGAAGCGAGCCCTTTGACCTCCATATCTACCCGACTCGCTTCCAACCTATCCATCAATGGCACCCGAGCCATTGTTTAATAGGCGGCCTTACTGCCCACTCACTCACAATCCTCTCTCTTCGCCTCCCACTCCCCTCCATCATTCAGACCTCCACGCACCTACGCCATGG
The DNA here is from genome assembly GCA_039707655.1 of Elymus sibiricus. Classification (NCBI taxonomy): domain Eukaryota; kingdom Viridiplantae; phylum Streptophyta; class Magnoliopsida; order Poales; family Poaceae; genus Elymus; species Elymus sibiricus. The sequence continues at coordinate 89,753,986 of CM077663.1, forward strand.
CGCACAAGGATAATATGACACTAGTCTTCCGGTTTGGTGAAGTCCACACCGAGCCGGAGGAGATAGAACATAAAGACGAATGGGACGCCATGGACATGGCACTGGAAGAGTTGCATGCCGCAGCGGATGCTGCCCCGGCGCACTCGCCAGCAACCATCCCCACTTCCGTGCCAGCAACCATCCTCGTGGCATTGATGGGCTGGTCGCCGAGCATCATTGCAGAGCTGGAAATCGCGGGCGTCGGGGAGGTCCCCGCGACCCACGCGAGCTCATGTACGCGCAAGCACCAGCGCCTCCTCCTGCGTGTGTGCTCGTGCGTGCCCCTGCACAGGCCGCGCCGGTCCCCGTGCACGTGCCCGCACCCATCGCGCCCATCCCGTGCGCGCGCCTGCACCCACCGCTCACGTGCCCGTGCTCGTGCCTGGACCCATCATGACCCCTCAACGGAATGGGACGCCTGCATCGACAGCTTCCTCGTAGTGCCGCTAGTCCCCCCCCCCCCCCCCCCCCCGGGCCCCCGCCCGTCGATCGCACGACGACCGGCTCTTTGATTTGGAAGTCCATAAAATTCTAGTCTCGTTTGAAGAATTGAACAACTGCACCCTGGAGCACGACATCGTCGGTGCAGGTTGTCGCCGTCGCCGCCGCCGCAACTAGTTTTCTTTATATTGTATCTCGATCGTATGAATGTAAAGTCAAAGCTTGACTGAATGAAATATATGGTTTTCTCAACTAAGTATTTATCTGAATTCACATAGTAAACAAAGTAAATAAAAAACACCATTGTTTTTTTCTGAATAAACACTCATCACAAATGGTTCAGATTGAATACCCGTCTGCAGATCGACGGCTATGTTTCCTTTGCCAGTAAGCCAAGTGAAAAATTGACGTGAAGGATTGCTGCATCGCGTCATCGCAAACGTTTCTCTACAATGACCCGTGTGCTTAGTATAGACAATCCGGAAAGATTTGCATCTGTCAAATTGGATAAATTGCCATTTTTCAAATCGGAAACCTTGGCATTTGTCGATCTAGCAACATTGGCGTTTGTCAACATTGTAGCACTAACAATTGTCAAATTTTGCAGGAACAAAATCGCAATTATGGTGTAATTTTGCAACTGAAATTCACTAAACATGGATTTCATTCATACATTAAGCAGTGGTCTTTGTACAAAACAGTTCAACTCGACAGCTAAACCGAACAAACTTCTCCCCAATTGTTGCCAATCACGTACTGAAATAGCTAGTTCAACTATATATACTAGCTAATTTAAAGTACGTGGTACAGTTCAACCATATCTATAGTTAGATGAACTGAACAAAATAGCCCCTAAATACTAGTACTACGGAGGGGCTTTGTACTACTTCTAGCAGAATCGAGCGCGCTCAGTAAGAGCTAGTGGAGGAGGAGCCTGCCGACGAGCTGGTGGAGTCAAGTCTGTTGCCTGTCAATGCTACCCTCCGCCGCTCCAGACGTCCCTCCTCGAAGCGGCGGGACTCGGTGTAGATCTCCACATTCCGCGTTGCCGCTACGGCTTCTCTTGTGGCCACGATGTCGGTGAGCTTCTTCGCGTGCGTGACCTAGCGCTCCACCTCCTTCTCTAGGAAGTAGATGTAGCACGCAAGGTTTGCGAAGCAGAAGCCCGGCGGCGGGCCTTTGGCGGCCTCCACCTCCAGCATTCGGGCCACGATGGCGGAGCGGGTGATGACCCCGCTGCTTGACAGCAGGGTTGTGTCCAAGGGGGACGACGGTGTGGTGGCGGCTAAGGCGGCCGCCGCTAGGGTGGCGGCCCCGACGGCCACCGGTAACAGCTGCCTTCGGGCAGCGGTGGCAGAGCATGTAGTGGGTGGCGTGCGCACACCCACCAGGGACGCCATGTGCACTACATGCATCAGAGGACTGTCGCGCCGATGCAGTGAAGCCTCCCAGTTGGAGTTGTCCTCTAGCGAAGTGACTGAGCGACGACGATTGGCCGGTGCCATTGGAGATTGGGTGAGAAGCAAACTAGATAAGCTATGGGGAGGGAGGGGATGAAGACAATGTGGAGTCGCCAGTCATGAGGGTTTATATAGCAGGCCGGCAAACATTGGGTTTTTTAGGGATTTCGCCGAGCCGGGCGGGAAGCTAGAGCCGAAGCGTGGTTTTGTGAGCGGTTGTGCACGGGAATGGGCTCATCGAGCTGACGCGTGGCCAAAAGAAATGCTTGTGCGGTGCCGAAGCATGCACTGGAATCTTCGTGCGGCAACGCGGTGACAAGACGTGAGAGAGTAGGACGGGGTGATTGACAGTGTTCTGGACTAGGGGGTACTCACCACGTCGTCTCCCGACCAGTGGGTCGGGCCGAGGACCCCATGATGGCGGTTCACGCATGGGCCACTTCGGGCAGCCCATGCCGAATATAAGGAGGATTCCACAAGAATTGGCGCACAAGACAAGGACTCCTCTAAACCCTAGGCCTACGGTGCATATATAAACCGAGGCCAGGCTAGTCAATAGATTATTACATTACATCTCATAATCTCGTGGTAAAGACATGTATTCTGTACTATCCCCATATCAATACAATCAAAAGCAGGACGTAGGGTATTATCTCTTCGAGAGAGCCCGAACCTGGGTAAAATCCTGTGTCCGTGTTACCATCGCTCCAAGACGCCTAGCTTAGGACCCCTACTACGAGATATGCCGGATTTGACACCGACATTGATGCTTTCATTGAGAGCCTGCTGGCAGTCGCCACGGTGCGATGGGAATTCAGATCGTCTCCGGCGCGATCTACGCGTTGGAACCGAGCTTTGTTGTCGATGTCGGCATCTTCGTCGCCGGCTCGACTGGTCACCTCGGCTGGACCGAGAACTGCGCCCCGTGCCGGATCATCATGATCGGATGGATACTTTCATCGTCATCATCTCCGATCTCTATCAAGATCACGAGAAATCATCCATGGAGCCCGGGGCTCGATGTTAACATTGTCCTCGAGCAACCGTGCAGTTTTTCTGGACAGCGACTCGTGTTCTTCGTCCCCGCTTCCTCGAGCATCGCCTTGACGATTGCTTTGGTGGAACTGTGCGGAATTGAGTCTCTAATGACCCCGTAAAATTTCGTCGTATTCCGATGGAGGAATCTTCGGCGATCTATGAAATACCGGAGCCCTGTCGAATCTGGACGGGAATCGGGATGAGTTTAGGGCGAGGTGTCCAGCTTCCAGCTCAGACATCATATGGAAGATCCCACCGTTCATCGGCTGCGGAATTCCCATACCGATCACCCCTCAAAATTTCAGCTCAATCCGACCATCCAAACTCCGGGAAACGTCTGATTAGTACAACGAATTTTGGATCTATTTTCTGCGCGAAAACGAATCCGACCCGAGTTCATCTTTTTCATGAACGGTTTGTCGGACGTCCTTTTTGAAGGAAATTTTCTCATCATCTCGGTCATCCGACCAAGAGTTCGGCATCGAGAGGGCCGAATAATCATCAAGCGAATCTCGTCATCCGCGGGCCGTACGCGTCGGGCGCTCCGTTGCTTCATCAAGCCAGCATTGACCTCGTCACAAATTCCGACCTGTGTCGGCATCGTCGCGCCATTACTTTTTCAAGCTGACGTCGACCACGCCGACTTGCTTCAACACCTCGGCTAGCCTGAGACTTCGGCGTCACCAGCCGATCTGCTCCGTCACCTCGGCTAGACCGGGGCTTTGGCATCCCTTCATCAACCTACTCCGGGGACTTCGGCGTTACCAGCCGACCTGCTTCAACACCTCGGCTGGCATGAAGCTTCGGCGTCACCAGCCAACCTGCATGAGACTTCGGCGTCCGCCGATCACAGCTTTGCCATGTTAACTGGACCGAGGACTTCATCTCGTCACATCGACCGTGCAGCGTCGCCACTTCGTCAAGCCGAACTCTTCGTTCAGGCACCTCGGCGCTCAGGTCATATTTCTTTATTTATTCTATTCGTATAAATTAATTATGCATTTTTTATTGTTATTATTATCTCTTGCTCGCACTATTTTATGTGTGCAGGTAATCGGCTTCTGCTGCGTCGCGCGGTCAGTTCGGCGTCACCTTGTCGACCTACTCCGCCACCTCGGCTGGACCGGGGGCTTCGCATCACCACATAGGCCGAGCCGTGTCACTACTTCGGAATGCCAAGCTCCTCGCTCGGTCATCTCGGGCTTGGGGGCTGGGACCTCGGTCATGCCAAGGACTATGCACCATATCGGATCTGTCAAAAGTTCGGTGGGCGTCCTCGTCCCGCCACAAGCCCGGATCGCGTCATCGACACCAAGCACATTAACCAGCTAAGTCGCTTTCATGTTAAAATATTTTCAGCTTTCTAATTTTGTTCGGTTCGACCAAGCGTTATACTTTTTTGACAAAAAGTTGTTTGTGAAAAACTTTCTTTGTCAAAACTTTGTTTGTTACAAACAAATTCAAATACCCCGTTTACTTGGGGGCTTCCTTTATGAAACATTTTCTCTTTGCATGTGATTATTATTGTACAGCTTCTTTCCTTGCTCGTGTATTATGCCAAAATATGCATCATGTTGACTTAAGTGTTCCGCAAAGCTGGGTTGCCTAGCTCCTGTGCTTACCCCTACGTTCCCGATTGTTCGGCTAGGGAGTAAAGGGAGCACCTCTGCGATTGTTACGATCGGGTCATCCGAACTCGTACCTCAGACGGGTGAAGCCGAAGGCTAGCGCTCTTATTGTTTTCAACTATGGTCGGCACACGACGGAACTCACGCGTACACAAATCTATTGCACAAGTCTCATAGTAATCATGAGCGACTAAAGAAAGGTACCGTTGGGGGCACTATTTTCTTTGAAGATGCTTCTTACGTTACATAAGTAATATAGCATAAGTTCCCTGGGCGTGCTTTGTCTGTTACAACCTCATGGCCTGATTGCCTGGTTATCCGAAACACCACCGATATTCTCGGTAGGCGGAGTAGATAACACTTTTCGGCCCTTGGCCGAAGACGGAGCAGCCGACGGTCGGTTAAGACGCGTTCAAACTTCGGGCGAACACAGATATTATATAAGTACTTCGGTACATACAATCATTATACATAAAATTCTTTTACCCAAGTCACTTGGGGGCTCTTAAATTAATATGAGCCGTTTTATAATAGATGTTTTCTTCTTAGTCGTTGCAAAGTCTTTTTCTACCACTCCTTTCTCGACTCAAGTGTATGATCGATAGCCGGGTAGCCTGGTTTCTCTCTAAAGCCGCTCGTGTTTAGTTCGCTAAACTGGCCTGAGAAACACTCCGCCTTCGGGATAGGGAGGTTGAAGCCGAAGGCTGACCCACTTGAAGTCTAGAGATCGGATGTGTCATGTCAAAGCACGACGGAAGCACAATTTTAAGACCAATTTCGTATTGGCACCAAAAAACTTGATTCAATCTAGACGTAAAGTTTTTTACGCAAGTTTTTGGTCTTTTGAGCTTATAACATCTTTCACCTATTTTATGTTTTTCTTTCAGGAAGCGGAATATTCTCTTGGTTGAGGTGTTCGGCGTGATGGTCTTGCTAGGAAACTCTTTTCTAAATTACAGTTCGGCATCTTTCCTGCTGAACTCCACCTCGGTGTTGTCAAAACATACATGACGGTTGAACTAGTTCCCGAGGAGGTACGATCCTAGGGTCGGCCATGTTGCCCAACCCAAGTCTCGGGGGCTACTGCATTGACAATTCAATGTAGAAAATTTAAGTGCAATACAGTTTCCGAGGAGATTATGATCCTCAGGTTGGTCGGCCGCACCCAACCTGAGTCTCGAGGTCTGTGCAAACCGCTTTTGTGTTCCTAAGTATGCTGTCGAGCTAGAAGTTGATCCTCAGGCCGATTTCGCGAATCGGCCTGAGTCTCAGGGGCTACTGGGATCAGCGGTCTTATGTCATCCTTTAGGTGCATCTCGGATTTTAGACCGACACACACCTTGAGGGCTACTGGCTATACGTTTCGGTAGAGAATAAATTGCACCAATCAAAAATATCCACAAAAAATCAGCCCACGGTCGGGGTGGTGCACCACCTCGAAAGCAGTCTGGCATAAAGCTCGGACGCAAGTGGCTGGCTCCATAAAGAGCGTTTCCGACATTAAGCTCGGATGAATTCCTTTAATTTTTTAAGGTCCAAGGTAGTTTATGATACCTCGGACGCTGATCATCATTGGAGCTTGGATGCAGTCCGGCGTTGGAGCTCGGAAGCAGTCTGGCATAAAGCTCAAGATCGGAGACGCCTCAGAAGCAGTCTGGCATAAAGCTCGGATGTGAATGGTTGGCTCCATAAAAGACTATTCCGGCATTTAAGCTCGGATGAAGTCCTTCAAATTTTCAGAGACCGAGGTAATTTATGACACCTCGGATGCCGACCAGCGTTGGAGCTCGGACACAATCCGGCGTTGGAGCTCGGACGCATCCCGTCATTGGTGCTCAGATGCCGACCAGCGTTGGAGTTCGGCTGCAAAAAGATACCTTTGATGCAGTTCGGCATTGGAGCTCGGATGCAAGAGGACACCGCCACACGGGAAACACTTTGACCCCGAAGTATGGCGTAAAAAATTACAAGGCATTGATAAAGGCCGATAACTTAAAGGGGCTCCTCGGATGCCCAACATGTAAACTCTTCGGACTCAGCTCGGCGATCCTCAGAATCGGACATGGGAAGATTTCTTGAACCAGTTTTCAAGACCCACGATCGAAGACGAAGAATTATTCGGAAGAACCAAGGGGCGTCCTCAACTTGAAGACCGGTTCAGGGGGCTACTAACGGTGTCCTGGACTAGGGGGTACTCACCACGTCGTCTCCCGACCAGTGGGTCGGGCTGAGGACCCCCATGATGGCGGTTCACGCATGGGCCACTTCGGGCAGCCCATGCCGAATATAAGGAGGATTCCACAAGACTTGGCGCACAAGACAAGGACTCCTCTAAACCCTAGGCCTACGGTGCATATATAAACCGAGGCCAGGCTAGTCAATAGATTATTACATTACATCTCATAATCTCATGGTAGAGACATGTATTCTGTACTATCCCCATATCAATACAATCAAAAGCAGGACGTAGGGTATTATCTCTTCGAGAGAGCCCGAACCTGGGTAAAATCCTGTGTCCGTGTTACCATCGCTCCAAGACGCCTAGCTTAGGACCCCTACTACGAGATATGCCGGATTTGACACCGACAGTGATGAGCAGGCAGACGTGTAATAATAATAAAATGTCTGCGATATTAATACAGGCAAACGGCACTTCCCTACGTAGCGTCGGCAATGATTTAGTCAATCGCTGACAATTGTTTAGCAGCAATCGTCTCTCCACAACACACACACAGCTTGTCAGGATGAATCATTTGGGTTATTATTGGTCTTCCCACACAAATATGATGAATGAACTGTTTGTCGGGTATCACACACACCTTCTTATGCTAACTCGTTTGTGTTCTACTGGATCGGCAATAACAGTTTATCCGAATGAACTGTATGCCGTACTTCGCACACATATGTGTTTTGTTAGCTGTTTGTGTTATCTTGCTAATCGCAAACAGTTAAGAAGAACCAACTGTATGCCACGTATCGCACACGTAAGTCTTTTCTAAATCACATTTGATGGTTCTGCCATCGCACACAGTTTTCGTTATTGACGACGGAGCTAGAACTATAATGTTTGCGATTGATGGATCGCACACAGTTTGGTCGAAGGGTCTCTGATTGATGTGTCGTCTTTGGACCTCCCTACAGTAGTGTGTGTCCGTCATGGCACCAGACTCTTTTGGTTGTGTAATGTACTCTTTGCAACAGTAAAATATTATTTCCTCAAACTTGTTGTGTGCTTGGTAAGCACTTGTTGGCCTCAGGAGCTGTTCACGCTTGCGATTTCCCTCATGCATATCACACGAGCGGGCGCTGGACACGGTGCTTGTGCTTGGGTGACTCCCAATAGCGCTGCAAAAGCCAAGTGATTGAGATCTGGCTCGCGGGCCAGCTCCCGTGCACGTCACCTCACCAAGGTCCTTGGTTTTCTGTCTCCTCGCGTGACATCCACAAGTGAACTAGCGAGCGCATGCTGCTCAATCACTTGTGAAACTTGTTGGAGTATTATCATCGCAGGTGCAAACCTCAGGGACTTCGCGAAGCGACCTGTGGCTGCCATCAAGTGCTAGTAGGAAGCCTCAGGGGCTCGCGCTTCACGAGGGCTAGTACCAGCAAACCACAATACCTCAAGGCTCAGGCCCCACAGAAAGTTAAGTCCAGAACCTCCGTGAAATCTTTGGCACTTCTTGAGCTTTCCCCTTATGACTTCTTCAAGGGTCTTTGTTTTCTCCTTGGCACGAGCCACTTGCGCATCAAAGGGGGGCATTTTGAGCATCGTGCCTCAGGAGCCCTTACCGCCCCGCAGAGCCCTACACCCTCTGCCCTTGTTGGACGCATGTCCCAACATACCAGCAACGGTCATAGCAAGCTCGTGGGCTGGGTCCAAGCGACGTAGAGCAACAAAGGCAATGTAAAAAGGAAAAGGAAATCTCATGAGAAATCACCGAGATAGCAGCAGAAGATTAAAACACTTAGTACGATTACAAAAATAAATTGTCTTTATGCCCCCACGGAACCTCGCAAACTATGGTGCAGTAGGGAAAAGGAAAGATAAGACCTCAGGCCGAGGAGGCGCCGTCTTCATCATCATCAGGGATGGCCGCCTTAGGGTCGCCACTCTCCTCGGAAGGCTCGGCGACGTGCGTGAACCGCTCGATCAGGGAGTCCACATGCTCACGCACCTCCCTCCTGAGCTGGTCCTGGAGCTCCGTGGGCACGGGGTCCACCACGCACACGAGGTCGAAGAAGGGGTCGTAGCGGATGAGGTTCTTGAAGACCCGTGTCGCCGCCTGGTCCTTGAGGTTGCTGGCCCCGCCCTTGACGGCGGCGTCCTTCCTGGAGACTCCCCGCTACAGCGTCTCCACCACCTTGGTGGAGAAGTCCAAGTAACTGCCATCATACTCCGCGATGGGCAGGCTCGAGGCATCCTCAACAAAGCGGTTGAGCGTCCCGCGAGCACGCGTAGTGAGCCCCAAGAACAGCTTGGCACACTGCGACTGCATCGTCCGCGCGGGCAGCTTCTTCCTTGGCCTTTTGGCGACCTCAGAGACATCGCCAACCTGCACTTGGAGCGACTTCAGCTCACCTTCAGCGTCCTCCTTGCCCTTGAGGACAAGGTGAAGATCGGCCTTGGCCTACTGGAGCCGCTTCTTGAGCTCGGCGACCTCCTTCTAGAGCTCCTCGCGCTTGGCCTGGAAGCAGGCCTCTTGCCGCTTCATCTTGCCACAATGCTCCTTTAGGAGGTCTGCGTGCTCCCTCGCGACCCTGGCGTCAGCATCAGCCTGGATCTTCTCCTTCTTCCTCTCGAGATGCGCGTTGGCCTTGGCTCGTGCCTCCTCAAAGGAGGCATGGGCGGCTGACACCTGGGTTTCCAGGGTCGTGAGGCGCTCGCGCTCCGCCTCCTGGTCGGAGGTGGTCCTGGCGAGCTCGCGCTCCCGAATCACTAGGTCCCCCTCACTGCCGGCGAGGGTCTCCTCCTTCTTGGCCAGTTCCTCCTCGCGGGCAGCATAGTACCACTCGCGCGCCCTGGCCGCGTCCTCATGCGCCCGGAGCTCCTGCTCCCGCAGGGAGATCTGCCCCTCCACCTCCTTGGAGCGGGCCTCTGCCTTCTGGCACCGCAGGTTGGCCGCCTTCACGTCGGGGACGGTGTTGTCCCAGAGCTCATTGGTGTCATGGGCAGCCTTGTCCCTCTTCTCCTTGGCGGCCTCGTCCTGCCAGCGGCCCAGCTTAATGGCCACCTGGAGCTTGCGCCACGCGATGGCAAGGCCCAGGTGCTCAGCTGCGAGGCGCACCTCCTCCGCCTGGAGGTCGGCCTCAAGCATGTCGAGCACAGCGTTGGCGCTTTGTAAGGCCCCACGCCTGACCAGGGCGCTGCCGCTAACCAGCTGCAAGGCCAGAATGGGCGCTCTTCAGCGCCGCCGCCTGTGGGCACCATCCGCGAGGGTCATGCAGGGTGCCCTTGGCGAGGGCCTCCCCATCAGTCGTGAGCTGGGGGATACGCGTGGTCTCTTCCTCGCCTTACCGTGGCGGCGTGCGCAGGGGGCTCGCCGCTGCTCCTTGGTGGGCATCATCCCCCCAGCAGGCGTGGAGCCCGCCAAGAGGTCCGCCTCGTCCTCCGCCTCCATCGCGGTGGCGCCACCTGCGCCAGGCACCCCCGAAGGCATGTTCTCCTCGTCCTCCTCCCCAGGCTGTGGAGGCAGGTCTTCATGTGGGGCAGGAGGCACCTCGTGCTCCTCCACCACGGTGCGCTCCGCCTCATCCTTCGGCCGGCGGGCAGCCTCTTCATGCCCCGTAGGGCCTGGCGAGGGCACATGGGCTCCCCTAGCAGGCACTACGGGCGAGGGTGACGCCGATGTTGTGGCCCTCTACCTTTTGCACGCGGGCACCCTACAGGATCAATGGCTCAACTCCAAGCTCCGAACGCACCAAGCAGAAACGAAAAGAAAGACAAGCAAAGGGAACTTACTCATCAGTGGCGACCCAGCGCCTCCTCTTCAGGAGGCGGTTGGAGCAGCTGCCATTGCCACTCCCATGAAGCCCTCCGGAGGGCGCTCCGCGAGGCCTGTCGGAGCTCGCCCCAGCCCCGCTGGGTTGACCCGTCTCCATGAGGGGCTTGGCAGCCCCCTCTGTCGCCCCCTTGTGGGGGTCCTCCGCCACCATCACCTCATCGTCGTCATCCTCCTCCACGCGCCTGGAGGGCGCGACCAGGAACTGAGGGTTCTCCTCGTTGTCGTCGTCATCGCTGGCTCCCAACAGCAGCAGCCGGTGGCTCAGCATGCACCCTCTGCTGCTACCGGCATCGGTGCTTGAGGAGGGCCTAACATCCTCGAAGTCCCCTAAGGCGGGCACCACGAGGATGGGGTTTTCATGAGGCCCCACATGGCCTTCGGGGACCAAACCCCATTCATCGAACACAGGCATCTCAGCCTGGATCTCCGCCCCATCGCCGCGGCGGTGTAGAGGGAGCGCCTCGTTAGGCATCCCCTCCAACACGGGCTCCACGAAGAGGGCATGCATGATCGCCTTCAGCGTAGCCTCCTGCGGGGTATCGTTGCAGAAGCGGGTCCAATCGGTGCGGCCCGCATACTCCCACACGGGGTAAGAGCGCCGCTGCAGGGGCGCGATGCGGCTACGCATGAACTCCCGAGCCACCATGGCGCTCGTGAGTCGAGCCTCCCGCAGCGCCTGCAGCCTGGCGGTGACGGGTCCAAGCCTCGCGTCCGTCAGCTTGGAGTGCTCCCAGCCGTAGCTTTTCACGGCAGGTCCAATGGGAGGTGCGAACAAAGGGCTGCACTGGCCTACCTCCATGTAGATCCAACGCGCCCGGAAGTTCTCCACCTTGAACGTCACCAACTCGATGAAGCGCTCCGATATGCAGTCCACCATGCGGAAGGAGGCGCACCCTGCACTGTCCCCCTGCTTGCACCTCATGTTGTAGAAGGTGCGAACGAGGGCCACCAAGGGCATCACCCCTAGGAAGCCCTCGCAAAGGAAGGTGAAGATGACGAGGAGGAAGACGGAGTTGTGGTGAAGATGAAGGGCGTGGATCTGGTAGTGCTCGAGCACTGCGCGGAAGAAATCGGAGAATGAAGGGAACAGGACTCCGAAGATGCAATGGAAGAAGAATGGGAACGTCGTCGCGTCAACTCCCTTGCTGGCTTCGAGCCCGGTCAGATCTTGGTGGCCCCATGCTCGTTGTGAGCATTGGCCATCACGGGGACTAGCTTGTCCAGCCCCTTCATGTTCTTGATGGTGGAGGGCAATAGGGTCGGCTCCACCTACGCTCCGGTGGCGGCAGCACTCCTCTTCTTTGGAGCCATGGCGATGGCGGCATGGGATTGGAGGCGGAGAAGGAGAGCAACGGGCGAGGTGTGCACAAGGAAGGGGGAGCGTGCGCAGAGGAGGCGTTTAGAGGAAGGAAGGCAATGATGGTTCCACCCCGGTGCGCGCGGCAGTCTTAAGGCAAGCGTGCAGTTACCGAGGCATCGTGGGAGAAGTGGGTGCGCCCTGTTCCTTCAAGGCTGTCACCCGTCACCTCTCGGCCCGGTAGTTTGTTAGGCCCCGCGGCGTTTCGACCCGCATCGTTTCGCGCTAAACGGGCGGAATGTGCACACCGGGGGCCCGGGGGGTACTGTCGGTCCAGTGGAACCAGGGTACCATGGCCCACCTACTGTCGGCCCAGACGGCTGTGCGAAGAAGGCCCAGTGTGGTAGGCGGTCCACTGGAGGACTCCGACGACCACCCCGCGAGGCTTCGGCTCCGCGTATCTCTCTCTCTCTCTCTCTCTCTCTCTCTCTCTCTGAGAGGGGCCCATTGGACAGTTGTCCACAAGATGTGAGAGGCCTCGCGAGGTCTCCCCGTGAGGCTGCCCCCCCCCCCTGAAGCCCTCCGCCTAGAGGGGTCGTTCAACGCTAGCCACACAACGGTCCGCCTGCCACATGGGTGGCGTGCCGCGCCATCATAGGCTGCAAGGACGGCACTAATGGGCATGGGCAGAGAATCTTTCGCAATATGTGCTAAAAGGAAAGTGGGCTGCTATCCTCCTCCAAGATGAGTCCCAAGGATTACCCCATCGATGCAAGGAGACCAACATGACGCTGGTCGCCAGGACGGGCGTCATTGGCGATCCCACGAGTGCGTCATGGACGGCGCCTTTGGCAGCGTGAAGACCAACTTTATCAGGGAAGACTGGATGTTTGTCCCCCTTCGAATTGTCGCCCTGTGGTCGCCCTTTTCCCGCCATCATTTTGGGAAGAGAGGCCCATGGCAAGGATAAGAGGGACAGACGGCCACCGTAGGGGAGATCGGATGATTGAGCTCTCATTTTCCCCCAAGAAGAGCCTTCTTCTTCCTCACGGCTTATAACACTTGTGCAACCCGAGAGATTAAACAATCCACCAAGCAGGAGTAGGGTTTTACATCGCACGGTGGCCCAAACCTGGGTAAACCCCTGTGTCCTTCTCATACCCTGCATGTGTAGCTCCACCGTCGTCGAGGCTAGGTTGTAGATTGTGCCGAGCTCCCCAGTGTTCGAATCGGGTTCTTGAGAGGTTTCCCGTAGGCACGAAACCAATCTCTGGCATTCGCCTCCTTTAGCGCCGCCAATTCCGGCAGGAGTTGGGCCTGGGAGGGGGCGGCTCCATGCGCACGGTGGCCGCCATGCGACACAAAACGCGCCGACTGGACGGGCGGAGACGCGGGAGGTGCGGAGGGTGCATCGCTGCGACTGGCCCTACGCTGGTACTCGCGAAGGACGGGGTAGAACTAACACCCTCTCCAGAAACAGCGGTGAGCTGCCATGTTCCACGGGCCACCGAGGTGCATGCGCCATTCCTCGAAGGTGGTGCCAGGGCCAAGTGTCGCGTAGCTGTCAACGGTGACATGCCACCATGTCACTAAGCGCACTGACGATGGCACTAGGGCGTCATACCGGTAGATCACAACGTGGCTAAGGCTCGAGCGGCCACGAGCCGGCGGATGCGGCGTCGGCCCCATGGCTGTTTTCGGCACTGTGGTTAGCCATCACCGCCGACGGGAGAGAGAGGGAAGTGTGCGACTGAGGAGCGCGATGGGCTAAGAGAAGAGTGGCAGAGGAGTGCAACAGGGAGAGATGCACCTCGGAGGGCGGCCAACTTGGCTTTTATAGCTGCTTGGTGGGACGGTAGGGCAGCGTAACGCCACCATTAATGACAATGGCGACCTCTCCTTCCGCTGCATCATGGCCGACATTAATGACAATGGTGACCTCTGCTTCCACCGCATCGAGGACGGTGTGAGGCGTCTTGCAGTTTGCAAGCGGCCGCCCACACGGCACATCACTTTTGAGATTTAATTAATCATGTGTTAATTATAGAGAATCTCCACTATCCCTAACATTCATGCACAAGGGATGCGACTGTTCGCTCGTATCTCTCCGGACCATCGCATTTGTTCAATGCATCCCTTCGAAGCTATATATACTTGTAATTAATCATCAATAAAAACAATTGTTTCCATTACTACTTGTCCTCTTGTTTTACTTCGATCACGTTATCAGCGACTACGCGCAATGGAGTCGTTCTCGAGCAACAGCGAACAACGACGGCGCTCGTCCTCACGGATTGGGGTGGCGGTTGCAGACGACCCAGATCTTCAATCGACATGCAGCCTTGTCGGGACCCGAACCAGGCCACCGCCATGGCGCCCTTGGCGCTGAACATGGCGACCCGATCGGCAACTCCCTGTCAATGGCAAGAAGGCGTACAAAGAGGAATCAATCAAGAAAGTACCCATTTTAATCTTATCTTCTTCTAATCATTTTTTTTAACACAGTACAGACGCAAGCGCTCATATACACGCGCATACACTCACCCCTCACCCCTATGAACGCACACACGTACACTCTATCCCTATGAGCACCTCCGAGAGATTGAGCCGGCGTATCATCTTGAAATTTACGATGTCACCATAGGCATCTCGTCGTCGATGGGAACACCTCCTCCCACTGAATGCGCATCGCTGGAAATACTGAAATAAATCCAAAAATAAATGCGAGCACCAGGACTTAAAACTGGTGGGCTGGGGATACCACAGTCGCTCTAACCATCCAAACACAGATTGGTTCGCTCTTTGTTGTTATTTTTCCTTTACGCCTATGGACACAAGAAAATTGCTCTCATCCGAGTGCGTAAAGAAGGATGAGAAAAGAAAGTGCCATCGAGCCGCTCGCTGCTGGCATGACCACACAAGGCAGCGGAAACGCTGGTTGCGGTCGACGGTACCAGCGGTGATCTGCCGCACGGTTGCATCACCGATGGCAGAGGGCCAATGCTCCAGCCCGTAGCGGCCGGAGGCATGGTTCCCGGCCTACATAGAGGCGACCCTCGAGGAGCGTGGTGGCGCCCGTGACCGCTGACCCGCAGTGCGGCTCCAGCCGGTGTATGGCAAGGCTTCCCTGGCCTCCTGCGCGCGGCTGCAGTGGAATCAGCCGCATGCGCTTAGCGCACGGTGCCCACGTCCTCGACGTCCCGGTGGCGGAGCTGGCAACCATGGCATGCATCCTCGCGATGTGGCAGCGTAGAGACCCCCAGTGCGTCCCGAGCGACGCCATCGCGCCGCTGCGCCTGCCATCTCTTACCCCCGCGGTCGTCATGGTCGCCGCCATCCATGCAGTGGCCTTCGACTCGGCGTCGACCAATGCGTCCTCCTTCGTCTTCGGTTCGGGCGTAGGCGGCTCCTTCAACCACGCGGTTGTCGACGTCGACACCGTAGCGCCGCGCTTGTCGTCCCCGACGACGGCCACCCCTCCGCTTTCACTAGCGTAGGGGGGTCGTCGTCGCCTTGGCCCTCGGCGTCCCGCTGACGAGTCCGCCGTCGAGCAGTCGCTTCGGCCGCACTGGCACATGGAGCCCAGCGGACCTCGCGCTCGCGAACAGCGCCTCCGACGGCGTCTCACCTGGCACCCTCCTTCCTGGAGGCTCTTCCGACGAAGATGAGCACGGCGGGAGTTCCTCTCGCCGCCGGTGATACGGCCGTCTGGCCGTGGGCGTCTTTGCATGTCTTGGTCTTCGTGGATTGGGGATAGAAAGCTGCCTGGGATTTTCCATCTCTCGTTGCTTTGGGATAGAAAGCTGCCTGGGATTTTCCATCTCTCGTTGCTTCCTTAGGGCGTGTTTGGTTGCGTGCATTAGGTCCAATCAGAGCATCACTAGTAGTACCCTCAAACCCTCAAACCCTTATAAATAACCGTTTTTTACAGTTTGCGAGCGAAAAAACGCGTAGACTAGAACCCCTTAACCCTCAAATCCTCAAAAATATTTAAAGGTCTAACCCTCAAACCCCCTCCCAACCTGTAGAAGTGAGGGTTGGGGAGCGAAAACTACCCCAACCCGCACTCGTGTTCCGTCGTCGCGCGGGAGGGACTTTTCCCCGTCCCCAACATCCCGTCCGCGCCCACCCGAGCCGCCGGCCGCCGCCCGCCGCCATTCCGGCTGCCCCCCGCCTCCCCTCGACGCGCGCGAGCCCGCCGCAGCTGCGCCGCACTCCTCGCCACCGGATCCGCCGTTCCCAGCCGCCTCCCGCCCCGCGCAGCAGCCACCGGAGCCGCGCGACCGCCACCGCCGCCCCGAGCTTTCTCCTCGCCGTCCGGCCGCCCCCCGGCCTCCTCAACCTCTCCTCCACCTCCTCGACCTCCCCCAGCCGCCGCGCCCCGCCCCCCTGCCGCGCCCCCCAGCCGCCTGCCCCGCCCCCCGGCCGCCCGCCTCCTCCCGCACCAGGCCGCCTGCCGCGCCCCGCCCACCATCGACAGCGGCCTCCCGCCCCCAGCCGCCTCCCGCAACCAGAGGCAGGCCGACCCGCAGGTATGCCTCCTTTTCTTTCTTTTTGTTTCATTTTTTCCTTCTTGATTCATTGTTGGCACTCACAATTTATTGTTTGTTGTATTGTGTAGATGGAGGTGAACACCGACGACATGGAGTCGTTGTCCGATGATTCCGGTTGGTCATCATCGGACGAATCGGACATTGAGGAGTTGCTTCAAGACGACGACGTCGAGATGATGGGCCTCCTCCTCGACGTGCAAGAGTTTGAAGACCACGCGAAGCTGATGGATCAGAGGAGAGGGTCGAAGATGGGGCGAGTCACCATCTACCGGAACCGCGGTCTCGGACACGAGCAATTGATGCAAGACTACTTCGCGAAGGTACCGACATACCCACCTCGCCTCTTCCGGAGAAGGTACCGGATGCGCCGTAGTTTTTTTGTGAAGATTGTCACCGATTGTGAGGCCGCCTCAGATTACTTTAAACGTCGTAGATCCGCCACCGGTATCATGGGGTTTAGTGGGTACCAAAAGATATCGGCTGCAATGCGGGTGATCGCCTATGGCATACCCGCGGACTATACCGACGAGTATCTTCGCATTGGAGAAGATACAACCACGGCGTCCGTCCGTAGGTTTGCAAAATTGGTCATCCGGTTGTATGGTGATGAGTATCTTCGGGCACCCAACGAGGAAGATACAAAGAGATTGATGGAGATGAATGAAAAAAGGGGATGGCTGGGGATGCTTGGTAGTCTTGATTGCATGCATTGGACATGGAAAAATTGCCCAAAAGCATGGCAAGGAATGTATTGCGGTAAAAGCCGTGATGCTACCATTGTGCTTGAGGCCGTGGCATCGGAGGACACATGGATCTGGCATGCATTTTTTGGTTTGCCGGGAACACTCAATGATATCAATGTGCTCAATAGATCTCCTTTGTTTGCAAGATTAGTTTCTGGGGATGCTCCAACTTGCAACTACAAAATAATGGACAATGAGTACTCAATGGGATACTATCTCACCGATGGAATTTATCCCGAGTGGGCAACTCTTGTGAAGTCCATCAAGGAGAAAAATGGGGTGCCCTTAACCAGAAAAAAGGCTCATTTCACCAAGGCACAAGAGGCAGCCCGCAAGGATATTGAGAGAGCTTTCGGTGTTTTGCAAGCAAGGTTTGCCATAGTTCGGGGTCCAGCTCGTTTTTGGGACAAAAAAACCTTGCAGAACATCATGAAATGTTGTGTGATTCTACACAACATGATCCTCGAGGATGAGAGAGGGTTAAACCTGCCTTGTTTCTATGACAATGTTGGTACCCGTGTGCAACCGGAAAGAAACCCTTGTCGCGTACAAGCTTTTCTTGAAGCACATCGTGAGATTGAGGATGCAAACACTCATGGTCAGCTCCGGAATGATCTAGTAGAGCACCAGTGGCAGTTGGATGGGCGGCGCCAAGGCCCATGATCTACCTTTGTTTTACTTTTCTATGTCCTATTTGATTCGAATAACTTGAATGATTATTATGTGCTTGAAGTTACTATTCGGTGTTGTAATAATAACTAGAATGATTATTGTTTTCTTCAAACCGTTATTGAGATGATGAAAATTGTGATATGTCAAATGACAGTTTTAAGGGTTGGGGTTGCGGCAAAGACTAGAACCCTCAAACCCAACCCTTATAACGGAATAAGGATGCTTAATTGTGTCTTGGTTCAACTCATACCCTACTGAATTATGGAGATATCCATCAAAATAGCTTCCATAGCGAAACTTATGATGACAACAAAGAGGAATATCTTCTCTTTACCATATGCAACAGATATTGCAAGCACATCCTCTATGTATCATCAGGATTGTACTACGCATACTACAAAACCCGTAGCGCATGTTGCCTACAAGATAGTTTTCCAAAATGTCTTGTACATGACAAACTTGGCATACTCGCCTTGGTCATCAAGACATTGGGTTGAAACCGAAACTATCAGCAATTCTATTGGTTTATGATTTTTATGATAAATTCTAAAAATATTTGGATTTTATGTGCACCACATGTGACGCGGGGAAGCTAATTCTAAGGATCGCGCACCTTAAAGTCTATGCTGAACCACTTAGACTCCTTGAAACGCATCAAGTCGAGGTATGTGGCTCTTCCCAGCCATTGACTAGACTATTCAGGTATTCCATGGATCTAAAAGACACATCTATACAATGGTCTCAAGTGCACTTTATCCGCACAGACCCATTGGCTCATGATCCTGACATCGATTTTAATCAAAATCGAATGGACATGTTGCGGAATTTTCCTTGTGTGCCTTCATTATGGCCCTAGGATTGAAGTTTAGCACTTTGTCCTAGTGTCTACACTCAAAATGGCTTGGTAGAATCCTTTATCCAAAAAATTAAGCTCATTGCATTACCTTTACTTTGGAGTTGTAACTTACCAACTTTACATTGGAATCATGTAGTTTTACACGCTCATGACCAAACTGCATAATATTATTCCCCTCTATCTTAGATACGTGAAAATCTACCAAGTATTTCCCATCTACGGTAATTCGGTTACATACCGATATCACCACCTCGGCATATATCATTGGCTCCTCAACATATATTTGGGGTCTATATGAGGAATAATTGTATTACCGTCAATACCACAAGCCCCTCACATGGGGAGTTATTCAAGGCCAATATGTTGATTCAATGAGGAACATTTCCAGGCATTAGGGGGAGATTTCAAGTACCATAAAGAATGCCAGGAAATTGGTGGAATGTTCAACACATTTCTGCCTCAAATCCACGTACTAAAAGATCTGAACCATGCGTTCAGAAGATTTGCAATACATTGCAATAACCTGCCAAATTTATTTACTAACTATAAAGGTGTCACACAATCCTACAATCCTACAAAAATGCCTGAAAGAGTGAAGGTACCAACAAAATCCACTCCAATTCCCGTTCGAAGCAACACGGGGAGATGCATGGCAAAAGTACATCAGGATTCAGTTTCTCACAAGCAAGGATATCAAGGGCTTTGAATCAGTAAATGCATGTCAACTTCACGTTGGTAGACACCTAATGGGTAGTATACACCCAGTGGATGGGAAACCTCCACTAACCCAGGTCATAGTGCACACAATGACCGGGACATCGGAATACCCGACTCAACCGCATTGGCAAATCGCTAGCAGTCACCATGGGTAACGATATTTCCATCTACTATATATACATATATAGATTCTGGAGAAACATATAACCAGAAGTCTACAATTGTCGACATAAATTTCTCAACTAGATTGCAAAAACCTTTCAAATGATTTAGATCCAAAGACCATGGCCATGGAAAAGTGTGAACAACACTCAGACTGAACCCAATCAAAGGGTATAATTTAGGTAGAAATAATCTTGCTCAATAATGGGAAGGTATTCATAAGCAATACCTACACCAGTTTTCTTTTGGAAACAGAATTGAGAACAGCGAGGTGGTGAAATATAGAGCAAGTATTGTAGTACAAGGGTTCATGCAGATACCCAACAATTCTCTAGAGGTGGAATCTCTTTTCGATAACTTATATCATTGGCAGTACAAAATCATCTATCTATGCAGTTGATAGATGTAGTGATTACATATCCATGTGGATCACTAGATTCAGACATAGATGGTTCCCAATTGAATCTCATTTCTGAATTGAAATGCAAAACGCAACATACATTGTGTAAAATAAAAAAGTCACCATACGACTTATTGATGTCGGTACATTTGGTACAACCGACGTAGTGAGTTCCTTACACACAAGGATTACTCCTACATAGATGATTACCCATACATGTTAAGCATGTGATCATCTAAATGGTGGGATTTGAGATGAAGGTTTTGGGTAAAACCTCGAGCATCGTCACTCATACATTATGGTACACCACGTTGTCTATATCCAGATTATATTGGAGAAATTGATTGTAAACAAGTCTTATTCATCCATAATTTCCATGGTTGTTCATTCTCTAGACATAGAGAAAGATTCATTGACCATGAGAAGATGGAAATATGATGTTGGGGCCTAAGGTTCCATATCATAATGCATGCATTGGACCCACCAAACACAATTGGCTGGGATCAAGAATATCTTTCGATATCTCCAATGCATCAAACATTTTGTCACGATCTTTTAGTTTTAGAGAAATTTGGACACCAATATCATTGGATACATCGATCAGATCCCTACTACGTCCAATCATAGACAAGGTTTGTGTTCATGCTAGGTGTGATAGCTATCTCATGAGAGTCTTCGAAACAGACCTTGTGGCTACATTCACCAACCATTATCTCCAAGATAATGTTATTTGTATTGCCCGCATGCAAACATGTTACGTAATAAGCAATATCATTATATTGCATATCTTGCAAGTCAAATCATGCAACTGATTTGTTCACCAAGTCTCTACCAACTTATACATTCCAGAAATATGTTCATGGAATTGGTATGTGACGGCTTTGGAATTTGCAAGAATCAGGGGGGGGGGGGGGGGGGTATCTTCCTGAATTGTTCCTGTTCAAAGCACCATATTATACTCTTTTTCCCTTCATGAGTTTACTTTACACGTTCTCATAAAGGTTTTTAATGAGGTAATATCAACACAAGATCATATGTCATACTTTTTGTTTTCTCCACTAGGGTTTTTAGGAAAGTATATGCGACATATTTATTGTCCTCTAAAATATATGAGTCTTCTCCTATTGAGTCAAAAGAGACAATAACCATTATATGTTGCAGCATTTTCTTTTCCTTTTCTCACTGGATTTGCAGGAGTTTTAGCAACATATCAAATAATTATACTCCTCATATTTTTCCCACAGGTTTTGAAGGAGCTTTTATGTAAGATGATAGTCTACAAGGATAGCGTAGATTAGGGGGTGTTGAGATTTAATTAACCCATGTGTTAATTACGGAGAATTTTCACTATCCCTAACCGCCATGCACGAGGGACGTGATTGTTCACTCGTGTCCGGACCATCGCGTTTGTTTGATGCATCCCTTCGGGGCTATATATATTTATAATCAATCATCAATAAAGATAATTGTTTCCGTTACTGCTTGTCCTCTCGTTTTACTTCAAACAGTCAAGAACCAAGCGGGCATGCACAGCACGGCTTTAAATGTTTAAATGCGTTCACTGGATTCCACGATCACACAACAAGTGCCCCGAAGACGACGAGGAAAGCGCGTGGAGCACTGGTTTTTTTTTTCAAAAACGCAAGGGGGGTTTATGCAAGAATGCGATGGGGACAACACACTGGTTTTTTCTCAAAAACATGATGGGGATTTATGCAAACGTGGCGCCACACGGCAACAACAAAGTGCGCTACTGTCAAGGGGGGCGTAGAAAGGATCGTATTGGAGTCGAGCGGTACCAAATCGTTACGCACACAATTCTCTACACACAATGACAAGGGGGTTCACCAAAATATTTCTCTGCCCCAACCCAAATCTAGTTACCCATCAGAATTCCCAGCAAGGACGACTCAATCCTCCTACACACAATGACAAGGGGATTCGCCAAAATATTTCTCTGCCCCAACCCAAATCTAGTTACCCATCAGAATTCCCAGCAAGCGTGACAAGAAATCACATGTATTCCCTCCAATTCTAAATATAAGACTTTCTAGAGAAATCACATGTACTCCCTCCATATACATCCGCATATAGTGTCAAAAACGCTCTTATGTTATGGGACGAAGGGAGTATTATATTTAAAAACGGAAGGGAGTATGTGTACTAGAAAGACTGCTAGACATGCTAGCGCAACACAAGGAGTAATTAACATACCTTTACCCTCATGACATGACTAACATTTTTTCTATTTAAGTATTGAACATGTCAGGAAACATTCTGAGTTCTGATGGAGATACACTTTAATACCAACCAGTTCATAAAATACTGCACTAGTCCTAAAGTTGATGAGCTTAGATGCACTTCTGAATAGAAACTGTATTAGTTTCTCTCTCGGAGCACTTTTTGCTCACATGCATCTAAACTGCACTCCTGTCAGATGGGCATTAAAATGCCGAGCGCCCTCTAGGGTCCGACGACGGATTAGTGGAGTGGCTTGACCTTTTCCTCCTGAGGGTATTCCAGGTGAAGCTACCACCCCCCTGCTGCAAACCACCAGCGGTGACTTCATCTTCGTCGTTGTCGTCTTCGTTCTCGTCCTTGCTGTAGGAAGAAACTCCAGGTCTTCCTTTCTCTGGTGTCCAGGTTGAGTTGCCTGCACCATCGGCGCTGTCAGAATATTTGAGCCTTTTTGCCCTATCATGTAAATCAACCTCCTGTATATCGGATAAATAGGCACTCCGCTTTGCTCTTGGAGTCATCTTTGGGATGTCTTCGTATACCTCGTCAGATTTCATCCATTGATCAACATAAGAGTCCGAATAGACAACCTCCTTCCTTCGCCTCTTTGTGTTTATCACAGGATTTTTGGCTTCTTCCGCAAGGAGCTTCTCAGCTAAGGTTTCACTGATATCAAAAACCCATTCTGGAACCTCGGGTCCCTGCATCAGCCTGGATTTATAGTTTTCTCGTCGTCGCCTCTCTTCATCCATCTTCTCAAACAACCAGAACTCCTCCTCAGTTCGAGCAGCCAAACGATTTATTTCACGCTCACTAGGGATGTCAGTTCCAAGTGTACTAGTTCCTCTCTTCAAGATCTCCTGTAGCAACGCTTTCCTATCCTGAGCTGCACAAGAGATCAATACAATATTTTTGTGAGTTCCAAATTTGAATAAATCATGGAGAAAAGAGATACAGGAACAGGACAGCCAGCAATGGCATACAAACCTGTGGAGGTGTTGTTGAACAACCCAGCCTGGATAACTTTTGCATCAATACCCATCTTCTGTTTTGCACGATCCAAGATCTCTTCTTCAATTGATCCAACACTAACAAGAACAAATACACGCACTTCATTTTTCTGTCCTATACGATGAGCACGGTCTTCAGCTTGCTGATCCATCTGAGGATTCCAATCACTATCAAAAATAATAACTGTATCTGCAGTCTGCAAGTTCAATCCAAGGCCTCCAGCTCGTGTGCTGAGAAGAAAAATGAAGTACTCTGAGTCCTTCTTATTAAAATCTGCCAATAATTTCCCTCGTTCTTCAGTTTTCGTTGATCCATCAAGCCTCATATACTTGAAATTGTACATCTGCAAATAGACTTCCAAAATATTAAGCAATCTTGTCATCTGAGAAAAAAGCAGAACCCTGTGACCAGCCCTATGCAGTTTTGGAAGTAGCCGATCGAGCAATTCAAACTTCCCTGATGCTCTAACAATCTCCTCACGCTGATACATGTTGTATTGCTCTACAAATAAGTAAGGATGATTGCAGCACTTCCTAAGCTGCATTGATAGGTTTGCCACAGCCTTTGGTTTGAGTCCTGCACATGCACATATTTGACAATAAAGAAGTGTTTTATTCAAGAAAGATACAAGGACAATTTTAATGCAAATATGCAATACAGGCAGGAATCCCTTGCTGGCTCTCAATGGTGGGCACACATGGCTGTGTCACCAAGCACCTGGTTAGGCTCCCACCTTCCACTTAAGAATATATCATCGGTCGGTTTATTGTTATTTTCAAGATGCAGTACAGGCACAAGGACAATACTATGCATTATACATGCCAACAATACAAAGAGGACCAAATTTGCATTGACATTATAGCATGAGTTTGTAATTTTATGCACAGCTTTCTCCGAGGATCGACCAAACATTACAAATTTATTCAGTCAGAAGTACTTCCTCGAGGGAGAAAGAATTGGAAGTAAAACATACCAGATCCTAGGGCAACCTTTCCCTTGCTTGCGACTTGCTCATAGTATGCTTTTTGCCAAGCTGAAAAGTCACACTTCAGTATTACTTGAGTTTTTGACGGGAGATACTTTTCCACTTCATCTTTTTTCCTACGGAGCAAAAATGGACGCAAAACCTGGGCAAATACCAAGAGCAAATGAATAAATATAAAAATCTCAAATATCATAAGTAGTCATCATTTCATGTGTCACAAGTGCTTTGATGCTACCAACACACCGGTTGGTTCCGTTGAACCGAGAAGGTGTGAATGCCAAAGAAGTGGCGGTACACATATCATTATGTCAACATGTAAGCTTTGTTAAAATCACTGAGTGGCTGAGGGTGGATTGGGGCAAGCATTACTCACTTGATGCAAACGATGTATGATCAATAGCTCTTCCTCATCATTAATGCTAACATCACATGCAAACGGTGCATTAAACCATTCCTCAAAATTCCCAGATGAATTAAAAATATTTGGCAGAATAAAGTTGAGCAATGACCACAGCTCCTGTAGGCTATTTTGGATTGGAGTGCCAGTCAAAAGTAGTCTGCGGCGGATCAAATATCTACAAGGAAGTATCAGCAATCTATGAGTCAGATTCTCAAAAGGTCGAGACAAATATTAACACTTCAGCCAATAGAGATGAACAGAAAGGTTAAAGTCAATCACGAAAAGTATGAAGGAAAATGAGACCTCAACAGAAAACTGGTAAGTGTGGAATAAGCAAGTAGCCATGAAGCAAAGAGATACTGAAATGTAATGGAAGATATTCTGTTGATCAGGTTATTCTCAAGAAAAAAACATTGTTCATGCAGAAAGATAAATATTTACTGGCCTTGACTAATTTATCAATTATCAGTTGGAACCATACTGTTGTGATACAGATAATGAGAGCTGTTAAGAAAAATAGCCACAGGTTTTGATGGGGGAAAAAATCCAGATGTCTGCCCAGAAGGCATCAAGTTCTTTTATACAGTTGGATGCACTCCCTTTCAATTTTATTTTCAGCCTTTAACTCACTTTGCTTAAAACAGAAGGATAGATGTGTGCACCTTATAAGTTTAAAAAGGAACGTAGGGTGTGTTCGATTTGAGCCCAAGCTAGCCCTACCAAAATTTAGCTAGCCAATATTTTGGTCAAGGAAATTGCCATGCTTTGATCAATGTTGGCAAGAAAAGTGAACTAGAATTAGCTAGAGGGGATGGGCTTGCCAATATTGGCTATGACAAAAAAATTGGTATGGTTGGTTCTGGTCATCATCCAAACATACCCTTATACCCAAAGGAAATATACCTGGTTTTTATGCGAACACGGAAAGAAGACGCAATGCTGCGTACAAATTAACCTTTATATTTCATAAAGACCATGGTCATAATTTCCTTAATTGTGCTGTTAGCTACTCCTGTAAGACTGATTATGTTTCGGTTGTGTGCACAGGTGTAACCTGCTAAATAGCCTGTCTGAAGACCACAAACTCTAGTATGTAAGTTTTAACTTCGCTCTCTCTTACTGATGAAGGGAGAGATCCGTACTTATTTTATTTCAAGTACAGAACAAACCAATTTATTCTTTGAAGCCTGTCATAACTGGCAGGATAAGGTGCTTCTGAAGCTCAATTGGAGGAGGAATGGGAGTTTCGTACTGGTCAGCAGCACCAACCTTGGTTTCTGAGACCTAATGCTACAAACAAAGCTGAAAGGTTGAACTTTTTCAACGGCTGATTACAAACATGAACTGAACAGCAGATAGGTTGAATGGAATGTATCGGTTGACTGGGGGAGTTTGTGGAAACAAAGTTGGGGCATGATCGGCAAAGAAGGGTAAAAGAGAGGAAGACTGGAGGTTTGTTTTTTGGATCCCTTGATAGAGTACAGGCCCTGCCTTTTATAGGGCAGACTAAACATGGCCTACGAGTTCTATGTCTAATTCTATCTTGGACTCTTTTAACCAATTACTTTCGTAAACTAATCTAATCTTTCTTCTGGACTACAATATTACTCTTACTCAGACAATAATTCATCTTTAATTAACTCAAACTCTATCATCTTTCCGCTGTGGCTGTTCCACGACAGATATTTCCAAGTTTTCTATATGACAATGAGTTATGGAGTTACTAGCCAACAGAAACATCCCCCGACAGAGGTACAAGTGATCACATGGAAGAAGCTTCAACAGAGTAAGGGGAAAAAAGTAACTTATGACCAAAGTGTGTACCCGGAAACTAGCGTGCGAGCAAGAGCACATTCATGATTTTTCAAGCGATGTCCTTCATCAACTATCAGATAGTGCCAGTGAACCTTCTTCAGGAACTTCTTATCTTTCAGTATCAAATCATAGTGTGTGAGCAAAACGTTAAATTGTCCTCCAAAATTTGTTTCCCTGAGAGATTTCCTCTCATCTGGACGACCATCATACAGAATTGTACCAATACTGCAAACGATGAGCATATCCAATTTAGGTTACTTCAATTTATAGCAGGACAAAATAGAAATACTGATCAAGCAAATTCCAGTTAAACAATACCTGGGAGCCCATGTTTTGAACTCATTAGACCAATTTGGCAGTACTGCTTTGGGAGCTACTATTAAGTGAGGTCCTGTGACCTCCTTCTTTTCCAAAAGATAGGCGATCAAAGCTATGGTCTGAATTGTTTTCCCCAAACCCATTTCATCAGCCAGAATGCCATTCAAATTGTTGTTAAATAAAGAAAGCATCCATTGGAGACCCTCTAACTGATATGGTCTTAACTCCCCACCTACAAGGGCTGACGGTTGTTCTGTTACCTGTAAATTAAATTCAAAACAGTAGAAAGAAACATTAGTTGCCCCAGAAGTGGAAGCATAAAATTGTATTGTAAGAACAAAATGGCAAAAACAAATTAACAGAACACCATAATATGAAATATTTATTTGTGGACCATAGAGCAGTGAAATTAGATCCAGATAAACTGGGACCATCAGTTATTGCAAACAGGCAATAAATTCTTCTGCAGAAAAATCCCCACATTACACTCGCCGAATAAAGAATTCACATAATTTATTTAAGCCAGTACGTATCTAGTACCAGTAGGGCTCTACCTTCTACCCCACTTTGTTATGGACAATAATATAATCTACCATCATAACATGAGTGCGGCCAAAAGGTTAATTCGTATTAGATCACTGTATCTTACTTGCCATGCTACCAGATTCTAAGACACTAGTTGCAAGTATATAGAAATCAATTAAAACTGCGAGACCGAGACAACATCTCAAGCAACAAGTTACTAAATATATGGCTAAAAGTCAAGCTTCAATCTACCTTCTCTTCGATGGAATGGACGGTAGAATCAAGCCTACGGCCAGCAGCATTAAATTTACTAGTATTTGCAGAACCGTGTGTATCTGCATCATCATCTGAAGGAGACTCCTCGGGGGATTCATCAGATTCTGAGTCTTCAGACCCTTCAGGACGACTAACATGCTCAGCATCTTTTTGTCGCTGTACAGCTTTCCCGATTCCTTCTAGTAGCTCATTTGTCTTATCAAGGAGCATCGTCAGCCGTTCGTTCTTGCTCTCCTCAACCATCCGCATATACGCTTCTTGATCACCTGCTTTCAAAACTTGCAACCTACTTTTTTCAAGTCGATTGATACGTTGGCGCGCCCGGACATGCCATGCCTACATTTAGCAAGTAAAAAAAAAAGGTTCACACATACTTAGATTAGCAAATCAAGGAAAGGGGTATAGATAGGGACAAACACATAGTTTAACCTAGGAGATGCAATGGGCGGATAAACACAATGGCGTTCTAAAAAGTTTAAGGCAGGGAAGGGGGCGATAAACATCTTATCTTAAGGCTAGACCACGAACATCCACAAAAAGTACGATATCTCTTGGGCATTACAACATGCACCACACATTTCATCAGATATCTTCTTTATCTGTTGTGAATTATAATGATTTCATGTATGCTACTAGAATGTCCATCTTTCATGTTGCAACCAGCACCAAAAAAATCATTCAAAAGCATGGCATGGCTTACTGAAGCAAGACAATTGCAGATAGACCAATAGATACAGCATACAAAATTGTAGAGGGATGCTAAAAAAAGCATTTATCCCTATGGGAGGCTCATCACTCATGAAATTGTTTTGCAGGCATATCAATGAATATTGGAGAAAATAGCTAAAGTAAGAAAGTCCACTAAATATAGCAAGTAGAAACTTTTGATGCATTGTTTCACACCTACCAGAAACTGACAATATCAGGTTATTGCTATCAGCAAAGAAGACATGTTTCAAATCAACGTCACGAGATAAAAGAGAATCATCAGTAGAGCCGAGTTTGTAAACAAATAGGATGGGCTAATAAATCCAGTGAAGACACAAAATCCGATGATACATTGACCATCTTGTTTGCTAATTCTGAAATAAGGAAACAAATCAAAGCATACCTGAACTCCATCGTTACGTTGCTTTCTTCGTTTGTAAGTAGCCGATGTTTGCACTTGATATTCCCTAGCAGCATTAAGAATTTCTGTAAAAAATCTTCTCTTCCTGGTCTCAGCCTGGTTCTTTTCCTCCTCTTCAAGCTTTGAGATCCTCTGAAGTTTGTGAACGCAAAAAACGAAAATCAAGATTTCAGTTGTATAAAAATTGTCAAAACTGAATATCAAATATGTGAGACAAAACCTCAGTGAATCTCTTTTTGCGATGGGTATCATCGGTATCCATTGAAAAACCATCCCCTATTCCATACATGGTAAAAGGATATCGTATCCGCATCATCCCCCAGTCAAACAATTGCCTCTCAGGATGCGCACATTTTTTGTGTAGCCAGTATTCAGCATTGACATCAGACCGTACTTTCTTCTGCAAGTCTAGTAACTGCAAGTATACAATTAAGTTAATCAAAAATGATCATCAATACAAATAAATCAGTGCCACTTATAGTCCTATATATAGATCTATAGATGCCAAGCAAATGTTAAACTTTACTTCATTTCATAATCAAAATGGTGCATTATGAAATATAAACAACATAATACACAGTTGATAGTTCATACTACTATTTGGCAAACAAGATATGGTGCACAACTACTTGCCGTATTACACTGCTCATTCCTAAAATGGGATTATTAATAAGTATTGAAAGTTACAGAGGTCCTTTGTACCAACGACTCAAACACTGTTCATGTGCCCCGATCAACGAGGAAATCAACATTAAAAGATCACATCTGTCATTATTTTTCTCCATTTGGAGCATCATCATATTAGAACTACAATAGCTACCAGCCTCCCACAGTGATGAGTACATCAATCAAATGTTTCATTCAGAAGCATGAATATACATTTACATTACCAACTGGGAAACACGGATACAGCTGGGAACCAGTGTATCAGGGGTTGGATACATCCTGATACCCCGAGATACATATCCTCATAAATATCAGCCACTTCTCTATTTTTCAAATAATAAAAATAATTCTGATAGAGCTGGGATCCACCCCGATACCTGTCTGATATAGGAAAACCTAACCGCTCGATCCATACCAGGAACGCACCCTGCCCTTTCTCGACTCGTTCTCACACGCTCATGCCTCCATCTGACCTTAGTGCCACACGGCCGCCACACCAGCAAGGAGGAAGGCCCAAATTCAAAATGGTTATGGGCATTAATTCTGCATTTTGGGACATATTGAATGTGACTGTAGCGTGAAGAAATTAGTTAGATGGGCTGACCTAGCCCATTAAACCACCGGCCCGTCAAACCTATTGTCCTATTAAAGGCTCCCATACGTGCACACTCAACAGAAAATCTAGGGTTCCTCCTCACGCCGCTTTTCTCCCTCTTCCTCTGTCCCTTGCTGCACTGATGGGATGGGAACCGGCCAGTGAAGCTCGATTTCTCGCCAGAGAAGCTCAATCCGTCACCGAAATCAACCGATTTGTCGTTGGAGAGGTTGAATCCTCGTCGGGGAGGATGAATCCTCATCAGGAAGGTCAAATCCTCGCCTGGGAGGTTGATTTCTCGCCTGAGAAACGGGATTCCTCGCCGGAGAAAGCTGATTTCTCACCAGAGCTCCCTCCCCTGGTCGAAGGGCCGCCACACCGGAGAAGGATGGCTGCTGTCATCCTCTCACCGCCAGATCCAAACCACCGCGGCAGATCCCTTCGCCGTCCGCAGCTGATCTGTCTCCTTCCAAGCCGCGGGTCAGTTTCCCCTTCTCCCTTCTCCCTCTCGAGTTGATCTGTGCCGATTACTTCTTCTTATCCCCCTTTTAAGGTCAGAAATGGCTAGTCCATTACCGGTAGCAACTGGTGGTTCTGGAGTTGGAAGCTCAAACTCAAATGCAGGCAGTGGAAGAGCCAATGCAGTACACGGGCTGAATGCTGCTGGTGCGATTTCTCCAAATGACGATGGTACCAATGGGAGGAAGAGAAGGGGGTCATTGGCTATTGAAGAAAGCTTCAATCAGGAAACTCGCAGCAAGCTTTGATGCTCTGATTGCTAGTATGTTCTATACTGCAGGTGAGTAATTTACAATGCAAAGTATTTAATTACCATTTTTGCTAGGATGCTTTTAATAGCTTTCTATTTCATTTGTAGGCGTGCCTTTCCAATCTTGTGGAGCTAGAGGCCTTGCTTAGATAATATTGGGGCGTTTGGACACAAGAGTTAGGAGAACCAGTAGACTTCTAGTATAAAATCACTAATTTCTATACTCTTATTCTACGCGCCGGTCGCTAATCACCCGCATAGTGCACCACCAAACCAGTGCAGTATCGCTCCACTAATTGAGAGAGTAAAAGGAGGTAGAAAATATAGTAATTTATTTAATTTCTGTTACCACTCCACAGCCCCACCTCCGTCCCGTGGCTCTATACCAACCCGCTAGTCATGATGGTAAAACCGCATGCAGGAAAAAGTAACGGAATTAAATTGGTTACTGCTAGTCACACACAACACTCTGCTCCGCAAACCAGTCATTCTTCTAATCCCGGTAAAATAGCCAGCAAAAATAGTAATAGAGTTAAATCTACTAATATGTGCCATGCACAACTCTCCGTCTCGCAAACCACCATTCTTCTAACGCTGGTAAAATAGCTGGCAAATATGGTAATGGAATTTCCACAGGTTGCAAATATAGTAATGGAATTACCACAAGATGCAACTAAAACTAAGATGGTTACTGCTAGTCACGCACAACACTCTGCTCCGCAAACCAGTCGTTCTTCTAACCCCGGTAAAATGGCCAGCAAAAATAGTAAGAGTTAGATCTATTACTATGTGCCATGCACAACTCTCCGTCTTGCAAACCAGCCATTCTTCTAACCCTGGTAAAATAGCTGGTAAATATGGCAATGGAATTACCACAAGTTACAAATATAGTAATGGAATCACCACAAGACGCGACTAAAACCAAGATGCAAATCAAAACAACACGATTATTTAGGTGGTAAGTAGTAAAGTTGTACTCCCTCAGTTTCTAAATGTATGACGTTTTGGAAGTTAAAATTGAACTGCCAAAACGTCATATATTTAGGAATGGAGGGAGTAGGTGCTAATTAATGTGTAGTGGAGCATCTAGTAAATATAGAAGATTTGTAGTCAATGACGTTGTGATGTGCAAGGCTCTAGTTTTGCAAGATGGTAAATGGAACTAGTTTATATCGTAATATAAGTTCCTGTCCTCATTATTACTGGCGTTACTACTATATGTATGCATGATTATTGTTTACATGCAAAACTGTACGCTCGTAACATGTTCATTTTAGATTAGGTGTTACGATCAGTTGTGACATGCGGTGGGGTACACTACGGGTTGGTTTGATCAAGTGTGAGGTTAACCAAAGTGGGGGCGCCCGCATGATGGGTGTGCGTGCAGAATAAGTCAGTGTATGCGCTCGCAAGTTTGATATTAAGTATATATACACAAACATAGCACATATATGTGTTTTTTATAAGGTGCGGTATCATGGTATCGGTGTTTGTATTTGTATGTTGGAGACCCAATAGACTTCTAGTATAAACATGACTAACTTCTATAATGATAATATATACACACACACACACACAAACATAACCCATATCTGTGTTTTTTAAAAGGTGCCATATCACATTATCGGTATTTGTATCTGTATCGCTGCAACCAAGCATCCTAGTTTACCAC
This sequence comes from Elymus sibiricus, assembly GCA_039707655.1. NCBI lineage: Eukaryota > Viridiplantae > Streptophyta > Magnoliopsida > Poales > Poaceae > Elymus > Elymus sibiricus. Next base: position 89,786,393 of record CM077663.1, read on the forward strand.
TGTTCTACACACCAAAACAGAACTTGGTACAGATTTTCCCTGCATGCTTACTCATCAAGTGTATCACTGCACCAAACACTTCCATGAAGACGTGAGGCCTGACTCAGTCAAATAAGACACCAGGCCTGCTTGGTTAGCTGCCAGTTTTTGGCTTGCCAATATGTTGGCATACCCAGAAAGTAGGCATCCAGATGGTTTGCTTCCAAAAGAATTGGGAAATTGGCAGCTATCTTGTCTTTGCAAAATTTTGGCATTGCCAAACATGGTTTGCTTCCAAAACAATTTTGCCAAGACATTTATGTTGGTAAGTCCACATTTTGGCACTGTCAGCTGACAAATTTTGGCGCAAAATTGTAGTGATTTTGCGCCAAAATTTGGCAGCTGGCAGTGCCAAAATATGGACTTGCCAACATAAATGTCTTGGCAAAATTGTTCCTATCGACCAAACATGCCAATATTTTACAAATAATGAAGTTGATCGAAAAAAATAATGGGACAGCAGTGTATTATAAAACCAGCCAGCTTATAACATTTATCAATGTATAACCATCAACCAATTATCTACACAAATCTTAGATGGTCAGGGGAAAAGAGAAACTACCACAAATAAGAAAACCATGAAGTGGGAAATGTAAGCAGGTAAAGCAGAAAAATGAATGCCTGGAAAGTAATCATTGGTCCAAATAGACATTGCATTTACCTTGAGCCCATATAATTCAAGTAAACACTTCATTTGCAAATCTTCACCCCTAGTAGATGGTAACCCTGGCACATAACAAGAAACGAGATTGGCATTGGTGTACATAACTGATTAAATAACTAAAGAAGTTTTAGAAAAGTTGAGAAGTACTCTAAAAAGCAGCTGCAAAAAAATGCAAGTACGGGAAAATCGTGTTGTGGAGACATGCCCAATAGTAAGCATCCACTAGAAATCATGTTTGAGACATGCAATTACAAGAGTGTGAACAGAGAAATGGACATACAAAATTTAAGAAAACCAAAACATCAACCCTACCCGTTTGCACCGTCTTTGCCATTTTCAGAAGGTCAACAGCAGAACCAACTTTTTATGCAAATCAAGATAAGCAAAGATACAGAACAGAAAGATAAGTACTAAATTCAAAATAACCAAGGACCTTCGTAATACAGAAAGATAAGGTGAAAGCAGGATAAGTACTAAAGCTAAAAGCCTAATACAGTATTGATTTCCTACAGAAAATGGAACTCAGAAAAGTAATCAGGTAACAAGACATTGAAGGAGTTGACATCTGACCTTCGAGTTCAGATAGCCGATGCTGGATGCAGGTATTGAAGCGTTCTTCTTTTAGAGCATTCAACTTTGAGGAAGACATGTGCGTCATTTGATTCCTATATATAGAATCTTCAAGCTCTTGAATCAAGGTGGCTTCCTAAGAGGGAGAGGAAAAGGCCAGTTAAAGAATATTAACAAACACTCAACCTCAATAATAGAACAAAAGAGATAATCATATTTATGCCACTCGTTGTGTTCCTCCATCTAGCCTTACGTGTTTCTCTAGCCATTGTCATGTGGTCCAAGCCATACAACCATCAACAGAAAGAATAAAAGAAAATTCAGAACAGTATCAAGAAAATGCCAGATAATCAAGAAAAAAAATCATGTATTGCTTCTGGACTGATGAAACTTCAGAAGAAGAAAATCAGTCTTAAACTTGTGTAGAAAAGTGACTCGAGAATTCTCCAGGTCATCCTGTATTTTTTGTTTCTTATGAACTTTATGTGATTTTGTGGCGCTTTCCTTCATGGTAATTTCTTGTCAGGTCAAGAGACGACTGGCATGGCTTTTTTCTAACGCAAGGTCGGGGTAAGGAGAAGTTTCTCGAAACAAGAGGAGTGGGGGCAGAAGTAAGTATCGCAGATAAGTTATGACGGCAAACAACTTAACATATAAAGGAAGACAAGCAATTTATCCCATTTTTTCATCTAACTCCCCTCATTCATGAAAATCAGTCTGATGGCAAGACAAAGTTCTCAAGGAAGTCCTAGATAAATATAGTGCACTTTTGAAATGAAGCTACATGTTTCTGATTCCATCGCGACATTAGAAGACCCTATCACCCAAACAAACATGATATACCCAATCATCAAATGCCACTCAAGTCATCCCAGCTGAGTGGCAAGCTAAATATATCTAGCACCAGTCCTATAGCCCCGGGATAATATAAGTTGATATGTCATAATCATGCGTTCATCTAAAGAGAATCTAGAGCGTATCAGCCAAAGAGATTTACTAAGCCACGCGCATAAGTATCCCTTCACTTACAAAGGGCCAAAGCTAACGCTCCCAATTGCACAAACATGCAGCCCAAGTCGAACCCAAAATCCCTAGCACGAAGCCAGGAACCACAGTAATTAATTATTGGGAACCACAGCTAAATCTCGCCAACTCCACAAACCCTAGCCAAACCGCGCACCAGACCAAACCCCGGCGCCAGAGTCCCCATCGAGCTACACGACGCCAGAGCATCCAACGGAAACGCGCCACGTAGTGGAGAGTCACCGTCACGCACCTCGGCCGCACCGACGGCGTCAGCGGGATCCCCCTCTCCGCCTTCATCCCCGACCAGCGACGGGCCCTCGGCCCCTTCCTCCTCCCCCTCCTCCTCGCCCGCGTCTTCGCCGCCGTGGTTGTAGATGGACGAGACCGCGCGCAGGACGGCGGGTGGCAGCGGGAGGTTGCGCGACAGCAGGTTGAGCGCGCCGATGAGGATCCTGGCCTGCTCCGCGTCGCCCCCGCCGGCCTCCTCGGGCAGCGGGGGAGCAGGCGCGGCGACGGCCGCGGCCGCGTCCACGGACGCCGCCATCGCTAGGGTTTCCGCCTCCAGCCCGCGCGACGCGGCGGAGGCGAGGCGGTGAGGCGGGGGCCTTCGTCCCCCGCTTCCCGGTTCAAATCGGAGCGCGGCAACGCCCGCTCGAAGCCTTTGCGGGGGGGGCTGGCTTTGTTATGTTTTCGCGCGGTGTTGTCAGAGGGGAGGGAGAGCTTCTTCGGCTTCGATGGATCGATCGGGGAGGCAGGCGGGCGGGCGGGCGCCGGGGCTAGAGGGTTGGCTCTGCCTCTGCGCTTCGGATGGGGAATTTAGGTTTTCCTTTTCTCTTTCGCTTTTGTTTTACTGCGTCGGGATAATAGACGTCAGATCGGGTCGGGTCGGGCCGGGTTGGATCTGCTGGACAGAACTGCGGGCCTGATCTGGGTAGGGCAGGGCCGCCAGGTAGGAAGGGCTAAGCCCAGGTCCACGCCAGCTTTGCCTTTTTTTTGCGTCTGCGCTAAGGAGAACGCACGTTTCATCTCACTCCAAAAGAAGGAGAAAGAGGACGTCGTGCTCGGCCGCGTGGTGAACGCCAAAGGTACAGATGAGTTTTGTTTTTAACACACACATATGCAATTTTTTTACGAGATCGGTAGTAGTTTATTCCGATAAAATTATGTGATTTCTGGAGAATAAACACTCTATCGACCATGAGAGACTTGATCTCAGCTACTAAATGACCATAAACTGAATGATCTAAAGTAGAACTGGAAAGACAGGAAATAGTAGATGACGACTCATATTGAACCATGACCGGTAGTTTCGTGTGCTCACGAGCAAGCGGCATACTGATCATCAACGCATGAATCTGAGTCTCCAAAGTGTCACTGTAGTTGAATAAATAGCGATACGCTAAGAAGATAACGGAGTCGTCGTGTCTTCGAAGAATCATTCCCACCTTTGTCATTCCATTTTCCTCCAAAAAACCTCCATCAACAAACAAAGGCGTCATGTCGTGTGGTGAAGCCAGCCACAGACGCACCTGCAACGTAGTAGTAGGCTCTGGTTTTTCCATGTTTCTCCCACCACCATTTTCCCTTTCAGTATTTCTTCTGTCGTATTTTTTCAAGCAGCTACGATCGAGTTCATGTAGCTCAATAGAAATCCACTGACGCAGAGGTTGGGGCACATTTCTTTCCGTGCGTAACGTCCGTGCGTGTCGGCCAAATTCGCCAGACTAACATGATAATCACAATGCAAGCGACATTAGAGCAGCGAGCTAGCAATTAATGGAGCCAGTCGCTACCCGTATCCATTACTTCCTCCTTCCGAGGGATGGGCCATACAACAGCCTACGCATCCCACAAAGCACTCGCATGCATGCACGCAACCAGTGCATGGTACGCCCCCTCAGCTTCCTGGTCGCACACAGGGCAAGTCGCCCTTGTAGATAAGTGCATATGCACTCTGTTTTGCGTCGTCGACAATGCATCCGACACCACCTTCCAAGCCAGAATTTTCAATTTTTGGGGGGCACTATTGACTGCCAAATGACCTTCCATGGCGGCCTTTCTCCACCTTCCAAGCCAGAATTTTCATTTGGGGGGGCACTGTTGACTGCCAAATGACCTTCCACGGCGGCCTTTCTCCGTCTGGATGTGAGCTGCTAGCACCGCCAGCAAAAGCTTCATCGTGTTGTTGTGTTGCCAAATGATACGCATTGCGAACCGTGAACACCCCAGAACGTTCCGGTTGCCAAGCCAGAAAATCCCCCCAACGTCGTGGCGATGCTTTGATCTTGATAATGTGTAACACAGCCATAGGCCAAAAATATTCCTCTAACCGCTCCACAAGCTTCCTCGGTTATCAATCAACCATCAGGTCTGCTTCGCCAACAGGGCCTAGTTAAAAGCAAGCATATCACGAAAGCCCATGCCCACTTTGGATTTTGGTAGCACCATCTTATCCCAACTCAACCATGCCATCTTCCTTCTACCCTTCTACGCCTCATCATACAAGTCAAGTCATCACATACCGAGGCGGGTAGCTTGAAAACACTCATAACATAGGTTGGAATCGCTTGGGCCATAGCTTTAATCAGTACTTCTTTGTTCCCACTAGACATATATTGCTCGCTCTAGTCAACTAGTCTATTTCCCAGCCTTGTTTGGACAGCCTCAAGTCTACCTTTGTGCATTCTTCCATCACGCGCAAGCAGACCCAAGTACTTGGGGTCAAAAACCTATTGAGTTATCTCGAGAACATTCTTCACATCCATCGCACAACCAGTAGACATTTGTCAGAGAAAATGATGGGACACTTCGAATGAGATGTCCCGTCGATGAAGCATAAGTGTTCAACAAGCCTTTTACCATCTATCCTGTTGTACCAAGGCTTTAAAAAAGAACAATGAGTCGTCCGCAAATAAACGATGTGAAATAGTAGGCACATTCCGACATATCTTCACTTCCTCCAGCCAATTCGTAGTTACTGACTTATGTATCAAGGCGGATAAAAGCATTAGCAAGAAGAGGAAAAGAAAGGGGGACAATGAGTCACCTTGGCGGAGACCTCTTGAAGGAGTGAACTTCTCCAACAATTTCCCATTCAACTTAATAGAATATTTAACGGAGGTCACGCATGACATAACAAAAGAGAGCCAGGCCTGAGAGAAAACCCACTTCAAGACGGCCTTCTCTAAAAAGGACCAATCCATACAATCATATGCCTTCGATAAATCCAACTTGTAAGCACATAGAGCATCGTTGCCTTTAATGGCCTGAATGTGATGGATACACTCAAAAACATTGATGGAGTTATCTAAAATAAGCCGTCCCAGAATAAAATTGATTTGGTTTTCTGAAATCAGCCTCGTGAGCCAAGGCCGAGGACGGTTAACTAAGCACTTGGAAACAATCTTGTAAAATACATTAGACAGGCTAATAGGCCGAAAATCATTCAACTCCTTCGGGTGAGGATTTTTGGGGATCAACACAATAGTCGTGTCATTAATACCTTCCGACATAACACATGTGCAAAAGAACTCCAATACTACATCCATAATCTCCACCTTGAGAACACCCCAACTCCTGTGGAAAAAATGTGCAAGAAAACCATGAGTGACAGGCACCTTCAAGAGCCCAATCTGAAACAAAGCGTGAGAGATCTCCTTCTCTGTAAACGGGGCATCAAGGGCCACATTCATGTCATTGGTAACCTTACGTTCAATACAATCCATAAGCACTTTGGGATTTATAGTTGGATTCTTGAACTCGATCCCCTCCATGTCTTCTAGAAGGGGTAGAGGAGCGTCTTCTTAATCATCCTCGTCCTCGCTGCAGACCTCTTCCGTAGGCTCCTTCAGATTGGCGGTGATCTCCTCATCCGACGATCACTCATGGTAAACTTCATTGTAAGGACGTTTACTAGGAGCCATGATGATCTAGAGCTCAAAAACTGACAGAAAATAACCCGACACGAGAAAAGGAAGAAAACTTGTGATACAGAGGTCAGAACATCTCGGGAAAATTTATAATAATTTTTTATCTTACAGGACAAGCATACAAGAAAAAAATGGAGTCGCGAAAGTGCACGGGGCTCCCACAAGCCCAGGTGGTGCCGCTATGGGGTTGGCCGCACCCCGTGCACTTGTGGGGCCCTTGAGTACCTTCTCGGCCATTTCTTGTGTCGTATTTTTTTATTCCAGAACTAACAGAAATATTTTGTATGGAATTTTCAGAGTCGTTTTACTTACCGTATCACACACCATTCCTTTTTCAGATTTTTGGAGTCCTTCGGAAGTTTTTTTCTATGTATTCTCCATTAGTATATCAATCTAGCAAGACAATGGGCATGACAACCCCCTTGCCACGTTGGGTGTAGGTATTTTATTTTGTTTGTGTGTAGGTGCTACTTATCTTGTTAGCTTGAAGCTCCTACTGGTTTCGATAAACCTTGATTCTTAACTGGGGGAAAGCTTTGTTGCTACCTACATCACCCTATCCGGGGAAAACCAATGACTCCTATGGGATTAGCAATTCTTCTCATGGAGAAAAAATCGTATTAAATCCCTGTGATGATTTGATGATCGTGGATATGGATTTCATGTGAAAGAAAAAAACATGCAGAAAGGAGCAACTGGCCTTGGCCGCTAAATTAATAGGTTAGTGCAGAAAAATAATATAAATTGTTACACAAATTAAGTATACAAAAGTGATATTATAATAGTATGAAACAATCAAAAAGTATAGATATGTTTGAGACGTATGAGCATCCCCAATCTTAATCCTACTCGCCCTTGAGTAGGTAGATGATAAAACAAATATAACTTCTGATGTGTGATGACCCACAAGTATAGGGGATCTATCGTAGTCCTTTCGATAAGTAAGAGTGTCGAACCCAACGAGGAGCAGAAGGAAATGACAAGCAGTTCTCAGTAAGGTATTCTCTGCAAGCACTGAAATTATCGGTAACAGATAGTTTTGTGATAAGATAATTCGTAACGGGTAGCAAGTAACAAATGTAAATAAGGTGCAGCAAGGTGGCCCAATCCTTTTTATAGCAAAGGACAAGCCTGGACGAACTCTTATACAAAGCAAAGCGCTCCCGAGGACACATGGGAATTTCTGTCAAGCTAGTTTTCATCATGCTCATATGATTCGCGTTCGTTACTTTGATAATTTGATATGTGGGTGGACCGGTGCTTGGGTGCTGCCCTTACTTGGACAAGCCTCCCACTTATGATTAACCCCTCTCGCAAGCATCCGCAACTACGAAAGAAGAATTAAGATAAATCTAACCATAGCATGAAACATGTGGATCCAAATCGGCCCCTTACGAAGCAACGCATAAACTAGGGTTTAAGCTTCTGTCACTCTAGCAACCCATCATCTACTTATTACTTCCCAATGCCTTCCTCTAGGCCCAAACAATGGTGAAGTGTCATGTAGTCGACGTTCACATAACACCACTAGAGGAAAGACAACATACATCTCATCAAAATATCGAACAAATACCAAATTCACATGATTACTTATAACGAAACTTATCCCATGTCCTCAGGAACAAACGTAACTACTCACAAAGCATATTCATGTTCATAATCAGAGGAGTATTAATGATGATCAAGGATCTGAACATATGATCTTCCACCAAGTAAACCAACTAGCATCAACTACAAGGAGTAATCAACACTACTAGAAACCCACAAGTACCAATCTGAGGTTTTGAGACAAAGATCGGATACAAGAGATGAACTAGGGTTTGAGAGGAGATGGTGCTGATGAAGATGTTGATGGAGATTGACCCCCTCTCGATGAGAGGATCGTTGGTGATGACGATGGCTTCGATTTCCTCCTCCGGGAGGGAAGTTTCCCCGGCAGAACAGCTCCGCCGGAGCCCTAGATTGGTTCTGCCCAAGTTCCGCCTCGAGACGGCGGTGCTTCGCCCCAAAAGCTCTGTTATGATTTTTTCCAGGACAAAACCCTCTGTATAGCAGAAGATGGGCACCGGAGAGCTACCAGGTGGGCCACAAGCCACAGGGGCGCGCCTAGGGGGTAGGGCGCGCCCCCCTGGCTTGTGACTGCCTGGTGGGCCCCCTGATGTATTTCTTCCACCCAATATTTTTTATATATTCCAAAATAATTCCCCGTAGATTTTCAGGACTTTTGGAGTTGTGCAGAATAGGTATCTCAGATTTGCTCCTTTTCCAGTCCAGAATTCCAGCTGCCGGCATTCTCCCTCTTCATGTAAGCCTTGTAAAATAAGAGAGAAAAGGCATAAGTATTGTACCATAATGTGTAATAACAGCCCATAATGCAATAAATATCAATATAAAAGCATGATGCAAAATGGACGTATCAACTCCCCCAAGCTTAGACCTCGCTTGTCCTCAAGGGAAAGCCGAAATCGATAAATATGCCCACATGTTTAGAGATAGAGGTGTCGATAAAATAAAATACGGACATGAGGGCATCATGATCATATTTAGAATAGAAATATATATTGACATATAATTTCTTATGCTGAAGTAACAATTCATTCACAAGATAAAGTATGAATCAAGAACTCTATTGAGAACCAACAAACTATGATCTCAGTCATTGAAGCAATTCCAATTTATCATAACATAGGAAAGAGTCAATATAAGAGCTTGTAAAGCAAATCCACATACTCAATCATCTTTTAGTCTTTCACAATTGCTAACACTCACGAGGTACCTATGAGGTCAAAGTTTCAATCAGACACAGAGAAAGATAGGGGCTTATAGTATTGCCTCCCAACTATTTACCTCAAGGGTAATGTCAACAGAAATAACTCATGCTCGCCTACTTCCAAGTGGATATATGTGTCTAGATCATTCCCCAACACATGACGCTTGCCGAAAGATAAAGGCGAAATAAAGAAAGTGATGGAGATCACCACGACTCTTGCATAAAGGTAAGTACTAGAAAATAAAAGTAACAGATAGGCCCTTCGCAGAGGGAAGCAGAGGTTGTCATGCACTTTTATAGTTGGATGCACAATCCCTTAATGCAAAAGAACGTCACTTTATATTGCCCCTTGTGATAGAAAATTTATTATGCAGTCCCCGTCGCTTTTATTTCTTCCCTATCACAAGTTCGTATAAAGCTTATTTTCCTCACACTAATAGATCACACATATTTAGAGAGCAATTTTTTATTGCTTGCACCGATGACAACTTACTTGAAGGATCTTACTCAATCCATAGGTAGGTTAAGGGTGTTTGGATGCACAAGTAATGTCTCTACTTGGTGCGGAAGTTTTGGCTGATATGAGGTGGAAGCAAGCGACACATGTTGAGGGATCTATAACCATATAACTTCTATTCGGAAATAAGCAAACATAACTCATTATGTTGTCTTCCTTGTCCAACATCAACTTCTTAACATATAATATTTTAATGAGTGCTCACAATCATAAAAGATGTCCAAGATAATATATTAATATGTGAACCTCTCTTTCTTTATTACTTCCTTTTAATTGCCACAATGACCAATAGCTATGTTTGTTAACTCACAACAAGTTTCAATCGACATACTTCTTATATGTGAAGTCATCACTCCCCATAAGGTCATCATATATACCCTTTGTTTTTATTCTATATTTATTTTTATTTCTTTTCTCAAGATCATAGCAAACAAGCAAAGCCCTCAACTTAAAACTACACTTTATTATATAACTCTCGGACTTGCTTACATAGGGGGAACATAAAGCAAAACTCAAAACTAGATCACACTGAAAACTTTATTCTACTAGATCAAGATATAATCAAAAGGATCGAACTAAGAAAAACGATAAAAATAAAAGATGTGATGGTGATACGATACCGGGGCACCTCCCCCAAGCTTGGCACAAGCCAAGGGGAGTGCCCATACCCATGTGTTTAGTTGTCTTGCTTCGGAGACGGTGATGTGGGAGTTGTTGATGAGGTTGGAGGCTTGTCCTCCGTCTTCCAAGGCATAGGCTCACCATCGTAAAAAGATGAACGGGTCTCCGGGATCCTCAAATCTGCAGCCAAACTCATTCTCTTAAATCTGAATTCATACTCACAATTTTGGTTTTGCAGGTCATAGATCTGGGTTTGGAGATGCTCGATTTTCTCGTAAAGCTTGAAGATGTGCTCTCCGATGTCCTTGGCGTCCAGCTTGTGCTTATGGGTAAACTCCGCGATCATCATGTGATTGGCATTGAGTCCTCGTTCCACCATCCCTTGGCACTTGAAAACTTGTTGCTCCATTGCTTCGAGTCTTGTCTCCACGCTTCCGGTCTTCTTGGGCCCCTCAACATCACGGATGTGCAGCACCCCCTCACGCATCTCAATGGTTTGAGGGTGTTGCAGCACCTCTGCAAGGTAGGGGTTGATGACCTTCTCGAAGAACTTGTCCTTCGAAGCACATGGGGACGTCATGTTGATCTAAATCTGCTACAGAAACAGCTCAAAACGAAAACAGGAGATATTGTCGTGAAACAAGGGTCAGAACATTCGGGAGATTATATAATGAATTTTTACCGACCCGAAGGAGTATTCCACAAGAAAACGGAGTCCGGAGGGTATACGAGGTAGCCACAAGCCACAGGGGCGCGCCCAGGGGGGTAGGGCGCGCTCCCCCTGGCTTGTCGCTTCCTCGTGCACTTTTCGGACTGCCATTAATTTTTCTAATTTTTTAAATATTCCAAAACGGATAAAAAATGCTATTGCAAAAGTTTTGGAGTCGGTTTACTTACCGTACCACATACCTAATCCTTTTTGGAGTGTGGAACGTTCTGGTAGGTCTCCCTAATGTACTCCTCTGGAGTTATGGTATTGATAACATTGGTTTCAACATTTATGGGAGTACCTGAGATATAATGTTTGATTCTTTGCCCGTTTACCACCTTCGGGTTGGTGCCTTCGGCGTTGTTGATCTTGATGGCACCGGAACGGTATACCTCCTCGATAACGTAAGGACCTTCCCATTTAGAGAGAAGTTTTCCTGCAAAAAATCTTAAATGAGAATTGTATAGCAAGACATGATCACCCACATTAAATTCACACTTTTGTATCCTTCTATCATGCCATCTCTTAACCTTTTCTTTAAATAACTTGGCATTCTCATAGGCTTGGGTTCTCCATTCATCAAGTGAGCTAATGTCAAATAACCTCTTTTCACCAACAAGTTTGAAATCATAATTGAGCTCTTTAATTGCCCAATAAGCTTTATGCTCTAGCTCAAGAGGTAAGTGACAAGCTTTACCATAAACCATCTTATACGGAGACATACCCATAGGGTTTTTATAAGCAGTTCTATAAGCCCATAATGCATCATCAAGTTTCTTAGACCAATTCTTTCTAGATCTATTAACAGTCTTCTGCAAGATCAATTTAATTTCTCTATTGCTCAATTCTACTTGACCACTAGACTGAGGATGATACGGAGATGCAATTCTATGATTAACATCATACTTAGCAAGCAATTTACGGAAAGCACCATGAATAAAGTGTGAACCACCATCAGTCATCAAATATCTAGGGACTCCAAATCTAGGGAAAATAACTTCTTTAAGCATTTTAATAGAAGTGTTATGATCAGCGCTACTAGTTAGAATAGCTTCTACCCACTTAGTAACATAATCAACAACAACTAGAATATGAGTATACCCGTTAGATTGTGGAAAAGGTCCCATATAATCGAAACCCCAAACATCAAATGGTTCAATAACAAGAGAGTAATTCATAGGCATTTCCTGACGTCTACTAATATTACCAATTCTTTGACATTCATTACAAGACAAGACAAACTTACGAGCATCCTTGAAGAGAGTAGGCCAATAAAAACCAGATTGTAGTACCTTATGTGCAGTTCTATCTCCAGCGTGGTGTCCTCCGTAGGCCTCGGAGTGACACTTGTGTAGGATCTGTTCCTGTTCATGCTCAGGTACACAACGTCTAATAATACCATCTACTCCTTCTTTATAAAGGTGTGGATCATCCCAAAAGTAATGTCTCAAGTCATAGAAGAACTTTTTCTTTTGTTGGTATGTGAAACTAGGTGGTATAAATTTAGCAACAATGTAATTAGCATAATCAGCATACCATGGAGCATTATGTGAAGCATTTATGACAGCTAATTGTTCATCAGGAAAGCTATCATCAATAGGTAGTGGGTCATCAAGAACATTTTCTAACCTAGACAAGTTATCTGCCACAGGGTTATCAGCACCCTTTCTATCAATAATATGCAAATCAAATTCTTGTAGCAGAAGAACCCACCTAATAAGTCTAGGTTTAGCATCTTTCTTTTCCATAAGGTACTTAATAGCAGCACGATCGGTGTGAATAGTTACTTTGGAATCAACAATATAGGGTCTGAACTTATCACAAGCAAAAACAACCGCTAAAAATTCCTTTTCAGTAGTAGCATAATTTCTTTGAGCACTGTCTAGAGTTTTACTAGCATAATGGATAACATTTAATTTCTTATCAACTCTTTGTCCTAGGACAGCACCAACAGCGTAATCACTAGCATCACACATAATTTCAAAGGGTAGGTTCCAATCAGGTGGTTAAACAACAGGTGCGGAAATCAAGGCATTCTTTAGGATTTCAAATGCTTCTACACAATCATCATCAAAAACAAATGGAATATCTTTTTGCAAAAGATTGGTGAGAGGCCTAGAAATCTTAGAGAAGTCTTTAATAAACCTCCTATAGAAACCAGCATGACCAAGGAAACTTCTTATACCTCTTATGTCCGTGGGACACGGCATTTTTTCAATAGCATCAACTTTAGACTTATCAACTTCAATACCTCTTTCGGAGATTTTCTGCCCCAAGACAATGCCTTCATTAACCATAAAGTGGCACTTTTCCCAATTCAAGACAAGATTAGTTTCTTCACATCTCTGCAAAACTCGATCAAGGTTGCTCAAGCAATCATCAAAAGAAGTTCCGTAAACGGAAAAATCATCCATGAAGACCTCAAGAATCTTTTCACAAAAGTCAGAGAATATAGCCATCATACATCTTTGAAAGGTAGCAGGTGCATTGCATAAACCAAAAGGCATACGTCTATAAGCAAAGGTACCGAAAGGGCAAGTAAAAGTGGTTTTTTCTTGATCCTCTCTTGATACATGTATTTGAGAGAAACCAGAGTAACCATCTAGAAAGCAAAAATGAGTATGTTTGGATAGTCTTTCTAGCATTTGATCAATAAAAGGTAAAGGGTAATGATCTTTCTTAGTAGCTTTATTTAATTTCCTAAAATCAATTACCATTCTATAACCTGTAACAATTCTTTGCGGGATCAATTCATTTTTATCATTATGAACAACGGTAATACCCCCCTTCTTAGGGACACAATGAACGGGACTAACCCATCTACTATCAGCAATAGGATAAATTATACCTGCCTCCAGAAGTTTTAGTATTTCTTTTCTTACCACTTCTTTCATCTTAGGATTCAACCGTCGTTGGTGATCAATAACTGGTTTGGCATCAGGCTCCATATTAATTTTATGCTGACATAGAGTGGGACTAATGCCCTTAAGATCATCAAGAGTATATCCAATAGCAGCACGGTGCTTCCTCAGAGTTTTCAATAATCTCTTTTCTTCATGCTCTGAAAGGTTAGCACTAATAATAACAGGATATATCTCCTTTTCATCAAGATAAGCATATTTCAAAGTATCTGGTAATTGTTTAAGCTCAAACACGGGATCACCCTTGGGTGGAGGAGGATCCCCAAGTATTTCAACAGGTAAGTTGTGTTTCAAAATAGGCTGTTGATCAAAGAAAATTTTATCTATTTCATTCCTCTCATTCATATGCATATCATTTTCATGGTCTAGCAAATATTGTTCTAAAGGATCAGTAGGAGGCACATCGATAGAAGCAAGACCAATAATTTCATCTTTACTAGGCAATTCTTTGTCATGGGGTTGTCTACGAAATTTAGAGAAATTGAACTCATGAGACACATCCCCAAAACTCACAGTAACTGTTTCCTTTTCACAATCAATCCTAGCGTTAACAGTATTCAAGAAGGGTCTGCCAAATATAATGGGACAAAAATCATCTTGTGGGGAACCGAGAACAAGAAAATCAGCAGGATACTTTATTTTCCCACACAAGACTTCAACATCTCTAATATTCCCCATTGGTGCAATAGTATCTCTATTGGCAAGCTTAATAGTAACATCAATTTCCTCTAGTTCAACTGGTGCAATATCATGCATAATTTCTTTGTATAAGGAAAAAGGAATTGCACTCACACTAGCACCCATATCACACAAGCCATGATAACAATGATCTCCTATTTTAACAGAAACAACAGGCACGCCAACAACAGGTCTATGTTTACTCTTAGTATCAGGTCTAGCAATTCTAGCAGCTTCATCATGGAAATGAATAACATGCCCATCAATATTATCAACCAAGAGATCTTTAACCATAGCAACACTAGGTTCAACTTTAATTTGTTCAGGGGGTGTAGGTGTTCTAATACAACTCTTACGAACCACGGTTGAAGCTTTAGCATGTTGTTTTATCCTAACAGGGAAGGGTGGTTTCTCAATATAAGCAGTAGGAATAACAGGATCAACATTATAAGTAATAGTTTCCTCTTCAACTTTAATAGGTTCAACTACTTTCACTTCAATGGGAGGATGATATTTAAACCACTTCTCCTTAGGGAGATCAACATGAGTAGCAAAAGATTCACAGAAAGAAGCTACTATCTCAGAGTCAAGTCCATATTTAGTGCTAAATTCACGAAAAGCATCAGTGTCTATAAAAGATTTAACACAATCAAACTTAAGGTTTATACCTGACTCCTTACCTTCGTCGAGTTCCCAATCTTCAGAGTTGCGTTTAATTCTTTCCAATAAGTCCCATTTGAATTCAATATCCTTCTTCATAAAGGAACCACCACAAGAAGTGTCGAGCATGGATCGATCATTAGGAGAAAACCGAGCATAAAATTTTTGAATAATAATATCTCTTGAGAGCTCATGGTTGGGGCATGAATATAACATTGACTTAAGCCTCCCCCAAGCTTGAGCGATTCTTTCTCCTTCACGAGGCCAAAAATTATAAATATAATTCCGATCACGATGAACCAAATGCATAGGATAAAACTTCTGATGAAATTCCAATTTCAATCAGTTGTAGTTCCATGATCCAATATCATCACATAGCCCATACCATGTCAATGCCTTCTCCTTCAAAGATAAAGGAAAGACCTTCTTATTGACAACATCCTCGGGCAAACCTGCAAGCTTAAATAATCCACAAACTTCATCCACATAGATTAGATGCAAATCAGGATGTAGTGTTCCATCTCCTGCACAAGGATTAGCTAGCAGTTTCTCTATCATACCCGAAGGAATTTCATAATAAATATTTTCAGTGGGTTCAGTAGGTTGAGGGGCAACTCTTTGTGCTTCCGGTCGAGGTGAAGATACCCCGAACAAGCCCCTCAAAGGATTACTTTCCATAGTAACAAGTGACAGTAAATTTCAGCACAGTATATAAATTTTTTCCTTACCAAGTTCCACTCACCAAAGGCGCTTCACTCCCCGGCAACGGCACCAGAAAAGAGTCTTGATGACCCACAAGTATAGGGGATCTATCGTAGTCCTTTCGATAAGTAAGAGTGTCGAACCCAACGAGGAGCGGAAGGAAATGACAAGCAGTTCTCAGTAAGGTATTCTCTTCAAGCACTGAAATTATCGGTAACAGATAGTTTTGTGATAAGATAATTCGTAACGGGTAGCAAGTAACAAGTGTAAATAAGGTGCAGCAAGGTGTCCCAATCCTTTTTATAGCAAAGGACAAGCCTGGACGAACTCTTATATAAAGCAAAGCGCTCCCGAGGACACATGGGAATTTCTGTCAAGCTAGTTTTCATCATGCTCATATGATTCACGTTCGTTACTTTGATAATTTGATATGTGGGTGGACCGGTGCTTGGGTGCTGCCCTTACTTGGACAAGCCTCCCACTTATGATTAACCCCTCTCGCAAGCATCCGCAACTACGAAAGAAGAATTAAGATAAATCTAACCATAGCATGAAACATGTGGATCCAAATCGGCCCCTTACGAAGCAACACATAAACTAGGGTTTAGGCTTCTGTCACTCTAGCAACCCAAACAATGGTGAAGTGTCATGTAGTCGACGTTCACATAACACCACTAGAGGAAAGACAACATACATCTCATCAAAATATTGAACGAATACCAAATTCACATGATTACTTATAACGAGACTTATCCCATGTCCTCAGGAACAAACGTAACTACTCACAAAGCATATTCATGTTCATAATCAGAGGAGTATTAATGATGATCAAGGATCTGAGCATATGATCTTCCACCAAGTAAACCAACTAGCATCAACTACAAGGAGTAATCAACACTACTAGCAACCCACAGGTACCAATCTGAGGTTTTGAGACAAAGATCGGATACAAGAGATGAACTAGGGTTTGAGAGGAGATGGTGCTGGTGAATATGTTGATGGAGATTGACCCCCTCTCGATGAGAGGATCGTTGGTGATGACGATGGCTTCGATTTCCCCCTCCGGGAGGGAAGTTTCCCCGGCAGAACAGCTCCGCCGGAGCCCTAGATTGGTTCTGGCCAAGTTCCGCCTCGAGACGGCGGCGCTTCGCCCCGAAAGCTCTGTTATGATTTTTTCCAGGTCAAAACCCTCCATATAGCAGAAGATGGGCACCGGAGGGCTGCCAGGTGGGCCACAAGCCACAGGGGCGCGCCCAGGGGGGTAGGGCGCGCCCCTTGGCTTGTGACTGCCTGGTGGGCCCCCTGATGTATTTCTTCTGCCCAATATTTTTTTATTCCAAAATAATTCCCCGTAGATTTTCAGGACTTTTGGAGTTGTGCAGAATAGGTATCTCAGATTTGCTCCTTTTCCAGTCCAGAATTCCAGCTGCCGGCATTCTCCCTCTTCATGTAAGCCTTGTAAAATAAGAGAGAAAAGGCATAAGTATTGTACCATAATGTGTAATAACAGCCCATAATGCAATAAATATCGATATAAAAGCATGATGCAAAATGGACGTATCAATGTGCAATGCTACCTACCATAATCTTGATCAAATGATGTAATATGTTCTAAACTTAGGATAAAAGTGGTTAAGGAAATGTTTTGTATTTAATAACAAGCAAGTAACATCAAAATATGCAAATAAAATTACTCTTGCTTTTCATGGTTCAATGTTTTCATGTAATACAAATCAATACTCGTATGCATCATATTCATGGTTCCAATCACTCGAGGTTTTATCATATTCACACATGTTATCATGACATAGCCCAAAGCTTAGGTCAAGTAACTGAATCACGACTCTCCCTTTTCAACTTCTCAACACTTTGCTTAATGCCCAAGCCAGAAGTTGTTGGGAAATATGCCCTAGAGACAATAATATTGTATTATTATATTTCCATATTCATAATTAAGAGTTTATATTCTATGCTATTACTACTATGATCCTGCAATTTGCGATTTAGTGAGAGTGTGATGTTAGAAGAATGATCATATTGAATCGACCCAAACTTGTTTGTTATACTTTGAGATAATATCATCTGAAATCAATTATTATAACACAGAGTGTTAACATATGTTTATGTTCCTTAGACCATGAGAGTATCATAGTAACTTCTTACCATACGATGAGCTTTGGGGTTGCTCAAACGTCATATGTAACTAGGTGATCATAATGACAACTTACAGGTTCATCGGAAAGTTTGACAAGGGACTAGATAGCTCGAGAGTGGGATTTGCTCCTCCGACGATGGAGAGATATTCTTAGGGCCCTCTCAGTGTTATGGCATCCATCATCATCTGGCTAGACACAAGTGAGTATGTCACGGGGATGCCGGAACACATCAACGAGAAAGAAGAACAAAACCAGTAACGAGAATAACGGTATAGTGAGCATGTGATGACTCAGGAGGATACCGAAGCATCCCGGTTTTTGTAAAGTGTCGCGAAGCAAAGGGAATGTCACATGGTAACCAAAGGTTCACTCGAATATCATTCCTTTGCTCATATGGATCGATATGTGAAAGGACGTGGATATCGCCTAGAGGGGGGTGAATAGGCGCTTTAAAATAATTACGGTTTAGGCTTGAACAAATGCGGAATAAAACTAACGTTTAATATGTCAAGCACAAAACCTAAAACAACTAGGCTCACCTATGTGCACCAACAACTTATGCTAAGCAAGATAAACAACTAAGTGATAGCAAGTTATATAACATGAAACAATATGGCTATCACAAAGTAAAGTGCATAAGTAAAGGGCTCGGGTAAGAGATAACCGAGGCACGTGGAGACGATGATGTATCCCGAAGTTCACACCCTTGCGGATGCTAATCTCCGTTCGGAGCGGTGTGGAGGCACAATGCTCCCCAAGATGCCACTAAGGCCACCGTAATCTCCTCACGCCCTCGCACAATGCAAGATGCCGTGATTCCACTAAGGGACCCTTGAGGGCGGTCACCGAACCCGTACAAATGGCAACCCTTGGGGGCGGTCACCGGTACCCGTACACTTTGGCAAACCTTGGGGGCGGTCACCGGTACCCGTACAAATTGCTCGGGGCAATCTCCACAACTTAATTGGATACCCCGACACTTGCCCGGAGCTTTACACCACAATGATTGAGCTTCGAGACACCACCAACCATCTAGGGCGCCAAGGCACCCAAGAGGAACAAGCTCTAGGGTGCTCAAACACCCAAGAGTGATAAGCTTCTCAAACTTCACTTCCACGTATCACCGTGGAGAACTCAAACCTATGCACCAAATGCAATGGCAAGGGCACATGGAGTGCCCAAGTCCTTCTCTCCCAAATCCCACCACAACAACTAATGCTATGGAGGAAAATGAGAGGAAGAACAAAGAAGAACACGAAGACTCCAAGATCTAGATCCAAGGGGTTCCCCTCACATAGAGGAGAAAGTGATTGGTGGAAATGTGGATCTAGATCTCCTCTCCCTTTTCCCTCAAGAACTAGCAAGAATCGTTGGAGGGATTGAGAGTTAGCAAGCTCAAAGAAGGTCAACAATGGGGGGCAAAGTCGAGCTCAAAGGATAAGATCCATTTGAGAAGAAGACCCCCTTAAATAGGTGGGGGGAAATCCAACCGTTACCCCCACAGCCCACACACAAGTGGTAGTACCGCCCCTGGGAGCGGTACTACCGCCAGTACGCAGATTTCAGCAGTAGTAGGGGGCAGCGGTAGTATCGCTTGTTACTATCGCCCTACTACCGCTCTGGTGGCGCGGGTCACCACACACCAGAAAGGCAGTGTCTAGTGCTACTTCTTGAGCATGCGTTGGTTTTCCCTTGAACAGGAAAGGGTGATGCGGCAAAGTAGATAAGTATTTCCCTCATTTGTTGAGAACCAAGGTATCAATCCAGTAGGAGATACAAGCAAGTCCCCAATAGATGTACCTACACAAATAATCAAACACTTGCACCCAACGCTATAAAGGGGTTGTCAATCCCTTCACGGTTATTTGCAAGGATGAGATCTGATAGAGATAGATATGAAAGATTGCTAGAACGTAAAGTAAAACAAAAGTAAAAATAAGGCAGCGAGATATTTTTGGTATTTTTGGTTTATAGATCTGAAAATATAATATGGAAAATAGACCCGGGGGCCATAGGTTTCACTAGAGGCTTCTCTCATGAAGGAAAATAACACGGTGGGTGAACAAATTACTGTCGAGCAATTGATAGAAAAGCGAATAATTATGACGATATCCAAGGCAATGATTATGCATATAGGCATCACGTCCGTGTCAAGTAGACCGAAACGATTCTGCATCTACTACTATTACTCCACACATCGACCGACTCCTGCCTGCATCTAGAGTATTAAGTTCATGAAGAACAGAGTAACGCATTAGGTAAGATGACATGATGTAGAGGGATAAACTCAAGCAATATGATGAAAACCCCATCTTTTTATCCTCGATGGCAACAATACAAATACGTGCCTCGCTACCCCTACTTTGTCACTGGGTGAGGACACCGCAAGATTGAACCCAAAACTAAGCACTTCTCCCATTGCAAGAATTACCAATCTAGTTGGCCAAACCAAACCAATAACTCGAAGAGACTTGCAAAGATATGAAATCATGCATATAAGAATTCAGAGAAGATTCAAATAATATTCATAGATAAGCTGATCATAAACCCACAATTCATTGGATCTCGACAAACACACCGCAAAAGAGTATTACATCGGATAGATCTGCATGAAGATCATGAAGAACATGGTATTGAAGAACAAAGAGAGAGAAGAAGCCATCTAGCTACTAGCTATGGACCCGAAGGTCTGTGGTAAACTACATACGCATCATCGGAGGGGCAATGGAGTTGATGTAGATGCCCTCCGTGATCGATTCCCCCTCCGACAGATTACCGGAAAAGGCTCCAAGATTGGATCTCACGGGAACAGAGGCTTCCGGCGGCGGAAAAGTATTTTCGTGGCTCTCTTTAGTATCTAGGGAATATTTGGGAATTTATAGGCCAAAGAATAGGGTTAGGAGGGCTGCCGTGGGGCCACAAGCCAGGGGGCGCCCCCCTAGGGCGCGCCCTGGTGGCTTGTGACGCCACGGCAGGTCTCCTGCCTTCATCTCCAAGTCTTCTGGGTTTCCTCTGGTCCAAGAAAAATTATTTCGAAGATTTTATTCCGTTTGGACTCCGTTTAATATTCCTTATCTGCAATACTCAAAAACAAGGAAAAAACAGAAACTGGCACTAGGCTCTAGATTAATAGGTTAGTCCCAAAAATAATATAAAATAGCATATTAATGCATATAAAACATCCAAAACAGATAATATAATAGCATGGAACAATAAAAAATTATAGATACGTTGGAGACGTATCAAGCATCCCCAAGCTTAATTCCTGCTCGTCCTCGAGTAGGTAAATGATAAAAAAAGAATTTTTGATGTGGAATGCTACCTAACATATTTATCCATGTAATATTCTTTATTGTGGCATGAATATTCAGATCCATAAGATTCAAAACAAAAGTCTAATATTGACATAAAAACAATAATACTTCAAGCATACTAACAAGGCAATTGCGTCCTTTCGAAATAACATGGCCTTAGAAAGTTATCCCTACAAAATCATATGGTCTGGCTATGCTCCATCTTCCCCACACAAAGTATCTAAATCATGCACAACCCCGATGACAAGTCAAGCAATTGTTTCACACTTTTTATGTTCTCAAACCTTTTCAACTCTCATGCAATACATGAGCGTGAGCCATGGATATAGCACTATAGGTGGAATAGAATATGGTGGAGGTTGCGAGGAAAAAAGGAGAAGATAGTCTCACATCAACTAGGCGTATCAACGGGCTATGGAGATGCCCATCAATAGATATCAATGTGAATGAGTAGGGATTGCCATGCAACGAATGCACTAGAGCTATAAGTGTATGAAAGCTCAAAAAGAAAACTAAGTGGTTGTGCATAAGATGAAAAGTTCCACTAGCTATATGAAAGTGACAAAATAGGAGACTCTCTATCATGAAGATCATGGTGCTACTTTGAAGCACAAGTGTGGAAAAAGATAGTAGCATTGTCCCTTCTCTCTTTCTCTCATTTTTTTTATTTTTTTTGGTGGGCATCTTTGGCCTCTTTTTTTTATTTGGGCTTCGCTGGCCTCTTTTATTATTTGTAAAGTCCGGAGACTCATCCCAACTTGTGAGGGAGTCATAGCTTCCATCATCCTTTTCTCTCACGGGACAATGCTCTAATGATGAAAATCATCACACTTTTATTTAGTAGAAGTGAAGTGAACTAGAGAATTCCAGTCAGAAAAGCAATCTTACAACTCAAAAATTACAACTCGATACCTAGAACAAAATATGACTCTATATGCAATATGAAAGTGATGGTGCGTGTCAAGAAAAACGGAACGGTGGAAGTTGCATGGCAATATATCTCGGAATGGCTATGGAAATGCCATAACAGGTAGGTATGGTGGCTGTTTTGAGGAAGGTAGGTTTGATGCACCGGCGAAAGTTGCGCGGTACTAGAGAGGCTAGCAAAGGTGGAAGGGTGAGAGTGCGTATAATCCATGGACTCAACATTAGTCATAAAGAACTCACATACTTATTGCAAAAGTCTATTAGTTATCAAAGCAAAGTATTAGACGCATGCTCCTAGGGGAGAGGTTGGTAGGAGTTAACCATCGCGCGCTCCCGACCCAGACACAAAGGTTGACAATCATTAAACAAATCATGCTCCGACTTCGTTACATAACGGTTCACCATACGTGCATGCTACGGGAATCACAAACTTTAACACAAGCATTTCTTCCAATTCACAATTACTCACTAGCATGACTCTCATATTACCATCTTCATATCTCAAAACTATATGCAAGGAATCAAACTTCTCATAGTATCCAATGCACTTAATATGAAAGTTTTTATTATACCCCTCTTGGATGCCCATTATATTAGGACTAAATTCATAACCTAAACCAATTACCATGCTGTTTAAAGACTCTCAAAATAATATAAGTGAGGTATGAGAGTTCAATAATTTCTATAAAATAAAACACCACCGTGCTCTAAAAAGATATAAGTGAAGTACTAGAGCAACATTGCCTAGCTCAAAAGATATAAGTGAAGCACATAGAGTATTCTAATAAATTCACGATTCAGCGTGTCTCTCTCAAAAGATGTGTGCAGAAAGGATGATTGTGGTAAAATAAAAAGCAAAGACTCATATCATACAATACGCTCCAAGCAAAACACATATCATGTGGTGAATAAAAATATAGCCTCAAGTAAATTTACCGATGGATTGAAGACGAAAGAGGGGATGACTTCCGGGGCATCCCCAAGCTTAGGCTTTTTGGTATCCTTGAATATGGCTTGGGGTGCCTTGGGCATCCCCAAGCTTAGGCTCTTGCCACTCCTTATTCCATAGTCCATCAAATCTTTACCCAAAACTTGAAAACTTCACAACACAAAACTCAACAGAAAACTCATGAGATCCGTTAGTATAAGAAAAATAAATCACCACTTTAGGTACTGTTGTGAACTCATTCTTTATTTATATTGGTGTAATATTTACTTTATTCAAACTTCTCCATGGTTCATACCCCCCGATACAACCCATAGATACATCAAAATAAGCAAACAACACAAAGAAAACAGAATCTGTCTAAAATAGAACCGTCTGTAGCAATCTATAGACTTAGAATACTTATGTAACTCCAAAAATTCTGAAAAATTAGTACAATAAGGGAAATTTGTATATAAATCTTGTGTAAAAATTTCAGATCAAAATAACATTCCAGTGAATTTATAAAATTCCTGTACTGAGAGCAAAAGTTTCTGTTTTTCAGCAAAATCAAATCGCAAACACCGTAGACCATCCCGAAGGTCTTACTTGGCTCAAACACTAATTTAAACAAGAAAACATAATTACTACAGAGGTAATAATGTGTCAAACACTCAAAAACATAAGCAAAAACAAAAGCATAAGAATAAAATTGGGTTGCCTCCCAACAAGCGCTATTGTTTAACGCCCTTAGCTAGGCATAACGCAATAGATCTACGTATTGTCATCTTTGGTATGCAATCCATAATTAGCTCTCATAATAGATTCATGAGGTAATTTTATTTTCTTTCTAGGAAATTGCTCCATGCCTTTCCTTAATGGAAATTGGAATCTAATATTTCCTTCCTTCATATCAATAATTGCACCAATCATTCTAAGGAAAGGTCTGCCAAGAATAATAGGACATGTAGGATTGCAATCTATGTCAAGAACAATGAATTCTACGGGCACATAATTCCTATTTGCAACAATAAGAACATCATTAATCCTTTCCATAGGTTTCTTAATGGTGGAATCCGCTAGATGCAAATTTAAAGAGCAATCATTAAATTCACGGAAACCTAGCACATCACATAAAGTTTTTGGAATCGTGGAAA
This sequence comes from Elymus sibiricus, assembly GCA_039707655.1. NCBI lineage: Eukaryota > Viridiplantae > Streptophyta > Magnoliopsida > Poales > Poaceae > Elymus > Elymus sibiricus. Next base: position 89,810,678 of record CM077663.1, read on the forward strand.
CGCTAGCACCCAAATCACACAAAGCATGGCACTCATAATATTTAATTTTAATCCTAATAGTAGGTTCCCACTCATCATAAAGCTTTCTAGGTATAGAAACTTCCAACTCAAGTTTTTCTTCAAAAGATTTCATCATAGCATCCACGATATGTTTAGTAAAAGCTTTATTTTGATTATAAGCATGCGGAGAATTCAACATCGATTGCAACAAGGAAACACAATCAATCAAAGAACAACTATCATAATTAAAGTCCTTGAAATCCAAAAGAGTGGGTTCATTGCTATTTAAAGTTTTGACCTCTTCAATCCCACTTTTATCAATCTTAGCATTAAGATCTATAAACTCCAGATCATTGGGACGCCTTTTAACTAAAGTTGACTCATCTCCAGTCCCATCTTTATCAAGATTTACATGAGAAAACAAAGATTCAATAGGAGTCACATCAATCACTTTAAGATCTTCATCATTATTATCACGAGAACACACTTTTTCAAGCCATTCACGCTTAGCACGTATTCTAGCGGTTCTTTCCTTACACTCATCAATAGAAATTCTCATAGCTTTTAAAGACTCATTAATATCATGCTTGGGTGGAATAGATCTAATTTTCAAAGAATCAATCTCAAGGGAAATTCTATCAACGTTCCTAGCCAAATCATCAATCTTGAGCAAATTTTCTTCAATCATAGCATTGAAACCTTTTTGCGAGCTAATAAATTCTTTAATATTATTCTCAAGATCAGAGGGCATCTTATTATAATTTCCATAAGAGTTTTTGTAGGAATTACCATAATTATTAGAGGAATTACTAGGAAACGGCCTAGGATTGAAATAACCTCTATACGCGTTATTACCAAAATTGTTCCTACCAACAAAATTCACATCCATAGATTCGTTATTATTTCCAATCAAAGAAGACAAAGGCATATCATTAGGATCAATAGGAGCACTTTTACTAGCAAACAATTTCATCAATTCATCCATCTTTTCACTCAAAGTATTTATTTCTTCAATAGCATGCACCTTTTTACTAGTAGGAGATCTTTCGGTATGCCAATGAGAGTAATTTGCCATAATATTATCTAGGAGTTTAGTAGCTTCTCCTAATGTGATTTCCATAAAAGTACCACCCGCGGCGGAATCTAAAAGATTTCTAGAAGCAAAATTCAATCCCGCATAGAAAATTTGTATAATCGTCCATAAACTCAAACCATGCGCGGGGCTTCATCCTCTCCCATGATTGTGCAACATGCTCATGATCAAGTTTCTTAAAATTCATTATATCGTTCCTAAGGGAGATGATCTTAGCGGGCGGAAAGTACTTGGAAATAAAAGCATCTTTATACGTATTCCATGAATCAATACTATTTTTAGGCAAAGATGAAAACCAAGTTTTAGCACAATCTCGTAGTGAGAACGGAAATAGCTTAAATTTAACAATATCATTATCCACATCTTTCTTCTTTTGCATATCACACAACTCAACGAAAGTATTTAGATGGGATGTGGCATCTTCACTAGGAAGGCCGGAAAATTGATCTTTCATAACAAGATTAAGCAAAGCGACATTAATTTCATAACATTTCGCACTAGTGGCGGGAGCAATCAGAGTACTAATAAAATCATTATTATTAGTATTGGAAAAGTCACACAACTTGGTATTCTCTTGAGTCATCGTGACAAAGCAAGCAATCTAGCACACAAGCAAACGAAAAGCAAGCGAAAAGACAAACGGAAGAAGGGCGAATAAGAAGGCGAATCTTTTTGGTTTTTTCTGAAAATCGTTTTAGAAGTGGGGGAGAGGAAAACGAGAGGCAAATGGCAAATAATGTAAATGCAAGAGATGAGTTTGTGATGGGTACTTGGTAGGCTTGATGTAGATCTCCCCGGCAACGGCGCCAGAAATTGGCAAGTTGACGGGAAAGTTCTTGTCTTGACTTGCTATGTATCCTCCCCGGCAATAGCGCCAGAAATCCTTCTTGCTACTTCTTGAGCATGCGTTGGTTTCCCCTTGAAGAGGAAAGGGTGATGCAGCAAAGTAGATAAGTATTTCGCTCAGTTGTTGAGAACCAAGGTATCAATCCAGTAGGAGATACAAGCAAGTCCCCAATAGATGTACCTACACAAATAATCAAACACTTGCACCCAACGCTATAAAGGGGTTGTCAATCCCTTCACGGTTATTTGCAAGGATGAGATCTGATAGAGATAGATATGAAAGATTGCTAGAACGTAAAGTAAAACAAAAGTAAAAATAAGGCAGCGAGATATTTTTGGTATTTTTGGTTTATAGATCTGAAAATATAATATGGAAAATAGACCCGGGGGGCATAGGTTTCACTAGAGGCTTCTCTCATGAAGGAAAATAATATGGTGGGTGAACAAATTACTGTCGAGCAATTGATAGAAAAGCGAATAATAATGACGATATCCAAGGCAATGATTATGCATATAGGCATCATGTCCGTGTCAAGTAGACTGAAACGATTCTGCATCTACTACTATTACTCCACACATCGACCGACTCCTGCCTGCATCTAGAGTATTAAGTTCATGAAGAACAGAGTAACGCATTAGGTAAGATGACATGATGTAGAGGGACAAACTCAAGCAATATGATGAAAACCCCATCTTTTTATCCTCGATGGCAACAATACAAATACGTGCCTCGCTACCCCTACTTTGTCACTGGGTGAGGACACCGCAAGATTGAACCCAAAACTAAGCACTTCTCCCATTGCAAGAATTACCAATCTAGTTGGCCAAACCAAACCAATAACTCGAAGAGACTTGCAAAGATATGAAATCATGCATATAAGAATTCAGAGAAGATTCAAATAATATTCATAGATAAGCTGATCATAAACCCACAATTCATCGGATCTCGACAAACACACCGCAAAAGAGTATTACATCGGATAGATCTCCATGAAGATCATGAAGAACATGGTATTGAAGAACAAGGAGAGAGAAGAAGCCATCTAGCTACTAGCTATGGACCCGAAGGTCTGTGGTAAACTACTCACGCATCATCGGAGGGGCAATGGAGTTGATGTAGATGCCCTCCGTGATCGATTCCCCCTCCGGCAGATTACCGGAAAAGGCTCCAAGATTGGATCTCACGGGAACAGAGGCTTCCGGCGGCGGGAAAGTATTTTCGTGGCTCTCTTTAGTATCCAGGGAATATTTGGGAATTTATAGGCCGAAGAATAGGGTTAGGAGGGCCGCTGATACGTCTCAAACGTATCTATAATTTTTGATTGTTCCATGCTATTATATTATCTGTTTTGGATGTTTTATATGCATTAATATGCTATTTTATTTTATTTTTGGGACTAACCTATTAATCTAGAGCCTAGTGCCAGTTTCTGCTTTTTCCTTGTTTTTGAGTATTGCAGATAAGGAATATTAAACAGAGTCCAAACGGAATAAAATCTTCGGAATAATTTTTCTTGGACCAGAAGCAACCCAGAAGACTTGGAGATGAAGGCAGGAGAGCCGCCGTGTGGCGACAAGCCACAAGGGCGCGCCCTAGGGGGGGCGCCCCCTGGCTTGTGGCCCCACGGCAGCCCTCCTAACCCTATTCTTCGGCCTATAAATTTACAAATATTCCCTGGATACCAAAAAAGAGCCACGAAAATACTTTTTCGCCGCCGGAAGCCTCTGTTCTCGTGAGATCCAATCTTGGAGCCTTTTCCGGTAATCTGCCGGAGGGGGAATCGATCACGGCGGGCATCTACATCAACTCCATTGCCCCTCCGATGATGCGTGAGTAGTTCACCACAGACCTTCCGGTCCATAGCTAGTAGCTAGATGGCTTCTTCTCTCTCTTTGTTCTTCAATACCCTGCTCTTCATGATCTTCATGCAGATCTATCCGATGTAATACTCTTTTGCGGTGTGTTTGTCGAGATCCGATGAATTGTGGGTTTATGTTCAGATTATCTATGAATATTATTTGAATCTTCTCTGAATTCTTATATGCATGATTTCATATCTTTGCAAGTCTCTTCGAGTTATTGGTTTGGTTTGGCCAACTAGATTGGTAATTCTTGCAATGGGAGAAGTGCTTAGTTTTGGGTTCAATCTTGCGGTGTCCTCACCTAGTGACAAAGTAGGGGTAGCGAGGCACGTATTGTATTGTTGCCATCGAGGATAAAAAGATGGGGTTTTCATCATATTGCTTGAGTTTATCCCTCTACATCATGTCATCTTACCTAATGCGTTACTCTGTTCTTCATGAACTTAATACTCCAGATGCAGGCAGGAGTCGGTCGATGTGTGGAGTAATAGTAGTAGATGCAGAATAGTTTCGGTCTACTTGACACGGACGTGATGCCTATATGCATAATCATTGCCTTGGATATCTTCATAATTATTCGCTTTTCTATCAAGTGCTCGACAGTAATTTGTTCACCCACCGTATTATTTTCCTTCATGAGAGAAGCCTCTAGTGAAACCTATGACCCCCGGGTCTATTTTCCATCTATTATTTTCAGATCTAAAACCAAAAATACCAAAAATATCTTGCTGCAATCTTTTTACTTTTGTTTTACTTTACTTTCAAGCAATCATATCTATCTATCTCTATCAGATCTCATCCTTGCAAGTAACCGTGAAGGGATTGACAACCCCTTTATTGCGTTGGGTGCAAGTGTTTGATTATTTGTGTAGGTACACCTATTGGGGACTTGCTTGTATCTCCTACTGGATTGATACCTTGGTTCTCAACAACTGAGGGAAATACTTATCTACTTTGCTGCATCACCCTTTCCTCTTCAAGGGAAAACCAACGCATGCTCGAGAAGTAGCAAGAAGGATTTCTGGCGCCGTTGCCGGGGAGATCTACATCAAGCCATCCAAGTACCCATCACAAACTCATCTCTTGCATTTACTTTAGTTGCCATTTGCCTCTCGTTCCCCCCCACTTCTAAAACGATTTTCAGAAAATACCAAAAAGATTTGCCTTTTTATTCGCCCTTCTTCCGTTCGTCTTTTCGTTTGCTTTTCGTTTGCTTGTGTGCTAGATCGTTTCGTTGCCATCATGTCTGAATCTGGGGAGGTTTTCATTGAAAAGGATAGTAATAATCGTGAGGGGAATTTTGACAATCTTGCTAATAACGACTCTCATGGAGAACCTACTACCATGCATACAAAAAAATTCGCATAGGTAGCGATAATATTATTGGAAAAGGTGTTATTCAAGATTTATTTACTTGTGCTGGTACGCTACCTACCTTGGGAGGGTCTATCCTCAATAAAACTAATAGTCTTGCGAACGCCATAACACTATTAATGATTGAACTTGAGAGGCAATTTGTTCATATGCATCCTTGCATACAAATGATTTTTCTTGAGTTCTCTAATATTCAGATTGCTTCCGTTAAGCGTGCCGCCACTATATTTCTAGCCCACGAGTTTAGATTCATCATGAAAGAGGCTAGTGAAATTTTTGCTCATTATAAAATTAATGGTGGATGTCCCCCCATAGAGGAGATCCTTTTTAATCAAAAGGAAATAATGAGATTGCAATCTCCTAATTATGTTGCCTATAATGAAAATTTGATAAAAAGGGTCCCTATCGAGGTTTTGATTGATAAGATTTCTGAACTCAATGATAATTTTGCTATACAAAACAACGGATTAGAGTTCATATTAAGAGATAGACTTATGACTTTCCACCAAAGGAAAGCTTACAATGATGAATTGAGTATACACTATAGGGGGCCGAAGGAGGAACCTATCCCTCCCGCACTAGATCTCAAGGATCCTTATCCTATTAAATTTAGCCCTTTTGATTATTTTTGCTTGCCAAAAAGAAAGCTTGCTATTGAAAGAAGGGAGTATGACATGAGCATGGATGATCTCCCTTACTACTATGAAAAGACCTAGATCTATTGCGTTATGCCTAGCTACGGGCGTTAAACAATAGCGCTTGTTGGGAGGCAACCCAATTTTATTTTTATGCTTTTGTTTTTGCTTCTGTTTTTGAGTTTTCCACACATTATTACCTCTGTAATAATTGTGTTTTCTTGTTTAATTTAGTGTTTGAGCCAAGTAAGACCTTTGGGATGGTCTACGGTGTTTGTGATTTGATTTTGCTGAAAAATAGAAACTTTTGCACTCAGTCCAGGAATTTTCTAAATTCACTGGAATGTGCTTTTGATCTGAAATTTTTACACCAGATTGATATACAAATTTCCCTGATTGTCCTAATTTTTCAGAAATTTTGGAGTTACAGAATTATTCGAAGTCTATAAATTGCTACAGACTGTTCTGTTTTAGACAGATTCTGTTTTCTATGTGATGTTTGCTTATTTTGATGTATCTATGGGTTGTATCGGGGGGTATGTGTTGGAAATATGCCCTAGAGGCAATAATAATTTAGTTATTATCATATTTCCTTGTTCATGATAATTGTTTATTATCCATGCTATAATTGTATTGATTGGAAACTCAAATACATGTGTGGGTACATAGACAACACGGTGTCCCTAGTATGCCTCTAGTTAACTAGTTCGTTGATCAAAGATGGTCAAGGTTTCCGGGCCATAGACATGAGATGTCATTTGATAACGGGATCACATCATTAGGAGAATGATGTGATGGACAAGACCCAAACTATGAACATAGCATATGATCGTGTCAGTTTATTGCTATTGTTTTCTGCATGTCAAGTATCTGTTCCTATGACCATGAGATCATGCAACTCACTGACACCGGAGGAATACCTTGTGTGTATCAAACGTCACAACGTAACTGGGTGACTATAAAGATGCTCTACAGGTATCTCCGAGGGTGTCTGTTGAGTTGGCATGGATCGAGACTGGGATTTGTTACTCCGTGTGACGGAGAGGTATCTCAGGGCCCACTCGGTAATACAACATCACTATAAGCCTTGGAAGCAATGTGACTAAGGTGTTAGCCACGGGATCTTGTATTACGGAACGAGTAAAGAGACTTGCCGGTAACGAGATTGAACTAGGTATAGAGATACCGACGATCGAATCTAGGGCAAGTAACATACCGAAGAACAAAGGGAACAGCATACGGGATTAACTGAATCCTTGACATAGAGGTTCGACCGATATAGATCTTCGTAGAATATGTAGGAACCAATATGGGCATCCAGGTCCCGCTATTGGTTATTGACCATAGAGGTGTCTCGGTCATGTCTACATAGTTCTCGAACCCGCAGGGTCTACACACTTAACGTTTGGTGACTATTAGTATAGTTGAGTTATTGTTGGTGACCGAAGGTTGTTCGGAGTCTCGGATAAGATCCCGGACATGACGAGGATCTCCGGAAGAGTCCAGAGGTAAAGATTGATATATGTGATAATAGTGTTTTGATCTCCGGAAGGGTTCCGGAATTCACCGGAAGGGGTTCCGGATGTTTACCGAAGTGTTCGGGTGCAGCAACACTTTATATGGGCCAAAGGGGTAAAACCCACGAGGTATTGGAAAGTGCAAAAGGAAGTTTTGCTGCTGCCTTAAGCGGTACTACCGCTGGTAAGGCAGTACTACCGCGTAAGCGGTACTACCGCTTGTGTGAAGCGGTACTACTGCTCAAGCGGTACTACCGCTCACGAGCGGTACTACCGCTTGTGCGCGGTGCTGCAGGGATCCGAGTTGGACTCTTTCCTTGCGGGCCAAACCGACCTTGTGCGGGCAAAACCGACCTTGTAGAGGTTTTCTCTCCAAGTTTAGACCCCGGGACTCAACATATAAATAGAGGGGCAGGGCTAGCACACGGGACACATCAGGATTTCCCAAGCCGTGTGCCGGCAACCTTAGCCCTCTAGTTCCTCCGTCATAATCTCCGTAGTGCTTGGCGAAGCCCTGCAGAGATTGTTCTTCACCACCACCGTCATCACGCTGTCGTGCTGCCGGAACTCGTCTACTACTTCACCATCGCTCGCTGGATCGAGGAGGTGAAGGCGTCATCAAGCTGTACGTGTGTTGAACGCGGAGGTGCCGTCCGTTCGGCACTAGATCAGAAGGACCGTGATCAAGATCGCGGGACGAATCATGATGGGATCGCGGGACGGATCGTGATGGAATCGCGAGACGGATCGTGATGGGATCGCGGGACGCTCGGCGATTTGAATCGCGAAGACGTTCGACTACATCAACCGCGTTTCTTAACGCTTCCGCTTAGCGATCTACAAGGGTATGTAGATCCACTCTCCCTCTCATAGATGCTCATCGCCATGGATAGATCTTGCGTGTGCGTAGGAAAATTTTTGTTTCTCATGCAACGTTCCCCAACAGTGGCATCTGAGCTAGGTCTATGCGTAGATGAGATCTCGAGGTAGAACACAAAGGAGTTGTGGGCGTGGGTGTATACATATGGCTTGCCGTTACTAGTTGATACTTGATTCGGCGGTATTGTGAGATGAAGCGGCCTGGACCGACATTACGCGTACGCTTACGCGAGACTGGTTTCACCGTTGCGTGCACTTGTTGCATAAAGGTGACTGGCGGGTGTCTGTCTCTCTCACTTTAGTTGAATCGGTTCAATGAAGAGGGTTCTTTTAGAAAGATCAAAAAGCAATCACTACACCACGTTGTGGTTTTGCGTAGGTAAGAATCGTTCTTGCTAGATACCCGTAGCAGCCACGTAAAACTTGCAACAACAATTAGAGGACGTCTAACTTGTTTTTGCAGGGTATGTTGTGATGTGATATGGCCAATTACATGATGAGATATATGTGATGTATGAGATGATCATGTGTTGTATAGAATATCACGACTTGCATGTCCATGAGTACAGCAACTGACAGGAGCCATAGAGTTGTCTTTAATTATTTTCGCCGTTTTGCTTTACTTTATCGCTATGAGTTAGCAATAGTCGTGGAAGCAACAGTCGGCGCGACAACCTCATGGCGACACGTTGATGGAGATCATGGTTTCATGCCGGTGACGATGGAGATCATGCCGGTGCTTTGGAGATGGAGATCAAAAGCACAAGTTCATGGCCATATCATGTCACTTATGATTTGCATGTGATGTTAATCCTTTTATGCATCTTATTTTGCTTAGGACGACGGTAGCATTATAAGGTGATCCCTCACTTAAATTTCAAGATAAAATTGTGTTCTCCCCGAGTGTGCACCGTTGCGAAAGTTCGTCATTTCGAGACACCACGTGATGATCGGGTGTGATAGACTCTACGTTCGCATACAACGGGTGCAAGCCAGTGTTGCACGTGCAGAACACTCGGGTTAAACTTGACGAGCCTAGCATGTACAGACATGGCCTCGGAACACAAGAGACCGAAAGGTCGAACATGAGTCATATAGTAGATATGATCAACATGGAGATGTTCACCATTGAAACCACCTCAACTCACGTGATGATCGGACTTGAGTTGGTGGATTTGGATCATGTGACACTCGAATGACCGGAGGGATGTCAATTTGAGTGGGAGTTTTTAAGTAATATGATTAACTGAACTCATTATCATGAACATAGTCAAAATGTCTTTGCAAATTATGTTGTAGATTACTAGCTCGCGCTGTAGCTCCCTTGAATTTTTATATGTTCCTAGAGAAATAGAGTTGAAAGATGATGGTAGCAATAATGCGGACTGGGTCCGTGATTTGAGGATTGTCCTCATTTGCTGCACAGAAGGCTTATGTCCTTAATGCACCGCTCGGTGCGCCACCCTCTCTAGCGTCGTCTATAGATGTTGTGAACATCTGACAGGCACGTTCCGATGACTACTTGATAGTTCAGTGCGTCATGCATTACGGCTTAGAATTGAGGCTCCAAAACGTTTTTGAAACGTCACGGAACATATGAGATGTTCTAAGAGCTGAAATTAGGATTTCAGGCTCGTGCCCATGTTGAGAGGTATGAGACCTCCAACAAGATTCTTTGCCTGCAAGATGAAGGAGAATAGCTCAATCGTTGAGCATGTGCTCAGATTGTCTGGGTGCTACAATCGCTTGAATCGAGTGGGAGTTGATCTTCCAGATAAGATAGTGATTGATATAGTTCTCCAAGTCACTGTCACTAAGCTAATAGAGCTTCGTGATGAACTATATAATGCCAGGGATGGAAATAATGATCCCCTAGCTATTCGCAATGTTTGACACCGCGAAGGTAGAAATCAAGAAGGAGCATCAAGTGTTGATGGTTAGTGAAACCACTAGTTTCGAGAAGGGCTAGGGCAAGAAGGGAAACTTCATGGATGGCAAGTCAGTTGCTGCTCCAGTGAAGAAACCCAAGGTTGAACCCAAACCCGAGACTAAGTGCTTCTATTATTAGGAGAACGGTCACTGAAGCGGAACAACCCTAGATACTTGGTAGATAAGAAGGCTGGCAATGTCGACAGAAGTATATTTGATATACGTGTTATTGATGTGTACCTTGCTAGTACTCCTAGTAGCACCTGGGTATTGGATACCGGTTTGGTTGCTAAATGTTAGTAACTTGAAATAAAAGCTACGGAATAAACGGAGACTAGCTAAGGGTGAGGTGACGATGAGTGTTGGAAATGTTTCCAAGGTTGATGTGATCACCATCGCACGCTCTCTCTACTTTCGAGATTAGTGATGAACCTAAATAAATATTATTTGGTGTTTGCGTTGAGCATGAACGTGATTAGATCATGTTTATTGCAATAAGGTTATTCATTTAAATTAGAGAATAATGGTTATTCTGTTTACATGAATAATACCTTTAATGGTCATGCACCCAATGAGAATGGTTTATTAAATCTTGATCGTAGTGATACACATGTTCATAATATTGATGCCAAAAGATATAAAGTTAATAATGATAGTACCACATACTTGTGGCACTGCCGCTAAATGTCATATTGGTGTAAAACGCATGAAGAAACTCCATGCTGATGGATCTTTGGACTCATTCGATTTCGAATTGGTTGAGACATGCAGACCATGCCTCAAGGGCAAGATGACTAAAACCCCGTTTTCCGGCTTGATGGAACGGGCAATTGACTTATTGGAAATGATACATGTTGATGTATACGGTCCAATGAGTGTTGTAGCGTGCGGTGGATATCATTATTTTCCTACCTTCACTGATGATTTGAGTAGATATGGGGATATTTACTTAATGGAACACAAGTCTGAAACATTTGAAAAGTTCAAACAAATTCAGAGTGAAGTTTGAGATCATCGTGACAAGAAGATAAAATATCTACGATATGATCGTAGAGGTAAATATCCGAGTTACGAGTTTGGTATACATCTTAAGACAATGTGGAAGTTGTTTCACAACTCACGCCACCTGGAACACCATAGTGTGATGGTGTGTCCGAACGTCGTAGTCGTGCTCTATTGGATATGGTGCGTACTATGATGTCTCTTATCGATTTACCACTATCGTTTTGGGGTTATGCATTAGAGACAACTACATTCACTTTAAAAAGGGGCACCATCTAAGTCCGTTGAGATGACACCGTATGAATTTTGGTTTGGCAGAAACCTAAGCTGTCATTTCTTAATGTTTGGGGCTGCGACGCTTATGTGGAAAAGGTTTTCAACCTGATTCGAACCCAAAGCGGACAAATGCATCTTCATAGAATACCCTAACGTAACAGTTGGGTAAACCTTCTATCTCAGATCCAAGCACAAAGTGTTTGTTGCTAAAACGGGTCCTTTCTTGAGAAAGAGTTTCTCTCGAAAGAATTGAGTGGGAGGAAGATAGAACTTGATGAGGTTATTGAACCTTTACTTCAACCAGAGAGTAGCGCAGCACAGAAAGATGTTTCTGTAGAGCCTACATCAGTTGAAGAGGAAGTTAATGATGATGATCATGAAGCTTCGGATCAAGTTGCTATCGAACCTCGTAGGTCGACAAGGACGCGTACTGCTCCTGAGCGGTACGGCAACCCTATCTTGGAGGTCATGTTGTTGGACAACGATGAACCTACGAGCTATGGAGAAGCGATGGTAGGCCCGGATTCCGAGAAGTGGTTAGAGGCCATGAAATCCGAGATGGGATCCATGTATGAAAACAAAGTGTGGACTTTGGAAGTATTACCTGAAGGGCGTAAGGCCATTCAGAACAAATGGATCTTTAAGAGGAAGACGGACGCAGACGGTAATGTCACCGTCTATAAAGCTCGACTTGTGGCAAAGGGTTTTTCATAAGTTCAAGGAGTTGACTACGATGAGACCTTCTCACCCGTAGCGATGCTAAAGTCTGTTGGAATTATGTTAGCAGTTGCTGCATTTTTCGATTATGAAATCTGGCAGATGGATGTCAAAACAGAGTTTCCTTAACGGTTTCCGTGAGGAAAGGTTGTATGTGATACAACCAGAAGGTTTTGTCAGTCCTAAGGATGCTAAAATGTATGCAAGCTCCAGCAATCCTTCTATGGACTGGAGCAAGCATCTCGGAGTTGGAATATACACTTTGATGAGGTGATCAAAGTTTTTGGGTTTATACAAAGTTTATGAGAAACTTGTATTTACAATAAAGTGAGTGGGAGCACTATAGAATTTCTGATAAGTATATGTGGATGACATATTGTTGATCGGAAATGATGTAGAATTTCTGGAAAGCATAAAGGGTCGTTTGAAAGGAGTTTTTCAAAGGAAGACCTGGAATGAAGCTACTTAAATATTGGACATCAGGATCTATAGAGATAGATCAAGACGTCTGATAAAACTTTCAATGAGTACATACCTTGACAAGATTTTGAAAGAGTTCAAAATGGATCAGTCAAAGAAAAAGTTCTTGCCTGATTTGTAAGGTGTGGAGTTGAGTGAGACTCAAAGCTCGACCACGGCAGAAGAGAGAGAAAGGACGAAGGTCGTCCCCTATGCCTTAGCCATAGGCTCTGTATAGTATGCCATGCTGTGTACCGCACCTGTGTGTGCCTTGCCATGAGTCTGTCAAGGGGTACAAGAGTGATCCAGGAGTGGATCACTGAACAGCGGTCAAGATTATCCTTAGTAACTAGATGACTAAGGAAATATTTCTCGATTATGGAGGTGATAAAGAGTTCGTCGTAAAGGGTTACGTCGATGCACGCTTTGACACCTATCCGGACGACTCTGAGTAGCAGTCAGGATACGTATAGTGGAGCAACCATTTGGAATAGCTCCAAGTGGAGCATGGTCGCATCTGCAGTATGACATACAGATTTGCAAAGAACACACGGATCTGAATGTTACACACCGTTGACTAAAGACCTCTCTCACATGCAAAGCATGATCGAACCCCAGAACTCATTGGGTGTAAGACAATGTAAATCACATGGTGATGTGAACTAGATTATTGACTCTAGTGCAAGTGGGAGACTGTTGGCAATATGCCCTAGAGGCAATAATAATTTAGTTATTATCATATTTCCTTGTTCATGATAATTGTTTATTATCCATGCTATAATTGTATTGATTGGAAACTCAAATACATGTGTGGGTACATAGACAACACTGTGTCCCTAGTATGCCTCTAGTTAACTAGTTCGTTGATCAAAGATGGTCAAGGTTTCCGGGCCATAGACATGAGATGTCATTTGATAACGGGATCACATCATTAGGAGAATGATGTGATGGACAAGACCCAAACTATGAACATAGCATATGATCGTGTCAGTTTATTGCTATTGTTTTCTGCATGTCAAGTATCTGTTCCTATGACCATGAGATCATGCAACTCACTGACACCGGAGGAATACCTTGTGTGTATCAAACGTCACAACGTAACTGGGTGACTATAAAGATGCTCTACAGGTATCTCCGAGGGTGTGTGTTGAGTTGGTATGGATCGAGACTGGGATTTGTTACTCCGTGTGACGGAGAGGTATCTCAGGGCCCACTCGGTAATACAACATCACTATAAGCCTTGCAAGCAATGTGACTAAGGTGTTAGCCACGGGATCTTGTATTACGGAACGAGTAAAGAGACTTGCCGGTAACGAGATTGAACTAGGTATAGAGATACCGACGATCGAATCTCGGGCAAGTAACATACCGAAGAACAAAGGGAACAACATACGGGATTAACTGAATCCTTGACATAGAGGTTCGACCGATATAGATCTTCGTAGAATATGTAGGAACTAATATGGGCATCCAGGTCCCGCTATTGGTTATTGACCGTAGAGGTGTCTCGGTCATGTCTACATAGTTCTCGAACCCGCAGGGTCTACACACTTAACGTTTGGTGACGATTAGTATAGTTGAGTTATTGTTGGTGACCGAAGGTTGTTCGGAGTCTCGGATAAGATCCCGGACATGACGAGGATCTCCGGAAGAGTCCAGAGGTAAAGATTGATATATGTGATAATAGTGTTTTAATCTCCGGAAGGGTTCCGGAATTCACCGGAAGGGGTTCCGGATGTTTACCGAAGTGTTCGGGTGCAGCAACACTTTATATGGGCCAAAGGGGTAAAACCCACGAGGTATTGGAAAGTGCAAAAGGAAGTTTTGCTGCTGCCTTAAGCGGTACTACCGCTGGTAAGGCAGTACTACCGCGTAAGCGGTACTACCGCTTGTGTGAAGCGGTACTACCGCTCAAGCGGTACTACCGCTCACGAGCGGTACTACCGCTTGTGCGCGGTGCTGCAGGGATCCGAGTTGGACTCTTTCCTTGCGGGCCAAACCGACCTTGTGCGGGCAAAACCGACCTTGTAGAGGTTTTCTCTCCAAGTTTAGACCCCGGGACTCAACATATAAATAGAGGGGCAGGGCTAGCACACGGGACACATCAGGATTTCCCAAGCCGTGTGCCGGCAACCTTAGCCCTCTAGTTCCTCCGTCATAATCTTCGTAGTGCTTGGCGAAGCCCTGTAGAGATTGTTCTTCACCACCACCGTCATCACGCCGTCGTGCTGCCGGAACTCGTCTACTACTTCACCATCGCTCGCTGGATCGAGGAGGTGAAGGCGTCATCAAGCTGTACGTGTGTTGAACACGGAGGTGCCGTCCGTTCGGCACTAGATCAGAAGGACCGTGATCAAGATCGCGGGACGAATCATGATGGGATCGCGGGACGGATCGTGATGGAATCGCGAGACGGATCGTGATGGGATCGCGGGATGCTCGGCGATTTGAATCGCGAAGACGTTCGACTACATCAACCGCGTTTCTTAACGCTTCCGCTTAGCAATCTACAAGGGTATGTAGATCCACTCTCCCTCTCGTAGATGCTCATCGCCATGGATAGATCTTGCGTGTGCGTAGGAAATTTTTTGTTTCCCATGCAACGTTCCCCAACAGTATGAACCATGGAGAAGTTAGAATACAGTAGATATTACACCAATATAAATAAAGAATCAGTTCACAACAGTACCTAAAGTGGTGATTTATTTTTCTTATACTAACGGATCTCATGAGTTTTCTGTTGAGTTTTGTGTTGTGAAGTTTTCAAGTTTTGGGTAAAGATTTGATGGACTATGGAATAAGGAATGGCAAGAGCCTAAGCTTGGGGATGCCCAAGGCACCCCAAGCCATATTCGAGGATACCAAAAAGCCTAAGCTTGGGGATGCCCCGGAAGGCATCCCCTCTTTCGTCTTCAATCCATCGGTAAATTTACTTGAGGCTATATTTTTATTCACCACATGATATGTGTTTTGCTTGGAGCGTCTTGTATGATATGTCTTTGCTTTTTAGTTTGCCACAATCATCCTTGATGCACACATCTTTTGAGAGAGACACGCTGAATCGTGAATTTATTAGAATACTCTATGTGCTTCACTTATATCTTTTGAGCTAGGCAATGTTGCTCTAGTACTTCACTTATATCTTTTTAGAGCACGGTGGTGTTTTATTTTATAGAAATTATTGAACTCTCGTACCTCACTTATATTGTTTTGAGAGTTTCTCAAAACAGCATGGTAATTGGTTTAGGTTATGAATTTAGTCCTAATATAATGGGCATCCAAGAGGGATATAATAAAAACTTTCATATTAGGTGCATTGAATACTATGAGAAGTTTGATTCCTTGAATATAGTTTTGAGATATGAAGATGGTAATATGAGAGTCATGCTAGTGAGTAGTTGTGAATTGGAAGAATACTTGTGTTGAAGTTTGTGATTCCTGTAGCATGCACGTATGGTGAACCGTTATGTAACGAAGTCGGAGCATGATTTGTTTAATGATTGTCAACCTTTGTGTGAGGGTCGGGAGCGCGCGATGGTTAACTCCTACCAACCTGTCCCCTAGGAGCATGCGTCTAATGCTTTGTTTGATAACTAATAGACTTTTGCAATAAGTATGTGAGTTCTTTATGACTAATGTTGAGTCCATGGATTATACGCACTCTCACCCTTCCACCTTTGCTAGCCTCTCTAGTACCGCGCAACTTTCGCCGGTGCATTAAACCCACCTTCCTCAAAACAGCCACCATATACCTTCCTCAAAATAGCCACCATACCTACCTATTATGACATTTCCATAGCCATTCCGAGATATATTGCCATGCAACTCCCACCGTTCTGTTTTTCATGACACGCACCATCATTTTCATATTGCTTTGCATGATTGTAAGATAGCTAGCATGATGTTTTCATGGCTTGCCCATTTTTTGATGTCATTTGCTAGGCTAGATCGTTGCACATCCCGGTACACCATCGGAAGCATTCATATAGAGTCATATTTTGTTCTAGGTATCGAGTTGTAATTCTTGAGTTGTAAGTAAATAAAAGTGTGATTATCTTCAATAATTAGAGCATTGTCCCGTGAGAGAAAAGGATGATGGAAGCTATGATTCCCTCACAAGTTGCGATGAGTCTCCGGACTTTATAAATAATAAAAGAGGCCAATGAAGCCCAAAAAAAAGAGGCCAAAGATGCCCACCAAAATAAAAAAAATGGAAAAAATGAGAGAAAGAGAGAAGGGACAATGCTACTATCTTTTTCCACACTTGTGCTTCAAAGTAGCACCATGATCTTCATGCTAGAGAGTCTCCTATTTTGTCACTTTCATATAACTAGTGGAATTTTCATCATCATGCACGACCACATAGTTTCTTTTTGAGCTTTCATACACTTATAGCCCTAGTGCATTTGTTGCATGGCAATCCCTACTCACTCACATTAATATCTATTGATGGGCATCTCCATAGCCCGTTGATACGCCTAGTTGATGTGAGACTATCTTCTCCTTTTCCCTTGCAACCTCCACCATATTCTATTCCACCTATAGTGCTATATCCATGGCTCACACTCATGTATTGCGTGAGAGTTGAAAAGGTTTGAGAACATCAAAAGTGTGAAACAATTGCTTGGCTTGTTCATCGGGGTTGTGCATGATTTAGATACTTTGTGTGGGGAAGATGGAGCATAGCCAGACCATATGATTTTGTAGGGATAACTTTCTAAGGCCATGTTATTTTGAAAGGACGCAATTGCCTTGTTGGTGTGCTCGAAGTATTACTGTTTTTATGTCAATATTAGACTTTTGTTTTGAATCTTATGGATCTGAGTATTCATGCCACAATAAAGAATATTACATGGATAAATATGGTAGGTAGCATTACACATCAAAAATTCTGTTTTTATCATTTACCTACTCGAGGACGAGCAAGAATTAAGCTTGGGGATGCTTGATACGTCTCCAACGTATCTATAATTTTTTATTGTTCCATGCTATTATATTATCTGTTTTGGATGTTTTATATGCATTAATATGCTATTTTATATTATTTTTGGGACTAACATATTAATCTAGAGCCTAGTGCCAGTTTCTGCTTTTTCCTTGTTTTTGAGTATTGCAGATAGGAATATTAAACCGAGTCCAAACGGAATAAAATCTTCGGAATAATTTTTCTTGGACCAGAAGCAACCCAGAAGACTTGGAGATGAAGGCAGGAGAGCCGCCGTGTGGCGACAAGCCACATGGGCGCGCCCTAGGGGGGGGCGCCCCCTTGGCTTGTGGCCCCACGGCAGCCCTCCTAACCCTATTCTTCGGCCTATAAATTCACAAATATTCCCTGTATACCAAAAAAGAGCCACGAAAATACTTTTCCGCCGCCGGAAGCCTCTGTTCCCGTGAGATCCAATCTTGGAGCCTTTTCCGGTAATCTGCCGGAGGGGGAATCGATCACGGAGGGCATCTACATCAACTCCATTGCCCCTCCGATGATGCGTGAGTAGTTCACCACAGACCTTCGGGTCCATAGCTAGTAGCTAGATGGCTTCTTCTCTCTCTTTGTTCTTCAATACCATGTTCTTCATGATCTTCATGGAGATCTATCCGATGTAATACTCTTTTGCGGTGTGTTTGTCGAGATCCGATGAATTGTGGGTTTATGTTCAGATTATCTATGAATATTATTTGAATCTTCTCTGAATTCTTATATGCATGATTTCATATCTTTGCAAAACTCTTCGAGTTATTGGTTTGGTTTGGCCAACTAGATTGGTAATTCTTGCAATGGGAGAAGTGCTTAGTTTTGGGTTCAATCTTGCGGTGTCCTCACCCAGTGACAAAGTAGGGGTAGCGAGGCACGTATTGTATTGTTGCCATCGAGGATAAAAAGATGGGGTTTTCATCATATTGCTTGAGTTTATCCCTCTACATCATGTCATCTTACCTAATGCGTTACTCTGTTCTTCATGAACTTAATACTCTAGATGCAGGCAGGAGTCGGTCGATGTGTGGAGTAATAGTAGTAGATGCAGAATCGTTTCGGTCTACTTGACACGGACATGATGCCTATATGCATAATCATTGCCTTGGATATCTTTATAATTATTCGCTTTTCTATCAAGTGCTCGACAGTAATTTGTTCACCCACCGTATTATTTTCCTTCATGAGAGAAGCCTCTAGTGAAACCTATGGCCCCCGGGTCTATTTTCCATCTATTATTTTTAGATCTAAAACCAAAAATACCAAAAATATCTTGCTGCAATCTTTTTACTTTTGTTTTACTTTACTTTCAAGCAATCATATCTATCTATCTCTATCAGATCTCATCCTTGCAAGTAACCGTGAAGGGATTGACAACCCCTTTATTGCGTTGGGTGCAAGTGTTTGATTATTTGTGTAGGTACACCTATTGGGGACTTGCTTGTATCTCCTACTGGATTGATACCTTGGTTCTCAACAACTGAGGGAAATACTTATCTACTTTGCTGCATCACCCTTTCCTCTTCAAGGGAAAACCAATGCATGCTCGAGAAGTAGCAGCTGCCGTGGGGCCACAAGCCAGGGGGGCGCCCCCCTAGGGCGCTCCCTGGTGGCTTGTGACGCCACGGCAGGTCTCCTGCCTTCATCTCCAAGTCTTCTTGGTTTCTTCTGGTCCAAGAAAAATCATTCCGAAGATTTTATTCCGTTTGGACTCCGTTTAATATTCCTTATCTGCAATACTCAAAAACAAGGAAAAAACAGAAACCAGCACTAGGCTCTAGATTAATAGGTTAGTTCCAAAAATAATATAAAATAGCATATTAGTGCATATAAAACATCCAAAACAGATAATATAATAGCATGGAACAATCAAAAATTATAGATACGTTGGAGACGTATCATCTGGTGCCCCGCGTAAGGAGTCGGAACCCCCCAGCGGTACTACCGCTGTGGCCAGCGGTACTACCGCCCTCGTGAGAGTAACAAAGAACCCAAGCAACCAGATGGAAACAGTAAAACCAGAACTGCCATAACGTTCGCATATGAGCTCCGAATTGAGCGAAATCAAGCTTGTTGGATTCAGGACGACAAGAGCTAAGAGGTAGTAGACAAATGCCAATAATATAGAGATGTGAAACCTCTATCAATGAAGAACCGGCAAAAACTCCAACATCGAAAACATCATACAAAAAGCATATGGACTCCGTTTTCGATGAACTTGAGCTTGTCATGAAGCTGACCATAAGCTCAAGAACCCACATAGAGAAAAGCCAACCAAGAACCAAGAAAGATGATGATGCCAAGAATGCAATGGTTTGAGCTCTCAACGAACGACACGATCAAGCTACTCACTTGAGAGCCCCCTTGATAGTACGGCTATCGATCCTATAACCCGGTCTCCCAACTATCATCATGAGACCGGTAAAATAGAAAACCCTATCAAGGTCAAACCTTTGACTTGCACATAGTCCACTTGAGCTAGATGATGACGATCTTATCCTCCTCAAGATGGACCACCTTTCTTGATCGCGTTGGCTCGATGAAGACTAGTAGATTGCTCCCCCATACTCCACTATGGGTGAGCCACTCTTTGGCACATCTTCACAAGTCCATTGTCACCACAATGGACGGCAAGCTTCAAGCATGATCTCTCTGTGATGCTTCACTTGAACTTGCACACCGCAACCTTGATGACGATCACCACTTGATGTCATCCTTCATGGGTTGTATGAGATCTTCCTCTTGATGCAAGCCCATGGAAATATACCAAACCCACAACGAACTCTCACGTAGACCATGGGTTAGTACACAAAGCGTAATGGACAATGCTTACCATACCATGGGATCACTTGATCCCACTTGGTACATCTTCTGCGCTTTGTGAGTTGATCAACTTGAATCATTCTTTGCCTTAATCTTGATCAACCTTGTGTCTTCTCTTCTCTCTTCACAAAGATGATGTCTTGAAGGTAAACATGAATGTTCACACAATCTTCTTCTTCAAGACATGCTTGCAATGAGCTCAACTCTCACATGACCAATCTTTGGATAAAACCTTGAATACCACCTTGGTCACCATATAAACTCCTTGAAACCAATAGATGGACTTCAATAAGTACCTACGGACAAATCCTTCGAATATAACTCAGGGCAACCATTAGTTGATACGTCTCCGACGTATCTACTTTTCCAAACTCTTTTGCCCTTGTTTTGGACTCTAATTTGCATGATTTTAATGGAACTAACCCGGACTGACGTTGTTTTCAGCAGAATTGCCTTGGTGTTATTTTTGTGCAAAAATAAAAGTTCTCGGATTGACCTGAAAATTTACGGAGAATATTTTTGGAATTAATAAAAAATATTGGCGAACGAATCAACCGGAGAAGGTCCACCACCTGGCCACAAGCCAGGAGAAGGTCCACCCCTATATATTCGTATTCGGGGAGAAAAAAATCAAGGAGAAGAGTTCATCGCGTTTTACGATACGGAGCCGCCGCCACCTCCTGTTCTTCCTCGGAAGGGCAGATCTGGAGCCTGATTTGGGCTCCGGAGAGTGGAAATCGACGCCGTCGTCATCACCAACCATCCTTCATCACCAATTTCATGATGCTCTCCGCCGTTCGTGAGTAATTCCATCGTGGGCTTGCTGGACGGTGATGGGTTGGATGAGATTTACCATGTAATCGAGTTAGTTTTGTTAGGGTTTGATCCCTAGTATCCACTATGTTCTGAGATTGATGTTGCTATGACTTTGCTATGCTTAATGCTTGTCACTAGGGCCCGAGTGCCATGATTTCAGATCTGAACCTATTATGTTTTCATGAATATATATGTGTTCTTGATCCTATCTTGCAAGTTGTAGACACCTATTACGAGTTATGATCCGCATCCCCCAGGGTGACAATAACTGGGATTCTTTCCGGTGATTACCGTAGTTTGAGGAGTCCATGTATTCACTAAGTGCTAATGCTTTGGTCCGGTTCTCTATTAAAAGGAGGCCTTAATATCCCTTAGTTTCCATTAGGACCCCGCTGCCACGGGAGGGTAGGACAAAAGATGTCATGCAAGTTCTTTTCCATAAGCACGTATGACTATATATGGAATACATGCCTACATTACATTCATGAATTGGAGTTAGTTCTGTGTCACCCTATGTTATAACTGTTGCATGATGAATGCCATCCGACATAATTATCCATCACTGATCCATTGCCTACGAGCTTTTCTATATTGATCTTTGCTAAGTTACTTTTCCGTTGCTACTGTTACAATCACTACAACACTGCTACTGTCACTTTGCCATCGTTACCGTTACTTCCATACTACCTTGTTACTGAATACTTTGCTGCAGATATTAAGTCTTTCAGGTGTGGTTGAATTGACAACTCAGCTGCTAATACTCGAGAATATTCTTTGGCACCCCTTGTGTCGAATCAATAAATTTGGGTTGAATACTCTACCCTCGAAAACTGTTGCGATCCCCTATACTTGTGGGTTATCAAGACCTTTTTCTGGCGCCGTTGTCGGGGAGCATAGCTCTATTCTCTGAGTCACTTGGGATATATATCTGTTGATCACTATGAAGAATCTGAAAGATGCTAAAACTAAGATCTACCCCTCAACTACGAGGACAGGTAAGGAACCGCCATCTAGCTCTGCTATTGATTCACCTTCTGTTATGAGTAAATTTGCGACACCACCACCTGCTAGTAATTCTGATATGTCGCAAGTAATTGATGATGCTACTTCTGCTATGCATGATGCTTATGATGATACTCTGCTTGATACTACTGTGCCACTCGATGAATTCCTTGATGAACAAATTGCTAGAGTGAATGCTGAAACTGATGATATCTCTGAATTTGATGTAATTATTGAAACTGAGCACTATGACACACCTGCTAGACCTAGCTCTCCTAGATATGAATTGCCTGATATCCCTGAAGGTTATGTTATGGAAGGAGAGGTAGCTAGGGACTTTCTTGCTTGTAAGGATAGAGATGATCTTAAGAAATTGCTTCGCAAGTGGAAAGAAAAATCTTTGAATGCTAGAATGCAATATGATCCTAAGTTTGCTACTTCACCTATCTTTGTTACTGATAAGGATTATGAATTCTCTGTCGATCCTGAGTTAATTACTTTGGTTGAATCTGATCCTTTCCATGGTTATGAATCTGAAACTGTTGTGGCACATCTTACTATATTGAATGATATAGCCACCCTATTTACTCATGAGGAAAAAAATCGTATTACTATATCCTTAAGTTGTTTCCTTTCTCATTAAAGGGTGATGCTAAGGTATGGTTTAATTCTCTTGCTCCTGGTTGTGTGCGTAGTCCCCAGGATATGATATATTACTTCTCTGAAAAATATTTTCCTGCCCACAAGAAACAAGCTGCCTTGCAGGAAATATATAACTTTGTGCAAATTGAAGAAGAGAGTCTCCCACAAGCTTGGGGGAGGCTTCTCCAATTACTTAATGCTTTGCCTGATCACCCTCTCAAGAAAAATGAAATACTTGATATCTTTTATAATGGACTAACCGATGCTTCTAGGGACCACCTAGATAGTTGCGCTGGTTGTGTTTTCAGGGAACGAACTGTTGAACAAGCTGAACTACTATTGAATAATATATTGAGAAATGATAATGATTGGACTATTCCTGAACCACCCCCAAATCCAACTCCGAAGAAAAGAGGTATTCTATTTCTCAGTCCTGAAGATATGCAAGAGGCAAAGAAATCGATGAAAGAAAAAGGTATTAAAGCTGAAGATGTTAAGAATCTACCACCTATTGAAGAAATACATGGTCTTGATAACCCGACACAGGTAGTAGAGGTAAATTCTCTCCGTAGACTCGATGAAGGAGCTATTCCCTATAATAAGTCTGCTAGCCAATGCTTGGATGAGTTTGATAATTTTGTTGTGAAGCAAGAAAATTTCAATGCTTATGTTAGTGGACAATTGAAACATAATGCTTACATGCTTGATCGCTTGGGTGATTATTTGAGTAGAACTGTCAATGATCTTAAACTTATTAGTAAACATGCTTCCATGGTAACTACTCAAGTAGAACAAGTACTTAAGGCGCAAAATGATTTGCTTAGTGAGATGAATAGTTAGAACAATGATCATTCTGTTAAAGTTGTGACTAGAGGTGGTAGAATGACTCAGGAACCTTTGTATCCTGAGGGCCATCCTAAGAGAATTGAGCAAGATTCTCAGAGAGTTAATACTGACGCACCTAATCGTCTCAGTAAGAGTAGGAAAAAGAATGACGATAGGACCTTGCATGCTGCTAGTGAACCTGTTATAGATACACCTGAAAATCCAAATGATATTTCTATTTCTGATGCTGAGACACAATCTGGTGATAAACATGAGCCTAGTGATAATATTAATGATGATGTTCATGTTGATGCTCAACCTAGTAATGATAATGATGTGGAGATTGAACCTGCTGTTGATCTTGATAACCCACAACCTAAGAATAAGAGATATGATAAAAGAGACTTTATTGCTAGGAAGCATGGTAGAGAAAGAGAACCATGGGTTCAAAAACCCATGCCCTTTCCTCCTAAGCCATCCAAGAAAAGGGATGATGAAGATTTTTAGCGCTTTGTTGAAATGCTTAGACCTGTCTTTTTTGCGTATGCGTTTGACTGATATTCTGAAAATGTCTCCTTATGCTAAGTATATGAAAGATATTGTGACAAATAAAAGAAAGATACCGGAAGCTGAGATTTCCACCATGCTTGCTAACTATACTTTTAATGGTGGAATACCAAAGAAACTAGGAGATCCCGGAGTACCTACTATACCATGCTCTATTAAAGGAAATTATGTTAAAACTGCTTTATGTGATCTTGGAGCTGGTGTTAGTGTTATGCCTTTCTCTTTATATCGTAGACTTGATTTGAATAAGTTGACACCTACTGAAATCTCTTTGCAAATGACTGATAAATCAACTGCTTTACCTATCGGTATTTGCGAGGATGTGCCTGTTGTGGTTGCAAACGTTACTATCTTAACGGACTTTGTTATTCTTGATATTCCCGAGGACGACAGTATGTCAATCATCCTTGGTAGACCCTTTTTGAATACCGCAGGGGCTGTTATTGATTGGAACAAGGGCAATGTCACTTTTCATGTTAATGGTAATGAGCATACGGTACACTTCCCGAAGAAACAACCTCAAGTTCATAGTATCAACTCAATTGAAAAGGTTTCAATGATTATTATTGGAGACTTTGAATTCCCTCTTCCTACTGCTAAAAAGAAATATGATATACTTATTGTCGGGGATATGCATATCCCCATTGAGGTAACCTAGTGTTATTCAAAAATTCTCCGGTTCCATGTCCTTCGGAAAAAGTTTGTCAATAAGACTTGATCAACCTTATTGATGGATTCTTTTTGATGAGCATGAGATGGATGAATTTAGAAGGCACAACCTTCTGTACCCAAATTTTACTTTCTGTTATTTAGATTAAATAGAGTAAAAATGCTATTATTCTCCTGTTTACTGTTTTATCCGTGCAATAGAAAAATGACCTGAAAATAAAAGTCCTCAGAATTCCCTGAAAATTTAGTATGATTTTTTCTGGAATATTTTAGAATTTTTGGCACTGAGTATGCATCAGGGGGCTGCACCAGTGGGCCACAAGCCTGCAGGGCGCGCCCACCCCCCTGGGCGCGCCCCCCTGGGTTGTGGGTCCCACGTGGGGCCCCCTCACTTATTCCAGCCACCATCCACTTCGTCTTCCTCTAGAAAAAATCCCACCATTGCTCAAACCCGTGTTCTAGCTCATTTTGCTGCCATTTTCGATCTCCTTGCTCAAAGCTCCATTTGCAAAACTGTTTTAGGGGATTGCTCATCGGTATGTGACTCCTCCAATATCCAATTAGTTTTTGTTCTAGTGCTTTATATATTGCAAATTTTTCCTACTGTGGTGACCTTGTTCTTGAGCTTGCATGTCAAATTTATATGGTCCCAAGTAGTTTTGATGCATGATATAGCCTCTAGGTACTTGTGGGAGTAGTTGCTATGAGTTTTATTGAGTTTTGTTCACTTTTATTTGGAGTCACTAAAAATTTCAGAATTAATTTTCAGCGAAAAAGATGATGAGGAGATTATTAAGAGGCTCTTCAAGCCGGGGTTTTAAAGAAAAAGAAGGTGAGAAGCCTAAATACAATATCCCTCGTACCGCGGAGGTTCGTCCATGTGAATGGCCAAGTGAAGTATTCTTGAGGGCGGCCGGAATTTATGAAGTTTTTTATCATCTAGCAGAAAATGCAGGCATCACCGACTTCCTCAGTGATAAGTGTGAACAGTATCTCCTACTTACTAATACTTTCGTGCAAAATTTTCATTTTTATCCTAGGAAGAATCCTCCCATGGTAGAATTTCATTTATATGATGTGCCTAAGGAAATGTCACTTTACGATTTTTGCAATGTTTGCAAAATACCTCATGAGGGCAGCATCAGTGAACCACGTCCTAGAGACATGGAGGATTTTATTGCCGCAATCACTGTAGGGGAAGAGAGAGGGGTGTCAAAGGCAAGAGCGGCTAGTGTACATTTTCCTGTTTTACGCTATTATTCATTATTTGCGGGGAGATGTTTAGTTGGTCGCGGTGAGAGTGAAAGCCTTAGTGCCCTCGACCTCGCTATTCTGCGCCACGCTTTACTTGCTGATAGAACTTTTAGTCTGGGCGCTATAGTGGCCCAACGGTTGAACACAAACCGTTCGAAGTGCCCTATATTCGGAGGTATCTATGCGTCTCGTTTAGCTAAACACTTTGAGATGCCTATTAGGTTTGACGAGGAAGATGAAATGCTGCTTCCTACAAGATATTTAGATTATAATAGTATGGTAGCACATTATTTTATTAAGAAAGATAATGATAAAAGGCTGCTTTACAACTTAGTATTTAGCCAGGGTACTTGTGAGATTATTACTCTGCCCGCTACTTCTTTGTTCGATATCCATTCAGGCAGGTACACTATTATGCCCGAAGACATCTACCGATATTGGGGTTTGTCGCAACCCCCGGCACCTGAGCTGGCACCAGCCCTTGATCTATATCAGGCTCCGGTTTTTCAGTGGGAGCCACAGGAGGTCGCTAATCAGTGGAACCCTCGGTATCCTCCGGAGTATCCAGGAGAGGGTTATTTCCAGCCGTGGCCCTAGACCAACTTAGGCCAAAACCCTAAGTTTGGGGGAGTACGTATTTCTCACCGACATTACATTCACGTTAACACACTGATACGTCTCCAACGTATCTACTTTTGCAAACTCTTTTGCCCTTGTTTTGGACTCTAATTTGCATGTTTTGAATGGAACTAACCCGGACTGACGCTGTTTTCAGTAGAATTGCCTTGGTGTTATTTTTGTGCAGAAACAAAAGTTCTCGGATTGACCTGAAAATTTAAGGAGAATATTTTTGGAATTAATAAAAAATATTGGCGAAAGAATCAAATGCAGGGGGCCCACCACCTAGCCACAAGCCAGGGGGGCGCGCCCACCCCCCTAGGGAGCGCCCCTGTGGCTTGTGGGCCCCCTGTTGCTCTTCCGACCTCGTTTCCACCCCTATATATTCGTATTCGGGGAGAAAAAAATCAAGAAGAAGAGTTCATCGCGTTTTACGATACGGAGCCGCCGCCACCTCCTGTTCTTCCTCGGGAGGGCAGATCTGGAGCCTGATTTGGGCTCCGGAGAGGGGAAATCGACGCCGTCGTCATCACCAACCATCCTTCATCACCGATTTCATGATGCTCTCCGCCGTTCGTGAGTAATTCCATCGTGGGCTTGCTGGACGGTGATGGGTTGGATGAGATTTACCATGTAATCGAGTTAGTTTTGTTAGGGTTTGATCCCTAGTATCCACTATGTTCTGAGATTGATGTTGCTATTACTTTGCTATGCTTAATGCTTGTCACTAGGGCCCGAGTGCCATGATTTCAGATCTGAACCTATTATGTTTTCATGAATATATATATGTGTTCTTGATCCTATCTTGCAAGTTGTAGACACCTATTATGAGTTATGATCCGCATCCCCCAGGGTGACAATAACTGGGATTCTTTTCGATGATTACCGTAGTTTGAGGAGTTCATGTATTCACTAAGTGCTAATGCTTTGGTCCGGTTCTCTATTAAAAGGAGTCCTTAATATCCCTTAGTTTCCATTAGGACCCCGCTGCCACGGGAGGGTAGGACAAAAGATGTCATGCAAGTTCTTTTCCATAAGCACGTATGACTATATATGGAATACATGCCTACATTACATTGATGAATTGGAGCTAGTTCTGTGTCACCCTATGTTATAACTGTTGCATGATGAATGCCATCCGACATAATTATCCATCACTGATCCATTGCCTACGAGCTTTTCCATATTGATCTTCGCTAAGTTACTTTTCCGTTGCTACTGTTACAATTGCTAGAACACTGCTAATGTCACTTTGCCATCGTTACCGTTACTTCCATACTACTTTGCTACTGAATACTTTGCTACAGATATTAAGTCTTTCAGGTGTGGTTGAATTGACAACTCAACTGCTAATACTCGAGAATATTCTTTGGCTCCCCAGGTGTCGAATCAATAAATTTGGGTTGAATACTCTACCCTCGAAAACTGTTGCGATCCCCTATACTTGTGGGTTATCAAGACCTTTTTCTGGCGCCGTTGCCGGGGAGCATAGCTCTATTCTCTGAGTCACTTGGGACATATATCTGTTGATCACTATGAAGAATCTGAAAGATGCTAAAACTAAGATCTACCCCTCAACTACGAGGACAGGTAAGGAACTACCATCTAGCTCTGCTCTTGATTCACCTTCTGTTATGAGTAAATTTGCGACACCACCACCTACTAGTAATTCTGATATGTCGCAAGTAATTGATGATGCTACTTCTGCTATGCATGATGCTTATGATGATACTCTGCTTGATACTACTGTGCCGCTAGGTGAATTTCTTGATGAACAAATTGCTAGAGTGAATGCTGAAACTGATGATATCTTTGAATCTGATGAAATTATTGAAACTGAACAATATGATATACCTGCTAGACCTAGCTCTCCTAGATATGAATTACCTGATATCCCTGAAGGTTATGTTATGGAAGGAGAGGTAGCTAGGGACTTTCTTGCTTGTAAGGATAGAGATGATCTTAAGAAATTGCTTCGCAAGTGGAAAGAAAAATCTTTGAATGCTAGAATGCAATATGATCCTAAGTTTGCTACTTCACCTATCTTTGTTACTGATAAGGATTATGAATTCTCTGTCGATCCTGAGTTAATTACTTTGGTTGAATCTGATCCTTTCCATGGTTATGAATCTGAAACTGTTGTGGCACATCTTACTAAATTGAATGATATAGCCACCCTATTTACTCATGAGGAAAAAATTCGCTATTATTATATTCTTAAGTTGTTTCCTTTCTCATTAAAGGGTGATGCTAAGATATGGTTTAATTCCCTTGCTCCTGGTTGTGTGCGTAGTCCCCAAGATATGATATATTACTTCTCTGAAAAATATTTTCCTGCCCATAAGAAACAAGCTGCCTTGCAGGAAATATTTAACTTTGTGCAAATTGAAGAAGAGAGTCTCCCACAAGCTTGGGGGAGGCTTCTCCAATTACTTAATGCTTTGCCTGATCACCCTCTCAAAAAAATGAAATACTTGATATCTTTTATAATGGACTAACCGATGCTTCTAGGGACCACCTAGATAGTTGTGCTGGTTGTGTTTTCAGGGAACGAACTATTGAACAAGCTGAACTACTATTGAATAATATATTGAGCAATGATAATGATTGGACTATTCCTGAACCACCTCCAAAGCCAACTCCGAAGAAAAGAGGTATTCTATTTCTCAGTCCTGAAGATATGCAAGAGGCAAAGAAATCTAAGAAAGGAAAGGGTATTAAAGCTGAAGATGTTAAGAATCTACCACCTATTGAAGAAATATATGATCTTGATAACCCGACGCAGGTAGTAGAGGTAAATTCTCTCCGTAGATTTGATGAAGGAGATATTCCTTATAATAAGTCTGCTAGCCAATGCTTGGATGAGTTTGATAATTTTGTTGTGAAACAAGAAAATTTCAATGCTTATGTTAGTAGACAATTGAAACATAATGCTTACATGCTTGATCGCTTGAGTGATTATTTGAGTAGAACTGTCAATGATCTTAAATTTATTAGTAAACATGCTTCCATGGTAACTACCCAAGTAGAACAAGTACTTAAGGCCCAAAATGATTTGCTTAATGAAATGAATAGTAACAACAATGATCATTCTGTTAAAGTTGTGACTAGAGGTGGTAGAATGACTCAGGAACCTTTGTATCCTGAGGGCCATCCTAAGAGAATTGAGCAAGATTCTCAGAGAGTTAATAATGATGCACCTAATCGTTCCAATAAGAGTAGTAAAAAGAATGACGATAGGACTTTGCATGCTGCTAGTGAACCTGTTATAGATACACCTGAGAATCCAAATGATATTTCTATTTCTGATGCTGAGACACAATCTGGTGATGAACATGAGCCTAGTGATAATATTAATGATGATGTTCATGTTGATGCTCAACCTAGTAATGATAATGATGTGGAGATTGAACCTGCTGTAGATCTTGATAACCCACAATCTAAGAATAAGAGATATGATAAAAGAGACTTTATTGCTAGGAAGCATGGTAGAGAAATGGGTCCAAAAACCCATACCCTTTCCTCCTAAGCCATCCAAGAAAAAGGATGATGAAGATTTTGAGCGCTTTGTTGAAATGCTTAGACCTGTCTTTTTGCGTATGCGTTTGACTGATATTCTGAAAATGTCTCCTTATGCTAAGTATATGAAAGATATTGTGACAAATAAAAGAAAGATACCGGAAGCTGAGATTTCCACCATGGTTGCTAACTATACTTTTAAGGGTGGAATACCAAAGAAACTAGGAGATCCCGGAGTACCTACTATACCATGCTCTATTAAAGGAAATTATGTTAAAACTGCTTTATGTGATCTTGGAGCTGGTGTTAGTGTTATGCCCTTCTCTCTATATCGTAGACTTGATTTGAATAAGTTGACACCTACTGAAATCTCTTTGCAAATGGCTGATAAATCAACTGCTTTACCTATCGGTATTTGCGTGATGTGCCTGTTGTGGTTGCAAACGTTACTATCTTAACGGACTTTATTATTCTTGATATTCCCGAGGACGACAGTATGTCGATCATCCTTGGTAGACCCTTTTTGAATACCGCAGGGGCTGTTATTGATTGCAACAAGGGCAATGTCACTTTTCATGTTAATGGTAATGAGCATACGGTACATTTTCCGAAGAAGCAACCTCAAGTTCATAGTATGAACTCAATTGAAAAGGTTTCAACGATTATTATTGGAGGCTTTGAATTCCCTCTACCTACTGCCAAGAAGAAATATGATATACTTATTGTTGGGGACATGCATATCCCCATTGAGGTAACTTAGTGTTATTCGAAAGTTCTCCGGTTCCATGTCCTTCGGAAAAAGCTTGTCAATAAGACTTGATCAACCTTATTGATGGATTCTTTTGAGCAGCATGAGATGGATGAATTTAGAAGGCACGACTTCCTGTACCCAACTTTCACTTTCTGTTATTTAGATTAAATAGAGTAAAAATGCTATTATTCTCCTGTTTTCTGTTTTATCCGTGCAATAGAAAAATGACCTGAAAATAAAAGTCCTCAGAATGCCCTGAAAATTTAGTATGATTTTTTCTGAAATATTTTAGAATTTTTGGCACTGAGTATGCATCAGGGGGCTGCACCAGTGGGCCACAAGCCTGCAGGGCGCGCCCACCCCCCCTGGGCGCGCCCCCTTGGCTTGTGGGTCCCACGTGGGGCCCCTCACTTATTCCAGCCACCATCCACTTCGTCTTCCTCTAGAAAAAATCCCACCATTGCTCAAACCCGTGTTCTAGCTCATTTTGCTGCCAGTTTCGACCTCCTTGCTCAAAGCCCCATTTGCAAAACTGTTTTAGGGGATTGCTCATCGGTATGTGACTCCTCCAATGGTCCAATTAGTTTTAGTTCTAGTGCTTTATATATTGCAAATTTTTGCTGCTGTGGTGACCTTGTTCTTGAGCTTGCATGTCAAATTTATATGGTCCCAAGTAGTTTTGATGCATGATATAGCTTCTAGGCACTTGTGGGAGTAGTTGCTATGAGTTTTATCGAGTTTTGTTCACTTTTATTTGGAGTCACTAAAAATTTCAGAATTAATTTTCAGCGAAAAGGATGATGAGGAGATTATTAAGAGGCTCTTCAAGCCAGGGTTTTAAATAAAAAGAAAGTGAGAAGCCTAAATACAATATCCCTCGTACCGCGGAGGTTCGTCCATGTGAATGGCCAAGTGAAGTATTCTTGAGGGCGGCCGGAATTTATGAAGATTTTTATCATCTAGCAGAAAATGCAAGCATCACCGACTTCCTCAACGATAAGTGTGAACAGTATCTCCTACTTACTAATACTTTCGTGCAAAATTCTCATTTTTATCCTAGGAAGAATCCTCCCATGGTAGAATTTCATTTATATGACGTGCCTAAGGAAATGTCACTTTACGATTTTTGCAATGTTTGCAAAATACCTCATGAGGGCAGCATCAGTGAACCACGTCCTAGAGACATGGAGGATTTTATTGCCGCAATCACTATAGGGGAAGAGAGAGGGGTGTCAAAGGCAAGAGCGGCTAGTGTACATTTTCCTGTTTTATGCTATTATTCATTATTTGCGGGGAGATGTTTAGTTGGTCGCGGTGAGAGTGGAAGCCTTAGTGCCCCCGACCTCGCTATTCTGCGCCACGCTTTACTTGCTAATAGAACTTTTAGTCTGGGCGCTATAGTGGCCCAACGGTTGAACATAAACCGTTCGAAGGGCCCTATATTCGGAGGTATCTATGCGTCTCGTTTAGCCAAACACATTGAGATACCTATTAGGCTTGATGAGGAAGATGAAATGCTGCTTCCTACAAAACATTTAGATTACAATAGTATGGTAGCACATGATTTTATTAAGAAAGATAATGATAAAAGGCTGCTTTACAACTTAGTATTTAGTCAGGGTACTTGTGAGATTATTACCCTCCTGCTCCTTCTTTGTTCGATATTTATGCAGGCAGGTACACTATTATGCCCGATGACATCTACCGATATTGGGATTTGTCGCAACCCCCAGCACCTGAGCCAGCACCAGCCCTTGATCCATATCAGGCTCCGGTTTTTCAGTGGGAACCACAGGAGGTCGCTAATCAGTGGAACCCTCAGTATCCTCCGGAGTATCCAGGAGAGGGTTATTTCCAGCCGTGGCCCTAGACCAACTTAGGCCAAAAGCCTAATCTTGGGGGAGTACGTATTTCTCACCGACATTACATTCATGTTCACACACTCATTCCAGTTGTCGGTGTTCATACTTTTTCATTGTACCATCCATGCTAGTTTATTTCTTCTTATGCTTTTTTTTCTTGTTATGAGTGTTTAATTAATCTTGAGAAAATCCAAAAAAAATTAGTTCTAGCTTTACCTTCTAGTTTGTTTAGTTGTAGTATTAAAAGAAACCCCAAAAAGATTTCTCGTTCTTCCTTTGCTTGTTGGGAGCTTTCCCGTGTAAATAGTTTTCTTTTCTTCTTTGGGGTCGTAAGGAGAAGACGACGATGAAAATGTTGACTGGCTCTCATATGCATTATTGTTTATCATCAGAGAGCCCATATTACTTTGCCTTCTCCTTTGAGTTATTGCTTGCAGATTCCAGCTTAGTCCAATGCACGTGCACTCTTATTATTATTCACATCATTCGGTCGTGCAAGTGAAAAGCAATATTGACGATATATGATGAAATGACTCAGATGGAGAAAAGCTGGTATGAACTCGGCCTATTTTGTTTTTGTAATTATGATTAGCTCATCGTTCATGATTCAACTCATTATGGGTTGAACATGTTTGCAATGACAATTAGAGATTATAGTTATTCATGCCATGCTTAATTAGCTAAGAGTTAATAATGGTTTTGTTTTGAGTGCCAACATGCATGTTAAAATGGTTGTGATGTAGTATGATAGAATGGTATCCTCCTCTGAACGATTCGAGTGGCTTGACTTGGCACATGTTCACGCATGTAGTTGAAACAAAACCAACATAGCCTCCACGATGTTTATGTTCATGGTGATTTATATCCTCCTCATGCTTGCATTCAATATTGGTTAATCTTAAAGCATGTTGATGACTGTTGTCGCTCTCTAGTTGGTCGCTTCCC
The DNA here is from genome assembly GCA_039707655.1 of Elymus sibiricus. NCBI lineage: Eukaryota > Viridiplantae > Streptophyta > Magnoliopsida > Poales > Poaceae > Elymus > Elymus sibiricus. Next base: position 89,844,533 of record CM077663.1, read on the forward strand.
AGTCTTTTGCTAGCCTTCACTTGTACTAAGCGGGAATACTGCTTGTGCATCCATCTCCATAAACCCAAAGTTGTTCCATATGAGTCCACCATACATACCTATATGCGGTATTTACCTGCCGTTCCAAGTAAATTTGCATGTGCCACTCTCCAAACCTTCAAATAAATATTCCTTTTTGTATGCCCAAATTGCTCATGTAGTGACTGGGGGCTGTCAGTATCTTCCATGCTAGGTGGGTTATTCTCACGATACGTGTTGATTCACTATCATTCACAAGAAAGTGGCTGGTATTCGGGATGCCCAGTCCCACGCTCAAAATTCAAATCAATATTTAATAAACAAAACTCCCCCAGGATTGTGTTTGTATGGACGGTACCCGTGGATTCGGCCCGCCGTGGAGTGTGATTGATTTGGTGGAGGGGGAGTAAAAACTTTACTATTTTGTTTGGGAACCGCCTATAATGTATCTAGCATGGAAGATATCGAGATCTCTTAGTTGTTATGTTGGCAATGAAAGCATACCTCTCAAAACTATTATTCATCCTTGTTTTAAAAGCTCGAGCTCTGGCACTGCTGCAAATCAATGCTTCCCTCTGTGAAGGGCCTATCTCTTTTACTTTATTGTTGAGTCATCACCCTCTTATAAAAAGCACCAGTTAGAGAGCACCACCGTCATTTGTATGCTTTGCTATTAATTGATATTGAGTATGAGTATGACTGGATCTCTTTTACCATGAATTACAATGTCTAGTCAGTCCTTGTTCTTCGGAGGTGCTCTGCATTTATGTTTTGCGGTCTCAGAAAGGGCTAGCGAGATACCATTATGTCATATTGTATCATGATTGTTTTGATAAAATTGTTGTCATCCGAGACTTATTATTATTGCTCGCTAGTTGATTATGCCATTGATATGAGTAAATGTGAGACCTAAATGTTATTGTGAATGTGGTTAGTCTATAATCTTTGCTGAAAATCTGAACATAAGTTAGATATATTTACAACAGCAAGATCAAACAGAGTTTGTAAAAGTTTTTCTTTATCACTTTCAGTTTATCAACTGAATTGCTTGAGGACAAGCAAAGGTTTAAGCTTGGGGGAGTTGATACGTCTCCAACGTATCTACTTTTCCAAACTCTTTTGCCCTTGTTTTGGACTCTAATTTGCATGATTTGAATGGAACTAACCCGGACTGACGCTGTTTTCAGCAGAATTGCCTTGGTGTTATTTTTGTGCAGAAATAAAAGTTCTCGGGTTGACCTGAAAATTTACGGAGAATATGTTTGGAATTAATAAAAAATATTGGCGAAAGAATCAACTGCAGGGGGCCCACCACCTGGCCACAAGCCAGGGGGCGCGCCCCTGTGGCTTGTGCGCCCCCTGTTGCTCCTCCGACCTCGTTTCCACTCCTATATATTCCTATTCGGGGAGAAAAAAATCAAGAAGAAGAGTTCATCGCGTTTTACGATACGGAGCCGCCGCCACCTCCTGTTCTTCCTCGAGAGGGCAGATCTGGAGCCTGATTTGGGCTCCGGAGAGGGGAAATCGACGCTGTCGTCATCACTAACCATCCTTCATCACCAATTTCATGATGCTCTCCGCCGTTCGTGAGTAATTCCATCGTGGGCTTGCTGGACGGTGATGGGTTGGATGAGATTTACCATGTAATCGAGTTAGTTTTGTTAGGGTTTGATCCCTAGTATCCACTATGTTCTGAGATTGATGTTGCTATGACTTTGCTATGCTTAATGCTTGTCACTAGGGCCCGAGTGCCATGATTTCAGATCTGAACCTATTATGTTTTCATGAATATATATGTGTTCTTGATCCTATCTTGCAAGTTGTAGACACCTATTACGAGTTATGATCCACATCCCCCAGGGTGACAATAACTGGGATTTTTTCCGGTGATTACCGTAGTTTGAGGAGTCCATGTATTCACTAAGTGCTAATGCTTTGGTCCGGTTCTCTATTAAAAGGAGGCCTTAATATCCCTTAGTTTCCATTAGGACCCCGCTGCCACGGGAGGGTAGGACAAAAGATGTCATGCAAGTTCTTTTCCATAAGCACGTATGACTATATATGGAATACATGCCTACATTACATTGATGAATTGGAGCTAGTTCTGTGTCACCCTATGTTATAACTGTTGCATGATGAATGCCATCCGACATAATTATCCATCACTGATCCATTGCCTACGAGCTTTTCTATATTGATCTTTGCTAAGTTACTTTTCTGTTGCTACTGTTACAATCACTACAACACTGCTACTGTCACTTTGCCATCGTTACCGTTACTTCCATACTACCTTGCTACTGAATACTTTGCTGCAGATATTAAGTCTTTCAGGTGTGGTTGAATTAACAACTCAGTTGCTAATACTCGAGAATATTCTTTGGCTCCCCTTGTGTCGAATCAATAAATTTGGGTTGAATACTCTACCCTCGAAAACTGTTGCGATCCCCTATACTTGTGGGTTATCACACACTCCTTCCACTTGTCGGTGTTCATACTTTTTCATTGTACTGTCCATGGTAGTTTATTTATTCTTTATGCTTTCTTCTTATTTGTGTTTAATTAATCTTGAGAAAATCCAAAAAAAAAATTAGTTCTAGCTTTACCTTCTAGTTTGTTTAGTGTAGTATTAAAAGAAAACCCAAAAATATTTCTCGTTCTTCTTTTGCTTGTTGGGAGCTTTCCCGTGTAAATAGTTTTTCTTTCTTCTTTGGGTCGTAAGGAGAAGACCACGATGACATGTTGAGTGGCTCTCATATGCATTATTGTTTATCTTACATAGAGCCTATATTGCTTTGCCTTCTCCTTTGAGTTATTGCTTGCAGATTCCAGCTTAGTCCAATGCATGTGCACTCTTATTATTATTCACATCGTTCGGTCGTGCAAGTGAAAGGCAATAATGACGATATATGATGAAATGACTGAGATGGAGAAAAGCTGGTATGAACTCGACCTATTTTGTTTTTGTAAATATGATTAGCTCATCATTCAGGATTCAGCTCATTATGGGCTGAACATGTTTGCAATGACAATTAGAGATTATAGTTATTCATGCCATGCTTAATTAGCTAAGAGTTAATAATGGTTTGTTTTGAGTGCCAACATGCATATTAAAATGGTTGTGATGTAGTATGATAGAATGGTATCCTCCTCTGAACGATTCGAGTGGCTTGACTTGGCACATGTTCACGCATGTAGTTGAAACAAAACCAACATAGCCTCCACGATGTTTATGTTCATGGTGATTTATATCCTCCTCATGCTTGCATTCAATGTTGGTTAATCTTAAAGCATGTTGATGACTATTGTCGCTCTCTAGTTGGTAGCTTCCCAGTCTTTTGATAGCCCTCACTTGTACTAAGCGGGAATACTGCTTGTGCATCCATCTCCATAAACCCAAATTTGTTCCATATGAGTCCACCATACATACCTATATGCGGTATTTACCTGCCGTTCCAAGTAAATTTGCATGTGCCACTCTCCAAACCTTCAAATAAATATTCCGTTTTGTATGCCCAAATCGCTAATGTAGTGACTGGGGGCTGTCAGTATCTTCCATGCTAGGTGGGTTATTCTCACGATACGTGTTGATTCACTATCATTCACGAGAAAGTGGCTGGTATTCAGGATGCCCAGTCCCACGCTCAAAATTCAAATCAATATTTAATGAACAAAACTCCCCCGGGATTGTGTTTGTATGGACGGTACCCGTGGATTCGGCCCGCCGTGGAGTGTGATTGATTTGGTGGAGGGGGAGTAAAAACTTTACTATTCTGTTTGGGAACCGCCTATAATGTATCTAGCATGGAAGATATCATGATCTCTTAGTTGTTATGTTGGCAATGAAAGCATACCTCTCAAAATTATTATTCATCCTTGTTTCAAAAATTCGAGCTCTGGCACCTCTGCAAATCTATGCTTCCCTCTGTGAAGGGCCTATCTATTTTATTTTACTGTTGAGTCATCACCCTCTCACAAAAGGCACCAGTTAGAGAGCACCACCGTCATTTGTATGCTTTGCTATTAATTGATATTGAGTATGAGTATGACTGGATCTCTTTTACCATGAATTACAATGTCTAGTCAGTCCTCGTTCTTCAGAGGTGCTCTGCATTTATGTTTTGCGGTCTCAGAAAGGGCTAGCGAGATACCATTATGTCATATTGTATCATGATTGTTTTGATAAAATTGTTGTCATCCGAGACTTATTATTATTGCTCGCTAGTTGATTATGCCATTGATATGAGTAAATGTGAGGCCTAAATGTTATTGTGAATGTGGTTAGTTTATAATCTTTGCTGAAAAACTGAACATCAGTTAGACATATTTACAATAGTTTTTCTTTATCACTTTCAGTTTATCAACTGAATTGCTTGAGGACAAGCAAAGGTTTAAGCTTGGGGGAGTTGATACGTCTCCAACGTATCTACTTTTCCAAACTTTTTGCCCTTGTTTTGGACTCTAATTTGCATGATTTGAATGGAACTAACCCGGACTGACGCTGTTTTCAGCAGAATTGCCTTGGTGTTATTTTTGTGCAGAAATAAAAGTTCTCGGATTGACCTAAAAATTTACGGAGAATATTTTTGGAATTAATAAAAAATACTGGCGAAAGAATCAACTGCAGGGGGCCCACCACCTGGCCACAAGCTAGGGGGGGGCGCCCACCCCCCTAGGGCGCGCCCCTGTGGCTTGTGGGCCCCCTGTTGCTCCTCCGACCTCGTTTCCACTTCTATATATTCCTATTCGGGGAGATAAAAATCAAGGAGAAGAGTTCATCGTGTTTTACGATACGGAGCCGCCGCCACCTCCTGTTCTTCCTCGGGAGGGCAGATCTGGAGCCTGATTTGGGCTCCGGAGAGGGGAAATCGACGCCGTCGTCATCACCAACCATCCTTCATCACCAATTTCATGACGCTCTCCGCCGTTCGTGAGTAATTCCATCGTGGGCTTGCTGGACGGTGATGGGTTGGATGAGATTTACCGTGTAATCGAGTTAGTTTTGTTAGGGTTTGATCCCTAGTATCCACTATGTTCTGAGATTGATGTTGCTATGACTTTGCTATGCTTAATGCTTGTCACTAGGGCCCGAGTGCCATGATTTCAGATCTGAACCTATTATGTTTTCATGAATATATATGTGTTCTTGATCCTATCTTGCAAGTTGTAGACACCTATTACGAGTTATGATCCACATCCCCCAGGGTGACAATAACTGGGATTTTTTCTGGTGATTACCGTAGTTTGAGGAGTCCATGTATTCACTAAGTGCTAATGCTTTGGTCCGGTTCTCTATTAAAAGGAGGCCTTAATATCCCTTAGTTTCCATTAGGACCCCGCTGCCACGGGAGGGTAGGACAAAAGATGTCATGCAAGTTCTTTTCCATAAGCACGTATGACTATATATGGAATACATGCCTACATTACATTGATGAATTGGAGCTAGTTCTGTGTCACCCTATGTTATAATTGTTGCATGATGAATGCCATCCGACATAATTATCCATCACTGATCCATTGCCTACGAGCTTTTCTATATTGATCTTTGCTAAGTTACTTTTCCGTTGCTACTGTTACAATCACTACAACACTGCTACTGTCACTTTGCCATCGTTACCGTTACTTCCATACTACCTTGCTACTGAATACTTTGCTGCAGATATTAAGTCTTTCAGGTGTGGTTGAATTGACAACTCAGCTGCTAATACTCGAGAATATTCTTTGGCTCCCCTTGTGTTGAATCAATAAATTTGGGTTGAATACTCTACCCTCGAAAACTGTTGCGATCCCCTATACTTGTGGGTTATCATTAGTCCATAGGGATTGTCATCAATTACCAAAACCACACATGGATAAATGTGCTCTTACAATATGGATGTCCACGGTTCCGCTATCGGTCATTGAACGAAGGGGTTTCGTTCATGTCTATGTGTTACTGAACATACGAGGTCACAAGCTTAAGGTAATCATGACCCTATGAGTGTTAGTAGGACGGGAGTGATGAGAACATATTTGTGAAATTGTTTCATTAATATACAAAAATAGTTTTGAGAGGATCCGGAAGCGTTTCGAGGTCACAAGAAGGGTTCCGGGGAGTATCGGGTGATAATGGGTATTACCGATAAATAATATATAGGTGGAAAATGTTTCCGGGATGTAAAATTATATGTAAAATGGTCTGAAAGTTTGTACACCACTTTTATATCTAATTAAATATCAACGGGCCTTAAAGGCCAAGAGGTGGAAGGCAACTTGGACACAAGGGCCCCAGTGGGAGGCGCCTCCCTTCCCTAAGGAAGGGGGCCGAATTGAGGAGGGGGAGGGGTCCAACTCCTCCCTTGGCCAACCAAAGGGGATGGACCTTCCCTCCCCTTGTGGCGCCCTCCCTCTCCCCTCCAATCTATATATACTTGAGGTATTGGCACCTTTGAGATACATAAGTTTTGGAGCCTCCTCTAGTTCTTCTAGTTCTAGTTCTATTTGGTCCTAGTTGACTAATAAGAGCTAGGTCTAGTTCCTCTAATCCTCGTAATTAGAAGGCCAGCGTGGTTCTAATCTCCTCCCTCTAATTCTCCAGCGACAATTAGCTCTGGATGGCGAAGCGCTGCCTGATCATGAAGACAACATGCTTGCAACCAAGTAGAGAGGTCGTGCTTTCGATCTTCGGTTCGAGGGATCATTCATGGACGGTCCGCGGGATCGTTCATCTACGGTTTGAGAGACTCCAAATACGATCTACATTGTCACGTTCTTCTTCCGCTGCAACTCGGAGACGGTAACAATCGTGATCCCAACCTTTATTGTATCTCCATAGTGTTCCTCGTTGATCGTAGGGTGATTTTTTTGTTATCTACTACGTTTCCCATCACAAGCATCAGTATTCACACTTAAATACTACCGCCTTTTCGGTTTATAAGGCTTGCACGTATCCCTAGATCTATAATTTGAAGTTTCTAATGCTATATTTTTTATGATATGTAATTTGTATTACATTGGTCTATTTTATTAACCTAGAGATACGTGCAAGCCTTATAAACCGGAAAGGATGTGCACTACTAGGAGAAACCCTACTAGTAGCACTTGAAAAACCTATAGTAGTAGCGCTGGGTCCAGCACTACTGCTAACGTGCTACAGCTAAGTTGTAGCAGTAGCGCTGGTTGGTGCAGCGCTACTGCTAAGTCTGGTTAGCAATAGTGCTGCACTGACCAGCGCTACTGCTAACTATCTGTAGCGCTGTAGAAAGGCAAGCGCTGCTGCTAATGCAGCGCTGCTGCTAGATGCCTTCCAGCGCTGCTGCTAGTATTCCTGCTTTCACAGATTCATACCCCCTCTACGTATTTGTGATGTATTTATACATGCTCTATACAGTAGTTTCATCAGATCACAATAAACATACACTATTCTCATCATATCATACACATACAGTAGTCTCGTCATACCATCATCATCATCATTCAACACAAATATCATCACATCTCGAAAATAGCGATACACAAGTCATGTCATGTCTCGAATAAGTGCAACTGCATGGTCATGGCACACACACAAGTTTCATCATCTCTATCTAAACCATGATGTAGAAGAGAAGAGCGATCAGCATGAGCAAGACCGCGACTATGTAGTACTTGAGGAACCGACGGTTCCGCCCCACTCTTGCCGGAGCGTCCACCTCAAGTAACTACTTTCCGCTTCGGCTCTGCTGTCGAACCCTCTGTGGCTAGCACCGGGGTACTTGTCCACCTGGGCCTGAGCGTCTGGCCAGTGGTCGTAGACTCCTGGAACCCTCCCAATGAACACGGCGTAGCAGTCCTTCGCCATCTCTGATCTATGTACCTGCATCGTTAGTTGATGAACTGAACGATAATATGCAACATAATGTACTTAAGAAAACAAAGAGGCATAATTAGCAAAATACAAGCAACCTATAGTAAACATAAATGACGAAGTTCCTCATACCCAAACTAATTAACTAGAGCGATATACGCTAGTTCAGGACCACGGTTTAATTACATCACATAGTTTCGTCTGGACGCTAGTGACACATATATTGTCAACGACAATCAGTCCTCGGTCCAATCTTCATAGTCAGGGAGCAAGCACCCGAGCTTCTTGAAAGGCTTCAGGTCCAAACGCTGAGCGATTAGCAGTGCTCGGACATCATCCCGCGTGATTGGCCCATGGTAGAACATCCCTGTTGGTTCGAGGACCTGCTTCATGATCACTTGGGCAAGTTCACACTGTACGTGATAAAACTCAGCTCGGATTCGATGATCCGGTGTCTTTCCTATGCTTGTGGCCCAGTTGACAATCTCGGCATCGTTGGTAGTAGCTGACATGCGAAGGCGTTGATTATCCCTTCTGAACTCGAGCAGGTGATGCATGAGGTAGAATCCATCAGCCTTATTGTTGTGCGGTTGCTGGATGCAGCAGAAGTCGGTCTTATGGCTGAAAACCAGCCCGTTCTTCCTGTGCTTTTTCACCTTGATATATCCACCAGACAGGCTGAAGGTTAACAGGGCACTATCGAGAACACTCTTTATGTGCTTGTAATCCTTTTTCTTGATGTTCTTCAATGAGTCCAAGTATATAGCATGGGAGTATTCTGGGTACAGAACGATGAGGACGGCGCCCCCCCCCCCCCCCCCCCCGCTGCGCAAATTAAGTACACCTCAAATTAGCCTCCATGCTTGCAAAGGAATGATTAACACTTATGAAAGGATATGCGCGGATGACTTACGTAGGATGATAAGGCAGGAGAATCGCTTCCTTGTCCTTATTAGCGATCATGAAGCCGCCGATGTACTTGCTCGCATAGTCACGGTGCTCTTTGTAGACATCCAAGAAGCTCTCGTGCATATGGTACGGGTCCGCGACGCAGATACATTTTATGTTCTCGATCCTGATGATGTAGTTGAGATACAGCGCATACATGCGGATGAACTGGAAATCCAGGTTGGTCATGTGGAACATGTCATAGATGTAGTCAAATCGCAGGATGAACTTATCCGCGGGCCATCCCTCGACATACAACTTCCCACCCGGCACCTGAGCCGCGTAAAGCGGGTATCCTAATTTTTCCGAGATGAGAAGGCTTTTCTCTCTGGCCAGCACATCATCATGAAGTCTCCTTAGATCATTGTTCAGTATGTCCTCTAGCGCTTTCTGAGGTAGGATCGGGTGGCCGGCGACATGGAAACGCTCCGCACCTACGACAGGTATTCTGTCTACCTCCCGGGGCTTCAGAGGCGGCTGGCTGCTTGAAGCAGCTCTGGCGCCTTTAGGGCCTTTCCTGTCCGGTCTCCTCCTTTGCTTCTTGGCGGGTGGCGGTAGTGAGCCCACCATACCTTCCCTAACTGTCGCCCCCAGTGTCGTCGGGCTAATCAGTGGATGGCCCCCGGGTTGTTGCTGGGTAGAGGCGGCATGTGGAGGCGTCTTCTGCGAGGATCGCTTGAAGAGAAACTTTTTGCATTCCGCCTTAGGATGTTCCGGCTCCGGCAAATCAGGCAGCATCAAGTCATCATCTCCACGCTCATAGCCTGAGTCTTCGTCGTCCTGAGCCATCAATCCTCCATCATCATAGGCGGTATTGAAATACTTGTCTGGGTCATCATCCTCCTCCTCCATGTCATCATCAGCATTTGCTTCTTCGACAACGGGGGCGACGTCATCTGGCACTAATGGAGGCTCTCCCTCGCATCGTCCGCTATCACCCGCCACGACAGGTGCAGGTAATTTGGTAGGTGGGGTGGTGTTCATACCTTCTTGAGAAGCTGTCATTGGTGTGATATTGGGCGCCTCGACACAAAGAAGAGTCTTCGGCCAAGGCAAGAACCAGCTCTTGCATGCGCCAATCCGTTGAGGGGTCTCCTCGTCATCGACTGGTACCGGAGGAGGCAAATCCTCGAAGCCCGCTAAGACACTGGCCACGTTAACCTTGAAGACGCCATCGGGCATCTCTCGGTTGTGGAACATGCGGTCCTTCGGCTTCATGATCGTTGCCTTTCCCATGGCCACCTTCTAGCCCTTGATGTCGTACAGTAGGGTGCACGGGGTATCATTGGCCTACGAAGACATGTCTGCGACGTCAAACATCCGAAAGGCAATTGAAACGGAAGACTATATAGACATGCTGGTGAAAAGGGTATGACGCGTAATTACCGTGAGGGCGTCGAGCTCAGCCATAGACGAAGGCCTGCCGAGTAGGCCAGAGACGGAGGACGGGCTGCTATGAACAGGAGCGGGAGCATGTGCGGTGGCGTGAGCAGGTGCTGGTGGTGCGATGTTCACCGAATTGCTCCCGACGTAGCTGGGAAGGGGAAAGTCCGCTGGCCCTTTATCTGGATTTTTCTTCGTCCATTCAAAAAATGCCGGAAGCAAGCTGGAAATGGAAGATGTGAAGTCAGTCGTGACGCCAGCTACCGCTGCACTGACCCTTGCATCGACTATCTGTTCCAACTCTGCTTTGGTCTCAGCTTTGGACTTATTGATCGCAAGCGCGACCTTCTGGTCGATGGTCTGTTGAGTAAGCAACTTTCTCTTCCTTCTTTCCTCTAGATCCTCGCGGTAGCACGTCTTCCACGAGGCGCCATCTCCGACGCCGTGCACACGTCCATAGGACGGCGGTGTGTCCTCCGGGACCTTTTTCAGTATGTTCAGGGCCCGGTTGAAATGGGTGTCCCACTTGGGCCTCGCTAACGACTGTGACGACTCGTCGCTTTCGGCTGCCTTTTGGTGCTGCTCTTTCTGCAAAAGGAACGTGGATGGTTTACTAATAATGTGACAAAACTTGTAGTCGAATTGATTGAAAGCTAGTATGATAATGTGGTAATATAACAATTACCAGAAGTTTCATGAACTCCCTCGTGTTCGGGTCCGTGTAAAAGGTCTTCTTGAGGCGGTCCCACTTGTACCGGGCCCTGATCCAGTCACGCTCCAGCGGGTCGGTGAACTCCGCCAAGGGGTCTGGGATTCCGTGACTTTCACGTTCGGCGTCCTCCTTGGCCCATACGTGCCTCTTCCCCTCGTAACCACGGCTTCCGAGGCGGTGGGGAGGCGTGTTCCTGGCCTGGAGCGCCTTCATTTTCTCTGACTTTTTCTTGGTTTCATCTTTAGCGCAAGTCTCCTTGAATTTTTCAAAGTCCTCTTCCGTAAGTGTCGGATTGTCAACATGAATCTTGGACCACGGTTCATTCTTATCAATCGCTTTTTTCACCCGAACTTTCCAGGCGGACAAGTCGTTGGTGAACGTCACCATCGCCTTGTTGTTTATCTTTGTCATGGCGTCGTCGTCCCACGGTTCTTTGCTTTCTGTGCGGCCGGGGAACAGGAACCTATTGTGCAACTTCTTTAGGAGCATGTGCTCCATATGTGGTATCTTCTTCAACTTCTCATCGTTGATGTTGGCGGTTTCCCTGAGGATGCATCCTAGTTGCTTGCCCCAGCACGAGCGCGCTTCATCCGGCACTATTGGCTCTAATTTCTTGGGGTGCATCTCCGTGACCGCAATTTGTCCGATGCCGAGCTCGTTTGGTCTTCATGACCTCTTCTGCTTCGGTGCTTTACCGGCTACGACAGCATCGTTGCCGGTCTCAGGGGTGGTGTCGGTGCCGGTGCCAGTGTTGGTGCCGGTGTTGGCGTCGGCGTTGGGGTTGGTGCCACTACCGCCACCATGCACCCCCATCTGGTGTTCGTCCAGGTAATCGAAATAGTGATTTGCTGCCTCGATGGGGTCTTCTTCGAGGCGAGCAGAACCCCAGGCTGAGGCGTGGCTAGACATGTTTCCTATTCAACAATTGTAAATAAAAGATATAATGAAGAGAAAAAAGGGGCCTATATTTGGTCGGAATGTTGATTCATTCCCCTTCCGGCAAATCCCGGGCACTCCATATGTCCTAGTTTCTAGCACAAGTCATGCCGAAAATCACGGAAATTTTCGGCATGACCTTTGCTAAAAAGTGGACATATGGAGCGCCTGAAATTTGCCGGAACGGAAATGAATCAACATTCCGGCAAAACATAGGCCACTCGGATATTCTTCGACATTCAACCAACATTGCAAACATTTTGCAACCAACATCAATTTGCAACATTTTGCAACCAACATCAATTTGCAACCAACATCAATTTGCAACCAACATCAATTTGCAACAAACATTTTGCAACCAACAGGAGCACATATATAACATCAATTTGCAACCAACATTCAACCAACAGGAGCACATATACAAAGCAACCAACATTCAAACATTTTGCTACTGTTTTTTATAAATTTTTGCTACTGTTTTTTATAAATTTTTGCTACTGTTTTTTATACCTACAAAGCCTAGCTAGTTTTTTATTTAAAGCTACAAAATTTGCTACTGTTTTTTATTTAAAGTTTTTTATTTATACTTTGAGTTATTTCTATATTGATTTTTTTTCTAAACTAAGATTTTGCTCTAAAATGAATTTTTTTCTTCTGTACACAGCAAGCTTATTCTAAACCATAGTGCAAGTAGGATTATGGATTGTAACTATCTACTCGGCAACAACAAACCCCTAGGTGATATTGGCAGTTACATGCAAACAGACACTGAATTCTGCTAGTGAACGCCCTATCATCAGTTTGCATCAGTGAAGTGCATCGGCAATCAAAGCAAATCATACCAAACTTGAAGCTTCTTCAATATCACAGCTATATCATGGAACTACCGATCATCATCTAGGCGGGCAGTTCGTCCAGATCAAGCAGTAGTGTAGTAGTGGTGTGTATCAGTAGGGAGGGAAGCGCTAAATTACCGAGCTGATGAAGTCGACGAGGGCGGCGTTGGCTTCGAGGGAGGCAGGGGCGGCAAGGGGCGCACGGCTCCGGTGACGTCGAGGGCACGCGGCTCCGGTGGCTCCGGGGGCGTTGAGGGCAGCAAGGGCGGCGAGGTCGAGGGCGGGCCGGGGCGACGGCGGCGGGCAGGGGGCGACGACGGCGGGCAGGGGGCGTCCGCGCGGACGAGGAGGAGGTCGGAGCGGCGGGCAGGGGCGACGGCGGCGTGCGACAGAGAGGAGGGGGAGAAGTGGGAGAGTGGGGGATGGGAGTTGGCAAAATTTGAGCACGCACGGCGGTTAACTCGAAATAGTAGTAGCGCTGGGTTAGGACCAGCGCTATAGCTAAATTAGCTATAGCGCTGTGTGGTAATCCAGCGCTACTGCTAACTGTTTTAATTTTTAGTTTTTTTAATTCTAAAATACATATAGTAGTAGCGCTATGTTAGGATCCAGCGCTATAACTATATTAGCTATAGCGCTGGTTCATAATCCAGCGCTATAACTTTTTATTATTTTCCTTTTCTTTTCTGTTTACTTTTCGTTTTCTTTTGTATTGCTTTCTCCCTTTTGTTTTTGTTTTTTTGTATTGCTTTCTCCCTTTTGTATTTCTTTTGTATTGCTTTCTTCCTTTCTGTTTACGACGGCGTCTCCCTCCCACACTGCGCGAATATCACCGGAACCATGCATGTGGTGGTAACATATATATCAGTTGACCGATAACGGTTACTTAAGTGCGTACACAAAATAGATACATATATATAAATGATGGTTTCTCAGCTGCGCCGACGACGTTTCACATTGAGCTTCTTCCCTTTCTTGTTCGTTGCCGAATAATTGAGCCCCTCCTTGTGACTTTTCCGGAACCATGGAGTACGATCTTTCTTACGTAATGTAGTATTGATTCTTCTTTTCACGTATGCTTCATCGTCATCGTCATCTTCCCTCATCGGGTTGCCGTATTGGTCGTAGTCTTCCTCGTTGGCGACTCCATCCATTCCGACGATGCTCCTTTTGCCTCTCCTCACGACAACACGGTTGGGATTGGTCGGGTCGGTTATGAAGAAGCATTGTGTCACGTGCTTAGCGTGTACCCATGGCTCAGTTTTGGCGATGACGTTAACGTTCACGGTTGCGCTCTTCGCGTCGGGTATAGACATGGTAGTGAAATACTTGTTTTCTCTTACGACGTCCTTAGCCCATCTGACACGGAACATTGTCGCATTGTGCAATCCAGTATAGTCAAGCTCCCAGATCTCTTCGACCCTTCCGTAGAATCTTTCAGTTGTGGCGTTGGCATCGGTCACGCATTCAATCGTCACCCCGGAGTTCTGGTAATCACTATCCATGTCTTTGGCCTCCGTGTAGAACGTGTACCCGTTGATATCGTATGACTGATAGGTCGCGAGTTTGGGCGCGGGGCCATGTGCTAAGGCGTGTATGAGCAATCCGTCCGAACTGCCCTCTTCCGGGGGATTTTCAAGAACTTGCTCTTTGAACCAGTGCAAGAAAGTGGCGTTGTGCTCTACAGTAACTTCGTCGTCCGTCTTGAGCATCCCCTTATCACGGTACTTATTTGCGATGGTTTCTTTATGCCGTGCCACATAATCATCTACCACATCTAGGTGTTGTAGCACTACTAAGTTAGCCCTGTCAAAGTCGTTCCGTCGATCCGAGTAGTCCACGTGCAATTCCCTCCGGCCGTTGTTGTGACCTTCTCCTCCGAGCCTCCTATCGTGCTTCTTGACGGGCAAACCAACAACAGGGTCTCCGACGCCTATATAATTCTCGCAAAAGGAGATGCACTCATGCGTCAGATACCCCTGGACGATTCTCCCATCGGGACGGGACATGTTACGAACGAATCCTTTGATGACCCCATTCATCCTCTCGAACGGCATCATGCTGTGAAGGAATGTCGGCCCGAGGTCGATGATGTCGTCCACGATGTGGACACACAGATGCACCATGACGTCAAAGAACGCGGGCGGGAAGTACATCTCAAGCTCACATAGTATGACAACGATCTCTTCCTGTAGCCTTAGGAGCTGCTTCACACTTATGGACTTTCGAGAGATAACGTCGAAGAAGTTGCAGAGACCAGTAAGCGTGTCACGGACGTGCTTGTCCATTATCCCTCTAATGGCAACTGGGAGTATCTGCGTCATCATCACGTGATAGTCATGAGACTTCATCCCGCTGAACCTTTTCTTCTTGGGGTCTAGAAATCTGCTTATCTTCCCACAGTAACCGGAACTGACTTTGATTCCCATAAGGTACTTGATGAATTGATCGATCTCCTTTGCACTTAAGGTGAAGCAAGAAGGGGGGCAATAATTCTCCTCCTTCTTGTTGACTTTTCTGCCCCTTTCCCCCTCCTCCGTCTCCGTCTCCGTCTCCTCCGTCGACTTTTTACGGTGGAGATCTTTCCTGATCTTCAAATCTTCCAAGTCTTTCCTTGCCTTCGGCCCGTCCTTGGTCTTCTCCGGCATGTTCATCAGTGTGCCAAGCAAGCTCTCGAGGACATTCTTCGTGATATGCATTTGATCAAGGCAATGAGGCGTGTCGTGATTGGGCCAGTACTCCAAGTCCTAGAAAACATACCTCGTTTTCCATACATTCAGTAGCGGCTCCGGCGCCTTTTTCATCGTTCCCGGCACGGGGCACCGTTCCCAGTTTTTCAACAGCTCGTTGATTTTGGCACCGCTCCTCTTACGTGGAGGTCCTCGATGCTCAGCCAACCCATTGAATAGATCTCCACGCTTTCTCCATGGGTCATCCTTCTTGAGCCATCTATGATGCCCCGTGTACACGATTTTCCCGGACCCGCCATCTTTCGTTGACTTAAGCTGCTGAGACGTTGTATCATCCATGCACCTCGTGCATCCGCAGTATCCGTGGCACACCTGGCTCGAGGTGTACCCGTAACCGAGATAGTCGTGCACCGTCATCATCAGCGCGACTCTCATATAGAAATACTCTCCTTTGCTGGCGTCCCATGTCCATGCCGGTGTTTTCCATAACGTGTCTAGCTCCTCTTTCAGAAGCCCCATATACAGGTTAATATTATTTTCCCGGTTGTTTCGGCCCTTGAATCAGCATGCTCATGTGTATGTACTTTGTCTTCATGCACTTCCATGGGGGGAGGTTCTACATCCATACAAAGACAGGCCATGTGCTGTGGTTGGTGTTTTGGTTTCCAAACGGATTCATGCCATTGGTACTCGCACCAAGCACGATGTTCCTTGGATCTTCTGCAGCAAATCCATATACGGTGTTGAATGCTCTCCACTGGCTACCATCTACGAGGTGTCTCAGCTTCGGATCATCTCCATCATCGGGCTTCTTCCTCTCCGCGTGCCAGCGCATGAGCTTTGCTTCCTTAGGATCTACGAAATACCGCTCTAGACGGGGAGTGATCGGAAAGTACCATACAACTTTCTGAGGAGCTTTCTTTCCTGCCTTGTTGTATCGAGAAGCCTTGCACACTGGACAGCTGGTTTTTTCCACGTGCTCCCCCCGATAAATGATGCAATCGTTGATGCATGCGTGGTACCTAATGTGCGGCAAATCAAAAGGGCAAACGATTTTCTTGGCCTCATCGACACTAGTAGGACACAGGTTCCCCGCGGGAAGAACTTTATTATGTAGATACTTCAAATGCTCATCGAGGCTTTTGTCTGTCCATTTGTTTTTGGCCTTCGTCTTTAGAAGTTTGAGCGTGAAACTCAAGCGGGTCACCTCGGGATCGCAACCGTCATACAATGGAGTCTTCGAGTCTACTTCAAGTTGAGCCAGCTTGGCCTCCTCTCTAGAAGCAGCTCTCTCGCTAGTCGTACTCTTGAGAAGGAGGTCTCGAACATGAGGGTCCTGCACGACTGCACTTAGTAGCGTCGAAGACTGCGGCGTGACCGCCGCCTCTGCTTTGCCGCCATGTCTGGACTCTTCTTCGTCGTGTCCGGAATCTTCTTCGCCGCCGTCATTTAACTCTTCCCCGCTGCCATGTCCGACGCCATCGTCTTCGTGTCGATCGGTCATCTCTCCGTCTAGCCCCATGTCGTTATTCCCTGCCATGTGGACGTCCTCATCATCATCATCTTCACTTATCCACCGAGTATAGCCATCCATGAAACCATTCATCAGCAGGTGCGCCTTCAACCTGCCACGATCAAAAGGGTCCAAAAGGACTCCTTCTTTGCATCTTGTACACGGACATCTAATCCTAGTCCGATTATTTGCATGCATGGCCATCACCGCGGATTGCATGTATCGCTCCACCTTCCATCCACTCACCTTCATGACTGACTGCATGCACAGTATAACAAGCAAAAGGGTTATAAACAAAATGCATGCATGCATCAAAGTCATATAAAAATTTGGCATGACCTTGCCTAAAAATAGGACATATCGAGTTTGCTCGAAATTCACCGAAACGGAAATAAATCGACATTTCGGCAAAACATAAGCAACTCGGGGGCATGTCACTCGCACAAATCTCTCCATATCCCAAACACACATATTCCCATTCACACACATATTCCCATTCTTGAAATGAACAACTTTTTACTCACCAATCTCCCGAGAGAGACCGATCGACCGGATGAGGCCTTTCGCTACCTATAGGGATCGAAAGTGTGGATGGCTAAATAGCTAGCTAGATCTAGTTGTTGGGGAGGAGAGATGACTCTAGGTAACTAATGAAGAGGGAGAGAGATGAGCTAGCTAGATCTATATCTAATGAAATGGAGGGAGAGCCAAATAAATGAGGTAGGGGGGGCATTTATGGAGCTAGCTAGAGATGAGAAGGCCATTTATGGAGGAGAGTTATGGTGGAGGGGGCATTAATGGGGAGAGAAGAGAGGTAGGAGGAAGAGAGAAGAAGGGCAACAATGGTGAGGGGTGAGGGGAAAGGAGGGGGAGAGAGGGCAAAGGGGGGGAGGAGGGGGAGGGGGTGAAAAGGTGGCACCAGCCACGCATAGCAGTAGCGCTGTTTTTCAACAAGCGCTACTGCTATGTTACTTAGTAGTAGCGCTTTGACGAAAGAGCGCTACTATTAAGTGGGGCCCATTATCAGTAGCGGTTCCACGAAAAAAAGCGCTACTACTAAAATCTTAGTAGTAGCGCTGTATTCTAGACAACGCTGCTACTACCAACAGTGTCAGTGGGCTCGTCGGGTCCCCCTTAGCAGTAGCGCTCTTTTTGCTTCCAGTGCTACTGCTAAGTCTTTACTTGTAGCGCTGCCAAAATCCAGCGCTACTGGTAATTACCGGCAGCGCCTGTTACTTTCCAGCGCTACTGATAGTGTCCTGCCTATAAGGTTTCTCCTAGTAGTGGTGGTAAAATATAGAATGATGGCTGAGGTTTTATAAGATGACAAAAACTAAGAAAGTCTCACACGAATGCAGTTGACCGTTAGGTAATGGAAAGGCCTTTCAACCAATATTAGTGTGAGGAGTAGGGATTGTTGATACTTCTCCATCGTATCTACTTTTCCAAACTATTTTGCCCTTGTTTTGGACTCTAATTTGCATGATTTGAATGGAACTAACCTGGACTGACGCTGTTTTCAGCAGAATTGCCTTGGTGTTATTTTTGTGCAGAAATAAAAGTTCTCGGATTGACCTGAAAATTTACGGAGAATATTTTTGGAATTAATAAAAAATACTGGCGAAAGAATCAACCGGAGAAGGTCCACCACCTGGCCACAAGCCAGGGGGCGCGGCCACCCCCCTAGGGCGCGCCCCTGTTGCTCCTCCGACCTCGTTTCCACTCCTATATATTCCTATTCGGGGAGAAAAAAAATCAAGAAGAGGAGTTCATCGCATTTTACGATACGGAGCCGCCGCCACCTCCTATTCTTCCTCGGGAGGGCAGATCTGGAGCCTGATTTGGGCTCCGGAGAGGGGAAATCGACGCCGTCGTCATCACCAACCATCCTTCATCACCAATTTCATGATGCTCTCCGCCGTTCGTGAGTAATTCCATCGTGGGCTTGCTGGACGGTGATGGGTTGGATGAGATTTACCATGTAATCGAGTTAGTTTTGTTAGGGTTTGATCCCTAGTATCCACTATGTTTTGAGACTGATGTTGCTATGACTTTGCTATGCTTAATGCTTGTCACTAGGGCCCGAGTGCCATGATTTCAGATCTGAACCTATTATGTTTTCATGAATATATATGTGTTCTTGATCCTATCTTGCAAGTTGTAGACACCTATTACGAGTTATGATCCGCATCCCCCAGGGTGACAATAACTGGGATTCTTTTCGATGATTACCGTAGTTTGAGGAGTTCATGTATTCACTAAATGCTAATGCTTTGGTCTGGTTCTCTATTAAAAGGAGGCCTTAATATCCCTTAGTTTCCATTAGGACCCCGCTGCCACGGGAGGGTAGGACAAAAGATGTCATGCAAGTTCTTTTCCATAAGCACGTATGACTATATATGGAATACATGCCTACATTACATTGATGAATTGGAGCTAGTTCTGTGTCACCCTATGTTATAACTGTTGCATGATGAATGCCATCCGACATAATTATCCATCACTGATCCATTGCCTACGAGCTTTTCCATATTGATCTTCGCTAAGTTACTTTTCCGTTGCTACTGTTACAATTGCTACAACACTGCTACTGTTACTTTGCCATCGTTACGTTACTTCCATACTACTTTGCTACTGAATACTTTGCTGCAGATATTAAGTCTTTCAGGTGTGGTTGAATTGACAACTCAGCTGCTAATACTCGAGAATATTCTTTGGCTCCCCTTGTGTCGAATCAATAAATTTGGGTTGAATACTCTACCCTCGAAAACTGTTGCGATCCCCTATACTTGTGGGTTATCAAGACCTTTTTCTGGCGCCGTTGCCGGGGAGCATAGCTCTATTCTCCGAGTCACTTGGGACATATATCTGTTGATCACTTTGAAGAATCTGAAAGATGCTAAAACTAAGATATACCCCTCAACTACGAGGACAGGTAAGGAACTGCCATCTAGCTCTGCTCTTGATTCACCTTCTGTTATGAGTAAATTTGCGACACCACCACCTGCTAGTAATTCTGATATGTCGCAAGTAATTGATGATGCTACTTCTGCTATGCATGATGCTTATGATGATACTCTGCTTGATACTACTGTGCCGCTAGGTGAATTTCTTGATGAACAAATTGCTAGAGTGAATGCTGAAACTGATGATATCTTTGAATCTGATGAAATTATTGAAACTGAACAATATGATATACCTGCTAGACCTAGCTCTCCTAGATATGAATTACCTGATATCCCTGAAGGTTATGTTATGGAAGGAGAGGTAGCTAGGGACTTTCTTGCTTGTAAGGATAGAGATGATCTTAAGAAATTGCTTCGCAAGTGGAAAGAAAAATCTTTGAATGCTAGAATGCAATATGATCCTAAGTTTGCTACTTCACCTATCTTTGTTACTGATAAGGATTATGAATTCTCTGTCGATCCTGAGTTAATTACTTTGGTTGAATCTGATCCTTTCCATGGTTATGAATCTGAAACTGTTGTGGCACATCTTACTAAATTGAATGATATAGCCACCCTATTTACTCATGAGGAAAAAATTCGCTATTATTATATTCTTAAGTTGTTTCCTTTCTCATTAAAGGGTGATGCTAAGATATGGTTTAATTCCCTTGCTCCTGGTTGTGTGCGTAGTCCCCAGGATATGATATATTACTTCTCTGAAAAATATTTTCCTGCCCATAAGAAACAAGCTGCCTTGCAGGAAATATTTAACTTTGTGAAATTGAAGAAGAGAGTCTCCCACAAGCTTGAGGGAGGCTTCTACAATTACTTAATGCCTTGCCTGATCATCCTCTCAAGAAAAATGAAATACTTGATATCTTTTATAATGGACTAACCGATGCTTCTAGGGACCACCTAGATAGTTGTGCTGGTTGTGTTTTCAGGGAACGAACTGTCGAACAAGCTGAATTACTATTGAATAATATATTGAGCAACAATAATGATTGGTCTATTCCCGAACCACCTCCAAAGCCAACTCCGACGAAAAGAGGTATTCTATTCCTCAGTCCTGAAGATATGCAAGCGGCAAAGAAATCTATGAAAGAAAAAGGTATTAAAACTGAAGATGTTAAGAACCTACCACCTATTGAAGAAATACATGGTCTTGATAACCCACATAGGTAGTAGAGGTAAATTCCCTCCGTAGATTTGATGAAGGTGATATTCCTTATAATAAGTCTGCTAGCCAATGCTTG
The DNA here is from genome assembly GCA_039707655.1 of Elymus sibiricus. Classification (NCBI taxonomy): domain Eukaryota; kingdom Viridiplantae; phylum Streptophyta; class Magnoliopsida; order Poales; family Poaceae; genus Elymus; species Elymus sibiricus. The sequence continues at coordinate 89,865,595 of CM077663.1, forward strand.
GATGAGTTTGATAATTTTATTGTTAAGCAAGAAAATTTAAATGCTTATGTTAGTAGACAATATAATGCTTACATGCTTGATCGCTTAGGTGATTATATGAGTAGAACTTTTAATGATCTTAAGCTTATTAGCAAACATGCTTCCATGGTAACTACTCAAGTAGAACAAGTACTTAAGGCACAAAATGATTTGCTTAATGAGATGATTGGTAAGAACAATGATCATTCTGTTAGAGTTGTGACTAGAGGTGGTAAAATGACTCAGGAACCTTTGTATCCTGAGGGACATCCTAAGAGAATTGAGCAAGATTCTCAGAGAATTAATACTGATGCACCTAGTCGTCCCAGTAATAAATGGAAAAAGAATGACGATAGGGCTTTGCATGCTACTAGTGAACCTGTTATAGATACACATGAAAACCCAAATGATATTTCCATTTCTGATGCTGAGATACAAACTGGTAATGAACATGAGCCTAGTGATAATATTAATGATGATGTTCATGTTGATGCTCAACCTAGTAATGATAATGATGTGGAGATTGAACATGATGTTGATCTTGATAACCCACAACCTAAGAACAAAAGATATGATAAAAGAGACTTTGTTGCTAGGAAGCATGGTAGAGAAAGAGAACCTTGGGTTCAGAAACCCATGCCCTTTCCTCCTAAGCCATCCAAGAAAAAGGATGATGAGGATTTTGAGCGCTTTGTTGAAATGCTTAGACCTATCTTTTTGCGTATGCGCTTGACTGATATTCTGAAAATGTCTCCCTATGCTAAGTATATGAAAGATATTGTGACAAATAAAAGAAAGATACCGGAAGCTGAGATTTCCACCATGCTTGCTAATTATACCTTTAAGGGTGGAATACCAAAGAAACTAGGAGATCCCGGAGTACCTACTACACCATGTTCTATTAAAGGAAACTATGTTAAAACTGCTTTATGTGACCTTGGAGCTGGTGTTAGTGTTATGCCTTTCTCTTTGTATCGTACACTTGATTTAAATAAGTTGACACCTACTGAAATCTCTTTGCAAATGGCTGATAAATCAACTGCTTTACCCATCGGTATTTGCGAGGATGTGCCTGTTGTGGTTGCAAACGTTACTATCTTAACGGACTTTGTTATTCTTGATATTCCTGAGGACGACAGTATGTCGATCATCCTTAGTAGACCCTTTCTGAATACTGCAGGGGCTGTTATTGATTGCAACAAGGGCAATGTCACTTTTCATGTTAATGGTAATGAGCATACGGTACATTTTCCGAAGAAACAATCTCAAGTTCATAGTATCAACTCCATTGGAAAAATTTCAACGATTATTATTGGAGACTTCGAATTCCCTCTCCCTACTGCCAAAAAGAAATATGATATACTTATTGTTCGGGACATGCATATCCCCATTGAGGTAACCTAGTGTCATTCAAAAATTCTCCGGTTCCGTGTCATTCGAAAAAAGTTTGTCAATAAGACTTGATCAACCTTATTGATGGATTCTTTTTGATGAGCATGAGATGGATGAATTTAGGAGGCACAACCTTCTGTACCCAACTTTTTTTTCTGTTCTTTAGATTAAATAAAGTGAAAATACTATTATTCTTCTGTTTTCCGTTTTATCCGTGCAATAGAAAAATGACCTCAAAATGAAAGTCCTCCAAATGCCCTGAAAATGTAGTATGACTTTTTCTGGAATATTTTAGAACTTTTGGCACTGAGAACACATCAGGGGGCTGCACCAGTGGGCCACAAGCCTGCAGGGCGCGCCCCCTAGCTTGTGGGCCCCACGTGGGGCCCCCTCACTTATTCCAGGCACCATCCACTTCGTCTTCCTCCAGAAAAAATCCCACCATTGCTCAAACCCGTGTTCTAGCTCATTTTGCTGCCATTTTCGATCTCCTTGCTCAAAGCTCCATTTGCAAAACTGTTTTGGGGGATTGTTCATCGGTATGTGACTCCTCCAATGGTCCAATTAGTTTTTGTTCTAGTGCTTTATATATTGCAAAATTTTGCTGCTGTGGTGACTTTGTTCTTGAGCTTGCATGCCAAATTTGTATGGTCACAAGTAGTTTTGATGCATGATATAGCCTCTAGGCACTTGTAGGAGTAGTTGCTATGAGTTTTGTTGAGTTTTGTTAACCTTTATTTTGAGTCACTAAATTTTTTAGAAATTTTTTCAGAAAAAAATGTTGAGGAGATTATTAAGAGGTTCTCCAAGCCGGGGCTCGAAAGATGATGAAAATGAGGTGGAGAAGAAGCCCAAATATAATCTCCCTCGCGTCGCAGAGGTTCGGCCATGTGAATGGCCAAGTGATGCATTCTTGAAGGCGGCCGGAATTTATGAAGATTTCTATTATTTGGCAGAGAATGCAGGCATCACAGACTTCCTCAACGATAAGTGTGACCAGTACCTCTTACTCACTAATACCTTCATGCAAAATTTTCACTTTTATCTTAGGAAGGATCCTCCCATGGTAGAATTTTACTTATATGATGTGCCTAAGGAGATGAAACTTTACGATTTTTGCAAAGTTTGCAAAATACCTTGTGAGGGCAGCATCAGTGAACCACATCCTAGAGACATGGAAGACTTTATTGCCACAATCACTGTGGGGGAAGAGAGAGGGGTGTCAAAGGCAAGAGCGGCTAGTTTACATTTTCCTGCTTTACGCTATTATTCATTATTTGTGGGGAGATGTTTAGTTGGTCGTGGGGAGAGTGGAAGCCTTCGTGCACCTGACCTCGCCATTCTGCGCCACGCTTTACTTGCTGATAGAACTTTTAGTCTGGGCGCTATGGTGGCCCAACGGTTGAACTTAAACCGTTCAAAGGGCCCCATATTCGGAGGTATTTATGCATCTCGCCTAGCCAAACACTTTAAGACACCCATTAGGCTTGACGAGGAAGAGGAAATGCTGCTACCTACAAGATATTTAGACTATGATAGTATGGTAGCACATGATTTTATTAGGAAGGATAATGATAGGAGGCTGCTTTACAACCTAGTATTTAGTCAGGGTACTTGTGAGATTATTGCTCTGCCTGCTTCTTCTTTGTTTGATAATCATTCAGGCAGGTACACTATTATGCCCGAGGACATCTACAGATATTGGGGCCTGTCTCACCCCCCAGCACCTGAGCCGGCACCAGCCCTTGATCCGTATCAGGATCCCGTTTTTCAGTGGGAGCCACAGGAGCTTGTCAACCAGTGGAACCCTCAATATCCTCCGGAGTACCCAGGAGATGGTTATTTTCAGCCATGGCCCTAGACCAACTTAGGCCAAAATCCTAAGCTTGGGGGAGTACGTATTTCTCACCGATATTACATTCCTGTTCACACACTCATTTCAGTTGTCGGTGTTCATACTTTTTCATTGTATCATCCATGGTATTTTATTTCTTATTTCCGCTTTCTTCTTGTGTGTTTAATTAACCTTGAGAAAAATCTAAAAAAAAATTAGTTTTAGCTTTACCCTTTAGTTTGTCTAGTTGTAGTATTAAAAGAAAACCCAAAAAGATTTCTCGTTCTTCTTTTGCTTGTTGGGAGCTTTCCCGTGTAAATAGTTTTTCTCGTTCTTGTTTTGAAATTTCTTTGGGTCGTAAGGAGAAGACCACAATGAAAATGTTGAGTGGCTCTCATATGCATTATTCTTTATCTATCAGAGAGCCCCTATTACCTTGCCTTCTCCTTTGAGTTATTGTTTGCAGATTCCAGCTTAGTCCAATGCACGTGCACTCTTATTATTATTCACACCGTTCGGTCGTGCAAGTGAAAGGCAATAATGATGATATATGATGAAATGATTGAGATGGAGAAAAGCTGGTATGAACTCGACCTATTTTGTTTTTGTAAATATGATTAGCTCATCGTTCTGGATTCAGCTCATTATGGATGAAACATGTTTGCAATGACAATAAGAGATTATAGTTACTCATGCCATGCTTAATTAGCTAGGAGTGTATAATGGTTTGTCTTGAGTGCCAACATGCATTTTAAAATGGTTGTGATGTAGTATGATAGGGTGGTATCCTCCTCTGAATGATTCAAGTGGCTTGACTTGGCACATGTTCACGCATGTAGTTGAAACAAAATCAACATAGCCTCCACGATATTTATGTTCATGGTGATTTATATCCTACTCATGATTGCATTCAATGTTGGTTAATCTCAATGCATGTTTATGACTATTGTCGCTCTCTAGTTGGTCGCTTCCCAGTCTTTTGCTAGCCTTCACTTGTACTAAGCGGGAATACTGCTTGTGCATCCATTTCCATAAACCCAAAGTTGTTCCATATGAGTCCACCATACCTACCTATATGCGGTATTTACCTGCCGTTCTAAGTAAATTTGCATGTGCCATTCTCTAAACCTTCAAATAATATTCCATTTTGTATGCCCTAATCGCTCATGTAGTGACTAGGGGTTGTCAGTATCTTCCATGCTAGGTGGGTTATTCTCACGATATGTGTTGATTCACTATCATTCACGAGAAAGTGGCTGGTATTCGGGATGCCCAGTTCCATGCTCAAATTTAAATCAAAATATAAAAAAAAACTCCCCCAGGATTGTGTTTGTATGGATGGTACCCGTGGATTCGGCCCGCCGTGGAGTGTGATTGATTGGTGGAGGGGGAGTAAAAACTTTACTATTCTGTTTGGGAACCGCCTATAATGTATCTAGCATGGAAGATATCGAGATCTCTTGGTTGTTATGTTGACAATGAAAGCATACCACTCAAAATTATTATTCATCCCTGTTTTAAAATCTCGAGCTCTGGCACCTCTGCAAATCAATGCTTCCCTCTACGAAGGGCCTATCTATTTTACTTTACTGTTGAGTCATCATCCTCTTATAAAAAGGCACCAGTTAGAGAGCACCACCGTCATTTGTATGCGTTGTTATTAATTGATATTGAGTATGATTGTGACTGGATCTCTTTTACCATGAATTACAATGTTTAGTCAGTCCTTGTTCTTTAGAGGTGCTCTACATTTATGTTTTGCGGTCTCAGAAAGGGCTAGCGAGATACCATTATATCATATTGTATCATGATTGTTTTGATAAAATTGTTGTCATCCGAGACTTATTATTATTGCTCGCTAGTTGGTTATGCCATTGATATGAGTAAATGTGAGACTTAAATGTTATTGTGAATGTGGTTAGTCTATAATCTTTGCTGAAAATCTGAACATCAGTTAGACGTATTTACAACAACAAGATCAAACAGAGTTTGTAAAAGTTTTTCTTTATCACTTTCAGTTTGTCAACTGAATTGCTTGAGGACAAGCAATGGGTTAAGCTTGGGGGAGTTGATACGTCTCCATCGTATCTACTTTTCCAAACTCTTTTGCCCTTGTTTTGGACTCTAATTTGCATGATTTGAATGGAACTAACCCGGACTGACGCTGTTTTCAGCAGAATTGCCTTGGTGTTATTTTTGTGCAGAAATAAAAGTTCTCGGATTGACCTGAAAATTTACGGAGAATATTTTTGGAATTAATAAAAAATACTGGCGAAAGAATCAACCGGAGAAGGTCCACCACCTGGCCACAAGCCAGGGGGGCGCGCCCCCCCTAGGGCGCGCCTCCCCTGTCTTGTGGGCCCCCTGGAGCTCCGCCGACCTCAATTCCAACTCTATATATTCCTATTTGTGGAGAAAAAAATCAAGGAGAAGAGTTCATCGCGTTTCACGATACGGAGCCGCCGCCACCTCCTATTCTTCCTCGGGAGGGCAGATCTGGAGTCTGTTTTGGGCTCCGGAGAGGGGAAATCGACGCCGTCGTCATCACCAACCATCCTTCATCACCAATTTCATAATGCTCTCCGCCGTTCGTGAGTAATTCCATCGTAGGCTTGTTGGACGGTGATGGGTTGGATGAGATTTACCATGTAATCGAGTTAGTTTTGTTAGGGTTTGATCCCTAGTATCCACTATGTTCTGAGATTGATGTTGCTATGACTTTGCTATGCTTAATGCTTGTCACTAGGGCCCGAGTGCCATGATTTCAGATCTGAACCTATTATGTTTTCATGAATATATATGTGTTCTTGATCCTATCTTGCAAGTTATAGACACCTATTACGAGTTATGATCCGCATCCCCCAGGGTGACAATAACTGGGATTCTTTCCGGTGATTACCGTAGTTTGAGCAGTTCATGTATTCACTAAGTGCTAATGCTTTGGTCCGGTTCTCTATTAAAAGGAGGCCTTAATATCCCTTAGTTTCCATTAGGACCCCGCTGCCACGGGAGGGTAGGACAAAAGATGTCATGCAAGTTCTTTTCCATAAGCACGTATGACCATATATGGAATACATGCCTACATTACATTGATGAATTGGAGCTAGTTCTGTGTCACCCTATGTTATAACCGTTGCATGATGAATGCCATCCGACATAATTATCCATCACTGATCCATTGCCTACGAGCTTTTCACATATTGATCTTTGCTAAGTTACTTCTCCGTTGCTACTGTTACAATCGCTACAAAACTGCTACTGTCACTTTGCCATTGTTACCGTTACTTCCATACTGCTTTGCTACTGAATACTTTGCTGCAGATACTAGGTCTTTCACGTGTGGTTGAATTGACAACTCAGCTGCTAATACTCGAGAATATTCTTTGGCTCCCCTTGTGTCGAATCAATAAATTTGGGTTGAATACTCTACCCTCGAAAACTGTTGCGATCCCCTATACTTGTGGGTTATCAATTGTCATGCGACAAATGCATTAGAACTATAAGTGTATGAAAGTTGTCTAAATGAACTAAGTGGGGTGTGCATCCAACTTGCTTGCCCAAGACTTGGGGCATTTGAGGAAGCTCATCATCGGAATATGCAAGTCAAGTTCTATAATGTAAAAGATGCCACTATATGAAGCACATGGTGCTACTCTGAAGCACTAGTGCGAATAAATGATTGTAGTGTGCCCCATTTTTTTTTATTTCTATTTTTTGTGGGCCCCTTTTGGCCCCTTTTTTGTCCTCTTTTTTATTTAATAGCTCGATCGAGAGTGGACGGGTCCCCGACCCTATGGAGTGTGACATGGCTACCAATTAATGAAGAGAGACACCCCTCAAGAGGAATTGGGGGGAGGGGTAGGTAATTATGCACTAATATGGATGAGGAGATAGAGATCTATTTTTTTTTGTGCATGAAGATGCAAAATGTTATATATCTAATAAGCGGTGTAGAGTGACATATAACAACAAGGAAGTGAGAGAGGAAGAAGTGAGGGAGAGGGGAACGTGAGGTGGAAAAAATAAAGGCGTGGACCGGAAGACCACTATCTTACATATCACAGGTGTGTGCTATGACGGGTCGCCGCCAAAAGTTACTAATCTAACACTGTGCGCGTCGGTGGCACGCTGCTAAACTCGGGCCCAATAATTGTGCCATTAAGTAAACTCTAGCGAATCGCGCCAAACAAGCAAACACTACTACTACTTAAGATACCTACGGCGTACCTCTCTTCCTACACGTGGCTAGTACTTTCAGCCAGAGAATCTTCTAGGCACCCTACACTAGCGACGTTTGCTCTCCCTGCATGTTGCGAGTACTACTACATTACCAACATTCCGTGTTATAGTAAACACATGTAGTACTTAGTAGTAATAGCCGCGACGTCCAATTTTTCTCACATAGTGCTAATAGAAAATTCCTATAAGGAGTTTCTGCACTATGGAATGGTTGGATTTTGAAAGGACTATATAGGCCACTCATTCTTCCCCAACGATTACCCGTTTTGATATGAGCTATACACCATTGCTAACCTTAAAAATGCTTGATTCCTCCCACCTCAATCACCCAAGCTTGAATCTTTGCGCGGGAAAAGCAAGAGGAGACCTACATCCACGATTCCAGAGCCAAATCATGATCTTTGTCCCAAGTTCCTCATCGATCTTTCTACTCTTAGAGTTATGAGGACTCCTGGGTGAAAGGCTTTGAAAGGTTTGCGAAGTCGTGAAAAGGCTTTTAAACGTCTACGACAATTTAAAGGCCACCTCAAGAGGCCTACCAGTAGCGATTGAGCTCTACCATGGTTTCTCAAGGCACAAGTAGAAGAAGGACAAGACTTTATGATGTGATGTGCTTTGCTGGCCCCCTCCCCCCGTGGAGATTAATACCCCACCCATGGGTGTGAATTTTGGGATAAATCTTTGTGTTTCACTTGTTGTTACTTCGTCCCACTCTTTAAGCTTGCTATTACTAGCTTTGTTTACCTTTGTGTTTATCTTGAGCTAGTTGTGTCTTGTAATATAGGGTGATTCATTTAGCTGCACATTTAGAGATCATGTCCTTCCACACTTCCCTAAAGCAACTTAGAAATTTGAAAATTATAGTAATCTATCTATGCCCACTTCTAGTCGACATCTTGAATCTTCGCCTACCTCGCTTATCAAAAATATCATTGCGTTTTTCCACATGCTTCAAGACAATCAATATTATGCCCAACTTTCACTGGAGTTTGATGGCTTGCCCCTTATTAACTGGTTTAGGCTTTTCTTGGAAGAACATTTTTCTCAGCCTTATTCATTGTTTGATCATTTACCCTTATTAATTACTTTAGGCTTTTTCTTTAGAATTGATATCACATACATGGATCATCATGGCCCTCCTTTATCATACACCCCCTCGGCTCAAAGTTCTAAGAGCGAACCACGAAGACTTTAGGAAAAGCATACTCATCAATACATAGGTATTTATTAGGATACGAAATACACCACGTTTCTATGACGCACCTACATGCGATGATAGATCTCCACCAAGTTAAATATCATAAAGTAACAATGTAACCTAAAAAAGCTTACCATGTGAGGCAAGTCATCAAAAACTTCGTAGTTATGACACATGTTGGTTGAACATAAAGATAAGCAAAACTATAAGAGAGATTAGTATTCATGACTCATAGCTAGCTCAAATTTGAATGAGCAAGTCCAATGTTGTTGTTTTCTACATGATTTTGTTTCTTCTCACAGGTTGGAGCGAGATACATGCATGTTTGCAATATCAATTTCCTTAACTTAATTATATATCCCTCCTTAGAAATTTTATCTCGAAGAGTTCAAGAAGCAATGATCGTCAACATGCCGAACATACACCATGTTTTTTCGAATGCCACCCTCAGGCCTTATAACACATCTTTCACATGGATTATAGCAATTTGGTTGATATCTTCACAACGATGTATTTATACTTTTGTTTTCCTCTTGTCAATACGTTTTCTGTCTAAAGTACATATGGGCGCATTGTGTCATCGCCAGTGCCTCCACCATTTAGTACCCATATGTGTAGACAACAGAAGTTGATTTATGAACTATGATCACAATTATAGATCACATGCATCATTGGTAGATGGAAAACCATGAGACGACCTCACTATTATCTCATAGTATTGTTCCAACAGACCATTCTAAAAGTATGGTTTGTTACTGTATCAACTACTCAAGGATCTGATTGGATACCCCGTGAGCCTCATATGAGTATATATTAAACCCACTTCTCTTGTTTCCTTATGAAAGGAGAATCAACTCGTGGCCTCTACATCGTTTGATGCACACAATTAAATATTATTATTATCCAACAATGCTAGGCAAAGCTAACATTGATGCCAAATGAATTGCTTAAAGAAAAGACCCCTTCATGATAAATCCACAAACCTAGCACAAACACCATGACACGTGATCGAGCAACAACTACTCCTAGACAAAGAAGGCGTCACCACACTCGTATCGATGTTGACGGGTCCAACCAGAGGTTGCACTTGGCATTTCTATCCTCGAAGCGAGCTTTGAGCCAACACCTTTAACAAGGGCACGACGCACCCCATGTCGACATTGCCTGCTCAATATGGAGCACACACTTGTTGTCAAAAGCGTAGTTCCAACAACCATTATATCAGTTGATAACGACTCACTAGTTGGATCCCATTGTTGTGAGATCTCGAATCCCACCCACACCGCTAGCTGGAAGAAGATAGATGGCTTTACCGCCCTTGCTTTCGGGCACTGCCGCACCGCCTTCGATCTTCGTCGATGACGAAGAGGAGGATGCTGGATGTAGGGTTTCGTCGACGATGATCTTTGCGGCCCCGTCGCGGCCAAGCCCGGCCATCGTGGCCCTGTGAGGTTGTCACTCTCCTTGCGTTTCCCTACACGTTCCAATCCAAAAGGAGAAACCTTTGTGAACTGTACCTATCCGAAAAGGCAACCAGTTATAAAGTCAGCCAGCCGGGCCGGTGGGGCCCACCGCCCACCCGGCGGCGGCCGTGCCTACCATCCATCCCACGCCCCTCCTTCCGTTGTGTCCTTCCTTCGCTCCCCACCTCTGAGCTGTAGATGATGACGAAGGCCCCCATTGACTCCCGCAGCGCCGCACCCGCGCGCCATTTACCCCCGCCCACCGACACCCGGGCCCCACCGTATTAACCCCCTCCCACCGCCACCCCTAGCCCCACCGTGTTACCGCACACCCCGCTGTCGCCACCCTCTCCGCGTCCAGTGCGAACTGCAGTACTACTCTTCTCTCCCTCCAGCCGTTTCTCTTTCTCTCCTCACTCCCCACCTCCTCGGATCCCAAGCTGCGGTCTGCGTCCGCGTCGGCGCCGTGGCGGCTGCGGCTTAGGGTTTAGCGCGGGGGGAGGGGGAAGCTAGCTAGGGTTTGGGGCCGAGGAGTCGGGGCCGGGATGGGGACGGCGGGGAAGGGCGCGTGGGTCGTGCCGGCGCCGGCGTACAGGGAGGTGGAGGGGTGGGAGGGGTCGGGTGACGACTCGCCGGGCTACAGGTGCGGCCACTCGCTCACCGTCATCGCGCCCACCAAGGGCCACGGCCCGCGCCTCATCCTCTTCGGCGGTGCCACGGCGATCGAGGCCGGCGCCACCTCCGGCCTCCCCGGCATCAGTTCGGTGCCCCCTGTCTCTCCCCCCTCTCGCGCGCGCTGTGCTCGGCTCGAAATTCTCCTCCTGTTTTGCTCTAATGGTGGGTTTTTGGTCTTGGACTGAAGGGCTCGCGGGGGTGACCAACACGGTGCACTCGTACGACGTGGAAAAGCGGAGGTGGACGAGGTGAGGCCGCTGCTCGACCCAGATTTTGCTCAGCTGCTTCATTAGAAGGCATAATTGTAGCTCAATTTTGAGTCATATTCTGTCGCAGAGGCTAAATGTATAGATTGTGTCCGATTACTGGTTGTACCTGTGTCTGGTTGTGTCAAATGTGGTGAACTCTGTATCTTATTGTCGAGCTCACTAGCAGCTGTGTAGAATTATATGCTTTCCATACATTAGTTACTTTGTTTGGTGTTATTCGGTAGGCAAGCCGAATGGTCTCGTAACGGTATATTCGCCAGGCAATCCGAATGGAATCGTAACGCTAGGTTCGCATAGATCGTAGCGCTTGACTCGTAAGGGTATATTCGTTAGATTAAGTTCTATGTACCTGCAGGTTACATCCAGCTGGAGAGCCTCCATTTGGCTTCATTACAAGCCATAATTCTAGGTCAATTTTAAGTCATTTCTTGTTGGGGATGCCAAATGTGTAGATTGTGTCCAATTATGGGTTGTACTTGTGTCTTGTTCGGGTAAATGTGGTGAACTCTGTATCTTATGTTTGAGCTCACGCAGTTGTGCACAATTATATGCTTTCCGTACATCAGTTACTTAGCTGGGCTTGTTCGTTTGGCAAGCCAAATGGACTCGTAAAGGTATATTCGTTACGCAAGCCGAATGGACTCGCAACGGTATATTTGTTACGCAAGCCGCATGTCCTCGTATTGGTAGTTTCGTTAGGCAAGTCGAATGGACTCACAACGCTAGATTCTTTTGTCGTAACGGTAGATTCATATGGACTCGTAACGGTATATTCGTTAAATTAAATTCTACGTGCCTGCAGGTTACATCCAGCTGGAGATCCTCCATCTCCAAGGGCTGCACATTCTGCTGCTGCTGTGGGCACCATGGTTGTTTTCCAGGTATGAGGAACTTGGTATCTTTGAGTTTTTATTTGGTGCCATCCAACTTAGTTCAGTGATGAGTGGTGCAATGTTTGTGCAGGGTGGGATTGGACCAGCAGGGCATTCGACAGACGATCTCTATGTGCTTGATCTGACAAACGACAAGTTCAAATGGCACAGGTGAACACAAAGATACTTTTTTTGTTTGTTTGTCAGCATGCTCGCCTTTTCGGAGTTGATCTTTGGATGGGGATGTGATGTTTCCATTTCTGTCATCCGATGCAGGGTTGTTGTTCAGGGGGCTGGTCCTGGTCCTCGCTATGGTCATTGCATGGATTTGGTAGCGCAGCGTTACCTTGTGTCAGTCTCGGGAAATGATGGTTAGTTCTTAGCTGCAAAATTTACTGTATTGTATATCTGCGATAATTACTTTGACATTTTGTTTTCTTACTATTTCATGGAACGGCATTTTATTTTGGCTAGCAGCATCCACATGAACTTGTCAAATGTCATTTTTTTTTTGGGTACAGGAAAGCGGGTCTTATCAGATGCTTGGGCTTTGGACACAGCTCAGAAACCATATAAGTGGCAGAAACTTAACCCTGATGGTGATAGACCTTCAGCAAGGATGTAAGTTGATCCATGCTCTCCAGAGATGTGGAGAATCAAGTCACTAGTCATTGAGGCATGCTTGCATATGTTATTTTTGTTGTTTTATTTTGTCCTAAATATCTGTGGGCCTTTCTCCATCTAATCTGACGTTAGTTGGTATCATGGGGTTATTATGGCCCGAGTCTAAGGATCTTAGGTTGTATGTGTGTTGGACAGGGAGTGAGGTTGATAACCTTGCCAATGACTAGGTGCCATGGTGTCACGTTGTCTGCCAGCTAGAGAGAAGGCTAGAGGAGATAACGAAATTTCTTGTTTCTTCATGATCTAAAAAGCAAACATAGCCTTCTATTTGTAGAGGTGCCTAACAACCCACCTCTAGTTTATAGGAACTCCTGAATTCCTTATATACGATAAGATAACTGACCAAACTAAGGGATATCCTTCTATTTAAAACTTATCTTGCTAATTTTGGAAACAATTATCATAATGAAGTATCTGGAAGAGTTGGCCTCCAAGCCTAGGCACCGTGGCTGCTGTGGAGACGCGGTGACTATAAGTGAACATGTTCCCACATAACAATTATTGTAACTCACAGCATCCCGGCTTTAAGTAGTACTCCATTTTAGAAATATTTGAATTTCTGTTGGGCTTCTTTTATAACTGAGTGGACGAGTCCCTCAAAAGGAAGAAATAAAAACTGCATATGTAAGCCTGTGTTTTGCGTAAATTCTGGTACTCTTATCTTATGGGCTTATTAGGGTTTTCCTGTATACTAAAATAACAATGCTTCCTTCTGCCCATAACACAGTGGTAATTATCTCACTCTAAACAAATTTTATGCTACTTGTTGAGAAAAGCTACTGTTGCACTACATAAATAGGGCATACGCAGAATGTAGTACCTTTGCTGCAAGCTTTACATGTGAAAATAAACTGCCACTTCAAATCTCCTAGGCACTAGACTTTATTGCAATTCAACCATTTGTATAAATATGCAATTGTCTTACTTTCAGTTTGTTTTAAATCACTATAGGTATGGCACTGCCAGTGCACGCTCCGATGGCATGCTTTTACTTTGTGGTGGAAGGGATGCTTCTGGGACGGTACAATCTTCTGCCCTTGTTACTGTTTGATAGTCATCCCGGGCCCTGTTTGTTTGTTATTATGTTATCTGTCAATGTTTAGCTCTGACATATTAATGGGAGACATCATATGTATATATTTTAATAAGAAGATCACCGGTAAAGCTTGATATAATACCTATAGATAATTTTTAAAACTGCCCTTTCATTAGTTTGCAAATTTACATCCCTAGGAAGGCCTACGTATTTACAACTTATGCAGCTGAGAAATCACTTCATAATACTCCCTCCAGACTCCAGCCTCTGAAAACTTAACATTTTCGACATCGGCACGGTCTTCAAACTGTAGCTTTGTCCATTATTTGTTATACCTAATGAAATTATGGTTTATAATGTACTTTTCAGGAAAAATCACAATCAGCACATATGATCCCCAAGAGTTCAATGAAAATATTTTAAATTATGTATATAGTCAAGCCTCTACAGTTTAAGAAGGCCCTTGGTCAAAATATCAAGCTTTCAAAGATTGGAGGGAGTAATCTCTTTTGAATGTTAGATGTAGAATCATTTGTAAGGTAAAATTAGCTCAGTAATGTAAAAAAAAAGTAAAAGACTAAAATTAGAGAAATATCATGGTAAATAAGTTTGACTGCTAAATCACATCGGTCAATGTTTGTTATGCAAAATGACAATCATGTGGGTACAGCAATGGTCCCCCTCCCCCTGCGGTACCATGTTGTGGGCTTGGAAATACTATAGCCATATAACGTGTTCTGCAGCACATGACATTGTAAAATGCACTGTTTGATCATTCTTAATTAGTTAATTTTGATTTGTTTGAAATTGGGACCATTGGATGCTGGTTCTAATATGTTCTTATTTATGCTGTTAATTTGTTGTATACTGAGATTCATTTGATGATAATTGTAATGCATTTACAGCCGCTCTCTGATGCTTATGGACTACTTATGCATACAAATGGTCAGTGGGAGTGGACTCTGGCTCCCGGGATATCTCCATCTCCAAGATATCAGCATGCAGCTGTAAGTTAGATAGAAGTGTGACAGCTGAATGTATCGTGATGTTCATGAAGAATCATTGTTCAGATGGCGTGGATAGTCGATGTCACAATTGCTTGTTTCTTGAAAATGTTACCATATTGATTTGATTTGTGCACTTATGTTCAAATATTAGCTTCCCTTGCTTCTCCTGATTGTCTTAAGTTTTTAGGTCTTTGTTGGTGCTCGGCTGCATGTTACTGGAGGTGTTCTTAGAGGAGGGAGAGCTATTGAAGGGGAGGGTGCCATTGCAGGTTAGTGCACACTCTTAATACTTCCATTGCATTCAAATACATATGTTTACTCTCCTAGACTCACTGGGCGAACACTTTCTGAAGTTCTGGACACTGCTGCTGGAGTTTGGTTGGATAGAAATGGCATTGTGACCTCTCGCACTCTAAAATCTTCCAATGAACATGATGCTTCTTCGGATCTACTTCGTCGTTGCCGCCATGCAGCTGCTTCTGTTGGTTCCCAGATATATATTTATGGTGGACTGAGGGGAGGTAAGTAATAGGAATATCACTATGTTGCTTCTTGCCACTTTTTGTATTGGTTCATCTGAAAATCGAGGAAACTATTTCCAATGACAACATGTCATTGTTGTTTTTCTTTTGAGGAAACACATGGTCATTGTTATATTTCTTTTGTGGAAGCACACGATCATTGCTATTTTCCTTTTGAGGAAATGCATGAACATTGTCATCGGAGCTATATTTTCGTTTTGCTGTCACTAGATGTCATTATCACATCACTGTTTATTTCTCAATGGAGTGGATTTTGGCACAATATGTTTAGTGTAGACAGTCTGTCCATACGCAGTCAGATGATCATACTCATAATATCAGATAATTACAGTAGTTGCAACGTTTTACCTGGACTACTGCAGCATGACTGTACCAAAACCACGGTATTAGGCGATGACAGGATCTCCTATCCTATGCATAGCAAGTCCTTGGTTGAGCAGAGATAAGCACATGTCTTGGTCCTTAATTCTATTGATTTGTATTGTTACCTTTGACTCCGGGATTGAATTATTTTGGGTGCATCTTTTGCATGATGAATGATATATCACCAAATTTGTGAAGCTGAAATCTTATACTTGTTTTTTTTCCTGAACAGATATCCTCCTCGATGATTTTCTTATTGCCGAGAATGCACCCTTCCAATCAGAAACTGATAGGGTCCCAAGGTCAGAAAATCAAAATAGAAACCATAATTTTAATTCTGACTCAACGCCCTTCGAGCAATATACAAATAACAGTCATGAGACAGCTCCTGGTTTCAGGTTTCATACTCATCTTCTGTAGAGTTTGTACATCACTTGTGTATGGTGAAAGCTAAATATTTCTCCTACGAATTTCAGCACGGACAAGAAGTCAATTGACATGTTGACAGAGGCCTCAGCTGCCGAAGCTGAAGCTGTTAGTGCTGTATGGCGAGCTGCAAAGGAAGCATCTCATGCATCTTCAGAAGACAGTCTTTCAGATGGAATAGGATCCGAGTCCCCTCTCAGTGAAACTTCACCAATGGCTGATGATTTAGATGATGGGGGCTCCATGGAACCAGATGTGAAGTTGCATTCTAGAGCAGTATGTATTTTATGAAATTTCTTCCCATTTGTTTTCTTAATTGAATATGGACAAAAGCATCCGTACAAAATTAATTGGGTTCAGAAGGAGTCCTTTATATACCATTTCACTTTCGAAGCATCCAAACGCAATTCTCAGATTGCTGTGAAGTATATGATTCTACATACACTATTTTCCTAGAGTGTGTGGGTAATATATTTGAATTTGCTTCAATTAGTGTAGCTATTTACTTCAATAGAAGTTAATTCAACCTACGGTGGTAATATATCCTCTATAGTCTAAGGTTCTGTACCCTCTGCTAATGTACTCTGCTAATTTTGTATGCTTCAATGTTTGTGGGGCTTTTGTAGGCTGTAGAAATGTCTTGAATGAGTTGCCTATTTTACCTAAAGATTCATCTGTGATTTTTTTGGGTGTGAATGTAGCTACTTCATTTAGGTTGTTTGTCTTGCCAATTTCGGTGAAGTTACTGCAGTTTAATGATCTGAATTGTTGATCTTCCACCTTGAAGGTTGTAGTTGCTAAAGAAGCAGTAGGAGATTTAGGATGTTTGGTCCGGCAGCTTTCACTTGATCAGTTTGAGAATGAAAGTAGAAGAATGCATCCCGCGAACAATGATCAATCATATTCATCGAAGAAAGCATTAAATAGACAAAGGTCTCCACAAGGTTTGCATAAGAAGGTAAGGTTCCATCTTTAAATCCTCCGAGCTTGTGGAAGGAGCTATTTTTCTTACAATTTTGTTGTAGGTCATTTCGCTCTTGCTGAGGCCAAGGAATTGGAATGCTCCAGCTGATAGGACCTTTTTCTTGGACTCTTATGAAGTCGGCGAGCTATGCTATGCTGCTGAGCAGATTTTTATGCAGGAACCAACTGTCTTACAACTAAAAGCACCAGTTAAAGTATTTGGTGATCTGCATGGGCAGTTTGGGGACTTAATGCGCCTTTTCGATGAATATGGTTATCCATCCACTGCTGGTGACATAACGTAAGTTGATCCTGAACCTTGTATGTGCCTTTTGAACAGCTGAAACTAGCGTCAATAATCTTTTCTCTGTACACTCAATCTTCATATTCCTCTACAAATTTTGAAGTTATGTTCATTTTCCTTATGTAATGTGTTATTGCGCTTGCTTTCATATTTTCAGATATATTGATTATCTCTTCTTGGGAGACTATGTCGACCGAGGTCAGCACAGCTTGGAAACAATAACATTACTTCTTGCTCTTAAAGTGAGTAGTGATTTTTCATACGTGAAACATGTTTGCTGCTGTTAGAACACTGTTTCGTGTAAACTATAGTTCTGAGCCATTGGAAACAAATTTTGCAGATAGAGTACCCAGAACATGTCCACTTGATTAGAGGAAATCATGAGGCTGCTGACATCAATGCTCTTTTCGGCTTCCGTCTTGAATGCATTGAGAGAATGGTAGTTATGATAGTGCTTCATCTATCTTTGGGGATTGAAGTATTTGACACGTTGGTTGACCTAATAATTCCTTTATGTAGGGTGAAAGTGATGGTATATGGGCTTGGACTAGATTCAACCAACTATTTAATTATCTCCCTCTGGCTGCTATGATAGAAAAGAAAATAATATGCATGCATGGTGGCATCGGGAGGTCAATAAACAGCGTGGAGCAAATTGAAAAAATTGAAAGGCCTATCACAATGGATGTCGGATCTATTGTCCTCATGGATCTTTTATGGTAATACTTGGTGGCCATGCTATTTTTATTTTTGTATTATATTTTACATCATTACATATTTACATATCGTAATTAATGGTTACTTTCTACTTGTATAATTGCAGGTCTGATCCTACAGAGAACGATAGCGTAGAGGGTTTGAGGCCAAATGCACGAGGACCTGGCTTGGTAACATTTGGGGTATGATTGTGTTATGATTCAGTTGCTGTAGGATGCTTCATATTAGCTTTCTAGTTTATCAAGTGTCAAGTTTCAATTATTTTAGAAAAAACATTGACCATTTTATCTTATTATTGTTTCTTCCTTTCCAGCAATTAGTCTTATCGTAAGCTTATTATGGACCATGCTGATTGAACTTATTTCCTGTCAACGTGCAGCCTGATCGAGTGGCAGAATTCTGTAAACGAAACAAATTGCAATTGATCATAAGAGCTCATGAGTGTGTTATGGATGGATTTGAGCGTTTCGCCCATGGGCAGTTGATCACTTTATTTTCAGCCACTAATTATTGTGGTATGCATCCTCTCACTCATTTCATCACCTATGCAACATAATATTCGCTAAGATCGTGCATGCACCAGGCACTGCAAATAATGCTGGCGCCATACTTGTGGTGGGAAGGGGACTAGTTATTATCCCAAAGTTAATTCATCCACTTCCACCACCTGTTAATTCTCCTGAGTCATCCCCTGAACGTGCCATGGATGCCACATGGATGCAGGTCAGAATGAATATTTTTGTACTCTTTTAATTTCCTTAGTGAGCCGAAGCATTGATCAGATTGATCTTGTTTTATTTTACCAACATCATGCTTTAAATGGATAGTGGCGGTTTGAATGATTATTTTCCATACTCATTCATCCCTATTATGGAAGTCCATAAGCCATCATAACTCGTGTTGTTCTTGTCTTGTGGGATTAGGATAAGTTAACTCACAACGGTGGTGAAATTGTAATCATCTGCAGGAACTTAACATACAACGGCCACCTACACCAACTAGGGGACGGCCGCATTCTGCTGGCGACAGGAACTCTCTCGCTTACATATGATACATAGCCAACCCCCTCCATCTTCTTGACCCTGTATGTTTCTCGTCAGAAATTTCTTTGCCAGTTGCAAGGTACATACATTATACCTCGGGACAGCCAGCCAACAGAGCATCATGGACTCCCAATTTTTCGAGACATTGCCCAGTAGTTAAGTTCATAGTGACTCATCAGTGTTCAGTGCAGTCAGCCCCTCATTGGGAAGCTACATACATAACAGTTCTGAAGGGAAGAATGGAGTGTTGTCAGATAATTGTCGAAAAGCAGGAGTCTGTGTATTGTTGTCGTGGTTTACCTGTAACCGTAGTGTTGTACATGGTTGTTAGATCATTGTTCATCCAGAGCAAGAAGGCTTGTAATGTGTTCTGTATACCGTGTTCGTTACCGTTTAGGACGCTGCTTGCACAGCGCAGCTATACAAGTTTTACCGAGGTAGATTGGCTGGAGGAAAACTACCTCCTCGTGATGTTGTAACTGAATTGTGTTGTTGTTGATTAAATTTGTTATAGGAATGTTTACAATAAATTAAGTTTATTTGAGTAACCTCAAGCAAGTGATTGGTTCAAGTTGTATTCTGTTTGGAGCGTAGGAGGAATATAGGAATACTTTCCTTTTTTCGTTTCTTCAAGAAGTAGGCAGGAGCTCTGCTAATTTACACGAGTTTGCCACCTGTGTTTTAAAGACTTTTTTTTAGGCTTTTTGATAAAAAAACAACTTTTTTGCGGCTATATTTCACGACAGATTTTAAAATAAGTTCAACGCCATTGACACCAAGGCTTGGCCCGTTCAGTTAGGCAGGGAATATGATCTCAAAACTGTTCCAATCTGAATGGATGTTTGAAGTTATGACTTGAAACACCAGTGTTCCACTCACTCTGTGGCTTGACTAAATCTTCAGCCCCAATACGGGTGGGTAGCCACAGTTGGGTCGTTCTCTCAAAATACCGACGACATGCTACACTGCAGCTGGTTTCCAGCAAGCGCCACACGTCGGCGTGCAATATCCATGTACAGCGGACGACTGTTTTGACCCACCGAATATGCACATGAAACGAAACGGATGGAGGGCCCGAAAGCGTAAAACACCCAACTTCTGTTAGGCATTTTCATCTTCTCGCAACTCACTCAAGTACACAAAAACCCTGTGATTCATAATTTCTCCAAAGCTTTGGGTTTTCTTTACATGCAGTCATAGGAATGACAGAATAAAAATAATAATCTAAAAAAAATCCAGAAGGACATCGGAAAAATAAATTGCGCTAGAAGGAGGGCTCGAACCTCCGACCTTGTGGTTAACAGCCACACGCTCTGGCCAACTGAGCTATTCCAGCGGTGTTGGCTAGAAGCGTAAACCACTTTATTTGATAGAAGATACATTCCAATGTAAGAAATGAAGTGGCGAGCCATATAAGGTCCAAGCGTGACATACGATCTTACTTTGAGTAGTCACGCTTTACTTATAAAATGTGTAGATAATGTAGTTTCAATAAAAAATATACAAATCTTGTGGAAGTACGGTATCGTTTGATCTAAATATCATCGTACTTCTTATAAATATTCTTATAATTACATTAAGTTGTTACACAATTAGAGTTAACTATAAATCATAAATTATTTTTCATATTTACACATGCCCCCACCCTAGATCTGCTCCGCTAACAGTTGTTCCAAATGTGTCTACTACCCAAAAGACACCACGGGGATGTGTTCCAATAGGCACCTCATATATTCATATGGTATGATAATAAATATAAGTTTCATTAAACTCACTTTTTGATCAATTTGTTCATTGTAAATTGTCTCTACAAGGTATGTGACTTAATTGATCCAGCTACATGACAATGTGACGAGCAACTAGTCTGGCAATTTGTTCGGCCCATGCACAACGATTTTTTGGCAATTCCTTTACTGACTCATGAAAAGTCAGACTTCGTACCATGGAGTCTTACTAAAACCGGGATCTTCTCCGTCCAATAAATATATCATACGCATGGAACCACCAAGTTAGCCGTAACCGAAGAATAACCAATGTAATGGGAGCAACCGATATTAATCCAATGTAACGGCCCCAAAGTAATACCCTAACCCTTTTGCATGTTATTTTATCTTTCTACATCATCATGACATCATCAGATTAACATGATCGTTGACGGTGTCCCCGCCAAGGGGTCTCACACCACGTTGGTTCCTGCCCTAGTGGGCTGGGCTGAGGACCCCTAAGTCGGTTCCGTCCTAGGCCACTTTGAGTGGCTCATGGTGAAATACACAAAGACTCCGAAAGAATTTACAATCCGAAGATACCGGAGTCGCGGAGGACTCTATCGCCATCATCGTAGTCTGCCTTTTTCTGTAACCCTAGAACCCTCGCTATGTTATATAAGTGAGGGCCGGGTTCGTCGACATGACACATTACAATCTCTAGGTACTTTTACTTGTACTCTATACACTCCCTAATACAATATACACAAGCATGACGTAGGGTATTATCTCTTCCATGAGAGTCTAAACCTGGGTAAACCCGTGCTCATGTTACCATCGTGCTAAGTCACCTAGCTAGGATACCCTACCAAGGGATCTTTCGGATTTAGTTCGATAGTGATGACCCATACCGAATCTAGAGAAATTGAAAATGCTACTAATGCAAATGATGAATCACCTGTTACACCTAGCACTCCTATAAGCACTAAGATGTTTAATATAAATGAGGGCTATGTTACGGATGGGGAGATTACCGAGGGTCTTGTCATGGATGACGGTGCCCCTCAAGCTTGGGGGAGGCTTCTCCAGCTAGCTTTGACTGATCATCCACTTAAGAAAAATGAAATACTTGATATCTTTTATAATGGACTAGCCGATGCTTCTAGGGATTTTCTAGATAGTTGTGCTGGTTGTGTTTTCAAGGAACGAAGTGTGGAACAAGCTCATGAATTATTGGATAATCTATTGAAAAAGGACGACGTTGGATCATTCCCGAACCACTACCCAAACCAACTCCAAAGAAGAGAGGCATTATATTCCCTAGTCCAGAAGATATGCAAGAGGCAAAGAAATCTATGAAAGAAAAGGGTATTAAATCTAAAGATGTTAAGAATTTACCACCTATCGAGGAAATACAAAGACTTGATATCCCGATACATGTAGTGGAGGTAAATTCTCTCTATAGATTTGATGAAGGTGATATTCCTTATCATAATTCTCCTAGTCAATGCTTGGAGGGATTTGATAATTTTATCGTTAAGCAAAGAAAATTTCAGTATGCAAACTAGTGATCAATTGAAACATAATGCCATTATGATTGAACGTTTGAGTGACACATTGATGAGAATTACTAATGATGTTAAGGGCTTATGTAAACATGCATCAATGATTCAAACTCAGTTAGAACAAGTTTCTCAATCACAAAATGACTTGTTTAATGAGATGCATAATAAAATGAATGATCATGCTTTTAGAGTAATGACTAAAGGAGGCAAAATGACTTAGGAGCCTTTGTATTCTGAGGGTCGTCCTAAAAGAATTGAGCAAGACTCTTAGGTAGATAATAATGATGTATTCCGTTCACCTAGGAAGAAGAAAAAGAATAGGCCTTTGCATGCTTCTAGTGAGCCTACTTTAGAAAAAACCTCCCGAGAGTCCTAATAATGTTTCTATTTCTGATACCGAGACACAATCTGGTGATGAACATTCATCTAGTGATTCTGATAAAGAAAGTAATGATGCTAATAATAATCATGTTGATGCTCCACCAGATAATAATAAAGAATGTGATAATGATGTGGAAATAGAACCTGAAGTTGAGCTTGATAACCCACCTCCTAAAATAAAAGATATGATAAAAGAGACTTTGTTGCTAGGAAACATGGTAAAGAAAGAGAGCCATGGGTTCAGAGACCCATGCCATTTCCTAGTAAACTTGTGAAATATAAAGATGAAGAGGCTTTTAATCACTTTGTTGAAATGCGTAGACCCTTATATTTGAAAACGCCATTGACCGAAATTATGAAAATGCTTCCATATGCTAAATACATGAAAGATATTGTCACTACTAAAAGGAAAATACCGGAAGCTGAAATTTCCACCAAGCATGCAAATTATTCATTTGAAGGAAAAGTACCTCAGAAGCTAGGAGGTCCAGGAATACCTACTATACCTTGCTCTGTAAAAACAATTATGTTAGAACTTCTTTATGTGATTTAGGAGTTGGTGTTAGTGTTATGCCTTTTTATCTATACAGAAGACTTGATTTGAATAAGTTAACATCCACTGGAATTTCTTTGCAAATGGATGATAAATGAACTGCTTTACCCACTGGTATTTGTCAGGAGGTCCCCGTTGTGGTTGCTAATGTTACTATCTTAACGGTCTTTGTTATTCTTGATATACCTGAGGACGACAACATGTCAATTATCCTTGGTAGACCCTTTTTGATTACTGCAGGGGCTGTTATTGATTGCAACAAAAGCAAGGTTACTTTTCATGTTAATGATAAAGAGCACACGATATATTTTTCGAAGAAATGAAACCAAGTGAATAGTATCAATTCTATCGAAAAGATTATGACAATCATTATTGGAGGTTTCGAATTCCCTCTTCCGGTACCTGAAAGGAAATATCAAACTCTTATTATTGGAACAATGCATACCTCGGTTGAGGTAACTTAGTGTTTTACAAAAATTCTTCGGTTTCATGTTACTCGAAAACGGTTCGTTAATAAGACTTAATCAACCTAATTAATGGATCCTTTTGAGGGGCATGTAGTCGATGAATTCCGTAAGCACAACTCTCTGTAATCATGACTTACTTTCTGTTATTTAGAGTTTAATAAAATAAAATACCATGATTATCCTGTTTTCTGAATTATCTGTGCAATAAAAAAATGACCCAAAAATAAAAGTGCTCAGAATGTCGTAAAATTTTGCCACAATTTTTTAGTGAATATTTAGAATTTTTTGGCGCTGGACACGCCTCAGGAGGGGTGCACCTGTTATCCACAAGGCAACATGCGCGACCCCCCAGGGCACACCGTGTTGCCTTGTGGGGTCCACAAGACCCCACTCACTTAAGTCCACCAATCCACTTCTTCTTCTTCCTCTAGAAAAAATCGTGGTAGCTCTTGTTCTTGTGTTCTTGCCTCCAAAACTGAGATTTTTGATCTCTTAGCTCGAGACTCCGTTTCTGAAACTGTTTTGGGGGATTGCTCCTTGGTATGTAACTCCTCCATTGGTCCAATTAGTTTTTTTAGTGGATTATATTTTGCTTATTTTTCTACTGTTGGGCCTCTAAAAATGACCTTGCATGTTGAATTCATTGGGTTCTAAGTAGTTTGAATGCTTGATATAGCCTCTAGACACTTGTAGGAGTAGTTGTGCTATCAGTTTTGTTGACATTTTTTTGTGTGACCCAAGAATTTCAGAAATTTTCTCTGAGGAAAATGAACTTCTTTAGGAGGAGGTCCTTGGACGGTTCCTCGAGCCAAGAAGTGGCACGCCCATCGATTTATGAACCCCGTGAAAGTTTCATAGGGGGGGGGGGCGAGGTGAAGTCGTGTGAATGGCCATGGGACACCTTTATGATAGGCTTCGATATTAAGTAAGAATTTGAACAATATATTGAGAATGTCGAGCTGACCGACTTCCTCGCAGATAAGTGTCCACAATACTATCAACTTACTGAATCATTCATGGAACAATTTGCGTATCATTCAGCTAATCAAAGAGTCCTTTTTCATCTTTATGAGAAATCATATAGCTTGCCTCTAGAAAACTTCTGTGCAATTTGCATGATTCCGTATTGGGGTTCGCTTGCCGAACTGCAGAAAGTTGATTATGAGTTCTTTTTGCCTAGTCTGTATAATGGGGAGGACAAAGGTGTGACACAAGCTAGGATTAGAAGCTTGCAATTCCCAGCCGTTCGTTACTTTGCCACATTCAGTGGAAGATGCTTAATTGGTAAATGACATTAGTGCTTTATGTGCACCTGATTTGTGTATTTTGCATACTGCTATGACTGGAACTAATATATATATAATTTTGCTGCTATAATTTCCCGTAGCTTAGCAAGAAACACACGTGGTAATTTATATGGAGGAATTTATGCTTCTCGCCTAGCTAGGCACTATGGTATTACTGCTAAACCTAATGATCCCGTGCTTCCCCCTTAGTTTTTGAACTTTGATGCTATGCAGGGCCACGGTTTTATTGCTTATAAAACTCATGATTACGTCCATCAGCTAAAATTTGATAAGAACCATGATGTTTCTATTGTTTTGCCCGTGCCTTCGCTCTTTGTTTTTCAGGAAAAACAAAGGCACTATATTTATATGGAGGAAACTCGTGCGCACAATGCTGCAATAGAGGCCGCTCGCCTCGCCGAGGAGGCGGCACGGAACACCACTTCGAGTTATCACTATGACCATTATGCAGGAGCACACGGATATCACCGGTGGCCATGGACCAACTTAGGCCAAAAGCCTAAGCTTGGGGGAGTACGTATTCTCACCGACACTATATTCATGTTCACACATTCCATTCCATTTGTCGGTGTTCATCTTTTTCATTGTATATCCATGTTTCGCTTTATTTCACTTTTGCTTTCGTGTGTTTGATTTTTTTTTAAATCCCAAAAATATTTCTCGTTTTTTTTCTTTTTTCTTTCTTGTTTAATTAGTTTGTAGTAATAAAAGAAAACCCCAAAAGATTTTTCGTTCTTCTTTTTGTTTGTTTGGAGCTTTCCTGTGTAAATGATTTTTCTCGTTTTCGTTTTCTTCTTTGCGCTTTCCTCAGAAAACAAAAACTCCAAAAATATTTCAGTGTGTTCCTCTGAATTTCTTTTCTTTTCTCTGCGTCGTCGTACGTAGAAGATTATGTCGAATTTGTTAAATGGCCCATGTAGTTCCTATTAATTATCTCATGAAGAGCCAATATTTCCTTGTCTTCTCTGCTGAATAAAATGTTTGCAGCTTACAGCTTAGTCCACGACACTCTTGCACTATTATAATTTTCACATCATTCGGTTGTGAAAGTGAAAGGCAATAATGACGATATATTGATGAAGTGATTATGATGAAGAAAAGCTGGTATCAACTCTCCTTGTTTTTGTTTTGTAAATATGTTTAGTTTGTAATTCTTGATTCAACATATCATGAGTAAACATATTTGTGGTGACAATTAGAGGTTATACTTATTCATACCATGCTTAAGTATCTAGGAGTGGATAATATGTTATCTTGTGTGTCAACATGCATTAAAATGATTATGATGTAGTATGTTAGGATGGTATCCTCCTCTGAAGTATTCAAGTGGCTTGACTTTGCGCATGTTAAAGGCATGTAATAGATTCAAATCCAATAAAGACCTGATGATATTTATGTTCATAGTGTTTATATCCTACTCATGCTCGTGTTCAGTATTAATTATTCGCAATGCATGACTATGACCATTGTCGCTCTCTAGTTTGTCGCCTCCGAGTCTATTTGCTAGCATTCGCCTGTACTAAGCTGGAATACTGTGTGTGCATCCAAATCCCTTAAACCAAAGTTATTCCGAAGAGTCCACCATATCTACCTATATGCGGTATTACCCTGCCTTTCCAAGTAAATTTGTATGTGCCAACTCTAAAACATTCAAATAAACATCTGTTTTGTGTGCTCGTACCGCTCTCGGAGCGACAGGGAAGTCAATATCTTTCATGCTAAGCGGGTTATTCTCACGATAAGAGTTTATTCACACGTCCTGCACGAGATGAGACTTGTAAAAAATATGCTCAGTTCTGCATAATACAAATAAATAAATAAACAAAAACTCCCTCAGAAGGTTGATTGTTTGGGAACCGCTATTAATGTGTTTAGCATGGAAGATACCGAAATCCTGACAGGAAAAGCTCACCACCCAAATTATACTTTCATCTCTATTTTAAACCTTGAGCTCTGGTGCCTCTACAAATATCGGCTTCCCTCTGCGAAGGGGCATTCTATTTATTTCAATGTTATTTGATTTCATGTTATTTTCTTTTATTATTTGATTTATCATCTTCTCATTCAAAGCACCAATCCTGAGAGCGCTATTGTCATTTTTATGCATTGGGTCTAGTTATTGTTGGATGTGAGCATGACTGGATCTCTTCTACCCTGAATTACAATGTTTACTCGTTTCTTGAACTTCAGAGGTGCTCTGCATTTATGTTTCGCGGTCTCAGAGAGGGCTAGCGAGATACCATTTTACCATATTGCATCATAGTTGTTTTGACAAAGTGTTAGTATTCGAGATATAGTATTATTGCTCACTAGTTGATTATGTTATTGATGTGAGTAAATATAGTTTCTAATTGTTATCATTTGTATGTTTACATCATGACCTATGCTTAAAACTTGATTATTAGCTAAACTTATAAATGGAAACAATAAGAAAAGAGTTCACAATTTTTTTCTTTATCACTTTCAGTTTATAACCTAATTGCTTGAGGACAAGCAATGAGTTAAGGTTGGGGGGAGTTGATACGTACCAAACGTATCTACTTTTCCAAACACTTTTTCTCATGTTTTGGACTCAAATTTGCACAATCTGAATGGAACTAACCCGGATTGACGTTGTTTTTAGCAGATTTTCCATGACGTTATTTTTGTGCAGAAATAAAAGTTCTTAGAATCATATGAAAATTTGTGGATTTTTTTATTGAATAAATAAAAAATACTAGAATGAAGACCCACTGGAGAGGGGCCACCTGTTTCCCACAAAGCAATAGGGCGCGACCACCCCCCAGGGCCCGCCCTGTTACCTTGTGGGGGGTCCATAAGCGACCATTTGACCTAACTCCAAGACTATAAATTCCGTTTCACCGAGAAAAAAACAAGAGAGAAGATTTCATCGCGTTTTACAATATGGAGCCACCGCCACCTCTTGTTCTTTCTCTTGAGGCTGATCTGGTGCCTGTTTTGGGCTCTGGAGAGGGGGATTCATCGTCATCGTCACCATCAACCCTTCTCCGTCGACAACTCCATGATGCTCACCATCGGGAGTGAGTAATTCATTCGTAGGCTTGCTGGACGGTGATGGAGTTGGATGATATTTATCATGTAATCAAGCCAATTTGTTAGGGCTTGATCCCTAGTATCCACTATGTTCGAAGATTGATGTTGCTATGACTTTGCTATGCATAATGATTGTCACTAGGGCTCGAGTGCCATGATTCCGGATCTGAACCTATTATGTTTTCACGAATATGAGAGTGTTTTGGATCCTATCTTGCAAGTTGTATGCACCTATTATGTGTTATGATCCACAGCCCCCAAGGTGACAATAATTGGGACCACCTCCGGCGATGAGCGTAGTATGAGGAGTTCATGTATTCATCATGTGTTAATGCTTTGTTCTGGTTCTCTATTAAAAGTAGACCTTAATATCCCTTAGATTTCCTTATGGACCCTGCGGCCACGGGAGGGTAGGACAAATGATGTCATGCAAGTTCTTATTATAAGCATGTATGACTATATACGGAATACATGCCTACATTATATTGATGAATTGGAGCTAATTCTGTGTCGCTCTAGGTTCTGACTATTACATGATGAATGTTATCCAAATATCCATCACTGATCCAATGCCTACGCTTTGCTCATATTTCGTTTGCTAAGTTACTACTCTTGTTGCTGTTACAATCACTAAAAAACAACTACTATGACTGTTACTATCGTTACCCCTTACATCAAACTATCATATTACTGTGCTACTAAACACTTTGTTGCAGAGATTTAGTTTTCCACGTGTGGTTGAATTGAAAACTCAACCGCTAAGACTCCTAAATATTCTTTGGTTCCCCTTGTGTCGAATCAAAAAACTTGGGTGAAATACTACCCTCGAAGACTATCGCGATCCCCTATACTTGTGGGTTATCAACATTCATAGTGGAAGATGTTGTTTCCGTCCTATCCTCCCGAGGCATGTGATACGTATCCAATGTATCTATAATTTATGAATTATTCATGCCCTGTTAGCAATAATTTTACATGGTTTTGGTGCACTTTTATATGACTTTATATGATTTTCATGGACTAACATATTGACCTAGTGCCCATTGCCAGTTGCTGTTTTCTACTTGCTTTTGGTTTTCTAGAAAATTCATATCAAATGAAGTCCAAATGCAGCAAAACTTTTTAACGATTTTTTCTGGAAGGAAAGGGACCCCGGAGGCTTCGGGGGAGTACCAGAAGATCCACAGGGGCCCTACAAGGCATTAGGGCGCGCCGAGGGGGGTGGCCGCGCCCAGATACCTTGTGCCCCCCCTGTGGCACCTCTTCATGTGATTCCAATGCTGAAAATTCTTATATATTCGGAAACCCCCAAAAGTTAACATAGAACCTCCGCTCCGCCGCCGCAAGCCTCTGTTCTGAAGCGATCTCATCCGGAGCTCTTTTCCGGCACCCCGTCAGAGGGGGAAATCATGACTGGAGGCCATCTTCATCATCCCGGCGGTCTTCGTGTCGAGGAGGGAGTAGTTCACCCTCAGGGCTGAGGGTAGTAGCTATGTATTTAATCTCTCCATCACACACACACACTCTCTCTCGTGTTCTTGATATGGCACGATCTTGATGTACCACGAGCTTTGTTGATATAGTTGGATCATACGGTGTTCTTCCCTCTCTATCTTGATGGGATGAATTGAGTCTTTTCCCTGTGACACCCCAATTTTGTCCCTTTCTTTTTCTTTTGGATTTCTTTGGATTTTGATTTGATTTTCTTTTGGATTCCTTTTTCCATGGCTCTGTGGTCTTGAAACCTGGGAAGATCATCTCTTCTTCCTCTCCCAACTGGCTTGTCACTCTCAAATCCTTCCAAGATCATGTCATTTCCATCCTAGCCCAACCCCAATATTTATTTCTTGAGAATATTCCTTTTTCTATTAAAGGAATAACCCTGTTTGCCCTAGGTTATGAAGCAACCTATATTTTTGTCTTGCCATTAATTCCGACAAAATTCTCAAAATTCATTTGACTCATATGGACCTTGGATATGTAAAAATATTCAAGATTCCATGCTCATGGTGAGCACACCATCCAATCTTTGTTTCTGGTCATAATTTCAGTTTGTGAAGCAACTATATTTTATATGGCTCCATAATTTCTGAAATTTTACCAGAACATTCTCCTACCAATATAACTTCCCTCCACAAAATTTTGGATCATTTCATTTAGAAAATTTCTCTCAACAATTCCCCCAAGTTTCTGTCCGGAGGAAAGCATTCTGAAGGAAGTACCATTTTTATTTATCCAAATGGTAAAAAAGTTTTACAGTGCCTTCATATGCCCAAATGACCCCTCTCCACCAAATTTCAGCTCAATACATTCATCCATTTGAGCACAACTTCAATTTCCATTTTCTGTCGAGTGGGGTAGTTTGTGAAGGAAGTGCCATCTAGACCCCTCTATTTTAGATGATATTTTGCCAAAATGGTCACCTTAGTGATTGATCTCCCCCAGCTAAATGCTAGCATCTTTCACCAAGTGATCCTCCCCCACCCCGCAACAAACACCTTGCTGCCAAGGTGACTTTCTGCACACAACTCATCCTCCAAAGCGCCCATTTGATCCTAGTCGTAGATCTCATCTTTTTGAGTTGTGGTGCACTGTTTGACAAGCTCATTCGGGCAGAGCCGCACCATAGGGCCAGTGCACGCGGTGACCGCGTGGATTGCTGGCGTCGGGCATGCCAAAACGCATGCTCTGGACGTCGGGCCCCTCCGTCATCGTCCAAACGTCATGCTCGCGCCACTGCAACATGTCTACAACGTCTCCCTCCCTCTCCTCCGTCCACGCGCGTCCTCTGGACCCTACTCCCCTCCTCCTTCCTCCTCGGCGCACCACGCCGCACTGTGTGTCCGTGGCCGTCGTCGTCTTCCTCATGTCCTCTTCTTCCTAAAGTTCTCCCGAAGTACTATAATTTTTCCTTTTCTTTTTCTTCTTAGATGGACTAGGTGTATCCTTATTAATATTCTGAGAATCTTGTTCAATTCTTTTAGGACGTCCTTCAGGATATATGGGTTCTTGTGTCAATCTACCCCCTCTAGTCACAACTCTAATAGCATGATCATTCAATTTATTATTCATTTCAGCAAGCAAATCATTTTGCGACTTAGCAACTTGTTCTAACTGAGTATGAACCATGGATGAGTGTTTACCTAAACCTCTAACATCATTAGCAATTCTAAACATCAAGTCACTCAAGTGATCAATCATACTGGCATTATGTTTCAATTGATCCTTAACATACATATTGAAATGTTCTTGCTTAACAATGTAATTATCAAATTCATCCATGCATCGACTAGCAGTTTTATTATAAGGTATATCACTTTCATCGAATCTACGAAGATAAATTAACTCTACTACCTGTGTAGTGGTGTCAAATCCATGTATTTCTTCAATAGGTGGTAGATACTTAACATCTTCAATTTTAATACCTTTTTCTTCCATAGGTTTCTTGGCTTCTTGCATATCTTTGGACTGGGGAATAGAATACCTCTCTTCTTTGTAATTGGTTCAGGAGGTGGTTCAGGAAGTGTCCAATCATTAGCATTTTTCAACAAATTATTCAATAGTTCTTTAGCTTGCCCAACAATTCGTTCTTTGAAAACACAACCATTACAACTATCTAGGTAGTCCCTGGAAGCATCGGTTAGTCCATTATTAAAGATAGCAAGTATTTCATTTTTCTTAAGAGGATGGTCAGGCAAAGCTTTAAGTAGTTGGAGAAGCCTCCCGCAAGCTTGAGGGAGATTCTCTTCTTCAATTTCAACAAAGTAAAATTTTCCTATAAAGCAGCTTGTTTCTTATGAGCAGGAAAATATTTTTAAGAGAAGTAATATATCATATCCTGGGGGCTACACACACAACCAGGATCAAGAGAAGAAACCACTTCTTAGCATCACCCTTTAGTGAGAAAGGAAAAAGCTTAAGAATATAGTAATAGCGAATTTTTCCTCATTAGCAAATAGGCTGGCAATATCATTTCATTTTGTAAGGTGTGCCGCAACAGTTTCAGATTCATAACCATGGAAAGGATCAGATTCTACCAAAGTAATTAACTCAGGATTAATAGAGAATTCATAATCCTTATCAGTAACAAATATAGGAGAAGTAGCAAATTTAGGATCATATTTCATTTTCTCCTTCATAGATTTTTCTTTCAGTTTACTAAGCAGTTTCTTAAGATCCTCTCTATCATTAGAAGAAAGAAAGTCTCTAGCTATCTCCTCATCCATAACATAACCATCAGGTACATCATGCATTTCAATTCTAGGCGGATACCTAGACGGAATAGGTGAATCATAGTTTTCATCAATTTCAACATTCTCAAGTTCTCTAAATTTAGCAATATGAGCATCAAGCAAATCACCAAGTGGCACATGTTCAGTTTCATCTAGTATAGTAGTAGGATCATCATAATTTTCATTTAAAGCAGAAGTAGCATCATCAATTACTTGCGACATATCAGATTGAATAGCAGGTGGTGGTGTCGCAAGCTTACTTAAAACATAAGGTGAATCAAGTACAGAGTTAGATGGCAATTCCTTACCCGCCCTCGTCCTAGAGGGTACAATCTTGGTTTTAGCGTCTTTCAGATTCTTCATAGTGAAAATTAAAAATCCATGGTACACAATAAATAGAGCTATGCTCCCCA
Source organism: Elymus sibiricus (assembly GCA_039707655.1). Taxonomy (NCBI): domain Eukaryota; kingdom Viridiplantae; phylum Streptophyta; class Magnoliopsida; order Poales; family Poaceae; genus Elymus; species Elymus sibiricus. Next base: position 89,898,315 of record CM077663.1, read on the forward strand.
ATAACGGCGCTAGAAAAAGGTCTTGATAACCCACAAGTGTAGGGGATCGCAACAGTCTCCGAGGGTAGTATTTCACCCAAATTTATTGATTCGACATGAGGGGTGCCAAAGAATATTTATTGGTCTTAGCAGTTGAGTTGTTAATTCAACCACACCTGGAATTTCTTTCTGCAATGAAGTTTTTAGTAGCAAAGTAACAAAAGCAATAGGGACAGTAACATCAGCAAATTGTATTGATTGTAACATCAGTAGTAACAAAAGTAACTTAACAGAAACCAATAAGCAAAGAGCATAGGCCATGGATCAGTGATGGATAATTGATTTGGATGACATTCATCATGTAACAGTTACACACTCGAGCGACACAGAACTAGCTCCAATTCATCGATATAATGTAGGCATGTATTCCGTACATAGTCATACATGCTTATAATAAGAACTTGCATGACATCTTTGTCCTACCCTCCTGTGGCAGCAGGGTCCATATGGAAACTAAGAGATATTAAGGCCTCCTTTTAATAGAGAACCAGAACAAAGCAATAACACATGGTGAATACAGGAACTCCTCAAACTACGGTCATCACTGGAGATGATCCCAATTATTGTCACCTTGGGGTCTACGGATCATAACACAGAATAGGTGCATACAACTTGCAAGATAGGATCCAAAACACTCTCATATTTGTGGAAACATAATAGGTTTAGATCTGAAATCATGGCACTCGGGCCCTAGTGTAAGCATTAAGCATAGTAAAGTAATAGCAACATCAATCTCAGAACACAAAGGATACTAGGGATCAAGCCCTATCAAAATAACTCGATTACATGATAAATCTCATCCAATCCCATCACCGTCCAGCAAGCCTACAAATGAATTACTCACTCCCGGTGGTGAGCATCATGGAATTGTTGATGGAGAAGGGTTGGTGATGACGATGGCGACGATTTCCCCTCTTCGGAGCCCCAAACGGACTCCAGATCATCCCTCTCGAGGAAGAATAGGAGGTGCCGGCGGCTCCGTCTCGTAGAACGCAATGAAATCTTCTCTATTAATTTTTTCTCATAGAATAGGAATATATAGGCTTGGAATTAGGGTCAGCGGAGCCACATGGGCCCCACAAGGTAACATGGCGTGCCCAGGGGGTGGGCGTGCCCTGTTGCCTTGTGAGCAACTGGTGGCCCCCCTCCGGTCGATCTTTTCTCAAGTATTTTTTTATATATTCAATAAAAAATCTCCAAAAAGTTTTGTCCAATTCCGAGAACTTTGATTTCTGCACAAAAAATAACACCATGGTAGTTCTGATGAAAACAACGTCAGTCTGGGTTAGTTTCATTCAAATCCTGCAAATTAGAGTCCAAAGCAAGAGCAAAAGTTTTTGGAAAAGTAGATACGTGGGAGACGTATCAGTCTCCGAAGAGATCATTGTATTGAAGATCAAACGAGAGAGAGAGAGAGAGAGAGAGAGAGAGAGAGAGAGAGAGAGAGAGAGAGAGCCATCTAGCTACAGCTATGGACCCGTAGGTCATGTATGAACTACTCACACATCATGTGGGAGGCAACAAGGTTGATGAGTATGGTCGCCGTGATGGATCCCCCCTCCGATGGAGTACTAGAAAAGGCTTCCAGATGGGATCGTAGTGGAACAAAGACTTGCTATGGCGGAAAAAGTGTTTTGGATGCTCCCCTAGTGTTTTTAGGATTTTAGGGGATTTATAGAATGAAGAGGCGACAGAGGGGGCCCACGAGGGAGCCACAAGGGGGGAGGGCATGCCCTGCCCCCAGGGCGCGCCCCTGCCCTTGTGGCTACCTCGTGCAATGTCTGGTCTCCCTCCGATACTCCATGGTCTAGAAAAATCCACAAAAAGTTTCGTCATGTTTGGACTCCAATTGGTATTGATTTTTTGAAAATCCAAAAACGAGTAGAAAACAACAACTCACACTGGGCACTTAGTTAATAAGTTAGTTTCCAAAAATGATATAAAATGGCATATAAAGCATACATGATTGATAAAATAGTAGCATGAAAACATCAAAAATTATAGATACGTTGGAGACGTATCACGTCATTCATGGCATGATCAATATATAGGTATTACGTCTGTGATAAGTAGACCGAAACAATTCTGCATCTGCTACTGTTACTCTACCAATCGACTGCTATCCAACATGCATCTATGGTATTAAGTTCATGACAAACATAGTAATTATTCAAGAAAGATGACATAATGTAGACAAATTATGACCAAATAATATGTTCGGACCCCATCGTTTTATCCTTAGTAGCAACAATACAAATAAGTGTCTCGCTGCCCCTTCTGTCACGAGGAGAGGACACCGCAAGATTGAACCTACTACTATGCACTGATGACCCACAAGTATAGGGATCAATCTTAGTCCTTTCGTTAAGTAAGAGTGTCGAACCCAACGAAGAGCACAAGGAAATCATAAGCAGTCTTCGGCAAGGTATTGTGTGCAAGTGTTATGAGTAACAGTGATAGATAGTTTTGTAGCAAGATAATTCATAACAAGTGAGAAGTAACAATAGTAGCAAGGGTGCAGCAAGATAGCCCAATCCTTTTTATAGCAAAGGAAAAGCTTGAAAGTACTCTTATATGAAACAGACGCTCCCGAGGACACATTAGAATTCCTGTCTAGTCATGTTCATCATGTTGAGTTGATTCGCTTTAGTTACTTTGATAATCTGATATGTGGGTGGACCGGTGCTAAGGTGCTGTTCTTACTTGAACAAGCAACCCACTTATGATTACCCCCTCTCGCAAGCGTCCGCAACTACGAAAGAAGAATTAATATAAATCTAGCCATAGCATGAAACACGTGGAACCAAATCAGCCCCTTATGAAGTAACACATAAACTGGGCTTTAAGCTTCTGTCACTCTCGCAACCCATCATCTACTTGTTACTCCACAATGCCTTCCGTTAGGCCCATAACATGGTGAAGTGTTGTGTAGTCGACGTTCACACGACACCACTAAGAGAAGCAACAACATACACATCATCAAAATATCAAATGAATACCAACTTCACATGATTACTTATAACAAGACTTCTCCCATGTCCTCAGGAACAAAAGTAACTACTCACACATCATCAACATGTTCAAGATCAAAGGTGTAATAATGGTGATCAAGGATCTGGACATAATATCTTCCACCAAGTAAACCAACAAGCATCAACTACGAGATGTAATCAACACTACTAGTAACCCACAGGTACCAATCCGAGGTTTTGAGACAAAGATTGAATACAAGAGATGAACTAGGGTTTGAGATGAGATGGTGTTGGTGAAGATGTTGATGATGATTGGTCCTTCCATGAAGGAGGAAGCATTGGTGATGACGATGGCTTCGATCTCCCCCTCCCGAAGGGAAGTTTCCCTGGCGGAATCTCTTTGCCGGAGAGCAAAAGGGCCTCTGCCCAGGTTTCCGCCTCGATACGGCGGCGCTTCGTCCCGAAAGTATCTTCTTGATTTTTTCTAGGGTAAAACACACCATATATGAGAAGAGGGGGGGGGGGGGGTCGAGAGGCCTGTTGGGGCCCCACAAGCGGACATGGCGTGCCCAGGGGGGTGGGCGCGCCCTATTGGCTTGTGGCCAGCAGGTGGCCCCCTCTGGTATATTTTGGCCCAATAATTCTTATATATTCCATGAAAATTCTCTGTGGAGTTTCAAGTCATTTGGAGTCCAGTGAATTTTCAGCCATTTTCTTGGTTTTCAGGTCCAGAATTCCAGTTTCCAGTGATTTCCCTCTTTGTGGTGTACCTTGCATATTCAGAGAGAAAAGGCATAAGAATTATATCATAATGAGGAATAATGTACAAGAATAACATAAATATCAATAAGAATTCATGATGCAAAATGGACGTATATATCATGCACCATGTTTGGACTTCATTTGGTATTGATTTTCCCTCCGAAGCTTCTAGGTCTTCTTTTGGTCCAGAAAAAATCATCAAAAAGTTTCGTCACGTTTGGACTCCGTTTGATATAGATTTTCTGTAAAACCAAAAACAAGCAGAAAACAACAACTGGCACTTGGCACTGAGTTAATAGGTTAGTTCCCAAAAATGATATAAAATGGCATATAAAGCATAATAGATTGATAAAATAATAGCATGAAACCATAAAAAATTATAGATACGTTGGAGACGTATCAAGCACCCCATTACATAGTGGGAAAGAAAATAATATAGATAAGGTTCAAGATAGTGAGAGAACCCTATTGGTCTCCAACAAAGTTGATAATGCATATAAGGAAAACTATCTTGAAGATAGTGAGACAACCCCAAAGTCATCTCTTGATGTGTAGTGTTCGAGTTACTGGCCACTATGCTGGCACAAGCTCTTCAAACTTTCTGGCTAAATTAGTTACCACAACTTTGTTTTTGTGGTCTGCTAATGGACTGAATGTCCCGTTATTCGTTAGAGGGCCGTAATATCCATGGGCCACATACATACGGTGGTAACCATGGGCCACCTATGGGTCATAGTAGCCATGGGCCACCTACGGGCCGTAGTAGTCATGTGCCACATATGTGCCAGACTAACTGTGGGCCACAAATGGTTCGTACAAATAGTGGGCCACATACGGGCCGTAGTAACCGTGGGCTGCAAACAGGCCAAAACATAACATGGACCACAAATGGGTGAAATAACCTCGTACACCAAAAGGCCCAAAATGCAACATGGGCCACAAATAGGTAAAAGCACAACGAATCCCTTATGGACCCAAAACATGAAGAACTGTTAACATGCGGAAAGACATCATAGGCTTAATACTAACCAAATGCATAGAGAGCTGTTAATGGGCCGAAATACACGATGGGATAGAAACGACCCAAAGGATTAACATATCTTTAGTGGGTCGAAAGTAACCACATGCTGAATATGGCCCATTAGGAGAACATGCGCTAATGGACCAAAAGTTATAAATGACCGAAAATGAGCCCAAGAAGTTACTTGCTCTTAATAGGCTCAAAGATAACAGGGGATGAAAACGACCCAAACAGAGCATGGGCCATTAATGGGCCAAATCCATTACCTATTCTAGATGCTCTTAATCACCATGGGTCATTAAAGGGCCAAGAGAAACAAAAAGCCACGTACGACCGAAATACGTCACGGGCCACGCATGGGCCCAAAGTATCAACGGGCCGGAACTATATTGGATGGCGCACATGCCGCTAATGGGCCGAATTCAAATAGGTCATAACGGGCCATACGTACCTAGGCCGTAAATGGCTTATATGCAAACAAGCCGTTAACATAGTGTTAATGGGCTAACCTGCCAAATTTTGACCAAGTCAAGTGGGACCTAAGCAGGCTTTAGACTTGGCCGGCCTATTTACCTAAATGGGCCACTGTTGGGTTGTGCCATCTATTGGATGGGCGTCACCTATTGTAACATATAGCTAACACATGGCTCGGTTGGTGAATGAGAATATGACACGTGGAAAATCATCATTGGCCAGGGCTGTTAATGGGTACCCGATTAAACCTGCACACGATAGGTTAACAGTGGCCCGCTACAGCTGCTGCCATGTGTTTGTTACCCTTGACGAAACACTTCTATGATGTGCCATTTATCATCATGAAAGTGGAAACTTTTGTGATGATAAATGGATTATTTTTGTGGAGCACATGCCCGACACCATGGGTATTACTATCTTGATTCTGTCATAAAAACATCACAAATGTACATGGGTGATAGGAAACATGATCTACTGTGACAAAGACATATCATCACAAATGTGTTTTTTGTAGTGATGGTTGTTTGACATAGACCACGGTCATCCTACACCTCCATGGATTGATAAACCTTAGGTCATCCACTTGAGGGAAATTTGCTATTATCCTACAAAACTGTGTGCTTGGAGGCCCAACAAAGTCTACAAGAATAGAAGTTGTGTGGTAGACAACAGATTGCCAAACTATTAAGAGGGTATGCACCATGGATCTTGCGTGGAATCATTAAACACATAAAGCCAAATACCATCCTCATCCTATGTGTGAAAGAGTGATGTGAATTATCCTTGTTTTGTGCCCTTGACCAGTGTCGGACATTTGGTAGATTTATCCGACCAAATATGCAATAGGTCGGACGATTTCATCATATATTCTAAGGCAATCTCTGTCCCTGTCTAGATACCACTAGACATGCCCGAATATTGTGACAGAATATCCAATAGGTTGGATTCTCCAGCCCAGGTCAGAATGTCCGATATGACTAGATAGTGCACAACGGGCAAATTTTTTGGTTGACCTATATATACCCCCTTATTCTTCCTTGAGAAGGGGACAACTCCACTACACTCATACCATTGTTCCAAAAGCTTAAATCTTTGAGTCCTCCATTTCTAGCCATCCAATCCACTTCATATTTAGTGGGAGCAATAGGATCACCCGATCTACAGATCTATCCAAGAAAAACTCAAGTTCGTTGATCCCGTGAGATCATAGCAAGTATTTTTACTCTTGGGTTTGTGGGAAATCTAGACATTTGGTGTTTCCCGGGAGCTTCCAAATCATGTGATTGTGCCCTGGGCTCGTTTGTGAGGGTATGGTGCTCACCCCAAGAGCTACACCTAGTGGAAGTAAACCTAAGCATTCGTTGCTTGAGGTTCTCGAAGAAGAAGGTGAGATATTCGTTGTCGTGGGAGCATTTATTGTCATCCCCTATCCCCAACGGATATTAGCACACCCCCAAGGGCGTGAACTCCAAATTACATCATCATCTCCACCACTTTTGGTTATCTCTTAATAACCCTAGCTTTAATTGTTGTTGTTACTTGCTTGTGGCTTGCCTTGTGTAGCTTGCTAGCTTGTCGTAACATATCATATAGGGTTGTATCACCGAGTTGCATTTGTAGATAACTTGTATTTCTGCAATAGCCTCTAAAAGCAACTAAGAAAATAATTTAATATTCACTACAAAATTTTCTCTATTTTGCGATGCTTCACTTGTGTCACGTATAACCGTTTTTCGTCATGGAAAATACCCTGGCAACATTTTCCGGTCGTCACCCCCATCGTCACCGAAGTGCTGTCACAAGAAGTAAAATCTTAACGGTACCACTTCCTCTGTCACGCAAGATCGTATCTTAGGTGATGAACCAAACACCTTCGCCACAACTATGTCCTGCGACGGCCAAAAAATGTCACTAGAACTGTCACCGTACACTAACAACCGACCCACCATGTTTGACTAGTCAACGAATCTGACGTACGGGCCCATGATATGCTAATGTGACACCTTACATTTGGGCCCGACCAAGGTTTTATCACGGACGCCACCCGTCCGTAATAATCAGATTTGACCGGTCAAAGAGCCTGGCATGTGGGCCCATGAGATGCTAACGTGGCTGCTTACACGTGGGTCCAAAAGCTGGTGATGGCACACATTTCCATCACAGTTTATTCATTTCTCCAGCTGCCAATAAAATTTGATTTTTGAATTTAATTTTTAAAATTAGTAAAATTTCAAATATGAGAATGAAATGACTTTCGCTAACGCTAAAAACTGACATGCTTGACACAATTGTAATAATGATCAGCCAACTAAGGAAGTATCACACATGACATAAAAGGAACGACCATAAGTGCCACACATTACAAAATATAATAAGGGACGACCATAAGTTTCCGGACGAAGAAGACCACCATCAGAGTAGCGACATGTTGTTGTCAAAGCCCCCCAAACTGAGCTGTGACATGCTATTGTCATAGCCCGCCAAAGTAGGCCGTGACATGCTTCTATGAGAGCCGCCCTGCATCCTTAAGAGAAAACCTAAAGTTCCTTCCACTTGTGATTGCTTCTTTTCCATAGAAGCAACGTTCTCCTCTTGCATTCTTGAGAACTGCAATTTCATCTAGCTGCTTTCTTTGCATCTCTTCGATTTCCCGTTGATGCACATCCATTCATGCATTCAACTCTTCTTGATACCTATCAGCTGCTAATCTTGCAGCTAGCTCCTGAGTTGCAAGCCTCTCTTCAAGCTCTCTCATGCATTCATGAGAGGTTATCTTCTACCTGGAGGCAGATGACTCTCCCATGCTTGCAAGGAACGTGGTATGCTTGGAAATGCCCTCGTGAACGTCTACAACAATCTGCACAACTGTTTTTGGCTCTTCACCTTCTGCTGGACTTGCACCTAGCTTTGCCTTCATATCCTTCTACAATATGGTTGAAGCGTTGTTGGTACGGTGTGACAAACATAATATTTTGGGTGATACATTACATGTGAAATCCAGAAATTGTAGAACGCTTATGTTTGTCGCTGGTGCAATCTCAATCATCATCCTATCCTTCTTATGGTGTGGGTTGCGTCAAAAAATTGAACAGGTGTAGGTTTCTGATTTTGCTCATTACACTAGTACATCAAACATGATATGATGAACGTTATTGCCGTATGCAATTTACTTATGAAAATATATGATAATTTGCATGTACTAAGCTAGAGTGCTTACCATACTGTGATAAGCTGCAATGTAGCTTCTAGAGCCACTTTTATGGTGCAGCTTCACAACCCTTGGGTTTGGTTTATTCTTGGCACATATCTCCTATGGATTGAAGCATAAATTTAGTTTTGACCACATGGTATGGTAAAAGTTAAATCTGTCCGATTAGGCATGAATCACCTGGTAGTGCTCATTCTTCCACTATTTTACTAGATCTATCCAATCTTTATCTGTAATAGTCACTGGCTTCAACTGCAATGCTTTCTCCTAAGTAAGATCTTTAACCTTACTGTAAATTTTTGCCTTATGTCGGTGCGTGTGGTCACACACTTTTCTGAATGATACCATCAATCACTGCTTTGGCCAATTTAGCATCCTCTAGAAACTCAAACATTAGCTGCAGACATCATACACACATGCATGCTACAACATTTGGAGCGGCAAGATAAAAAGATGTGGTATGGCACAATTGCAAAAGAGATTCATTTCATGGCTGACCTGCAGTGAGTTAAAAACTTCAAGAAGAATATGCTTGTTCCCCGATACATTGTACTCCTTCCACTTGGTTTTTATGGGAATCTTATGTCAGACTTGATAGCCAACCACTCAAATAAGTTATGCTGCTTGCAGAGGGTCAATAGGTCTATTTGCTCCGTCCATGAAGTGAACCTTCATGCTACTTCATGTCCTTTCAATATCTGTTTTTAAACCACGCGAACAAGTAGGTTCACACTCACCTCGCCTCTTCTTCTCCTTGGAACATTTTGTCCTTTCTACTTGATGTTGTTGTGTGCAGATGCTTGTAGCCTAGTTTTCTGCCTCAGGATCATCTGCTTCATGATTTTAACATGAATTTTCTACAAGAGAGTTGCTATCTCGAGAGGTCAGATTGTCTGCTGGCGTGAGTTGCAAATCTTGTGTCATGTCCTCGTCATCATGATGTCCAAGCATCTAGGAATCATATAAGGCATCGTCTATGGCTGCTCTAGATATTGTATGTACTAGAGTTGGATGAATAGTAGCGTCAGTTTGCTTCTCATGTGTTACTTGAAAGACATGAGTGTACTTAAACACCAATGTGATGCAGCTACAAGATTTTGTAAAATTAAATTGTACTAGAAATGTATATTTTGGTACCTCAATTGCTTGAGGCAACTCTGGGGCGTCATCACCTCCCTCTATATTATTGTCACCTTCGTCATCGCCATTTTCCTGTCCTAAACCCTCTAGTTCATATACAGGGCCATTCGCTAAATATTTCTCCTCCTGCAAATCACATTTTTTCTGCCTGGTTTGCCCTTTTCCCGTGTCTTTCAAGCAACATTAGCAGTACCATATACAATGCACGTTTAAAGATATCCCCTATAACTGAGTTTGAATCCATTCCATTCTCCTTAAATTTTTCCGACATATGAATAGAATTCTCCCTTATGTTTCTTTGCCTCATTTTCTTATACTCATTTGGTGTGTTGGGTGTAGCAATTACAGAACAAAGACGAAATAATGAGATCTAGAAAAGAATCCACAAAGATACACCTCAATACGTAATCACTTGTAGAGGAAATATAGATGTGAAATGACGTTCTTCCAAACCTAGAACTATGTTTAATCATGTTTTGAATTGACTAGACAAAGTACACTGAATTGTAAACACTTGTACGGTGTCTAAATTGTAGTAATTCGGAGGAACGCAACATGAGTAACAACATGCGAACAAATCTATGACACACATGCAGGAAACACCCGGATACGAACCCTAAGGTTGAACTCGTGTGGGGTTAACCATGGACTTCCTTAATACAAGCAGATAAATCGAACATGTCTACATATACAAAAACCTAGACAGATCTTCAATACCCGGGGTAGTGAGGGAGGGCAAGATGATTATTACTTGTCTGTTTACGATTAGTTCTTGTCTTCAGCGTAACAGGATCCTTGCGGAGCTTGCCACTCCGAAGGTTGCCTCCCGTCATGTCGCTCGATGGCGCCGATGAGGGAAACGGATGGCGCTGGGAGGGTTCGAGATCTAGAGGAGAAGTGCGGAGGAGGGGCGGAGGGAAATTATGAGTAAGGTTTACTGGTAGCAACAAACGAGGCATTTATTGACGGTGGGAAACATTTAGCGCGAGCCCTTTTGGAAATGTAGATAGGAAGGGAAAATAGTCAGGGAACAAAGAAATGGAGGGAACCAAAAAAATTGAGTGTACAAACTATTTTTTGTTACAGAGACAGGAGAGCTTTCAGAAAGAACGTGACCACTTTCAGAAATAACGTGAACACTTCCTGGAAGAATCTGAACGATTTCAGAAATACGATTCGGGCACTTGTACACACATATGTTTTTGTTCTGATCTTCTTGTGCACACATGTGTGTGGGTTTGAGCGTGATGTTCTTTTGGTGAAGAAGCCTCAAGTGAATTGGGCATTGTATGGTTGTACTTTGATATGAATCTGGGCATGCTGATCGATCCATATATGTGTGCGTTTAATTTGCACAAGCTAACCATTTTTTTTGTAGTGAGCAGTTACTTGCCTTGACTATGTCACTTCAAGAATGGTTGAGTCTAGACATGTTCATTGTGTTATGCATACGACATCTTCTTTTGGCGAAGAAGCCTCTAGTGAATTGTGCATTGTTTGGTTGTACTTTGAATTGAATCCAAACATGTTGATCGATGCATACATGCATGTGTGCGTTTAATTTGCAGAAGCCAACATTGTGTTATGCGTACGACATGTTCTTTTGGTGAAGAAGCCTCTAAAGAATTGGGCATTGTTTGGTTGTACTTCGGTTTGAATCCGGATATGTTGATCAATGCATACATGCATGTGTGCGTTTAATTTGCATAGGACAACCCTCAATTTTTTTGTACCGAGCAGTCACTTGCTTTGACCATGTCACTTCAAGAATTGTTGAGTCTAGACATGTCTTGTGTTATGCGTACGACATGTTGTTTTGGTGAAGAAGCCTCAAGTGACTTGGGCATTGTTTGGTTGTTCTTCAATTTGAATCCAAAAATGTTAATTGATGCATACATGCATGTTTACGTTTAATGTGCACAAGCCAACTCTCCATTTTATTTTACTGAGAAGTCACTTGCTTGAACATGTCACCTCAAGAATGGTTGAGTCTAGATATGTCTTGTGTGCTACGTACGCCATCTTCTTTTGGACAAGAAGCCTCATGTGAATTGGGCATTGTTTGATTGTACTTTGATTTGAATTCGGACATGTTGATCGATGCATACATGCATGCGTGCGTTTAATTTGCACAAGCTAATCCTATTTTTTTTGTACTGAGTAGTCACCTACTTTGACCATGTCACTTCAAGTGGTTGAGTCTAGACATGTCTTGTGTTCTGCGTACGTCATCTTCTTTTAGTGAAGAAGCCTCAAGTGAATTGGGCATTGTTTGGTTGTAATTCGATTCGAATGTAGACATGTTGATGGATGCATACATGCTTGTGTGCGTTTAATTTGCACAAGTCAACCCTCAATATTTTTTGTACTGAGCAGTCACTTGCTTTGACCATGTCACTCCAAGAATGGTTGAGTCTAGACATGTCTTGTGTTTTGTGTACGACATCTTCTTTTGGTGAAGAAGCCTCATGTGAATTGGGCATTGTTTGGTTGTACTTTAATTTGAATACTGACATGTTGATCCATCCATACATGTGACCTTGTGCACGTCAATTGAAATAATGATGTTCATCATGTATATATTATACCATAGATTTTACACATTACAAAATTTACGTTAATCCTAAAAAAACTTATCAAAAGTTAACTAGTGAAAATAAATTATGGCCCTATGAATTCGAATTTAGGATCGTATTCGGATTAAAAAGTAATTTGAGGAAACTTAATTCAGTACACTTTCCATCATCCGATGGAAGATGGACGACCTAGCCTGTGTCTGCCTCCTCGCATCCCTCCATAGTCAAGCTCGACCGCATTCACACAATTAAAGTTCCCACCACTCTACACTATGCCACCAGTCTTTTAATGAGCGGTTCCATCTCATTCACCATCAAATCCAAGAAAACCCTCAATCATCTGTCTGTAACGATGGTGCGTAGGACCCCCCTCCTTCCCCCACATCTCTATGGCCGGCGACAGGTCGCATCGGTCACCTCCGTCCCCCAACGGCGGCTCCGTTAGAACCAAACCCCCTCTTTCCTTTGATCCGGCACCAGCGGGTGTTGCGTAAGATCCAAACCCCTCAGTGACAACGCCGGCTCAGGCACTCGACTGTTTGTAGCGAAAGAGATAGTTCGTGGCCGAGGAGATTGAGGATATCGGCGATGAACATGTCGCACCGCAGGAGAGCCTCATAGAGATAGTCAAGGAGCCCACCGAGGAGGTCCTCCGTAAAGCAGAGGAGGCAGGCCACGACTGCGACCGCCTCCTGGCTTGATTCGACCAACTTCGGGAGAGATCCCGCCGCCAAGTGGATGACATGCAATGTGAGATTGACCGCGTCGGCCTCATATTAGCCGAGCTCTTCCACGCCATGGCTGCAACAGAGCTGGAGGCGGCTTACAATATCTCCAACGTGACTGCGCGCATGGAGGAAATCATCCGCGCGGCTGAACGCGTGGCCGACGAGGATGTCTTGGCAGCGGGCATCAAGATGTCGGTGACCACGTCGTATTCGGAATACATGGTCTGCCAGTCATTCACGGAAGTAGGCATCACTAATGATGCGTGCTACGCCAATAGGGAGGACGACGGTGGAGAGGAGGAGGTGGGCAGCGGCGAGGATGAGGACGACAACGATGATGAGGATGACGACGGCGACGATGAGGATTAATTTCAAGTAGTTTTGTTAGGTTTCTAGTACTATGCTTGTTATTTATGTAAGTACTTTTGCTAGTATTGTAATGACATTAGTTACTATCTAGTATATGTTTTATTTACTTCTCCATGGAATCCACTTAATTGTTGTGCTACCATTACATCCATTTCTGGAAGTGACAACACCATTTTGCATGCCATTCAGGTGGTCACCACGACACTGGCATCCACTTCAGGCGATGACCATGCCCTTTTACCTGCAATTGAGATGGTCACCACGGCATTGGGATCCGATTTTAGGCTGTCCCCACGCACTGACATGTAACTCACGTGGTCAGAATGGGACTGACATCCAATTTCAGACGGTGACCATGCCATTGGCATCTAACTCAGGTGGTCACCACACCAATGTCATTTGATTTGAATCGGTGATCATGGTCATTTGATGGCACCCAAGAGTAATAGTAGCACGCGACTATGAGTGGAAGACATGACATAAAGTCGTTTCAAGCGTTAATATTGGTTTTTAATCCAACTGGCATGGTGCAACTCCTTAAGTGCGTCAACTCCTTGGTTCAACTCTAGGACATTAAATTTTTTATGCTAATGATTTGTTTTTCATTTGTTTTTCTGTTGCTGTCAAGTGGCCCCACACAGGGAGACATATAGTCACATCAATGCCGGCGCCGCTCATCTTCCACACTAATCCATGTCCGCTCCTCATTCCAATCCCCAAACCCCCCTCCCATCGCCAACTTTTGTGCGGGACTGCCGTCCCCTTCACTGCCTCTCATCTTCAAAGAAGATCGCCTTTGCCTACTGCTGCCGCCGCTGACCACCTCGACGACATCAAGAAACCCTAGGCAGGCAGATTTGTCGACATAAAATGCAGGTAAATCCTTCTTCAATATCTTTGCTTCCGGTTTAAATCTAGTGCGAATGCTATCTGTGTACTGAATCGATTGTTTGGATTCGCAATGCCCAAAGTGTTTGGACACCATGGGTATGTGCGAAAATGGCCACATCATGTACACCGAAACCTTCTTCATAAGACTTCCAGTTGGCTATGAATATATGTGACGATTGATATTTCTACACTCATTTCACCTTTGTTTAAGCCGAGATATTTCATTTAAAGAGAGATATTCGCTCCAATATTGCTACTAATGGCTAATGGATGCAAAGGGTTCCACAAATCCTCTCTTTAATGTTTTCCACAGGAAATGGTCTAAAAGGGAAGAAATCACATGTCGGAATGAAAAGGAAGGAAAATGGAGGAAGAAAGAATCAACAGAAGCGTCTGTGCAAAGAGAGAGAAGCAGAAGACGACGTTCCATACGGGCGCACACGCCCATTTGGCGTGGATTTCGAGGCAGATTGACTACATGAACAACTTTTATGAAGGTGACCCCATCAAAATATCAACAAAACAGCACCAGGAGCAACGAGCAGAACCTCTTCATCATCGTCCACAAACCCTAGCCACCGCCATTTCCATCTCCATAGCCATCTCATTTCCACCACCATAGTGCTCTTGCATATAGTTCATACTTGTAATCGTGCATCGCACAAGGTATCCATTGTAAGACATATTGCAATCAATCAATCTCAAGATGTGTTCTTCAATCTTTTATACTTGCGATCTGATCTCCATGTGTGAGTAGTTCGGTAAGGTATGGGTTGAGGCATGAGCCTTACAACCCAAGGTATTTGATGAGGGGATCAATGGAAGACTTTGACATAACATCCCGTATGTGTGAAATAAAATTGTTTTGTGAAGATGTCTCTTGTCTTGTCCGCGGTCTTCATCCGTGCAGGTGCCCAGTATCATGAAGATCGTGCACCAGTGAGGCTAGGAGGAAGGAGACCGTGAAGTGTTATACCGAACACCGATAACAGTAAGGTTCAGTAGGGTAACATGGATCATATCCTTGGGGATATATGAGGTGTAGTCATTAAACACCCAAAGCTTTTGTCTGCTTTCTTTATCCTAATTATCGAGGCAACCCCGCACGATGGATAGAGCCTTTGGTAGGACAACTGATTCTTGATGCAGGACTCATGTCGGTCAAGATGTTATTTGGACACATCCCCCACTCCGATATGAAACAAGCACATCTCGATGGGTGACTTCCCGAGCACAAATTAATATCTTATTTGATCCCAACACAAATAAAAGGTTGTAAGCATTAAGACCTCATACCCGTACCTCTTTTTATTATAAATGTTTGGATCACTATTTGCTTCCTGAGCCGGTCAAAAGATGGATTTGACACTTCGACAAAAGCTTGCTAGAAACCATCGCTTCAAGGGAATCTTCCTCTCATGGGTTCGATAACCCAGTGTCGGTGTCAAAACCGGCGGATCTCGGGTAGGGGGCCCCGAGCTGTGGGTCTTGGATCGATGGGTAACATGAGACAAGGGAGATGGTGTTTACCCAGGTTCGGGCCCTCCTATGAAGGTAAAAACCCTACGTCCTGCTTTGTTTGTATTGATGATGGTGTATCGAGTACAGAGTTGATCTACCACGAGATCGTATGTAGTGGTCTAAACCCTAAGAGCTATGCTCGTATGATGATATGATCTATGATGATCTGATTGTCCCTAATGACTAGCCTGGCCTCGGCTTATATAACACACCAGAAGCCTAGGATAACAAGAGTCCTAGTCGGCTACGTCGGTGGAGAGGAGTCCTTGTCTTGATCACCAAGTCTTGTGGAATCTTCCTCGTATGCATCATGGGCTGTCCAAACTGGCCCATTAATGAACCGCCCTGGGGGTCCTCAGCCCGACCCACTGGTCGGGAGACGACGTGGTGAGTACCCCCTAGTCCAGGACACCGTCAGTAGCCCCCTGAACTGGTCTTCAAGTTAGGGACGCTCCTCGGTTCTTCCAAACAGTTCGTCGTCTTCGGCCGTCGGTCTTGAAAACTGGTTCAATAAATCTTCCCATCACCGATCTTGAGGATCGCCGAGGTGAATCCGAAGAGTTCACAAGTCAGGCATCCGAGGAGCCCCTTTAAGTTATCGGCCTGTATTAATGCCTCATTATTTTTACGCCACAACTCGGGTCCGAAGTGTTTCCCGTGTGGCGCTATACTCTTGTGTCCGAGCTCCAACGCCGAACTGTATCCGAGGTGTCTTTCTGAGCCTGAGCTCCAACGCTGGTCGGCATCCGAGGTGTCATAGGATACCTCGGTCTCTGAATATTTGAAGTAGTTCATCCGAGCTTAAATATCGGGATAGTCTTTTATGGAGCCAGCCGTTCGCATTCGACCTTTATGCCGGACTGCTTCCGAAGTGTATTCGATCTTGAGATTTACGCCGGAATGCTTCCGAGCTCCAACGCCGGACCGCATCCAAGCTCCAACGATGATTAGCGTCCGAGGTGTTATAAACTACCTCGGTCTTTAAAAGATTGAACGAATTCAGCCGAGCTTAATGCCGGAAATGCCCTCTATGGAGCCAGCCACTTGCGCCCGAGATTTATGCCGGACTGCTTTGGAGGTGGTGCACCACCCCGACCACGGGCTGATTTTTTGTGGATATTTTCGATTGGTGCAATTTATTCTCTACCGAGATATATAGCCAGTAGCCCTCAAGGTGCGTGTCGGTCTAAAACCTGAGATGCCCCTGAAGGAAAAAATAATAATCAAAATAAAACCACTAATCCCAGTAGCCCCTGAGACTTAGGTCGATTTGCAAAATCGTCCTGAGGATCAAGTTCTTGCTCGGCGGCATTCGTTAGGGGTGTAAACGCGGTACGCAGTAATTTCTGAGACTCGGGTTGGGTGCGGCCGACCAACCTAAGGATCGAATCTCCTCAGAAACCGTATTGCACTTTGAATTTGCTGCATTGAATATGCAATGCAGTAGCCCCCGAGCCTTAATTTGGGCACGGGTGGTCGAATTAAGGATCGATATTTGTTTGACACAAACTTTGTTACGTTTGACACAATTTATGTGTAATGATTCTACGTATCCAAGTACTTTACATTATTAATGCTCAGATCCGCATTGTACAAGACTTTATTGACCGACCATCGGCTTCAACCTCCTTGGCTAGTAGCCGAGGAGTGTTTGTAATACTTTATAAAGCCTTTATAAGGGCAAAGATTTACGGCAAACAAGGCAATCCGGCCATGCGGTTTTATAAACAAAGGTACGCGGAGAGATATGTTATAAGAAACATCTTCTGGGAAAAATAGTTCATTTATAAGTTCCTTTTCCCAGGATATTATGTTGACCATGATCGTGAAACCTCAAATCCGATCAATGTGGGAGGAAAATATTGAGGATTTAGTTCGGGGAATGTTCCCGAACTCTGTGACCTTTAATGAACCAAAATTTTCACTTCCGTCGTTGCCGACCAATTATATTCTTAAGATGGCTAGCTTTCGGCTTCACCCAATCTGAGGTACTAACCCGGATGACCCAGAAGTAACAATCACAGAGGTGCTCCCTTTACCCCCTAGCCGAACAATCGGGAACGTAGTGGGTAAGCACAGGAGCCAGGCAACCCAGCTTGGCCAAAATCTTAAGTCAAACTGATGCATATCTATGGCGTTATAACGATCACTATGGAAGGCAGCGTTCGTATATTAAATACAAACGCTGATGATATGTTGGGCTCTCCAGGAATCCCAATGTATCTATGCCGAGGTGCCACAAGGAACCCTCGGTATGGTTTATTTTGACTCCGTCGCGACTGTTTATAATCTGAAAGTGGCCTATCGCCGGCTTCAACCCCTTTGTAGATGCTACGTAGGGTGTTTCCGTACAAACAAGACAACCCTTAGCCGACGTCTCGGTGCCCGGAGGCGGTTGTGTTCGTGGAAACGAGGCAATCAAATATTTAGGCTTTATAACTTTCACTTAGTCATAGGAGCATATGTTTGGGGGCAACTTAATAGCCCCCGGTATACGTCGACTCCCTGGATTATTCGAGGTCGAACCACCCACAACTTGGCCTTTTCAAGAAAGAAAGGCCCTTCGTTTTACTCGGATAACCTCGATCGGCTATATTTGGTTGAACACTGCCTGCGGTTCGCTGACCGATTTATGCTTGTTGTGACAGTCAGCTTTCGGCTTTCTCCAACTGAGGCACTTAACTAGTTAAACCGGAAGTGACAATCGCAGTGGTTTCTCCCTTTACCCCTTAGCCGAACAAAGTGGAAACGTAAGGGGTAAGCACAGGAGCCGGGCAATCCAGCAATGGACCAAAGACACAACTCGAAATCAATGCATATAAATGCGAAATACCGAGGACATTTTGCCGAGGACTGCATGGAGTACCTCGGTGTTTGGTGGGTTCGGTGTTAACCGCAGACCCCCTTTAATACTGCCGATGCGTGAAATGCATCTGGCATTGTACTACAAGGGTTATGCTCGGAAATACCAAAAAACTTGTGCAAAAAACTTTATTTTAGATAAAAGAAAATTGTGCCAATCCAAAATTGGTCTAAAATTTAATTTGTGCTTCGGTCGTGGTTTAACCTGATACATCCGATCTCCGGACTCCAAGCGGGCCAGCCTTTGGCTTCAACCTCCATATCCCGACGGCGGAGTGTTTCTCTGAGGCCTGTTTAGCGAACTAAACTCGAGCGGCTTTAGAAAGAAACCAGGCTATCCGGCTATTGACCACATGCTAGTGTCAGAAAAAGGAGTAGTAGAAAAAGACTTTCCAATGACTAAGAAGAAAACACAGTTATTATAAAACGGCTCATACAAATTTAAGAGCCCCTGGTTAAATCGGGTAAATAAATTTTTAACAAACAAAGTTTTTTTTTGTTTAACAAAAAATATAATGTTTGATTGCACCGAACAAAAAATAAAAGTTCAAAGAGAGCTGAGCACGAAAACGACTTAGCTGGTTAATGTGCTCGGTGCGGTTCGGGGTTGTGGCGTGACGAAGACGTAGTCCTCGGCCTGGCAGGGGTCCCAGCCCCCAAGCCCGAGGTAATCGAGAGCTCGGGTCGAGAAGTGGCAACGCAACACGGTTGCTGCGGCGAGGCGAAGCCCCCGGTCCAGCCGAGGAGAGTAGTTCGGCAGCGTGACAGTGAAGCCCCCAGGTCCGTCGACCATGTCGACGACACAATTTTGTTGATGGAGGCGGGACGATGATGTAGGCACGCCAAGGTGACCGCATGACACAGCCGAAGTTGATTACCTGTGCACACAATATAGTGCAAACCAAGAGTAATAACAAATAAAGGTAATAATATATTAAAAAATCTTCTACTTAGTTAATTTAAGTGAAGCAAATAAGTAAAGGAATATGTCCTGGGCGCCGAGGTGCCTGAGCGAAGAGTTCGGCTTGACGAAGTGGCAACGCTGCAGGGTCGATGTGGAGAGGCGAAGTCCCTGGTCCAGGTAACATGGCGAAGCTGGTCGGCTGGTGACGCCGAAGTTCCTGGAGCATGTTGATGAAGAGATGCCAAAGCCCCCGGTCTAGCCGAGGTGACAGAGCAGGTCGGCTGGTGACGCCGAAGTCTCATGCCAGCCGAGGTGTCGAAGCAGGTTGACTGGTGACGCCGAAGTCTCACGCCAGCCGAGGTGTCGAAGCTGGTCGGCTGGTGATGCCGAATTCTCATGCCAGCCGAGGTGTTGAAGCTGGTCGGCTGGTGACGCCGAAGTCCCCGGAGCGGGTTGATGAGGAGATGACGAAGCCCCCGGTATAGCCGAGGTGACGGAGCAGATCGGTAAGGTGACGCTAGAGCCCCATGCCAGCCGACGTGTAAAAGCAGGTCGGCGTGGTGGACGTCAGCTTGAAAAAGTAATGGCGCGGCGATGCCGACGTAGGTCGGAATTTGTGACGAGGTCAATGCTGGCTTGATGAAGCAACGGAGCGCCCGACCCGTACAACCCGCGGATGACGAGGTTCTCTTGATGATTATTCGGC
The DNA here is from genome assembly GCA_039707655.1 of Elymus sibiricus. NCBI lineage: Eukaryota > Viridiplantae > Streptophyta > Magnoliopsida > Poales > Poaceae > Elymus > Elymus sibiricus. The sequence goes on from CM077663.1 coordinate 89,918,488, forward strand.
CCTCGCGATGCCGAACTCTTGGTCGGTTGACCGAGGTGATGAGAAAATTTCCTTCAAGAAGGATGTCTCACAACCCGTTCATGAAAAAGATGAACTCGGGTCAGATTAGTTTTCGTGTAGAAAATAGATCCAAAATTCGTTGTACTCATTGGACGTTTCCCGGAGTTTGGACGGTCGGATCGAGCTGAAATTTTGAGGGGTGATCGGTATAGGAATGCCGCAGCCGATGAACGGTGGGATTTCCCAACGGATATACGAGATAGATACTGGACACCTCGTCCTAAACTCATCCAGATTCCCGTCCAGATTCGATAGGGCTCCGGTATATTGGAGATTGCCGGAGATTCCTCCATCGGAACGCGATGAAATTTTACAGGGTTGTTGTAGATACAATTCCGCACAATTCCACCGAAGCAAATCGTCAAAACGACGCTCGATGAAACGGGGACGACGAGCACAAATTCGCTGTCCAGAAAAAACTGCAATATGCAGACGAGCCATCGATCCTTCTAGCGATCCCACAGCGGAACTCTCAATGAAAGCACCAATGTCGGTGTCAAAACCGGCGGATCACGGGTAGGGGGTCCCGAGCTGTGGGTCTTGGATCGATGGGTAACAGGAGACAAGGGAGACGGTGTTTACCCAGGTTCGGGCCCTCCTATGGAGGTAAAACCCTACGTTCTGCTTTGTTTGTATTGATGATGGTGTATCAAGTACAGAGTTGATCTACCACGAGATAGTATATAATGGTCTAAACCCTAAGAGCTATGCTCGTATCATGATATGATCTATGATGATCTGATTGTCCCTAATGACTAGCCTGGCCTCGGCTTATATAACACACCAGAGGCCTAGGATAACAAGAGTCCTTGTCGGCTACGTCGGTGGAGAGGAGTCCTTGTCTTGATCACCAAGTCTTGTGGAATCTTCCTCGTATGCATCATGGGCTGTCCGAACTGGCCCATAAATGAACCTCCATGGGGGTCCTCGGCCCGACCCACTGGTCGGAAGATGACGTGGTGAGTACCCCCTAGTCCAGGACACCGTCACCCAGGGTTACCTGTGGGGAAACAGGTGCGGGGTACTCTTTTCTGTTCCAATACCGAATCAATAAAAGGAGGTATCAATAGGATGTTCTTTCATTCATGGTGTGCCTGAATTGATGTTAGTTACTTCATGAAACTGTACTAGTGGTGTGTGATTTAGGCCTTTGTTAAGGTCATGACCATGGCCGACCTGCATGCAACTGACTAACAGTCAAACTAATACGTGAACATACATGCAGCTTGTTTACATGATTGCTTCATAATTACAAAGGAGTGCTGATAACATTTTAGATCATTCACATTGCTTTCAAAAAAAAATCCTAGCAATAGTTATCCATGCATAAATTGGGAAAGATGATAAATATAGAACCGTATAGTTTTCTGAAATTTATGCCAGATAGTGCCAATTTTTGTTAATGCTTGAATAGGCATAATGATCTCTTGGAAATTCATCTTGTCGTTTTGTGTAAGTATGTAAACAAGCATGCCATTGTTAAATTTGTGAACATGCTGACATAATCCATTGTGAATTAATGGACAATTGGTATATGTACTTATTTATGACTTGTAAGTGCAAAAATGCTCTTTGGAGGACGAGCTCCATGGAGCTCGTTTTTTTGAAAAATTCGAAAATCATATTTTTAAGTTTCAAAAAATTCTGAAAAAAATCATACACGTTCATACGGATGTATAATACATGTGTGTGAAATCTGACGAGGAATACATTAGGGTGAGAGCTACACAAAAAAGACAAAATCGTGTTTTTTGAAAGGGCGAACAATACATTACTGTTCACCGAAAAATGGAGGAATTTGTCTTTTTTGTGTAGCTCGCACCATAATGTATTTCATCGTCAGATTTTACACACATGTAAAACACATCCATATGAACGTGTATGATTTTTTTCAGAATTTTTTGAAACTTAAAAATATGATTTTTGAATTTTTCAAAAAAACGAGCTCCATGGAGCTCGTCCTCCAAAACGCCCCACTCTTGTAAGCGTAACTATTGCAATCCTTCCATTTATCCATAGTTCATCTCATGCTTTGCAAGAAAACAAGTCCTATAGAAACTGGTCACTTATTCATTTCAAAATTCCTCTGCTAAGCCTCGGCTTCAAATAATGCATGGCTTTCTTTTCTACTGTTCTCTCGTAAACTATGAAGGAAAAACGTTTTTCACTGGACCAACTTGGAGGGAATTTGCCAAAGTATAAACATTCCAAGTTGACATGAAGTTGTACTTTGATATTAGCAGGCATGGACCTCAAATCGATGTGGATTTGGACAATGTTCCAATGGTTCATCCGTGTAAGTGTTCTCAAACATATATACCTTGCTTACGTACACTTGTGTTTACTTGTCTGTTCTTAATATAAATATCTCCACATGTTCTCAATCTTGTTTATGTATATCTGCTAAGCTTACTATGCGACGTCGGAAGAAATACAAGAGATAGTTGACAACATGAAACTTACTGCTGGAACCACATGTATGTGGAAAGATATGCGGCATGCCATCATTTTTGCTGACAATATGATAACGCTTGTGCGAATATACGCACATGAACCAAGTTCTGGACCGTACAAGCTACTGATACACACTCTGACCAAGACCAACATTAATAAGAAACAGTTGGCAATCACTTTATTTGTTTCAACGTTCATAGTATAGTCTTTGTTATTTAAAATAGTCCATCATACCATGTAATAATTGCATTATTGCAACAGAGGCTCCCTAGTCGTGTTCTTCCTGATCAGATGGAGCGACATGGTGAAATGATAATTATTATGTTTCTTGAAGCCGAAATATGGTCGATATACTCGACGTCAGAAAAAGATGGACGCCTCATCGTACTGGATGGGTGGTCGGATTTACTTTCGTTGTAGGAAATGGCAGTTGGAGACAGGCTGCTCTTCGTGATCCACCACGGAGGTGATGAGGTTATCCTCTTTGTCTGACCCGTGCCTGGGCAATCTGTGTAATCTAATGAAGAGTAGTCCTATTCTATTGTTGCACTTCTTGTTGATGCTCGAACACACCTACTCATGATGTGCGATCCTTTTGTGATTGACATTGCTGATGTACGAAATGTTTGTTCCATGTATGAACTTGTAATGCTATATTAGTTGATGTGATCATATTTTATTGTTCATGCTTTGTTTAAGAATTAATATGTCATCTTATAGCTCAGTAAAATGAGATTATACACATATTCTTTTAATTGATTTTGTTACAAGAATCTCAACTAATTTATTTGATAAACCCAAAACTTTGTTTTGCAAGCCCACCGTACTAATTTTTCCTTTCCTATCCCGCCGAACATCTCAACTTATACCCAGAAATTTTGATTCTAATATGTTATAAATTCTACCACTAACACGCCATTTTTTAATTATTTTTCTAACCCACCGAGCTTTTTTGTGACATCAAACATTTTCTGTCACACTACAAATCATCGCAGAAAATTGACATGCCTAATGACGGCCCAATACTTCGCCAAAAATCAGCCCGGAAGGTCGTCAAAGTTGCCGAGAGCGCTGCCCCGGGAGGGAAAAACCTCGTGACGGTGGACAGTCACAGAAAATGATCTTTGGCGATGTTTCCTGTTTCGTCACCAGGGTTTTTGTCACCGAATAGAGTAGATTTTGTAGTGATTGTAGTCGCCTATCTAGTCGGCCTTTATGTCATCTTTGATCCTTCACCACACATATTATATTTTGGGACTGATTTTCCTCGTACATGCGGTGCTGGTGGGCCATTCTTGGGCGATCGACTTCCTTAGACGCACCATCCTTGGTTCTTGAAGAGGAGTCATACATCTACCAGGCTTGGAGGACTCCATGTCATGTGCAAGAATGTCAAGATGGAGGAATGAGCAAACCGAACTACAACTTATATGAAGGTACTCGATGCCAATATGGATGACATACAAATTCTACATCTCCCGAAGCCCTAGACTAGTTTCACAACAGACCCAATCTAGACAGCCTGTCAAGATTCTCCACCAAAGAACCTGATGAGTTCACATCCAACCCGCTGGGATCTTCATCGGGCTCCTTCATTGTATAATCTTGTGATATAATATCGCCCCTCTTTGATGTTTGTTGGCCATGATGCTTGTTGGGCCTTATTTACCAATGTAGCATTTATTTCTTATAGAGAAAACCTTCTACCAGTCTCCTCTCTTGAGGGCACACAATCATCTCCCTCGTGGATTGTTGCGAGTATTTGTCCCTTCTAAACTTTGTTATGGATTATGTTTCTGTTCACCCCAAGCATTGTTAGTCATTTAGTGATGACCCAATCTCATTGACCCTCACTCTAGGACCGCATCCTATCCTTACTACCGCCTTCAGGGCTAGCTTCCCCGCTACTACCAGCCGACGCTCCCCTCTCATTGTCTTACCATAAAACATAACATAGCTACACTCCCCATCAGGTTTTGCCCACCGCAAGCCATCTAGTTCACAGATAATCTTGCATCGCCACTACTATCTTCAAACGTTCTTCCCGCTAGCGCCTCCAATACTATTTGCCCACCATGCTCGCTATTGCTATCTTCACCGTTATATCCGTTCCTTGGATCACTGATCTAATACATAACTAGGCTCCCACTGAACTCCGGTTCCAGCTTTCGATATAGAGAAAATTATACATTGAAGGCGCAGAGAGTAAGGGGAGGGGCGAGGACCAATATCGATTCAAAAAGTCCTCTTTTCGCCCAATCCCGTGCTTTTGTTAACTTGTCTCATGTCTATCATCAATTACTCTAATATTTTTTTTTGGTAAGACCACCGATCTAATACATAACTATGCCCCCACTATACCCCGGATGCCCCAAAGGGGAAGTTCCATTTGACAAACAGAAAATTACATATGGAAGGCGCGGCGAGTAAGGGGAGAAGACGGATATCATCATCAATTCAAATAGTTCTCCCTTCGCCTGATCCGGTAAAAATGAAATTAGTACTGTATGAGTCATATGTATTGTAGTCACTAGACAAAGCAATGGTTTAGTTAAATAGCCTCATGTATATCATCAATTAATCATTGTTTTTGGTAAGGCAACCAATCAAATACATAACTATGCCCCCACTGAATCCTTAATGCCATCGAGGGTGAGGTTTTCGGATCTGGCATTCGAAAAACAGAAAAATATTTTTAGAAAGCGTGACAGATAATGGGAGGTAATAGAGAACATCACCAATTCGAAAGTTCTCCCTTTGCCCAATCATGTGGTAGGTTAACTCATCTTATGTCTATCGTCAATAATTTTAATGTTTCTTGGGGTAAGAAATCTTTAGTGAATGATGTCTCTTCTTTTTGGTGTTCGCGTGTTTCGTCTTAAATAAATTGGTGTTCACATGTTTTTAGCAAATCCATGGAACTAATGTAATTTTTAACAACATGTTAATGCTGCCTTTCATGTTAAAATCCACAAAGACTCGTGTATAGAATAGATGGCTGAGAGTTTTCCTTCTATTTTCTTTGAAGTCCATTCACAAAATGCCTTTTTCTTGTGAAAAGAATGCCTTTTATATCTTGACCATTTCATAGGGTGCCTGGTTTGGACAATACAAGTAGTGTTGGCCCCCAACATATCTTTGCACTACAAGTTTATTTCTTCACTCGTATCATGCACATCGCTACGTTGCATCACGTCCAATCCATACATAGCCGATCAATCGAAGTCCACTATCTCAGTACTCCCTCCATCTCAGGTCGTCAATTTGATCAACTTAATAAGTGGCATATATAACAAATAATATATCGTTAAAAATTAGATGTTTTATTTTTTAATAATATAATTTTTATTTTAAATAATTTATTTTACATAAGTTAAATTGGCACCTAGATACACGTGCAAGACTTATAAACTGAGATGGAGGAAGTATGTGTTTAACATTGGAGTACACTTACACCGATCAGTTTTCATTGTGTAAAGCGAACCAACCTGTGGTTGGATGGTTAGAGGGACTGTGGTATCCCCAGCCCACCAGGATTCAAATCCTGGTGTTCGCATTTATTCCTGGATTTATTTCAGGATTTCCGGCGATGTGCATTCAGTGGGAGGAGACGTTCCCGTCGACGACGAGGTGCCTACGGTGACTTCGTAAATTTCAAGATGATATGCCGGCTCAGTCTCTCGGAGGTGCTCATAGGGGTAGGGTGTGCGTGTGTGCGTTTATAGGGGTGAGTGTATGCGCGTGTATATGAGCGCTTGTGTCTGTACTGTGTTAAAAAAAAAGTTTTCATTGTGTAAAAAGCGCATCCATGCGCGAGAACCGGGATCGGACGGTTCAAGTCGGGGCCGGGCATCAGGGTCAGGAGGAGCATTTCGGGTCGTATGTCCGCCTTCCAACCATAAATGCATGCCGTAATTAGAAATCTCCAAATTAATACATATATATCTTTGCTATGTCTTGAGAAATGAAATGTATAGTATATGTTAAGAAATTAATAGTATATATCTTGAAAAATTAATATATATATATATATATATATATATATATATATATATATATATATATTATTTTCAGTATAAATTAATATGGTAGCATTTATCTGTGATCTATCTATATATGATCAGAGATAATTGCGTGTCATAATTAGAAATCTCTAAATTATCCTACGTTACAGGCTTACAGCCGCGCGCCACCGTCCGAGACTTGGCCTTGCATGCAGCCTTGCCGTTGTACTCTGGTAACGTTGCATGTATCTTTCTATCCTACTGCGTCATCACTGATGAATAAATCTTTTGTATCTTTAGAAACTAATGAGTTGTAGCTAGCAGATCACAACCGTGTAGATGGACAGGAGATAGTGCGTATTTGCAACTGATGGATGCAGTCATGGCATAGTTTGGTACGTAGAGTTGACGCTTGAGCCATACATCTGGACAACTGGACGTTCCAGGCTGTGCGTCGCCACCTTCTATCTTTTTCTTATCAAACAATTCACGGGAGGATGTGAGTTCTAGTGATCTATCTCTAAGAAATTTTTGAAAAATAATTCACTCCACTCACCAACCACACGGTTAACGATTACAACCATAAGATATTCAAAGTCATTGCCGTTAGTCTATCTCTAAGAACTATTCATGCCCTCTTTGACAGTCACCTATGTATTACTCGTAAATTAAACACATGATTAACGTTAGCCCCCTAGTGACGCAAGAGGAGATGTGAAAGTGCCATTCTAATCGTAGGTGGACATGCACCCGGATGAATAGTAAATTCCAAAAAATAGCTAGCAAAAAATGTGAAGTATTTTTGGAGACAAACATTCTTGAGTGTTTTCCCTATGCATATTTTCTTGTGAAGATATGACATTCCTGATTCTTTGGGTTAAAAAAATAGGCACTTCAAAATGCTTGAAAAATAGCCTTCTCTAAGTATTGATTTTTTTCCTCCTTGGACACGTCGAATGTTATTTTCGTCAAATTTTGTATTGGTGTAGAATACTGAAATATGTTTGTTGTCAGAGTCAGTTTTTTTTAACATGTTTGTTGTCAGAATCAATTTGTTGTCCGAAACTGATCGTCTGGGTGCAGGTGCATCTGAGAGCGAAAACTACAGTAACTATGATGCATTAGTTAGATTCTAAAGATACAAATCAGCAACGAGTCAAGAGATGGACAGGTATACACTAGTAGCTATGACACATTTTTTTCCAAGTAAGCTATGAGACATTAGTTAGTTTCCAAAGATACAAATCGGTAGTTATGCAATAATAGATGGAGACGCGATTAGTTAGACACTTGCTAATCACATGATTAACATTCTTCCATAGTTATACATCGTGACATTTTCTCAACAAACATGATTAATATTTCTCACTAATCACATGATTAATATTATGCATGTAACCTACTGTTATGATTTGCTATAGCTTTAACACTTTAATTGGTAGCAATTGATTGAAAAATAGCTTCAAACCTTTCTCGATTATTGGATGATAAATGAGGAACCCGAATACACGGTCGAGAAAAATCGATCACTATAGTGTGGTTTGGCATTTTTCATCAAGAGAGAGAGATTTTGCTTTCATTAGCCACAACTAACTCCAATGGTTTACATGACTATTGCCTATCCTGTCGTAAATTATAAGTACTTACATTTTCATTCCAAGATATTATATCGCCAAAGGCCACACAATTATATAGAATTATGAATCTGAGAATTTCTTTAACTAGTTCGAATTGATAAAAAAAATCAGATGTCTCATATCATGATGCATATGACAACTCTAATTGAATGATCAAGCAAAAACATATGATGCATTATGGTTTTAAGTTTTGAGAATGAAGCTGGTGAACAAATGTTGTATGACATTATGCTATGTCATGGGTCACTCCATGACATAGGATAAATGATACGGGGCACGCCCGTGTGCATCGATCTTTCACGAATTGGAGGGGATCTCACGAGGAACACGAAGAACACAAGAGAAACACGAGAGGGAAACAAACACTCAAGGACAACCTTCGATCACACATCCACTAGAATCACACGAGTACATGAGTTATTGGGTCCACAATCAACCAAAGGATACAAGTAACGATAGTCTTCTCGCTCCGAAGGAGGAGGTCTTGAATCCCGTGGGATCTTCCCTTAGAGGGGCCTTGGCATCGCTTGGATCTTCTCTCAACGGAGGGTAATCTCCTAGGAAGAAGTAAGTGATGGAGCTATGCTCAACAAGAGGTCTTTGCCAAACAATAGCTAACCCTAGGAAGAGGAGGGGAGGTGTTTATATAGTCCTAGGCGAAAGGAAGGGGGTACATGGGCCAAAGCCTGCGGGTTGATGCGCAGACAGGGTCCGGACGTCTGGACGGTGTCAGACGTCGGAGGCTTCAGGGCGGTCCGGTCGTCTGACGATTCGGCTCTGGTGTGGGGAAGCCGGATTTTCGGAGCTTGTTGGATGTCCGAGGCTTGGACGTCCAGAGGCTTCGGTCTTTCGAGAAATCGGTGCGGGTGTCGGGGCGTCGGATTTCCGGAGGGGGCCGGTCGTCCGTGCGCTGGAGCGTGTCCGACGTCCGGGCGGCGTCGGTCATCCGGGCGCTGTAGTGTCCTGGTGGTCTTCGGGCGAGGTTAGTCTCCAGGCGTCGGACGTCCGAGGCTGTCCGGACGTCCGAGAGCTGGGCCTTGTTCGCAGCTTCTCCTTTGTTCTTCCAAGCTTGTCGTCCTCCGCTCCGAGCATCTTCTAGACCATCTCCATTCCCATTGTACCTAATCATGCAAAGGATCTCCGATTGAGGTAGCATCCAAGTTCCATGAACATCAAAGAGAGAATCATATAGGAGAGATGTCACCTCGTGTTCAATAGCACGTGCCCAGGCTCTAGTCAGGGGTCCCTTTGTGGCTTGATGTGATGGTGTAGAGTCCATGGGGATGATGGTGGGATGCTCCGCATCATCTCCCCCCCCCTTGGGGAAGATCCGTCCTCGGATCAAGATCTTCATCACCATGGAAAGGGGATAGATCTGCGACGTTGAAGGTGTCACTCACGTTGTACTTGTCGCGTGGTATGTCGATCTTGCAGGCATTGTTGTTGAAGCGTGCCAACACCTTGAAGGGACCGTCAGCTCGAGGAAGTAGTTTCGACTTGCGTTCGTTGGGGAAGCGGTCCTTGCGAAGGTGTAGCCACACAAGATCACCTGGCTTGAACACCATGGGGTGCTTGTTGAGGTTGCGTTTGTTGGTGACGCGTCCCACTTGACGTTCGATCGTGCGTCTTGTATCTTCATGCATCCTCTTGATGTAGCTTGCCCTTGTACTTGCGTGCATGTTGATGCGCTGTTGGAGAGGTAGAGGAAGGATGTCCAATGGTGACAAGGGGTTGAACCCGTAGACCACCTCGAACGGAGACTTGCCGGTGGTGGAATGACTTGCGCGATTGTAGGCGTACTCGGCGATGGGGAGGCATTCTTCCCATTCCTTGATGTTCTTCTTGATCAACACGCGGAGTAGCGTAGAAAGCGTCCGGTTCGTCACCTCCATTTGTCCATCGGTTTGAGGGTGATATGCCGAAGAGAATAGAAGCTTGATTCCGAGCTTGGCGCATAGGGTCTTCCAAAAGTAGCTCAAGAACTTGACGTCGCGATCCGAGACAATGGTCTTGGGTACGCCATGTAGTCGCAAGATGTCCCTACAAAATAAATTTGCAATATGTGAAGCATCGTCTATCTTGTGACATGGAATGAAATGAGCCATTTTGGAAAAGCGATCCACAACGACAAAAACGGAATCATGGCCATTTTTAGTTCGTGGCAAGCCAAGCACAAAGTCTATACTAATGTCTTCCCAAGGTTGGAACGGTATCGGAAGAGGCATATAAAGACCATGTGATTGAGCTTTTGACTTAGCTTTGCGGCATGTCGAGCATCGGTTGGTGAAGCGTGCAACATCACGAAACATCGTTGGCCAAAAGTACTTGTTGGATAGTGTGGCGTACGTCTTGTCGCGTCCAAAGTGACCCATAAGTCCTCCACCGTGAGCCTCTTGCAAAAGCAACAAACGAAGAGAAGACTAGGGTATACAAAGTTTGTTAGCCCGCATAAGATAGCCATCTTTCATATAGTATGTGTCCCAACAAGTTTTCACTTGGCACATAGCGTAAGGATTAGCAAAATAAGCATCATGCTCATACAAGTCTTTGATGTGTTCAAAACCAACAACATTCAATTCAAGTTGAGTAACTAGCATGCATTTGCGGGAAAGGGCATCCGCCACAACGTTTTCCTTACCCTTAATATATTTGATGACATAAGGGAAGGACTCAATAAATTCACTCCATTTAGCATGCCGTTTGTTCAACTTGGTTTGACCCTTTAAGTACTTGAGCGTTTCATGGTCGGTATGAATAACAAACTCATGGGGTCGCAAGTAATGTTCCCACACATGTAAAATTCTCACCAAAGCATACAATTCTTTGTCATAGATGGGGTAGTTAAGTTGGGCGCCGGATAGTTTCTCGCTAAAGTACGCAATAGGACGCTTCTCTTGCATAAGCACACCACCTATCCCATTACCACTAGCATCACAATGCACTTCAAATGTTTTATAAAAGTTGGGCAAAGCAAGCAAAGGTGCATGAGTGAGCAAATTTTTAAGTTCATGGAAAGCTGTGTCTTGGGAAGGACCCCATATAAATGGTGCATTCTTCTTGCTCAAAGCATGAAGAGGTGATGCAATAGTGCTAAAGTCTTTGACAAAACAGCGATAGAAACCGGCTAGTCCTAGGAGGCTACGCACTTGTTGCAAATTCGTTGGTGTGGGCCAAGTTTTAATAGCATCAATCTTAGTTTCATCTACATGAACGCCCTTAGAGGATACTACAAAACCTAAGAAAACGACCTTCTCAACACCAAATGTACATTTCTCCATGTTTGCATAGAGTTGTTCCTTCCTAAGGATTTGCAAAACATCACGAACATGAGTAGCATGCTCCTCAAGAGACTTGCTAAAGACAAGAATATCATCAAAATAGACCACAACACAATATCCTATGAGGGGTCGCAAAACATAGTGCATAACACGCATGAAAGTACCCGGTGCTTCGGATAAGCCCATGGGCATAACCAACCATTCATAGAGACCAAATTTTGTCTTAAAAGCAGTTTTCCACTCGTCACCCTCTTGTATGCGAATTTGGTAGTAACCACTTTTTAAGTCAATCTTAGAAAATATAGTGGCACCACTAAGTTCATCTAGCATATCATCTAAGCGAGGAATGGGATGACGGTATCGAATGGTGATAGCATTGATAGGACGGCAATCGGAATACATGCACATACTACCATCTTGCTTAGGCACTAGTATAACCGGAACCGCACAAGGACTCAAACTCTCACGTACATGCCCTTTATCTAGGAGTTTTTGGACTTGCCTTTGTATTTCCTTTGTTTCTTCGGGGTTGACGCGGTAGGGAGCCTTGTTAGGAAGCGGTGCTCCGGGGATGAGGTCGATGCGGTGTTCGATCCCTCGTTTTGGTGGTAGTCCGGGAGGTAGCTCATCGGGAAAAACATCTTGGAATTCCTGCAACAAATTAGATAACACAAGAGGAAGATGTTGTGAAGGGTTAGTCCGAATGATGTCATCTTTGCACACAAGTACATAGTGAAGAACGGTCGATGGGCTCTCACTCACATCCCTCAAATCTCTTTTGGTGGCTAAAAGAACTATATCTCTCATGTCCCTCATCGTGGAGTCGCTCATTTTTGGCTTGTGGCACTCACTCTCTCACTTTTATCTCCACGATGGGATGAAGCTTGTTTGTCGGCGATGACTTGACTTGGAGACATTGGGCGGAGCACATATTGCTTGCCCTTCATCTTGAAGCTATATTCATTTGTCCGACCGTTGTGTGTGACGCCACGGTCGAATTGCCATGGTCTACCAAGTAGGAGGTGGCAAACGGACATTGGAACCACATCACACTCCAAAGTGTCTTCATAAGCGCCTATCTTGAAGGAAACTTCCACGGTGTGGTCAACTTGGAGGGTTCCGGAATCACTAAGCCATTGGACCTTGTAGGGACGAGGGTGCTTTTTCTTGACCAATTGTAGCTTGGAACAAAGGTCTTCACTTGCCAAGTTGTGGAAACTCCCACCGTCGATGATGACCATGACGGATTTTCCTTGGATGCCCGTGTGTGGAAGATGTGGCAACATTGGTCCTCGTCTTCTTGTTGTTGGAGCGTCAAAACTTTGGAGACAACGAGAGCGGGGCTCGAATCATTGTCGCAAAAGGTTTGCGAATCTTCATCTTCATTCACTTGGCGGTGTATGGCCACTTGCTCCAAAGCTTGCATCTCGTCGTCACTCATAGAGTCATAGTTGCCGTCGTCGAGGAGAACCATATTGCGTTTGGTTGGACATTCGAAGGTCTTGTGGCCTCGGCCTTGGCACGTGAAACACTTGATGGAGCTTGTCTTGGCGGTAGCACCCGTTGTTGGGGTAAAGGATGAAGCTCTCGGCTTGTAGGCGCTTGAGGATGGTCGGCTTGAGGAAGTCGTCTTGTCCTTGAAGCTTGACTTGTCACTGGTAGGTGTTGTCAATTTCGTAGCCGAAGGGGTTGTTGTCGTAGTAGCTTGGGCACTTGAGCCATAGGTCTTGGAGGAGAACTTGGAGTACTTGAAGTCATCTTGCACTTGCCATTCCGCCTTGGTTGCTTGATGCACAAGTTTGAGAAGGTTGGAGTATGGTTGGAAGTCGGCAATTTTCTTGACTTGGTAGTTGAGGCAATTCAAGAAGCGTGCCATTGTTTGCTCGTCATCTTCCTTGATATTGGCTCGGATCATAGCGATTTCCATCTCTTGGTAGTACTCTTCTACCGACTTGGTGCCTTGCTTGAGTTGTTGGAGCTTCTTGAAGAGATCCCGGTTGTAGTGTGTAGGCACAAAACGAGCTCGCATGAGATCCTTCATTTGGGCCCAAGTGGTGATGGGAGGTTCACCCCTCTCCCTTCTTCTCTCAATCACTTGTTCCCACCAAATAAGGACATAGTCTTGGAACTCAAGGGAAGCCATGGCTATCTTGTTCTCTTCATCATAGTTGTGTAGGCGAAAGATCTTGTCAACCTTGAGGGCCCATGACAAGTAGTCTTCGGGATCATTGCTTCCGGAAAACTTTGGCATTGTGAACTTGAGCTTGCCGAAGCGTTTTTCATCATTGTGGTGGTGATGCCGAAATCCTTGTCTTGGATGTGGATCCTCATTATCATTGCCTTGAGCGTGTTGACGTTGATCTTGTCCTTGCTCATCTTCATGGTCGGGTTCGTTGCGATGATCTTGAGGACGGCGACGAGGTGGACGCACTCGGTTGCGCCTTTCTTGGTGCTCCTCTTGGCGATGGGCTTCTTCTTGTCGTTGTCGACGAAGTTCTTCTTGTTGTGCTTGGCGAAGTGCTTCTTGCTCGCGATGAGCTTGGCGGTTGCGCTCCTCCAAGGCGCGAGTAGCTTCTTGCAAAGCACGATGGGCTTCAAGCGCTCATTCGTGACGGCGATGTTGTTCTTTTTCTCGGCGTCGTTGTTCTTGTTCTTGGATTGTTGTTCTTGCTCCAACGCATCTTGATCTTGTTGGCGGCGGCGTTCTCGAGCGCGGACGCGATCTTGCAATCCATTGCCATGAAATGGATTGTCGTGACGGTGACGACCTTGTGGAGAACTTGGACCGGAGTGTTCATCGCGATGGTGCGGACGCGCTTGGAGACTTGCGTCGGAAGAGTACGTCGTTGAGTTGCGACTTGTGTGACGACTCCTTGTCGATGTAGATGTGGAAGGTGCACGAGTGACCATCAAGGACCGGAGATCCTCCATTTGGCTTGAGAGCTTGGTGTCGAGGTATTCCCTTGTGCGCGTTTCAGATTCACGCAAGTTGGAGGCGAGTTGGTCGATGCGGTCATGCAAGACATCTTGAGCTTGAGTAATCGCCTTGTGTGCGCCAAAGAAGTGCAACTTGGTGACGTGGGTGTTCACGTCGTCTTCATTCTCCTCGAAGGCCGAGTCCGACATGATGTTCCTATCCATAGCACTCAAAGAGATATAAGTGGAAGAGTGAGAAGACAATACCAATTACCGTTCCAAAAGTTGAAAGTGGATCAAGATCACTCAATGTGCAAGTATGGAAATAGTAGAATTGGTACCGAAGATCGTCCTTCTCACACCTACACAAATAAGGCTTATGGAGTAGCTTGGTTAGGGTAGTGGCACAAATTTCAAGCAATTCGAAAGATACGATTCAATAATGTTGAAAAAGATTCGTAGAATTCGCAAATGAGACAATGTAGATCAATAGCAATGGGTATACACGGAAACACACGCACGGAAGAAAATTGGGGTCATGCAACCAAGGATGAGCCAAAATGTGGAATCCACGGAAAATGCTCTCGTTGCACAACACTAGAGAGACGGTAGCACGATTGCTCCATTGGGCATGATACGCACTTGTGCACACCCTAAAATGAACCAAAAGTGTCGTCTTCCTATGCCCGACTTTCTATGTGTGTATGCGGCATGTGTCACTCGCTCAAGTGATCCAAGATGAGCAAGTATGCTATGAGAATCTTGTGATGCTATTGCTCTTTTGCTCTTTTGCTCATGCTTAAAAGCTTTGCTTCTCTTTTCTTTTGCAATGATGTTTTGTATGGTCACAATGCGGGACGTGCACACCAAGATAGCAATTATGTATGCGGGTACTATGTTGTAACACAAAAGATGATACTAAGATATATGCACGCAAATGAAGCTATGCGGAGTATGTATCACTAAAGTGCACAAGTAGCGTAGCCCGGCAATACTCAATGGCTAGTCTCGATAGGCAAGTAACGCAAATTGGCTCAAGGTAACAATGCAATGGCAAGGGTATATGGCGGAAGAAAGAGTCGTCGCGGTTACCATCCTTGCTTACGGTGTGGTTTGAACGAATAGGTGGTGGCGACGATCCGGGGCGATGATGAGCGGTGATGTCAATGAAGAACCACTCCTAATTAGCCGAAACACCTTAGGAAGTGGCGATGGTCGCTGCTCAAAATCTCAAATGCAAAGGGTTGCGGAAGAAATGGTGGAGGGACAATGCGGAAGAAATGGCGGAGAAACAAAAAATTTCAAGCAAAATTCAGTTTCCACAGAGTTGCTCGGACGTCCGGACCGGGTCGGTCGTCCGACGACTGTCGGTCGTCCGAGGCCCGGTCGTCCGGCGGGTGTCGGTCGTCCGGAGCCTGCGGGTTCCACGGGATGAACTCGAACCAAAGACAAATTTTCCGGGCAAAATTGCGGTGATTTTGCGGATGGAATAGATAGGGAAGATGGGGGAAAGGTAGATCCACTTGTTCACAACGAAATCCACGGATCAAAATCAACAAAATCTCCTCAAATCCAATGGATCTAAGAAATTTGGGTATGGCTATTTCTGTGGGGATTTTTGAAATTAGGACAAAACAAAACAAAATTGGCTAGAAAACGGTGGGGGAGACTCCAAATTCGTGAGAAACCTTGGATCTTGATACCAATATGATACGGGGCACGCCCGTGTACGTCGATCTTTCACGAATAGGAGGGGATCTCACGAGGAACACGAAGAACACAAGAGAAACACGAGAGGGAAACAAACACTCAAGGACAACCTTCGATCACACATCCACTAGGATCACACGAGTACACGAGTTATCGGGTCCACAATCAACAAAAGGATACAAGTAACGATAGTCTTCTCGCTCCGAAGGAGGAGGTCTTGAATCCCGTGGGATCTTCCCTTAGAGGGGCCTTGCCATCGCTTGGATCTTCTCTCAACGGAGGGTAATCTCCTAGGGAGAAGTAAGTGATGGATATATGCTCAACAAGAGGTATTTCCCAAACAATAGCTAACCCTAGGAAGAGGAGGGGAGGTGCTTATATAGTCCTAGGCGAAAGAAGGGGGTACATGGGCCAAAGCCCGCGGGTTGATGCGCAGACAGGGTCCGGACATCCGGACAGTGTCGGACGTCGGAGGCTTCAGGGCGGTCCGGATGTCCGAGAGCCTCCGGTCGTCCGACGATTCGGCTCTGGTGCGGGGAAACCGTATTTTCGGAGCTTGTCGAATGTCTGAGGCTCGGACGTCCGGAGGCTTCGGTCTTCCGAGAAATCGGCGCATGTGTCGGGCGTCGGATTTCTGGAGGGGGCCGGTCGTCCGTGCGCTGGAGCGTGTCGGACGTCCGGGCGGCGTCGGTCGTCCGGGCGGTGTAGTGTCTTGGTGGTCTTCGGGCGAGGTCAGTCTCCAGGCGTCGGACGTCCGAGGCTGTCCGGACGTCCAAGGCTGTCCGGACGTCCGAGAGCCGGGCCTTGTCCGCAACTTCTCCTTTGTCCTTCCAAGCTTGTCATCCTCCACTCCGAGCATCTTCTAGACCATCTTCATTCCCATTGTACCTGATCATGCAAAGGATCTCCGATTGAGGTAGCATCCAAGTTCCATGAACAGCAAAGAGAGAATCATATAGGAGAGATGCCACCTCGTGTTCAATAGCACGTGCCCGGGCTCTAGTCATGGGTCCCTTTGTGACTTGATGTGATGGTGTAGAGTCCATGGGGATGATGGTGGGATGCTCCGCATCAATAAATATGGGTTACACAATCACTATGTATTAGACGGTGCAAATGATGTTTCAAATCGAAGATCAATATAAATTCTCATTGTGTTCCGTTATTGATGTTTGGCATGGCTTGTACAAAATATTTTAGGCTATGTTTTACACATTCTTGAGAGTTATCATAGTTGGTGATAATTGATGAAAATGATTTATATGTTTCACATATGAATCTCCGAGGGTTATCAGCAAAATCTGACCGCGGTACATTTTTGTAACAAAGTACAACCGCATCTGCTCACATATATGCACATACACTCACCCTATGAATGCACGCACACACAACCTACCCCTATGAGCACTTCCAAGATACCGAGCCAACACAATATCTTGAGATTGATGAATCACCACATGCATCTCGTATCGTCGCGAATGTCTCGTCCTACTAAATGAACATCACCGAATAAACTAAAATAAATTCAGGAAAAATGCAAGAACCAGTTCCAAGTGTAGGACCAGAACGCTTGTGGGCTAATTTCACCACAAGGAATCTAACCATCTGAGCTACACTCATTTTTTAATTTTTACTTTTTAGACACATTTTTGTTTGGGTTTTATGTATTTGAGATTAACTATAGTTGGTAAAATTTTATAGGAATGATTCACACGTTTGTTGACTACCTTATGACACCCGTTACAAGTCAAGTATTGAAGAATGATTTAGACATTTCCCGTGTGTCTAAATACATCTCAAATTGGGAATCAATCAAAAATATTTACTGCCATGCCACGGTATTGATTAAAAGGTATACTTGGCAACATATTTATCTACACACGTCATGTCTATCTATGCGACGATAAATTGAGAGCTAAAATGATCGAGGTCAACGTGCACACAAACAACTCACCTCCCTCTCGCCTCGTTCTCTCCGCCTCTCTCATCCACATCCTCTTGGGTTTATCCTCCTCCCCATACCCCCTCTATCCACTAGATCCAGTGAGCTCGCCAGCCGATGAAGTGGGATAGGGGGTCCCTGCTCCCGATTTGTAGTTGTAGGTTTCTTTCATAGAGTAGTTGCATCCTTATGGCTAGAACTCGGCGTTCCATGACGGGCTAGAGGCGTCGTTGAGCTCCTCTCATGGTCATCCTCAACATGTTCTTCATCGCGGGCTTCCTCATCGACGACTTCTGTTGGATTTGTCCCAAAGGTACCCTTCTAAATAACGTCCTTTCCCTTTGAGTGATTTCCCCATACTTTTTCTCCCCTTTCAATTCTTGGCACCGTGGTGGTGCCAAGCTGTCGGTCAATTGCTGCATCTGGGATCTTACTAGATCATTGTCCCTACTCTATCCCTTAATCTCATGCCAGTTTATCCCCACTCGTTAACCGAAGACAGATAACGTCCTTTTCCACAGATCTCGTTCTTCACTTTTGGTCTTAAGGAAAATGAAGCGGGCTCCTTTGGAATGAGTGCATGCACTTTCTTCTTTCATGAATAGGTTGTGATTTTCTTCATGTGAGTTGCAGATTTTATCATATCACATCTACTACTCGCTTGAGGGGAGATTACGCCAAATTCATGTGCATGCG
The DNA here is from genome assembly GCA_039707655.1 of Elymus sibiricus. Taxonomy (NCBI): domain Eukaryota; kingdom Viridiplantae; phylum Streptophyta; class Magnoliopsida; order Poales; family Poaceae; genus Elymus; species Elymus sibiricus. The sequence continues at coordinate 89,937,185 of CM077663.1, forward strand.
GAGGAGGACATCCATCTAAACCTCCTTTCTTAGAGGCCCACTTTGTGGTCTGCAGATGCAGATCCTTGGCAAGCAGGTCTTCAGTACTGCTTCAGCTTCCATAGGGAGACAATCGCCTGTTCAAGGTGCTTATTCCTCTCCGACGCATGTTGTTCTAAATGATCCAGGGCATCGGCAAGGTTTTGATCCTTTGTGTCCAGAGGCTGCTAGACAAAGTCGTTTTCGTCCACCTTTAGGTTGTCGTTAATCATCTTCTTCACCAATGTCTGGTCGTGGTTCCTGCTCGATGGTGATTGTTGGCGGTGAGGCTTCGAGGTGGATCAACATCTATAGGCTCTCACAACATTTGCTAGATGCACAGTCCTCCACATCAATGGCAGAGGTCTCCACTGGGCAAGGTCTGGCGACCGCGATACCTTAACTCGATGCAATTTTTCTATACGCATGTATATACTATTCTTGTCTCTTGACTAGTTGGCTACGCTCACTCTCGTCGCTAGGAAAATCGCTAACAGATAAAAGAGGCTCGTTTGCTTGATAATGGGCCACTGTTTAAGACGTAGTTGAGGAACATGCTGATTGAGCGAGGGCCTAATGCTGCAGACGATGCGCACACATGTGACGCCAGTCACTAGACCGATATGCACATGTCCCACCCCTAAACCTAGATAGTGTGGCATGGGCTCGCCAAGACGCAGCGGACCAGCGGATAACAGAATAGTCGATGATGGCTAGGAGCATTGAGCAAGAGGGCGGCTGGGCACTATCATGCAGGGCGCACTACACAACAACTGACCGTTGAGGGTGGGGCCTAGTGGGTACGTAGAGGCAACGAGCGGTGCAGGGGTAGTGAGCTTCGTGTCCTTCACCGACGGCATGGCGCAGTGCATCGTCACGTTCATCGCCATCACCTAGCAGAAGATGGAGAGGAAAGCAGATGGGCTAGAAAAGTCACTGAAAATGGGCAAATGCAAAAGTATATTTCTCTAAATTTTAATAACTTGTATTATGCAATTGTAGTCAGTAGTGATTGTGGTGCAGATTCATGAATACAAATATGGATGACAACTTTGGTTTATATGTTCAAATGATGTAGTGTCGATTCATGAATACAACTTCATTTGTTCAGAATACATATACTTGTATTATGCAATTGTAGTGCAGACTCATGAATACAAATACATTTTTTTTACAATCTTGCAAACCAAAAGGAGCCCTTAGTGAGAACAATTTAATGTTGTGAATTGCAGATTTGACAAAACAATGCTTTGAAGTACTTGGTAGTGGGAGCAGCTCAAATCCAAGCACCCGCAATGGTTTCAATGTTTCGGCACATGACACTCATCAAGATCAAATGAATTTGATGGAACAAGAGCATGAAAAGTTAATGCCAATTGAACAAGTGAAAGAACAAACTACAAATTTTGTTGAAGCTATAGTGGAAGAGAATGTTGAGGTTCATGGAGCTGAAGGTATAGCTGCTTTTAATCTATACATAAATTGTGATCCAGGACTTCGCATTCCACTTGGTAGATTTAGCACCAACATTAGAGATGATGTTATATTTTCTTATCTACAAAGGGGTCCAACTCGACCAACTATCCACAATTTCCCCACAAATAGAAATGAAAGGTGCTTCCGGCCACAATGGTTTAAGGAGTTTGATTGGTTGGAATATAGTGTACAAAATTATAAGACTTCTTGCTTCTGTTGTTATATTTTTAAGCATGACTGAATGGATGATAAATTTGGCCATGTTGTCTTCGCCACATCGGGTTTTGGCTGTTGGAAAAGTTGTTCAGGTATGTGATGGATTATGCTATATGTATCTAGTTTTCTTGATATGTTGTTCATGTAATAATACATGCATCTACAATTATAATGTTGTCATTCCAGGAAATGTGTTTGGTCACGAATGTGGGAACACGTTTGATCAATTTAAGAAATGATGGTTGAGATTCACCCTTGGAAGATGTCAAAGTATTACCAATAATGACATTACAATATTAAATATGGATGACATCTTTACAAAAAGGAAAAATAAGAAAAGGTGAACGAACGATGCCATTATTGATAATTTTTTCATGTGAACAACTTCTATGCTGCTATATACTCCATCACCACAGATTTTGATCATCATTTTAATGAGGTATCTTCAGAGCTGCTTCGGAACTTCTCTTGTCTTGATCAAAGAGACTCTTTTTCTAGTTCAATGTGAAAAGGCTTGATCGACTCATAAATATTTCTCAAGATTATTTCTCTAATTATGAAAGTGAACATATAGAAGATAACCTTGAGCTATTCATTATTCATACGACAAGACTGAAGACTTTAGATATTATCATGATATTGGAAGCCTACTAAAAAGAGGGTTGAACTTGAAAGGCACATCATGTTTCCTATGGTTTATCGCATCTTTGAGTTGGCATTCCTACTTCCGATTGTGAAGACAACATGTGAAAGGGCCTTCTCAACAATGAAAATCATCATGACCGGGTTGCGCAACAAGAGATCATGTGGCTGGCTTAATGATTTGATGTCGTGTTGAATTGAGCAAGGGATATTCAAATCTTGATCGGGATAAAATTAAGGAAGATTTTTAGAAGGACGGTAGGGAATTTCCATCGCCTGGGTCTTCTAGACAACATTGAAAGTTTCATTATTAGTAAGTTTCAAATTATCGATTAAAATTTCTCGATATATTGCGTTAGTGTGATTTGCCATGCCTTGTGGAAAATATTTTAGGATATGTTTTGCACTTGCTTTCGATTTATCATAGTTGGTGATAATTGATAAAAGGGGAGGATTTATATACTCGTATATGAATCTTGGAGGGTTATAAGAAAAAACTTACATTCTCGTCTATGGCCCATGTATAGCTGTTAATGAGATGTTATTCTTATAAACTTTTACGAACTATAGCCAACCTCGAAGATGTAAACCCAAACAACTAAAAAACCTATGTATCTAGCTATTAAAAAACATCAAACCGCAGTGTCAAAATTTTCTTATAACTCTCCGAGATTCATATACGAGCATATAAATCATCCCTTTTTAATCAATTATCACCAACTATGATAAATCTCACCCATGTGCAAAACATGGCCTAAAATATTTTCTACAAGGCATATCAAATCCCACTAACGCAACATAGTGAGAATTTTTACTCGATAATCTCAAACGTACTGATAATGAAACTTTCAATGTTCTCTAGAAGACCCGGATAATGGCAATGCCCTACCATCCTTCTGAAAATCTTCCTTAATTTTACGATGATCAAGACTTTTGAATATCCCTCAGTTAATCTAACACACCATCAAATCATCTAGCCAGGCAAGAGACATCTTGTTGCGCAACTCGGTCTTGATGATTAACATCTATACACGCATATATGATGGTTAGGAGCCACTATTGGAATATGTCAAAGTCTTTTGCACCAAAAATGACATTCCAAGACTAAATGTGGGTGAGATCTTTGCAAAATGGGGGAAATCAAGAAAAGGTGGACCAAACAATGTCACTATTGATCATTTTTTTCAGTGTGGAGACCTTCTGCGCTGCTATAGACTCCATCACCACAGAGTTTGATCATGCTTTTAATGAGGTATCTTCGGAGCTGCTCCAGAACTTCTCTTGTCTTGACCCAAGAGACTCTTTTTCTAGGTTCAATGTGAAAAAGGTTGCTCGACTCAGAGATTTATCAAAAGTACTTCTCTAATTATGAACGTGAACATATAGAAGATAACCTTGAGCTATTCATTATTCATATGAGAAGAATTGAAGACTTCAGATCTTGTCATGATATTGCAAGCGTAGCTAAAAAGAAGATTCAACTTGAAGGGCACATCATGTTTTTTATGGTTTATCGCCACATTGAGTTGGCATTGTTACTACTCGTAATGACGACAACAGTTGAAAGGGCATTCTCAGCAAAGAAAACCATCAAGACCGAGTTGTAGAAGAAGATTTCCTTTGGCTGGCTTAATGATTTGATGGTATGTTACATTGAGCGAGGTATATTCAAAATTCTTGATCATGGTAAAATTACGGAAGATTTTTAGAAGGATGGTAGGGCATTGCCATTGCCTAGGTCTTCTAGAAACCATTGAAAGTTTCATCATCGTTAGATTATCGAGTAAAATTTCTCGCTGTGTTGCGTTAGTGGGATTTGATATGCCTTGTGGAAAATATTTTAGGTTATGTTTTGCACATGCTTGAGATTTATCATAGTTCGTGATAATTGATTAGAAAAAGATGATTTATATGCCCGTATATGAATCTCAGAGGTTTATAAGCAAAGTCTGACACTGGGGTTTGATATTTTTAATAGCTAGATACATGTTTTTTTAGTTGTTTGGGTTTACATCTTTGAGGTTAGCTATAGTTGGTAAAAGTTTATAAGAATAACATCTTAAATCCAGGGTAATTATTTAGGTATTGACTAGCAAAAGGGCCCGTGCGTTGCAACGGGAGAAAAAATATCACATGCTCATAATCTGCAAAAAATGGTCTATAATCTGAGAATTTGCCTTCTTGTTTACAATCTGTCTGAAAGAAGTTGTTGGTGTCACATTTTTTTCCTTAAGCCTAGCCTTCGCCATAGATTGCTACATTTGATATGGTCTTCACCTCTCATTTAATCTGTTTTAAAAACGACACATATAAATATTTTGTATGTGCAAATATTTCTGCATTCTCTCTTTTATTTCTTTTGTAGGGCACATCCCATTTTTATTGGGCCTCTCTTTTATTTCATGTCATGCATGTCCTTATTTATTGAGTTTCTAGCAAATTTACCTTCAATTCCGTCTTCAATCCTAATTTTGCAGAGGAGTTTATTTTCGATCCGAATCGGTATCGGTATAAAAGAAAACGTATAATGCATTATTGATTAAGATTGCAATCCAAATAGTATTTTTAAAATTGTTAACATGTAAAGTAATATCATATTCAGATTCTACATATTTTTCTAATTAAATTCCATATATAGCATGTTAAATTTGAAGTTATGGTTTAAAAGATATGAATATTTAAAAAATATATTTAATATGTATTGCGGGTTTAATATAAAAACATTAGAGAGTTTTATGTAAAATAACATGACGGACTAAGAATATCTATTTTCTTTATTAGTATATATGTATTGATCGACTGCTATACTTGGGCCACGAATATACATAGTGGTCTACATGCGTCGTGTCCATCTATCTGACGATGCAGTAGTAGTAAATTGACACCTAAAAAATGACCGAGGTCAAACGAAAAGGAAAAAACGGCCGGGTTTCCGTGGTGCATATCGCATGTATTGATTATTTGATCAGCGCTCCATGCATGTTTACTCTTGGGCGGCGACGCGGGATATAGCTGCAACTGATTCAACAGTGTGTTGTCATGATCTACTCGTACTATTTATCGCTCGAATCTTTGGCGATATTCTATTTTCAATAGTCACCATTTACAGCAATTAATTATATCTGTCTTTAGCGTCACCGTCTCCCTTTTTATACTCTAACATCGACGCCTTCGTTTCACATCTTACGAGCCTTCGTTTCACATCTTACGAGCCTTCGTTTATCCTAACTAAATCCGAGCCTTAACATCAGTGCTTAATCTTTGTCAAGCCGAGTGGCAATGGACGTCAGGTACCCCAACGGCTCCGTCAGGAACGTGAGGCAGGCGGCCGCTGCACCGGCGATAGAAGAGGTAAAGTACAAAGAGTGCGGCAGGAACCACACGCTGGCTAGCGGCGGGCACACCGTCGACGGCTGCGGGGAGTGGATGCCGTTGGGGGACTTCAACCCCGCCGACGCGTCGTCGTACAAGTGCGCGGCCTGCGGCCGCCACCGCAGCTTCCACCGCCGGGTGGTGACGGAGAGGTCGCCGCCGCCGCCGCCCATGGCGGCGACCGTGCTCCATGGACTGCCGCAGCGCAGGGAGGCGACGCTGGAAGACCGGCTCCCGGGCGTCGACTCTGACACCGACTCGGCTCGCACGGAGTACGACTCGGATGCCACGGAGTACGACCACGAGCGCTTCGTCTCCCCACCGCTGCAACCTCGACCCATGTACCATCCGGTGCCGGTGGCGCAATGGATGCCCGCGTACAACTCGTCTACGGCACACAGGTTGCAGTCCCTGAACTCCAGCGCGCCGGGAGCACCGCAGAGCCAGAGGCTCCCCGCCCAGCTCTTGCCAGCGACGGCGCCACCGCCCCATAGGGTTATGTCGGCGAGGAAGCGGTACCGCACAACGTTCACCGCCGAGCAGAAGCAAGGGATGCAGGATCTGGCGGAGCGCCTGGGGTGGCGCCTACAAAAGCGCGACAAGGACATCGTCGACGCAGGGTGCCACGGCATCGGCGTTAGCAGATACGTCTTTAGGAACTGGATGCACAACAAGAAGCGCAAGAACCCCAGCGGACACGGTGCCTCCGCTGCAGCCTCCTCCGCCGCCGCGCCATGCCGTCTCCCCGCACAGAATGCCTTTTCCTTGTGAAAATAATGCCTTTTATATCTTGATCATTTCATAGGCTGCCTGGTTTGGACAATACAAGTAGTGTTGGCCCCCAACATATCTTTACACTACAAGTTTATTTCTTCACTCGTATCATGCACATCGTTATGTTGCATCAGGTCCAATCCATACATAGCCGATCAATCGAAGTTCACTATCTCTATGTGTTTAACATTGGAGTACATTTACACCGATCGGTTTTCATTGTGTAAAAAGCGCATCCACGCGCGAGAACCGGGATCGTACGGTTCAAGTCGGGGCCGGGCATCAGGGTCAGGAGGAGCATTTCGGGCCGTATGCCCGCCTTCCAACCATAAATTCATGTCGTAATTAGAAATCTCCAAATTAATACATATATATCTTTGATATGTCTTGAGAAATGAAATGTATACTTCGTATATGTTAAGAAATTAATAGTATATATCTTGAAAAATTAATACATATATATATTTATATCATCAATATAAATTAATATGGTAGAATTTATATTTGATCTATCTATATATGATCAGAGATAAATGCGTGTTCTTCGCAAAAAAAAGAGATAAATGCGTGTCATAATTAGAAATCTCTATAAATTATCCCACGTTACAGGCTTACAGCCGCGCGCCACCGTCCGAGACTTGGCCTTGCATGCAGCCTTGCCGTTGTACTCTCGTAATGTTGCGTGTATCTTTCTATGCTACTGCGTCATCACTGATGAATAAATCTTTTGTATCTTTAGAAACTAATGAGTTGTAGCTAGCAGATCACAACCGTGTAGATGGACAGGAGATAGTGCGTATTTGCAACTGATGGATGCAGTCATGGCATAGTTTGGTACGTAGAGTTGACGCTTGAGCCATACATCTGGATAACTGGACCTTCCAGGCTGTGCGTCGCCACCTTCTATCTTTTTTTATCAAACAATTCACGGGAGGATGTGAGTTCTAGTGATCTATCTCTAAGAATTTTTTGAAAATAAATTCCCTCCACTCACCAACTACTCGGTTAACGATTACAACCATAGGATATTCAAAGTCATTGCCGTTAGTCTATCTCTAGGAAATATTCATGCCCACTTTGACAGTCACCTATGTATTACTCGTATATTAAACGCATGATTACAGTTAGCCCTCTAGTGATGCAAGAGGAGATGTGAAAGTACCATTCTAATCGTAGGTGGACATGCACCCGGATGAATAGTAAATTCCAAAAAATAGCAAGCAAATTTTGAAAAAAATCTGAAGTTTTTTTGGAGAGAAATATTCTTGAGTGTTTTCCCTATGCATATTTTTTCGTTAAGAGATGACATTCCTGATTCTTTGGGTTAAACAAATGGGCACTTCAAACTGCTTCAAAAATAGCCTTCTCTAAGTATCGATTTTATTTTTTCTCCTTGGACACTCGAATGTTATTTTCATCAAATTTTGTATTGGTGTAGAATATTGCAACATGTTTGTTGTCAGAATCAGTTTTTTTTAACATGTTTGTTGTCAGAATCGGTTGGTTGTCAGAAACTGATCTTCTGGGTGCAGGTGCATCCGAGATCCAAAACTACAGTAACTAGGATGCATTAGTTAGTTTCTAAAGATACAAATAAGCAGCGAGTCAAGAGATGGACAGGTATACACTAGGTGCTATGACACATTTTTTTGTTGCAAGTAAGCTCTGAGACATTACTTAGTTTCCAAAGATACAAATCAGTGGTTATGCAATAATATATGGAGACACGATTAGTTAGACACTTGCTAATCGCGTGATTAACATTCTTCCATAGTTATACATCATGACATTTTCTCAACAAACATGATTAATATTTCTCACTAATCACATGATTAATATTATCCATGTAACCTAGTGTTATGATTTGCTATAGGTTTAACACTTTAATTGGTAGCAGTTGATTGAAAAATAGCCTCAAACCTTTCTTGATTATTGTATGATAAATGAGGAACCCGAATACAGGTTCGAAAAAAATCGATCATTGTAGTGTGGTTTGGCATTTTTCATCAAGAGAGAGGCAATTTTTTGTTTGCATTTGTATTTCGTGTATAATTTTGAGATTTTGCTTTCATTAGCCACAACTAACTCCAATGGTTTACATGACTATTGGCTATCGTGCCATAAATTATAAGTACTTACATTTTCGTTCCAAGATATTATATCGCCAAAGGCCACAAAATTATATAGAATTATGAATCTGAGAATTGCTTTAACTAGTTCCAATTGATAAAAAAATCACATGTCTCATATCATGATGCATATGACAACTCTAATTCAATGATCAAGCAAAAACATATGAGGCATTATGGTTTTAAGTTTAACGAATGAAGCTGGTGAACAAATGTTGTATGCCATTATGCTATGTCATGGGTCACTCTACGACATAGGATAAATATGGGTTACACAATCACTATGTATTAGAGGGTGCAAATGATGTTTCAAATCGAAGATCAATATAAATTCTCATTGTGTTCCGTTATTGATGTTTGGCATGGCTTGTGGAAAATATTTTAGGCTATGTTTTTCACATGCTTGAGAGTTATCATAGTGGGTGATAATTGATGAAAATGATTTATATGTTTCACATATGAATCTCGGAGGGTTATAAGCAAAATCTGACCGCGGTACATTTTTTTAACACAGTACAACCGCATATGCTCACATATATGCACATACACTCACCCTATGAATGCACGCACACACAACCTATCCCTATGAGCACTTCCAAGATACCGAGCCAACACAATATCTTGAGATTGATGAATCACCACAGGCATCTCGTACTCAGTGTGAATGTCTCGTCCTAGTAAATGAACATCACCGAAAAGACTGAAATAAATTCAGGAAAAATGCAAGAACCAGTTCCAAGTGTAGGACTAGAACGCTTGTGGGCTACTTTCACCACAAGGAACCTAATCATCTGAGCTACACTCATTTTTTATTTTTTACTTTTTAGATACACATTTTTATTTGTTTGGGTTTTATGTCTTTGAGATTAGCTATAGTTGGTAAAAATTTATAGGAATGATTCACACGTTTGTTGACTACCTAACGACACCAGTTACAAATCAAGTATTGAAGAATGATTTAGACATTTCCCGTGTGTCTAAATACATCTCAAATTGGGAATCAATCAAAAATATTTACTGCCATGCCATGGTATTGATTAAAAGGTATACTTGGCAACATATTAATCTACACATGTCATGTCTATCTATGTAACGATAAATTGACAGCTAAAATGATCGAGGTCAACGTGCACACAAACAACTCACCTCCCTCTCGTCTCGTTCTCTCCGCCTCTCTCCTCCACATCCTCTTGGGTTTATCCTCCTCCCCATACCCCCCCCCACTCTCCACTAGATCCAGTGAGGTCGCCAGCCGGTGAAGTCGGAGACGGGGGGTCCCTGCTCCCGATTTGTAGCTGTAGGTTTCTTTCATAGAGTAGTTGCATCCTTAATGGCTAAAACTCGGTGTTCCTTGACGGGCTAGAGGCGTCGTTGAGCTCCTCTCATGGTCATCCTCAACAGGTTCTTCATCGCGGCCTTCCTCATCGACGACTTCTATTGGATTTGTCCCAAAGGTATCCTTCTAAATAACGTCCTTTCCCTTTGAGTGATTTCCCCAGACTTTTTCTCCCCTTTCAATTCTTGGCACCATGGTGGTGCCAAGCTGTCGGTCAATTGCTGCATCTGGGATCTTACTAGATCATTGTCCCTACTCTATCCCTTAATCTCATGCCAGTTTATCCCCACTCATTAACCAAAGACAGTTAACGTCCTTTTCCACGGATCTCGTTCTTCACTTTTGGTCTTAAGGAAAATGAAGCGGGCTCCTTTGGAATGAGTGCATGCACTTTCTTATTTCATGAATAGGTTGTGATTTTCTTCCCGTGAGTTGGAGATTTTATCATACCACATCTACTACTCGCTTGAGGGGATATTACGCCAAATTCATGTCCATGCAGAGGAGGACATCCATCTAAACCTCCTTTCTTAGAGGCCCACTTTGTGGTCTTCAGCATTGCTTCAGCTTCCATAGGGTGACAATCGCCTGTTTAAGGTGCTTATTCCTCTCCGACGCATGTTGTTCTAAATGATCCATGGCATCGGCAAGGTTTTGATCCTTTGTGCCCAGAGGCTGTTAGACAAATTCGTCTTCGTCCACCTTTAGGTTGTCGTTCATCATCTTCTTCACCAATGTCCGGTCGTGGCTCCTGCTCGATGGTGATTGTTGGTGGTAAGGCTTCGAGGTGGATCAACATCTATAACCTCTCACAACATTTGCTAGACGCACGGTCCTTCACGTTAATGGCAGAGGTCTCCATTGGGCAAGGTCTGGTGGCCGCCATACCTTAACTCGATGCAATTTTTCTATATGTATGCAAGTCTCTTGACTAGTTGGCTACGCTCACTCGTCGCTAGGAAAATCGCAAGAGGCTCGTTTTCTTGATAATGGGCCACCGTCTAAGACATAGTTGAGAAACATGTTGATTGAGCGAGAGCCTAATGCTGCAGACAATGCGCACACATGGGATGCCAGTCACCAGACCGTGATGCGCATGTCCCACCCCTAAACCTAGATAGTGTGGCGTCGGCTGGCCAAGATGCCGCGAACCGACGGATAACAGGATAGTCGACGGTGGCTAGGGGCATTGAGCAAGAGGGCGGCTGGGCGCTATCATGCAGGGTGCACTACACAACAACTGACCGTTGAGGGTGGGGCCTAGTGGGTAGAGGCAACGAGCGGTGCAGGGGTAGTGAGCTTCGTGTCCTTCACGGACGGCATGGCGCAGTGCACCGTCACGTTCATCGCCATCACCTAGAAGAAGATGGAGAGGAAAGCAAATGGGCTAGAAAAGTCAATGAAAATGGGCAGAGGCAGAAGTATATTTCTCTAAATTTTAACAACTTGTATTATGCAATTCTAGTCAGTAGTGATTGTGGTGCGGATTCATGAATACAAATATGGATGACAACTTTGGTTTATATGTTGAAATGATGTAGTGTCGATTCATGAATACAACTGTATTTTTTTTAGAATACATATACTTGTAGTATGCAATTGTAGTGCAGATTCATGAATACAAATACATTTTATTAGAATCTTGCGAACCAAAAGGAGCCCTTAGTGAGAACAATTTAATGCTGTGAATTGCAGATTTGACAAGATGTTTTCAAGTACTTGGTGGTGGGAACAACTCACATCCAAGCACCCGCAATGGTCTCAATGTTTCGGCACATGACACTCATAAAGTTCAAGTGAATTTCGTGGAAGAAGAGCATGAAAAGTTAATGCCAACCGAACAAGTGAAAGAACATATTACAAATTTTGTTGAAGCTATAGTGGAAGAGAATGTTGAGGTTCATGGAGTTGAACGTATAGCTGCTTTTAATCTGTACATAAATTGTGATCCAGGACTTCGCATTCCACATGATAGATTTAGCACCAACATTAGAGATGATGTTATATTTTCTTATCTACAAAGGGGTCCACAACTCGACCAACTATCCACAATTTCCCCACAAATAGAAATGAAAGGTGCTTCCGGCCACAATGGTTTAAGGAGTTTGATTGGTTGGAATATAGTGTACAAAATTATAAGACTTATTGCTTCTGTTCTTATCTTTTTAAGCATGACTGAATAGATGATAAATTTGGTCATGTTGTCTTCTCCACATCTGGTTTTGGCTGTTGGAAAAGTTGTTCAGGTATGTGATGGATTATGCTATATGTATCTAGTTTTCTTGTTATGTTGTTCAAGTAATAATACATGCATCTACAATTATAATTTTGTCATTCCAAGAAATGTGTTTGGTCATGAATGTGGGAACATGTTTGATCAATTTAAGAATTGATGGTTGAGAGTCACCCTTGGAAGATGTCAAAGTATTACCAACAATGACATTACAATACTAAATATGGATGACATCTTTACAAAAGGGAGGAAAATCAAGAAAAGGTGGATGAACAATGTCATTATCGATCATTTTTCATGTGGACACCTTCTATGCTACTATATACTCCATCACCACAGATTTTGATCATCATTTTGATGAGGTATCTTCAGAGTTGCTCCGGAACTTCTCTTTTCTTGATCAAAGAGACTCTTTTTCTAGTTTCAATGTGAAAAGGCTTGATCGACCCATAAATATATCTCAAGATTATTTCTCTAATTATGAAAGTGAACATATAGAAGATAACCTTGAGCTATTCATTATTCATATGACTTGAATTGAAGACTTTAGATATTGTCATGATATTGGAAGCCTAGCTAAAAAGATGGTTGAACTTGAAAGGCACATCATGTTTCCTGGTTTATCTCATCTTTGAGTTGGCAATCCTACTACCAATAGTGACGACAACAGGTGAAAGGGCCTCAACAATGAAAATCATCAAGACCGGGTTGCGCAACAAGATACCATGTGGTTGGCTTAATGATTTGATGTCATGTTAAATTGAGTAAGGGATATTCAAAAGTCTTGATCAGGTAAAATTAAGGAAGATTTTTAGAAGGACGGTATGGAATTTACATCGCCTGGGTCTTCTAGACAACATTGAAAGTTTCATATTATCAGTAAGTTTCATATTATCGAGTAAAATTTCTTGATATATTGCGTTAGTTTGATTTGCCATGCCTTATGGAAAATATTTTAGCCTATGTTCTGCACGTGCTTGCGTTTTATCATAGTTGGTGATAATTGATAAAAAGGGGGAGGATTTATATACCCGTATATGAATCTTGGAGGGTTATAAGCAAAATCTGACATTGTGGTCTATGGCCCATGTATATCTGTTAATCAGATGTTATTCTTATGAACTTTTACCAACTATAGCTAACCTCAAAGATATAAACCCAGACAACTAAAAAACCTATGTATCTAGCTATTCAAAAATATCAAACCGCATTGTCAAAATTTTCTTATAACTCTCCGAGATTCATATACGAGCATATAAATCATCCTTTTTTAATCTATTATCACCAACTATGATAAATCTCACCCATGTGCAAAACATGGCCTAAAATATTTTCCACGAGGCATATCAAATCCCACTAACGCAACATAGTGAGAATTTTTACTCGATAATCTCAAACGTACTAATAATGAAACTTTCAATATTCTCTAGAAGACCTGGACAATGGCAATGTCCTACCATCCTTCTGAAAATCTTCCTTAATTTTACCACGATCAAGACTTTTGAATATCCCTCGGTTAATCTAACACACCATCAAATCAGCCAGGCACAGGACAACTTCTTGCGCAACTCGGTCTTGATGATTAACATCTATACACGCATCCATGCGTTAGGAGCCACTCTTGGAATATGTCAAAGTCTTTTGCACCAAAAATGGCATTCCAAGACTAAATGTGGGTGAGATCTTTGCAAAATTGGGGAAATCAAGAAAAGGTGCCCCAAACAATGTCACTACTGATCATTTTTATGCTGCTATAGACTCCATCACCACGGAGTTTGATCATGTTTTTAATGAGATATCTTTGGAGCTGCTCCAGAACTTCTCTTGTCTTGACCCAAGAGACTCCTTTTCTAGGTTCAATGTGAAAAAGGTTGCTCGACTCAAGTGCGTCGTACAAGTGCGCGGCATGCGGCTGCCACCGCAGCTTCCACCGTCGGGTGGTGATGGAGAGGTCGCCGCCGCCGAGGCCCATGGTGGCGACCGTGCTCCATGCACTGCCGCAGCGCAGGGAGGCGACGCCGGAGGACCGGCTCCCGGGCGTCGACTATGACACCGAGTCGACTGGCATGGAGTACGACTCGGATGCCACGGTGTACGACCACGAGCGCTTCATCTCCCCACCGCTGCAGCCTTGACCCATGTACCATCCGGCGCCGGTGGCGTAGTGGCCGTCTGCATACATATCGTCTACGCCACACAGACTGCGGTCCCTGAACTCCAACGCGCCAGGGGCACCGCAGAGCCAGAGGCTCCCCGCCCAACTCTCGCCAGCGACGGCACCACCGCCATACAGGGTTATGTCGGCGAGTAAGCGATGCCGCACAACGTTCACCGCCGAGCAGAAGCAACAGATTCAGGACCTGGCGGAGCGCCTGGGGTGGCGCCTGCAGAAGCGCGACAAGGACATCATCGACGCAGGGTGTCACAACATCGGCGTCAGCAGAGTCGTCTTTAGGAACTAGATGCACAACAAGAAGCACAAGTACCCCAGTGGACAAAGTGCCTCTGTTGCAGCCTCCTCCGCCGCCGCCCCATCCCGTCTCCCACCACCACCGTCACACCACCAGTGTTAGAATAAATTTTGTCGGCGCATCTAGTTTCTCTGCCATGGCAACATTCGGCTGCCATGGCAGCATTTATCCGTTCCACTGTCATGGGACGCTTTTCGCCTGCCATGACAAGCCTTTTTTATGTTAGTTTTTTTGCTAGTAGGCTCAGTTACTTTGAGCAATCTCGTGGAGCGTTTGATCCGTTCGTGGGATGGCATGAACCCGTCGGGGTCATAGGCGTTGCACATTTCCCTTGTACCAGAATAAAAGGAGGCGACAGACATAAAAAAGTCGCAATTGCATGCGGTGCAAAAACTTTGTGTCTCTATGTTCTTCGTGTGTAAAATTCCATAGTCAAATACCTTGAATTGCGAGTTGTACAACAAAAACATGAAACTTTGAGAAGAATGAACAATATATGTGATGAAAAGGCATATGTTTGTTTTTTAGCTCATTTTATCATATTTCATCATGAAAATTTACACACATACACATTATGGGCGTGCTTGGTTGCCTTCTCCAACAGTACCTTCATTTCATACCCGTCTCAATCCAGTCTGGGTCAACAAAAATAGGCAACAAACCAATATATGTATGTTGTTTGGTTGCCTACATTGCATCAATGAGCACTTTAGGGCCGAGTGTTTGGTTGGTCTCATATGTGCTTAAGGGGTGAGCAGATGCAAACCATAGTTGTTTGGATGCGTACATGTTTGTGTTCTGCTCACCCCATTCAAATGTGGTGGCCTTACCATCACATTAGCAGCACAACAACAGGCAGCAACACTACCTAATTAACAGCACATGGCAGATAAACAAGCAGCAAACAGCAGGTTAAACAACAGATAAACATGCATACTACTAGTAGGGGTTAAGTTTTAAGACATCAGGAGGCATGGTCCACACCAGGGTGTTGATCCCTGGCCAAAATATTATCAGTTTCACATCATAAGTTCAGACCATCACTGCAAACTACCTAACACGTTCATATTAACGACTTCATACTAGCTGGAGCGAGAGAAATGTCATTGATGCAGCTATGCCTGGTGCAGCACACCCTGCACATGATCGAGTTGTCGTGGTTGTAGATCTACACCTTCAGGCCAAGGCCGGAGATCTGCAGGATAAGGAGGTCGCCGGGGACGATCATGTGGCGGAAGTAGAAGTACTGCCAGCCCCGGCCAAGCACCATCTGCCCCGGGAAGTTTTGGACCTGGACCCAGAACTCGCACCACTTGTTCACCGACAGCCTGACGACGCATGGGAGCTTGACCACCTTCCACTCCTTCATCACCTCCACAAACTTGGGAGGATGACGAGCATGGCGAGACCTCCATGTCCTTGATCTGGACGTAGAAACGCAACGACTCTCGGGGCCCCTCCTTGTGGCTGGTCCACGGAGACCGTCCCCTTGAACGTGGTAGGATCATGAAGGTGACCCTGCCAGGCAGGTTGACCCTCTTGAGCCAGCGGTTCATGGGGATCAGGTCCTCCACCGGCTACATCCCACTCTGTCTTCATGATCTTGTTAGGTAAGATGACATGTGTTAGTGCAAGAGCATTGGGATCTAACACTGATGAATAGCAGTTTCCCAAGAGCAAGTGTCACTGATGAGTGGCACTTGCTCTCGGGGAACTACCACCGATCAGTAAAGTTTTCTAAACATCGGTGGCATGATCTAAAGCTAGCAATGCAAGTTGTGCCTATCGTGGGAGTGATCCTGACAATAGTACTAGGGGTACGAATGAGGGGGCAAAGCCTAGCTACGGCGCAGGTGTAACACTCGGATTTTACGAGTTCAGGCGCCTCTCGGAGGAGGTAAAGACCCTACATCTCGTGCCCGGAGGTTTGTGTTTTCTCTGGGGGGTATGATTACAACAGAATGTTGAACCCTTGTCTAGGAGCTTGGGGGTGGCTTATATAGAGTGCGCCAGGACCCGCCGAGCGCCATTACAAGGGCATTTAATGAGAGTAACTACGGGAGTTACTAGTATCTATAGCTCTAACTATTGACGTTACATGTAACGGTAGTCATGACTATGCTTTATGTACAATGTTTAAGTCCTCGGCCGTTGGAGCTCCCACGTCGTCCGTGTCTCCTCTCTGTCCGAGTGATGGAGTCTGTCCGACTGAAGGGGGAACGTCCAAGTGGCCTGATGGATCCGAGTGGATCCTGGTCCGTCGTCCGAGTGCAGCTGTAATCCTGAGACTTCATCATCCATGTGGGACCCTGAGTGGGCCTTGGATGTCCACTCGGTGACCCTACCACTAGTAGGTGACCTCATCATTAGCCCCCGAATCGGTTGAGGTTTGTATGGACGAGTGAACGCCACTCGGAGTGGCTTCGGAACCCTGAGGGGTCTCGGGGGCTGATTCAGGGCTCATATCACTCGATTCCAAGACAGAGCCACAATGGATTCAGGATTAAAGATTACCAAGTGATTAGACATGTCGGAATGTCATGAAGGCTCGGGGTCTTCTCTTGGAGGAGACTACCACCGTGCTAGTTGCCTAGGGTTCTGATCTTGCCTCGCCTCGAGTTTCATATCTGAGTTTTGAAGGAATTTGATTGACACTCGGGGGTGAGAGCTGTCGTGCTCGTTGCCTAGGGTTCTTAGTCTCGCCGTGTCTTGATCTGATTCTGGACTTCGGAGGTTTAACCAAGGCGTATGTTTGTTGTTCAACATGCTCGAGTGAATAGAGACCCATGGAGGGCATTCGGTCGGACCGAAACTTGTCGTCTGGATTAGGCGGATGCTATGCTAGTCGGGTTGCCTCGCACCGGGAATTCCTCGAGTTTGTAATGCGGATGGAGCGCGCGGAAGCGGTTGCGCCGCGGTAGTGGGGAAAGTGGGCACGATGCCTCAATTTCCACCCCGAAAATCCACCACGTGCAGAGATGGTGCTGCGCGCGGAATCTTGCAGATCTTGTCGCGCCCGGTGTTTGACGGCTGGCGATTTCATCGAATTGAGTATAAATAGTGCTTGGATAGAGGAGAGAGAGAGCAGATCTCCCCATTCCTCCTTCCTCCTCCACGAATCCACCGCTCTCCTCCGCCCCGATCCCCTCCACGATTCGACCCCTTGTGCATGTCTGATCGGCCACGAAGGCCAAGCGCGTGAAGCGAGGCTCGAGAGGGTCTTCGTCAGGCGCTGGCGCTCCGTTAGTCCGGCTGCACGGCGACTGCCTTGCATCATGGGTCACGAAGGCCCGTCTACTCGAGCTGGAGAGCCAGGGCCTCCTGACCGCCGGGAGCTAGCGGCTACCCAACGCGGGGGAGCTCGAGCCTTCGCCGCAGGGGGACGAGCGGGTCCTCCTAGTGACCCATGTGGAGAGAGGTTTCTCCCTACCTCCCCACCCCTTCTTCGGGTCTTTTCTTGATTATTTCGGTGCCCAACTTCACCACCTTCCTCCAAATGCCATGTCCTATCTTGCTGCCTTTGTTTCACTCTGCGAGAACTTCATAGGATGTCACCTGCACTGGGGATTTTTTAAGCACATTTTCACTTTTCGCGGCATAACTGTGAAGAAGTCTTCTCTGAGTGGGGAGAAGACTAATTTCAAACAGTTGTGTGGAGGTTTAGGCGTGCAACTCAGGGGTAAGGTTAGCTTCCCTGCCATGTCATTCCCCGATTCGGTGAAGGGGTGGCAGGATTCGTGGTTTTATTGTAAGGACATTCCTGTCGCCGGTGGTCAGTCGGGCCTGCCGCCGTACTCGACGGAGCGAGTACGGTCCCCTCCACCCTTGATCGTGGACAAGGAGGAAAATACGGATGTGTAGATCTTGGTGATGGCGGTGGTGACCATCGTCAGGAAAGGGATCGATGGGTTAGACCTCCTGGAGGTTTTCCTTTAGCGGAGGATCTAGCCCCTGCAGGCCAGGGCCCGCCCATGTGGACGTATGAGGGACCGAATGAATCTACGCGTGTTCACCCAGAGGAGCTCGACCCGAAGATGGTGGAGGCGAAGATCAAACTCATCACTTCCGTGCGCAACAACCCGAGGGGCAGCCAACTGGTTCCTCCCTTCGACTTAGAGCACCCTCCGATCGACGTAAGTTTGAATCTTCTCACTCAGGGTATATATAGAGTTGATGTTCGACTGAATTTAATGCAGCTTTTTCTCCCACTCAGCAGGTTTTCCAGACGTTGACCAGTCCGGTGTCGGTCATGATTCGTGCGCCCAAGGACGTGACCAGCGACACCGAGCGCCAGGAGGTCTCGGACGACGAGGATGACGACGGGGAGGAGGATTATACCGAGGAATATGACTCCAAGGAAGGGGACGAGGCTGAGTCATCTCCATCAGAGAATGTCCCGACTGAGTGCCGCTCGAAGACACGACAGGACCCGAGTGTGCGTGCCAGGGAATTAGGCATCGCCAAGCCAACCGCCCTGGCTCCTCCCACACGCACCTCCAAGGGCATGTGAGGCGAGGATGCCGAGTCGCCCGAGAGGGCAACTAAGCAGCCCAAGGTGACGGCGGTCAAGCCCCGAAGGCCGCCTTGCCACGAATGAAGGTGGAGGTGCCCGTGGCTTCAAAGTAACTACCTAGACTGTTCGTTTTATTCAAAATCTTGAGCTTCTTCCTTCTGAGTGGTGGTTGACCGAGTGATTTGCTTGTTGCAGTGCTAACACTTTGACTGCTTCGCCTGACACTAAGGCTCCGGAGAAGGGCTAGACAGAGGCAGATGCAGCGTCTTCGAAAGGTAGTTTCTGAACTTGCTTGGAGTTCATCCATTTGTTGTGTTTTTCTGTGTTTCCAAGACCTGACCGTTCTTGATGGATTGTAGGGCCACACGAGGTGATCGAGCTCGACAAGGATGACAAGGTCGACCCGCCAAACCCTTCGGTCGATGCGGACGTCGTGATGCGGGATGCCTCCCCGCCTCGAGTGACCAGGACTTCTCCAGCCAAGGCCCTGACTCTAGTTCAGGATGCCACTCCGAGGGCCGGAGCCGCACTCGGAGCTGGCTCATCAGCTGCTCTGACTACTTCTCCAGCGATCAACATCTTCACGCTACACAATGTCCCGGAGGATCAGGTGGGCGCGGGCAAGGAGGCCATGATCTAGGTGGAGCTGATGAACGGCCGGTTGAAGGAGTCATATGATGTCGGCAAAGCCCTGAAGAAGAATGTCTGAGTAAGTACTATTGTAAGTATTAACTTCAGTCGGGAGTTTTGATCCGCATCAAGTTTTGTTTTCGTTTTGGATCCCGAATGGGTTTGCACGGGGCACACCCAATGGGTGTTCTCCAGTTCTATTGGGGGCACACTGAGCTTACCGACTGGGTGTAGTCCCTGAGACTACCGTCGACTGTGGCAGTCGGCGGGAGCCTTAGAGTCTCTATAAGTTCGACGCGGAACGTCGGGGTGTAGAACTTGTTGCTGAGCCTGTCGAAGCACCTCATGCCAACCTTGCTGAAGTAGGCGGAGTGGTACTTGTACACAGGCCGGAGCCTGTTGCTTAGATTGTGGAAGTACCTCATGCGGTCCTTGCAGGAGTAGCCGGAGTGGTACTTGTACACAGGCCGGAACCTATTGCTGAGCTTGTCGAAGTACCTCATGCCAACCTTGCGGAAATAGCCGGAGTGGTACTTGCATACAAGCCAACTACCCTTCCAGTGGGGGCGCGCTGAGCGCACCCACTAGGTGTAGTCCCCGAGACTGCAGTCGACTGAAGCAGTCGGCGGCATTCTTAGAGGTGCCGATGCATGCAGCAACTATTACAGCTTCTAGTGGGGGCATGCTAAGCGCACCCACTAGGTGTAGTCCCCGAGACTGCCATCGACTGAAGCAGTCGGCGGGAGTCTTAGAGTTTTTTTTGCGTTCGACTGATCAAATTTTTTGACTCCATTGAATCCAACTGACAAATCTTGTTTGTTTTACTTCTCATTGACAAAGCGTGTGTGAGCTCAGGACTCGGTACAACGCCATCGAGAAGGAGGTGCAGGACTTCCTGGTCAGCTTGGAAGCCGAGAAAGCCAAGAGTGCGCGTCTCGAGCAGGAGAAGAATTCGCTAGGAGGTGAGAGAATTTCGTCTGAGTTTTCCTCGTCTTCCATTTACTTTCAGTCCGACTGAATTTACTTCATCAGATGTTCGTAGTGAAAACTTCCAACTTGTAAAGAGGCTCAGGAATTCTATTTCTTTAGAAACTATGGAGCAGACCCTCGAGAACAAGACGCTGAATTGGCGTCAGCATGGAAGGAAGCAAGAGCCAAGGCCAAGGAAGCCAAAGATGAACTGAAGACTGTCGGGCAGCTTGAAGAAGATAACAAAGTATTGAGGACTGGCGTCGAGAAGTCTGCAGTAGAAATCCAAGAGTTGAAGAACAACTATGGGGAATGAGGGAATAAGTACAATGCTCAGTCGGTTGATCTTGAAACGGAGCAGAAGAAGGCGCGTGCGCTTTCTTTGAAGAAGACCAAGCTGGAGCAGTACATTGAAGACTTCGGCAAGGATATGAGAGAAAAATTCAAAGGTAACCCTTTGCCCGAATGACTTTCCGTACCCGTTGGTATTTCATTTCAATATCTCGATTATGAATTGTCCGTATGGCCAGACTTCTGCGAGGACATTCAATCGAAGACTGGGAGAATCGAGCAAGAGCTCGATCCCACTCGGGATCTCCTCCGAGATAGCTCGGCTATCGCCATGCTCCAACTGGAGGAGCGCATCAAGCGCGTGCAGGCCTATCTATCTCGGTTGCATACTGTTGCCGCCAAGATCGACAAGGAGATGATGTCGGGGGAGACGCTACCGAATGACCTGAAATCAATTATGTTATGGCTAGATGATGCATCTTGTCTCGTGCAGTCCTGGAAGAAATCCATAGCCCGTTGTGGAGCCGACATCGCCCTCTCGCTTGTCCAAGTCCACTATAAGCGTGTGGACGAGGAGAAGCTAAAGTCCCTCAAGGTTACCAACAAGAAGCACGTCAAGTTTCAGGATTTCATGGAGACGCTTATCGAGGCTCCCACTCAGATTGCAGACAGTATCGACTTGGACACCTTCGTTGAAGCTGTCGTTCCTTCGCCTGCAGAGTGATTCTGTGCCAAAATACCTTTAAGTCTTTGTTTGATTTGCCTCGGAATGCCGAGTGGTTTATGTAACCATTGAACTCTAAGGGAGCCTGGGGCTCCCGCTGCTTGCTTTTGGACAACATGCTATCCATTTGCTTTATCATCATTCGATTTCTTGAATGACTTTCTCTCGTGCCTCGAATGGACGAGGCCGAGCCCCCGAGTGTAGACGACGTCCGCGCTCGGTGTGTTTTTAACTTAGGCATTTTTTGGGTCGCAGCTAAGCCCCCAAGAGTGGATGCTGTCCTCACTCGGAGTATTCTTTAAATTAGGCGATTACAGGGTCGCAGCTAAGGTTCCTGAGTGAAGAAATCTTCTTGCACTCAAAACGTTTAAAGCTCAGGCGAAATCAGGTTTGCAACGGAGCCCCCGAGTGAGGAACTCTTCCTCACTCGAAACGTTATAGCTTAGACGACAGCGAGGTCACAGCTAAGCCCTCGAGTGTGGAAATCTTCCACACTCAGAATTTTTTTAACTTAGACAAAGTCAGGTTCACAGCTAAGGTACTCGAGTGAAGAAATCTTCTTGCACTCGAAACGTTTAAAGCTCAGGCGAAGTCAGGCTCGCAGCGGAGCCCCCAAGTGAGGACATCCCTCCACATTCGGAACGTTAAAGCTTAGACGATAGCAAGGTCGCAGCTAAGCCCCCGAGTCTGAAAATCTTCCACACTCAGGATTTTTAACTTAGACGAAGTCAGGTTCGCAGCTAAGGTTCTCGAATGAAGAAATCTTCTTACACTTGAAACGTTTGAAGCTCAGGCGAAGTCAGGTTCGCAGCGGAGCCCCCGAGCGACGAAATCTTCTTCACTCGGAACGTTTAAAGCTCAGGCGAAGTAAGGTTCAGAGCAGAGCCCCCGAGCGAGGAAATCTTCCTCACTTGGGATATTGTAGCTTAGACGACAGCGAGGTCGCAGCTAAGCCCGTGAGTGTGGAAATCTTCCACACTCGGGATTTGTTAACTTAGACGAAGTCAGGTTCGCAGCTTAGTCATTTCACCCACTGGGGGCAATGGAAAGTATATTATAGAAATCACGAGAGTGAAAAGGAAATTTTGGCGAATTTTGAAAAAATATGGAAAAAGTAAGACTTTTATTCATCAAAATCACTCTGGAGTTCATTAGAAAAATGTAGGAGCTTTCGTTCTAAGTAAAAAAACTTGCGTAGCAGGTCCGCATTCCAAGCTCGGTGCTCCTCAATATTTTCCTCAAAGTTATTGAGCCGATATGCTCCGTTGTTTAAAACTTTGGAAATTGCAAAGGGCCCTTGCCATGGAGGTGCTAGCTTGTGTGGTTTTTGCTGATCCATTCGGAGGACAAGGTTGCCTTCCTGAAAGGTGCGTCCTCTGACCTGTCTGTCATGGTAGTGCCTCAAATCCTGCAGATAAAGCATTGATCTGATGAGGGCTAGCCCCCTTTCTTCATCCAGGAGATCTAAGTTGTCCTGACATGCTTCCTCGGCTTCAGCTTCAGAATATAGCTCCACTCGGGGGGAATTGTGAAGCAGGTCACTCGGCATCACAACTTTGGATCCATACACCATGAAGAAGGGGGTGCGATTGGTGGGCCAATTCGGAGTCATCCGAAGGCCCCATAACACTGATGGGAGTTCCTCAACCCAAGATCTAGCGGCATATTTCCGGTCCCTCATAAGGCGCGACATCAATCCTTGCAAGATCATCCTGTTAACCGGCTCCGCCTGCCCGTTCAACTACGGGTGAACCATGGAGGCATAATTAACCCGAGTGCCTAGGGTGTAGCAAAACTCACGGAACTCGTCCGAGTCAAAATTAGACTCGTTATCTATGATGATATCATGGGGGACCCCAAATCTAAAGATGGTCTGCCTGACGAAGCTGATGGCAGTCGCTGAATCCAAGCTCTTCACTTGCTTCACTTCGATCCACTTGGTAAACTTGTCCACTGCCACAAGTAGGTGAGTGAATCCACTCGTCCCAGTCCGCAGGGGCCCGACCATGTTGAGGCCCCAGACAACAAAGGGCCATGCGAGTGGAATTTTTTTCAATGCAGACGCGGGCTTGTGTGACTGATTCTTTTAGAACTGGCATCCAACACACAGCTCCACTATGTCTCTCGCCGCTTCGTTGGCACGGGGCCAATAGAACCCGCTCGGAAGGCCTTGGTAACCAACGTCCGAGAGGACGCGTGATGGCCGCAAGTTCCCGAGTGAATCTCATGTAGGATTTGCAGCCCTTCTTCTGGGGAAATACAGCGCTGAGTGACTCCAGTGGTGCTTTTTTGTATAGTTGATCTCCCATCACAGTGAAGGCCTTGGATCGTCGGACGATCTGGCGTGCCTCCATTTCATCTTTAGGGAGCTCCTGCCGCAGCAGGTATGCTATGTAAGGTTGAGTCCACTCGGGAACTATCACCAACATCTCGTGTACTAAGTCAACCACCACTTGTACGTCAACCTCGGACGGGTCGGACGGACCGACTGCTTGTGGGGGCTCCTCCATGAAAGGGTCTTCTTTAATTGTCGGGGCATGCAGATGCTCAAGGAATACATCCTTCGAAACAACTTGCCGAGTGGAACCTATCTTCGCTAGGTCATATGATGCCTGATTGTTGGCCCAAGGTATGTGGTGCAGCTCTAAGCCCTCGAAGTTCTTCTCCAATTGTCTGACGGTGTTGCAATAGCCTGTCATCGCTAGACTCCGAATGTTCCATTCTTTCATAACCTGGTTCACAACGAGGTCCGAGTCGCCGTAGACCATCAACCGGCGAACGCCGGGTGAGATAGCCATACGCAACCCGTACATGAGGGCTTCGTACTCAGATTCATTGTTGGATGACTCGAAGTGGATTTGGAGCACATAGCTCAGTCGGTCTCCTCTGGGGAAACTAGGACCACTCCAGCCCCGAGCCGTGGAGCATCTTAGACCCATCGAAGAATATAGTCCAATGCTCAGGAAGGCTCGGGACTGGTTGCTCTTGCTCAATCCACTCGGCCAGAAAATCCACCAGGGCTTGGGATTTGATTGCCATCTTGGCTTCAAACTTGATGTCTAGTGGAAGGAGCTCAATCGCCCATTTTGCCACTCGGCCTATGGCATCTCTATTGTTCAGAATATCTGACAAGGGAGCATCGCTAATTACTGTGACCGAGTGATCTTGAAAGTAATGGGCCACCTTCTTTCCCATTAGGTAAATACCATAAACCAGCTTCTGATAGTGTGGATATCTTTGCTTGGAGGGGGTCAGAACCTCTGAAATGTAATAGACGGGCAATTGGATCTTGAATGCTTTTCCCTGCTCTCCGCGCTCCACAGTGAGGACGGTGCTAACCACTTGGCTCGTGGCTGCGATGTAAAAGAGCAAAGGCTCTCGGCTGTCCGAAGCAGCTAACACCGGCTAGGTTGAGAGCAAGGTCTTGAGTTATTGGAACGCGGCTCGTTCCTCGGCCGTCCACTCGAACTTGTCTGATTTTTTCATCAGTCAGTAAAGAGGCATTGCCTTTTCACCGAGCCTTGAGATGAAACGACTCAGGGCCGCAAGGCAGCCTGTGAGCCTTTGCATGTCATGTAGATGCTCTAGCTATTTCATTCAGATTATAGCCCCGATCTTATCGGGGTTTGCGTCAATCCCGCGTTCGGAAATGAGGAAACCAAGTAACTTACCGGCTGGGACCCCGAAAGTGCACTTGGCCGGATTGAGCTTTATTCCGAAGCGACGCAGGTTCGCGAAGGTTTCGGCGAGGTCAGTCAAGAGGTCAGAACCTTGCCTAGACTTGACCACGATGTCATCCATGCATGCCTCCATGTTCCACCTGATTTGCTTTTGCAAGCATTTCTGAATCATGCGCTGGAAGGTAGCTCCGGCGTTGTTAAGATCAAATGACATAGTGATGTAGCAGAAACACCCGAATGGGGTGATGAAGGCTGTTTTTATTTCATCGGGGCCATACATTTGGATTTGATGGTACCCGGCGAATGCATCATGGAACGACAGGCGTTCACATCCGACATTAGAATCTACTATCTGATCTATGCGTGGTAAAGGAAAATGGTCTTCGGGCAGGCCTGATTGAGATGCTTGAAGTCGATGCACATCCAGAGTGACTTGTCCTTCTTCGGCATCAAAACAAGATTGGCAAGGCACTCGGAATGGTAGACCTCGCGAATGAACCCGACAGCTAGCAGCCGAGCGATCTCTTGGCCAATCACTTTGCGCTTCTCCATGGAGGAACGGTGCAGATGCTCCTTTACGGGATTGAACTTCGGGTCGACACGGAGTCAATGCTCAGCCAGCTCCCTAGGAACACTTGGCATGTCAGACGGCTTCCATGCAAAGATGTCCCAGTTCTCACGGAGGAACTGGATGAGCTCGCCTTCCTATTTTTCACCGAGTGTAGTGGAGATGTTGGTCGCCGCTGCACTTGGGTCCGACGGGTGAATGTGAACTTGATTCGTCTCGCCAGCTGACTGAAAAGCAGACTCTGTCGGTGGCTTCTTTGACCGGAGCAGATCTACTGCATCCATTGCCTTCTTGTACTCGTCGAGCTCAGCGATTCTATCTGCTCGTCGGCGATCTTGGAGCCTTGCTGGAGGCACTCTTCAGCGATCCTCCGATTGCCTGTGACCGCAATCATGCCTTTCGGACCTGGCATCTTAAGTTTAAGATACACGTAGCATGGTCGGGCCATAAAACATGCGTAGGCGAGCCTACCCAGGATGGCATGATAGGCACTACGGAAGTCCACCACCTCGAAGATCAGCCGCTCCTTTCGGTAGTTCTTCTCGCAGCCGAATACAACATTCAGTGCTATCTGGCCGAGTGACTTAGCCTTCTTTCCGGGGATGACCCCGTGAAAGTGCATGTTGCTTTTACTCAGTCGGGACAGCGGGATGTCGATCGCGCTGAGTGTGTCAGCGTAGATGATGTTGAGCCCACTGTCGCCATCCATGAGGACTTTGCGCAGTCGGGCCCCGTTGACCGCCGGATCGACAACCAGCGCATGTCACCTGGGGTCGGTATATGGGCCAAATGATCCAACTGATCAAAAGTGGCAGGCGTCTTCGTCCAATCTAGGTACTTGGTGACAGTCGGAACTGCCATGTTAACCTCTCGGTTGATGACTTTCAACCGGCTCTTGCTCTCGACGTCCGCGAAGATCATAAGGACCTTTTTGATGTTGGGGTACCCGGAGGCGTCCTCACCCTCAGCGTCGTCGTCGTCCTTGTCCTTAGATGGCTCTCCACGCATCTCCTGCTTGAGTAGTCGACAGTCCCGAGTGGAGTGCTTCGGGTAGATGGGGTTGCCATCCTTGTCCCTCTTTGTGTGAATTTGGCAAGGCTGGTCCAAAATGTCACCCTTGGGCTCGCTCTTCTTCTTGGTGACCCAGTCTTTCTTCTATTTCTGTTTAGGCTTGCTCTTGCTCTGCCCTGGAACGGTAGCAGGTTCTGCCTTGCCAGCGGGCTCGGCCTTCCGCTTCTGCTTCTTTCCTACGTTGCCCCCCGAGTGAGGGGCTTCGCTTGTGCGGCCCTTGCCGCTACGGAGGCGGTCTTCTTCCTCGTCGTTGGCATATCAACTGGTGATTTCCATTGCCTGTTTGAGGGACAGAACATCAGTCCGGCCGAACTTCAGGATGAGCTCGCGGTATCGAATGCCTGCCTTGAAGGCACAAATGGCCTGATGCTAGGTCACGTTTTCCATAGTGTTATGCAGCGTGGTCCAACGTTGGATGTACTCATGGAGAGTCTCGTTGTTCCTATGTACACAATGCTGCAGCTCGGTCAATCCATCTGGGCGCTTGTAAGTGCCCTCGAATGTCTTGACGAACACTCGGGCCAGGTCTTCCCAGCCATAAATACTGCCGGCGGGTAGCTAATTCTGCCACGCCCTTGCCGACCCCTCCAACATGAGGGGCAGGTGCTTCATCGCAACGAAGTCGTTGCCGCTGCCGATTTGGACAGCCACTCGGTAATCTTCGAGCCAAGCCTCCGACTTTGACTCACCATTGAAATTGCCGATTCCCATTGCCAACCTATTGTTGGAGGGTATCTCAGCCTCCCGAATGTATCTACTGAAACACTCGAGGCCTGAAGTGCCCCGGCCACTCAGCCGCTCTCTGCTTGCCATGGCTCTGTCAACCATGCGTTGGGCAATGATGGATCTTGCATTGAGCTGGGGTGCTCGGAAGTCTTCTTCCCCATAACCGCTGTGCCGAACGGGGCTTCTCCTTCGGTCGTCTTCGTAAGGTCATGAGTCGTCGTAGGAGCGCTGACCGAACAGACCACCCCTCCAAGGGGTCGACCAACTGCAGTAGCGATCCTCGTGCCTTTGGTCTCCATACTGGCCTCTCGGAGGAGGAGAGCGTCGATGTCTTCACGGTGTGAGTGGGCTATGGGCCGACTGCAGCATGTCCGCCCGGACGGACCTGCTGTGGATGCGGTTGTGCGACTGCGACACCACGGAGTTCTATTCTAGAATAATCTTTAGGAGCGTCTGGATCTGCCGAATGCCTTGTCCAGTCGTAGAATCAGACGGCTGAATGGAATCAGCGATCCGAGTGGCTGCATCTAAGTTCTGCAGCGGGGTACGCATCTCATGGTAATTACACGGACGATTGTTCGGAAACAACCGCCTGTGGTTTTGGCAGGAGCTGGGCTGTTCCCGAGCCGTGCGATCGTCGAGTGACTTCTGGAGCTGCTCGAGCTGCTCGCGTTCAGCCAGGATGGCCTGACGTGTGGCCTCCAAAGCTATCTCCTCTGGTGTCATCCCGATGATTGGAGTGCGCAGAGCGTGCTCATTCCTCTGCCTGATCTCCTTTCGTTGCTCCCGACTGAGAGGCTGGAGAACGTAGACGTCTTCGGCGCCATCGCAGCCATCTCCGTCCCGCATGTGGGAATTACCCACGGAGAACCCATGTAGTCCTCTAGCCAGGCCGACCATCAGAACTTCTGTAGGGGACTCGCTTCTCTCACACTTGGGCTCATTGGAGGAGCCCTCGCATGAGGAACGGAACAAGTTGAGGGTGGGATCATCGGAATTGAGTGTGGCCACCTGCTCAGCTATGGCCTGAAGATCCACGGCGTACTTGGTCCACCGCTGGAGCCGAGAGCACCAGGAGTGCTTGCTACAGCACACAGCAGAGTAAAGGGGCGCCGAGAGGTACGGGACCGACGGCTGCTGGAGTAGGACTACAAACGTCGTTGCACGGAAATGCGCCGCGCCGCGGGCGGGCAGCGCATCCCTGTCCAGCGGAGCTTCCTGCAGCCATGTCGAATGATGTCTACGACACAACTTTATTCTTGTAGACTCTATTGGGCCTCCAAGCGCAGAATTTTGTAGGACAGTAGCAACTTTCCCTCAAGTGGATGACCTCAGGTTTATCAATCCGTGGGAGGTGTAGGATGAACATGGTCTCTCTCAAACAACCCTGCAATCAAATACAAGAAATCTCTTGTGTCCCCAACACACCTAATACAATGGTAAATTGTATAGGAGCACTAGTTCGGCGAAGAGATGGTGATACACGTGCAATATGGATGGTAGATATAGGTTTTTGTAATCTGGAAATATAAAAACAGCAAGGTAGCAAGTGGCAAACGGCGAGTAAAACGTTATATAAATGCTTGGAAACAAGGCCTAGGGTTCACACTTTCACTAGTGCAATCTCTCAACAATGCTAACATAATAGAATCATATGATCATCCCTAAACGTGCAACAAAGAATCACTCCAAAGTTCATAAGTAGCGGAGAACATAAGATGAAATTGTCGTAGGTAAACCACCTCAAAGTTACCCTTTCCGATCAATCTGTTGGGCTATTCCTATAGATGTCACAAACAGCCATAGAGTTCGTACTAAAATAACACCAATGATACATATCAATCAACCCTAATGTCACCTAGATACTCCAATGTCACCTCAAGTATCTGTAGGTTAATTATTCGACACGCATCAAACAATTTTAGATTCATCATATTCAATCCAACACAAATAACTTGAAAGAGTACCCCAAGATTTCTATCGGAGAAGGTAGGACAAGAACGTGCAATCAACCCCTATGCATAGATCCCCAAGGTCACCGGAATCCGCAAGTTGATGCCATAACATATATCAAGTGAATCAATAGAATACCCCATTGTCACCACGGGTATCCACATGCAAGACATACATCAAGTGATCTCAAATCAATTATTCAATCCGACATAACAAAATCTCAAAGGGAAAGATTCAATTCATCACAACAAGATAGCAAGGGAAGAACACCATATGATCCAACTATATTAACAAAGCCCGTGATACATCAAGATCGTGCCATCTCAAGAACATGAGAGAGAGATAGAGAGAGAGAGAGATCAAACACATAGCTACTGGTACATACCCTCAGCCCCGAGGGTGAACTACTCCCTCCTCGTCATGGCCTCCACCGGGATGATGAAGATGGCCACCGGTGATGATTTCCCCTCTCCGACAGGGTACTGGAAAGGCTCCAAATGGGTTTTTCTTCGATATAGAGAGTTGCGACGGCGGAGCGGAAGTTCTCAGTTTATTTCTGAAGGTTTCTGTATATATAGGATTTTTCAGCGTTGGAATCACGCCAGCCGGAGCCGCGTGGGCCCCACAAGCCATCAGGACGCCCAGGGGGGTGGGCGCGCCCTGTTGGCTTGTAGCCCATAGGTGGCTCTCCTCCGATGGTTCTTCATTCCTGTATGTCTTATTTTCTCCAGAAAAAATCATAAAAAGGTTTCGGGCGATTCCGAGAACTTTTATTTTCTGCACAAAAAACAACACCACGGTAATTCTGCTGAAAACAGCGTCAGTCCGGGTTAGTTCTAAATAAATCATATAAAGTGCATCAAAACCATATAAAAGTATTGTAAACATAGGAAAATATTGCATGAATACTTCATAAATTATCGATACGTTGGAGACGTATCACCGAATCATCGGCGATGAAGCTCACGGAACCGAACAGAATCTCTCTGCCGAGAGTCATCATGATGACCGGGAAAAAATCAACCTGCACCGGAATTTGCTAAACGTGCAGAACCACGGTGGGTGCCAACTGTCGTGGGAGTGTTCCTAACAATAGTACTAGGGGTACGAATGAGGGGGCGAAGCCTTGCTCGGACGCATGTGTAACACTCGGATTTTACGAGTTCAGGACCCTCTCGGAGGAGATAAAGACCCTACGTCTCGTGCCTGGAGGCTTGTGTTTTCTCTGGGGGGTATGATTACAACAGGATGCCGAACCCTTGTCCAGGAGCTCAGGAGTGGCTTATATAGAGTGCGCCAGGACCCGCCGAGCACCATTACAAGGGCATTTAATGAGAGTAACTACGGGAGTTACTAGTAACTGCATCTCTAACTATTGACATTACAGGTAACGGTAGTCATGACTATGCTTTATGTACAATGTTAAGTCCTCGGCCCTTGGAGCTCCCATGTCGTCCGCGTCTCCTCTCTGTCCGAGTGATGGAGTCTGTCCGACTGGAGGGGGAACGTCCGAGTGGCCTGATGGATCCGAGTGGATCCTGGTCCGTCGTTCGAGTGCAGCTGTAATCCTGAGACTTCATCATCCATGTGGGACCCTGAGTGGGCCTTCGATGTCCGCTCGGTGACCCTACCACTAGTAACTGACCTCATCAGTGCCCACTTCCACATTTGGCAGCATGCTACATTGATAGTAGTACCTAAACTAGCAAACACATTGGTCCTACAACGTGCATGAGCATGCACATTGTCCTACTTACCATGAACACCATGCACGTAATGAAATCGTGCACATACCCTACTTATGTCAGCACCAATCTACCTTCGACATGAAGCACAAACCCTGCCTATGAACAACATGAACATGAAGCATACGCCTTTCCTATGCTGGCTCCAATCCACCATGAACAGCATGAACATGAAGCATATGCCTATGATTTGCTAACTACAATGTAACTACCTATCTTGCAAGAACCAATCTAGCATTGGGGAAGTAACATCAGCACCCACTATGCATGAACACCCACTGTAGTTAACGAACGCAAGCAAGAAGGAATCGATTCGAATTGATTCATTTGGAATAAAATCCAATCGATTCCTTGCCATTACCAATGCAGAAAACCCTAATCTGCGTCTACGAGCAAAGTGGGTATTTGAAACTTACCGGAGCAGGTGGCTTTCGAGCATACGCCGGCCAGGGAGAAAAACCCGGCGGGAAGGAGATGGCAGGCGAAGAGGAGGATGAGACGGTGAAAGCACAACTTTCTCCCTAGGTGGTTTTGGTCTTTAATAACAACATATATTTCATTGGACTAATGAATCTATCAATTGTATTTCAGGAAAGGTTCAATGAATGCATTGGCTAGGATTGTGAGGAGATTACCTAGATGCATGGAACATCAATTGGCGAAAGCTTCAAGACTCTACATTTTATATTTATATGAGAAATCACATTTGAGTCCATAGGAAAGCCAATACTATTAAAAGGGGATGGGCATCTATGATGATTTGGTTGCTCAAAGTGCTAAGAGATTAGCCACCAAAAGCCTCAACATTTCTCCCACAAAATATTCTGTCCAAACCCTAAAGACAAATTCGGTGCCACCAACATTTCCCATTTTGGCCACACCGAGTTTCCCTTGGACAGAAACCAAGCCAAACCCTAGCAAATCGGTGCAACCGAGTTTTGCTTCGGTACAGCCAAAAAGCAGTGACCACCTCTCTGGTATCTAATTGACAAAAATAGGAATTTCTGAGTTTTTTCATTTTGGTGCCACCGAGTCACTGGAACTGCCTAGCTCAACCGAATCGGACTCACCGAGATGCTTCGTATCGGTCTCACCAAGTACCCAAAAGTTATGACATTTTGCACTAGTCGGTGACACCGAGTTTTTACTCCGGTTCCACCGAGTTGGGCAATAATGTTGTAATGGTTGGATTTTTGGAGATGGCTATATATACCCCTCCACCTCCCTCTCATTCGTAGAGAGAGCACTCGGAACAAGCAAACACTTACACCATTCATTTTCTGAGAGAGAACCACCTACTCATGTGTTGAGATCAAGATCTTCCACCCCAACCATATGAATCTTGATTTCTAGCCTCCCCAAGTTGCTTTCCACCCAATCAATCTCTTCTACCAAGCCAAATTCTGTGAGAGAGTGATTGTGTGTTGAGGAAACTATCTTTTGAAGCACTAGAGCAAGGAGTTCATCATCCATACCACATCTATTACCTTTTGGAGATTGGTGTCTCCTAGATTGGTTAGGTGTCGCTTGGGAGCCTCCAATTCGTGTGGAGTTGAACCAAGAAGTTTGTAAGGGCAAGGAGATCGCCTACTTCATGAAGATCTACCACGAGTGAGGCTAGTCCTTCGTGGACGTAAGCCATGGTGGAATTGGAGAGGTTGCTACTTCATGGACCCTTCGTGGGTGGAGCCCTCCGTGGACTCACGCAACCATTACACTCCGTGTGTTGATGTCTCCATCAACGTGGACGTACGATAGCACCACCTATCAGAACCACGGGAAAAATCTTCGAGTCCCCATTGCATTTGATCTTCCTATCCCTACCCTCTACTTACACTTGCATGTCTTTACTTTCCGCTGCTATACTCGTAGATTTGCATGTGTAGGGTGTGCTAGACTTGATAAAATTGCTAAAACTTGCCAACCATTAAAATTGGGAACAAGGCTAAGTTTTTATTTGGTCAAGTAGTATAATCATCCCCCCTCTAGACATACTTTGGATCCTACAGGTGGTCTCAGAGCTTTCATCTCCATTGCATTGGTTTCACAACCTAGGAGAGTATGGCGTCTAGTGAGGGAAATTATCATTGTAGATCTCCATATTTTGTTGGTACAAACTTTGCTAGTAGGAAGCATAAGATGAAAATGCATATTCTTGGTCATAACCCCGCCGTTTGGGTTGTTGTTCGTGTTGGATTGCAAGGTGAATTCTTTGGTGATGGAAAGGAACCGAATCGTGAAGCGACTGCAGAAGAATTGAAGATGTTGCAATACAACGCTCAAGCGTGCGACATTCTATTCAACTGTCTATGCCACAAAGAGTTCAACAAAATAAGTTGTCTTGGGAATGCAAATAAAATTTGGGATACTTTGGTTGATATGCACGAAGGAACCAAATCCATCAGGGAATCTAAGTTGGAAGTGCTACAAAGTCAACTTGACAAGTTCAAGATGAAGGATGGTGAATGAGTCGTAGAAATGTACTCTAGGCTTCCTCTCATCACAAATGAGATTGCCTACTTAGGAAGCAAAGAGATGACCGACAAATTTATCATCAGGAAGATCCTTAGAGCCTTGGATAGAAAATATGACACCGTGTGCACATGGATCCAAATGATGCCAAACTACAAAGATCTCAAGCCCACGGAAGTCATTGGTAGGATTGTTGCTCATGAAATGTCACTCAAGGACAAAGAAGAGCTCCACAACAAGTCAAGCGATGCATACAAAGCCACAAGTGACACTCCCACTACCTCATGTGATAACCTTGTTACCAATGAAGAGATGAGCCTCATGGTCAAGAAATTCAACAAGTTCTACAAGAATAGAGGCAAAGAGAGAAGCTCCAACTCAAGATACGAAGAGAAGCGTTCTTCTAGTCGTGACCGAAATTGTTACAATTGTGGAAGACCCGGACACTTTTCCAATAAGTGCACGGCCCCCTCCAAGAGAAGAGAAGAGTCACCTAGGAGAATAAGCTCAAGAGATGAGTCACCTCGAAGAGAGAGAAGGAGTAGAGAAGATCGCCATGAACGAAGACCCTCCCGGAGAAGCAAGGACTCGGAGAAGAAGGACAAGTACACCAAGAGCTACACAAGAAGAAGACATCAAGCTCATGTTGGGAATGGGTATCGAGCTCCGAATCCGACAACTAATCCGAGAGAAGTAACCACTCCAACTCCGACTATAGTCAAGATGAAGGTGTTGCCAGACTAGCACTCGTTTCCTCCAACTCCTATGATTTATTTGATTCACCAAATGAAGGAATTGGAAGTTGCTTCATGGATAAATTCCCAAAGGTATCACACCCTGAATACATTGACTTTAATAGTGATGAGGAT
The DNA here is from genome assembly GCA_039707655.1 of Elymus sibiricus. Classification (NCBI taxonomy): domain Eukaryota; kingdom Viridiplantae; phylum Streptophyta; class Magnoliopsida; order Poales; family Poaceae; genus Elymus; species Elymus sibiricus. Next base: position 89,972,063 of record CM077663.1, read on the forward strand.
GACTTACTAGGAGATGATGACTTGTTCTTTGATAAAACTAGTGATGTTAGTCAAAATGAACTTGATAATAATCATGCTAGTCAAGATAAATCGTGTGATGATGATAAGAAGGAGATTGAGCACTTAACTAAAGAGCTAAACACTCTTAAGTTAGCTCATGAATCTACTCAAGATCATAGAGAGCTTCTAAGAACTCATGAGAAGCTACCCTTCGAGAAGCTAAATTTAGAGCAAGAGCATGAGTTTCTTAAAGCTATCAATGACAATCTTCAAAAGAAGAGTTCTTCTTATCTTGCCTAACGATTACTCTTGTCTACATTTGAAACACAAGTTAAATCTAAGCAAACTAGTAACAAAGGCAAGAAAGGTTCTTCATCTAGTAGCAACAATAATGCTAAATCTAATGATGTTGCTTCTAGTAGTTCTATTAATTCCACTAGTGATTCTCTTAGCCAAGTTACACTTGAGCAAGAAAATGATTTATTTAAAGGAATTATAGAGAAAGGTGTCTACAAGAGTCTTGCCGAAAGTAAGCAATTTGAGGAGATTGTGCGCAAGCAAGGATGGCACCGGAAGAACCAAGGAGTTGGTTTTGAACGAAAGTTCAATGCCAATGGAGTTGAATGGGAAGAAGACCAATACCCCAAGACGAAGTTTGTTCCCCCAAAAGGAGAATTATGATCCTACTCTCTCTAAGGGAACAAAAGCTCAAGATGATCTTCCACTACAAGGCCACAAACTCAAGGGCAAAGACAAGCTTCAAGAGGAGATTGACTAATTTGAAGAAGAATATCAAGGCATGGTCAAGTGGGTTCCCAAGTGAGGGAGTCCAGGATTAAGGGGTACTCAGGCTGTTGGCTTACCTCCTATGGTCCAGCCCGGTGGGCCGCCTTGCAGCATCTTTGGGAAGGCCGGACTACAGAATGACCCCAGGCTTAGGGGGGAATGTTCCGAAGACTTGGTGTGTCCTCCAAGTAAGAATGGGTGAATCTATGCCTGGATGGAAACTGACCACGTGTAACCCTAGGTATCCCTGGTGTCTATATAAACCAGGGGGCATAGTTCGTAGAGACACAAGTTAACTCATATAGGGTTTAGCTCATCCGATCTCGAGGTAGATCGACTCTGTAACCTTCATACTCATCAATACAATCAAGCAGGACGTAGGGTTTTACCTCCTCACGAGGGCCCGAACCTGGGTAAATACCGTCTCCTTCGTCCCCTGTTACCATCGATCCTAGATCCATAGTTCTGGACCCCCTACCCGAGATCCTCCGGTTTTGACACCGACATTGGTGCTTTCATTGAGAGTTCCACTGTGAGATCACCTGTGGATTGATGGCTCGCCTAATCATCAACGAACAGGCCCGTAACGAGGACATCTTCGTCCCCGGACAGGTCTTCGCATTCGGCAGCGTTGCACTGCATGCTGACTCGGCCGGCCATCTAGGCTAGATCGAAAATTTCGCCCACGGTTAGGAGATCAGGTTCGGGAACCTAGAGTTCACCGCCAACTCCCGTGGCGATCTGTTCCTTGCGGAACCCTTGGTTTTGTCCAACGGGCCCGAAAATCCCGGAGCTTTAACTTCGGGCCCTCTATCCGGCTCGACCCTCAGATCTATCTCCACCGAAGGACCGGCCTTGAGCCCGGACTCATTGATAGTACCTGAATATCAGGGTTCGGCCTTTGCCGAACACGCCCATCCCGAAGACACCTTGGAGCTTAACTCCGAGGGCCCCCAGGAAACTGATCTGGTCATCCTCTCGTGGTTGAACGAGGCTCTAGACCGGATCCAGTCGATGGCAATCGAGGATGATCTTACCTCGACCCACGTTCCGGTCGACCTAGAGGCCAGTTACGGGGAATTTTACGGCCCACCCGCCGCCCATTTAATAGCCACTGTCGAAGACTTAACCGACATGTTGGACTACACCTCCGAGGAGGCAGAACACATGGATGAAGAGATCGGCGACCCTGCCCCTGTGACAACCGGGCAGTGGACAGCCACCTCGACCTATGATGTCTATATGGTGGACACCCCTAACGACAAGGACAACCACACCCCTGGGAAGAACGGCGAAAAATCCGGCGAAGCGTCAAAGCGCCGAAAACAACGCAAGCGATCCAAGACCAACAAGGGAAGGGAAGCCATCACAGGCACTGGGGAAATTGACACCACGGAGGACCTCGGCGACCTTGAAGCCCCTGTGGAGCCGCTAGAGGACCCGGAAAGGCTAACCGATCAACAGGACGTCGAGGACCTCAATGATTCCGAGGATGATAACTACCTCCCACCTGCTGAGGAGGAGGAAAGCCTCGAAGCCGATGACTTCACCATCCCCGAAAGCCCCGGGGACCAAGAACGATTCAGGCAACAGCTCATAGCCACCACTCGGAGCTTAAAGGAAAAGCAACAGCAGCTCAAAGCCGAACAAGACACCATCAACAACAGATGGACTAAAGTCCTAGCAGCCGAAGAAGGGTTCGGCATCGAGCGGCCAGACCAAAACAAGGGTTACCCGCACCAGCGCCTGCTGCCACAATTCAATGACGAGGCCCTTGAGCCCGAATCTCCCAGGCGTGCCCAGTATGACCAGCCGGACCGCCCCCCTCGAGGACGGGACAGGGTGGCTGGAGATGCCGAATACTAGCCCACGTCACCTCATAGGAGGGGAAAGGGGCCAGCACGGCCTGAGGATCGATACGATCTACGGCAGGACCTGGACTATAGGGCAGGTCACACTAGATCCATTTACGGATCTAGGGGACGCTCCCCTGCTAGAAGGCATGGCTACCAACCGTGGCTCGACCGCAATCACAGAAACCGGGAACAATACCGGGCCCAGCCAACAGCCGACTTCCGGCATGACGTAGCCCGGATCAGAGGCGCCGCGCACCCACTGTGTTTCACAAACGAGGTCATGCAACACCAGTTTCCCGAAGGGTTTAAACCCGTAAACATAGAACCATACGACAGAACGACGGACCCGGCCATGTGGATCGAGGACTTCCTCCTTCACGTCCATATGGCCAGAGGAGACGATCTCCATGCCATCAAATACCTACCACTCAAACTGAAGGGACCAGCTCGGCACTGGTTAAACACTCTCCCCGAAAACTCCATTGGGAGTTGGGAGGAGCTCGAAGACGCCTTCCGGTCTAACTTCCAAGGCACTTACGTCTAGCCCCCGGACTCTTCTGACTTAAGGAACGTCGTCTAGAAAGCTGGAAAATCAGCCAGGCAGTTCTGGAATCGGTTCCTGACTAAGAAGAACCAGATCGTCGACTGCCGGGACGCCGAGGCGATAGCCTCGTTCAGACACAACATCCGGGACGAATGGCTAGCTCGCCGAAGCTGCAATCCCGAAGACCCCGGCACCTCTGAAGTGCGGGACGGTAACGGAAAGCCAAGGCGCAACAAAAATAAATGCCGCCATAGCAATGGCGACTCAGAAGACACAACCGTAAACGCCGGTTTCCACAATTCCAAACCCGGACAGCGGAAGAAGCCCTATAAAGGGAATAGGGATGGACCTACCGCTTTGGACAAAATCATGGATAGGCCCCGCCAGATCCACGGCACACAAGACAAGCCGGCCACCCACACCAACAGAAACTGTTGGGTATTCAAACAAGCCGGCAAGCTCACACCTAAGGAGCAGAGCAAGGGCCCGCGCAGCGGAGGCGCACCAGGATACGCCAAGGACATCAAGCCGCCTATCAGGAACCCCGAGCGAACCTCCCCTTTGTATACATTTGTTTCTAAAACAAAATACCTGTAACAGTTGTGTCCGCGGTATGAATTGTAAAAAATCATCATATATAAAGATCGTCTTTTACGGTCTGGTTATGGCATTTTATAAAGTGTTTTCTAACTCACCGTCTCTGGAAACAAAATTGTTCGGTACATGTTTGATGCAATCGGCTAATAGACCGGGGGGCTTAACTATAAAGCTCGTCCCAAGCATCGTCCCAGCATTAACCTTGAAATGTTCGTCGTCTCAGATTTCTGCGTTATATGCATCGGTTCCGAATTATGTCTTAGGTCAAAGGTTGGATTGCCCGGCTCTTGTGCTTACCCTCTTACGTTCCGCTCGTTCGGCTAAAAGGGTAAAGGGAGAACCACTGCGATTGTATTTCCAGCTCGCCTGGTCAAGTACCTCAGTGGAGAAAGCCGAAAATCGACTGTCATAATAAGCGAGAACCGGTGTGCAATCCGAGCACAAGTGTCAAACTAAAAATCGATAGAGGTTATTCCATGTCATACGAGGGGTTTGCATCTTCGCAAACCATGTGGTAACGGTTTTTTACCCCGGTACACCCGAATATCACATAACACTGGGGGGCTAGTAACTAGCCCCCGCAGTCAAGCTCCTCCGGGTAAGTGAAAGCACTAAAGCCGCATAGTCCGATTGCCTTGTTCCCCCTCTCGCACCATCGCCTCTGGGTTCCGATAATTCGGCTAAGGATAAAACTGCGGAGGACGGAAGACCTCTTGTAATAATTACATAGGGGCTAAAGCTGACGACTGGCAACTTTCAGTTCCAAAACGGCCACATAGGAGTCAAAATAATCCAAACACCAAAAGCATGATAAACCATGCGCACGCATTATAAAAAGAAGTATTCATCGGACATACAATAATATGTTTATTCAAAAATTACATCCTTAGGGCATTGGGTCTCTACCGACCGAGAACCCTCCATCACAGCAGCGAAGTACAGTTCGGGGCGCCTATGCTCCTTCCCAGGCGGCGGGGGCGTTGTATCCATCTCGAGCGGCTTCATCCCTGGCCAGTGCATCATAGTCCTCGCAAAGGCCATCCGCGCTCCCTCAATACATACAGAGCGCTTCAGGACCTTAATGTGGGAGGAGGCATCGCAAAGCTTCTGCACCAGGGCGAAATAACTGCTTGGCAGTGGCTCTGAAGGCCACAACCGAATGCAGAGGTCCTTTAAGGCTGGCTCCGCCATTCAATGCAGCTCCATCAGTTGCTTCATCTGATAGCTGAGAAGGGGACGGGGCTCGGGGGTCTAAAATTGCGCCCAGAACAGCCTCTGTTCCACATCCCCGTCCCCAGCCGCAAACTGCTTGGCCGCGTCCGCCGCACTCCTCGGAAGATCCGTAAAGGCGCCTGAGGAACGCCATAGCCGTGTAAGACGAGCAAACCTGTTACCACCAAAGGCACATTGCAGTAATTACGGCTTACCATCCGCGACCATCCTGACTTGGCGGAGTTCTTCCTCAAAAGACCGCCTATCTACATGCTCCGATTTAAGATCGGAAGACAACGTGGATAGCTCGGCCGCTTGGTCCTTGGTCTTCTGCTCAAGAGCCTCGCACTTAGTGCTTGCATCTTGGAGCTCTTGCTGCACCTCGTCCACCCGAGCTTCGCGCTTGTCACTGGCAGCCTTCAGGGAGCTCAGCTCGGCAGCCGCTTGCTCGGTCGCCATCCTATGATCGGCGGCCTCTTGCTTGGCCTTCTCCAGCTCAGCCTTGATGTTCTCAACCTCGGAAGTAACGGATGCAAATACAATGGAAAGCCAAATTTCAGGAAATGCGAACTTGAGAACCTCAATCAATGAGGGAACACAGGGTCCCCGCGATAAAATTCCAACTTACTTTGCATTTCATCAAACCGTTTGTTCAGACGGTCAAGCTCCTCGTCGGAGCTCTTGAACTTCCGGTTTAGCTCGGCCAGTTCCACGTCATGGACAGCCGCCGCCGATGACGAGGCCTGCATAGCAAACTTGTGTAAGACACACCTCCGAGCTGTTGGTCCTAGACCCTTTTTCGCCAGATCATCTCCGGAACCAATCAATTTCCCAGGAACTCGAATCGTTTTTCTCGGACCCTAAGGTCCTCTGATCCCTGGGTAAGTTTGTTAAACGCACCCATGGCTTGGGGGCTACTATACCTATACGGAATATATAAACCTCACAAATAAATTTCGTTTAGAGAAAGGAACATTACATGGCTTACCTTGAAGCCCGTCAAAAGACCGTCGAAGGCCTCCTTCAGTCCGCTGTCAACGGACTGAATGCCTTGCAGAACCGCACCCATAAGAATGAGGTGGTCTTCGGCGATGGAGGAGTTATGCAAGGCCTCCTCCATCATAGTTGGCCACCCGGTTGTGGCCTGCCGCGTCACGGGCGGCACCGGTGGCAGCACCGCGGCTTCCCCTTCTTGAGAAGGTAGAGTCGTCGGTATCGGAGTCCTGGTGGTCTCCGGAGCCGTCTTCGGAGGGAGCTCCAATGAGTCACGGCCTCCCTCTTTGTTCACCAGGAGGGGCTCGACCTCCTGGTCTTTGGTCACTGAGGTACGAGCCTCGGTCATGACCTCCTCACCCTCAGTATTCGGCCGAGGAGGGGTCCGCCGGGATACCACCTCCATGGCCTCTTCAGCGGCCTGGGGAGGAGAAGTGCGGGATGTAGTTCCGCTCTCCGCCAGCTCGGCTGGTGGGGGATCTCCCTCTGAGACCTGTTCGGTCGGGAGATCGCGGGCTGGGCTACAATATAGAAGACATTTGTCCGGTCAGTAACATAAACTTTGTATAAGCAAAGTGTTCGGACTCGGTACCTTTGGGCCGCGGGCTTGGCCCTGGGGGTCCTCCAAGGGATCCCATCGAACGCCTCGGATCCCTCATCGGAATCCGGGCTGACGTTGGGCAGGGTCACCTGTCTCTTCGGGGAGGGGGAGCTGGGTCCTCCTCGGCATCCACGGATGCCGCCCTCTTCCTTGGCTGGGGGGAATTCATTTCCCCCCTTCCTCCATCTGCTCCTTCTCGTGAGCGGAGGAGGCCTGGGTCTCCCCGGAACTAACGTCCGGAGGGCCTCTTGGGCGAAGACCATCTCGGGTCTCCTTCTTCTCGCCCTTATTCTTCTTGTCCTTCTTCTCTGGCGCCGAATACGGCGCCTCGACTAGCATCGCCATCAACAGGGCCAACCTGGGGGCTTCGGGCAGCGGGGCAGGGCCGTTGATCCGCATGGCCTTAGCTAGCCATCCCTGTGGAAACCAAGGAAGGAGAGGTTAAAATCCTTGATAAAAGATTGAACCTGGAGATAAAAATTGAAACTTTACCTTGAGTGGAGGGTGTTCGGCGTCCAGGCCGGTGTCTTCCTCCTTGGCTGGCCATTCCTCCTGAGGCTTGAACGGTGCCTTCCACAGCTTCTCCCGAGTAGTGCGGTAAAGCTTGCGCACGGTGGGAGGGTCGTCGAACTTATAGGCCCACATCGGTGTAGCCCGGAGCTGGAAAGGGAGGAGGCGGCGACGAAGCATGACCTGGATCACGTTGGTCATGACGACGTTTGCTTCCAGCATCTGCTCGATCCGATCCTGCAGCGCTTTCACTTCCGTGGTCGACCCCCAGTCCAAGCCTTTCTTGATCCATGAGGTCAGCCTCGCGGGAGGTCCAGATCTGAATCCGGGAGGGGCCGCCCAATCTGCGGCACGTGGTTCAGTGATGTAGAACCACTCCTTTTGCCAGGTCTTGATGGTGTCGATGAAGGTGCCCTCCGGCCACTGGACCCGCGGGAGCTTGCTGATCACCCCCCCCCCCACAGCCCGCGTGCTGGCTGCTTACGGTGTTCGGCTTGACGTTGAAGACCTTCAGCCATAAGATGAAATGTGGCTGGACCCGCAGAAAGGCCTCGCAGACGATGATGAAGGCCGAAATGTGCATGATGGAGTTTGGGGGAAGGTCGTGGAAGTCCAACCCGTAAAAGAACATCAGGCCCCTTACAAAGGGGTGCAGCGGGAAGCTTGGGGAATGAACACCACCCGCTCCCCGGGCTTTGGCGTAGGGACTACTTGACCCTTTTCGGGGGCGCGGTGGTCGACATCGACCGGGAGGTAACCGGTGCTCTTCAGTTCCTGGATGTAGTCCTCGGTGACGCACGACGCCTCCCACTTGCCTTGCAAACCTGAACCAGCCATGGCCGTGCTCGGGGAAGAGGGATGGGTGTCTTGGGAGGGGCTGGAGGAAGGTTAGATCTGTGCGCTCGGAGCAAGGAAGGCCTGAGAGAGCGAATGTGAGGAGCGTGGAAAGGCTATGAAGATGTTTTCCTCCCTTTTATGGAAGGCCGTAATACCAAGCGTCCCCTTACTACGCCGCGGACTGCGCCAGTTCCCAAAGCGACCGTCCCGTTATGCACACGTGGGATAGCCCAAATCATTGATCATATCCCATAAAAAATGGAGCACGATCTTCATGTCGATTGGACGTACCAATAAAGAGGCGGCCTCGAACCGCGAATCGAGTTTTTGTAACTGGCTAAGTGGCCGCGATCTGTCTGAGCCTTTCGTCAGGAAAGTTGTCAGGAAGGGCACTATTCACACTCAGGCGTTTGGCCTTCGAGGCTAAGCAAGGTATGTTCGGAAAGCAGGGTGTCATCGGTGGCCCAGCTAAGGGTAGCCGAAGCATGAAGGGAAGAAAGGAACTCGCCCCGCAAGCCGAACACTTTGGACGCACGGAGCAGCTGGATGTCCTGAAGACCGGCGTTGGAGGCTAGTTCGGGGGCTACTGAGGGAGTCCAGGATTAAGGGGTCCTCGGGCTGTTGGCTTACCTCCTATGGTCCAGCCCAGTGGGCCGCCTTGCGGCATCTTCAGGAAGGCCGGACTACAGAATGACCCTAGGCTTAGGGGGGAATGTTCCGAAGACTTGGTGTGTCCTCCAAGTAAGAATGGGCGTATCTATGCCCGGATGGAAACCGACCACGTGTAACCCTAGGTATCCCTGGTGTCTATATAAACCAGGGGCATAGTTCGTAGAGACACAAGTCAACTCATATAGGATTTAGCTCATCCGATCTCGAGGTAGATCGACTCTGTAACCTTCATACTCATCAATACAATCAAGCAGGACATAGGGTTTTACCTCCTCACGAGGGCCCGAACCTGGGTAAATACCGTATCCTTCGTCCCCGGTTACCATCGATCCTAGATCCATAGTTCGGGACCCCTACCCGAGATCCGCCGGTTTTGACACTGACACCAAGGCCACTACTAGCTCTACTTCATCAAGTGCTACTTCAACTCCAAGGATCCCCATCAAGTTGATGTGGGTCCCCAAGAAGAAAGAACTAGAGATGTTCTTGGGGGTGACTCCACCAACAAAATTTACTCACATTCATTTTTGGCAAGAACTAGTGCAACTCCAACCTTATGCAATAGTTCAAGGAGTCACAAAATCCCTCGTTGGTAAGCAAGGGACAAGATAATTAACGTATCAATGGACACCATCATAAATGTGCTTCATTCCATGTCCATAGATATCCTTGTATTTGTTCCTTGTGTGGGACTAACCCATGAAGGTGAGGAGAGTACAAAACAACAAGGATTCCTCCCAACTCAAGATGATCTTCATGAACCAAGATCATCCACTACTACATCACCTACATGAAGTCTTCATCGACAAAACCCAAGGTTAGTTTATCCCTCTAAAAGGGGATATCACATCAAGGGGGAGCTTTACTCTAAGACTTGAGTCAAAGCATCTCAAAAGATGTGAACACGTTAAAAGCTTTATGTAAAAGTGGCAACCCCACTTGTGCTTAAAAAATGAGTATGACCTATGAGCAAGCATTCTTGCTTAGCTCCTTAAGTCAATATACTCATATATAGATGACTCCGTCATCACCAAAGTGCTTGGTAGATACTAGAGTGGTTGTACATGTTTGACATATTCTACTTTGACATATTATTGTGTGAGCATGTTGGTATGCATATTTTTCTCCATTCGAGGACATCCAATTGTTGTTCTATTTGGCTTTTATTTTTTGGCCAATTGGATGTAAAAGAATGCCTAGGTACCACCTCTAGCTATCTATTATTTCTCGTCTCAAATTCTATTTATGCTTCATCACAAAATTTGAGCAAGCACTTTTCGGACCCTCCGGGTGAGGAGCACTCGGAGCCACCGATTCGATAAGGGCTGACTTCCAAAACCTCCCAAGTGTTCCTCGGTGTGACCAAAATATCCACACTCGGCTCCACCGATTCACTTTGGGTTGATATGGTTTTCTATCTCGGTACCACCAATCAAGAAATTTCAGCGTCACCGAGTTGTTCTGTCAACTGACAGTTATACATCTCGGTTGAACCGACATTTCTTTCTTAGTGTCATCGACACCAGGTGGGTATATATATCTGCGGGTCCGTACTTTGAAAATTACTTCAAACGAAAGACTCCCGCACCCCACCGCTGTCGCTGCCCATGTCTTCGGACGATCTCCATCATCTCCGGCATGCCCTCGCCGCTAGAATCCGTCGCCATCAACGGCAATCATCCCTGCCGTTACCGCCTTAGAGAAGATCCGCCAAGTTAGGGTAATCTTCGATCCCTCTTGCGCTCCAATGTCTAATTCATGCGCATTAGGTCTTGTCTATTCTCTGGCCACGTTTTGCAAAGTTCCTATCCACTAAAAAATTCCTTAGATTAGCTCGAACAAAAAAATAGGGTTAGGTCTCTGCGGTATGAAATCTCGGAGTCACTGAGTCGAAACGTCTCGGTGTCACCGATGTGGATTCATCCACAACACAAGGGCTTCTCGATGAAAACGAAAAGTATCTATCGGTGTCACCGATATGGGGTTAGTGCAACTTCGGAGAGACCGAGTCCCACTTCGGTGAAACCGAAACAGTGTGACTAAGTATCTGTTGTGGTTATAGTTGCCTCGGAAATTCTGAAACCTAAAACTCGGTGGAACCGAATTCCATACTGTGAATACCTAAAACTAACTTTTTGAGTTCAAATTTGCAAAAGTTTCTGAATTTTGTGATGCTCATCTATTCTACTCCTCCATATCTACTTCACAGGGTCAGTGTTCATCATGTCTCAATCAGATGGCAGCCAAAACCAGTACAGAGAATCAAGTGCAGACTTGGATGCAGGCACTAGTCCTGAAAACAGTTCTGAGGACCCTGGAACACCCAGCTCACATGGCTTGCCCAAGGCAGCCACCATGGCTAGGAAGCAAAAGAACTCAGATGAGGAGGAGGATGACTTTGTTCTAGATGAGGTAACATCCAAGAAACAGCCTAAGAGAAAGGAAAGGGTGGGCACTAGGAAAGTTCCTGAATTAGTTGCTTCCAAGAGAGGGTTGTCTCAATCTGTAGAGCAACCAGGTGGATCATCCAGAACCAAATCAATGGCAAAAAAAGCAGGGCAGAAAAGGGTCATGAAGAAGACTATCCATGTGGTTACGAGGCCAACCTCCATTGTCAAGACCCTAGACAGAGATGGTGTAAGGGAATAAGAGGAGGAACCAGCTGCTAACCCTCCTCCCTCCAAGCAGAGGAAGTTGTTGGCTGATGTTATGCCAAGCAAGCCAACCACCAAGGCCAAGAAAGCCCCAAGCCCAAGAAGACCACCAGAGATATTCAAGTTGTAGATAAGAACAAGGGTTTTGCTACTAGAGATGATGCTGATGAGGATGGGGACATTGTTGTGTTGAGCAAGCTCAGGCCCCACCTTCCAGATCATAATGATGATCACCCAGTGGCAGAAAATATGAAGGAGAGGAAGGATCATGGACTAAGGAAGTGGAGATCCAATGATCCCTATGCTGTCAGGAGGAGAACTGTTGTGGACACTCGCTTTCACACCATGGAGCAGCAGGATTTGTATGAGACTGTCTTGTTTGACAAGAACCCAACTGAGAGTGACATGAGATATGTTGATTGGAAGTACATCAAGTCCAATGAGGACTACTTTCCCCATGTCCAGGAGAATTTAAAGATGTTGGACATTGATGAGTTCATACATAAAGAGATGACTGCATGGAATGATGAGCTCATTGATACGTCTCCAACGTATCGATAATTTATGAAGTAGTCATGCCATATTCACCTATGTTTACAATACTTTTATATGGTTTTGATGCACTTTACATGATTTATTTAGAACTAACCCGAACTGACGCTATTTTCAGCAGAACTACCGTGGTGTTGTTTTTTGTGCAGAAATAAAAGTTCTCCAAATGCAATGAAACTTTTTGACGGTTTTTTTTGGAACAAAAAAGGCACTAAAAGCTTCGTGGGAGGGCCAGAAGAGCCACGAGGTGGCCACAACCCACCAGGGCGAGCCAGCCCCCTCTGGCACGCCCTGGTTTATTGTGGGCCTCGCGTGGCCCATCTTCACGTGAAATCGACGCCCAAAAATCATATATATTCAGAAACCACCAGAAATAACCCTAGATCAGAATTTCCGCCACCGCAACTCTCTGTATCAACGAAAAACCAATCTGGAGGCGTTCTAATACCCTGTCGGAGACGGTAGATCATCTCTGGTGGCCATCTTCATCATCCCGACGGAGGCCATGACGAGAAGGGAGTAGTCCACCCTCGGAGCTGAGGGTTTGTACCAGTAGCTATGTGTTTAATCTCTCTCTCTCTCTCGTGTTCTTGATTTGGCACGATCTTGATGTATCGCGGGCTTTGTTAATATAGTTGGATCATATGGTGTTTTCCCCTCTCTATCTTGTTGTGATGAATTGAGTTTTCCCTTTGAGATTTCGTTATTACCGGATTGAAAACTTTTATGGATTTGAGAGCACTTGATCGATGTCTTGGCACTCAACTCTCGGATTCCCGAGGTGACATTGGGGTAATCTATGCATAGGGGTTGACTGCACGTTTTCGTCCTACTTCCTCCGGTAGAAATCTTGGGGCACTCTTTGAGGTTCTTTGTGTTGGATTGAGTATTATGAATCTGAAATTGTTTGATGCGTATCGTATAATTAACTCATGGATACTTGTGGTGACATTGGAGTATCTAGGTGACATTAGAGTTGGTTGATGCGTATCATAGTGTGTTATTTTAGTACGAACTCTTAGATAGATCGATCGGAAAGGATAACTTTGTGTTATTTTAGTACGAACTCTTAGATAGATCGATCGGAAAGGATAACTTTAAGGTGGTTTCGTACCCTACAAACAATTTCTTCTTATGTTCTCTGCTAGATAAGAACTTTGGAGTGATTCTTCGTTGCACGTTGAGGGATGGTTATGTGATCCAATTATATTAGCATTGTTGAGAGATTGCACTAGCGAAAGTATGGACCCTAGGCCTTGTTTTCAAGCATTGCAATACTGTTTGTTCTCACTTTTGTTACTTGCTACCTTGCTGTTTTTTATTGTTACTATTACAAAAATCAATATCTACTATCATTACTACACTTGTATCACCATCTCTTCGCCTAACTAGTGCACCTATACAATTCACCATTGTATTTGGTGTGTTGGGGACACAAGAGACTTTTTATTATTTGGTTGCAGGGTTGTTTGAGAGAGACCATCTTCATCCTACGCCTCCCAGGGATTGATAAACCTTAGGTCATCCACTTGAGGGAAATTTGCTACTGTCCTACAAAACTCTGCGCTTGGAGGCCCAACACGAGTCTACAAGAACAAGTTGTGTAGTAGACATCAAGCTCTTTTCTGGCGCCGTTGCCGAGGAGGTGAGTGCTTGAAGGTATATCTTTAGATCTTGCAATTAAATCTTTTAGTTTCTTGTTTTTCACTAGTTTGGTTTTATAAAAGAAAACTACAAAAAATGGAGTTTAGGTTGCATCATTTGTATCGTCTTTATAATGTCTTTCGTGAAAATAAGGGTTTGGAAAATTGTGCTCAATTGGTAGAGGAAGAAATTATGAAAATATTTGATGAGAATTCCTTGAATGATGAGCATGATTATAGTGTTGCTAGTATGAATTCTCTAAATATCCATGATGCTAATGATATGCAAAGCCACAAGCTTGGGGTTGCTATGTTTGATGAAGATGATATTTTTAGTCCCCCAAGTTTTGATGAGAAAATTTATTATGATGATGGCATGCCTCCTATCTATGATGATTATGATGATGACATGTATGCTATAAAGAGTGATAGTAACCATGAAACTTTTCATCATGATTTTAATATTGAATGTGGTTATGTCAATCAAGTGTCTCGTGATAGTTATTTTGTTGAGTTTGCTCCCACTACAATGAATGAGAAGAAAATTGCTTATGTGGAGAGTAATAAATTTTCTATGCTTGTAGATCATGAAAAGGATGCTTTATGTGATAGTTATATTGTGAAATTCCTTCATGATGCTACTGAGAATTATTATGAGGGAGGAACATATGCTTGTAGGAATTGCAATAATATCAAGTTTCCTCCCTATGTGTTCAAAGTTTTGAAGTTATGCTTGTTTTGCCTTCCTATGCTAGTTGATTATTGCTCCCATAAATTGTTTGCTCACAAAATACCTATGCATAGGAAGCGGGTTAGACATAAATGTGTTTGTCATGATATTCATGATGCTCTCTTGCATGTTCAATTACTATTCCTATGTGAGCATCATTGAAATCATCATGCCTAGCTAAAAGGCTTTAAAGAAAAGCGCTTGTTGGGAGACAACCCAACACTTTTCCTTTCTATTTTTGTGTGTTCACATGATTAAGCTACTGTAGTAATCATGTTTCGTGCCTTTTATTTCAATAATGTGCCAAGTAAAGCCTTTGGGATAGTATGGATACTTGTTGATTTGATTCTGTGCAAAAACAGAAACTTTTGCCTCCAGTAAAAAATTTGTCTGATTTTACTGGAGCATCAAAAAATTCTGACATTATTACAAGTATTTATATGAAAATTATATAAGGTTTCCTAATTTTTCATAATTTTTAGAGACACGTAAGTATGGCTATACTACAGATCTTCACAGACTGTTCTATTTTTGACAGATTCTATTTTGCATGCATAGTTTGCTTGTTTTAGTGTTCCCATAGCTTATATTCAGTGATATAAATTATGTGAATGGTATAATACAGTAGGTATTTTGTGAGAACAATTATGAATCTTGTCTTGACAGTACCTAAGTGAATGATCTGTACCTATTTCACTAACCCTTCTCACGAAGTTCCGTTAAGTTTTGTGTGATTGAAGTTTTCAAGTTTTGGGTGAGACACCGATATGAGGAGAATAAGGAGTGACAAGAACCTAAGCTTGGGGATTACCATGGCACCCCCAAGGTAATATCCAGGAAGATTCAAGCGTCTAAGCTTGGGGATGCCCCGGGAGGCATCCCCTCTTTAGTCTTCAACATTATCGGTATATCTTACTTAGAGCTATATTTTTATTCCACACATAATACGTGCTTTGATCGGATCGTCATTATATTTTTTTATTTTCTGTTAGGCGTTATTTATAATCTTGTTTTTCAATAAAAAGTTCCAAGAATTGCCTTAGGATGCTTGCAATGCATGTTTGATGTGTGCTGTGTAAAAACAGAAAATTTCTCTGTAGTGTTTGAATTTTCATATTTTACTGGAACGTTGAAAGTTTCTGAAATTTTTACACAGTGTTTTCATATAAATTCTTTATCACGTCCTAAATTTTCATAATTGTTTGAGTTACAGAAGTACACTGTTTTCATAAATTGCTACAGACTGTTCTGTTTGGACAGATTGCTGCCATAGTTTTGTTATCTACTTATCCCATAGTTTCCATAGCCTATATTGCTAGATATAAATTATGGAAATGATAGTAAACAGTATATGATGTTTGGAAATTATTTTGCAACTTGTCTTGGCAGTACATGAAGTGTTGATTTATTCTTATGTGTACTAACCTATCTCACGAGTTCTTTTCGAGTTTTGTGTGGATGAAGTTTTTGAGAATAGGTGAAGCCATGATATGAGAGGATTGAACGAGATACAAAAGCTCAAGCTTGGGGATGCCCAAGGCACCCCAAGTAAATATTTCAAGAAGTCTCAAGCATCTAAGCTTGGGGATGCTACGCATCCCACCTCTCTTCATCAACAATTATCGGTTAGCCTATGTTGAGCCTAAATTTTTATTTGTCCACATGATATGTGCTATTCTTGGAGTGCTATTTTTCTTTTGCTCGCTGTTTAAATAAAATACTCAGATATGAAATTCTTTATTGAGAGAGAGTCCTCACATAGCTACTTTATTGTTTAACTACTCGCTTGATCTTCACTTATATCTTTTTGGAGTAGCTTGTCATTTACTCTCATGCTTCACTTAGATTTATTTGAGAGTTAGTAATTTTTTTAAGAAATTCTCTCATGCTTCACTTATATTATTTTGAGAGATGAGAATATTTATGCTCATGTTCTTCACTTAAATTTGTTTGAGCTTGTCAAAAGCAATTGCAACATATGAAAGTAGTCCCAAAGTGATAGATATTCAAGAGGGATACCATAAAAACTTTCATGAAGATCATTGGACAAATTAAACTTGATTCCTTGTAATAGTTTCGAGACATGAGGATAGTAATATGTGAGTCATGTTGATGAGTAATTGTGCTTTAGTAAGAATATAGGTGTTATGGTTTGTGATTCCCTATGCAAGCACGAAAGTCAATAGTTATGCAATGAAATTACATCCTACTTGTGGTGCATTATTCGGTGTTAGTTATGCTTAATGCCCGTTTATGTGAATTTTTGTTTCTTGGTTGGTTGCTTCTCAATCTATTTGCTAGCCTCCACTTGTACTAAGTAGAAATACTACTTGTGCATCCAAAATCCTTAAACCCAGTTTTGCCATACGAGTCCATCATACCTACCTATATGCGGTATTTCCATGCCGTTCCAAGCAAATTTGTATGTGCCACCTCTAATTTTCAAAATGAATTTCCTTTTTGTGTGCTCGTACCGCTCATGAAGCGGCAAGGGGACGGCCAATATTTTTCCATGCTAGATGTGTTATTCTCAAGATGAGTGTTTATTCACTTGTCATTGCACGAGAGTACGGCGGTATTAGGGATGCCCAGTCCCGAAATGAAAAAGAAATTTACTTTATGTTGTGAAATAATAAATTCCTTGGAAAGTGTTGGTATGGAAGACAACCGTGGATACGGCTAGCCATGGATTGTGAAAGAATGATGGACAAAGGAATAAACTTTATTTTCTGTTTGGGAACCGCCTATGATATATCTAGCATGAAAAGTATTGAGAACTACTCGGTCGTTTTCGTTGACAGGAAAAGCATGCCTCTCAAAAAAAATCTCACTCAATTTAAGCTTTGAGCTCCCACACCTCTACAAATCCCTACTTCCCTCTGCGAAGGGCCTATCTATTTACTTTATGCAATTTTTATTTTTAATTTGAGTCTCCATCTTCTCTTATAAAGCACCAACTAGGGGGCACTATGATCATACTTGTGCATTGGGTGTAGCTAATATTCGGGTGTGTTTCATGAATGGATCAATCATTGAGCATGATGGGCTAGGGATAACTTTATTTAGTGTTGATATTTTGAAAGACATGGTTGCTTGTTGGTATGCTTGAGTATTAAAGTCTTCATATCAAAACTAGACTATTGCTTTGAACCATCTAAAAGTCCAAATGTCCATGCTACAAAAGAAAAGAATATGTGATGACCATGTTAGGTAGCATTCACACTTCATAAATTATTTCTTTTATCATTTACCTACTCGAGGACGAGTAGGAATTAAGCTTGGGGATGCTGATACGTCTCCAACGTATCGATAATTTATGAAGTATTCATGCCATATTCACCTATGTTTACAATACTTTTATATGGTTTTGATGCACTTTACATGATTTATTTAGAACTAACCTGGACTAACGCTGTTTTCGGCAGAACTACCGTGGTGTTGTCTTTTGTGCAGAAATAAAAGTTTTCCAAATGCAATGAAACTTTTGACGATTTTTTTTGGAACAAAAGAGGCACTAGAAGGTTCGTGGGAGGGCCAGAAGAGCCACGAGGTGGCCACAACCCACCAGGGCGAGCCAGCCCCCTCTGGCACGCCTTGGTGTCTTGTGGGCCCCTCGTGGCCCATCTTCGCGTGAAACCGATGCCCAAAAATCCTATATATTCAGAAACCACCAGAAATAACCCTAGATCAGAAGTTCCACCACCGCAACTCTCTGTATCGATGAAAAACCAATCTGGAGGCATTCCAGTACCCTGCCGGAGAGGGTAGATCATCTCCGGTGGCCATCTTCATCATCCCGGCGGAGGCCATGACGACGAGGGAGTAGTCCACCCTCGGGGCTGAGGGTTTGTACCAGTAGCTATGTGTTTAATCTCTCTCTCTCTCTCGTGTTCTTGATTTGGCACGGTCTTGATGTATCGCGGGCTTTGTTAATATAGTTGGATCATATGGTGTTTTCCCCTCTCTATCTTGTTGTGATGAATTGAGTTTTCCCTTTGAGATTTCGTTATTACCGGATTGAATACTTGTATGGATTTGAGAGCACTTGATCTATGTCTTGGTACTCAACTCGCGGATTCCCGAGGTGACATTGGGGTAATCTATGCATAGGGGTTGATGCACATTTTCGTCCTACTTTCTCCGGTAGAAATCTTGGGGCACTCTTTGAGGTTCTTTGTGTTGGATTGCGTATTATGAATCTGAAATTGTTTGATGCGTATCGTATAATTAACTCATGGATACTTGTGGTGACATTGGAGTATCTAGGTGACATCAGAGTTGGTTGATGCGTACCATATGGTGTTATTTTAGTACGAACTCTTAGATAGATCGATCGAAAAGGATAACTTTGTGTTATTTTAGTACGAACTCTTGGATAGATCGATCGGAAAGGATAACTTTAAGGTGGTTTCGTACCCTACAAACAATTTCTTCTTATGTTCTCCGCTAGATAAGAACTTTGGATTGATTCTTCGTTGCACGTTAAGGGATGGTTATGTGATCCAATTATATTAGCATTGTTGACAGATTGCACTAGCGAAAGTACGGACCCTAGGCCTTGTTTTCAAGCATGGCAATACCGTTTGTGCTCACTTTTGTTACTTGCTACCTTGCTGTTTTTATTGTTACTATTACAAATCAATATCTACTATCATTACTACACTTGTATCACCATCTCTTCGCCGAACTAGTGCACCTATACAATTTACCATTGTATTTTGTGTGTTGGGGACACAAGAGACTTTTTATTATTTGGTTGCAGGGTTGTTTGAAAGAGACCATCTTCATCCTACGCCTGCCACAGATTGATAAACCTTAGGTCATTGTGACGCCCGGATAATTAGGCTACAGTAATCTCGGTAATTAAGCTACAGTAATCCCACGCTAATGAGGACACGTCACCACGATTGCTGTTGTTAAACTCACGTTGATTCAAACCTCGGTCAAATTCAAATTTAGAATAAAGTCAAATAAATAATTTCTTCAAACATGAAAAGTAAAGTGTTCATGGTGTTACAAATAATCCCCTGGTATTTATAAAATTGCAGCACACATTTTAACATATATTTAAGTGCCTCAAATCTATTTTAACGGTGGGCAAAACAATTGATTAAATGCCTTTGGATTTATAAAAATTACCAAACGATTTCAAACTAACCCCAAACTTTTTGTGGCAGTAGAATAAATAGCCATACTATTTTAGGTGCCACTTTTGTATTTTTGTAAGACTAAAAATAATTAGTAGCTAAAACAAAATAGTAACTAAAAATAGAAATAAAAACAAAACAAAAACAAAAGCCCATCCCACCCCCTGCTGGGCCCCCGGCCCAGCTAATCGGCCCACTAACCAGTCGGCCCAGCCCGGCAGGTCTTCTCCCACCTGCTCCCGCCCGCTGTCGCGCTCGCCGTGGCTGGGAGCGCGTCGCTCGATTCACCGGCCGCCACGGCGATGGAGTGGGTGGCCAGAGGGGATAAGCACGGCCCCCTCCCTCCCCCCTGGCCTCCTCTGGCCACTTCTCCCCCTCTGGCTCGTCCCCTCGCTCTCCCTCCCCTTCTGTCCCGGCTCATCCGAGCGGGCTCGTCGCCGTTCGCCGCACGCAGACGCGGCCACCGGCTACCCCGCACCACCCCGACTGGACCAGGAGGAGCAGCGTCCTCGACCACGTCACCTCCGCCCTTCGATTCGAGCCGGGGAGCACCACGGCCGTCGCCCGCGCCGATTCCCTCCGTCGGCCACCGCCGCCTCACCGTTCGTCTCCGCCGTCACCGGACCTCCCCGAGCCCGCGGCCACCCCGCCGTCGCCCGTCACCGTCGGTGCTGCCCCGCCGTGCCTCCTCGTCTCCTCCCCGGGCCGCTTCGTCGCGCCTCGCCGCCCCGTGCATCTACAACGGGGGTGAGACCCCGAACCCCTCCCTCTCTCACCCGCGTCCGCGCGCTCGCCGTCTGTCCCGACCGCAGCCCCGCTCGCTTTCGTTCGTCGCCGGCCCGCACTCGCGCCCCTGGCCCCGCGCGCGCCCCTGCGTTCGCGCGCTCGCGCTCGCGTCGCGCTTCCCGCATCGTCCACCGCCGGCGCTCGCCCGCCGCTGCTCGCACCCTCCGGGCCACCCGCTGCCGCCCGTGGCCCCGCTGCCGTCGCCTGCTGCTGCCTGCTGCATCCGCTGCTGCGCTGCTTCTGCAGCTGCCGCTGCCCGCGCCGCCGCGCTCCCATGCTGGCCACCGCTGCCGCTGCTGCGCTCCGCTCTCGCACGCGCGCGTGTGCAGCCGCTCGCTGCCGTCGCCGCTGCTCTGTTCTGCTGCGCGCTCGCCCAGCCGTTGCTGCGCCGCTCTGTGTATTGCTGCTGCTCGGCTACAGTAACATTCAGTTACTGTAGCGCGAGCTAGCTTTTCTAAAACAGCACTGGATAGCCCCCTAAATAGCCTCAAAACAGCACCTAAACAAAGCCTAACTTAGCTGAAATTAATTTGTGTTGATAGTACACATGACAAGCTCCAACTTACTCCATTGGAGCAAACTCAGATGATGCATGGATAAATTCCTATGAAAATGACAAAATGCTATGTTTTGTTAGTGGACAGACAATTATCCAGTTTCTGGAATTAACAACGAGTGGCACTTTTCAAGCAAAGTTTTGGTTGAGCAAATGAACTCTACCAGTGATGCAAATGATACCATCTTGTAGATCACAGAAAATTGATCAATAATGGTATAAGGTACAAAGCCATAGGATGAACAGAACTCTAGATATAGCCTTTGGAAAACAGCTAAAGAATGTTTAAAACTGAGGACTTAGTAGAATTTCAGTGATTTCAGAAAATTGCTAAAACCTCGGAAATTCGTAGAAATTAAACCGTAACCCGGATCGAAAAACTTTGAACATGAAAGTTGCTCAGAACGACGAGATGAATCCGGATACGCGGTCCGTTCGTCTGCCACGTGCCTCTAGCATAGCACACCTGCAACTTTTCGTCTGTTTCCGGCAGATGAATAGTGCATGACTTTAGTAAAATAATTCCAGATAAATTCCTAAATTAACTAACACACTTAGATAGGCAGTATATCACCCCTAGCACAGCATTTAGACATGTCATGCACCCCCCTGTGGCATCACTGCCGTGTAATTATTAATTCATTCCCCCTCCGGTCATTTGTTCGACAATTGTCCGGAACCGGGAAAACTTTCCCGGATGGGTCCCCCCCTTCCTCGGTATCGTGTAGCATTGCGATAGATCACACCCGGCTCTGCGTATCGCCATGTTATGCTTTGTGATTGCTTTAGTTGCTGTGTATTTATCTATTTCTTCCCCCTCTTCTCTCTCGGTAGAGCCCGGTGCCGACATAATCCCTGAGGCTGACACTACTGCTGAGTACGACTACGCCCCTGACGATCAAGCCCTTTGCCGCAGAGCAGCAAGGCAAGCAAAACCCCCTTGAGCATTCCGATATCACCTATCTCTCTCCCTCTTATGCTTGCATTAGATTTTGCTACTGTATTAGATAGCTCCTATTCTGATGCATAGCCTGATTTTGATGAACTGTTACTATCGCTGTAATCATACCAACTGCTTAGAATAGGTGGATCAGTAAATCCCCAGTGACCCCTGAGTCCCAGTTGCCCCTGCTTGTTCATCGACGACTCGACGACTCGAAGACCCGAAGACTCGGTCAACTGACCGACGAGCCAGACCCCTCACATCACCGCACACCCCTTTAGTATGGCACTGCAGAGTTACCATCGAGTGCCGAGGGTGATACCTCACTTAGCACTCCGGATGTTAATTCTGTAGCGTAGCTAATCGATCGTGGGTATCGAGGGTGATTCCTCCTTCCCATTTATCGATAGCGACTCTTGTCATACACATACCTCGAGTGGGATCCATCGAGGGTGATTCCTCGGATATCCACTTGGTGTATAACCACACAGTTACTTGACTTGACATTTATTACATGTGAAAGACGGGACTGGAGGGACAGGCGGTACCACTCTGTTGAAGTGGACCTGAGTTCCCGACAGTTCTGAGACGGGTCGGCCCCAAGGGTACCCGTGTAAGATTTGGTGGGATGCGCCGCAAGGCATCCGAGGATTTGGTGGGATGCGCCGCAAGGCATCCGGAGACTTGGTGGGGTACGCCGTAAGGCACCCGAGTGTTAATAATCACTAATAAATTGCTAATGGGTTGGGTACTTGATCTGAGTTAGGTCGTTGGCCTAATACGCACTAACCACCACGCGGGGTAATCAGTATGGGCTGCTCGGCGGCGTACATTCTCCCGAAAGCTCTTCAGATGCCACGTTTTTCGACTCGCGCCCGGGTGGTCTGGAACGCAGGGACCCTGATGGAGGGCGTGCTAGGACTGGTCCCGGCCGACGGCGTAACGTGCAGGATGGCGAGGGCGATGGCCCAAGACCCCGAGCCATTAGGATGTAGACAGGCGTGCTGGCCTCTCTGTTGAGCCTAGGTAGGACTACGTCGTGTCGATATGTCGAGGCCGGGTATGACCAGAAAATCGTATCCGGCCGTAGCTTATCGAGCGTGTTGGGGAATGTGGTGCACCCCTGCAGGGAAGTAAACTATTCGAATAGCCGTGTCCACGGTAACAGGACGACTTGGAGTTGTGCTCTGACCTACTACAACTATAATCATAAACTAATTAAAATTGAATTGTGGCTCCGGGATTGCTTCCTCGCAGGGAGTCGGGGAAGGATCTCTGGGCGTGTTACTTAATAAAATTGTTACAACAATATGACTATAAGTATGAGATACTAATCTGCACTCTTCTAATGCTGCAAGATGTTGAAGATGCTAGTCTTCGATAGGACTAGGCCTTCTCCCTATTCTTGCTTTCTGCAGTCAGTCCAGAGATAACCCTTCATTGAGAATGATGCATAACTAGCATAGATCTGATGTAAGTCTTGCGAGTACTTTGGATGAGTACTCACCGCTGCTTTGCTCCTCTTTTCCCCTTCGATACGTTGCTGCGATCAGACGATGGAGCCCAGGATGTGGACTACGCTGGAGATGCCGACTACTACTACCCCGATGGAGGCCACTACCAGCAGGATGGAGCTTACTACGACGTAGACTTCTCCGACGTCCAGGAGTAGTTAGGAGGTTCCCAGGCAGGAGGCCTCGCCTCTTTCGATCCGTGCTTATGTTTGTGCTAGCCTTCTTAAGGCAAAACTTGACTAACTTATGTCTGTACTCAGATATATTTGCTTCCACTTTCTCATGTTTATGTCGAGCTTTGTATTCGAGCCCTCGAGGCCCCTGGCTTGTAATATGGAGCTGTATGACTTTATTTGTGTCTTTTGTCGTGTTGTGGTATCAATCAGTGAGTCCCTAATCTTGGCCGTACGCACTGTGTGTATGATTAGCGTACGGACGAGAATGGGGGCGTCACAGTCATCCACTTGAGGGAAATTTGCTACTGTCCTACAAAACTCTGCGCTTGGAGGCCCAACACGAGTCTACAAGAACAAGTTGTGTAGTAGACATCACTCATCATGCAATTCTACTCCACTACTCACTTCTATCCAGATGGCAGGATAGTGTGGATGATAGAAGGCACCAAGTATTAGTCTACAGTTGATGAGTGGGCTACCATCTTAGGAGTCTCAAAGATGCAGGAGAGATATTTGGACGTGTACTCAGAGTCCAAGATGAACCACAACTCCATGGACAACATGTACAATCCTATTCCCAAGGAGTATGTGAAGACTAACAAGCTTGGCTCAGTGTACTTTCTGAAGGCAGGATTGACTACCTCCAACACTATATTGAGGCACACTTTGATACCCAAATCAGGAGATGATAAAATGATCCGTGAATACTCAATTGACATGCTGCATCGTGTGGACAGCCACACCAGGATCAGGGTGATGGATCTCATAGTTGAGACCATCAAGAGGATTGTTGCTGGTCAAAAGAGATCATGTGATATGCTCCATACATCCAGATGCTCGTCAATTCCAAAGTTGGAAAGAGCCTCTATCTACTTGATCGACCACACCTGCCGCTCTAGCCAGAGTTCGAGGATAATGTTGTGGTGATGGATCCTTCTCATCCCACTTCATCTACTACACAGGCAAAGATTGAGGCAGAGGCCAGGGCAGAAGCAGCAAGAGCCGCTAGTGCTCCAGTTCTCAAGACGAAGACTGATCAGATGGCCTGTCTTGTCAGTACTATCTAGGGCATGGAGAAGAACATAACCGAGCTACTGCTGAACCAGAAGAGCCTTGAGAGGATTGTGGAGACAAAGTTGCATGATCTTGACAACAAGGTGACTGAGCTGGCCACCACGGTCAACACTTTGAAGCAAGAGGTAGATGCAGTGCCCATGCCAAGCTCAGATGATGATGATAGCCCTACACTACCTGTTCACACTCAGTTCAGGACTCAGGCTAGATCTGCTGTTCTGGCTGCCCAAGAGACGAGACCTTCAGTGTCTGCCCCTGCTGCAACTTCTATCGTGCCTCCTTCAGCACCTCCAGTGTCCACTCCACCAGCCCAGAGGACTTCTGGAAAAGCTTTTGCCGACGCTCTCATATAAACTCCTTCCACGACTACCAGAGCAGATTCATCGCCCCATGGAGGAGATCATGCCCATAGTGATGTTTAACTCTATACTTTCGAACTTTTTGGTAACTTGTTGCCAAAGGGGGCGAAGTTGTATAGATCATAGGGATTTGAGAGAGTGTGTGTTGCATTTTGGTTGCTTCTCTTGTCTTTGAAAACATTTGGCCTACATTTTGTTCGTCTTAAACTTCGTTGTGTTTGATCATACGTTTTGTGATTGATGTTACTATCTCCTATCTTTGTGATATCCATATGATGATCATCCACTCATGCTTGGGGTTATGTGCATTGTAATCCATTCATATCTTTATGTGCACTACCAAGATGTATGTGACATGGAAGAGTGACCCAAGATCCTAATCGATTGTGCATTTGCATTCAAACGCAAATTTAAAATAATGCACAAATTTAGGCGGGAGCTCTTGCTTATCGCATACTTCTCAAAGCGACGACGCTATACATTGATTACATTTTATGTCGAAGCTTTGATATATAAGTTGTCATAAATTACCAAAAAGGGGGAGATTGAAAGCACAACCTCTCCCTAGGTGGTTTTGGTAATTAATAACAACATATATTTCATTGGACTAATGAATCTATCAAGTGTATTTCAGGAAAATTTCAATGAATGGATTGGCTAGGATTATGGGGAGATTCCCTAGATGCACGGAACATCAATTGGCAAAAGCTTCAAGACTCCACATTTTATATTTATGTGAGAAATCACATTTGAGTCTATAGGAAAGCCAATACTATTAAAAGGGATGAGGCATCTATGATGATCTGATTGCTCAAAGTTCTTAGAGATTACCCACCAAAATCCTCAATATTTCTCCCACAAAATATTATGTCCAAACCCTAAAGACAAATTCGGTGCCACCAACATTTCCCATTTCGGCCACACCGAGTTTCCCTTGGACAGAAACCAAGCCAAACCCTAGCAAATCGGTGCAACCAAGTTTTGCTTCGGTACAGCCGAAAAGCAGTGACCACCTCTCTGGTATCTAATCGACAAAAATCGGAATTTCCGAGTTTTTCATTTCGGTGCCACCGAGTCACTGGAACTGCCTAGCTCAACCGAATCGGACTCACCGAGATGCTTCGTATCGGTCTCACCAAGAACCCAAAAGTTATGACATTTTGCACTAGTCGATGACACCGAGTTTTTACTCCGGTTCCACCGAGTTGGGTAATAATGTTGTAACGGTTGGATTTTTGGAGATGGCTATATATACCCCCTCCACCTCCCTCTCATTCGTAGATAGAGCAATCAGAACAAGCAAACACTTACACCATTCATTTTCTGAGAGAGAACCACCTACTCATGTGTTAAGATCAAGATCTTCCACTCCAACCATATGAATCTTGATTTCTAGCCTTCCCAAGTTGCTTTCTACCCAATCAATCTCTTCTACCAAGCCAAATTCTGTGAGAGAGTGATTGAGTGTTGAGGAGACTATCTTTTGAAGCACTAGAGCAAGGAGTTCATCATCCATACCACATCTATTACCTTTTGGAGAGTGGTGTCTCCTAGATTGGTTAGGTGTCGCTTGGGAGCCTCCAATTCGTGTGGAGTTGAACCAAGAAGTTTGTAAGGGCAAGGAGATCGCCTACTTCGTGAAGATCTACCCCGAGTGAGGCTAGTCCTTCGTGGACGTAAGCCATGGTGGAATAGACGAGGTTGCTACTTCGTGGACTCGCGCAACCGTTACCCTCTGTGGGTTGAAGTCTCTATCAACGTGGACGTACGATAGCACCACCTATCAGAACCACGGGAAAAATCTTCGAGTCCCCATTGCGTTTGATCTTCCTATCCCTACCCTCTACTTACACTTGCATGTCTTTACTTTCCGCTGCTATACTCATAGATTTGCATGTGTAGGTGTGCTAGACTTGTTAAAATTGCTAAAACTTGTCAACCATTAAAATTAGGGAAAAGGCTAGGTTTTTATTTGGTCAAGTAGTCTAATCACCCCCCCCTAGACATACTTTGGATCCTACAGCCGGCAATGACGACGGTCATCGGCATTGCCACGGTGCTCGTGGCCACGGGGGAGGTCGAGGAAGAGGGCGTCGTCGTCCATGGCCCTGCCGCGCTGCCCGGAAAAAACCCTCGAATGGGGGTACCCCCCCCCCCCCCCCGGCGCCCACGGGGGTTCCGAGCAGCGTCACGGTGGATGTCCCCTCCAATGACGCCATCGAACCCAAGACCACAAGATCCGGATACGGTGGCGAAGCCCGAGCGGTCAGCACCGCATTGGCCGGGCGAGGGGGCCTGGTGCAGAATGGCGACGGCGCGCGGAGAGCCGTAGGTCGACGCTCGAGTTCGCGAGTCCGGCAACCCATCGCTCTTGGATGTGGTTGCTGCCGGCGTTGATGAGGGTAAGGGGACGGCGCGACGGCGGGCGAGCCATCGAAGGAGAGGAGAGTAAGGGGCGATGAGGATAATGAGGGAGAGTGGTGTGAATGGAGGTGTGGGGAGATGTCCCGTCCGTCTCCCACGCTCCCCGAGGCGTGCAGCCAAGAGCCGCGCGTGGCCGCGCTGAGCCTAGCTGCCAAGAAACTGCCGATTCGACCGCCACGCACGGGTCTGGCTCGAGATTGCTTTAAGTTATGTGCGGCCCGAAAAGTAGACGCAACCCAGGTAACCAAACAGATGTTTTTCTTCCCGAGCCGGCCTGTTGGACCTAATACGGGCAACCAAACACGCCCTATGTCTCTGGGTATGCGTATTGTTTTCAAAAAAAATGAAACATACAAGTATGAATTTGAAATTTTCAAAATTAATGCCTCCATGGAGCTCAGCCTCCATTTGGCATTTTCGTCCGAAGCCAGCATTTGCAGGTGCTCTCACGCCGTATGGATAACTAGCTTTGTAACCAAGCAGAAACAATATTCGATACCATGAATGCAGAAGCAGTTCAGCTGAATCTCTTTGATCATGACAAATACGCCCACACTCTTCCGTACAAAACAGAATAGTCTTAAAACTATATACATAAGTTGCCTTCAGTGTTGTAGCTTCAAGATCACATAAAACGAAAGGAATACTTTGTAGTAGTACACCTGCAACTGCAGTATAACATTACTTCTCGTATCAGAGCTTAATAGGGGGGAAGCACCCATCGCTGCTGTGACATGCTGCTTCATTGTTTTAGCTGTTCAAACCGCATACAGGCGGATAATCTGGTTAATCTTGGCACGACAAATGGGGCACCCCCATTTCTTCGACTCGATATCCTTCAAGCAGGACATGCAACCAGCCATGTGACCACATGGAATGCAGGCTCCTTCCACAGGAGCATCCAAGCAAATCACACAAGTACCAGAGGGGGTGTTACCACTGCTGCTTGCATCTGCTTCATTTTCTACAGGTTTTGCAGAGTTTAGCGCCGTACCACCACCTTCCGTAGGTGGCATGGTTACATCAACTGGTGTGAAATCTATGGACGGATACTCAATAGGGCCATCGTAGAAGGTTCCTTCAGCAAGTGGTGGCGCAGTTGGTGTTGGAAGAGTTGGAAGTGCAGTTGGTGTTGGAACCGGAAGTGCAGTTGGTGTTGGAAGAGCCACAGGTGCCTCAGGTGGAATCACAATCGAAGGGTTGCTGTTCTGACTTTTGTTAGGTTTCAATGAACTTTGGCTAGAGCTTGTTCCAGGTACGTCCCATCCGTTGTATTTGCTGCTGCTTGGGGCATCAACCTGTGCTTGGCCACTCGTTTTTGAAGGCGCTGGAGAATCTGGTGAGCCCCATCCATTGAGAGGGCTGTTTGTTGATGTCATTGGCTGCACATTGGGCACTCCCTCTGCTATAGCTGATTGGATGGAGGCATTGATAGCCATCGCTAACTCAACATCCT
Organism: Elymus sibiricus; assembly: GCA_039707655.1. NCBI lineage: Eukaryota > Viridiplantae > Streptophyta > Magnoliopsida > Poales > Poaceae > Elymus > Elymus sibiricus. The sequence goes on from CM077663.1 coordinate 90,000,685, forward strand.
CCTTACTGGGAGTCGATTCCGCTGAAGGTGCCTTAGATGGATTTTGAGTTGGATTTGGACTGGGGGCATTCACTGGTCGTGCAGGAACCATGCTGGCAACCTAAGAAAAGAGGATCTATGCATAATTAGATTATTTGTTTTTTCTATACTGAAGTTAACAGAAAAAACTGATTCTCATCAACACAAACCAAACTTTAAATTAGTTCAACATTAGTTAAAAAAAATTGCATCATAATTATTGGTTACTGAGCGGTGTACTGATATACACACATTGTATAAGCGAACGTTGATCAAATGAAAACTGTGAAAAACTGCAGATTAATCTTCAAAACTAGTTCAGAATATACCATGAATAACTAGAGCCTGTCTCAGATCTTGAGAGACAGAAAATTCGTTAGTAAGGGGAAACATTTCATAAAGTTTAGCTTATATCACCTGTGCCATGCCACAACATGCACTATAAAATGATCGAAGCTGCTGCTTGTCACCTTCATAAGCCGGTAAAAGCTTGTATCGAGATTCTGCAAATATTCAAATGTAAATTAGAACAGCATGACCTGGCAGCAACAGTCCAAGTTTAATATTTGCAACATAACATTTTAGTGCAGGCTATCTGACAGAAAACATGCTATGTACATAATAAAAGGTACTTCCTTAGAGACAGCCATGCAATAAGAATATAAAATGTAATGAAACGTCACTAAAGTGAAGTACCTATAGCCCGTTTTCCAACAGAACATTTGCACAGAGATATGCACTTTGTATAAAGAGCAAAAAGAATCACTACATACATGTATGTATGTGTGCACGAGCGTTGTAAAGGGCAGGAGGAATCACTACAATGTAGAAATAACGAACTAGCTTTATGTGAGAGAATTTAATGTTGCAAACAACAAGAGTGATAAAGCATACGTGACTATTTGTGTGTGGTTGTAGTAATTTTCGTTCTCCTATATGGTAATACCAAACTCATGAGTTCATCACTGAGAATAGGTCTCCCGAGTCCTAACTCTAACCTCGTGTTTCCATGCCAGAGTGTTAAATAAGAGAATAAATTTGAGTAATTCACCACACAAGAATTCGTGTTCTGCTCTTTCAGCAAATAATTGTTTTTAGTGAGATGGCCATATGATATTAAATTGCACTAAAATGGCAAAGATTGATAAAGCATGTAACCAACAACACAAACATGCAATTCAAATTTACATAAACTGAAAAGATGAAATATTGCACGTACTTGTAACTTTGTCAAAAATTGTCATGGAAGGATCAGCCAGATTATACTTTGGTTCCTCAAGTTGAGATTTCCAAAGTTTGACTACAACACGAGGCTTAGCAGCCTGTTTTATTCATAAAAAGTATGTTACAAATAATAAGAAACTTCATAAAATATATACACAAAAATGCAATAAAAATAGCTAATCCAAATATAACAAAATGGAAGTGTAGGTTTCCTTCGGGGCAAGGTTTAGCAAGATGCAAATATTGGTTCTCTGGTTGGATATGTGAGGTGACGCTGGTAAAACATCATTGACTAGAATTAAGAATGTTACGAAAACAAACTAAATGCACTATTCCAACTTTATTATTATGGATTAAAACATTTTTAATATACCTTAATTACATTTAAGGAGTATAATCAATATACATACTAATTACTAGACTGCACATGGGGAAAGCATGTTTATTTAGACCTTCCTTTTTTGCATCCGTCAATCTGGTTACCAGGTGCAAGCCAACAACCTAATCAAGAGGATTGGAAAAGGTGCTGCAGGAGCTATGCGAGTGCATGGATTAACCAACCAATCACCCTTCTGAGTATATTGTGCCACAATAACTGTTGTGAATTTCAATTCATGTGCAAGAAATCAAAAATAAAGTAGAGACATTGTCATGTATCAAATAGTAAAAGGCCAGTTTATGTGCAATTTTCTCCAGAAACTCAAATTTCAACACAAATAATATGACAAATGCTATTGTTTAGTGATTACTGAACTAGACAATGTGGGAAGCATACACCAGAAACAAATGAGAGGTCAATAGTTACATTACTGCTTATCCCATGTTAAATAGAAGAGTTCCCTAAAAGAGTTGTTCACTTTGTGGGTGATATGAATATGTCAACATAGCCAACATTATAAACATTACTAGGCTACGCCATACCAAAGCAGCATTTTAGCAGGCTTTCATACCTGCAAGTCAGGATATATAGCTAACTCAAGCTTGACAGGTCTTGTCGGGCTCCGTGCTTCACGTGGTAAAATCACTGCCCAACTGGGGAGAAGATTCAACTTAGGTTAGAGACACGTAAAACATACTACGATTGCCCTCACATCTATGTGCTTGTGGTATGCAATGAAGTTTCACGGGAATATTACATCTTTCTAGTCAAGAACTGAGGAGCAAATGCTTCCAAGAAACCAGGACCATAATTCTCCCTCATCCATCCAGAAAAAAGAGAAATCCGTCCCTGAAAATAATAAAGAACGAAATAGCAACCAATAAAGAACTTAAAGAACAAATAGCAACAAATAAAAATGTGCAAGTCAATCGAAGTATAATAAAGCAAAATAGGATGTGAAGAAAAATATATATACCTCTATGGCCCTTACAACGTTCACATGACCCTTTTCTCTAGCCAGATCAAGTGCGGTATTGCAATCATCATTTGTTATGAATGGGTTAGCTGCAAATAAATCATAAACAGAAGGTTTTTTAACGTACAAAATTCAAAAGGCAAACAATTGACACATGGTGATATATCTACTGCAGCATTGTAAACCTCCATGTGAGAGAAGTAAATGGACAGTCGGATCAAGTCCTTTTTTGGCAGCATGGTGCAATGCAGTCCCAGCGTGTGATCCTAAAAACAGAGAAAGAAAAGGGAGGCATTACAACAACGCAACAAAAAAAGGTAACCTATTTTATTTAGCATGCATCCAGTAATAATCCAATGGATTCTAGTTTGTTTAATAACATAGGAGGATCACATTTCGTTAAAGCAGAGTTGGCGCGGTGCAAGTCAATCAATACTGTAATGTTACAGTTCCCTTGATTGAGTTGATTCTGTTTTGCATAACATGAAATACTCAAACCTAACGAAACCTAAGCAATATTTTTCGGTAATGATAAATCCCGAACGTTCGGATTTTAGCATTTCGTCCCGAACTGGCAGGTTTAGTTGACAGGAGGTGGCAACTTTAGCGGCAAACAGGGCAATTTTCTGAACTGGGACAAAGTTGCCATGTCTTAACAACTAAAGTTGCCACCTCGCGTCAACTGAAGTTGCCATAAAAAACGTTCGGGACGAAATGCTAAAATCCGAACGTTCGGGACTTATTGGATCCCATATTTTTTACTTACGCACACATTGTGCTGGTTTTCTATTTGAGTGAGAAATTATAGTTAGGAACTTCAAGGTGTCCTTCTCATATCCCAAAGTATGCACAACTTTAAAACCTTTGGGCTATGGTCGTGTCAAAATTAACTCACTTTTGTTTTGTTTTTCTCGATAAAACTTACTTTTGGCTGAAGCACCACAATAGACTTGATCTAATTCCTGGATCCAAACTAAGAATAACAACAAATTTGTACTCACTCCTCCACACCATCCAGAAAAATCCCCTGTTATGGATTCTAGGTATAATGGGGATAACAATAATCAACTGAAGCAAATACACAAAGTTGGTAGGAGCAAAGCATCTATACCAGGCCGATATGCATTCACATTTGCACCCAGTTCAAGCAGAGCTTTAGCCACATTCAGCAGATCAGGGCGCATGCTGGCGACCATCAGGGGCGTCTTCCCTTCCTTGTCAATCCACTGCAGGCAAGAAACCCAACCCCAACAAGAAAAGTTAACTCGACTGATTCCCAACTCTACTAAGACTATGCTGTCAAAAATCGCCGTTGTCCTTGCCTCCACGCCCGCGCCCTGCGCCCGGAGGTTCCGAATCCCCTCGATGTTGCCGTAGTTCACCTGCTGGTACAGCAGCTCCTCCTTGGATTGCTGCAGCCCCATCTGGACCCGCCGGACGGCGCAAAGTTGAGGAATGAAATGGGGGAACGGTTCCCCTTGCCCAAAACTGGATTTTTTCTTTTCTTTTTACTGAACAGAGGATTTCGGTAGGGGTTGCTGCGGCTGAGGGTGCGGAAAGGGAATCCCGACCAGCCGCAGCACGGAACCCGAGCGACTCTGAGGCAAAAAGATCGCCGGCTAGGGGGACAAGCCGCCGGGACTCCCCACCGGCGGCGAAGAGATTGTGGATGGGGATTGGACTGGACCGCGGCCAGGCAGAAAATTAAGGAAAGAAGCACACAAAAATCTCAGGAAGATGATCAAACCAAATAGGGAATCTCCGAGGCAGAGGATGGCCGGGATGAGATCCCCCGCCGGGGGAGAGAGGGGCGGAGGGCGAGAGTTGGCGGGTGTGGATGGGTTATTAGGTGATTGCGGGTGGGAATTAAACGCGTGGTTGTTTGGAGAGACGAAGTTAATGCGGCATCAGCAATTTTCCCGGTCTCTAGTCTAGGCTTCGTGGCGAAGGGATTGGGACTTGGGGAGAAGCGCTCGCCGACGCGGGATGTGACGGAGCGCTGTGGATTCTCTGGCTCGGAAGGAAGAGCCACGTCATAGACACAGTACACTGACTTTGTTTATTTATTTTGTTATTATATATAATAACTACATCTATTAGGAAGATTCGCCACAATTACAAATCACTTCAAACATAATAAGAATTACATCGAGGTCTCTGGACTACCGAATGCTCCCTGCCAGTGGCGGATCCACCATTGGGGCGAGCAGGGGCGGCCGCCCCGGGTCGCCGGCGGCGAAGGATGGACCCCCAGGGCCCAGGGGCGGCGGCGGCGGCTCTGTTCATGCGATGCGGGCGCGAGGGAGCCATGCATCGACGAGACGAAGCGGTAAGTGGTTTGGGCCGGTCGCCGATGGAATGGGCTATTTTCTACGGGCCCAAACTCGATCGATCCAGCAACCGCAGCGCATCGAGCTGTTCCCCCACTCGGCCACTCCCTCCTCCATCGATCCAGCGCCGCCCCGCTCCTCCATCGATCCAGGCATCCAGCATCGATCCAGCGCTGGGCTGGGCTGGGGGCGGCCGGCGGCGGGGGGCGGCACCGGCACACCGCGGCAGACCGGCAGTGGGGGGCTGGGGCTTCTGCTTGGCTCGCCATTGGAGAGCACGGACGACTGGACGAGGCCGGCGCATCTCCAGCGGGTGGACGAGGCGGCGCGCTCCCCGTCGTTGTGGGCTTGTGGCAGGGTGAGCTGGCGCCCTACCCCGCCCCCACTCCCTCTGCTCGGCCGTCCAGGTCCAGGCGCAGGAGCTGTCCATCTCTCTCCAACAACACATCCTAGCTGCTGCTTCATACATGGCGAACGTGGAAGGATCTCATCAAAGTAATGGCCTTTAGTTATCTCTACTTTCTGTCCTGTAATTTCTGTGTGCTTATATAGTTATATTGATACGGTAGCAGTCGATTCTATCTTGTGTCAATTTCAGAGTTGATTCGAAGCAGTACTGATTCGAAGGATACATTTCGTGTAGAAAAAGATGTTCAGTCATATTTACTCATTTATGCTGCTGAAATTTGTACTGATTGTGTGTTTCGAAGGAGATGGAGCAACGAGGAGCTCCTGGTGTGAAGAGGTAACTGAGGAGGTGGATTGGGTGGCCATAGCTGCTGCTGTCGAACTCGAAGAAGCCGAGGCCGAGGCTGCTGCTGTCGAAGAGGCAGTAGCTTCAGCGGCCAGATCAATCAAACGGAAGCGACCACATGACTCCGACGACCAGCAGGTATCCTCTTCTAGTCTTTTTGTATCCTTTGATATGTTTGTTGGAATCAGAAACTTGGTGCCATTTGATATGTCAGCAGTAACATGTCACTCATTTTTTGTGCCATTTGATATGTCAGCAGTAACTTTGTTGAGCGTGAGATATTTGCTCAAATCAGTGATAAAGAGATTATCATCCATTTTCATGCCTTGAAGACCCATCGAGGTCATCTACCTCCACAAGCCCGTGTTCATTATGCAATTACATCTTAAAGGTATACTACCACCCAGTTACCATCATATGACCATGTCAAAATATACAACTCTCTCATCACACTTGTGCTAACGCATTCATAATTTTGTAGGTCTCGTTTGGAAACTGAAATTATGGGATCACATTTTGGCATAAGTGAGCATTTCAAGCGGCAAGAGTCCATGTTAGCAGTTTACTAGTTTTTAAGAGCTTTTTAATTCTTTTGTTGTTGAATTCTACGGGTTTTGGTTGAATAGAGTTGCATTTGGACCCAAAAAAATTAGACATTAAATGTTCGCCCCAGCTAACTTCAATTCCTGGGTCCGCCACTGCTCCCTGCCACCGTCGGAATGTGCCGCTGACACGACATTGTCGTTCCTTCCATACCGAAGCTACAACCGGAAAGCCTTCGTGCAGGTGCCCCCAAGGACAAGCTCCCCGGGGTCGCAACAATCGTCGTTGAACCCTTGAACCGCTTCGAAGAACCTGACATCAAATCTCGCCAGCGCATACGCATGACGAGACACGCTAACCTCGCCGCCCCAAGGAGTCGATGGGAATCTAAGTTGTAGCTCCGTCAAATTTGTCCTGTCTCGCGCTCATCAGCATATCAAGCATATAGCACGATTGTTCGTGCCAGATTCCCTGATGCGACAGAACGTTCGCGCTGCGCTATCTGGATACAACAAGCATGAGCCGTGATGAATTCAGACTCACACTCGTCGGTATTTTGGGGTCTCCCACCTTCTTCCTCCCCAAGCATAAGGCTTCCTATCCTTCGCACGATCTCTTCCTCTTTCACATCTTGCACTCATGGTGTAATTCTTGACAGATAAAAAGAGAAAGTTGTCAGGTAGGAGACCTCACACCTCACATTGGATCATAGCACACACACCACACATAGAAAAAAGTGGCACCCCCCTTCCCCCACCTTTGTGGATTTTCGTCTACCCCCGTCTCTGCCAGATTTCGTCGGCACCGTCGTGACTCATTTTTCTCCCGACTGAACATGACTCGCTGGAAACGACCGATTCAAGTGTTCCTAGTGAGTTCTATAGGATATTTAGGGTTCATGCGCATGTGAACCAGGCCTCTCTATACGCAACCACGGACTATGGATGGAGCAGGGTCGTTCCACACGTGGACGCACCGGACGGCTGATCCCTAGCACGGCCCTTCATCAATAGCACCCGCTCATTGATCCGTTTGTCAATTGTCAATTGTCACTAGTACAATTTCTGTTCTTTACAGGACGGGACGCCCAGCACGAGCGAGGCAGCCCGAAACTGCTTTCTTCACAGCTGTTCCAAGTGCACTTACCTAAACCCTACGCCCAGGCCCCCATTTGCAACTGTATTTATTTCATTTATTTATTTTCCCAGCATTCAGCTGTTCATTCATTTCGAAAGCAAGCATGGTGTCGGACCAGCGCTCCAGGACCTCTGGTGAAGTTCGAGCGAATGGATTTCATGTCAACTGGAGCTAAAAACTGAATTTATGCTTCAGTGTGATCGTACGAGTAGCCAAAGAATTTGTACATCAGCAACTTTGACTATTGTGTACTACAGGCTACAGCACTCTCTGGGTTCACGTCTCCATGGGGACCCCAGCCATGTCCTGCAGGTCCTCCTCCGTCAACAGCGTCTTCTTCTCGCCGCTCCCAGCCTTGTCGTATGGCTGCGCCATCCTCCGGAGGAACTGCCACAGAACAAAACACGACTTTATTTATTTTGTGAACAAAACAGATGGCTTGTTGAACAGAAGTGAGAAAGTCCTCCAGAAAAAACACGACAAATTCAAACGAAACCCATGAAAGCAGACATGGAAAAGAATGATAATATGCTGACAGGTGGCCACAGTTATAACAAGTTGCATTGCAAGCAGTTGGAAGCATGGAAACTGCGCATGTTTAGCCATTGCTGCTTGACTGGAAGATGGCAGCATTGCCTCATCCGCAACCAAGATGGCTTGCTCTTTTACAAGCATCCACGTTGTAATATCCCAAAGCATTTGCTTGCTCTTTTAAAAGCATCCCCATTGTAATATCCCGAAGCAATTGTTAATTGAGTAGAGCGATGTAAGGGAACATACCTCACGGGCTGTATGCAGAGCCATATCAGTGCTCAGATTCAGGTGCGCTTCGTGCAAGTGTGACAGTATCCATCCTGGCAGTTTGGACCTTTTATCATGCCGACTGTATCTGCGAGTCACAAATGGCATGGCACTTAGCAAGCAGTAGTAGTATGACTGATATGGGATGAAATGATGAACTTAAAAAACCTCGGCCCCAAAAACACATATAACAGATCTACAAGATATATTGATGTTTGATGAACACTATATGTTTGATATATGGTGTACCCAAGCCCAGAGCACCTGAGTATCGAATGAAGCAATGACTATAACTAGTTCGGTTCTATTTGCCACAGCCATTGACTAAAAGTACACTATTCTAGTAGCAAAGCCCAATTTTATGCAGCATATATATATATATATATATATATATATATATATAATAACTCCCAAGGGAATTTCATTAAATCAGATTGAACTAAGCAGTTTCTTGCTAGTTGACCACAAGTCCATCACATGTTCAATGCAACAAATCTTGAACTCGCTATTTAAGAAATATGCAGATTGAAAATTGCTTGGCCAATCTAAAGGGCACAAGATTTGAGTTTCCTCTAAGCTCACTCTAACTCTCACGTCAAGCAAGGTTTTTGAGTCGATGAGTCGACAAGTCGCTCGGCGGGGGCGACTCTAGACTAGTCGTTACTAGTCTAGACTCATGGTCGACGAGTCGACATGCGACGAGTCGACGTGAGTTTAAGCAGCAGCAACCAGGGGAGGAGCAGACCGTTAGCAGCAGCAGCCTCTGTTTTCGAGTCGCTCGACTAGTCGAGTCGCAGTTGCAGGAGCGACTCAGGCTCTCGACTCGACTCCTGGCATGAGTCGAGCGACTAGTCTCGACTAGTCACTGTGTCTGAGTCGAACGACTCACTTATTTTGGGCCCCCACCTGTCATGCGTTTTTTAACAGTATTTGCTTGGCCCATCGGCCCATCCCACCCCTGGAAACCTATAGATCGATCCATTCCCCCTCACCCCCGACCTAACCCTCTCCCTGGCGGCTGCCTTCCCTCCTCCCCTGGTTGCTGCTGGTGGTGTGCTCCTCCCCTCCTCCTCTGGTTGCTGCTGCTGGTGTGCTCCTCCCCTCCTCCTCTGGTTGCTGCTGCTGTTGTGCTCCTCCACTCCTCCCCTGGTTGCTGCTGCTGCTGTTGTGCTCCTCCACTTCTCCCCTGGTTGCTGCTGCTGCTGTGTGCTCACGTCGACTCGTCGCCATGTCGACTCGTCGACCGTGAGTCACGACTAGTCTAGAGTCGCCCCTCCCGAGCGACCCGTCGACTCATCGACTCAAAAACCTTGGCAGCAGCCAGGGGGGAGGGGAGGGGCAGACCAGCAGCACAGCAACCAGAGGAGGAGGGGAGGAGCAGACCAGCAGCAACAGCAACCAGAGGAGGAGGGGGGGAGCAGACCAGCAGCAGCAGCAGCAAGCAGGGGAGGAGGGGACGAGCAGCAGCAGCAGCAGCAAGCAGGGGAGGAGGGGACGAGCAGCAGCAGCAGCAGCAAGCAGGGGAGGAGGGGATGAGCAGCAGCAACCAGGGGAGGAGGGGACGAGCAGCAGCAGCAACAACCAGGGTAGGAGGGGACGAGCAGCAAACCAGGGGTGGCGGCGGCTGCCAAGGAGAGGGTTGGGTCAAGGGGGGGGGGACTAGTTCGAGACTGGTCGCTCGACTCATCGCAAGAGTTGAGTCGACCCTGGAAGTGCGACTCATCGACTAATCGAGCGACTCGAAAACAGAGACGTCAAGGCAGTATCAAGTACCTCTTGTCAGCAAATATCATCATTCCATAATCTGCCTTAGAACGAATCACACGGCCAACACATTGAGCAGCTTGCCTCTGATAATCAAAATGTAGAAAAAAAATTGTTAGAAGATCTTGACAGTATATATAAAAGTATAAAACAGTAGGCTTTACTCCCTTACAACCAAAGAAGGATTAGTACCAATGCGTCAAATGTCAGAAAGTCACCCTCGTTTATCTGAAAAATTTCTCTTAGGTACTCCAACCTAGCACGCAATATCCTGCAGGACATTTATATAACACAGCTGTTAGAAGGTAACCCTCACAAGCCAGAACATTGGAAATAAATATATCATTCAATCAACACAGCAGTATTATTCTGTGTATGCATATGATGAACCAAAACTAGTGGTGCACAAAATTAGATCGAAATGTATAAAAGAAAAGCAAAGTTGGTCCTCACTTGCTGAGTGTGTACTGGAACGGAACACCAAACATGATCACAAGTCTGCCATAGTGTCGATCAAAATCAATACCTTCAGCAACTTTGCCCCTGAAAAGGGCATGCCGTTAGCAAGAGTGACTCGTTGTTATGATAATTTATTATTATGTGTGTATGTACATCTTATATCTCATAGTGTTAACTGAGTAATGTTTAATTGCTTATTATAACCTCCCGATCACAAGAAAATGAGCTAATAATGAAATCATTCTTTTATGACAATTGAAGTAAGCCTCTTTGATTCACAGGATTCCTAAAACACAGGTAAAGGAAAAACGTAGGATTACAATGGCATGCCCACTTGAATCCTTTATAAGGGTTGGAACCAAAATTTGTTTGGTTGCACCGCAGGAAAAACAAATTATTCTTTAGGAAATTTCCTACGAAATGTAATGCAGTGGAGTCCTTGGGAAAAGTCCACATTGAGATACAATCCTACGAAACGAACAAACATCATAGAAAAATTCCAAGGATTCCAATCCACCAAAATTCCTATAAAACCCTTTGAAGCAATGAGGCCCAATGAAAAAAAATTGGCATGCAAACTTACAGTGCTACAAGAGTCCTTTGTATTTACATAATTACACATGAACAGACATGTTGGTTGCTGTTTGATTGACTGAATGTGATAGTTTGCTTTAACTGGGATTCCGCAGCTGACTTGGTAACAAACTGGAAGTGTTGACATGCATCTTGATGAGTTGCCACCCCTACTAACTAGGCATTCAATTGTTTTGGTCGATACATGAATGCATCTTAGTCTCTTTCCAATATTCCTTAGGCAGTTTTTAATATAGTTGGATATAGAAAACACTACTGATTAAAATATCACAATAAATCACCACCAATGTAGTGATAGCTACTTTGATCGGTGTCAAAAGTCAAAAACAAATTATATGCTGCAGAAGTTTCAAGCATTCCTATCATCAGTTCAGCTGCAGACTGATGGTGAATTTTGAAGGGTGGTCTCAGACTTGCAGTTAAAAGAACAAACCTTGCAACTGAGAAGAAGACAGCACCTCTTCCACAATCGCATGCTTTTCTGTAATTATCAAGGGCCAATGTTGTTTCAACAACATCTGGTGTTTCAATGAATACCAACTTGTGCTGCATGATGTCCTGCACAATAACATCATAAGATGGGCATTCTTAGGGGACCAATACATTTATATGTATATCTTGGCAACGTGAGGAAACTACAGAATCATACAAGAGGAAGAAGGAATGGATGCAATCAAGAATGCATAGCGTGTAGAAACTTAACGGAGCAAGATTTTAATAAAGTTTCATCTCTTCTATTAGAAGTTTAGCTACTACCTATCCAACTTTATATGCATGTTACTGATAGTAAGAACACAAATGGTCTCTACACGAGTAGTTGATACCCTTAATGTCAACCCAGCTCAGTGGACAATTCACTGCTTAATGATATACAGGTGCCTGAATAACTTTGCACATCATTACGAAAATATTACACTAGAACGCTTAAACAGTAAACACCATTTAGTTTAATACAGTGTTCTAGAAGATCTAGTCTACTTGTCCAATTGAGATGGTCAATTTTCGAAGTCGCATTACAATCTAAAGTCTAAATTCTAGACATCTCCACATCAGAATAATGTGCTGGTGGGGGAAATAACCTGTAAAATACCCATTTCATTCCAGCTGTTGACAATGCCATCCATATAGCTGTAACTGACAAAGAAACAGACGATGCCGTCAGGAACAGAAGAAGCCATTTCTAGCAAGAGGCGGCCATAATTCCTCACAACACCAGGATCACTGCGCATGTCGAACTTTGTACTCACAGGTAGCTGATCACTGAAAATGATCGAATGGTTAACGTTACGCAACTGGATTCATATCATAACATAAAAGGTAAAACAAGAATTTTGAGAGACAACTAAACCGGTTGCATAAATTTAGCACTAGCATCATGTTATTCTACTAGCATAAGGATCATGCCATAAGCATATTTCCAAATATACAAAATTGAAATATGCACAAATGGATCCAGATCATACCTTCCTCGTGTCAACACCATGGGACATATACAATCCCTTGTTAGGGACATTGTGAAGCTCCTGCTTATAACAGGCTCAAAATTCAGAAGACGAGGGTACAGACCGATTGGGCTCAGAGTTCCCGAAGTGATGACAACAGTTTGGAAACGGTCGAAAACAGGCTGTATTGCGAGTGAAGCGTCATGACAACTGAGCTGCAACACACACAACCACATTAGCACATTGACACTGCAGCTTGTAACAATTGCACCATGATCTTTTAGAGTAGGTTGGGTACCTGAATCACGGGATCACGAATTTCCGGCATTCTATCATCATAGGGTTCTATTATGATTGAAAAACCGCGCGAATAAGTTCCAATCAATGTGGCAAAGTCACAAATGGTCTGGATGTGCATGAATTCATCCGTGTCGGTTATCTCCAATGTAAGCAATAGAGAATGTAAGCGGTCATAACAAAACCTCAACATTCTCTGGTCAATTCCAGCCTGGGAATGGATTGAAGCAACAAAGGAAACAGGCATTTCATTCTCAACATTCTCTGTTTCAAGCCGACCATCTAAGAATTTCACTAGTCTCTTCAAGACAGCAAGAAAATGTTCAGCCTTCCTGATATTTCCAGGTACAGCCTCCTTCAGAATGTCATCAGGCAAGGATGGATTTGCAAGCCAAGCATCGGATACTGCATCACAAGAAACACATTATTGTAAACTGTCCCGGTAAGACCACATAATCAACAATGTAAATCAGATAGCGAGGAATAAAGACACTCACTTGGCAGATTTCCCCTCTGTGCCAATCCATCCACCAGTCTATTGTATTCAGCACGAAGCCTATTGGCATCAGTGGCCTTGAACCTTCCTACCAAATAAATCAGTTAGTGAGCAACCTTTACCTATATCCATCTAAACTTTTGATCATTCTAAAGGAAACGCCCACAATCCTGAAAAGAGCAAGTATTTACTTCTTCGATGCTCAGTACCTATCGATCTCTTGCGAGATGCGCCTCAAGTTTCGCTCGGCACCATCCAGTGTCTGCTTGCGAACGCTGACGCTCAGCGCCTCAATGCAGACGTTATCGATGTTGTGTGCCTCATCAAACACAACCACGCACTCCTTCTGCATCTCCCGGGACACAATGCTGGCCACCTTAGGGTCGAGCAGGTATTGGTAGCTGTAGACCACCACATTGGCGTACTTGACCATCTGCCTGGCGAGGAAGTAGGGGCATATCCGGCGCTCACGGCCGAGCGAACGGAGGTCGGCGAGAGTGTAGACCCCAGGGGGCATGAAAGAAGAGAGGTCGCCGGCGGCCGCGGCCCGGTCGTATGACTCGAAGAATTCGCAGAGAGGGGTGGACTCCGGGTCGGAGGCGGCCTTGTCGCGGACCCAGGACGCCGTCAGGCGGCGGCAGGCTGTGTCGACGGAATCGCGGGCGGCGGAGGCGGAGGCCTGGGGGTGGACGCAGAGGTTCTTGCGGGAGGAGAGACCGAGCGCGAGGAGGGAGCGCGAGGCGGCGGGCGGGAGGTGGGAGAAGAGGAGGCGGAGCTCGGCGAGGGTCTTCTCCATCTCGTGGACGGTGCGGGTGCAGTAGATGAGCCGGAGCGGGCGGGAGGGGTTGGCGAGGGAGTAGGAGGTGATGAGGGAGATGAGCGCCGCCGTCTTGCCGGTGCCCGTCGGCATCTCCAGCAGCGCGTGACCGCGCGCGTCCAGGGCTCGCTTGAGCTCGCCCATGTACGCGTGCTGCTCCGGGTAGATCGCCGCGTACGGGAAGTGCACCGTCAGGCCTTCGAGATCGAACTTCATCGTGGTGGCTAGGAGGGTGGAAGCCGCGGGATTGGGAGTCGCCGGAGCCGGAGCCGCCGCCGCCGCTGCCGCCGGGAGTAAATCTCGGGAGGTGTTCGGTGGAATTCCGCAGGGCGGAGGAGGGGATGCATCGACCTAAGAAGGCCTGCGGGAGCGTCTGGACTGGGCTGATAACCGCCTATATTCCCCACACAGTTACTGGGTCGGCCCAGTAATAGCTCTCTCTCTCCTCCCTAAACCAGCAGAGTTACCGGGCCGGCCTATTACTGTGGCTGTGCGGGAAAAGGTTCTCTATTTTTTACAGTGTGCATCAGTTTTCTTCGGGTTTATTTTTTTCCTTTCCTTTGTTTTCTACGGATTTCGCCTGATTTCTTTGTTTTTTTACTTCTTGCTTTTTCTCCTTTTTTTCAATACATGTCAAAAAATTTCATACACACTGTATATTTTTCGCATACATCAGAAATATATTTTTATAAATGTTTAACATTTTCAAATACATGTTTAATATTACTAGGCATGTGCCCATGTGTTGCCACAGGGGGCAAATATTTTTTAACACGATAAAAATACCATACAGAACAAATCTTGATGCAAAGCAAATAGACAAAACAAGATTATGGTTTGGTTATACAGTATAGATTTATCAGCTATTTCTTAAACTGATAAAATAGGTAATTGGCCATGATTAATCTGATTTATTGGATTACAAAATATAAGAAATTGATTCATATTTATTTGCTTTTAGGCTGTATATTTATTGCTATTTATTGGGTTGACAAAGATGTCTCGCATGTATCAACTTTTACCATAAGAAACAAAATTTCTGCGAACCGTGAATTTTATTGATATACCATAGGCTGGTCTGGTTTATTTGCTTTCCAAAGATTGGTTTGATGAACCCAAATGATAAGTGTCACACGTGTGACACGAAGTAACATGGTCCAAACGTCTTTATTACCATCCATCTTGCCACATCAAATAGATGATATCAGTAGAATCTTTTTGATTTTTTGACTTAAAAATGTTTTATCTCTTAAATAAAAAATCCGATTAAAATCCGGTTTCATCATTAAATCCGTCTCAACGAGATCTTCAAAACTATATCCCAAATTGATATGTTTCGACGACTTTTTTTGGGACCAAAAGTCATCATGATGTTTACACTGAAAAAGTCATAGTATTTACATTAAAGTTGTCATGCCATGTTACATGTAGTTTTTTTTCTTCTAGATTTAAAGTTATCATTGCATTTCAAATATTTTTTACGGTAATTTTTTTTAATTGACCATGATTTTTTTAGTAATTAACCACAACAAATTTAATTCATGGATCATGTCAATTTTTAGTAATTCATCATGGCAATTAGTTCATAGATCATAGCAATTTTAGTTTATAGACCATGGCAATTTTAGTATTTTGACCATGAAAAATATTTTTTTGTATTGACCATGGCAAATTTAGTGCATATATCATGGCAAATTTAAGTAAGGGCATCACTAGGGATTAGACTACTGATCCCTACTTCCTATCAGATCAGTCTGATGCCGTACGATCAGAGGGGAGTTGGTCGTAGGATTAGAAGCAAAGGCCCCGCTGAATGACTTCTTTCCTTCGTTAATTAGAGCATCTCCAACAAGCGCACAAAAATTTCGCGCCCTAAAATAGTTTTAGCGCGTCACTGTAGCAACTTTAGTGCGCCGGGACCAATATTGGTTCAGCAGATGCCCAAAAACGCGCGCCTAAAAAAACGCGCAGTGCAAACTGTGAAGCGCGCGTCATCCGGCGCTCCAAATTTACAGCTTGCGATAGCGCTTTTTAGTGACTGTCCAAAACTTTGCAGCGCGCGCAATATTTTACAGCCTCTACTGGAGTTGTCCGGCGCCCAAAAAATGGAATTTTAGCACACAAAGCTGTTTTTGGGCGTCTGTTGGAGATGCTCTTAACAACCTACGTATGTTTAGCATGTCCGCTGAAATCGCTAGCCCCACTACCTACAGTTTGTTTCAAAAAACTGCTTCCCGTAAATGATGTAGAATCGCAGCTTTTGTGAAACACAATTTTGGTAAACAATTAATATATATCGCCATTAAATCTAACAATTAGTTACATTTCTAATTTGAGATGGCATCATATTTTTTGTAGCATGAAAATATTCTTCTTGACGCCAGGAAGCATCATTTTCTGGTGTGATGGAATTAATTGTTTGCGTGACAGGATGCATTTTTTTTGTTCTATAGAAGCAGGTGTAATTGCTTTAGAAGCATCATCTACGAGATAATTTGCTTCGATTGAGATTTATCTTTTATGAAGGTAATGAAAAATGATGTCCAAGCACTTTGCTTCCTAGTAAAAAAAATTGCTTCTAAAATTTGGTTTAATATCACAAGTTTAAGTCCCATGTATATTTATATCAAAGTTTCCAACACGCAAAAAACTTTGCTTCCATTCAATACTAATGTGTTTCCATGATTTTCTTCTAATCGAATATAAGTTTGTTTCCTGCTTCGTTTGTTCATACAATAAGTTTCAAATATTATACAAAATTATATCCTTCAAGTCACCAAAAGTGCAAACAATTATTGCCAAGTTAACATTGTATTTTCCTATAGACCGTAGACTTGCTTCTCTTTGCTTGCAGTCGTCCTCATTGTAGGGAAGATCCGAGTGCCATCATATATGTTTCCAACTGTGGCCAACAACTCCAAAACCAACACGCAACCGCGCTTGAAGTATACATCTGTTAGATATGGTGCATAAGCATATACGATATGAAGCAACAATGTATATTACATGTATGGTACAGTAGTAAAGAAGCAGAGAATCCCATGTAAGGAAGCATGTACTCTTTCTACATGTTATGTCACATTGCCGTTGATTTATGGACAATTTTCAGATTTTATTTGGCATTATTCAGAAGGAAAAGGAAACAAAATAATTGGCCAACCCCATCAGCACATATTTGAAATATATGAAGCATGATGAGAATGTTCAAATACAAACAATTTTCTTGAAAATGCACTAGTCACTACTGGAATCAGGTACTTTGCCGTCAGCCATAGCGGACGGCAAAGGGTAGGACCACTGACGGCAAAGGATTTGTCGTCCGGCAGCAGACGGCCAAATTTCCGGCACTGTGAACTCCGGTAAAGGAGTGCTTTGCCGTCTGCCTTTACTCAGCGGACGGCAAAGTGTTTTTGCCATCAGGCAGCAGACAACAAAGCGGCTGGACGGCCTAAACTGGAGTAAGCCCCGTTAGTGGCTAACGGCAGCCTTTGCCGTCTGCCACCGACGGCAAAGCTGTAAATAATTTGCCGTCTGCCCCCGGACAGCCATGTCCCGCGCGCCTTTGCCGTCTGCTCCCGGACGGCCATGGCGCGCGCGCCTTTGCCGTCTGCCCCCGGACGGCCATGCCCCGCGCGCCTTTGCCGTCTGCCCCCGGACGGCCATGCCCCGCGCGCCTTTGCCGTCTGCCCCCGGACGGCAGAGTGACCAAATGGGCCGAGGCCTGACACTCCCAGTTTACACAGGTGAGTGACACGTGTCCCCTTTGCCGTCGGTGGCAGACGGCAAAGAGGCAATAATGCCACTGTTTTTCTATTTTTTCTTATATCCAACAATTTTCACAGGCAAAATATGCTATATATGTATATATTTCACAATAATAATATTCTTGCCATGCCGATGATCATCCAACAAGCACAAATTAATATCATCCAACAACAAACACAAATATCATCCTATCATCCAATAACAAGCACAATTCATCCAACAACAAGCACAAATATCATCCAACAACAAGTAGCAAGTTTAAAATTATTCATCGATACAAAATCATAAGCACTCCATGAACCACAAACGCTCCATCAATGCAAGCTTCCGTGAAGTGACTCTAATCTGCAAAATGGGAAATACAAAAGTTAGATGAAGAAGACTAGAAGAAGAAGAAGAAGAAGAAGAAGATGCAGAAGCGTTTTTCTTCTCTCTCTCTTTCTCCTCTTGTTTTCTTCTTCTTCTTGCTTATTTGTGTCATTCGGGCAAAATTGGAAGAAGGATAGGTCTTTCGAGGTTTGCCTCGTGGTGTGTATGGTGCGCACTCACTCACACTTATATGGTGGTGTATGTTGGTGGACACTACCTAACACTAATATTTCGACCGTCGGTGATGGTCGTTTCCCCTTCTCCTCTCCCGCAATATACGAAGGTATATATCGAGAGAAGGAGAAGAAGAAACGACCCCTGCGACAACAGTCGGGATTCCTCCATCAAGAAGAGACATGAAACTCTCACAAGGAGCTAAGTTTGTCTAAGTGCTAAGTTTGTCTTTCTTTGAGAAAATGAGCCAAGTAAGTGGCATATTGGGGCTTACCATCCTCGTCATCACGGAGGTGAGGCACCGGGGTAGCTCGGGCCGGTTTCACCTGGAGAAGGCTGCCCTGGAGAAGGGTCGTGCGATGCGTTTCGGGAGATATTCTGCACCAAAGATGAGTTGCAATGTCTCGTTAGCATGATGACACTGAAAAGATCATTGCATTCAAATGAAACTCACCGTTCCAGCCGTGGTAATGACTGACATCGACGGAGGGGTCTGGCCGGTCTTCTCGCACATAGACTACACATTTGGTTTTCACAAGTCAATGATATTAGTTATTAATGAAACGAACATTAAATGCAAGATTTGACAAATATGAAGAAGAAACTTACCACGAAGAGCTCGTAGATGGCCCGGTGAGATGCATCGTTCCGTGCTCTCTCCTCCAAAAACCTAGCCGTCCTCTCCTCCAACAACCTAGCCGTCCTCTCCTCCATCTCCTTCTCCTTCGCCGCCATAAGCGCCTGTGTTGCCTCTCTTTCTTTCTGAATAGCAGCCTACAACAGAACTCCTCGTTAGCATTGTAATCATCTTTGTTCACACACACAACGTAATGAGGAAAGATATCTGAGTCCGTATAACTAACCTCGATGGCGAGCTCGACTGGCCGTGGACGAGGCCTTATCTCAGGACATGAGCTCGTTTGGCGCGCCTTGATCTGCTGGAGGTTGCTAGGACAACGTATAAGGCCATCTCCAATGGCAATCGATCCATGGGGCCTCCCGCCGCCAGCTATCATCACCAGCTCTGGATCAATAGGCTCCTGGCTCGGGTTAAAGTCCTCCCCTTTCCTCGCCTTCCCCTCATCTCTGTACCTCACGAGCTTGTTGTGGGAGAAGATGTTGCTGAACTTCAAGGGATCATCGAGGTCAGACTCAGAGAATGCCTTGACCTTCTTGTACGAGGCAGTATGGGCCATCGCATAGAGGTCGTACATCTGTGGCACCTCCGTTTTATTGTGATGCGCCTAAAAGAGAGAGAGAGGAACAAAGTATTAGTAAAGGGCTCAAGCTAGAATCAAGAATGAATTGCATGAATCATGAAGCTAACCACATACCCAGTTCTGACCAAACTGATTTAAGTTTGATGGTGTGGCACACCAACCATTTTGTTACGCCGGTCCTTGGCATTGTTGTGGACGGCTAGCCATTGTTCTGAGCACCACCCATCCACCAACGCCTCCCAACAATCCATCTTATCCGCACACCATCTCGGGGGCACCTAAGTTAATAAAGAGATATTTAAGCGCTACGCGTAGGAATCAAATGAAGGAAACTAAGTACAAGGCCTTAAGAATACATAATTACCTTCATGTAATGCTCCTTCTCCATCTTCTTTCTGTGGCACGTCGACTTCTCCTTCCTAATACGCCGCGAGGCGTAGTAGTCTCGAACAGCCTGCACCCGAGCCTCGTGCCGAAAGTTTTGCAGTAGGCGCTTGCATTGCTGATCGATAACCTTTGCCGCGGCCTCCTCGTATCCCTCCTGACACCTGTAGAAGGTCTACAATCAAATGAGACAACACTTATTAGTATAATAACTAGCTATTGTTGATTTTTAATTGTGTAAAGGAGAAATTACCCAAAACTGTCTGATCACCATCTCCGCCCTCATGTGGCACAAAACACCGTCGATCCTCTCCTCAGGCGGGGCCGGTACAGCCAAGTAGTGCTCCCAGGTCAGTCCTAACTCTGGAACCTGACCCTCACCGGGCAACGTGACAAACCCCGGAAAGTTTTGCCTGACAAGGACACCAAGGATGCTGTTGGGCCTGTGGGCATCCTTGGGTTGATGCCAACCCCTGCAGTATGACAAAGCCAACACATTAGATATTTGAAAAAACATGAAGGCAAAAGGTTAAAAAAGAGTACATGCACTTACCTCTCCCCATCAGGCCTAATCAACCACCTCAGCTCGCGGGTCGTCGGCACGGGCGGGAGACGTGTCATACCACGCTGGTAGACGGTGGCCTCCTCAGCCACCTCCTCGTCGCTATCAGAAAAACGATCCCCGCCACCATCAGCATGGCCACTAGGCTCCTCCGGCCAGGTATCCCATGGGGTCTGCCGGGACGTGCCCTCATCCCTACTCTGCTCCGGAGTCTCGTGGGACGAAGCCTTTGGGACAGGAGTCTGCTAGGTCGAAGGCTCGTCGACCCGAGGGTCTTGGACCGGAGTCCACATAGCCTCGTCCTCAGACGGGTCCACCCTAGCAGTCCTGTGCTCGGGTGAATCAGTTGGGGGTGGCGGCGATGAAGGCGTAGCAGCCACCCTACCTCTCCCACCTCTACTACCTCTCTTCTTCCCCCGACCTCCTCTCACGGGGGTCGACGAAGAAGCGACCACCGGTGTATGCAGACTAGAGAGCAACGCTCTCCGGAGAGACTCTGCAGGAATGGAAGTACCCATCCCACCACCCTCCGACGAAGGAGCCACGGAGTGTTCTCGACCCTTTCCCACCATCTTTCAACAACTGCCATGATAAATAGTAAACGAAATTAGTACAACATATAATTGAATACCGACATGAATAATAAAATGTATATAATTTAAGTGTATCATCGTATACCTAACATGAACTAAAAGTTGATTACCTGACATGAATTAATAATAATCTTGATCGTCTATATATTCTCCGGGATCAATAAATGCATCGTCATCATCACTATCATCAATAAATGCATAATCATCATCACAGGAACAACGTGTGGAAGGCCTCCTTCATGTAATCGGTTAAGCATTGACAGGTCATCCGCATCAGTAACCTCTTCTTGTTCCGGCTCTTCCTGTTCCGGCTCAGGGGTTAAGTCGGATTCATTGTCGCTGTCTACTTCAATGTTCCGGGGTGAAGTAGAGCGGTTCTTGAAACGTTTTTTGGAAATACGTGTTTCTTGGAAGAATTCTCCTTCATATGTGTCTTGGTTAATGTGAGGTTCATAATCCTCTTCATTGAGGGGAGGTGGTCTAAAATGTGGCGGCACTTCATAAACGACATCCCAACCTTTCAGATTTGGATCAGTTTGGCAGGCCCACGGTAGATAGAAAACGAACCCAATCTACACATACTCGGGATGTCCATGGATAACGTTGGACAATTCGAAAGGACGGCGGTTATAAATATGCAAAGACATGCATATTTATAGATGTCGCCCTTTCGAACGGGAGACGCATACTGGTCACGCATACTGATGATTGAAGACACCTATAGCTAGCATGTTTCATCGGCACGAAGACCGGAACAGAGCAAATTAAGGGGGGAGGAGGAGAAGTCATTTGTGCTCACCCACGAACGCAGGGGCGGAGCTCGTCCAACGCACGGGGAGGTCGTCGAACAACTGCACATTGAAATCCACCCGATCAACACAAATATGATGTTTTTTATAACAAAATCGGAAAATATGTGACCTAACTCATAATTTACAAAACTATGACCCCGTCGGCCTCTAGAAGGCCGAAAAGCACCTTCCCGGTCAACAGGAGGCAGAAGAGGTGTCGGGGGTCGGGAGTCAGTGGCGTCGGGGGTCGGTGGCGTCGGGAGTCGGGGGTCGGTGGCGTCGGGGGTCGGTGGCGTCGGGGGTCGGTGGCGTCGGGGGTCGGTGGGGTCGGGGGTCGGTGGGGTCGGGGGTCAGTGGCGTCGGGGTTCATGAGTGGCGTCGGGGTTCAGTGGGGTCAGTGCCGTCGGGGGTCGGTGGCGTCGAGGGTCAGTGGCGTCGGGGGTCGGGGGTCCTCTCTTCTTCTTATTATTATTCTTCTTCTTCTTCTTTCCCCTTTTCCTCTTCTTCTTCTCCTCCTCTCCTCTTTTTCTTATTCTTCTTCTTCTTCTTCTTTTTTCTCCTCCTCCTCCTCCTCTTCTTCTTCTTCTTCTTCTTCTTCTTCTTCTTCTCCTTCTTCTTTTCCTTCTTCTTCTTCTTATTCTTTTCTTCTTTTCCTTTTTTCTTTTTCATTTTTTTCCTTCTTCTTTTCTTCTTTTTTTTTTCTTCTAACCTAACTAACTAACCTAATTGACCTAATAAACTAACTTAATAAACTAACTTAATAAACTAATAATACTAACCTAATTAACCTAATAAACTAACCTAATAAACTAATAAAACTAACCTAATTATAAACTAACTAAATTAACCGAAATAAAAAACAGAAAAAATGAAAAAAAGGGGGCGGCCGGCAGTGGTACTCACCGGCGGGGGGCAGCGGGGGCGGCGTGGGCGGCGGTGGACGGGGGCGGCGCAGGGACGCCGGGGCGGCTGTGGCGGCCGGGGGTGCCGCGGCGGCGGTGGCGGCCTGGCGACGGGTGGCAGGGGCGTCGGGGGGCCTCGGCGGCGTCGCGGCTGCGGGGGGCGTCGGGGGCGTCGCGGCGGCAGGGGGCAGGGTCGCCAGGGGCGTCCGGCCGGGGGGGGGGGGGCAGGGGCGGCGGTGGCGGCTGGGCGGTGGGCGGCAGGGGCGCATGGGCGGCGGGGCGACGGTGACGGCGGTGGGCAGGGCCGCAGGGTCGTCGGGGCGGCGGTGGCGGCCGTCGGCGAGGGGCAGAGGCGGCGGGGCGACGGTGACGGTGACGGCGGTGGGCAGGGGCGCAGGGTCGCCGGGGCGGCGATGGCGGCCGGGCAGCAGTGGGGCGGGGCGGCGCAGCGGGGGGTGAGAGGAAGAGAGAGAATGAAAGAGAGAGGGGTAGGGTGTCCGTTGACGCCGTTAGGTATAGGGCGCCTGTGTCGTCTGCTGGCGGACGGCAAAGAGCCCCAGGCTGACGCAAAGAGCCTGCATACGGCCCGCCACCCCCCACAGGGCCAGTGGGGCCCAGGTGGGTTCTTTGTCGTCTGCCTTTGGGCTCTTTGCCGTCCGCTGGCTGACGGCAAAGCCTTGGCAGATGGCAAATGGTGTCTTTGCCGTCAGCCTGCTTTTTGCCGTCCGGTTTTGGCCAGCTGACGGCATAGACTTTCTTTGCCGTCCGCCAGCCGACGGCAAAGAGCTGGCTGACGGCAAATTGCTGAATTCCAGTAGTGAGTATAAGTACAAAAAAAGAGTAGAGTATGTTTCACTGCAGGAAACTATCTGGACCGAAAGAAAGTGCTATAAAGTTTGGAAGCATGGATATTAAGAAGCATCAATTTGTTATTATCTCAACATAACTCATCCCTAATGGAAGCATAGAATTTTGTAATTGGAAACTAGCAACGAATTTCGCCAACATGTCTGTGCATAGACTATTTTTTGATCCACAAATCAATATCATCCACCGATGCAAACAAACTGGAATGCTGAAGCACATATCTGATACTTACGAAGCATGGTTACTGGAAACATCATATTGTGCATAATCTGTGCGTGGTGTCCCATGATGATGGAACAATGGTCAATTCACACAGTGCAATACCTTTTTATTCAGGGGAGAAACATCGAAGAAGGGAAAAGAACCACAGGTGGTTCTCCGGCCAACGGCCGACTGGTGGTACTCCGGCATCCG
The DNA here is from genome assembly GCA_039707655.1 of Elymus sibiricus. Taxonomy (NCBI): domain Eukaryota; kingdom Viridiplantae; phylum Streptophyta; class Magnoliopsida; order Poales; family Poaceae; genus Elymus; species Elymus sibiricus. Next base: position 90,024,757 of record CM077663.1, read on the forward strand.
GTTCAAACCTCCAGGGTCCAAGCACCTCGCGACGCAACAAACGTGGTCAGGATGGTGCACCACCGAGGTCACTTGGGGCCGCGTCGAGGAGTAGATGGGCAGAGGGGATCATATCTGGGTGCGTGGAGGATTGCATTTTCATGGTGGGATTGCGCCTTCGGCGGCGAGGTGTGAACGAAACAAGGTGCGCATGAGACAGTTGCGTAATCGGAGGACACGGGGACGACATGGTAGATGACGAGCTCGGAGGAAGGTGCAACGGAGGCATAAGAGAGGAAAAAGTACGTGAGAGATGAAACCAGAGGGAATCACGGGCTAGCGTCAAATACGGGTGGTTAGCATAGCATCAAATACGGAATCAAGGGCCAGCATTAAATAAGCGTGGTTAGCACGGCTGGCCACGGGATTAATTAGGAATCTATGGATTTCATGTGGTCTGGCGATTGCTTCCCATCAGACTACTGATAGGAAGAGTTTCCCTTTAAGTAATCCATCCTGGCAATTTTATTTTATGGTTCATGACAAATTTGAGTCATTGACCATGTATTTTTAAAGTAATTGACAATGGATTTTTATAATTATGAAACATGTCAAAATTATTTCATTGATCATGCAAATTTTACTAATTCACCATGGCAAGTTTAGTTTTTTCATTCCTGTTTTTATAATATGTCAAAATTTATTTAAACGTAGAAGAAAAAGTAGTTGAAATATATCATGACAACTTCAGTTTAAATACCATGGCAATTTATGTGCAATAAAAATGACAACTTTTAAACCAAAAAAAGAGTCATCGAAACATATCGATATGAGATCTATTTTCGAAGATCTCGTTACGACAGATTTAATGGTAAAAATGGATTTTTTTTATTTAAAAGATAAAACATTTTAAAACATGAAAATCCAAAAAGATTCTCACATGCATGCATGCGATGATGTGGCAATCTGTGGCTATAGTGATGTTCGGTCCGCCTCCCTCCCTGCCGCACGTGTGGCAGATATCAGCGTCCTTGATGAAAGTTTATCTTGCTAGACGTTTTTTCCTGGTTCGCAAGCAAGCAGCCTAGCGCCCCCCACCCGACCCACAAGGCTCATTTAAAGTGGTTTTTGTTTAAAATTTCCACATTACAACTTTAAAACCCAAAAAGTTTGAGTGATCTGGTTTTTGTCATGATATATTTTAAAACGGGCGTCCTCTACATAAAAAATACCATCCTCTAGATTAAAAACAAAAACTACCATCACCGATACAAAAGGCCATGAATTTAAAAAATGCAAACAAAACTATAAAAAATGACATCTATTAATATAAAAATGACATCTCTTAATATACAGAAAATGCCTCTGTGTAAAATAAAGATGACATATCTTAATACAAAAATGCAATCTCTTAATAATAAACATGCCATCTCTTTATAAACAAAAAATGACATCTCTTAATAAAAGATCCATCCCTTAATAAGTAAAATTCCAACCATTAATATAAAGATGCCATCTTGTAATATAAAAATGCCATCTCCTAACAATAAAATATGTCATTTATTAATATGAAAATGATATCTCTTAATAAACAAAAAATGCCATCTGTTAATATAAAAATGTCATCTCTTAATAAACAAACTTGACTTGTGAGGAAAATGTTTAAAACTATCATGTGACATATTTTTGAAAAAATATAAACTTTCATGATAAAAATTTTCTAGAAAATTCCACCATGATTAAAAAAACAATGCAAAAAGGAGCTTCCGGGTTTCAAACCGGGGTCCTCCACGTGCAAGACCACGCCACTAGCTAGTGGGGTGGGAGTTTTTTTCTTCCGAAAAGTAGACCATCAGAGGGTTTCAAAGTAGGAATGTTCTCCAAAAAAGAAATGTACATGGAAGCTAAAATCATCCAAGCAAAGCACATTGTGGACTGTAATATTGTTGAAGCCGTTTTTTTTCCGTTTCTTGTTTTCTAACAATGCTCCTTGAGTTCTATAAAGTGGGGAGACAATGTGCCCAAGCCGTTGGGTAGAGGGCTCGATGCTATGGATAGTTTGGATCAAAATTTAGTTCTTGGTTTGGTTATTGATTTAGTCTCACTAGTTTGGTCTCTACTGGATTTAGATAGACAAACAATTCAGTTCAATTTGGGCTAATAACGGATTGGATAGGTTTGGGTTGGGTTCAGACTTGTCGGTTGAAAGCTACTACAAACTATGGGTCAAAGTCTGAATGTCTAGACACCATTCAAACTTTACCGCCACTGCCCAGACACGACATGACGCCGCTCCCGCCATCGCATTCCCAGTGCGCCCTCAATTGCTTGTCAATTTATCCGTCGTCCGGCCCAAGCTGGACAAGGGTCGGACAAGATGATCTTGAGCCAATTATTGTGACCTGAACGACAAATGCCCTTCTCCAAGTTTGTTGGTTTCCAAATTCCAACACCATGAGCAGCAACTACTCAGCCAGTCAGTTACGCAGTTGTTGTGCTCTATCCATGGTTTGAGTCAGTGGGTTTAATCCAAAGCTTGGAACCAGTTTAAACTGGATTGGGTGGAAAATACGTATAATTTGGTTTGGTGTAGATTTCAGCTGAAATTTTTGGATTGGATTGTTTTTTTAGAGAAAAGGCTAAGCCTGAGCCTGAAGTAGGCCCGAACCTAACCCGACTTTGAATTAACAAAGCCATCAACCGGCCAGGATTACACGAGCTGAATACAAACAACATGGAAAAGAACAACAAGAAACACCCGAAAGATACAAGGGGGCACTCTGAACTTACAACACATCGCATAGCTAGTTCCTAGAGATACTAGGATAGAGCACAACTAGCATAAGCCAATGACCGCAACCCTCAGGAGCCAAGGACAAACAGGAGGAGCACCGCTGGGACATCTTGAAATGAATAGACGACATGTACATAGTTACGCTCTGGAAGCTTGAGAACAACACCTCCCTCCATCGCCGAAGAGGGCCGCCACCCTCTCATCTTGGCTCGAAAGACGCCGTACCGTCGGATATGGGAGATGCTCACCGAGAGCTAAAGCATGCCGATCCCCAGGTCCAGAGCAAACACAGGACATGACCACCTTGACGAAGAGAGCACACCAAGCCGGCCACGCCACCCTAAGCCAGGAACGTCTGAAGGCAGCAGGAAAGCCGCCGAGTAGCAGCAGAGAGGCGGACAACAGTAGGAGAGAGACGCCACTTCACCCGCTGCCGGCCAAAACCCCACCTTCACCAACCCCCACCCGAGTCCATGCTCCCCAGGCAAAGCCTCCATGGAGGGAGCGGCACACACGGCGCCGCCGTTGCCTAATCCGGCCGGATTTTGGGTTTTCACCCTGGAGAGGAAAAGGGGGTGGGAAGAAAGGGGACCACGACACCGCCTCCAAGAAGGAAACATCGCCCGAGGCCGACGTCGTTGCCGGGCCGAACCAGCCAGCCAGGGGTTTCCCCCGGTCCCGATCTGCACCACTGATAACCCACAAGTGTAGAGGATCGTTTGTAGCCTTTTTCGATAAGTAAGAGTGTCGAACCCAACGAGGAGCTAAAGGTAGAATTAATATTCTCTCAAGTTCTATCGGCCACCGATACAACTCTACGCACGCTAACGCTTACTTCACCTAGAACAAGTATGAAACTACTTTGCGGGAATAAAACTAGAAGTACTTAGTAGGTGTAATAGATAATTTTGCAAGATTCAGTATATGTAAAGCGTAGGCACGTGGATCGGTGATGGATAATGATTTAGATGACATTGATCATATAACAGTTACACACTAGGGCGACACAAAACTAGCTCCAATTCATCAATGTAATGTAGGCATGTATTCCGTATATAGTCATACGTGCTTGCGATAAGAACTTGCATGACATCTTTTGTCCTACCCTCCCGTGACAGCGGGGTCCTATTGGAAACTAAGGGATATTAAGACATCCTTTTAATAGAGAACCGGAACAAAGCATTAACACATGGTGAATACATGAACTCCTCAAACTACGGCAATCACCGGAAAGAATCCCGATTATTGTCACCTTGGGGTATGCGACTCAAGACACGTAATAGGTGCATACAACTTGCAAGATAGGATCCAAATCAATCTTCTATTCGTGAAAACATAATATGTTCAGATCTGAAATCATGGCACTCGGGCCCTAGTGATAAGCATTAAGCATAGCAAAGTCATAGCAACATCAATCTCAGAACACAGTGGATACTAGGGATCAAGCCCTATCAAACTTAACTCGATTACATGATCAATCTCATCCAATCCCACCACCGTTCAACAAGCCTACAAAGGAATTACTCGCTCTCGGTGGTGAGCATCATGGCGGTGTTGATGGAGAAGGGTTGGTGATGACAGCGGCGAAGTTGTTGGTGTAGATCGTCGTCACGATGGATGCCCCGGCGGCGCTCCGGCGCCAACGGGGGAGAGGGGGAGAGAGCCCCCCTCCTTCTTCTTCTTCCTTAGCCTCCTCCCTAGGTGGGAGGAGGGTTTCCCCTCTGGTCCATGGCTGCCATGGCTCCCGGAGGGCAGGAGCCCCTCCGAGATTGGATCTCTCTCTCTGTTTCTCTTCTGTTTTCGCAAGTGGTTTCTTACCCCTTCACCGTTTCTTAAATATCCGGAGATCCGTAACTCTGATCGGGCTGAAATTTTGAGGGGATTTTTATCGTGAAAATATCTTCCGTGCGGCAGAAGGAGAGCCTCAACCGACCTAAGGGCTGGCCACAAGCCACCAGGGCGCGTCCCCCCCCCCCGGGGGGCCGCGCCCTGTTGGCTTGTGGGGCCCTTGGGCATCGTCTTCTATTGATTCTGACTCTCAAAAATCACATATATTCCAAAAAAAACTCCGTAAATTTTTATCGCGTTTGGACTTCGTTTGATATGGAATTTTTGCGAAACAAAAAAACAAGAATTGACACTTGGCACAGGATAAGTAAGTTAGTCCCAAAAATAATATAAAATGTTGCCAAAATATGAAAGTTGTAGAATATTGGCATGAAGCAATCAAAAATTATAGATACGATGGAGACGTATCAACCACCAACCCCAAACTCCACCAGATCCAGCAACCAGCTGCAGGAAAACATGCGCAGAGGGGGGTGGGCGCCAAGAGGGGCGACAAACCTCCAGATCTGGCGATGAAGGAGGCCTCCACGCTGCAGCCGCCAGGCACCGACGCCTCAGCACCCCCGCACTCGAGGACGCCGGTCAGAATCCCCCGCAAGCACCGCCCAGAGCAAGAACGGCGACGCCGCGCCGACAGGGGCCGCCGCCCCATGGATCTGGGTCCTCCACGGGTGGAGCGACCAGGGCCTCGCCGCCCCGCCCCATGGATACAGCTTTCGATGCGAATGAACATTTTTGTGTGGCATCACACAACCCTCTATATGTGTGAGAAAGGATAGCCGAACCAAGCTGTATTTTGGATCCCGAGGTAATGGTTCGTCTACTATCTTCTCGGCAAAGTAGATGAGACCAGGGAGAACTACCTCACTGTGAGAATTTGGAAACATCAGACCAAAGAGCCACGACAAATATACAAATAAGTGTCTCTTCCTCGTCTCAGGATCATCGTAGCTAGATAACTTTGCAAAGTTAAGAAAAAGCCAACCTAGTGGGACACCCCGAGTCGGACCGGAACGATCTGATACGGGCATTGTAAGCCCAAGATGGACCGAGACATCGTCTGGCCAAGATGCAGATACTTGTGGAGGGACCAATGGCTCACCTCTAATTGGTAGAGCTGTGATCATTGACACATCTTTGAGCGTAGGTGCAAGCTCTCCACAACGTAAGTGAAAGGTGTGGGTCTCAGGTATCCATCGGTCAACGAGGGATGTCAAAATAGATGGGTCCAAAGTGAATGTGCCTGGACGAGTTGCGAGGTTAGCAAAACCAAGTAGTCCATAAGCCTCAAGGTGTGCAAGGAAACAATTTTGTATTTTCATTTGTTCTTTGCGGTTCGAATCCTGAAGGTCTGAAGAGGATTTTCATGATTTGGGTTTAAGAAAAGGTGGCAATGGTGGTGGGCGTCGTGGTGCCCCTGCAAAAGGACTGGCACTTCAGCCATAACCTGTAGTCAAATAAAAATATACGTATGAAGTCACAAGTACAAATACAAAGCGAGTTTAATTTAAATTAAATATCTAAAGATTAACATCACGATTACAAATACAAAGTGAGTTCAATTTAAATTAAATATATGAATATTACATGACGATTACAAAAAAAATACATATGCAGTCACAAGTACAAATACAAAGCGAGTTCAATTCAAATTAAATATATGAATATTACATCACGATTACAAATAAAACAACATCATGTGGTGTTGTTGTTTCGATGCGGGCATTCTCTATGCGAATGCCCAGGGCACCTGCAAACGCGACATCGCGTTGGTTCTCCCAACTGGCTATGGTCCATGTCATTGTGATGACGCCTAGACTGACGTCGTCCCTTGGCGGTTCTCATCAACGCGCCATTAGGAACACATTTGGTCCCTTCTGGCCACAATAGCTTGTAGTGCATATCAATGCCCCATGCCCAGAAATCACCGTTCCAGGTGTTGTACAAATTGTACATGTTGAAGTACGACAGACACTAATTTTTTGATCTGCAGCTGCCCGGAGGACATGACTGCAAGGGTATCCCAGAAGCTTGGGCTTGTTGCAACTGCACTCACATGACCTTGGACCGAGGGTTATAGCTTGTTTTTTTTATCCTCTGTAGTGACCCTTAACATACTTGGCTCGCACATTGACTTCTCATTTATTCCTAAGTGCATCCACTTTCCTGCAACCATGGCTTTGCGACTTCTTTGCTTTCTCATTCAGATGTCTTTGCATCTTCTCAGACCAGCGCTTGTTCAATTCAACTTGTGCCTTGGCGACGGTGACTCTGTCTGCAAAGTATGACAAAGTCCGGTTCCAAGGTTCATCGATTAGGGTTGTGATAGGTAGGGCTCGCACCCCTTTAAGAACAACATTGTACACCTCTGACATGTTGCTGGTCATTATTCCGTACCGAGCCCCGGTGTTGTGAGAGTGCGCCCACTTGTACAAATTGTTGGGGCACGTTGCATGGGAAACAAAAAATTTCCTACGCTCACCAAGATCGATCTAGGAGATGAACACCTACGAGAGGAGAGATTGCATCTACATACCCTTGTAGCTCGCTAAGCGGAAGAGTTAAGAAGCGCGGTTGATGTAGTCGAACGTCTTCGCGATCCAATCATGATCCGTCCCGCGAACTCCCGATCAAGTGCCGAACGGATGACACCTCCGCGTTCAACACACGTATGGCTTGATGATGCCTTCACCTCCTCGATCCAGCGAGCGATGGTGAAGTAGTAGCTCGAGTCCTCCGGCAGCACGACGACGTGGTGGAGGTGGTGGTGGAGGAATATCGGCAGGGGCTTCGCCGTGCGCCTATGAAGAGGAGAAGGGCTACGAGGGAGAGGAGGGACAGCGCCGTAGCACGTTGAGGTGCGGCTACCCTCTCTCTCTCCCTCTCTATATATAGGGGGAAGGGAGGAGGGGGGAGCCCTAGGGTTTCCCCTAGGGGCCGGCGGACACAAGGGGCGGCTAGGGTTAGGGTGGCCCCCCTAGGTGCCTTGCCTCCCAAGCATAGAGGCCGGCGGCCCTAGGGGGTGCGCCCCACCTCCTTGGCCGAATTGGGATAGGGTTTGGGTGGCTCCCAGCCCCCTAGTGGGCTGGTGCGCCCCCTCTCCTTGGCCTATGAGCCCCCCAACTCTTGTCGGGCCCGCCCGAAACCCCTTTCGGTACTCCGTCGATTCCCCGGTACACCCCGGAACACTTCCGGACTCCGATACCCTTCGTCCTATATATCAATATTCACCTCCGGACCATTCCGGAGTTCCTCGTCATGTCCGAGATCTCATCCGGGACTCCGAACAACCTTCGGTCACCAACATAACAACTCGACTATACTTATATCGTCACCAAACGTTAAGTGTGTAGACCCTGCGGGTTCGAGAACTATGCAGACATGACCGAGACACCTCCACGGCCAATAACCAATAGTGGGACCTGGATGTCCATATTGGTTCCTACATATTCTACGAAGATCTTTATCGGTTGAACCTCGATCTCAAGGATTCAGTCAATCCCGTACGTAGTTCCCTTTGTTCATCGGTATGTTACTTACCCGAGATTCGATCGTCGGTATCTACATACCTAGTTCAATCTCGTTACCGGCAATTCTCTTTACTCGTTCCGTAATACAAGATCCCGCGACTAACTCGTTTAGTCACATTGCTTGCAAGCTCATCATGATGTTGTATTACCGAGTGGGCCCTAAGATGCCTCTCCGTCATACGGAGTAACAAATCCCAGTCTTAATCCATGCCAACTCAACAGACACCCTCGGAGATACCTGTAGAGCATCTTTATAGTCACCCAGTTACGTTGCGACGTTTGATACACACAAGGTAGTCTTTCGGTGTCAGTGAGTTACATGATCTCATGGTCATAGGAACAGGTACTTGACATGCATAAAACAATAGCAATAAATTTGACACGATCATATGCTACGTTCATAGTTTGTTCTTGTCCATCACATCATTCTCCTAAGGATGTGATCCCGTTATCAAATGAAAACTCATGTCTATGACCAGGAAACCATGGCCAACTTTGATCAACAAGCTAGTCCGGTAGAGGATCACTAGGGACATGTTTTTGTCTACGTACCCACACATGTATTTGAGTTTCCAATAAATACAATTATAGCATGGATAATAAACAATTATCATGAATAAAGGAAATATAATAATAACCACTTTATTATTGCCTCTAGGGCATATTTCCAACAGTCTCCCACTTGCACTAAAGTCAATAATCTAGTAATACATGGTAATGAATCTAAAACCCATAGAGTTCTGGTGTTGATCATGTTTTGCCCGTGGAAGAGGTTTTGTCAATGGATCTGCAACATTCAGATCCGTGTGCACTTTGCAAATGTTTATGTTCTCCTCCTTGATCGCATCGCGAATGGAATTGAAGCGTCGCTTTATGTGTCTGGTCCTCTTGTGAAACCTTGGTTCCTTGGCCAAAGCAATGGCACCAGTGTTGTCACAAAACAGAGTCATCGAGTCCAATGCACTGGGCACAATTCCAAGATCTGTCATGAACTGCTTCATCCAGACATCTTCCTTTGCCGCCTCCGAGGTAGCTATGTACTCCGCTTCGCATGTAGAATCAGCTATCACGCTTTGCTTGGAACTACACCAGCTTACCGCTCCCCCATTGAGAATATATACGTATCCGGTTTGAGACTTAGAGTCATCCGGATCAGTGTCAAAGCTTGCATCGACATAACCCTTTACGACGAGCTCTTGATCACCACCATAAACGAGAAACACTTCCTTAGTCCTTTTCAGGTACTTAAGGATATTCTTGACCGCCGTCCAGTGTTCCACTCCTGGATCACTTTGAAACCTTCCGGCCATACTTATGGCAAGGCTGGCATCTAGTCTTGTGCACAGCATCGCATACATGATAGAGCCTATGGCATAAGCATAGGGGACGACACTCATCTTTTCTCTATCCTCTACAGTCACTGGGCATTGAGTCTTACTCAACTTCACACCTTGCAATACAGGCAAGAACCCTTTCTTGGACTGATCCATTTTGAACTTCTTCAAAACTTTATCAAGGTATGTGCTCTGTGAAAGTCCTATTAAGCGTCTCGATCTATCTCTATAGATCTTGATGCCTAATATGAAAGCAACTTCTCCTAGGTCCTTCATTGAAAAACTCTTGTTCAAATATTCCTTCACGCTTTCCAAAAATTCTATATTGATTCCAATCAGCAATATGTCATCCACATATAATATTAGAAACGCTATAGAGCTCCCACTCACTTTCTTGTAAATACAAGCTTCTCCGTAAACTTGTATAAACCCAAACGCTTTGATCACCTCATCAAAGCGAAGATTCCAACTCCGAGATGCTTGCACCAGCCCATAAATGGATCGCTGGAGTTTGCAAACTTTGTCAGCATTCTCTGGATCGACAAAACCTTCTGGTTGCATGCTACGTCTCGAGCATGCATTGGTTTTCCCTTGAAGAGGAAAGGGTGATGCAGCAAAGTAGATAAGTATTTCCCTCAGTTGTTGAGAACCAAGGTATCAATCCAGTAGGAGATACAAGCAAGTCCCCAATAGGTGTACCTACACAATAATCAAACACTTGCACCCAACGCAATAAAGGGGTTGTCAATCCCTTCACGGTTACTTGCAATGATGAGATCTGATAGAGATAGATAGAATAGATTGCTAGATCGGAAAGTAAAACAAAAGTAAAAATAATGCAGCAAGGTATTTTTGGTATTTTTGGTTTTAGATCTGAAAGTATAATATGGAAAATAGACCCGGGGGCCATAGGTTTCACTAGAGGCTTCTCTCATGAAGGAAAATAATACGGTGGGTGAACAAATTACTGTCGAGCAATTGATAGAAAAGCGAATAATTATGAAGATATCCAAGGCAATGATTATGCATATAGGCATCATGTCCGTGTCAAGTAGACCAAAACGATTCTGCATCTACTACTATTACTCCACACATCGACCGACTCCTGCCTGCATCTAGAGTATTAAGTTCATGAAGAACAGAGTAACGCATTAAGTAAGATGACATGATGTAGAGGGATAAACTCAAGCAATATGATGAAAACCCCATCTTTTTATCCTCGATGGCAACAATACAATACGTGCCTCGCTACCCCTGCTTTGTCACTGGGTGAGGACACCGCAAGATTGAAACCAAAACTAAGCACTTCTCCCATTGCAAGAATTACCAATCTAGTTGGCCAAACCAAACCAATAACTCGAAGAGACTTGCAAAGATATGAAATCATGCATATAAGAATTCAGAGAAGATTAAAATAATATTCATAGATAATTTGAACATAAACCCACAATTCATCGGATCTCGACAAACACACCGCAAAAGAGTATTACATCGGATAGATCTCCATGAAGATCATGAAGAACATGGTATTGAAGAGCAAAGAGAGAGAAGAAGCCATCTAGCTACTAGCTATGGACCCGAAGGTCTATGGTAAACTAATCACGCATCATCGGAGGGGTAATGGAGTTGATGTAGATGCCCTCCGTGATCGGTCCCCCCTCCGGCAGATTACCGGAAAAGGCTCTAAGATTGGATCTCACGGGAACAGAGGCTTCCGGCGGCGGAAAAGTATTTTCGTCGCTCTTTTTGGTATCCAGGGAATATTTCGTAATTTATAGGCCGAAGAATAGGGTTAGGAGGGCTGCCGTGGGGCCACAAGCCAGGGGGGCGCCCCCCCTAGGGCGCGCCCCTGTGGCTTGTCGCCACACGGCGGCTCTCCTGCCTTCATCTCCAAGTCTTCTGGGTTGCTTCTGGTCCAAGAAAACTTATTCCGAAGATTTTATTCAGTTTGGACTCCGTTTAATATTCCTTATCTGCAATACTCAAAAAACAAGGAAAAAACAGAAACTGGCACTAGGCTCTAGATTAATAGGTTAGTCCCAAAAATAATATAAAATAGCATATTAATGTATATAAAACATCCAAAACAGATAATATAATAGCATGGAACAATAAAAAATTATAGATACGTTGGAGACGTATCAAGCATCCCCAAGCTTAATTCCTGCTCGTCCTCGAGTAGGTAAATGATAAAAACAGATTTTTTGATGTGGAATGCTACCTAACATATTTATCCATGTAATATTCTTTATTGTGGCATGAATATTCAGATCCGTAAGATTCAAAACAAAAGTCTAATATTGACATAAAAACAGTAATACTTCGAGCACACCAACAAGGCAATTGTGTCCTTTCGAAATAACATTGTCTTTGAAAGTTATCCCTACAAAATCATATGGTCTGGCTATGCTCCATCTTCCCCACACAAAGTATCTAAATCATGCACAACCCCGATGACAAGTCAAGAAATTGTTTTACACTTTTTATGTTCTCAAACCTTTTCAACTCTCACGCAATACTTGAGCGTGAGCCATGGATATAGCACTATAGGTGGAATAGAATATGGTGGAGGTTGCAAGGAAAAAGGAGAAGATAGTCTCACATCAACTAGGCGTATCAACGGGCTATGGAGATGCCCATCAATACATATCGATGTGAGTGAGTAGGGATTGCCATGCAACAAATGCACTAGAGCTATAAGTGTATAAAAGCTCAAAAAGAAAACTAAGTGGTTGTGCAAATGATGAAAAATTCCACTAGTTATATGGAAGTGACAAAATAGGAGACTCTCTATCATGAAGATCATGGTGCTACTTTGAAGCACAAGTGTGGAAAAAGATAGTAGCAATTGTCCCTTCTCTCTTTCTCTCATTTTTTTGGTGGGCATCTTTGGCCTCTTTTTTATTTGGGCTTCGCTGGCCTCTTTTATTTTTTGTAAAGTCCGGAGACTCATCCCAACTTGTGAGGGATTCATAGCTTCCATCATCCTTTTCTCTCACGGGACAATGCTCTAATAATGGAAATCATCACACTTTTATTTACTTACAACTCAAAAAGAAAATTACAACTCGATACCTAGAACAAAATATGACTCTATATGCAATATGAAAGTGATGGTGCATGTCATGAAAAACGGAACGGTGGAAGTTGCATGGCAATATATCTCGGAATGGCTATGGAAATGCCATAATAGGTAGGTATGGTGGCTGTTTTGAGGAAAATATATGGTGGCTGTTTTGAGGAAGGTGGGTTTGATGCACCGACGAAAGTTGCGCGGTACTAGAGAGGCTAGCAAAGGTGGAAGGATGAGAGTGCGTATAATCCATGGACTCAACATTAGTCATAAAGAACTCACATACTTATTGCAAAAGTCTATTAGTTATCAAACAAAGCATTAGACGCATGCTCCTAGGGGAGAGGTTGGTAGGAGTTAACCATCGCGCGCTCCCGACCCTCACACAAAGGTTGACAATCATTAAACAAATCATGCTCCGACTTCGTTACATAACGGTTCACCATACGTGCATGCTACGGGAATCACAAACTTTAACACAAGTATCTCTTCCAATTCACAACTGCTCACTAGCATGACTCTCATATTACCATCTTCATATCTTAAAACTATATGCAAGGAATCAAACTTCTCATAGTATTCAATGCACTTAATATGAAAGTTTTTATTATATCCCTCTTGGATGCCCATTATATTAGAACTAAATTCATAACCTAAACCAATTACCATGCTGTTTAAAGACTCTCAAAATAATATAAGTGAGGTACGAGAGTTCAATAATTTCTATAAAATAAAACACCACCGTGCTCTAAAAAGATATAAGTGAAGTACTAGAGCAACATTGCCTAGCTCAAAAGATATAAGTGAAGCACATAGAGTATTCTAATAAATCACGATTCAGCGTGTCTCTCTCAAAAATATGTGTGCAGCAAGGATGATTGTGGCAAACTAAAAAGCAAAGACTCATATCATACAAGACGCTCCAAGCAAAACACATATCATGTGGTGAATAAAAACATAGCCTCAAGTAAATTTACCGATGGATTGAAGACGAAAGAGGGGATGCCTTCTGGGGCATCCCCAAGCTTAGGCTTTTTGGTATCCTTGAATATGGCTTGGGGTGCCTTGGGCATCCCCAAGCTTAGGCTCTTGCCACTCCTTATTCCATAGTCCATCAAATCTTTACCCAAAACTTGAAAACTTCACAACATAAAACTTAACAGAAAACTCATGAGATCCGTTAGTATAAGAAAAATAAATCACCACTTTAGGTACTGTTGTGAGCTCATTCTTTATTTATATTGGTGTAATATCTACTGTATTCTAACTTCTCCATGGTTCATACCCCCCGATACAACCCATAGATTCATCAAAATAAGCAAACAACACATAGAAAACAGAATCTGTCAAAAACAGAACAGTCTGTAGCAATCTATAGACTTCGAATACTTTTGTAAGTCCAAAAATTCTGAACAATTAGGAAAATCAGGGAAATTTGTATATCAATCTTGTGTAAAAATTTCAGATCAAAAGCACGTTCCAGTGAATTTACAAAATTCCTGGACCGAGAGCAAAAGTTTCTGTTTTTCAGCAAAATCAAATCACAAACACCGTAGACCATCCCAAAGGTCTTACTTGGATCAAACACTAATTTAAACAAGAAAACACAATTACTACAGAGGTAATAATGTGTGAAAAACTCAAAAACAGAAGCAAAAACAAAAGCATAAAGATAAAATTGGGTTGCCTCCCAACAAGCGCTATTGTTTAACGCCCCTAGCTAGGCATAACAATTTCAATGATGCTCACATGAAAAGTAGTAATTGAGATATCTAAAAGAGCATCATGAATAGCATGAAAAACACATTTAAGTCTAACCCACTTCCTATGCATAGGGATTTTGTGAGCAAACAATTTATGGGAACAAGAATCAACTAGCATAGGAAGGCAAAACAAGCATAACTTTAAAACTTTGAACACATAGAGAGGAAACTTGATATTATTGCAATTCCTACAAGCATATGTTCCTCCCTCATAATAAATTTCAGTAGCATCATGAAGGAATTCAACAATATAATTATCATATAAAATTTTCTCTTCATGATCCACATGCATGCAAAGTTGACACTCTTCCAAAATAGTGGGATTATCATTAACTAAAGTCATGACCTCTCCAAACCCACTTTTAATATCATATTCATCATCAGTATTAAATAAATTATCAAGATCATAAGAAGCATTATCACACCAATCATGATCATTGCAATAAGTAGTGGTCATGGCAAACTCATCAAATATAGCATCCCCAAGCTTGTGGGTTTGCATATCATTAGCACAATAGATATTAATAGAATTTATAACAATATCATTGCAATCATGCTTTTCATTCAAGGAAACATCGTGAATCACTTCATCACAATTTTCAGATTCACGAATCTCAAGCAAAACTTCATAGAGATAATCAAGTACACTCAACTCACTAGCAATTGGTTCATCATAATTGGATCTCATGAAAAGATTAGCAAGTGGATGAGGATCCATATCAATAGATTTTTAGCAAGCAAAGATGCAAGCAAATAGAAGGCACATGGTAACACAAGTAGACAAAAAGAGATCCGGCGAGAAAAAGGCGAATAAAACGGCAAATCTTTTTGGTTTTTTCTGAAAATCGTTTTAGAAGAGGGGGAGAGGAAAACGAGAGGCAAATGGCAAATAATGTAAATGCAAGAGATGAGTTTGTGATGGGTACTTGGTAGGCTTGATGTAGATCTCCCCGGCAACGGCGCCAGGAATCCTTCTTGCTACTTCTCGAGCATGCGTTGGTTTTCCCTTGAAGAGGAAAGGGTGATACAGCAAAGTAGATAAGTATTTCCCTCAGTTGTTGAGAACCAAGGTATCAATCTAGTAGGAGATACAAGCAAGTCCCCAATAGGTGTACCTACACAAATAATCAAACACTTGCACCCAACGCAATAAAGGGGTTGTCAATCCCTTCACGGTTACTTGCAAGGATGAGATCTGATAGAGATAGATAGAATAGATTGCTAGATCGGAAAGTAAAACAAAAGTAAAAATAATGCAGCAAGGTATTTTTGGTATTTTTGGTTTTAGATCTGAAAGTATAATATGGAAAATAGACCCGGGGGCCATAGGTTTCACTAGAGGCTTCTCTCATGAAGGAAAATAATACGGTGGGTGAACAAATTACTGTCGAGCAATTGATAGAAAAGCGAATAATTATGAAGATATCCAAGGCAATGATTATACATATAGGCATCACGTCCGTGTCAAGTAGACCGAAACGATTCTGCATCTACTACTATTACTCCACACATCGACCGACTCCTGCCTGCATCTAGAGTATTAAGTTCATGAAGAACAGAGTGACGCATTAAGTAAGATGACATGATGTAGAGGGATAAACTCAAGCAATATGATGAAAACCCCATCTTTTTATCCTCGATGGCAACAATACAATACGTGCCTCGCTACCCCTGCTTTGTCATTGGGTGAGGACACCGCAAGATTGAACCCAAAACTAAGCACTTCTCCCATGCAAGAATTACCAATCTAGTTGGCCAAACCAAACCAATAACTCGAAGAGACTTGCAAAGATATGAAATCATGCATATAAGAATTTAGAGAAGATTCAAATAATATTCATAGACAATCTGAACATAAACCCACAATTCATCAAATCTCGACAAACACACCGCAAAAGAGTATTACATCGGATAGATCTCCATGAAGATCATGAAGAACATGGTATTGAAGAGCAAAGAGAGAGAAGAAGCCATCTAGCTACTAGCTATGGACCCGAAGGTCTGTGGTAAACTACTCACGCATCATCGGAGGGGCAATGGAGTTGATGTAGATGCCCTCCGTGATCGGTTCCCCTCCGGCAGATTACCGGAAAAGGCTCCAAGATTGGATCTCACGGGAACAGAGGCTTCCGGTGGCGGAAAAGTATTTTCATCGCTCTTTTTGGTATCCAGGGAATATTTGGGAATTTATAGGCCGAAGAATAGGGTTAGGAGGGCTGCCGTGGGGCCACAAGCCAGGGGGGCACGCAGCCCCCTAGGGCGCGCCCCTGTGGCTTGTCGCCACACGGCGGCTCTCCTGCCTTCATCTCCAAGTCTTCTGGGTTGCTTCTGGTCCAAGAAAAATTATTCCGAAGATTTTATTCAGTTTGGACTCCGTTTAATATTCCTTATCTGCAATACTCAAAAACAAGGAAAAAACAGAAACTGGCACTAGGCTCTAGATTAATAGGTTAGTCCCAAAAATAATATAAAATAGCATATTAATGCATATAAAACATCCAAAACAGATAATATAATAGCATGGAACAATAAAAAATTATAGATACGTTGGAGACGTATCATTGCATCATATACAACTCTTCCTTAAGGAAACCGTTAAGAATGCTATTTTGACATCCATCTGCCAAATTTCATAATCGAAAAATGTAGCTATTGCTAACATGATTCTGACGGACTTAAGCATCGCTACGGGTGAGAAAGTCTCATCGTAGTCAACTCCTTGAACTTATGAAAAACCCTTTGCCACAAGTCGAGCTTTATAGACGGTGATATTACCGTCCGCGTCCGTCTTCTTCTTAAAGATCCATTTATTCTGAATGGCCTTTCGCCCTTCAGGTAATATTTCCAAAGTCCATACTTTGTTTTCATACATGGATCCCATCTCGGATTTCTTGGCCTCTAACCATTTGTCGGAATCCGGGCCCACCATCGCTTCGCCATAGCTCGTAGGTTCATCGTTGTCCAACAACATGACCTCTAAGACAGGGTTACCGTACCATTCAGGAGCATTACGTGTCCTTGTCGACCTACGAGGTTCGATAGTAACTTGATCCGAAGCTTCATGATCACCATCATCAGCTTCCTCTTCAACTGATGTAGGCTCCACAGAAACATATTTCTGCGCTGCGCAACTCTCTGGTTGAAGTAAAGGTTCAACAACCTCATCAAGTTCTATCTTCCTCCCACTCAATTCTCAAGAGAAACTCTTTCTCGAGAAAGGACCCGTTCTTAGCGACAAACACTTTGCCTTCAGATCTGAGATAGAAGGTATACCCAACCGTCTCTTTTGGGTATCCTACGAAGACGCATTTGTCCGCTTTGGGTTCGAGCTTTTCTGGCCGAAGCCTCTTTTGACATAAGCATCGCATCCCCAAACTTTAAGAAATGACAACTTTGGTTTCTTGCCAAACCACAGTTCATACGGTGTCATCTCAACGCATTTAGATGGTGCCCTATTTAAAGTGAATGCAGCTGTCTCTAACGCATAACCCCAAAATGATAGTGGCAGATCGGCAAGAGGCATCATAGAACGCACCATATCCAATAATACTAGTAGAAAACAGGCCTTTGGACCGGAGCATTTGTCCCGGTATGGTTTTGGACCGGGACTAATGTGTCCACTAGTCCCGGTTCACGAGGCTAGGCATTAGTCCCGGTCTGGTTTTGGACCGGGACTAATGTGTCCACTAGTCCCGGTTCATGAGGCTAGGCATTAGTCCCGGTTCATGAGGAACCTCTAGTCCCAGTTGGTAACACCAACCGAGACTAAAGGGGTGGTGACAGGCTTGCGTCTGGCTGGGGCCCCTGTGAGGCCCTTTAGTCCCGGTTAATATCACTAACCGGGACTAGAGATGGACCTTTAGTCCCGGTTTGTATCACCAACCGGGACTAAAGGTATCACTATATATAGTGCTTCATCCAGCCCAAGCCCGAGCTCTCTGTTTTCTCCTTTCTCTCCTCTGTTCTCTTCCCTTGCTCGAGCTCATCCTCCATTTTTGCCAAGATTTGTCAAGATTTGAAGCACCCCATCCATCCAAATGTTCACAAAGGTTAGCAACTTTGTCCTTTCATCTCTCATTGCTAGATTAGCTCATGCAATGCTCTATAATTATAGTGATTTGTGGGTTTTAGTTTGCGAGTAATTATGTGGGACTTTATTTGATTTATATGCAATTTGAGCTCAAAATAACTTCTTAGTTTGCATATGTGTAGGTGTGGTTTACTTAGTGCCTTCCCGTCCCCGTCCTAACCACCGCCGATCGCCCGCACCGTCCCGTCGCCGGCACCACCTTGGTGAGCCTCTTGTTCTTATCCTTTTTATTAAAAAAATCTTATTTGTATGATTTAGATAGTTATTTGTATAATTTTCTTACTTGTATGATTGTTTGTTATACATAGTGCCATGGTTTTGGTATCCATGCCCGTCGGCCCTCGTCCGGTTTATGATTCGGATGTGGTATATTCTCTTTTATAACTATTTGTTGCATTTCGTATTAATGACAATTATGACCATCAAGTTGACATACATAATTTTATCTAGGAGGTATGTGAACCGGAGCCATCAACCGGGACTAAAGGTCTGTGTATATAAGCAGGACTTTGCAAATTCTTACCCCAACATCCCATTCTCCCCCGACGCCGATGCCCTGCCCCGACGCCGCCAGGCTGCCGGAACTCACCGCCGCCCCCGAGCCCGTCTTCGTCGTCGCCGCCCCCGACGCCGGCCGCCCGCGCCTCCTCCACGAGCCCTGATGTCGCCCGCGCGCCTCCTCTGCCCGTCCTCGTCGACGTCGTCGCCGCCCCAGACGCCGGCCATCGCCCGCGCCTCCTCCCCGAGCCCCGACGCCGCCTGCGGGCCTCGCCCCGGCACTGCCTCGCCCCACCCGCCGGTGAGACCCGGCCACCACACTTTGCATTTTTTTCTGTTTTTTTCTTGATAGATAGATAGTTAGATGATAGATATATTGATGATGATGATGATTGTTAGATGATGATGATGATGCTGATGATTGTTAGATGATGATGATTGTTAGATGATGATGATGATAGATGATAATTTTTAGATGATGATGATTGTTAGATGATGATTGTTAGATGATGATGATGATAGATGATGATTTTTAGATATATGATGATGATTGTTAGATAATACATCACACCTACTACGATGCCCGGCCCGCATCCTCGTCGTCGACTCGGCGACGACAACCTGCTTGAGAGGCGCCATGTCCGGGACTGGGCTCCGCCGGGCTGGCACTGGGAGGTGCTACCTTCCGGGGCGCGTAGCTTGGTGAGGAATCAGGCTCGCGTCGTCGACCCGGAGATTCTTTGGTGGCGGTCGCGTGGACCACTATCGGTGCGGAGGGAGCCGCCCCCCTCGGAGGGGTACATCGCCGTGTCAGGGAGGAGGATGAGCACGTCCGACGCTACATGGCTGCGTTGGACGCCAGGTTCTCCAATACCCGGCAGGTTCTTTAGGGATCTCACCCGAGCTATGATCCTGTGATGGTTCCTTCTCTTTGGGTGTCGACCGCCCGCCCGCGTTGTATTCGAGCTATAATATTCAAGCTGTAGTAGAGATGTTATATGATGATATTCGAGGTGTATTAGTGATAATATTTGATAATATTCGATGATGCATTAACTGAATTATTCGAGATATATTAGTGATATTATATGATGATGTTGCTAAAAAAATTAATGCATTATAATTTGAATACTAAATTGTTTTATATATCTTTCTTATGTATTAGTTAAAGCTATGGACGGTAGCGGCAGAGACCTTGAAGAGGATCTCTTTGAGATGATACGACACCTCGAAAACGACCCAGAGATTGAACTAGATGATACGATCCAATATCCGAACGAGTCCGGTGAGGGAATTGAGGAAGAAGAACCAAGAGACGAAGGGCACACAAACAATGATGGCGAAGGAAATGTTCTTCAATTAACGAAGTCCGACGAGGTATATATATATATATAAATATATAAGGCCTATATATATATATACATAAACACTATTCTGATCATGGGATGAGAATAATATTCTGATAACTACCTGACTCGTCCCAGCAGTAGCACTTGAACTTCCCCGAGTGTTAAGTTGAACTTCCTGCAAAAGTGCCCACATGGAGCTTGCAATATACCGTTTGAAAGCTATGGATACCAGTATAACAGCCTAGGTCTAATTTTTAGCAAAATGTACATGGTTTAAGAGCAGTTTTGAAAACCGCTTTTGTTCATACAAAAAAACGTGAATCGTATTTTCAACGCTATTTCTAAACCGTTTATCGGAATGAGGCAAATGAGATGGCGTTGGATAGCTGCTGCAAATCCGCTCATTTCACATGTTAAACAGTTTCCCAAATTCCCTACGGATTAAGAGGAATTTCAAAAATGGTGGAATTTTGGAAACCGAACAGCCGGGTTCGTATTTCGGGGTTAATTTGAAAACGACTAGTCCTATCGATGCATATGATATGGCGTTGGAAAGCTTATAAAAATGCGCATCTTTCCATATAAAATTTTTGTTCTAAGTATGGACGGTTTAAAAGTAATTTAGAATATGGCCGAATCTGTACCGAGTTCGTATTTTCACGTTTTTTTCTCAATGGTTTGTCGGAATGCAGCAACTGATATGGCTTTGGAAAGCTTGAAGAAATGCGAATCTTTTATATGTAGATCGTTTCTTCCAATTCTTTACGGTTTTAAGTAAATTTTGAAAATGGCTAAAAACGTATTTTGGCCGTCATTTTTACAAACTTTGTCGTAATGGGGCAAATAATATACCGTTGAAAAGCTACGGAAAATGCGAATTTTTTTCATGTAAATGGTTTTCTCTTATTCCTAGCCGTTTTTAATCAATTTGGAAAACAGCGAGATCATGCGTTCTGTCTTTATCGCGAAACAGAGTCTTCGAAAATGCACCGCGTGAAGAACTTGAACTTCATCAGCACGTCTACCTGAACTTCACTCTGTTTCTTCACGTGCTGTTTTTTGCTCGTAGAGCTCCATCCACTCACCGGAATTGAGCAAGTGATATACCGATGGAAAGCTGCTGTAAACAAGCAACTTTTCTGTCTTGATCATTTTTTTCATACTCGCGACGGTTTAAAAGATTTTCATCTGAAATTCATTGAGTGTAGTAGTTGAACTTCCTGCTGTTTTCACGTTGAACTTATGTCGCGTATTTTCGTTTGTAATTTCTCATCCAGTCGTCGCTGTTACACAAATGATATTCCTTTTTTGTACAAACCTCTCTCATAATATTTTTCTAACTTTCTCCGACTGAGGACTTGAATTTATAGCAAAATAAAATAAAATTGGAGCTTGCCTTTTTATTCATTTTTCTCATATTAAACACACACCGTGTAGTACGTGAACTTTCTTCGTTTTTTATAATTTGAATTTTTGATTTTTCTTTTTGAAATCGAATTGCTCCGAAATAATAACTGAACTTCTTTGTGGATTGAGAGAATTATTTTAAAACACAAAAAACAATTTCTTTTTTCTATTTTTGAACATGGAAATACAAGGTGAATCTCTCTTGCAAGAATTTTTGAACTTCCCCGGGCAGAGCACGTGAACTTCTTTCAACAAACCTTTTAAGCTTTTATTTTTCTATTCTTTTATTCTCACCTGAAACACATTCCTTGTAGTACTTGAACTTCTCATTGTTTTCACTATGAACTTCTGTCACGTTTTTGTTTGAAGTTCTCTCTTTTCCTAATTTAGTAAAGAAAAAAATCCGGGTTGCTTTAAACGTCGAACTACTTCATTATTTTAATTTAAACTTCTGAGCTTTTTTATTTTGAACTTCTATGTATTTATTTTATAAACAGGGACAATAAAACTGATACGTTTTCCGTGTAAGGAATTTTAAGAGTTTAATATGAACTTCTCAGCTTTTTTATTTGAACTTCTTCATTTTACTCTTTACTAACGAGAAAAAAAATCTGAGTTTTTCATAAACTTCGAACTTCTCTGCTATTTTAATTTGAACTTCTCAGCCTTTTTTATTTCAACTTCATCATTTTATTCTTTAGACACGGGGAAATTCCTATTTGAACTTCTCTGCTGTTTTAATTTGAACTTCTCAGCCTTTTTTATTTCAACTTCTTCATTTTATTATTTAGTAACGAGAAAAATCTGAGTTTTTTATATACTTTGAACTTCTCTGCTATTTTAATTTGAACTTCTTAGTCTTATTCTTAGGAAGGAAATATGTTTTTGAATAAGCATCAAATTATTTTTTAAATTGAACTTCGTAGTTTTATTTTTCCTGTAAACAAAATTAATTTGAGTTTTCCATTTACATCGAACTACTCCTTTATTTTAATTTGAACATCTTCATTTTTATTCTGTAATAAAACGGAAGATCTGAGTTTTTTATAAATATCGAACTTCTCTATTTTTGCAATTTGGACTTCTTGATTTATTTCTATTAGTATCAAAATATCCTACTTTTGTAATAAATATTGGATCGTCTGTTATTTAAATTTGAACTTCTAGAGTTTTTCTAATTTTAGAAACGATGACAACCCTTTTTATGATTTTTGAACCTCTCTAATTTTAAAATTAAAATTCTTGTTTTTATTGTTGAACTTCTTGTTTTTCATTCTTTAATAATGATGAAAATTTGGATTTTGTATAAACATTGAACTTCTCCTTTTTTAATTTTAACTTCTTGGGGCTTTTTAATTTTTTTATTTTTACATGTAACCAGTCATATTTACTTATTTGAATTTCAACGAAAACTCAATTTCTTTAAGCAAGAGAAAAAACAGTAGCAATTACGAAACTTTTCAGATTGTTTACATGTGAATTTTCTGTTTTGGATAATTGTAGTTTCGTAAAAAAATATAGACACATACGGGAGGGACAATTATGTGTGCATAAACTGGGTAGCAATTTGAAAGTTTCCCTCACCGAGCACTTGAACTTCTAGCAACAATTGTTTTTCATTTTATGAGTTATCTTTTAAAATGCCAAAAATGGCGTTGTGTTTTTGTTTTTGTTTTTTGAACATGTAATTCCTAGGTTTTAGTAAACTCCAAAGTTGTGTGTTATTTTAATTTGAACTTCACATTGGTTTTATTTTCAATTGGCGGTTAGAATTCGAGTTTTAAATAAACATTGAACCGCTCCGTTTTTTTAATTTGAACTTTTAGGTTTGTTTTAGAAACGAGGGAAATCCGTTTTTGAATGAAACTTTTTTGACCTATTTTTTGTTATTTTAATTTGACCTTCCGTTGTGGGATATTTTGATGGTGGGTTCCTTTTTTATTCGAACTTGTTGCAATGAACATTTTTAGATTTCAGTTTATTACATTTCCTCATCTGAACTCCTATTAAAAAAATAATAAGAAAAAAATAAATATCATGAACTCCTATTCCTATTTCTTGAATTAAGCAAAAATAGCTTCAACATATTACGCCATTAACCCTTTTTTCTCTGACAAAAATTTGGAAATATGAATGGTTTCCTCAGTGTTTGTCTATCTCCATGAAACACAAGCTCGATAGAAGCATA
This sequence comes from Elymus sibiricus, assembly GCA_039707655.1. Taxonomy (NCBI): domain Eukaryota; kingdom Viridiplantae; phylum Streptophyta; class Magnoliopsida; order Poales; family Poaceae; genus Elymus; species Elymus sibiricus. The sequence goes on from CM077663.1 coordinate 90,048,610, forward strand.
CAAGAAGAATTAGCACTCCACATTGTTGACACATTTTGGAGAAGAAAACTCCTTTTTCCATTCTTGAAGGACCCTTGAAACAAAACCAGCATATCAGGATACCATCTTTTTTGCACCCACAGATATGACTGAACTTCGGACAAGAATTTATTTAGAAACACTACATAACTGGTCATAGTACAACAGCAGGGAAGCAAGATTTCTGCTACCGGAGCAAATTCAAAGCGTCCGTGATCTAAACGTTTGTGTTCTAACTTAGTTGTGTTCACAACATGAACTTCAAAAAAATCTATACAACATACATCACAACACGCTAGCAACACACCCAGTGCACGCATAAACACCAGCATGCACACACACATTAGTGAACAAACACATGCATTAGAACATATCCCGTGCCTCGCTCAGGGCGCACTCATAGGAGTTGGTGACTGGCCGCAGAGGTCGCGAGGACGCAGGGTAGCCGCGGCGCACTCATAGCCATGGTTGAACTCTTGCCATCAATGTTCAGAATATCATTAAGGCTACAAAATAGAACATGAATCAGCCAGAAAAAAAGAGCACAACATCTGAACCTTCCACGGCCATGGTGTATGAGCATTACCACATAGTAGAAAATAGTACAATCCACCTTTTACAAAAATTTCAGTCTGCTAGTAACTAGCTCAAACAAATTGCTGGTTAATCTATTTGGTTCAGGTTCACTTGTCCACTTCTGAAAATGTTCAGCCTCTAAAATCCAACTCTGCAATTATTTTTTCAGTCTGGTAGTACTAGGTCGACCAAGTAGTACAATCCCGCTCTTCTTCAGAATATGATGACCATTTTGTGGAGTGTGCAGAGTTGCATTTTTGTGTCATTATATTTTTGCAACTTCTATTAACGTGTCCACTATTTTTGGTTTTTCTTTGTACTATTCTTATTCAGATGTTCAAATATGATGAGTTGAACTTTTTCACAGCAGTAACTAGCTCAACCGAAGCAACTTATGATGACCTGAACTTCTGAAGAAGAATACACAAAAAATGCAGAGTTGGATTTTAGAGAAGTAAGTTCTTCCAAATTGCCTTAATCAAACACCAGCACCACATCAGACTCTATACATCCCCTGCAATTCAATTAGTCAGAGCAATTAAGTTCGGTTAACAGAAGTTTTTACCTTGCCAAGAAATCCATGTGCGGGAGCATGTTCAGTGAGGGAGTTCAAATCCTCCTGGAGAGACAGTTCAGTGAGGAGAGGGAGGGGAAATACCTGATGTTTGAAGGGGATCGTCACTGGTGTGCAGGATGGCAACAACTGGAGGCGCCTGCCAGCGCTGCGTGGGGGAGGCGCTCGGAAAGGGGAGACAATGGACTGTAGTGGCGGACGGAGGAGGAAACCGTCCATGGTGGGTCGCCGTGGCCGGCCGGAGGTTGGGTGTCATGGCTCCAGTGCCAGTGGACCTGGGAGTGGGTCGCGGTGGAGGCAGTCGTCGGGGTCGGTGGAGCTGGGTGCGCGGTGGTGCGCGTCGCCGGGGCCGGTGGGTCGGGAGAGGAAGAGGCGCACGTCGCCTGAATCGGGGAGAATCCGTTAGGAAGTTCAGGATGGCGGCTTTCGGCTGGGGTTCGACAAGCAGCGGTGCTGGCGGGGGTGGTCCGGCGGTGGTGCGGGTGTGGGTGGGCAGGCGGCGGTGTGGGTGGGTTGCGGGGTAGGGGCGCCACCATGCGGGATTGTAGGTGGAGGGAGCTGGGGTGAGTGGGATCGGGGTATTTTTTTCTCCAGTGCACGAGTTCGGGAACATCCCCCTCGCTCTTATAGGGCGCGTTGTGATCAGAATATTATTCTGATCCTAGGATCAGAATAGTGCTACTCTCTCTCTCTCTCTCTCTCTCTCTCTCTATATATATATATATATATATATATATATATATATATATATATATATTAACGAATCTTTCTTCTTTTAGCCCTCCGGATCGAGCAAATCTTCTACAAAACGGTTAAACGAGGCCCGGCCAAAAAGTTGGACGCTGGCATAAAGTTCAACATCGATGTAATCAGAGCAGATGGCGAACCGATTGCTCCTAAAAAGAATGCGGAAAAATTTACAGCTCGATTCAGAGTTATTGTTAGGGACCAAATCCCGATCACCGTTCAAGAATGGAATAAGCCAAAGGAAGGTCGACGAGTTAGTTTTGTCGACGAAAGAGCAAAAAATACACTTTGGGAGACGCTCATGTCACATTTCACACTACCAGAGAGTTTGACAGATCTCCAACTGGAGAAAGTCAAGAAGTGTGCTCTTAAGAAGATGGCCATACAATTCCAGGCGCATAAGAAAAGATTATGGGCCAAATACGTCAAGGAAGGAAAGAAGACTCCACAATTCACTAGACAACTAGAGAAGTTAAAAGATCAATGGGACTTATTTGTGAAGTTCAAGGAATCGAAAGCAGCTAAGGAACGGTATAGAAAGAACAAGATAAATGCTGACAAAAAATAGCATCACCATGTTCTAGGGACAGGTGGCTACAAGGCTGGGTTGCCTAAGTGGGATGAATCTAAGGCAAAGATGGTTGCTGCAGGGGTCACTCCAAAAACAGTTGGTTGGCCCGAAAGGTGCAGGACTTGGTTTTATGCGCATGGGGGAAAGTTGGACCCAAAGACAGGGGATATTATTGAACTGGCAAGTCTTAAAGAAGCCTTGGACGCTTTACTTAAAGCAATAGAAGATGTTCGAACGGGGGTGTTCCAGCCCGAGAGAGAGAACGACGAGCTTACACGCACCCTCAAGAATCCTAAACACCCGGGACGAACGCGAGGCAAAGGACTTGTTCCATGGTTTGAGGGGTTTGCGGACTGGAACGAGACTTACAGAAGCTGTGCGAGAAAGAAGAAGCATGAACTAGACCGGATTCAAATGGTAGAATCAAAGAACGCAGAGTTGGAATGCAAATACATGCTGCAGTAGGAGCAGATCAACAAACTTAGCCAGCTAAGCGCGTCTCAGCGGCAGGAGCAACCATATCCAGCATTGGATGGTACCATTCCATCATCTATGCCGAAAAGCAGCGTGGGTTTCACGGGGGTCCCGGCCGATGATGCACTGCTCGCTCGCTACCCCGTGGATGATATCCAAGAGACGACACCTTGTGAGCTACACATGAAAATGAAGAACATATCGATGAAGGTGGCGGACGACTATGCTTTACCGAATCCACCTGAAGCAACCATCCACGACAATCCGATCCCACCTGGCTATGCTCGTGTCGGGGTGGATGAAGTTCTGTCGGGATATGACTCACTAGACCTTGATTTTCCTGGAGGTGAAGGGGAGCGTACACTAGGAGAAGTCATACGGTGTCTCATTGTATGGAGAAAGGAATGCATCGTGTTTCCAAACTCTGTGCCAAGGCCATCGACTCCTCCTCCAAGTCCGCCGCGACCGCCGAATCCACCCCACCCCGAGACGGAGCCTAGCGCGAGCCCCAGCGACCACCGAATCCACCCCACCCCGAGACGGAGCCGAGCGCGAGCCCGCCGCGACCGCTGTCGTGGTTTTGTCACGGCAGATGTCCGGATTAACGGACTTAGGTGTGAGGCCATCGCAACTATGTGGCGGCTTGAGAGGGGTTGGTCGGAATCGAGAGACGCGAGTTTACCCAGGTTCGGCCCCTCCGATGGAGGTAAAAGCCTACGTCCTGCTTGTCTTGTATTCATGATGAGGAAGATCTCTCGGTTACAAGGATGCTGTCTTGCTACCTCTAATCTCGAGAGCCTCTAATCTGTCTATCTCTAATGACTTGTGTCTGTCTTAACTTCTCCCTCTTGGGGCGCCTTACCCCTCCTTATATAAGTGGAAAGGGTAGGTTTACATGTAGAGTCCTACTAGGAGTAGGATTAGGACTAGTCTCTCTTGAATCCTAATCCGGGTCTTGTTTCCTTTGTGAGGGAATCCTTTCTCTCCTTTGGGCCTTCTCTTGTGAGCCGCCCCTCCAAGCCCGTCCATGAGCCGCCTTGCGCCGGATTGCTCACTGGGCCTTGGGCCTTGTCGCTCGTCTGACCCGCCTGCCGGGTTACCAATGAACCGCCAAATCTCGACCGGGTCACCAGTGAGTCGCCAAGTCCTGGCCGGGTCATACTTCCGGCCGGGTTATACCGCGGGGTATATCCCCGACAACCGCCGAATCCACCCCACCCCGAGACGGAGCCGAGCGTGATTCCGCGATATCGATCTGCGCCGCATCAGCCGACTCCAAAGCGGAAGAGAGCACCAAAGAATAAAGCCGATCCTCCTGCCAAAAAGAAGCTAGCTTACGAGATGACCGAGGAGGAAACCAATCTCGAAGTGGCTGCCCAACTGCGGGCCCATTTTGGACTGAAACCGCCCCCGCCGCCAATGCCCAAAGGAGAAAATACCTGAGAAAGTCGTACAACACTTTTTGGATTGTGCTAAACCGGCTATGGAGAAAAAGCAATCAGACTATGATCGCAATATTAGCAAGTCATATCATCAACAAAAAAAAACAGCAGTCGCAGAGTACAGCTGGTAGTAATAAATGCGGGAAAACTGTTCCCCAGCTCGGAGAATAGGAAGTGCAGTCAATCCCCCCGCTCAAGGTGAGTACCTATAACGCGATAACCGACGCTGATAGAAAAAGGGCTAGCGAGATCGGTATCATTGTTGAAGCACTCCTAGGCATGGAGGAAATCCCCACGACGGATGAGAAGGACCTAGCATGGTCATATGTCTCCGGGAAGCCTCTGGTCAGTCCTGAAGCGGAGAAGCTTCTGTCAACGCAAATGCGGAGCTTGCATGAGTGGTACGTGAGAGAAATAAAGGTCGGGTGAGAGAGCCTCATGGTGAAAGTCAAGCGAGAGCATTACTACCATGAAAAAGATTTGTGGATTGAAAATGAAGAATTATTTTAGTTATTCAATCAAGCCGCACTCAACAAATCTCTCGTTAGTTGCTATTGTCTATAAGTGATTTCTTTTTGTAATTTAAGTCTCTAGCTCAACTCGTTCATTTCCTGTAATTATCCTCACTATATTCTTTTGTGTGGTATTATGCAGAATGAAGATTTTTGAAATGAAAAGAGATGGAGTCTATGGCATTGGGTTCATTGACCCAAATACCGTTAATGAAGAGGTGTTAAATAAGTTCAAACAAGACACGGAGAAAAGCTTGCTAAGGTTTTTGAAGGAACTAAATACCAAACCAGAAATACTACTTCCTTACAACTTGAGGTGAGTGTTACTGTCTTGTACTACAAATTCTATTTTTGCTTACTCGATGATAAGTGTAGTTGATGAGTTATGCATGCCCGCTTATACAAACATGTGCGCAGATACCACTAGATCCTGCTAATCATTAGAGTTGATGAAGGAACTGTTGAAGTACTGGACTCACTACGTAAAGACCCTAAAGAATACAAAAGCCTGGTTTTGATGCTCGACAGGTAATTTCAATCATTATCGCACCATGTCGGCCTCTTTAGTTCATTTTCTGATATATCAAGTAATTAATAACTCATTTATTCATTTTCTTTGCCGGGCAGTGTTTGGGAAAAGTTCACCAAAGAGATTGTCGGTGATTGGAAACCAGAGCTGAAATGGCGACGGACCAAGGTAATTAAGTAGTACTAGCTACGTCCGCGCATCTCTTTAATTCTAGTTTCAATACCATTATCATGCTTGATTATTATCTGATTGAATTATATTCTCGTAAAGTGTATGAGTCAGCCACAGGGGACTAATTGATGTGCATACTACGTTTGCGAGAACATTCGCTTTATGATCCAAAGGAGCGGAGATGCAAGACATCTTTGGGTACGTAAACACGATTCACAATTTTTTTAATCTTGACCTAATATATATATACACACAACTAATATATTCACATTGATCTCCTTCTTTAAAGATGGTGGAGATGCGGGAGAGACTCCTACCAAGGGACCGCATACGAGCACTTCAAGAGGAAATGGCGGGATTTTTGCTTGAGCAGGTCATATCTCCCGACGGAGAATACCATTTTACCTAATGCCTGCATGTAATGATCTGCAAATTGTAGGAGAAATTGTATATACCAAATTGTATATATATATATGTGTATGCATGCATGGTCATACGAGAAATTCTATGATATATATATGATCGGTTCTACGAGAAATTCTATTGTATATGCATAACGTGTACAGTATGTAGTAGCGTAAAATATGTTTGAAATGAAAAAGAATTAAATGGAAAACACAAAATGAAAAGGAAAAATAAACAATAAACCCTAAACCCCTAAACCTTTAGTCCCGGTTGGTGACACCAACCGGGACTAAAGGTCCCCACCCCCAAGCGCGTGCTGCCGGCCACGTGGCGGGTATTTAGTCCCGGTTCGTGGACAACCGGGACTAAAGGGGGGGGGGGGTCTTTAGTCCCTATTTATTAGTCCCGGTTGGGGAACCGGGACTAAAGGCCCTTCCCAACCGGGACTAAAGGCCGGTTCTGTACTAGTGTAAGGTTCGATTACGACGTTCGGACACACCATTACGCTGTGGTGTTCCAGGTGGCATCAACTGTGAAACAATTCCACATTGTCTTAAGTGATTGCCAAACTCATAACTCAGATATTCTCCCCCTCGATCATATCGTAGGAATTTAATCTTCTTGTTGCGATGATTCTCAACTTCACTCTGAAATTGCTTGAACTTTTCAAACGTTTCAGACTTGTGTTTCATTAAGTAAATATACCCATATCTACTCAAATCGTCGGTGAAGGTGAGAAAGTAACGATATCCACCGCGTGCCTCAATGCTCATCGGACTGCATGCATCATTATGTATGATTTCCAACAAGTCACTTGGCCGTTCCATTGTTCCGGAGAACGGGGTCTTAGTCATCTTGCCCATGAGGCGTGGTTCACATGTGTCAAGTGATTCAAAATCAAGTGACTCCAAAAGTCCATCAGCATGGAGTTTCTTCATGCGTTTTACACCAATATGACCTAAGCGGCAGTGCCAAGAGAAAGTGGTACTATCATTATCAACTCTACATCTTTTGGCATCAATGCTATGAACATGTGTATCATCACTATCGATATTCAATAAGAATAAACCCCTCACAATGGGTGCATGACCATAAAAGATATTACCCATATAAATAGAACAACCATTATTCTCTGATTTAAATGAGTAATCGTCTCGCATTAAACAAGATCCAGATATAATGTTCATGCTCAACACAGACACTAAATAACAATTATTCAGGTTCATCACTAATCCCGATGGTAATCGAAGAGCGAGCGTGCCGACGGCGATCACATCAACCTTGGAACCATTTCCCACGCACATCGTCACTTCGTCCGTTGCCAGCCTCCGTCTATTCCGTAGTTCCTGCTTTGAGTTGCAAATGTGAGCAACCGAACCGGTATCAAATACTCAGGCACTACAACGAGAGTTAGTAAGGTACACATCAATAACATGTATATCATATACACCTTGTTTGGAGTTGGCCGCCTTCTTGTCGGCCAGATACTTGGGGCAGTTCCGCTTCCAGTGGCCAGTTCCCTTGCAATAGAAGCACTCAGTTTCCGGCTTGGGTCCAGCCTTGGGTTTCTTCATGGGAGGAGCAACTGCTTTGAAACTCTTCTTGGAGTTACCCTTCTTGCCCTTGCCATTCTTCTTGAAACTAGTGGTTTTATTGACCATCAACACTTGATGCTCCTTTTGGATGTCTGACTCAGCGACTTTCAACATCGCGAATAGCTCGGCGACTGATTTGTTCATCCCTTGCATGTTATAGTTCAACACAAAGCTTTTGTAGCTAGGTGGTAGCGATTGAAGAACTCTATCAGTGATCGCCTCTGGCGGGAGCACAACTCCCAAATCAGCCAGACGGTTGTAATACCCAGACATTCCGAGTATGTGCTCACTGACAGACCCGTTCTCCTCCATCTTGCAAGCATAGAACTTATCGGAGGTCTCATACCTCTTGATCCGGGCATTCTTCTCAATAATAAACTTCAACTCCTGGAACATCTCATATGCTCCATGACATTCAAAACGTCTTTGAAGTCCCGGTTCTAAGCCATACAACATAGCACACTGAACTATTGAGTAGTCATCAACACGCGTCTGCCAGGCGTTCATAACGTCCACAGACGATGGAGCGGGTTGGTCACCGATCGGTGCATCAAGGACATAAGCCTTTTGGACAGCCATGGGGATAATCCTCAGATTACGGGCCCAGTCTACAAAGTTACTTCCATCATCTTTCAGCTTGGCTTTCTCTAGGAACGCATTGAAATTCAGGGGAGCTACTGCGCAAGCCATTGATCTACAACATAAATTTGCAAAGATAACTTAGACTATTGTTCAAGATAATGAGTTTAGTTAATCATATTACTTAAAACTCCCACTCAAATTGACATCCCTCCGGTCACCCGAGTGCTACATGAGTATTATTTTTCTAACTTTCTTATTTCCAATTTTGCAGATTTGAGACGAGTTCACGGCAGCTTGCTTTGATGTAGTGCTAGATTTACTTTCTGTTTTCATGTATTGAGTCATTTGTATCGATGAGACTATATGTATGAATGGATGAACCTATTGTAATATGGCGAACAATGTGGCATTTGATACTTTTAATTTGGTATAATTGTTGGTTGATCATATATGGCTGTTGCACATTGTTTCTGTGAATTATTTATGTATATATCATATATTGTTTGTTTGAAAATTGTTGAATGTAACAAAAACAATTTTTTTTGGCAATACAGCCTCTTTGCCGTCTGCCCCGGACAGCAAAGAGCTCTATGCCGATGGCCACCGTCGGCAAAGATGCCACGTGGCGGCCGCCTGTGAAACCTGAGAAAACAAGGCTGGGACCATTTTGCCTCTTTGCCGTCCGCGGCAGACGGCAAAGGGGGAGGCGGCAGACGGCAAAGGGGGGCGGCGGTAGACGGCAAAGGGGGCCGGGAGGCAGACGGCAAAGGGGGGGCGGAGGCAGACGGCAAAGGGGGGCGGGAGGCAGACGGCAAAGGGGGGGGCGGAGGCAGACGGCAAAGGGTAGGGGTAGGCAGACGGCAAAGGGTGGGGGTCCGTTAGCCACCTAACGGTGACGCCGTCAGTACTACGCCGTCCAGGTCCTTTGCCGTCCGCTGGGCCGAAGCAGACGGCAAAGAACCCCTTTGCCGGAGTTCGTTGGGCCCGAAATTGTGCCGTCTGCTAGCGGACGGCAAAGGCCTTTGCCGTCCGCCTTTTGCCCTTTGCCGTCTGCCATGGGAGACAGCAAATCTCCTGATTCCAGTAGTGTACCCCTCGCTAGTACTAAGTACAAGGTAGGTGAAGTCCCCATATCCTCGGCCGAATCCCTCCGCTCTCCCTCACTCTCCCCCTTCTCTCCATAGGCTCTCCCATGGTGCTCCTGCCCAAGCACACCTCCTCCTCCATGGCGCCCAACAAGGCCACCTCCTCGCGTCGCTGGCGTCCAGAAGCTCGCCCGTCTTCCCCCTCGCCTCCATGCCACCACGACGGAGCACCTCACCACCGGCGACCAGCCTCGATGCGCCCTCCATCTCCTTCCTCCCTCCCTCCCTTGTTTCTCTTTTCCCCTCTCCCACTCCCTCTGGTTTTACTCACCTCCCATGCCCATGCCTGCGCAGGTCGTCGACATGGCCAACCAGGAGCTCTCTGCATTGGCCGCGAAGAAGATCCTCACACCATCATCTTGCTCTGCCCTGGATCCGGTCCCTCTCCAACAGCCGTCACCGAATCTGGTCTGCCGCTGCCCGTCCGCACCTCCGGCGACCCCTGTCATCGCTGGATCGAACCGTTGACACCATTGACAGCACGCACGGGATCGCGATTTTTTTCTGGTTTTTGAAATTAATAGTAGTAGCGCGGGTCACAGACACGCGCAACAGATAGTTAGTAGTAGCGCGCGTGGAACCCGCACTACTACTAACACACGTACTAGTAGCGCGGGATGCATCGCGCTACTACTACCAGTTAGCTGTAGCACCGTAGTAGTAGCGCAGGACCGACGCTACTACTAGGTGTTTAACCCACGCTACTACTGGGCTTTTTCCTAGTAGTGCATGGAGGAGTATTGCTTGCATGTCCATGACTAAATCCATTTATATTGTTCCGCTAACATAAGTTTGTCAGACATAAAAGTTTGGGGGTTTGTTGAACTGTTGATATACTTTTTGCGGAAATAATTTTAGTGAGGGATCACCTTATAATGCTACTGTCGTCCTAAGCAAAATAAGATGCATAAAAGGATTAACATCACATGCAAATCGTAAGTAACATGATATGGCCATGAACTTGTGCTTTTGATCTCCATCTTCAAAGCACCGGCATGATCTCCATCGTCACCGACATGACACCATGATCTCCATCATCATGATCTCCATCATCGTGTTGCCATCGGGGTTGTCACGCCAACCATGCTTCTACTACTATTGCTACAGTTTAGCGATAAAGTAAATCATTGCATAGCGCTTAATGATTGACACGCATGTCATACAATAATTAAAGACAACCCTATGGCTCCTGCCGGTTGCCGTATGCACCGACATGCAAGTCGATATAAACTATTACAAAACATGATCATCTCATACATCAAATATATTTTATCATGTCTTTGGCCATATCATATCACAACATACCCTGCAAAAACAAGTTAGACGTCCTCTAATTTATTGTTGCATGTTTTACGTGGCTGCTATGGGTATCTAGCAAGAACGATTCTTACCTACACAAAACCACAACGGTGATATACAAGTTGCTATTTAACCTTCTACAAGGACCGCCTTCGTCGAATCCGATTCAACTAAGGTGGGAGAGACAGACACCCGTCAGCCATCTTATGCAACAAAGTCACATGTCAGTCGATGGAACCGGTCTCATGTACGTGGACATGTAAAGTTGGCCCGGGCCGCTTCATCCCACAATACTGCTGAATCAAGAAAAGACCAAGGAAGGAAGCAATCTGAATATAAAAGCCCACAAACTCCTTTGTGTTCTACTCGTGATGTCATCTACGCAAAGACCTAGCTCATGATGCCACTGTTGGGGAACGTTGCATGGGAAACAAAAATTTTCCTACGCTCACCAAGATCAATCTAGGAGATGAACACCTACGAGAGGAGAGATTGCATCTACATACCATTGTAGATCGTTAAGCGGAAGCGTTAAGAAACGTGGTTGATGTAGTCGAATGTCTTCGCGATCCAATCACGATCCATCCCGCGAACTTCCGATCAAGTGCCGAACGGACGGCACCTCCGCGTTCAACACACGTACGACTTGATGACACCTTCACCTCCTCGATCGAGCGAGCGATGGTGAAGTAGTAGCTCGAGTCGTCCGGCAGCACGACGATGTGGTGGAGGTGGTGGTGGAGGAATATGGGTAGGGCTTCGCCGTGCGCCTATGGAGAGGAGAAGGGCTTCGAGGGAGAGGAGGGGCAGCGCCGTAGCACGTTGAGGTGAGGATGCCCTCTCTCTCCCTCTCTCTATATAGGGGGAATCGAGGAGGGGGCGCCCTAGGGTTTCCCTTAGGGGCCGGCGACCACAAGGGGCGGCTAGGGTTAGGGTGCCCCCCCTAGGTGCCTTGCCTCTCAAGCATAGGGCCCGGCGGCCCTAGGGGGTGCGCCCCACCTCCTTGGCCGAATTGGGCTAGGGTTTGGGTGGTGCCCAGCCCCCTAGTGGGCTGGTGCGCCCCCTCTCCTTGGCCCATGAGGCCCCCAACTCTTGCCGGGCCCCCCGAAACCCCTTTCGGTACTCCGTCGATTCCCCGGTACACCTCGGAATACTTCCGGACTCCGATACCCTTCGTCCTATATATCAATCTTCACCTCCGGACCATTCCGGAGTTCCTCGTCACGTCCGGGATCTCATCCGAGACTTCGAACAACCTTCGGTCACCAACATAACAACTCGACTATACTTATATCGTCACCAAACGTTAAGTGTGTAGACCCTGCGGGTTTGAGAACTATGCAGACATGACCGAGACACCTCCATGGCCAATAACCAATAGCAGGACCTGGATGTCCATATTGGTTCCTACATATTCTACGAAGATCTTTATCGGTTGAACCTCGATGTCAAGGATTCAGTCAATCCTGTACGCAGTTCCCTTTGTTCATCGGTATGTTACTTACCCGAGATTCGATCGTCGGTATCTCCATACCTAGTTCAATCTCGTTACCGGCAAGTCTCTTTACTCGTTCCGTAATACAAGATCCCGCGACTAACTCCTTTAGTCACATTGCTTGCAAGCTCATTGATACGTCTCCAACGTATCGATAATTTATGAAGTATTCATGCCATATTCACCTATGTTTACAATACTTTTATATGGTTTTGATGCACTTTATATGATTTATTTACAACTAACCCGGACTGACGCTGTTTTCAGCAGAACTACCGTGGTGTTGTTTGTGTGCAGAAAATGAAAGTTCTCGGAATTGCCCGGAACATTTTGATGATTTTTTTGGAACAAAAGAGGCACTAGACGCTTCGTGGGAGGGCTTGAAGAGCCACGAGGTGGGCACAACCCACCAGGGCGCGCCAGGCCCCCCCGGCGCGCCCTGGTGTATCGTGCCCACCTCGAGGCCCACCTTCGCGTGAAACCAACGCCAAAAATTCCTATAAATATAAAAACCATCAGAAATAACCCTAGACTCTCCGCTCCACCGCCGCAACTCTCTGTATCGACGAAAAACCAATTTGGAGACGTTCCAGTACCCTGCCGGAGAGGGGAATCCATCTCCGGTGGCCATCTTCATCATCCCGGCGGAGGCCATGACGAGGAGGGAGCAGTCCACCCTCGGGGCTGAGGGTATGTACCAGTAGCTATGTGTTCAATCTCCCTCTCTCGTGTTCTTGAGATGTCATGATCTTGATGTATCACGGGCTTTGTTAATATAGTTGGATCATATGGTGTGTTTCCCTTACTATCTTGTTGTGATGAATTGAATCTTTCCCTTTGAGATATCGTTATGTTGGATTGAATATTGGATTTGAGAACACTTGATATATGTCTTGCATGTGGATACCCGTGGTGACAATGGGGTGTTCTATTGACTCACTTGATATATGTTTTGGTACTCAACTTGCGGATTCCCGCGGTGACATTGGGGTAATCTATGCATAGGGGTTGATACACGTTCTTGTCCTACTTTCTCTGATAGAAATCTTGGGGCACTCTTTGAAGTTCTTTGTGTTGGATTGAGTATTATGAATCTGAAATTGTTTGATGCGTATCGTATAATTAACTCATGGATACTTGTAGTGACATTGGAGTATCTAGGTGACATTAGAATTGGTTGATGCGTATCATATGGTGTTATTCTAGTACGAACTCTTAGATAGATCGAACGGAAATGATAACTTGATGTTATCTTAGTACGAACTCTTGAATATATCGATCGGAAAGGATAACTTTAAGGTGGTTTCGTACCCTACAAACAATTTCTTCCTATGCTCTCCGCTAGATAAGAACTTTGGAGTGATTCTTCGTTGCACGTTGAGGGATGGTTATGTGATCCAATTATATTAGCATTGTTGAGAGATTGCACTAGCGAAAGTACGGACCCTAGGCCTTGTTTTCAAGCATTGCAATACCGTTTGTGCTCACTTTTGTTACTTGCTACCTTGCTGTTTTTATATTTTCAGATTACAAAAACCTATATCTACCATCCATATTGCAATTGTATCACCATCTCTTCGCTGAACTAGTGCACCTATACAATTTGCCATTGTATTGGGTGTGTTGGGGACACAAGAGATTTCTTGTATTTGATTGCAGGGTTGTTTGAGAGAGACCATCTTCATCCTATACCTCCCACGGATTGATAAACTTAGGTCATCCACTTGAGGGAAAATTGCTACTGTCCTACAAAACTCTGAGCTTGGAGGCCCAACAAAGTCTACAAGAATAAAGTTGCGTAGTAGACATCACTCATCATGATGTTGTATTACCGAGTGGGCCCTGAGATGCCTCTCCATCATACGGAGTAACAAATCCCAGCCTTGATCCATGCCAACTCAACAGACACCCTCGGAGATACCTGTAGAGCATCTTTATAGTCACCCAGTTATGTTGCGACGTTTGATACACACAAGGTACTCTTCCGGTGTCAGTGAGTTGCATGATCTCATGGTCATAGGAACAGATACTTGACATGCAGAAAACAATAGCAATAAACTTGACACGATCATATGCTACGTTCATAGTTTGGGTCTTGTTTATCACATTATTCTCCTAATGATGTGATCCCATTATCAAATGACACTCATGTCTATGACCAGGAAACCATGGCCATCTTTGATCAACAAGCTAGTCCGGTAGAGGATCACTAGGGACATGTTGTTGTCTATGTACCCACATATGTATTTGAGTTTCCAATAAAAACAATTATAGCATGGATAATAAAAGATTACCATGAACAAGAAAATATAATAATAACCACTTTATTATTGCCTTTAGGGCATATTTCCAACACAAATCAGGGCAATTCTCGCCGATCCACTGGCTCAAATCTATTGCCGTCCGATGACCCCTCCGGTCTTCTCTCTCCGGCGCGGATGCGCGTTCGATCTCACCATTGATACCTGGATGACATTTCATAAATTTTTGTGTGTCTAAAAGTTAAATTACACCAATCTTTGAAGACATGTAATTTATGAGACTATAAGTACATTTGTTTTCATACACGTATATAGATAATTAGATATGTACACGAGTAAATCCACAAAGTTTTATACTGCTATTTGCTCCCTTAACTGCCTTTGCTTAGTTGCATAGAAGGCTGTGGTACCCATGTATGCATGCGAGTATTATACGTTGCATGCTTAGTCCATGGAGTAGCATATCTGCTTGAAGGCCTGGACGTGTTCGTCATCGAGCGCCATGAAGAGGTCGACACCGCCCTTGGGGTCGCAGGATGGCACGAAGATCAGTATTCCTTCGATGGGCAGGTCCGGCGGCAGGAACGCGCAGGGCGGCCCACGGCCGAAGTTGTGGTCATGGAAGCGGAATCCGAGCCAGCTGTCAACCTCCAGGTCGGGGCAAAAGATTGTGCCTGGCATCGCTGCTGTCGACGCGAGCTCCTCGCCGCCGTCTTCAATCACGCAGCGCTCAGCCTCCCCGAAGTCGATAAAGGACTGGATGTACTCGTCATCGACGAGCGCCACGGCGTCCCGGATGGTGCCGACCACCACCGGGTAGCTGCCGGACAGGAGGTCCCGAACCTGCATCCTCGGGAACGCCCATAGCACCATGTTCCCAAAGAAGTCCATGGGCACGGGAGGCTTTGCGCGGCCGCGGCAATTGACGGCGACCCTCACCTGCGTGAAATCATCCGGCGCCAGATCCCGCGCCGCTGTGATCTTCTTCCATGCGTGCGCAAGGAGGCACTGGAACGTGCTGCAGCGCGTACCCACACGAGCCTTGAGGTCGGCCACGAACTCATCCGGGAAGTGCACGGCTAGGTTCTTGATCCTGTCCATGGGAAGAACACCATAGGAGTGGCTCCAGCTGAGCTCGCCCTTGAACTCGATGTTCCGGTGATCATACGCCGGCGTCGGTGGGCTTCGGGGGACAACGGTGGCCGAGCGATCGACGAATGGCGACGTGAGGACTGCCAAGTCGGTGCGGACAAAGGAGAAAGAAAGTGAGATGGGCGAGGCGAGTGCATCTGGCGATCCGGGCGATTCCGGGGACACGAGATGGGCGGCCTCGTTTGCCCCTGATCTACGTTCGCGGCACACGGTGACGTTCCAGCCCGGCGTGCTCCTTCTCCGTCGGGAGGCGCTGCGGCTGGTGTTGCTCGACGCCGACGGGCGGACGGTGGACGCGCGGTCGCTTCGGGAAGGTGAGGTTGTTTTCGACGGGGGTGTGTTGGGATTCCCCTACCATCTGGCAAGGGTTGACCGGCGACTTCCACCATGCGCGGCTGCCTCTGCTCATGGGGCCTCCAGAGATGCGATGGGGCCATGGGCGCATGCATCCACTCCTTGCGCTACACCTGGCAAGGGTGCGGAGGGAGAGTGCGCGGGGCCATGGCTGGGCGACCGCCATGAGGGCCCCAGCGAGGAACGCGAGCATATTAAGGTCCCGTGCGCGGACTCCTCCGTTCCCTTATCCCATTCCTCCTCCTCTAGGGTTTGTGACACACATCTGGAGCCTCTCTTCGGGCACCTCTGGGCCAAATCTAGGGTTCCTCGTCCTCCCTCCAGCGATTCATTCCAGTGGTGGCCCGGGAAGGCGGGCGGCGACTTGAGGTCGTACGCTCAGGTAGCAGGCACAGATCATCCCGCTGCCCCATCGATGGCGAGTCGTGGAGGCGGCAAGTTCGGGGGGCGTCAGGAGAGCGGCGGGCGCGGCAACTTCGGCGGGGGGCGGATGCAGGCGTCGGCCGGCCACGGGCGTAACCTGGTTTGGCAGCATCCTGATCCACCTCCCCTTCCTGGCGGCGCCAGATCTACGGGTCCGGCGGCTGGGGATCGTTGGGATGCGGCTGCCAAGGTTCAAGGAGGCGGCGCGAAGGAGACGTGGCCAGATCCAGTGCCCAAGCCTGTGGGAAAGGGAGGAGAACAGCCTCTCGCCCCTACCCAAGCTCAGACCGTCAAGGGGAATGGCGATCTCTGCCTCAACTGCAACGGCCCAGGTCATTTCGCTCCTCGCTGTCCCACTATCAGATGTGAGAGATGTGGTAAACTCGGGCATATGGCACAATTATGCCAGTCTCCTCGCCCGTGGGAGTGTATTCCTCTTATGTGTGGATTTCAGTCTCCTGGGCAGGGTTTTTTCTATATCCCTGAGTGTGGTCATAGTAAGCAATCTAGTGAGAAATCTAATACTGTGGTTATCACTATTTTGGAGGGGTCAGCCTCTGTCAAGGAGATTGAAACTGAGTTCAATGGCTTTTTCTCTCAAAAACCTAAAAAGTGGCGTTGTACTGCTCGGCAGATAAGCCCTACACAATTTGTGATGAGGTTTCCTAATGCCCGGGAGGTGGAGAGGGCGTGTTGCTATGGTAAACGTATGCCTATTCTTGATGGTTCAGTGATGGTGGGCATTTCCTCCTGGTCTGCTTCGGTTGGGGCCAAGGCTGACCTGCAAAAAGCTTGGGTTCGTGTGCGGAATGTCCCCTTGGAGAAACGGTGTACTGAATATGTTTCTTACGCTGGGGGCCTGGTTGGGGTGACACGGGAGGTTGATCCTGCTACCCTACATAAGCCTGAGTATGCTCGTATTCTGCTGGGATGCAGGGACGTGGAGCATATCCCTGCATCGGCTGAAGGGATGCTGGAGGGGAAATTCTATGACTTCTTCTATGAAAGAGAAAGAGTTGTGGTGGGAGGCCCGGACAGAAACCAGTCTTCTGTGCGGGTGGACAGCAGTGCATCTCCTTCTGCTATGAAAAAAGCCAAATATGACTATGCTACTCAGTCCTCCACTGAGAAGGGAGGGACTAGTGCTTCAGCTGTGGGCAATTCCTCGCAGAACTACACAGTCAGCTCTAGACTGCCAACTGTTTCTGAATATGATGAGGAAGAGGATAGTGATGAAGGAAATCATACAGAGCTCTTGATTCATTCTATGGCTAAGGAACAAGCTGCATTGGACTCCTTGGAGCAGGGCTCACCAACTGAGGATGTTGGTTTTGATGAATTCAGCCAGGGGCTTGCTACAGACACATCCTCTTGTGCTTCCCCGGCCACTGTGGACTCTGTGAAAAAAAGGTGCTTGGGCAGTTACTCCTATTCCTCCTTCACCTGTTTATTTGGAGAATTTCGTTAAGACTGGCATGGACAAGACTCACTTATCAGATTATGTTGTGTGGCCTTCTCTACCTCGGGTAGTGGAGCTGGAGGAAGGAGACATGGATGGTGGGGTGACCAATAGCACATACACTGTGGAGTCGCCAAAAAATTCTCCTATACGTGATGAGGGGACTGTTGAGACATCTGAACCTGCAGCTCGCAATCAATACCGGAAGCTGGCCAGGGTGGATGGTATGGCTGCTGAAAGAATGAAGAAACGCAACCTTGAAGGTACTGTCGACCCTTCCCTTAATAATCAGTTCTCTGCGTTGTCTAATACTGCCATTATGTTACATGCTTCTCTTATGGGAGTAGATATACCTGATGATAACTTTGCCACTATTAATTTGTTGCGGGAAATAGAATCATCTAGACAAACGTTGCGCGAGAAAAATGCTGAACCTGCTAAATTGTCTATTAATCACTATTTGGGTAATAATACTCCCTTATCTTTGACATGGGGGGATCAAAGTGGAGAGGATGAGGAACCTTTCATCTTAGTGCAGTCCAGGAATAAGAAAAAACAAAAAAACAGAAAGAAAAATGTTTCCATTTCTACTCCTGTGACAGCTTCTAGACCTATTACTAGGAGACAAAAGAAAGAAGCTGGGGAGAGGTCCGCCCTGGATCCTGGCAGACCCCCCCGAGTGAGAGACAAACCTAGCCGCTATAAATGATAGGCATATTTTGGAATTGCAGGGGGGTGGGAAAGAAGGGCATGTCTTCCTGCCTCACAGACCTCATCAATGCTCATGAGGTACACTTTATAGGTCTACAAGAGACTATGAAGGAGAAGTTTAATCCTTCCTTTTTCAGGAAAATTGATCCCTTTTCGCACTTTCATTGGGAATGGGTCCCCTCGGTGGGCAAGTCTGGTGGTATCCTTTGTGGGGTAAAACTAGAGAGAGTTGATGTCATTAGCACTGTCTGCGGCAAATATATTTTGCAAATCAACCTTTATGACAAAATTAAAAAATGTAAATGGGCCCTCATGGTAGTATATGGTGCAGCTCAGGATGAGAGGAAACCTGAATTCCTGGCCGAACTATCCTCCTTCTGTAATAAGTTGGATACTCCGTTTCTTGTTGGGGGAGACTTTAATATTATGAGACATAGTGGGGAGAAGAACAAGCTGACTCCTATGTCTCATTTTTCGGATGTCTTTAACTCTGTTATTCATTTGCTTGGGCTGAGAGAGATTCATCTGTCTGGTGGGAAATATACCTGGTCTAATAAACAGGAAAATCCTACCCTTGAGAAGTTGGACAGAGTCTTGATGTCCTCGGATTGGGAAGATATATATCCTTTAGTTTCAGTTCGCAAGCTAGTTAAAGATCTCTCTGATCACAATCCTCTGTTGCTGGATGGTGGGGGGGCAGCCTCATCAAGAGCACATGGGTGTAGATGTTTCAAATTTGATGTGGCATGGTTAAGCAATACCGAATTCCTGCCTCTTGTTAGCAACATTTGGGCGAAACCTGTCTATTCTAAGGACCCTATTGATATCCTTAATATCAAACTTAAGAGGTTTGAAAAATTCTTCAAAGGGTGGGGGTCGAATATGTTTGGTAACAATAGGATTAAGAAAAACCTGCTTAGACTGGAACTCCAGGAACTGGAGCTGTTGGAAGAAAAAGGGGACCTCTGTGGAGCTGCCTGCTCCAGGAAGATAGAAATCCTGGTCGAGCTTAATGATATGTATGTCGAGGAGGAATTATATTGGCACCAAAAGTCTAATGAGAGATGGTTGCTGAAAGGAGATAATAACACTAAGTTCTTCCATAAAGTGGCTAATGGGAGACGTAGGAAGAACGTCATGCATTCTCTGGAATGTGGTTCGAATGTGATTGAAGGGACCAAAAACCTCTTATCCCATGCTACTAATTTTTACAAGGAGCTGTTTGGGCCTGCTCCGGGTAATATTTGTAAAATTGACCCCGCTTTATGGTCTAGTGAGGAAACTTTGACTTCTATCGACAATGAAAATCTTACTAAACCTTTTACTCTCGAGGAGATTAAATCTGCTTTGTTTGCGATGGAACCAAACCGTGCCCCTGGCCCCGATAATATCCCTGCTGAGTTTTACCAACACTGTTGGGATGTTGTCAGTGCGGATTTATTCCGGCTGTTTGAGTGGTTATATGAGGGTAAATTAGATGTGCAAAGGCTGAATTATGGCATTATTACACTCCTTCCCAAATCTTCTGACGCATGTAGGATTCAACAATACAGGCCTATTTGTTTGCTAAGATGCCCCTACAAACTCATCACGAAAGTAATGGATAGGAGAGTGAGTGTTTACGCCCCCAAACTGTTTAGTATACAGCATAATGCCTTTATCAAGGGTAGGAACATTATGGATGGTATCATGTCCTTACATGAGATTATGCATTATACTCATGTTAAGAAACGTGTGGGTGTTGTCCTTAAGCTTGATTTCGAAAAGGCGTATGATAAAGTTAACTGGGACTTCCTCCTTGACTGCCATGCGAAAAGGGGGTTCAATGAAAAATGGTGTGGGTGGGTGTCCCAAATCCTCCATAACGGTACTGTTAGCGTTAAAATCAATGATGAGACGGACCCTTACATTCAGAGTTATAAGGGGGTTCGCCAAGGCGATCCTTTCTCTCCTTTTTTGTTTAATTTGGCTGCAGAATGCCTCACGAAGATGGTTTTAAATGCGCAGAAAAATGGTTTATTCGAAGGGTTGGCCCCGGACCTTATTGAGGGGGGTGTGGGGATTTTGCAGTATGCAGATGATACAGTCATTTGCTTCTCGCACGATGTTGAGAAAGCTATTAATGTTAAGTTGCTCTTATATCTTTTTGAGCTAATGTCAGGCCTGAAGATAAATTTTGATAAAAGTGAAGTGTTCACTATAGGGGGGGATAACAGCATGGATCAGATATATTCTGAGATGTTTAACTGTCAAGTGGGTAAGCTCCCTATGAAGTATTTGGGGGTCCCAGTAACCTATGCCATGCTCAAAACTATTGATTGGGATTTCCTGGACTCTAAGTTGATTAAGCGTCTTGTAGCATGGATTGCTTATGCGGCATCTTCTGGGGCCAGGGCCATTCTGCTTAATTCCAGTCTAGATGGTATACCTTCTTATTTCATGTCCATGTTTCTCTTGAATAAAACCTTCATAGAGAAGATTAATGCTCATCGTAGACAGTTTTTCTGGAGGAAAGGGAGGAAAAAACGTACTTATCATATGGTCAAGTGGGCAAGGGTCTGTAGATCCAAGAAAATTGGCGGTTTGGGCATTAAAGACCTTCATAAACAGAATGTGAGTCTGCTTGTTAAATGGTGGTGGAAACTTGAATCTGGGGATGGCCTTTGGCAACGCATTGTGCGAGCCAGATACCTGGGTAGGAAAACTGTGGCCAATGTTCAAGCCCGCTTCAATGATTCCCCCTGCTGGAAAGCAATTATCAAAGTCAAGGATATTTATATGGCTGGGAGGGAGATCAAAACTAACTCGGGGGACTTGACCAGATTATGGCATGATCCCTGGCTTGCAAATACTCCTTTAAAAACACAATTTCCTATGCTGTTTGATATCTGCCAGGAGCAGGAGTGCACTCTTGACACCTTTGTCACTAATGGCTATGTGATTCACTTTAGGCGTACCCTGTTTCATGAGTTAGCGGTCCAATGGGCTACCATTGTTGATGGGGCCAAAAACTTTCCATTTAATGTCCAACCTGATGCCATTGGTTGGAAACACACATCTAACAAGATGTTTACAACTAAATCTGTTTATGAGTGGCTGGAAAGGATCTTTCAGGACCTGACTACAAATGGGTGTGGAAAGCTAAAATCCCCCTGAAGATCAAGATCGTCATGTGGCAACTCTTCCAGAATGCGGTTCTTACTAGAGATAATATGCGCAAGCGAAATTGGCGGGGGAATCCCTCTTGTTCTTTTTGCCATGATATCGAATCGGCTGGACATTTGTTCTTTGGCTGTAGCTTTGCTCGGTCGGTGTGGGGAACTTTTGGGTTGGTTTTGGGGGCATCTTGCTGTCCTAAATCCTTATGGCAAAGTTGGGCTTGGTTATATAAATATCTTCCTGGGGGAAGAATATTCTATATGGTGTTAATAGCTGCAATATGCTGGGGTATTTGGTGTACCCGCAATAAAGTTACATTTGAGAAACATGTGGTTCGCACTCCGTTGGAAGCTGTTTTCACTGCATGTTCTCTGATGATGTACTGGTCAGGTTTGATGAAGGAGGTGGACAAGACCAAGTTTCAGGCTGGAGTGCAGATGATGGTGCGTGTGGCGGCGTCGCTGGCTGATCGTTCTTCTTCTCGTGGCAGGATTACTATGGAGAGTGGAGCCTGAAGTCTGTTTCTGGTTGATGAGATACTGATACTTGTTAGCTTTTGCCTCTCACAGGGGTTTGATGCCCGCTGAGATTTGCCGTCCCCTAGTTGCCTTGTTAGTTTCGTAGTCTCCTGGGTTCTGGGATTGGCCCTGATGCATGACCTTGTTTTGGTGAGGTGGATGTTGTGTCACCAGGTTTTCGCCCCGCAGTGGGGTGCTTCGTTTCAGAAGTGCCTGCAGTGGGTTTCCTGGTGATGCTCCAACTCGCTCTCCCCTTTCGGTTTCCTTTTGGTTCTCGTTTGCTTAGTTCGGATGTAGCTGAGACTGATGTATTTCCGTTAAGCAATTAATGGAAAGGGGTGTGAGCCCGGTTGGAAAAAAAAGTCGGTGCGGACGGCGGTGGCCCACGCGGTGTAGAAGACGCTCATGGACTGACCGTCGGCGACCTGGTGATGGCAGGCGGTGCCGATCACCAGACCACCGCACGCGTACCTTGTCAGCTGCGCCTGGAAGATGGGTTCATTCTTACGTCCCTGCAACCCAACAATGTCAAAAATCATCAGCATGTTTTTTTTTGCGCTGATCATCAGCATGTTTTCAACCCTACAGTAACATGTTCCCTCTTATCTCTTTTTTTACATGTAAAATAAAAAGATAAACGTTAATTAGATCATTAATTAACAAGATCAACGACTTAAATTTATTATATACTCTTAATTCCCATGTGAAAAAAGAAGGTAGTAAATGTGAAAAGAGGAGGTACTGTAAGAGGGAGCATTAAAACTGCTCACTCAGTACTAATATGTTTTACGTTACGTGTAGAAGTTCTTTAGTCGGACGTGTAAAAACACTCTGCATCTCATCACCTTTTCGGCCTTTGGGTAGAGCTCGTTGATGTGCGCGGCCACGTCATGCGCCAGTGCGTCAGCAAGGTCCGCGTCTGCGGTGGCCTCAAGAACAAGCACCCCGGCGTCGTTGAGGTGGAAGCACTTCCGGCCATGGTCGTCGGCGGCAAACCTCCCGGCGAGGTGCGGGAACCTTGCAACGGCGGCGACGAGGCCGGCCTTGAGCACGTCGTTGGTGGGCGCCGGCGCGTTCCACGCGAAGACGGCCGGGATGTAGCCGTCGGTGGAGGCGCGGTCGAAGACGGTGAGAGGCACCTTCTTCCCCCCGCCGCGGGCCGACTCCTTTGAGGGCTCGAGCACCGTGCTCTGCGTGATCTCCACCGTCACTGCCATTGCTGGGGCAGCAAAGGTAACTAATGATCGTGTGTGTTAGGGGTGTGTGTCTCTCGTCGATCGTGTCGTGTTGGTTAGCGTAGGTTAGCGTGTGCATGTATATATAGGCGGGAGATTTTGGGGTCAGCACTCAGCCTGCCAGGCCGAATACCCTCCAAGAGGAAAAGTAATAAGGTGGCTGGTTAGTCAAAATTTGGGTTGGTAACGTTGACGCCACTAGCACCAACCCCCAGCTAGTGCTCGTGCGTGTGGCCACTGGCCACTCGGTTTTCTAACGGCGCAAGCGGCCGGGTGGCCTGTCCTGCTGGCATTCCAACATGTTTCCCTCCTGACCACAACAGTCGCCTCCGTGTACGTCTTCTTCAACGTTGGCCAGCAAGTTTCGTCTCCCTACTTTACCTACGTCTAGCATTACTCAATAGTAAATACTAATGGGTTTTCTAGGTAAAGTTTATCCTAGGGCAGGCTCCATTGTGTAATTGTGGATGAGGGTACCTTGAAGTCCAGCTGCAGTAAGACCCCGACCCGGGAGTGTATCTGGTGCACCAGGGCAATTGGTGCTACCGGTGCACCGGACCCCGTTGCATATTTTAAAACGATCAAAAAAATCCGAGAAAAATTTAGTGCATTCACACAACATCAATGTATGTTGTCACAAAAATTCAAATCAAAATTCAAAATATTGTTTGAGATACAAAAATGACAAATTTGACACTGAATAGTACATAAGACAAAGTTGGGCTTCAAATTTGGCCCATTAGCACATTGATGCTGAATTTATAATTTTTGTATCTCGAACAAAGTTTCAAATTTTCATTTGATTTTTTGTGACTAACATACATTGATGTTATGTCAATGTACTAATTTTTTCTTGGAATTTTTCAAACATTTTAAAATGTGCAATAGGGATCCGGTGCACCGGTAGCACCAATTGCCCCGGTGCACCAGATACATCCCCGACCCCACTAAAACACTGGAACATACTCCTTCCATTTTTATTTACTTTGGACATTAGCTTTGACCTAAGTCAAATCAAAATTTATAAAGTTTGATTAAGTTCGTCGGAAATAATCTAAACTTCCACAATAACACATATTCATAGTACGAAAGTATAACGAATAATGATTCTAATGGTATTGATTTGATATTGTGGATGTTCATATTTTTCTGTGCAAA
The DNA here is from genome assembly GCA_039707655.1 of Elymus sibiricus. NCBI lineage: Eukaryota > Viridiplantae > Streptophyta > Magnoliopsida > Poales > Poaceae > Elymus > Elymus sibiricus. Next base: position 90,073,175 of record CM077663.1, read on the forward strand.
CTTGATCAAAATTTGACTTTATAAACATAATCTACGAAGTAAATAAAAATGGGTGCGTGTAAATTTTTGTGGTCAAATAACATTCGAGGAGCTCTAGGAAAATAAATTGTTTTTTTTTGTGTGTGTGTGCCCAAATTTGTTTTTTATTTGCCACGAGCTCATGAAATGTCGAAACACCACACAATTTTTCACGCATCTTGGGTGCCACAAAATTTCAGTTTTTTTAAATTTGTTTGCTATTTTTTTGATTTTACTGTTCAGCGGTCAAACCTGTTCAAAGCGGTCAAATCCGGTCAAACATGGTCAAACCCGGTCAAACGTGCTGAAAATCTGGTTTTGGACCAAACATATCCGGTTTTGTGACTGGGAGGACCAAATGTATACCAAAAAATCTTAAGGGACCAAGTCTATACTTTTAGGAAACTTGAGGGACCAAAAACATACTTTTTTTCAAATAAAATATGAAGGGCTGATGATGATATCATGATGAGTTTGATGCATCATGAACAACACATGATTAATAAAGGGTCGCGAACGAAAACTCGCAAGAGCAAACATGCAAGCGGCCACCCATTTGCTTCAAGATTAGTGCACTAGTTTATGCATTAATCTTTAAACGCTGCACTGGAGGAGTCCATCCATGCCAGCTTTTTGGCAGAGTTGCATGCATCTCCCGTCCCACGTCCCATATTTGCATTTGTTGGAGTATCTTTTAAACGGAAGGTCCAAATTAAGTATCGTTTGCATATTCGTGTTTGTTGCAACGAGTACTTTCGAGTAGGATCAATTTTAGTACATTTATGTAAAATCAGTCTCATAACAAGAAATATGAATATGCCAATAAAATGTAAATTGGACATTTGATTCAAACGATATACCGATAGATTTCAATTTACTAGTAAAAGAAAGATGCACGCATGCAGTAATTAAGCTGTAATCACGAAACCATTCTCGAAATCTTAGACGCACTCATACGGCACGCCCCCCTCGCCGCCGTGTGGCACAAATCGTGTTCCACGTAGCGAATATATGCTTCGTTAGTCGACAATGTTATCTTGGTAGGTAAAGATGGTAGCGACCTGGTGCATGATCAGGTAGCTAGTATGGATGCGATCGAGTGACGCTGATCTCACGGCTGCACGGCTGCGCGCAAAAGGCAAAGGGTAAATAACAAGGAAAGGGATGGGATGCGCACCAAACTCCGATCTTACTTTGTCTTGTTGGGCGGCTAGCTTCTACCTGAATCGATTCTCCGCGGCATGTTTTGTTTACTTGCGAGTGCGCTCGAAGATGCATGACGCCTGCTCTCTCTTGAAAAAGCAATCAGCAGTAGCCGGTGTGAACCATTAATACCTTGGTGTACACCTGCACTAGGAAGACGCAAGCGCACACGTAGACATGATTCCCCGGTCACGCGCTCCCTAATCACGCCTTACGATTTGACGGACATCGGAAACGAGTTCGCCGATCACTAGCTTAGCTTAGTACTAATACAATACAACTGAAACACACCCTCTCTCGTACGTACCTCTATCTATCTCAGACTGGCATCACCTTAGACTTGGGAAAATAGAAACAAAGGTTCTCGATACGGCAAGTTCAACGTCCTTTAACCATTTTTCTTTAACGAACGCCGGTCGCCTGCATTTCCTCCAAAACCTCTCGTTAAGTGGAGGAGAAGGCATATCATAACAGCACCGAGAAACTCCTAAAGCTAGTTACGCGTACTCGGATGCTTGGACCGGCTAAGATGGCAGTGGGAACGGAAGCCAACGATCCCATGGAAATTTCTGGCCAAAACTCGCAAAAGCAAACGCGCGACGCGACGAGCCGATGCGCTGCATCGATCTATCTACCCCGCGACTTGGATGACCACGACTAACGAGTAGCTATATATATATGGTTGGGTAGGGCGTACCGTGTTGGTGGATGGAATCGGATTGGCACGCATACGATGATACGACTAAGTGAGAGCGACCAGACTTGGAAAATAACTTTATGCGTGTTGAAGCTGGAAAATAGCTTTTCGACTAAGATTAACGTTTGGGCACTGGCTGGTTACTAGCTAGTGGTAGTAAGACATCTTCAATGGCAACCCGCAAATTCCCTCTTGCATTCGTCTGCGGACAGGGATCAGTGGACACGAATGCGATAAGCCGTCATCCAACTCTAACCCTGGATATCCGACGTTCCTCATTTTTTTAAGTCCGCATGATCAAATAGCTATATATATAGGGTACTAGCGGTCAAATACCCGCATGCAATAGTAGTTCAAATTTTAAAACGTTTAAATATTGCCATAAAATCAGCGATCGTGCCATATGCAAGCATCCGAAGTGCGGCCGTACACTTTTGGTAACCAGAGAACCCAATAGTTCCCACGGCGTCCTTCTTTAGGATGAAGTAGTCATCATAGGACCGGACGCCAGGGTACAAACGGTCGAAGACAGTCTTGCGCATCCGAAACCGCCGGCGAAAAATGTTAGCGAAGAGTGCATCGAGGGCAACGTAGTCGGCCATCAGTGTCAAATGGCCGCGCGCCCTGTTGCGGTTGAGCACTCTATGACCCTTGATCGAGCCCTTGAAATTGAGAACTTGCTCCTCCGCACGCTCCGCGTCTTCAAGGACCGCCTGCATCATCACCATCTCATCGGAGGGCTCGTCAGGCGATTCAACATACTGCTCGTATGTGTACTTGAAATCAAAATCCATTGCTAGAAAGAAGAAGTGAAAACTGTTTTTAGCTCTGGCGATTCATCGAACAGTTTCCGGGCATGGTGAGTATAACTGTAGTGGATGGTACCTGGCGTGGTGGTCGAAGGACAGAGGTTGAACGACGACAAAGGAGAAGCGGGGTGGAGCCTTGCTGGAGGTGACGGAGACGTAGAGTTTCGGCAGGGGTGTGGCGTGGCGGCCGGGATGGTGGAGCGGCGGCGAAGGCAAGAGAAAAAGAAAAAGAAGACAAAATGGGGAGGATATGGAGGCACGGCTCCACGAAGGGTTTTGGGTGGGCGGGGGTGGGGGATGTCAAAGTCCTACGTGTCTGGTGTCCAGACTCCCCCAAAGCCCCCCACACTTGTCTCTGTTTTTCAGAAGAAAACATGTCCAGACCGTGCCGCAGACCGATACAGGCCCGCGTTGGATAGCTTCAACGGTCCGGATAGTGCGATCTGAACAGATGCGGCCGCCTTGGAGATCCCCTAACATATCACACTTACTAATAACCTGGTTGACATTTTTCTTTCCCCTCCCCCCTCCCCCCCGTGTCGTCGCTCCTGAGCTGGGCGACCCGGGGGCGCAAAACCTAGCGCCGCCGTCTGTCCTTCCGCTCAGCCCCCGCCGTCGCTGGCGGCTTAGGCCGCGGTGGTGGCGGCCCCCTGTACCGAAATGGGAGGGGCCGTCCGGCTGGTCCCGTGCGTCCAGGGGATGTCTGGATCTGGGGCGGCGGCCTTATGAGCTCTTCGGACGACGACGGCCGGTCATGGCCGCGAGGGTGGCGCGTTGGCTAGATGTGGGACCGCGCTCTACGACCTGGAGCGGTAGCGCCGGCTGCCTCGTTGAGCTCGCGGGCGGTGCTTCTGGGGCGCCGCCACTCAGCTTTGCACTCCATGCGCTCGCTCTTGCCTCCCTCTTCATCGTCTTCCCGCATATCCAAATCGAACTCCCCCCTCGATCTCCTTGCGCCAGTGCTGGTGGCCTGCGGCGGCGGTGTGGGCGCCATATCTGGGCGCTCCTGCCTCCTCTGTTTGCTGGGTGTGCTCCGCCCCGGCCGGACCCGGTCTGCCTCCTCATGGGCCGTCCGTTTTCGTGCCGTGGGGATGTTGGTGGCGGGGACCTGAAGACCGGGAGAAATCCCAGGCCGGCCTCGCCGGTCTTGTCGGCGGTGACGCCCGTGGGCGCCGCTCCCCTCCTTGGAGGCGCCGCGCAGGTCTGCTCTTCTGCCCCCTTCCCCCTAGCCTCCCTGGTGAATAGCACAACTCTGTTCGACGACCGGCTGGCTCGGAGCTCGTCTGATTCAGGCGGCGGTCGTCCTTCATGGACGGGGTGGTGGCTACGGGGCGTCGGCTGGATCTGGCCTGCTGCGACCTGGTGCTGGCCATGGGCGGTGAGGGCTGCCATGGTCCATTGTGGTGGTGCAGGTCTGCAGTCCGCCTTGATCTGTCATTGCTTTGGAGAGGAGGTTTGCTTACTTGGGCGAAAGCTCTGCTCGGACCGGAGCTGATGACGGTGACGCTTGTGGGCGCCGCTAACCTCCTTGGAGGCGTCGTTGTCATGGTGACCCCTCCTCTTCGAGACTCCGGGGGAAACCCATGTTTCAGCTACGTCTGGAACAGATGATGGTGACGCTTCCACGTCGCACCCCTTCTTGAAGGCATCATCTTGGAGTCGGCTCGGTCGATTGTGTGGTGGCTGTTTGCTGCGAGTTTGACAATGGTGGTGGTGCGGCCGGTGGATGGGGTCGACGGTGGTATGTGTTTCTGGTGCCTGGTGACGGCATTTGGCGCTCTGTGCTGCCAAATGCTTCATTTGTCTTCGCATTCGGTGGTGTTCTTCGGTGTCGCACCTGTTGCTATGCATGCTCAAGACCCTTCCATGATTGTCGTCGTGTTGCGGCGAGCTTCGTGCTCTTGGTGCTGTCGCGGTTCTTCTTTGCTCAATGATGATGCAAGATGCTTCCCCAACTTGCTAATCGTTCCGATGTCTCATGTCGGAGATTCCACTCAAGGTTCGTGGCTATGTCACTCGTTGTTTGTGGACGCTCCTGTGTTGCGCCTGAGGTTCGGTACGCATGCCGGGCGGTGTGTTAGTTGATGCAAAATCTTGGTATTGTGATCCCTCGACGACACCCCACATCTACTTTGTCTATCGTGGTGTTGGTCCCTTTGTAGGCTAGCTAGGTGTGCCTTGTCTTGGGTGTCCACCTTTTTCTCATCTACTTTACCCTTGTTACTTGTACGATTTAAGACCCGATTTTCCTCATAAATGGGATCAACTTGTTTAGGTTTTCGATCCGGTTTTCCTTATAAACAGGATCAGTCAAAGCTTAAGGGGTGACACTTGACTTTGACAGCCTTTTGAGCAATATATTCAGGTGGGGATCCCCCATGACCGTTCAAAAAAAAAAAAACTAATAACCTGGTTGTAAAAGCTAGTGTTATGGTAACAACCCACTCATATAAAGTTATAATCCAGGACTAGGTAGACAGTTGCAAGAAGTGGTAACTAACTAAATTAGTTAATGTGGTCTGACTCAGTCGATGGCATGTCATCATTGGTATGCATGCATGTTTGTAGAGAAAAATCAATCCATGGAATCGAGACACAATTCGTGCCACTAAAAGCATGCATCACGCGCGGAGACCACCACGTAAAAGACATAATTAACGCTAGTAAGCATGGATCATTCGCGGAGAGCACCACGTAAATCTTACTTCTTTTGTTCGGATTTATAAGGCACACACATATTTTTTTTAAATACCATTACTTTAAAAAATATTACTTATATGCCACAAAACATAGGTTTCACATTCAAAAGAAATTTCCAACTGTAGAATTTTGTCGCCCTGGACAACTACTGGTGGCACAGCTCACCTAGGTCAACCTTTTGCGTTCTTGCTGTTCTGAAAAATAAAACGAATGTGAAATGAATGTGTATTTGTAAACTTTCACAAATTGGAATTATTGGGGAAAATTAAATAATACTATCCGAGCCCCCCCCCCCCCCCCCCCCCCCCCCCCTAGTCCAACATGGCGAGTCAACAAGGTATAACATGGTCAACAAAAGTTCAACTCAATCAACAGAGCTCAAGCCAGATGACAGGAGTCCATGCAAATTGCCATGGTCAACAATTTTTTTACCCCCAAACAGTAGAACAATCATTCCATAGTAATTTTCATTAATTATAATATGTACAAGATGTTCCAAAAGAAAAGGTAAAGTACAATCAACCTACCAGTTCTAGATAACTTGGTAATTATGAAAAAAATACAGATTTTGTTCAACCCAGTGCTTGATCTTGTCTGCCTTGGATGGTTTGGCTCTGATCAATGTTGCCCAAAGTCCTTCCTTCAGATAGTGTACCGAACCAAGTAGATGAGGGGCCGCTGATCTGAAATTTTTGTCATTCATGATTGACAAAATGGCTCAGCATCCCATGACTATGATGTCCAAAGCAATGTCTCGTGGTAATCCCGCGACAGCTAATTGAATCACATCATATACTGAAATAACCATGTTCTTAGATGTCATGATGTGGTCCCAGCAATATAGGATAAATGGGCAGTTCCAGAATAGACGTACTGAAGTTTCCTTAGTGTTATCAGCACAAAGCATACAATTATAACTTTCAGATACATGTTCTTGTGGTGTAGAAGATTCCTGGTATTTACACGGTCATGTGGTAGTAACCAGAAGAATATTTTGTGCCTGAGTTGGCAGGAGGTATCCCAGAGTTTCTTGAAGATATTGTGGACAAAGCTGGTGCCAACCATAAGTTTGTGCATCTTCATCATTACTAGGGAAAAGTTTATAGGTAGACGCTTACTAATAGCGCGGGTTTATACCCCTCGCTACTGCTACTTACTAGTAGCGTGGGTTTATACCCCTCGCTACTACTAAGTTGATAGTAGTAGCGCGGGTTTATACCCATCGCTACTACTAAGTGGTCTCTACCGTGCCCCCCGGACATGCCATAGTAGAAGCGAGGGGTATAAACCCGCGCTACTACTAAGTTGATAGTAGTAGCGCGGGTTTATACCACTACTGAAATTCAGTTATTTGCCGTCTGCCATATCTTTGCCGTCTGCTGGCGGATGGCAAAGAAGGCCTTTGCCGTCTACTGCCATAAAGCAGACGGCAAAGATCTGGCTGACGGCAACGGTTATGTTTGCCATCTGCTGGTCCTTTGCCGTCTGCCAGCAGACGGCAAAGACCGTAAAGGCAGACGGCAAAGAGGCTAGGTAGGTCCCACTGGACCTTGGTCCACTTGCAAAGAGGTATGCCGTTCTCATTGTCTTTGCCGTCTGCCCTGCTTGTCTTTGTCGTCCGCTATCGGACGGCAAAGAAGACGCCTGGCTAACGGTAAGCCCCCAGGCCCCACCCACTCCTCTCTCTCGATCTCTCCCTCCCTCGACTCCCTCTCCCTCCTCCCCCGTTGCCCCCTCCCGCCCCGGACGCCGCCGCCCCCTCCCGCCCCGGCCCCGCCGTCGCCGCCCCGTAGCAGAGCCCCGCCGACGCCCCCTCCCGCCCCCTCCGGCCGCCGCCTCCTCCCCGCCGCCTTGTCGCCGCCGCCCCCTCCCGCCGCCCCCTCCCCGCACCTCCGCCCCCTCCCACCGCCTCCTCCCCGCACCGCCGCCCCCTCCCCGCCATCCCCTCCGCGCACCACCGCCCCCGCCCGTCGCGACCACCGCCCCGCCGCCCCACCGCCCCTGCCCGTCGCGACCACCGCCCCGCCGCCCCGCCACCGCCCCGCGGCTACACTGCCCCGCCGCCGCCCCGGCGCCCCGCCTCCCCGCCGCCCGGTCGCCCGACCGCCCCGCCGCCCTCGCCGCCCGGCAACCTCCCTCCCTCCGGTGAGCTTTTTTTTTTCCTTTTCTCTGTATTTTTTTTGTTTTCATTTAATTTTTGCTGTTAGAGATGAATATGCTGGGTTAATTAGGTTAGTTCAATTAGGTTAGTGGTAGGTTAGGTTAGAAAAAAATGAAGAAGAAAATTAGAATAAGTAGAAGAAGAGGAAAAAGGAAAAGAAGGAAGAAGAAGAAGAAGGGAAAGAAGAAGAAGAAGAAGAAGAAGAAGAAGAAGAGAAGACCCCCGACCCCCGATGCCATCGACCCCCGACGCCACCGACCCCCGACGGCACTGACCCCACTGAACCCCGACGCCACTGAACCCCGACGCTATGGACCCCCGACCCCACCGACCCCCGACGCCACCGACCCCCGACCCCTGACGCCATCGACCCCCGACCACCGACGCCACCGACCCTCGACCCCCGACACCACCGACCCCCGACCGCCGACGCCACTGACCCCCGACGCCACTGACCCCCGACACCTATTCTACCTCCTGTTGACCGAAAAGGTGCTCTTCGGGCTTCCAGAGGCCGAGGAGGTCATAGTTTTGTAAATTATGAGTTAGGTCACATATTTTCTGATTTTGTTATAAAAAACATCATATTTGTGTTGGTCGGGTGAATTTCAATGTGCAGTTGTTCGACGACCTCCCCGTGCGTTGGACGAGCTCCCCTGCTGCGTTCGTGGGTGAGCACAAATGACATCTCCTCCCCCGGCCCCCTTAATTTGCTCGGTTCCGGTCTTCGTGCCGATGACACTTGCTAGCTATAGGTGTCTTCAATCATCAGTATGCGTGACCAGTATGCGTCTCCCGTTCGAAAGGGCGGCATCTATAAATATGCATGTCTTTGCATATTTATAACCGCCATCATTTCGAATTGTCCAACGTTATCCATGGACAGCCCGAGTATGTGTAGATTGGGTTCGTTTTCCCGTATGCTCTGCTCCGAATCCGATGCGGAATTTTGTCAGTGCCTCCCTGTTGTTCTCCGGGTACACATCCTCTCTGCTTATTGCCGAGACGTGTATCAGGAGAACAGCGGGGAGGTGCTGCCGAAATTCTACGTCGGATCCGGAGCAGAGCATGGGAAAATGAACCCAATCTACACATACTCGGGTGGGATTAGGACCTATCTCTACCTATTAGCGTGTAGGTTGCATGGACGTAATAAAACTGACAAACTTGATTAACGGATGAATCTAGATGATGAATTATATATATATATTTCTTGTGTGTTTAGTAGGTAGGCAAGATGAGTGATCGTGCTTGGATGTACACCGGTCACCCTAGTCAGAAAGAAATGACCATTGAATGGTTAACAAAAACCAAGGGGTTTCTGAGCGCCGCATTTGCAAATGGCCAGGAAATAACCTGGTGCCCCTGTGTCCGGTGCGACAACCATAAAAAGTGGACACGGGATGAAATGGGTAAACACTTGCAGAAGTGGGGTTTTACGACTGATTATACGGTGTGGAGATTTCATGGTGAGTCTGCCCAACGTGCCAGAGCTGAGGTGGTTCGTCGTCGCACCGACGAGCATGGTACCGGGATCGAAGACATGGTGCAAGACTTTGATGATGCTCGGGATTCGGACGATGAGATGGAGGAATCTGCAAAGGCATTCTATGAAATGTTGGAGTCTTCAAAACGTCCTCTCCACGAGCACACTGAGCTTTGTCAGCTGGATGCCATCGCGCAAGTAATGGCTCTGAAGGCTCAGTTCAACCTGGGCAGAGAATGCTACGACGCGATGATGACGATATTTGGACGCTTTCTACCCAAAGGCCATGTATTGCCAGCAAACCTGTACCAGTCGGAAAAAATCCTACGTGCGCTTAAGATGCCCTATGAGACGATAGATGCCTGTGAGAATGGATGTGCCTTATTTAGGCTTGAGTATGCGGGCTTGAACTATTGTTCCATTTGCAAGTCTTCCAGGTATGTTGTGGTAGAGAACGGTATGGGTGAGAAGAGTCAGACCAAAATCCCAGTTAATGTTCTTCGGTATATGCCAATCATACCAAGACTTCAACGTCTTTTCATGGTCGAAGAGACGGCCAGACAGATGACGTGGCATAAATTGGGCAAAAGAACCGAACTAGATGCAGATGGGAATCCGATGTTGGGACACACTTCAGACGCTTTTGCGTGGAAGCACTTCGATGCATTACATAAGGATAAAGCGGCAGATCCAAGGCATCCTCGAGTCGCCATTAGCACGGATGGGTTCAATGTGTTTGGTATGACGGCAACCCAATACAGTTGCTGGCCTATATTTGTCATTCCACTCAATCTTCCCCCCGGAGAGATTATGAAAAGAAAGAACATTTTCTTGACGTTGATAATTCCAGGGCCCAACTATCCGGGGAAGAATATGAATGTGTACATGCAGCCGCTTAAGGATGAATTGCAAGAAGCTTGGGATAATGGGATCAAGACATATGACGCCGCTACAAAAAAAACTTCAAAATACATGTGTGGTACATGTACTCGTCGCATGACTTGCTGGCGTATGCGCTATTCATTGGCTGGTGTGTGCATGGAAGGTTCCCGTGCCCCACATGCAAGGCAGCTCTTGAGTTCCGTTGGCTGCAGGCGGGTCGCAAGTATTCTTGCTTCGACTTGCATAGACAGTTCCTGGATCCTCGCCATAAGTTCAGAATAGACAAGAAGAATTTCATGAAAGGTAGAGTTGTCAAAAACTCTGCACCACCTACATTGATAGGCCAACAGACCCTGGATCAGATAAACGCTCTCGAGCCGGATCCAAATCGTCCAGGGTATTTCAAAGGGTATAATTCGAAACACGCCTGGACTCACAAGATATGCTTGTGGGATCTGCCTTACTTTAAAGACCTCCTTTGCCCACACAACATCGACGTGATGCACACTGAAAAGAATATCGCCGAGGCCCTTTTTGGTACATTGTTCGGCATAGAGGGGAAGTCGAAGGATAATCCTAAGGCTAGAGTCGATCAGGAGGCTCTATGTGATAGACCGTTACAAAACATGCGACAACCGAAAGGAAAGAAGAACTGGAGGAAGCCAAAGGCATGGTTCAATCTTGGAAGGCCAACTATGAGGGAAATGATCTTGTGGGTGAAAATGCAGTTGATGTTCCCCGATGGGTATGCAGCGAATCTAAAGAGGGGAGCGAGTCTTGACAAATTGAAAATATTTGGTCTCAAGAGTCATGATTGGCACATATGGCTTGAGTGGGTAATGCCGGTGATGTTGCGTGGCTTTATCCCTGAGGATGAATGGCTAGTACTGGCAGAGCTGAGCATGGAGGCGGCTATCCCGGTTTCATCTCTTGGTTCAAACAAACGGTAATTTCCATTAGACCATTTCATTTCTTCGTCTAGTTTGCGGCTAATGCAACAATCCTTTCGTATTAAACTTGTAGACTAATGCAGAGTCTATGGACTCCGAATTGAGACAAGTCGCTAATGGTTTTGACTATAAGGTCCGTTCATTTGACAAATACGACATCAACGGGTATCGCTTTCGTACTTTTGGCAAAGAGCTATCTATGGCCGACCGAAAGTCTACAAATTGTTGTGTCTCCGCTGTCGGCGAAGGAGGTGTCGAGTATTATGGAAGAGTTGAAGCAATTTATGAACTTATATTCTTTGGTGAAAACCCACCAAACGTCGTAGTCTTCAAATGTTATTGGTTCCAGCCGAAGGAGACTAGAAGGACTCATGAACATATAGGGCTAGTCGAAATCAAACAAAGCACCCATTTAGATGTTCCCGATGTCTATATTACGGCTCAACATGCGACCCAAGTTTTCTATCTACCGTGGGCCTGCCAAACTGATCCAAATCTGAATGGTTGGGATGTCGTTTATGATGTGCCGCCACATTTTAGACCATCTCCCCTCAATGAAGATGATTATGAACCTCACATTAACCCAGACACATATGAAGGAGAATTCTTCCAAGAAACAGGTCTTTCCAAAAGATGTTTCAAGAACCGCTCTACTTCACCCCAGAACATTGAGGTAGACAGCGACAGTGAATCCGACTTCACCCCTGAGCCGGATGGTCATCAGGAAGTTCTGGGTAATTTCTCCTTTACACAATTAAAAATCAATAATAGCTAGTTATTGTACTAATCAGTGTTGTCTCTTTTGATTGCAGACCTTCTACAGGTGTGAGGAGGGATACGAGGAGGCCGCGGCAAAGCTTATCGATTACGAGTGCAAGCGCCTACTACAGAACTTACGGCACGAGGCTCGGGTACAGGCTGTTCGAGACTACTACGCCTCGCAGCGTATTAAGAAGGCCAAGTCGTCGTCCTGCTGAAAGTTTCTGAACAAGGAGCAGTACATGAAGGTAATTACCTATTCTTAAGGCCTTGTACTTAGTTTCCTTTGCTTTGATTCGTAGGCGTAGCTCTCAAATTTCTCTTTATTAACTTAGGTGCCCCCTAGATGGTGTGCGGATAAGATGGGTTGTTGGGAGGCGTTGGTGAATGAATGGTGCTCTGACCAATGGCGAGTCGTCCACGATGATGCCAAGGCACGGCATGCCCAAATGGAAGGTGTGCCACACCATCAAGGCAGCGCCAACATTTATCAGTTCGGGCGGAACTGGGTATGTGGTTTGCTTCATGATTCCCGCAATTCATTCTTGTAGTGCTAGGTTTACCCATTATTAATACTTTGTTCCTCTCTTGTAGGCTCATCACAATAAGACGGAGGTGCCAGCGGTGTACGACCTCTATGCCATGGCCCATACTGCCTCATACAAGAAGGTCAAGGCATTCTCTGAGTCTGACCTCGATAATCCCGACAACTTCACCAATATCTCCTCCCACCACAAGCTCGTGAGGTACAGAGATGTGTGGAAGGCGGTGAATGGGGGAGGACTTCAACCCGAGCCATCATCCACTTGATCCAGACCTGGTGATGATAGCTGGCCACGGGAGGCCCCATGGCTCGATAGCCATTGGAGATGGACATATACGGTCTTCGAGCACTCTCCGGCAGATCAAGGCGCGCCAAACGAGCTCCTGTCCTGAGATGCCGCCTCGTCCACGGCCAGTCCAGCTCGCCATCGAGGTTAGTCATACGGACTCAAATAGGTTTCCTCCATTACATTGTGTGTGCGAACAAAGATGATTACAATGCTAACGAGGAGTTGTGTTGCAGGCTGCTCTGCAGAAAGAGAGAGAGACAACCCAGGCGCTTCTGGCGGAACAGGCCCGGCAGGCGGCGGAGGAGAAGAGGGATCTGGAGGAGAGGATGGCTAGGTTGTTGGAGGAGGAGAGGGCATGGAACGATGCGTCTAACCGTGCCATGTACGAGCTCATCGTGGTAAGTTTCTTCTTCATATTAGCCAAATCATGCACTACATGTTCTTTTCATTAATAACCAATATGATTGACTTGGCAAAACCAAATGTGCAGACTTTGTGCGAGAAGAACGGCCAGACCCCTCCGCCGATGCCAGTCATTACCACGGCTGGAACGGTGAGTTTCATTTCAATGTTCATTAGTTACTAGTCTTAACATTTCAGCGTCATCATGCTAACGCAAATGATCTTTGGTATAGCATAACTCCCGAGCCGCATCGCACGACCCGAGCAACCCTAGTGCTTCACCTCCGTGATGACGAGGACGGTAAGCCCTAATATGCCACTTACTTGGCTCATTTTCTCAAACAAATACAAACATAGCACTTAGACAAACTTAGCACAATGACAAACTTAGCACTTAGACAAATGTCATATTTTACCTAAGTTAGCTTTGTTTCCTATAAAATGACATAGTAAGCTTACTTACCTCCAAAATGACATATTGTACCTAAGTTAGCTCTAAAATGACCTATACTTAGCATTGTTTCCTCCACACTGACATAATAAGCTTAGTTAACTCAAAAATGACATAATAGACTTCATAACCTCATAGATGCCATAGACTTAGCTTATTTTCTTGCAAAATGACACAATAAGCTTAGTTAGGTAAAAAATGTGAAAATTACCTAGGTTAGCTCTAAAATGACACAAATAAGCAATAAATAGAAGAAAAAAAAGAGGAGACAGAGAAAGAGTCTTGCCACACTTTGGCTTGCCACACTTTGGCTTTAGGTGCTCAAATAGTTAGCCACAATTTGGCTTGCCGCAATTTTACCACACATTGGCTTGCCACAATTTTACCACACTTGCCTTACTGGAGGTGCTCAAATAGTTACCACACTTTGGCTTGCCTAAGGGAATCTTGCCACACTTTTTCTATCTATGACATGTGGGTCTTACTGCTAATAAAAAAAATTCTTGCCTTAGTTGTGGCAAGAACCAAACACACACCTAACATGGTCAAACTTGCCTAAGTTGAGTTGTGGCAAAGTGTGGCTAGTTGTGTCTTGAAACCAAACAGCCCCTTCATCTCCTTCTAATTCTAGATCTTCTTCTACTTCTTAATTCTAGTATTATTTTTCTAACTTTCTTATTTCCAATTTTGCAGATTTGAGACGAGTTCACGGCAGCTTGCTTTGATGTAGTGCTAGATTTACTTTCTGTTTTCATGTATTGAGTCATTTGTATCGATGAGACTATATGTATGAATGGATGAACCTATTGTAATATGGCGAACAATGTGGCATTTGATACTTTTAATTTGGTATAATTGTTGGTTGATCATATATAGCTGTTGCACATTGTTTCTGTGAATTATTTATGTATATATCATATATTGTTTGTTTGAAAATTGTTGAATGTAACAAAAACAATTTTTTTTGGCAATACAGCCTCTTTGCCGTCTGCCCCGGACAGCAAAGAGCTCTATGCCGATGGCCACCGTCGGCAAAGATGCCACGTGGCGGCCGCCTGTGAAACCTGAGAAAACAAGGTTGGGACCATTTTGCCTCTTTGCCGTCCGCGGCAGACGGCAAAGGGGGAGGCGGCAGACGGCAAAGGGGGGCGGCGGTAGACGGCAAAGGGGGCCGGGAGGCAGACGGCAAAGGGGGGGCGGAGGCAGACGGCAAAGGGGGGCGGGAGGCAGACGGCAAAGGGGGGGCGGAGGCAGACGGCAAAGGGTAGGGGTAGGCAGACGGCAAAGGGTGGGGGTCCGTTAGCCACCTAACGGTGACGCCGTCAGTATTACGCCGTCCAGGTCCTTTGCCGTCCGCTGGGCCGAAGCAGACGGCAAAGAACCCCTTTGCCGGAGTTCGTTGGGCCCGAAATTGTGCCGTCTGCTAGCGGACGGCAAAGGCCTTTGCCGTCCGCCTTTTGCCCTTTGCCGTCTGCCATGGGAGACGGCAAATCTCCTGATTCCAGTAGTGTACCCCTCGCTAGTACTAAGTACAAGGTAGGTGAAGTCCCCATATCCTCGGCCGAATCCCTCCGCTCTCCCTCACTCTCCCCCTTCTCTCCATAGGCTCTCCCATGGTGCTCCTGCCCAAGCACACCTCCTCCTCCATGGCGCCCAACAAGGCCACCTCCTCGCGTCGCTGGCGTCCAGAAGCTCGCCCGTCTTCCCCCTCGCCTCCATGCCACCACGACGGAGCACCTCACCACCGG
Source organism: Elymus sibiricus (assembly GCA_039707655.1). Classification (NCBI taxonomy): domain Eukaryota; kingdom Viridiplantae; phylum Streptophyta; class Magnoliopsida; order Poales; family Poaceae; genus Elymus; species Elymus sibiricus. Next base: position 90,088,274 of record CM077663.1, read on the forward strand.
CGACCAGCCTCGATGCGCCCTCCATCTCCTTCCTCCCTCCCTCCCTTGTTTCTCTTTTCCCCTCTCCCACTCCCTCTGGTTTTACTCACCTCCCATGCCCATGCCTGCGCAGGTCGTCGACATGGCCAACCAGGAGCTCTCTACATTGGCCGCGAAGAAGATCCTCACACCATCATCTTGCTCTGCCCTGGATCCGGTCCCTCTCCAACAGCCGTCACCGAATCTGGTCTGCCGCTGCCCGTCCGCACCTCCGGCGACCCCTGTCATCGCTGGATCGAACCATTGACACCATTGACAGCACGCACGGGATCGCGATTTTTTTCTGGTTTTTGAAATTAATAGTAGTAGCGCGGGTCACAGACACGCGCAACAGATAGTTAGTAGTAGCGCGCGTGGAACCCGCACTACTACTAACACACGTACTAGTAGCGCGGGATGCATCGCGCTACTACTACCAGTTAGCTGTAGCACCGTAGTAGTAGCGCAGGACCGACGCTACTACTAGGTGTTTAACCCACGCTACTACTGGGCTTTTTCCTAGTAGTGCATGGAGGAGTATTGCTTGCATGTCCATGACTAAATCCATTTATATTGTTCCGCTAACATAAGTTTGTCAGACATAAAAGTTTGGGGGTTTGTTGAACTGTTGATATACTTTTTGCGGAAATAATTTTAGTGAGGGATCACCTTATAATGCTACTGTCGTCCTAAGCAAAATAAGATGCATAAAAGGATTAACATCACATGCAAATCGTAAGTAACATGATATGGCCATGAACTTGTGCTTTTGATCTCCATCTTCAAAGCACCGGCATGATCTCCATCGTCACCGACATGACACCATGATCTCCATCATCATGATCTCCATCATCGTGTTGCCATCGGGGTTGTCACGCCAACCATGCTTCTACTACTATTGCTACAGTTTAGCGATAAAGTAAATCATTGCATAGCGCTTAATGATTGACACGCATGTCATACAATAATTAAAGACAACCTCCATGGCCAATAACCAATAGCAGGACCTGGATGTCCATATTGGTTCCTACATATTCTACGAAGATCTTTATCGGTTGAACCTCGATGTCAAGGATTCAGTCAATCCTGTACGCAGTTCCCTTTGTTCATCGGTATGTTACTTACCCGAGATTCGATCGTCGGTATCTCCATACCTAGTTCAATCTCGTTACCGGCAAGTCTCTTTACTCGTTCCGTAATACAAGATCCCGCGACTAACTCCTTTAGTCACATTGCTTGCAAGCTCATTGATACGTCTCCAACGTATCGATAATTTATGAAGTATTCATGCCATATTCACCTATGTTTACAATACTTTTATATGGTTTTGATGCACTTTATATGATTTATTTACAACTAACCCGGACTGACGCTGTTTTCAGCAGAACTACCGTGGTGTTGTTTGTGTGCAGAAAATGAAAGTTCTCGGAATTGCCCGGAACATTTTGATGATTTTTTTGGAACAAAAGAGGCACTAGACGCTTCGTGGGAGGGCTTGAAGAGCCACGAGGTGGGCACAACCCACCAGGGCGCGCCAGGCCTCGAGGCCCACCTTCGCGTGAAACCAACGCCAAAAATTCCTATAAATATAAAAACCATCAGAAATAACCCTAGACTCTCCGCTCCACCGCCGCAACTCTCTGTATCGACGAAAAACCAATTTGGAGACGTTCCAGTACCCTGCCGGAGAGGGGAATCCATCTCCGGTGGCCATCTTCATCATCCCGGCGGAGGCCATGACGAGGAGGGAGCAGTCCACCCTCGGGGCTGAGGGTATGTACCAGTAGCTATGTGTTCAATCTCCCTCTCTCGTGTTCTTGAGATGTCATGATCTTGATGTATCACGGGCTTTGTTAATATAGTTGGATCATATGGTGTGTTTCCCTTACTATCTTGTTGTGATGAATTGAATCTTTCCCTTTGAGATATCGTTATGTTGGATTGAATATTGGATTTGAGAACACTTGATATATGTCTTGCATGTGGATACCCGTGGTGACAATGGGGTGTTCTATTGACTCACTTGATATATGTTTTGGTACTCAACTTGCGGATTCCCGCGGTGACATTGGGGTAATCTATGCATAGGGGTTGATACACGTTCTTGTCCTACTTTCTCTGATAGAAATCTTGGGGCACTCTTTGAAGTTCTTTGTGTTGGATTGAGTATTATGAATCTGAAATTGTTTGATGCGTATCGTATAATTAACTCATGGATACTTGTAGTGACATTGGAGTATCTAGGTGACATTAGAATTGGTTGATGCGTATCATATGGTGTTATTCTAGTACGAACTCTTAGATAGATCGAACGGAAATGATAACTTGATGTTATCTTAGTACGAACTCTTGAATATATCGATCGGAAAGGATAACTTTAAGGTGGTTTCGTACCCTACAAACAATTTCTTCCTATGCTCTCCGCTAGATAAGAACTTTGGAGTGATTCTTCGTTGCACGTTGAGGGATGGTTATGTGATCCAATTATATTAGCATTGTTGAGAGATTGCACTAGCGAAAGTACGGACCCTAGGCCTTGTTTTCAAGCATTGCAATACCGTTTGTGCTCACTTTTGTTACTTGCTACCTTGCTGTTTTTATATTTTCAGATTACAAAAACCTATATCTACCATCCATATTGCAATTGTATCACCATCTCTTCGCTGAACTAGTGCACCTATACAATTTGCCATTGTATTGGGTGTGTTGGGGACACAAGAGATTTCTTGTATTTGATTGCAGGGTTGTTTGAGAGAGACCATCTTCATCCTATACCTCCCACGGATTGATAAACTTAGGTCATCCACTTGAGGGAAAATTGCTACTGTCCTACAAAACTCTGAGCTTGGAGGCCCAACAAAGTCTACAAGAATAAAGTTGCGTAGTAGACATCACTCATCATGATGTTGTATTACCGAGTGGGCCCTGAGATGCCTCTCCATCATACGGAGTAACAAATCCCAGCCTTGATCCATGCCAACTCAACAGACACCCTCGGAGATACCTGTAGAGCATCTTTATAGTCACCCAGTTATGTTGCGACGTTTGATACACACAAGGTACTCTTCCGGTGTCAGTGAGTTGCATGATCTCATGGTCATAGGAACAGATACTTGACATGCAGAAAACAATAGCAATAAACTTGACACGATCATATGCTACGTTCATAGTTTGGGTCTTGTTTATCACATTATTCTCCTAATGATGTGATCCCATTATCAAATGACACTCATGTCTATGACCAGGAAACCATGGCCATCTTTGATCAACAAGCTAGTCCGGTAGAGGATCACTAGGGACATGTTGTTGTCTATGTACCCACATATGTATTTGAGTTTCCAATAAAAACAATTATAGCATGGATAATAAAAGATTACCATGAACAAGAAAATATAATAATAACCACTTTATTATTGCCTTTAGGGCATATTTCCAACACAAATCAGGGCAATTCTCGCTGATCCACTGGCTCAAATCTATTGCCGTCTGATGACCCCTCCGGTCTTCTCTCTCCGGCGCGGATGCGCGTTCGATCTCACCATTGATACCTGGATGACATTTCATAAATTTTTGTGTGTCTAAAAGTTAAATTACACCAATCTTTGAAGACATGTAATTTATGAGACTATAAGTACATTTGTTTTCATACACGTATATAGATAATTAGATATGTACACGAGTAAATCCACAAAGTTTTATACTGCTATTTGCTCCCTTAACTGCCTTTGCTTAGTTGCATAGAAGGCTGTGGTACCCATGTATGCATGCGAGTATTATACGTTGCATGCTTAGTCCATGGAGTAGCATATCTGCTTGAAGGCCTGGACGTGTTCGTCATCGAGCGCCATGAAGAGGTCGACACCGCCCTTGGGGTCGCAGGATGGCACGAAGATCAGTATTCCTTCGATGGGCAGGTCCGGCGGCAGGAACGCGCAGGGCGGCCCACGGCCGAAGTTGTGGTCATGGAAGCGGAATCCGAGCCAGCTGTCAACCTCCAGGTCGGGGCAAAAGATTGTGCCTGGCATCGCTGCTGTCGACGCGAGCTCCTCGCCGCCGTCTTCAATCACGCAGCGCTCAGCCTCCCCGAAGTCGATAAAGGACTGGATGTACTCGTCATCGACGAGCGCCACGGCGTCCCGGATGGTGCCGACCACCACCGGGTAGCTGCCGGACAGGAGGTCCCGAACCTGCATCCTCGGGAACGCCCATAGCACCATGTTCCCAAAGAAGTCCATGGGCACGAGAGGCTTTGCGCGGCCGCGGCAATTGACGGCGACCCTCACCTGCGTGAAATCATCCGGCGCCAGATCCCGCGCCGCTGTGATCTTCTTCCATGCGTGCGCAAGGAGGCACTGGAACGTGCTGCAGCGCGTACCCACACGAGCCTTGAGGTCGGCCACGAACTCATCCGGGAAGTGCACGGCTAGGTTCTTGATCCTGTCCATGGGAAGAACACCATAGGAGTGGCTCCAGCTGAGCTCGCCCTTGAACTCGATGTTCCGGTGATCATACACCGGCGTCGGTGGGCTTCGGGGGACAACGGTGGCCGAGCGATCGACGAATGGCGACGTGAGGACTGCCAAGTCGGTGCGGACGAAGGAGAAAGAAAGTGAGATGGGCGAGGCGAGTGCATCTGGCGATCCGGGCGATTCCGGGGACACGAGATGGGCGGCCTCGTTTGCCCCTGATCTACGTTCACGGCACACGGTGACGTTCCAGCCCGGCGTGCTCCTTCTCCGTCGGGAGGCGCTGCGGCTGGTGTTGCTCGACGCCGACGGGCGGACGGTGGACGCGCGGTCGCTTCGGGAAGGTGAGGTTGTTTTCGACGGGGGTGTGTTGGGATTCCCCTACCATCTGGCAAGGGTTGACCGGCGACTTCCACCATGCGCGGCTGCCTCTGCTCATGGGGCCTCCAGAGATGCGATGGGGCCATGGGCGCATGCATCCACTCCTTGCGCTACACCTGGCAAGGGTGCGGAGGGAGAGTGCGCGGGGCCATGGCTGGGCGACCGCCATGAGGGCCCCAGCGAGGAACGCGAGCATATTAAGGTCCCGTGCGCGGACTCCTCCGTTCCCTTATCCCATTCCTCCTCCTCTAGGGTTTGTGACACACATCTGGAGCCTCTCTTCGGGCACCTCTGGGCCAAATCTAGGGTTCCTCGTCCTCCCTCCAGCGATTCATTCCAGTGGTGGCCCGGGAAGGCGGGCGGCGACTTGAGGTCGTACGCTCAGGTAGCAGGCACAGATCATCCCGCTGCCCCATCGATGGCGAGTCGTGGAGGCGGCAAGTTCGGGGGGCGTCAGGAGAGCGGCGGGCGCGGCAACTTCGGCGGGGGGCGGATGCAGGCGTCGGCCGGCCACGGGCGTAACCTGGTTTGGCAGCGTCCTGATCCACCTCCCCTTCCTGGCGGCGCCAGATCTACGGGTCCGGCGGCTGGGGATCGTTGGGATGCGGCTGCCAAGGTTCAAGGAGGCGGCGCGAAGGAGACGTGGCCAGATCCAGTGCCCAAGCCTGTGGGAAAGGGAGGAGAACAGCCTCTCGCCCCTACCCAAGCTCAGACCGTCAAGGGGAATGGCGATCTCTGCCTCAACTGCAACGGCCCAGGTCATTTCGCTCCTCGCTGTCCCACTATCAGATGTGAGAGATGTGGTAAACTCGGGCATATGGCACAGTTATGCCAGTCTCCTCGCCCGTGGGAGTGTATTCCTCTTATGTGTGGATTTCAGTCTCCTGGGCAGGGTTTTTTCTATATCCCTGAGTGTGGTCATAGTAAGCAATCTAATGAGAAATCTAATACTGTGGTTATCACTATTTTGGAGGGGTCAGCCTCTGTCAAGGAGATTGAAACTGAGTTCAATGGCTTTTTCTCTCAAAAACCTAAAAAGTGGCGTTGTACTGCTCGGCAGATAAGCCCTACACAATTTGTGATGAGGTTTCCTAATGCCCGGGAGGTGGAGAGGGCGTGTTGCTATGGTAAACGTATGCCTATTCTTGATGGTTCAGTGATGGTGGGCATTTCCTCCTGGTCTGCTTCGGTTGGGGCCAAGGCTGACCTGCAAAAAGCTTGGGTTCGTGTGCGGAATGTCCCCTTGGAGAAACGGTGTACTGAATATGTTTCTTACGCTGGGGGCCTGGTTGGGGTGACACTGGAGGTTGATCCTGCTACCCTACATAAGCCTGAGTATGCTCGTATTCTGCTGGGATGCAGGGACGTGGAGCATATCCCTGCATCGGCTGAAGGGATGCTGGAGGGGAAATTCTATGACTTCTTCTATGAAAGAGAAAGAGTTGTGGTGGGAGGCCCGGACAGAAACCAGTCTTCTGTGCGGGTGGACAGCAGTGCATCTCCTTCTGCTATGAAAAAAGCCAAATATGACTATGCTACTCAGTCCTCCACTGAGAAGGGAGGGACTAGTGCTTCAGCTGTGGGCAATTCCTCGCAGAACTACACAGTCAGCTCTAGACTGCCAACTGTTTCTGAATATGATGAGGAAGAGGATAGTGATGAAGGAAATCATACAGAGCTCTTGATTCATTCTATGGCTAAGGAACAAGCTGCATTGGACTCCTTGGAGCAGGGCTCACCAACTGAGGATGTTGGTTTTGATGAATTCAGCCAGGGGCTTGCTACAGACACATCCTCTTGTGCTTCCCCGGCCACTGTGGACTCTGTGAAAAAAGGTGCTTGGGCAGTTACTCCTATTCCTCCTTCACCTGTTTATTTGGAGAATTTCGTTAAGACTGGCATGGACAAGACTCACTTATTAGATTATGTTGTGTGGCCTTCTCTACCTCGGGTAGTGGAGCTGGAGGAAGGAGACATGGATGGTGGGGTGACCAATAGCACATACACTGTGGAGTCGCCAAAAAATTCTCCTATACGTGATGAGGGGACTGTTGAGACATCTGAACCTGCAGCTCGCAATCAATACCGGAAGCTGGCCAGGGTGGATGGTATGGCTGCTGAAAGAATGAAGAAACGCAACCTTGAAGGTACTGTCGACCCTTCCCTTAATAATCAGTTCTCTGCGTTGTCTAATACTGCCATTATGTTACATGCTTCTCTTATGGGAGTAGATATACCTGATGATAACTTTGCCACTATTAATTTGTTGCGGGAAATAGAATCATCTAGACAAACGTTGCGCGAGAAAAATGCTGAACCTGCTAAATTGTCTATTAATGACTATTTGGGTAATAATACTCCCTTATCTTTGACATGGGGGGATCAAAGTGGAGAGGATGAGGAACCTTTCATCTTAGTGCAGTCCAGGAATAAGAAAAAACAAAAAAAACAGAAAGAAAAATGTTTCCATTTCTACTCCTGTGACAGCTTCTAGACCTATTACTAGGAGACAAAAGAAAGAAGCTGGGGAGAGGTCCGCCCTGGATCCTGGCAGACCCCCCCGAGTGAGAGACAAACCTAGCCGCTATAAATGATAGGCATATTTTGGAATTGCAGGGGGGTGGGAAAGAAGGGCATGTCTTCCTGCCTCACAGACCTCATCAATGCTCATGAGGTACACTTTATAGGTCTACAAGAGACTATGAAGGAGAAGTTTAATCCTTCCTTTTTCAGGAAAATTGATCCCTTTTCGCACTTTCATTGGGAATGGGTCCCCTCGGTGGGCAAGTCTGGCGGTATCCTTTGTGGGGTAAAACTAGAGAGAGTTGATGTCATTAGCACTGTCTGCGGCAAATATATTTTGCAAATCAACCTTTATGACAAAATTAAAAAATGTAAATGGGCCCTCATGGTAGTATATGGTGCAGCTCAGGATGAGAGGAAACCTGAATTCCTGGCCGAACTATCCTCCTTCTGTAATAAGTTGGATACTCCGTTTCTTGTTGGGGGAGACTTTAATATTATGAGACATAGTGGGGAGAAGAACAAGCTGACTCCTATGTCTCATTTTTCGGATGTCTTTAACTCTGTTATTCATTTGCTTGGGCTGAGAGAGATTCATCTGTCTGGTGGGAAATATACCTGGTCTAATAAACAGGAAAATCCTACCCTTGAGAAGTTGGACAGAGTCTTGATGTCCTCGGATTGGGAAGATATATATCCTTTAGTTTCAGTTCGCAAGCTAGTTAAAGATCTCTCTGATCACAATCCTCTGTTGCTGGATGGTGGGGGGGCAGCCTCATCAAGAGCACATGGGTGTAGATGTTTCAAATTTGATGTGGCATGGTTAAGCAATACCGAATTCCTGCCTCTTGTTAGCAACATTTGGGCGAAACCTGTCTATTCTAAGGACCCTATTGATATCCTTAATATCAAACTTAAGAGGTTTGAAAAATTCTTCAAAGGGTGGGGGTCGAATATGTTTGGTAACAATAGGATTAAGAAAAACCTGCTTAGACTGGAACTCCAGGAACTGGAGCTGTTGGAAGAAAAAGGGGACCTCTGTGGAGCTGCCTGCTCCAGGAAGATAGAAATCCTGGTCGAGCTTAATGATATGTATGTCGAGGAGGAATTATACTGGCACCAAAAGTCTAATGAGAGATGGTTGCTGAAAGGAGATAATAACACTAAGTTCTTCCATAAAGTGGCTAATGGGAGACGTAGGAAGAACGTCATGCATTCTCTGGAATGTGGTTCGAATGTGATTGAAGGGACCAAAAACCTCTTATCCCATGCTACTAATTTTTACAAGGAGCTGTTTGGGCCTGCTCCGGGTAATATTTGTAAAATTGACCCCGCTTTATGGTCTAGTGAGGAAACTTTGACTTCTATCGACAATGAAAATCTTACTAAACCTTTTACTCTCGAGGAGATTAAATCTGCTTTGTTTGCGATGGAACCAAACCGTGCCCCTGGCCCCGATAATATCCCTGCTGAGTTTTACCAACACTGTTGGGATGTTGTCAGTGCGGATTTATTCCGGCTGTTTGAGTGGTTATATGAGGGTAAATTAGATGTGCAAAGGCTGAATTATGGCATTATTACACTCCTTCCCAAATCTTCTGACGCATGTAGGATTCAACAATACAGGCCTATTTGTTTGCTAAGATGCCCCTACAAACTCATCACGAAAGTAATGGATAGGAGAGTGAGTGTTTACGCCCCCAAACTGTTTAGTATACAGCATAATGCCTTTATCAAGGGTAGGAACATTATGGATGGTATCATGTCCTTACATGAGATTATGCATTATACTCATGTTAAGAAACGTGTGGGTGTTGTCCTTAAGCTTGATTTCGAAAAGGCGTATGATAAAGTTAACTGGGACTTCCTCCTTGACTGCCATGCGAAAAGGGGGTTCAATGAAAAATGGTGTGGGTGGGTGTCCCAAATCCTCCATAACGGTACTGTTAGCGTTAAAATCAATGATGAGACGGGCCCTTACATTCAGAGTTATAAGGGGGTTCGCCAAGGCGATCCTTTCTCTCCTTTTTTGTTTAATTTGGCTGCAGAATGCCTCACGAAGATGGTTTTAAATGCGCAGAAAAATGGTTTATTCGAAGGGTTGGCCCCGGACCTTATTGAGGGGGGGTGGGGATTTTGCAGTATGCAGATGATACAGTCATTTGCTTCTCGCACGATGTTGAGAAAGCTATTAATGTTAAGTTGCTCTTATATCTTTTTGAGCTAATGTCAGGCCTGAAGATAAATTTTGATAAAAGTGAAGTGTTCACTATAGGGGGGGATAACAGCATGGATCAGATATATTCTGAGATGTTTAACTGTCAAGTGGGTAAGCTCCCTATGAAGTATTTGGGGGTCCCAGTAACCTATGCCATGCTCAAAACTATTGATTGGGATTTCCTGGACTCTAAGTTGATTAAGCGTCTTGTAGCATGGATTGCTTATGCGGCATCTTCTGGGGCCAGGGCCATTCTGCTTAATTCCAGTCTAGATGGTATACCTTCTTATTTCATGTCCATGTTTCTCTTGAATAAAACCTTCATAGAGAAGATTAATGCTCATCGTAGACAGTTTTTCTGGAGGAAAGGGAGGAAAAAACGTACTTATCATATGGTCAAGTGGGCAAGGGTCTGTAGATCCAAGAAAATTGGCGGTTTGGGCATTAAAGACCTTCATAAACAGAATGTGAGTCTGCTTGTTAAATGGTGGTGGAAACTTGAATCTGGGGATGGCCTTTGGCAACGCATTGTGCGAGCCAGATACCTGGGTAGGAAAACTGTGGCCAATGTTCAAGCCCGCTTCAATGATTCCCCCTGCTGGAAAGCAATTATGAAAGTCAAGGATATTTATATGGCTGGGAGGGAGATCAAAACTAACTCGGGGGACTTGACCAGATTATGGCATGATCCCTGGCTTGCAAATACTCCTTTAAAAACACAATTTTCTATGCTGTTTGATATCTGCCAGGAGCAGGAGTGCACTCTTGACACCTTTGTCACTAATGGCTATGTGATTCACTTTAGGCGTACCCTGTTTCATGAGTTAGCGGTCCAATGGGCTACCATTGTTGATGGGGCCAAAAACTTTCCATTTAATGTCCAACCTGATGCCATTGGTTGGAAACACACATCTAACAAGATGTTTACAACTAAATCTGTTTATGAGTGGCTGGAAAGGATCTTTCAGGACCTGACTACAAATGGGTGTGGAAAGCTAAAATCCCCCTGAAGATCAAGATCGTCATGTGGCAACTCTTCCAGAATGCGGTTCTTACTAGAGATAATATGCGCAAGCGAAATTGGCGGGGGAATCCCTCTTGTTCTTTTTGCCATGATATCGAATCGGCTGGACATTTGTTCTTTGGCTGTAGCTTTGCTCGGTCGGTGTGGGGAACTTTTGGGTTGGTTTTGGGGGCATCTTGCTGTCCTAAATCCTTATGGCAAAGTTGGGCTTGGTTATATAAATATCTTCCTGGGGGAAGAATATTCTATATGGTGTTAATAGCTGCAATATGCTGGGGTATTTGGTGTACCCGCAATAAAGTTACATTTGAGAAACATGTGGTTCGCACTCCGTTGGAAGCTGTTTTCACTGCATGTTCTCTGATGATGTACTGGTCAGGTTTGATGAAGGAGGTGGACAAGACCAAGTTTCAGGCTGGAGTGCAGATGATGGTGCGTGTGGCGGCGTCGCTGGCTGATCGTTCTTCTTCTCGTGGCAGGATTACTATGGAGAGTGGAGCCTGAAGTCTGTTTCTGGTTGATGAGATACTGATACTTGTTAGCTTTTGCCTCTCACAGGGGTTTGATGCCCGCTGAGATTTGCTGTCCCCTAGTTGCCTTGTTAGTTTCGTAGTCTCCTGGGTTCTGGGATAGGCCCTGATGCATGACCTTGTTTTGGTGAGGTGGATGTTGTGTCACCAGGTTTTCGCCCCGCAGTGGGGTGCTTCGTTTCAGAAGTGCCTGCAGTGGGTTTCCTGGTGATGCTCCAACTCGCTCTCCCTTTCGGTTTCCTTTTGGTTCTCGTTTGCTTAGTTCGGATGTAGCTGAGACTGATGTATTTCCGTTAAGCAATTAATGGAAAGGGGTGTGAGCCCGGTTGGAAAAAAAAGTCGGTGCGGACGGCGGTGGCCCACGCGGTGTAGAAGACGCTCATGGACTGACCGTCGGCGACCTGGTGATGGCAGGCGGTGCCGATCACCAGACCACCGCACGCGTACCTTGTCAGCTGCGCCTGGAAGATGGGTTCATTCTTACGTCCCTGCAACCCAACAATGTCAAAAATCATCAGCATGTTTTTTTTTGCGCTGATCATCAGCATGTTTTCAACCCTACAGTAACATGTTCCCTCTTATCTCTTTTTTTACATGTAAAATAAAAAGATAAACGTTAATTAGATCATTAATTAACAAGATCAACGACTTAAATTTATTATATACTCTTAATTCCCATGTGAAAAAAGAAGGTAGTAAATGTGAAAAGAGGAGGTACTGTAAGAGGGAGCATTAAAACTGCTCACTCAGTACTAATATGTTTTACGTTACGTGTAGAAGTTCTTTAGTCGGACGTGTAAAAACACTCTGCATCTCATCACCTTTTCGGCCTTTGGGTAGAGCTCGTTGATGTGCGCGGCCACGTCATGCGCCAGTGCGTCAGCAAGGTCCGCGTCTGCGGTGGCCTCAAGAACAAGCACCCCGGCGTCGTTGAGGTGGAAGCACTTCCGGCCATGGTCGTCGGCGGCAAACCTCCCGGCGAGGTGCGGGAACCTTGCAACGGCGGCGACGAGGCCGGCCTTGAGCACGTCGTTGGTGGGCGCCGGCGCGTTCCACGCGAAGACGGCCGGGATGTAGCCGTCGGTGGAGGCGCGGTCGAAGACGGTGAGAGGCACCTTCTTCCCCCCGCCGCGGGCCGACTCCTTTGAGGGCTCGAGCACCGTGCTCTGCGTGATCTCCACCGTCACTGCCATTGCTGGGGCAGCAAAGGTAACTAATGATCGTGTGTGTTAGGGGTGTGTGTCTCTCGTCGATCGTGTCGTGTTGGTTAGCGTAGGTTAGCGTGTGCATGTATATATAGGCGGGAGATTTTGGGGTCAGCACTCAGCCTGCCAGGCCGAATACCCTCCAAGAGGAAAAGTAATAAGGTGGCTGGTTAGTCAAAATTTGGGTTGGTAACGTTGACGCCACTAGCACCAACCCCCAGCTAGTGCTCGTGCGTGTGGCCACTGGCCACTCGGTTTTCTAACGGCGCAAGCGGCCGGGTGGCCTGTCCTGCTGGCATTCCAACATGTTTCCCTCCTGACCACAACAGTCGCCTCCGTGTACGTCTTCTTCAACGTTGGCCAGCAAGTTTCGTCTCCCTACTTTACCTACGTCTAGCATTACTCAATAGTAAATACTAATGGGTTTTCTAGGTAAAGTTTATCCTAGGGCAGGCTCCATTGTGTAATTGTGGATGAGGGTACCTTGAAGTCCAGCTGCAGTAAGACCCCGACCCGGGAGTGTATCTGGTGCACCAGGGCAATTGGTGCTACCGGTGCACCGGACCCCGTTGCATATTTTAAAACGATCAAAAAAATCCGAGAAAAATTTAGTGCATTCACACAACATCAATGTATGTTGTCACAAAAATTCAAATCAAAATTCAAAATATTGTTTGAGATACAAAAATGACAAATTTGACACTGAATAGTACATAAGACAAAGTTGGGCTTCAAATTTGGCCCATTAGCACATTGATGCTGAATTTATAATTTTTGTATCTCGAACAAAGTTTCAAATTTTCATTTGATTTTTTGTGACTAACATACATTGATGTTATGTCAATGTACTAATTTTTTCTTGGAATTTTTCAAACATTTTAAAATGTGCAATAGGGATCCGGTGCACCGGTAGCACCAATTGCCCCGGTGCACCAGATACATCCCCGACCCCACTAAAACACTGGAACATACTCCTTCCATTTTTATTTACTTTGGACATTAGCTTTGACCTAAGTCAAATCAAAATTTATAAAGTTTGATTAAGTTCGTCGGAAATAATCTAAACTTCCACAATAACACATATTCATAGTACGAAAGTATAACGAATAATGATTCTAATGGTATTGATTTGATATTGTGGATGTTCATATTTTTCTGTGCAAACTTGATCAAAATTTGACTTTATAAACATAATCTACGAAGTAAATAAAAATGGGTGCGTGTAAATTTTTGTGGTCAAATAACATTCGAGGAGCTCTAGGAAAATAAATTGTTTTTTTTTGTGTGTGTGTGCCCAAATTTGTTTTTTATTTGCCACGAGCTCATGAAATGTCGAAACACCACACAATTTTTCACGCATCTTGGGTGCCACAAAATTTCAGTTTTTTTAAATTTGTTTGCTATTTTTTTGATTTTACTGTTCAGCGGTCAAACCTGTTCAAAGCGGTCAAATCCGGTCAAACATGGTCAAACCCGGTCAAACGTGCTGAAAATCTGGTTTTGGACCAAACATATCCGGTTTTGTGACTGGGAGGACCAAATGTATACCAAAAAATCTTAAGGGACCAAGTCTATACTTTTAGGAAACTTGAGGGACCAAAAACATACTTTTTTTCAAATAAAATATGAAGGGCTGATGATGATATCATGATGAGTTTGATGCATCATGAACAACACATGATTAATAAAGGGTCGCGAACGAAAACTCGCAAGAGCAAACATGCAAGCGGCCACCCATTTGCTTCAAGATTAGTGCACTAGTTTATGCATTAATCTTTAAACGCTGCACTGGAGGAGTCCATCCATGCCAGCTTTTTGGCAGAGTTGCATGCATCTCCCGTCCCACGTCCCATATTTGCATTTGTTGGAGTATCTTTTAAACGGAAGGTCCAAATTAAGTATCGTTTGCATATTCGTGTTTCTTGCAACGAGTACTTTCGAGTAGGATCAATTTTAGTACATTTATGTAAAATCAGTCTCATAACAAGAAATATGAATATGCCAATAAAATGTAAATTGGACATTTGATTCAAACGATATACCGATAGATTTCAATTTACTAGTAAAAGAAAGATGCACGCATGCAGTAATTAAGCTGTAATCACGAAACCATTCTCGAAATCTTAGACGCACTCATACGGCACGCCCCCCTCGCCGCCGTGTGGCACAAATCGTGTTCCACGTAGCGAATATATGCTTCGTTAGTCGACAATGTTATCTTGGTAGGTAAAGATGGTAGCGACCTGGTGCATGATCAGGTAGCTAGTATGGATGCGATCGAGTGACGCTGATCTCACGGCTGCACGGCTGCGCGCAAAAGGCAAAGGGTAAATAACAAGGAAAGGGATGGGATGCGCACCAAACTCCGATCTTACTTTGTCTTGTTGGGCGGCTAGCTTCTACCTGAATCGATTCTCCGCGGCATGTTTTGTTTACTTGCGAGTGCGCTCGAAGATGCATGACGCCTGCTCTCTCTTGAAAAAGCAATCAGCAGTAGCCGGTGTGAACCATTAATACCTTGGTGTACACCTGCACTAGGAAGACGCAAGCGCACACGTAGACATGATTCCCCGGTCACGCGCTCCCTAATCACGCCTTACGATTTGACGGACATCGGAAACGAGTTCGCCGATCACTAGCTTAGCTTAGTACTAATACAATACAACTGAAACACACCCTCTCTCGTACGTACCTCTATCTATCTCAGACTGGCATCACCTTAGACTTGGGAAAATAGAAACAAAGGTTCTCGATACGGCAAGTTCAACGTCCTTTAACCATTTTTCTTTAACGAACGCCGGTCGCCTGCATTTCCTCCAAAACCTCTCGTTAAGTGGAGGAGAAGGCATATCATAACAGCACCGAGAAACTCCTAAAGCTAGTTACGCGTACTCGGATGCTTGGACCGGCTAAGATGGCAGTGGGAACGGAAGCCAACGATCCCATGGAAATTTCTGGCCAAAACTCGCAAAAGCAAACGCGCGACGCGACGAGCCGATGCGCTGCATCGATCTATCTACCCCGCGACTTGGATGACCACGACTAACGAGTAGCTATATATATATGGTTGGGTAGGGCGTACCGTGTTGGTGGATGGAATCGGATTGGCACGCATACGATGATACGACTAAGTGAGAGCGACCAGACTTGGAAAATAACTTTATGCGTGTTGAAGCTGGAAAATAGCTTTTCGACTAAGATTAACGTTTGGGCACTGGCTGGTTACTAGCTAGTGGTAGTAAGACATCTTCAATGGCAACCCGCAAATTCCCTCTTGCATTCGTCTGCGGACAGGGATCAGTGGACACGAATGCGATAAGCCGTCATCCAACTCTAACCCTGGATATCCGACGTTCCTCATTTTTTTAAGTCTGCATGATCAAATAGCTATATATATAGGGTACTAGCGGTCAAATACCCGCATGCAATAGTAGTTCAAATTTTAAAACGTTTAAATATTGCCATAAAATCAGCGGTCGTGCCATATGCAAGCATCCGAGGTGCGGCCGTACACTTTTGGTAACCAGAGAACCCAATAGTTCCCACGGCGTCCTTCTTTAGGATGAAGTAGTCATCATAGGACCGGACGCCAGGGTACAAACGGTCGAAGACAGTCTTGCGCATCCGAAACCGCCGGCGAAAAATGTTAGCGAAGAGTGCATCGAGGGCAACGTAGTCGGCCATCAGTGTCAAATGGCCGCGCGCCCTGTTGCGGTTGAGCACTCTATGACCCTTGATCGAGCCCTTGAAATTGAGAACTTGCTCCTCCGCACGCTCCGCGTCTTCAAGGACCGCCTGCATCATCACCATCTCATCGGAGGGCTCGTCAGGCGATTCAACATACTGCTCGTATGTGTACTTGAAATCAAAATCCATTGCTAGAAAGAAGAAGTGAAAACTGTTTTTAGCTCTGGCGATTCATCGAACAGTTTCCGGGCATGGTGAGTATAACTGTAGTGGATGGTACCTGGCGTGGTGGTCGAAGGACAGAGGTTGAACGACGACAAAGGAGAAGCGGGGTGGAGCCCTGCTGGAGGTGACGGAGACGTAGAGTTTCGGCAGGGGTGTGGCGTGGCGGCCGGGATGGTGGAGCGGCGGCGAAGGCAAGAGAAAAAGAAAAAGAAGACAAAATGGGGAGGATATGGAGGCACGGCTCCACGAAGGGTTTTGGGTGGGCGGGGGTGGGGGATGTCAAAGTCCTACGTGTCTGGTGTCCAGACTCCCCCAAGGCCCCCCACACTTGTCTCTGTTTTTCAGAAGAAAACATGTCCAGACCGTGCCGCAGACCGATACAGGCCCGCGTTGGATAGCTTCAACGGTCCGGACAGTGCGATCTGAACAGATGCGGCCGCCTTGGAGATCCCCTAACATATCACACTTACTAATAACCTGGTTGACATTTTTCTTTCCCCTCCCCCCTCCCCCCCGTGTCGTCGCTCCTGAGCTGGGCGACCCGGGGGCGCAAAACCTAGCGCCGCCGTCTGCCCTTCCGCTCAGCCCCCGCCGTCGCTGGCGGCTTAGGCCGCGGTGGTGGCGGCCCCCTGTACCGAAATGGGAGGGGCCGTCCGGCTGGTCCCGTGCGTCCAGGGGATGTCTGGATCTGGGGCGGCGGCCTTATGAGCTCTTCGGACGACGACGGCCGGTCATGGCCGCGAGGGTGGCGCGTTGGCTAGATGTGGGACCGCGCTCTACGACCTGGAGCGGTAGCGCCGGCTGCCTCGTTGAGCTCGCGGGCGGTGCTTCTGGGGCGCCGCCACTCAGCTTTGCACTCCATGCGCTCGCTCTTGCCTCCCTCTTCATCGTCTTCCCGCATATCCAAATCGAACTCCCCCCTCGATCTCCTTGCGCCAGTGCTGGTGGCCTGCGGCGGCGGTGTGGGCGCCATATCTGGGCGCTCCTGCCTCCTCTGTTTGCTGGGTGTGCTCCGCCCCGGCCGGACCCGGTCTGCCTCCTCATGGGCCGTCCGTTTTCGTGCCGTGGGGATGTTGGTGGCGGGGACCTGAAGACCGGGAGAAATCCCAGGCCGGCCTCGCCGGTCTTGTCGGCGGTGACGCCCGTGGGCGCCGCTCCCCTCCTTGGAGGCGCCGCGCAGGTCTGCTCTTCTGCCCCCTTCCCCCTAGCCTCCCTGGTGAATAGCACAACTCTGTTCGACGACCGGCTGGCTCGGAGCTCGTCTGATTCAGGCGGCGGTCGTCCTTCATGGACGGGGTGGTGGCTACGGGGCGTCGGCTGGATCTGGCCTGCTGCGACCTGGTGCTGGCCATGGGCGGTGAGGGCTGCCATGGTCCATTGTGGTGGTGCAGGTCTGCAGTCCGCCTTGATCTGTCATTGCTTTGGAGAGGAGGTTTGCTTACTTGGGCGAAAGCTCTGCTCGGACCGGAGCTGATGACGGTGACGCTTGTGGGCGCCGCTAACCTCCTTGGAGGCGTCGTTGTCATGGTGACCCCTCCTCTTCGAGACTCCGGGGGAAACCCATGTTTCAGCTACGTCTGGAACAGATGATGGTGACGCTTCCACGTCGCACCCCTTCTTGAAGGCATCATCTTGGAGTCGGCTCGGTCGATTGTGTGGTGGCTGTTTGCTGCGAGTTTGACAATGGTGGTGGTGCGGCCGGTGGATGGGGTCGACGGTGGTATGTGTTTCTGGTGCCTGGTGACGGCATTTGGCGCTCTGTGCTGCCAAATGCTTCATTTGTCTTCGCATTCGGTGGTGTTCTTCGGTGTCGCACCTGTTGCTATGCATGCTCAAGACCCTTCCATGATTGTCGTCGTGTTGCGGCGAGCTTCGTGCTCTTGGTGCTGTCGCGGTTCTTCTTTGCTCAATGATGATGCAAGATGCTTCCCCAACTTGCTAATCGTTCCGATGTCTCATGTCGGAGATTCCACTCAAGGTTCGTGGCTATGTCACTCGTTGTTTGTGGACGCTCCTGTGTTGCGCCTGAGGTTCGGTACGCATGCCGGGCGGTGTGTTAGTTGATGCAAAATCTTGGTATTGTGATCCCTCGACGACACCCCACATCTACTTTGTCTATCGTGGTGTTGGTCCCTTTGTAGGCTAGCTAGGTGTGCCTTGTCTTGGGTGTCCACCTTTTTCTCATCTACTTTACCCTTGTTACTTGTACGATTTAAGACCCGATTTTCCTCATAAATGGGATCAACTTGTTTAGGTTTTCGATCCGGTTTTCCTTATAAACAGGATCAGTCAAAGCTTAAGGGGTGACACTTGACTTTGACAGCCTTTTGAGCAATATATTCAGGTGGGGATCCCCCATGACCGTTCAAAAAAAAAAAAAAACTAATAACCTGGTTGTAAAAGCTAGTGTTATGGTAACAACCCACTCATATAAAGTTATAATCCAGGACTAGGTAGACAGTTGCAAGAAGTGGTAACTAACTAAATTAGTTAATGTGGTCTGACTCAGTCGATGGCATGTCATCATTGGTATGCATGCATGTTTGTAGAGAAAAATCAATCCATGGAATCGAGACACAATTCGTGCCACTAAAAGCATGCATCACGCGCGGAGACCACCACGTAAAAGACATAATTAACGCTAGTAAGCATGGATCATTCGCGGAGAGCACCACGTAAATCTTACTTCTTTTGTTCGGATTTATAAGGCACACACATATTTTTTTTAAATACCATTACTTTAAAAAATATTACTTATATGCCACAAAACATAGGTTTCACATTCAAAAGAAATTTCCAACTGTAGAATTTTGTCGCCCTGGACAACTACTGGTGGCACAGCTCACCTAGGTCAACCTTTTGCGTTCTTGCTGTTCTGAAAAATAAAACGAAAGTGAAATGAATGTGTATTTGTAAACTTTCACAAATTGGAATTATTGGGGAAAAGTAAATAATACTATCCGAGCCCCCCCCCCCCCCCCCCCCCCCCCCCCCCCCCCCCTAGTCCAACATGGCGAGTCAACAAGGTATAACATGGTCAACAAAAGTTCAACTCAATCAACAGAGCTCAAGCCAGATGACAGGAGTCCATGCAAATTGCCATGGTCAACAATTTTTTTACCCCCAAACAGTAGAACAATCATTCCATAGTAATTTTCATTAATTATAATATGTACAAGATGTTCCAAAAGAAAAGGTAAAGTACAATCAACCTACCAGTTCTAGATAACTTGGTAATTATGAAAAAAATACAGATCTTGTTCAACCCAGTGCTTGATCTTGTCTGCCTTGGATGGTTTGGCTCTGATCAATGTTGCCCAAAGTCCTTCCTTCAGATAGTGTACCGAACCAAGTAGATGAGGGGCCGCTGATCTGAAATTTTTGTCATTCATGATTGACAAAATGGCTCAGCATCCCATGACTATGATGTCCAAAGCAATGTCTCGTGGTAATCCCGCGACAGCTAATTGAATCACATCATATACTGAAATAACCATGTTCTTAGATGTCATGATGTGGTCCCAGCAATATAGGATAAATGGGCAGTTCCAGAATAGACGTACTGAAGTTTCCTTAGTGTTATCAGCACAAAGCATACAATTATAACTTTCAGATACATGTTCTTGTGGTGTAGAAGATTCCTGGTATTTACACGGTCATGTGGTAGTAACCAGAAGAATATTTTGTGCCTGAGTTGGCAGGAGGTATCCCAGAGTTTCTTGAAGATATTGTGGACAAAGCTGGTGCCAACCATAAGTTTGTGCATCTTCATCATTACTAGGGAAAAGTTTATAGGTAGACGCTTACTAATAGCGCGGGTTTATACCCCTCGCTACTGCTACTTACTAGTAGCGTGGGTTTATACCCCTCGCTACTACTAAGTTGATAGTAGTAGCGCGGGTTTATACCCATCGCTACTACTAAGTGGTCTCTACCGTGCCCCCCGGACATGCCATAGTAGAAGCGAGGGGTATAAACCCGCGCTACTACTAAGTTGATAGTAGTAGCGCGGGTTTATACCACTACTGAAATTCAGTTATTTGCCGTCTGCCATATCTTTGCCGTCTGCTGGCGGATGGCAAAGAAGGCCTTTGCCGTCTACTGCCATAAAGCAGACGGCAAAGATCTGGCTGACGGCAACGGTTATGTTTGCCATCTGCTGGTCCTTTGCCGTCTGCCAGCAGACGGCAAAGACCGTAAAGGCAGACGGCAAAGAGGCTAGGTAGGTCCCACTGGACCTTGGTCCACTGGCAAAGAGGTATGCCGTTCTCATTGTCTTTGCCGTCTGCCCTGCTTGTCTTTGTCGTCCGCTATCGGACGGCAAAGAAGACGCCTGGCTAACGGTAAGCCCCCAGGCCCCACCCACTCCTCTCTCTCGATCTCTCCCTCCCTCGACTCCCTCTCCCTCCTCCCCCGTTGCCCCCTCCCGCCCCGGACGCCGCCGCCCCCTCCCGCCCCGGCCCCGCCGTCGCCGCCCCGTAGCAGAGCCCCGCCGACGCCCCCTCCCGCCCCCTCCGGCCGCCGCCTCCTCCCCGCCGCCTTGTCGCCGCCGCCCCCTCCCGCCGCCCCCTCCCCGCACCTCCGCCCCCTCCCACCGCCTCCTCCCCGCACCGCCGCCCCCTCCCCGCCATCCCCTCCGCGCACCACCGCCCCCGCCCGTCGCGACCACCGCCCCGCCGCCCCACCGCCCCTGCCCGTCGCGACCACCGCCCCGCCGCCCCGCCACCGCCCCGCGGCTACACTGCCCCGCCGCCGCCCCGGCGCCCCGCCTCCCCGCCGCCCCGTCGCCCGACCGCCCCGCCGCCCTCGCCGCCCGGCAACCTCCCTCCCTCCGGTGAGCTTTTTTTTCCTTTTCTCTGTATTTTTTTTGTTTTCATTTAATTTTTGCTGTTAGAGATGAATATGCTGGGTTAATTAGGTTAGTTCAATTAGGTTAGTGGTAGGTTAGGTTAGAAAAAAATGAAGAAGAAAATTAGAATAAGTAGAAGAAGAGGAAAAAGGAAAAGAAGGAAGAAGAAGAAGAAGGGAAAGAAGAAGAAGAAGAAGAAGAAGAAGAAGAGAAGACCCCCGACCCCCGATGCCATCGACCCCCGACGCCACCGACCCCCGACGGCACTGACCCCACTGAACCCCGACGCCACTGAACCCCGACGCTATGGACCCCCGACCCCACCGACCCCCGACGCCACCGACCCCCGACCCCTGACGCCATCGACCCCCGACCACCGACGCCACCGACCCTCGACCCCCGACACCACCGACCCCCGACCGCCGACGCCACTGACCCCCGACGCCACTGACCCCCGACACCTATTCTACCTCCTGTTGACCGAAAAGGTGCTCTTCGGGCTTCCAGAGGCCGAGGAGGTCATAGTTTTGTAAATTATGAGTCAGGTCACATATTTTCTGATTTTGTTATAAAAAACATCATATTTGTGTTGGTCGGGTGAATTTCAATGTGCAGTTGTTCGACGACCTCCCCGTGCGTTGGACGAGCTCCCCTGTTGCGTTCGTGGGTGAGCACAAATGACATCTCCTCCCCCGGCCCCCTTAATTTGCTCGGTTCCGGTCTTCGTGCCGATGACACTTGCTAGCTATAGGTGTCTTCAATCATCAGTATGCGTGACCAGTATGCGTCTCCCGTTCGAAAGGGCGGCATCTATAAATATGCATGTCTTTGCATATTTATAACCGCCATCCTTTCGAATTGTCCAACGTTATCCATGGACAGCCCGAGTATGTGTAGATTGGGTTCGTTTTCCCGTATGCTCTGCTCCGAATCCGATGCGGAATTTTGTCAGTGCCTCCCTGTTGTTCTCCGGGTACACATCCTCTCTGCTTATTGCCGAGACGTGTATCAGGAGAACAGCGGGGAGGTGCTGCCGAAATTCTACGTCGGATCCGGAGCAGAGCATGGGAAAACGAACCCAATCTACACATACTCGGGTGGGATTAGGACCTATCTCTACCTATTAGCGTGTAGGTTGCATGGACGTAATAAAACTGACAAACTTGATTAACGGATGAATCTAGATGATGAATTATATATATATATTTCTTGTGTGTTTAGTAGGTAGGCAAGATGAGTGATCGTGCTTGGATGTACACCGGTCACCCTAGTCAGAAAGAAATGACCATTGAATGGTTAACAAAAACCAAGGGGTTTCTGAGCGCCGCATTTGCAAATGGCCAGGAAATAACCTGGTGCCCCTGTGTCCGGTGCGACAACCATAAAAAGTGGACACGGGATGAAATGGGTAAACACTTGCAGAAGTGGGGTTTTACGACTGATTATACGGTGTGGAGATTTCATGGTGAGTCTGCCCAACGTGCCAGAGCTGAGGTGGTTCGTCGTCGCACCGACGAGCATGGTACCGGGATCGAAGACATGGTGCAAGACTTTGATGATGCTCGGGATTCGGACGATGAGATGGAGGAATCTGCAAAGGCATTCTATGAAATGTTGGAGTCTTCAAAACGTCCTCTCCACGAGCACACTGAGCTTTGTCAGCTGGATACCATCGCGCAAGTAATGGCTCTGAAGGCTCAGTTCAACCTGGGCAGAGAATGCTACGACGCGATGATGACGATATTTGGACGCTTTCTACCCAAAGGCCATGTATTGCCAGCAAACCTGTACCAGTCGGAAAAAATCCTACGTGTGCTTAAGATGCCCTATGAGAAGATAGATGCCTGTGAGAATGGATGTGCCTTATTTAGGCTTGAGTATGCGGGCTTGAACTATTGTTCCATTTGCAAGTCTTCCAGGTATGTTGTGGTAGAGAACGGTATGGGTGAGAAGAGTCAGACCAAAATCCCAGTTAATGTTCTTCGGTATATGCCAATCATACCAAGACTTCAACGTCTTTTCATGGTCGAAGAGACGGCCAGACAGATGACGTGGCATAAATTGGGCAAAAGAACCGAACTAGATGCAGATGGGAATCCGATGTTGGGACACACTTCAGACGCTTTTGCGTGGAAGCACTTCGATGCATTACATAAGGATAAAGCGGCAGATCCAAGGCATCCTCGAGTCGCCATTAGCACGGATGGGTTCAATGTGTTTGGTATGACGGCAACCCAATACAGTTGCTGGCCTATATTTGTCATTCCACTCAATCTTCCCCCCGGAGAGATTATGAAAAGAAAGAACATTTTCTTGACGTTGATAATTCCAGGGCCCAACTATCCGGGGAAGAATATGAATGTGTACATGCAGCCGCTTAAGGATGAATTGCAAGAAGCTTGGGATAATGGGATCAAGACATATGACGCCGCTACAAAAAAAACTTCAAAATACATGTGTGGTACATGTACTCGTCGCATGACTTGCTGGCGTATGCGCTATTCATTGGCTGGTGTGTGCATGGAAGGTTCCCGTGCCCCACATGCAAGGCAGCTCTTGAGTTCCGTTGGCTGCAGGCGGGTCGCAAGTATTCTTGCTTCGACTTGCATAGACAGTTCCTGGATCCTCGCCATAAGTTCAGAATAGACAAGAAGAATTTCATGAAAGGTAGAGTTGTCAAAAACTCTGCACCACCTACATTGATAGGCCAACAGACCCTGGATCAGATAAACGCTCTCGAGCCGGATCCAAATCGTCCAGGGTATTTCAAAGGGTATAATTCGAAACACGCCTGGACTCACAAGATATGCTTGTGGGATCTGCCTTACTTTAAAGACCTCCTTTGCCCACACAACATCGACGTGATGCACACTGAAAAGAATATCGCCGAGGCCCTTTTTGGTACATTGTTCGGCATAGAGGGGAAGTCGAAGGATAATCCTAAGGCTAGAGTCGATCAGGAGGCTCTATGTGATAGACCGTTACAAAACATGCGACAACCGAAAGGAAAGAAGAACTGGAGGAAGCCAAAGGCATGGTTCAATCTTGGAAGGCCAACTATGAGGGAAATGATCTTGTGGGTGAAAATGCAGTTGATGTTCCCCGATGGGTATGCAGCGAATCTAAAGAGGGGAGCGAGTCTTGACAAATTGAAAATATTTGGTCTCAAGAGTCATGATTGGCACATATGGCTTGAGCGGGTAATGCCGGTGATGTTGCGTGGCTTTATCCCTGAGGATGAATGGCTAGTACTGGCAGAGCTGAGCATGGAGGCGGCTATCCCGGTTTCATCTCTTGGTTCAAACAAACGGTAATTTCCATTAGACCATTTCATTTCTTCGTCTAGTTTGCGGCTAATGCAACAATCCTTTCGTATTAAACTTGTAGACTAATGCAGAGTCTATGGACTCCGAATTGAGACAAGTCGCTAATGGTTTTGACTATAAGGTCCGTTCATTTGACAAATACGACATCAACGGGTATCGCTTTCGTACTTTTGGCAAAGAGCTATCTATGGCCGACCGAAAGTCTACAAATTGTTGTGTCTCCGCTGTCGGCGAAGGAGGTGTCGAGTATTATGGAAGAGTTGAAGCAATTTATGAACTTATATTCTTTGGTGAAAACCCACCAAACGTCGTAGTCTTCAAATGTTATTGGTTCCAGCCGAAGGAGACTAGAAGGACTCATGAACATATAGGGCTAGTCGAAATCAAACAAAGCACCCATTTAGATGTTCCCGATGTCTATATTACGGCTCAACATGCGACCCAAGTTTTCTATCTACCGTGGGCCTGCCAAACTGATCCAAATCTGAATGGTTGGGATGTCGTTTATGATGTGCCGCCACATTTTAGACCATCTCCCCTCAATGAAGATGATTATGAACCTCACATTAACCCAGACACATATGAAGGAGAATTCTTCCAAGAAACAGGTCTTTCCAAAAGATGTTTCAAGAACCGCTCTACTTCACCCCAGAACATTGAGGTAGACAGCGACAGTGAATCCGACTTCACCCCTGAGCCGGATGGTCATCAGGAAGTTCTGGGTAATTTCTCCTTTACACAATTAAAAATCAATAATAGCTAGTTATTGTACTAATCAGTGTTGTCTCTTTTGATTGCAGACCTTCTACAGGTGTGAGGAGGGATACGAGGAGGCCGCGGCAAAGCTTATCGATTACGAGTGCAAGCGCCTACTACAGAACTTACGGCACGAGGCTCGGGTACAGGCTGTTCGAGACTACTACGCCTCGCAGCGTATTAAGAAGGCCAAGTCGTCGTCCTGCTGAAAGTTTCTGAACAAGGAGCAGTACATGAAGGTAATTACCTATTCTTAAGGCCTTGTACTTAGTTTCCTTTGCTTTGATTCGTAGGCGTAGCTCTCAAATTTCTCTTTATTAACTTAGGTGCCCCCTAGATGGTGTGCGGATAAGATGGGTTGTTGGGAGGCGTTGGTGAATGAATGGTGCTCTGACCAATGGCGAGTCGTCCACGATGATGCCAAGGCACGGCATGCCCAAATGGAAGGTGTGCCACACCATCAAGGCAGCGCCAACATTTATCAGTTCGGGCGGAACTGGGTATGTGGTTTGCTTCATGATTCCCGCAATTCATTCTTGTAGTGCTAGGTTTACCCATTATTAATACTTTGTTCCTCTCTTGTAGGCTCATCACAATAAGACGGAGGTGCCAGCGGTGTACGACCTCTATGCCATGGCCCATACTGCCTCATACAAGAAGGTCAAGGCATTCTCTGAGTCTGACCTCGATAATCCCGACAACTTCACCAATATCTCCTCCCACCACAAGCTCGTGAGGTACAGAGATGTGTGGAAGGCGGTGAATGGGGGAGGACTTCAACCCGAGCCATCATCCACTTGATCCAGACCTGGTGATGATAGCTGGCCACGGGAGGCCCCATGGCTCGATAGCCATTGGAGATGGACATATACGGTCTTCGAGCACTCTCCGGCAGATCAAGGCGCGCCAAACGAGCTCCTGTCCTGAGATGCCGCCTCGTCCACGGCCAGTCCAGCTCGCCATCGAGGTTAGTCATACGGACTCAAATAGGTTTCCTCCATTACATTGTGTGTGCGAACAAAGATGATTACAATGCTAACGAGGAGTTGTGTTGCAGGCTGCTCTGCAGAAAGAGAGAGAGACAACCCAGGCGCTTCTGGCGGAACAGGCCCGGCAGGCGGCGGAGGAGAAGAGGGATCTGGAGGAGAGGATGGCTAGGTTGTTGGAGGAGGAGAGGGCATGGAACGATGCGTCTAACCGTGCCATGTACGAGCTCATCGTGGTAAGTTTCTTCTTCATATTAGCCAAATCATGCACTACATGTTCTTTTCATTAATAACCAATATGATTGACTTGGCAAAACCAAATGTGCAGACTTTGTGCGAGAAGAACGGCCAGACCCCTCCGCCGATGCCAGTCATTACCACGGCTGGAACGGTGAGTTTCATTTCAATGTTCATTAGTTACTAGTCTTAACATTTCAGCGTCATCATGCTAACGCAAATGATCTTTGGTATAGCATAACTCCCGAGCCGCATCGCACGACCCGAGCAACCCTAGTGCTTCACCTCCGTGATGACGAGGACGGTAAGCCCTAATATGCCACTTACTTGGCTCATTTTCTCAAACAAATACAAACATAGCACTTAGACAAACTTAGCACAATGACAAACTTAGCACTTAGACAAATGTCATATTTTACCTAAGTTAGCTTTGTTTCCTATAAAATGACATAGTAAGCTTACTTACCTCCAAAATGACATATTGTACCTAAGTTAGCTCTAAAATGACCTATACTTAGCATTGTTTCCTCCACACTGACATAATAAGCTTAGTTAACTCAAAAATGACATAATAGACTTCATAACCTCATAGATGCCATAGACTTAGCTTATTTTCTTGCAAAATGACACAATAAGCTTAGTTAGGTAAAAAATGTGAAAATTACCTAGGTTAGCTCTAAAATGACACAAATAAGCAATAAATAGAAGAAAAAAAAGAGGAGACAGAGAAAGAGTCTTGCCACACTTTGGCTTGCCACAGTTTGGCTTTAGGTGCTCAAATAGTTAGCCACAATTTGGCTTGCCGCAATTTTACCACACATTGGCTTGCCACAATTTTACCACACTTGCCTTACTGGAGGTGCTCAAATAGTTACCACACTTTGGCTTGCCTAAGGGAATCTTGCCACACTTTTTCTATCTATGACATGTGGGTCTTACTGCTAATAAAAAAAATTCTTGCCTTAGTTGTGGCAAGAACCAAACACACACCTAACATGGTCAAACTTGCCTAAGTTGAGTTGTGGCAAAGTGTGGCTAGTTGTGTCTTGAAACCAAACAGCCCCTTCATCTCCTTCTAATTCTAGATCTTCTTCTACTTCTTAATTCTAGTATTATTTTTCTAACTTTCTTATTTCCAATTTTGCAGATTTGAGACGAGTTCACGGCAGCTTGCTTTGATGTAGTGCTAGATTTACTTTCTGTTTTCATGTATTGAGTCATTTGTATCGATGAGACTATATGTATGAATGGATGAACCTATTGTAATATGGCGAACAATGTGGCATTTGATACTTTTAATTTGGTATAATTGTTGGTTGATCATATATGGCTGTTGCACATTGTTTCTGTGAATTATTTATGTATATATCATATATTGTTTGTTTGAAAATTGTTGAATGTAACAAAAACAATTTTTTTTTGGCAATACAGCCTCTTTGCCGTCTGCCCCGGACAGCAAAGAGCTCTATGCCGATGGCCACCGTCGGCAAAGATGCCACGTGGCGGCCGCCTGTGAAACCTGAGAAAACAAGGCTGGGACCATTTTGCCTCTTTGCCGTCCGCGGCAGACGGCAAAGGGGGAGGCGGCAGACGGCAAAGGGGGGCGGCGGTAGACGGCAAAGGGGGCCGGGAGGCAGACCGCAAAGGGGGGGCGGAGGCAGACGGCAAAGGGGGGCGGGAGGCAGACGACAAAGGGGGGGGCGGAGGCAGACGGCAAAGGGTAGGGGTAGGCAGACGGCAAAGGGTGGGGGTCCGTTAGCCACCTAACGGTGACGCCGTCAGTATTACGCCGTCCAGGTCCTTTGCCGTCCGCTGGGCCGAAGCAGACGGCAAAGAACCCCTTTGCCGGAGTTCGTTGGGCCCGAAATTGTGCCGTCTGCTAGCGGACGGCAAAGGCCTTTGCCGTCCGCCTTTTGCCCTTTGCCGTCTGCCATGGGAGACGGCAAATCTCCTGATTCCAGTAGTGTACCCCTCGCTAGTACTAAGTACAAGGTAGGTGAAGTCCCCATATCCTCGGCCGAATCCCTCCGCTCTCCCTCACTCTCCCCCTTCTCTCCATAGGCTCTCCCATGGTGCTCCTGCCCAAGCACACCTCCTCCTCCATGGCGCCCAACAAGGCCACCTCCTCGCGTCGCTGGCGTCCAGAAGCTCGCCCGTCTTCCCCCTCGCCTCCATGCCACCACGACGGAGCACCTCACCACCGGCGACCAGCCTCGATGCGCCCTCCATCTCCTTCCTCCCTCCCTCCCTTGTTTCTCTTTTCCCCTCTCCCACTCCCTCTGGTTTTACTCACCTCCCATGCCCATGCCTGCGCAGGTCGTCGACATGGCCAACCAAGCGCTCTCTACATTGGCCACGAAGAAGATCCTCACACCATCATCTTGCTCTGCCCTGGATCCGGTCCCTCTCCAACAGCCGTCACCGAATCTGGTCTGCCGCTGCCCGTCCGCACCTCCGGCGACCCCTGTCATCGCTGGATCGAACCATTGACAGCACGCACGGGATCGCGATTTTTTTCTGGTTTTTGAAATTAATAGTAGTAGCGCGGGTCACAGACACGCGCAACAGATAGTTAGTAGTAGCGCGCGTGGAACCCGCACTACTACTAACACACGTACTAGTAGCGCGGGATGCATCGCGCTACTACTACCAGTTAGCTGTAGCACCGTAGTAGTAGCGCAGGACCGACGCTACTACTAGGTGTTTAACCCACGCTACTACTGGGCTTTTTCCTAGTAGTGCATGGAGGAGTATTGCTTGCATGTCCATGACTAAATCCATTTATATTGTTCCGCTAACATAAGTTTGTCAGACATAAAAGTTTGGGGGTTTGTTGAACTGTTGATATACTTTTTGCGGAAATAATTTTAGTGAGGGATCACCTTATAATGCTACTGTCGTCCTAAGCAAAATAAGATGCATAAAAGGATTAACATCACATGCAAATCGTAAGTAACATGATATGGCCATGAACTTGTGCTTTTGATCTCCATCTTCAAAGCACCGGCATGATCTCCATCGTCACCGACATGACACCATGATCTCCATCATCATGATCTCCATCATCGTGTTGCCATCGGGGTTGTCACGCCAACCATGCTTCTACTACTATTGCTACAGTTTAGCGATAAAGTAAATCATTGCATAGCGCTTAATGATTGACACGCATGTCATACAATAATTAAAGACAACCCTATGGCTCCTGCCGGTTGCCGTATGCACCGACATGCAAGTCGATATAAACTATTACAAAACATGATCATCTCATACATCAAATATATTTTATCATGTCTTTGGCCATATCATATCACAACATACCCTGCAAAAACAAGTTAGACGTCCTCTAATTTATTGTTGCATGTTTTACGTGGCTGCTATGGGTATCTAGCAAGAACGATTCTTACCTACGCAAAACCACAACGGTGATATACAAGTTGCTATTTAAGCTTCTACAAGGACCGCCTTCGTCGAATCCGATTCAACTAAGGTGGGAGAGACAGACACCCGTCAGCCATCTTATGCAACAAAGTCACATGTCAGTCGATGGAACCGGTCTCATGTACGTGGACATGTAAAGTTGGCCCGGGCCGCTTCATCCCACAATACTGCTGAATCAAGAAAAGACCAAGGAAGG
This sequence comes from Elymus sibiricus, assembly GCA_039707655.1. Taxonomy (NCBI): domain Eukaryota; kingdom Viridiplantae; phylum Streptophyta; class Magnoliopsida; order Poales; family Poaceae; genus Elymus; species Elymus sibiricus. The sequence goes on from CM077663.1 coordinate 90,118,339, forward strand.
AAGCAATCTGAATATAAAAGCCCACAAACTCCTTTGTGTTCTACTCGTGATGTCATCTACGCAAAGACCTAGCTCATGATGCCACTGTTGGGGAACGTTGCATGGGAAACAAAAATTTTCCTACGCTCACCAAGATCAATCTAGGAGATGAACACCTACGAGAGGAGAGATTGCATCTACATACCATTGTAGATCGTTAAGCGGAAGCGTTAAGAAACGTGGTTGATGTAGTCGAATGTCTTCGCGATCCAATCACGATCCATCCCGCGAACTTCCGATCAAGTGCCGAACGGACGGCACCTCCGCGTTCAACACACGTACGACTTGATGACACCTTCACCTCCTCGATCGAGCGAGCGATGGTGAAGTAGTAGCTCGAGTCCTCCGGCAGCACGACGATGTGGTGGAGGTGGTGGTGGAGGAATATGGGTAGGGCTTCGCCGTGCGCCTATGGAGAGGAGAAGGGCTTCGAGGGAGAGGAGGGGCAGCGCCGTAGCACGTTGAGGTGAGGATGCCCTCTCTCTCCCTCTCTCTATATAGGGGGAATCGAGGAGGGGGCGCCCTAGGGTTTCCCTTAGGGGCCGGCGACCACAAGGGGCGGCTAGGGTTAGGGTGCCCCCCCTAGGTGCCTTGCCTCTCAAGCATAGGGCCCGGCGGCCCTAGGGGGTGCGCCCCACCTCCTTGGCCAAATTGGGCTAGGGTTTGGGTGGTGCCCAGCCCCCTAGTGGGCTGGTGCGCCCCCTCTCCTTGGCCCATGAGGCCCCCAACTCTTGCCGGGCCCCCCGAAACCCCTTTTGGTACTCCGTCGATTCCCCGGTACACCTCGGAATACTTCCGGACTCCGATACCCTTCGTCCTATATATCAATCTTCACCTCCGGACCATTCCGGAGTTCCTCGTCACGTCCGGGATCTCATCCGAGACTCCGAACAACCTTCGGTCACCAACATAACAACTCGACTATACTTATATCGTCACCAAACGTTAAGTGTGTAGACCCTGCGGGTTTGAGAACTATGCAGACATGACCGAGACACCTCCATGGCCAATAACCAATAGCAGGACCTGGATGTCCATATTGGTTCCTACATATTCTACGAAGATCTTTATCGGTTGAACCTCGATGTCAAGGATTCAGTCAATCCTGTACGCAGTTCCCTTTGTTCATCGGTATGTTACTTACCCGAGATTCGATCGTCGGTATCTCCATACCTAGTTCAATCTCGTTACCGGCAAGTCTCTTTACTCGTTCCGTAATACAAGATCCCGCGACTAACTCCTTTAGTCACATTGCTTGCAAGCTCATTGATACGTCTCCAACGTATCGATAATTTATGAAGTATTCATGCCATATTCACCTATGTTTACAATACTTTTATATGGTTTTGATGCACTTTATATGATTTATTTACAACTAACCCGGACTGACGCTGTTTTCAGCAGAACTACCGTGGTGTTGTTTGTGTGCAGAAAATGAAAGTTCTCGGAATTGCCCGGAACATTTTGATGATTTTTTTGGAACAAAAGAGGCACTAGACGCTTCGTGGGAGGGCTTGAAGAGCCACGAGGTGGGCACAACCCACCAGGGCGCGCCAGGCCTCGAGGCCCACCTTCGCGTGAAACCAACGCCAAAAATTCCTATAAATATAAAAACCATCAGAAATAACCCTAGACTCTCCGCTCCACCGCCGCAACTCTCTGTATCGACGAAAAACCAATTTGGAGACGTTCCAGTACCCTGCCGGAGAGGGGAATCCATCTCCGGTGGCCATCTTCATCATCCCGGCGGAGGCCATGACGAGGAGGGAGCAGTCCACCCTCGGGGCTGAGGGTATGTACCAGTAGCTATGTGTTTAATCTCCCTCTCTCGTGTTCTTGAGATGTCATGATCTTGATGTATCACGGGCTTTGTTAATATAGTTGGATCATATGGTGTGTTTCCCTTACTATCTTGTTGTGATGAATTGAATCTTTCCCTTTGAGATATCGTTATGTTGGATTGAATATTGGATTTGAGAACACTTGATATATGTCTTGCATGTGGATACCCGTGGTGACAATGGGGTGTTCTATTGACTCACTTGATATATGTTTTGGTACTCAACTTGCGGATTCCCGCGGTGACATTGGGGTAATCTATGCATAGGGGTTGATACACGTTCTTGTCCTACTTTCTCTGATAGAAATCTTGGGGCACTCTTTGAAGTTCTTTGTGTTGGATTGAGTATTATGAATCTGAAATTGTTTGATGCGTATCGTATAATTAACTCATGGATACTTGTAGTGACATTGGAGTATCTAGGTGACATTAGAATTGGTTGATGCGTATCATATGGTGTTATTCTAGTACGAACTCTTAGATAGATCGAACGGAAATGATAACTTGATGTTATCTTAGTACGAACTCTTGAATATATCGATCGGAAAGGATAACTTTAAGGTGGTTTCGTACCCTACAAACAATTTCTTCCTATGCTCTCCGCTAGATAAGAACTTTGGAGTGATTCTTCGTTGCACGTTGAGGGATGGTTATGTGATCCAATTATATTAGCATTGTTGAGAGATTGCACTAGCGAAAGTACGGACCCTAGGCCTTGTTTTCAAGCATTGCAATACCGTTTGTGCTCACTTTTGTTACTTGCTACCTTGCTGTTTTTATATTTTCAGATTACAAAAACCTATATCTACCATCCATATTGCAATTGTATCACCATCTCTTCGCTGAACTAGTGCACCTATACAATTTGCCATTGTATTGGGTGTGTTGGGGACACAAGAGATTTCTTGTATTTGATTGCAGGGTTGTTTGAGAGAGACCATCTTCATCCTATACCTCCCACGGATTGATAAACTTAGGTCATCCACTTGAGGGAAAATTGCTACTGTCCTACAAAACTCTGAGCTTGGAGGCCCAACAAAGTCTACAAGAATAAAGTTGCGTAGTAGACATCACTCATCATGATGTTGTATTACCGAGTGGGCCCTGAGATGCCTCTCCATCATACGGAGTAACAAATCCCAGCCTTGATCCATGCCAACTCAACAGACACCCTCGGAGATACCTGTAGAGCATCTTTATAGTCACCCAGTTATGTTGCGACGTTTGATACACACAAGGTACTCTTCCGGTGTCAGTGAGTTGCATGATCTCATGGTCATAGGAACAGATACTTGACATGCAGAAAACAATAGCAATAAACTTGACACGATCATATGCTACGTTCATAGTTTGGGTCTTGTTTATCACATTATTCTCCTAATGATGTGATCCCATTATCAAATGACACTCATGTCTATGACCAGGAAACCATGGCCATCTTTGATCAACAAGCTAGTCCGGTAGAGGATCACTAGGGACATGTTGTTGTCTATGTACCAACATATGTATTTGAGTTTCCAATAAAAACAATTATAGCATGGATAATAAAAGATTACCATGAACAAGAAAATATAATAATAACCACTTTATTATTGCCTTTAGGGCATATTTCCAACACAAATCAGGGCAATTCTCGCTGATCCACTGGCTCAAATCTATTGCCGTCTGATGACCCCTCCGGTCTTCTCTCTCCGGCGCGGATGCGCGTTCGATCTCACCATTGATACCTGGATGACATTTCATAAATTTTTGTGTGTCTAAAAGTTAAATTACACCAATCTTTGAAGACATGTAATTTATGAGACTATAAGTACATTTGTTTTCATACACGTATATAGATAATTAGATATGTACACGAGTAAATCCACAAAGTTTTATACTGCTATTTGCTCCCTTAACTGCCTTTGCTTAGTTGCATAGAAGGCTGTGGTACCCATGTATGCATGCGAGTATTATACGTTGCATGCTTAGTCCATGGAGTAGCATATCTGCTTGAAGGCCTGGACGTGTTCGTCATCGAGCGCCATGAAGAGGTCGACACCGCCCTTGGGGTCGCAGGATGGCACGAAGATCAGTATTCCTTCGATGGGCAGGTCCGGCGGCAGGAACGCGCAGGGCGGCCCACGGCCGAAGTTGTGGTCATGGAAGCGGAATCCGAGCCAGCTGTCAACCTCCAGGTCGGGGCAAAAGATTGTGCCTGGCATCGCTGCTGTCGACGCGAGCTCCTCGCCGCCGTCTTCAATCACGCAGCGCTCAGCCTCCCCGAAGTCGATAAAGGACTGGATGTACTCGTCATCGACGAGCGCCACGGCGTCCCGGATGGTGCCGACCACCACCGGGTAGCTGCCGGACAGGAGGTCCCGAACCTGCATCCTCGGGAACGCCCATAGCACCATGTTCCCAAAGAAGTCCATGGGCACGAGAGGCTTTGCGCGGCCGCGGCAATTGACGGCGACCCTCACCTGCGTGAAATCATCCGGCGCCAGATCCCGCGCCGCTGTGATCTTCTTCCATGCGTGCGCAAGGAGGCACTGGAACGTGCTGCAGCGCGTACCCACACGAGCCTTGAGGTCGGCCACGAACTCATCCGGGAAGTGCACGGCTAGGTTCTTGATCCTGTCCATGGGAAGAACACCATAGGAGTGGCTCCAGCTGAGCTCGCCCTTGAACTCGATGTTCCGGTGATCATACACCGGCGTCGGTGGGCTTCGGGGGACAACGGTGGCCGAGCGATCGACGAATGGCGACGTGAGGACTGCCAAGTCGGTGCAGACGAAGGAGAAAGAAAGTGAGATGGGCGAGGCGAGTGCATCTGGCGATCCGGGCGATTCCGGGGACACGAGATGGGCGGCCTCGTTTGCCCCTGATCTACGTTCGCGGCACACGGTGACGTTCCAGCCCGGCGTGCTCCTTCTCCGTCGGGAGGCGCTGCGGCTGGTGTTGCTCGACGCCGACGGGCGGACGGTGGACGCGCGGTCGCTTCGGGAAGGTGAGGTTGTTTTCGACGGGGGTGTGTTGGGATTCCCCTACCATCTGGCAAGGGTTGACCGGCGACTTCCACCATGCGCGGCTGCCTCTGCTCATGGGGCCTCCAGAGATGCGATGGGGCCATGGGCGCATGCATCCACTCCTTGCGCTACACCTGGCAAGGGTGCGGAGGGAGAGTGCGCGGGGCCATGGCTGGGCGACCGCCATGAGGGCCCCAGCGAGGAACGCGAGCATATTAAGGTCCCGTGCGCGGACTCCTCCGTTCCCTTATCCCATTCCTCCTCCTCTAGGGTTTGTGACACACATCTGGAGCCTCTCTTCGGGCACCTCTGGGCCAAATCTAGGGTTCCTCGTCCTCCCTCCAGCGATTCATTCCAGTGGTGGCCCGGGAAGGCGGGCGGCGACTTGAGGTCGTACGCTCAGGTAGCAGGCACAGATCATCCCGCTGCCCCATCGATGGCGAGTCGTGGAGGCGGCAAGTTCGGGGGGCGTCAGGAGAGCGGCGGGCGCGGCAACTTCGGCGGGGGGCGGATGCAGGCGTCGGCCGGCCACGGGCGTAACCTGGTTTGGCAGCGTCCTGATCCACCTCCCCTTCCTGGCGGCGCCAGATCTACGGGTCCGGCGGCTGGGGATCGTTGGGATGCGGCTGCCAAGGTTCAAGGAGGCGGCGCGAAGGAGACGTGGCCAGATCCAGTGCCCAAGCCTGTGGGAAAGGGAGGAGAACAGCCTCTCGCCCCTACCCAAGCTCAGACCGTCAAGGGGAATGGCGATCTCTGCCTCAACTGCAACGGCCCAGGTCATTTCGCTCCTCGCTGTCCCACTATCAGATGTGAGAGATGTGGTAAACTCGGGCATATGGCACAGTTATGCCAGTCTCCTCGCCCGTGGGAGTGTATTCCTCTTATGTGTGGATTTCAGTCTCCTGGGCAGGGTTTTTTCTATATCCCTGAGTGTGGTCATAGTAAGCAATCTAGTGAGAAATCTAATACTGTGGTTATCACTATTTTGGAGGGGTCAGCCTCTGTCAAGGAGATTGAAACTGAGTTCAATGGCTTTTTCTCTCAAAAACCTAAAAAGTGGCATTGTGCTGCTCGGCAGATAAGCCCTACACAATTTGTGATGAGGTTTCCTAATGCCCGGGAGGTGGAGAGGGCGTGTTGCTATGGTAAACGTATGCCTATTCTTGATGGTTCAGTGATGGTGGGCATTTCCTCCTGGTCTGCTTCGGTTGGGGCCAAGGCTGACCTGCAAAAAGCTTGGGTTCGTGTGCGGAATGTCCCCTTGGAGAAACGGTGTACTGAATATGTTTCTTACGCTGGGGGGCTGGTTGGGGTGACACTGGAGGTTGATCCTGCTACCCTACATAAGCCTGAGTATGCTCGTATTCTGCTGGGATGCAGGGACGTGGAGCATATCCCTGCATCGGCTGAAGGGATGCTGGAGGGGAAATTCTATGACTTCTTCTATGAAAGAGAAAGAGTTGTGGTGGGAGGCCCGGACAGAAACCAGTCTTCTGTGCGGGTGGACAGCAGTGCATCTCCTTCTGCTATGAAAAAAGCCAAATATGACTATGCTACTCAGTCCTCCACTGAGAAGGGAGGGACTAGTGCTTCAGCTGTGGGCAATTCCTCGCAGAACTACACAGTCAGCTCTAGACTGCCAACTGTTTCTGAATATGATGAGGAAGAGGATAGTGATGAAGGAAATCATACAGAGCTCTTGATTCATTCTATGGCTAAGGAACAAGCTGCATTGGACTCCTTGGAGCAGGGCTCACCAACTGAGGATGTTGGTTTTGATGAATTCAGCCAGGGGCTTGCTACAGACACATCCTCTTGTGCTTCCCCGGCCACTGTGGACTCTGTGAAAAAAGGTGCTTGGGCAGTTACTCCTATTCCTCCTTCACCTGTTTATTTGGAGAATTTCGTTAAGACTGGCATGGACAAGACTCACTTATCAGATTATGTTGTGTGGCCTTCTCTACCTCGGGTAGTGGAGCTGGAGGAAGGAGACATGGATGGTGGGGTGACCAATAGCACATACACTGTGGAGTCGCCAAAAAATTCTCCTATACGTGATGAGGGGACTGTTGAGACATCTGAACCTGCAACTCGCAATCAATACCGGAAGCTGGCCAGGGTGGATGGTATGGCTGCTGAAAGAATGAAGAAACGCAACCTTGAAGGTACTGTCGACCCTTCCCTTAATAATCAGTTCTCTGCGTTGTCTAATACTGCCATTATGTTACATGCTTCTCTTATGGGAGTAGATATACCTGATGATAACTTTGCCACTATTAATTTGTTGCGGGAAATAGAATCATCTAGACAAACGTTGCGCGAGAAAAATGCTGAACCTGCTAAATTGTCTATTAATGACTATTTGGGTAATAATACTCCCTTATCTTTGACATGGGGGGATCAAAGTGGAGAGGATGAGGAACCTTTCATCTTAGTGCAGTCCAGGAATAAGAAAAAACAAAAAAAACAGAAAGAAAAATGTTTCCATTTCTACTCCTGTGACAGCTTCTAGACCTATTACTAGGAGACAAAAGAAAGAAGCTGGGGAGAGGTCCGCCCTGGATCCTGGCAGACCCCCCCGAGTGAGAGACAAACCTAGCCGCTATAAATGATAGGCATATTTTGGAATTGCAGGGGGGTGGGAAAGAAGGGCATGTCTTCCTGCCTCACAGACCTCATCAATGCTCATGAGGTACACTTTATAGGTCTACAAGAGACTATGAAGGAGAAGTTTAATCCTTCCTTTTTCAGGAAAATTGATCCCTTTTCGCACTTTCATTGGGAATGGGTCCCCTCGGTGGGCAAGTCTGGCGGTATCCTTTGTGGGGTAAAACTAGAGAGAGTTGATGTCATTAGCACTGTCTGCGGCAAATATATTTTGCAAATCAACCTTTATGACAAAATTAAAAAATGTAAATGGGCCCTCATGGTAGTATATGGTGCAGCTCAGGATGAGAGGAAACCTGAATTCCTGGCCGAACTATCCTCCTTCTGTAATAAGTTGGATACTCCGTTTCTTGTTGGGGGAGACTTTAATATTATGAGACATAGTGGGGAGAAGAACAAGCTGACTCCTATGTCTCATTTTTCGGATGTCTTTAACTCTGTTATTCATTTGCTTGGGCTGAGAGAGATTCATCTGTCTGGTGGGAAATATACCTGGTCTAATAAACAGGAAAATCCTACCCTTGAGAAGTTGGACAGAGTCTTGATGTCCTCGGATTGGGAAGATATATATCCTTTAGTTTCAGTTCGCAAGCTAGTTAAAGATCTCTCTGATCACAATCCTCTGTTGCTGGATGGTGGGGGGGCAGCCTCATCAAGAGCACATGGGTGTAGATGTTTCAAATTTGATGTGGCATGGTTAAGCAATACCGAATTCCTGCCTCTTGTTAGCAACATTTGGGCGAAACCTGTCTATTCTAAGGACCCTATTGATATCCTTAATATCAAACTTAAGAGGTTTGAAAAATTCTTCAAAGGGTGGGGGTCGAATATGTTTGGTAACAATAGGATTAAGAAAAACCTGCTTAGACTGGAACTCTAGGAACTGGAGCTGTTGGAAGAAAAAGGGGACCTCTGTGGAGCTGCCTGCTCCAGGAAGATAGAAATCCTGGTCGAGCTTAATGATATGTATGTCGAGGAGGAATTATACTGGCACCAAAAGTCTAATGAGAGATGGTTGCTGAAAGGAGATAATAACACTAAGTTCTTCCATAAAGTGGCTAATGGGAGACGTAGGAAGAACGTCATGCATTCTCTGGAATGTGGTTCGAATGTGATTGAAGGGACCAAAAACCTCTTATCCCATGCTACTAATTTTTACAAGGAGCTGTTTGGGCCTGCTCCGGGTAATATTTGTAAAATTGACCCCGCTTTATGGTCTAGTGAGGAAACTTTGACTTCTATCGACAATGAAAATCTTACTAAACCTTTTACTCTCGAGGAGATTAAATCTGCTTTGTTTGCGATGGAACCAAACCGTGCCCCTGGCCCCGATAATATCCCTGCTGAGTTTTACCAACACTGTTGGGATGTTGTCAGTGCGGATTTATTCCGGCTGTTTGAGTGGTTATATGAGGGTAAATTAGATGTGCAAAGGCTGAATTATGGCATTATTACACTCCTTCCCAAATCTTCTGACGCATGTAGGATTCAACAATACAGGCCTATTTGTTTGCTAAGATGCCCCTACAAACTCATCACGAAAGTAATGGATAGGAGAGTGAGTGTTTACGCCCCCAAACTGTTTAGTATACAGCATAATGCCTTTATCAAGGGTAGGAACATTATGGATGGTATCATGTCCTTACATGAGATTATGCATTATACTCATGTTAAGAAACGTGTGGGTGTTGTCCTTAAGCTTGATTTCGAAAAGGCGTATGATAAAGTTAACTGGGACTTCCTCCTTGACTGCCATGCGAAAAGGGGGTTCAATGAAAAATGGTGTGGGTGGGTGTCCCAAATCCTCCATAACGGTACTGTTAGCGTTAAAATCAATGATGAGACGGGCCCTTACATTCAGAGTTATAAGGGGGTTCGCCAAGGCGATCCTTTCTCTCCTTTTTTGTTTAATTTGGCTGCAGAATGCCTCACGAAGATGGTTTTAAATGCGCAGAAAAATGGTTTATTCGAAGGGTTGGCCCCGGACCTTATTGAGGGGGGGGTGGAGATTTTGCAGTATGCAGATGATACAGTCATTTGCTTCTCGCACGATGTTGAGAAAGCTATTAATGTTAAGTTGCTCTTATATCTTTTTGAGCTAATGTCAGGCCTGAAGATAAATTTTGATAAAAGTGAAGTGTTCACTATAGGGGGGGATAACAGCATGGATCAGATATATTCTGAGATGTTTAACTGTCAAGTGGGTAAGCTCCCTATGAAGTATTTGGGGGTCCCAGTAACCTATGCCATGCTCAAAACTATTGATTGGGATTTCCTGGACTCTAAGTTGATTAAGCGTCTTGTAGCATGGATTGCTTATGCGGCATCTTCTGGGGCCAGGGCCATTCTGCTTAATTCCAGTCTAGATGGTATACCTTCTTATTTCATGTCCATGTTTCTCTTGAATAAAACCTTCATAGAGAAGATTAATGCTCATCGTAGACAGTTTTTCTGGAGGAAAGGGAGGAAAAAACGTACTTATCATATGGTCAAGTGGGCAAGGGTCTGTAGATCCAAGAAAATTGGCGGTTTGGGCATTAAAGACCTTCATAAACAGAATGTGAGTCTGCTTGTTAAATGGTGGTGGAAACTTGAATCTGGGGATGGCCTTTGGCAACGCATTGTGCGAGCCAGATACCTGGGTAGGAAAACTGTGGCCAATGTTCAAGCCCGCTTCAATGATTCCCCCTGCTGGAAAGCAATTATGAAAGTCAAGGATATTTATATGGCTGGGAGGGAGATCAAAACTAACTCGGGGGACTTGACCAGATTATGGCATGATCCCTGGCTTGCAAATACTCCTTTAAAAACACAATTTTCTATGCTGTTTGATATCTGCCAGGAGCAGGAGTGCACTCTTGACACCTTTGTCACTAATGGCTATGTGATTCACTTTAGGCGTACCCTGTTTCATGAGTTAGCGGTCCAATGGGCTACCATTGTTGATGGGGCCAAAAACTTTCCATTTAATGTCCAACCTGATGCCATTGGTTGGAAACACACATCTAACAAGATGTTTACAACTAAATCTGTTTATGAGTGGCTGGAAAGGATCTTTCAGGACCTGACTACAAATGGGTGTGGAAAGCTAAAATCCCCCTGAAGATCAAGATCGTCATGTGGCAACTCTTCCAGAATGCGGTTCTTACTAGAGATAATATGCGCAAGCGAAATTGGCGGGGGAATCCCTCTTGTTCTTTTTGCCATGATATCGAATCGGCTGGACATTTGTTCTTTGGCTGTAGCTTTGCTCGGTCGGTGTGGGGAACTTTTGGGTTGGTTTTGGGGGCATCTTGCTGTCCTAAATCCTTATGGCAAAGTTGGGCTTGGTTATATAAATATCTTCCTGGGGGAAGAATATTCTATATGGTGTTAATAGCTGCAATATGCTGGGGTATTTGGTGTACCCGCAATAAAGTTACATTTGAGAAACATGTGGTTCGCACTCCGTTGGAAGCTGTTTTCACTGCATGTTCTCTGATGATGTACTGGTCAGGTTTGATGAAGGAGGTGGACAAGACCAAGTTTCAGGCTGGAGTGCAGATGATGGTGCGTGTGGCGGCGTCGCTGGCTGATCGTTCTTCTTCTCGTGGCAGGATTACTATGGAGAGTGGAGCCTGAAGTCTGTTTCTGGTTGATGAGATACTGATACTTGTTAGCTTTTGCCTCTCACAGGGGTTTGATGCCCGCTGAGATTTGCTGTCCCCTAGTTGCCTTGTTAGTTTCGTAGTCTCCTGGGTTCTGGGATTGGCCCTGATGCATGACCTTGTTTTGGTGAGGTGGATGTTGTGTCACCAGGTTTTCGCCCCGCAGTGGGGTGCTTCGTTTCAGAAGTGCCTGCAGTGGGTTTCCTGGTGATGCTCCAACTCGCTCTCCCCTTTCGGTTTCCTTTTGGTTCTCGTTTGCTTAGTTCGGATGTAGCTGAGACTGATGTATTTCCGTTAAGCAATTAATGGAAAGGGGTGTGAGCCCGGTTGGAAAAAAAAGTCGGTGCGGACGGCGGTGGCCCACGCGGTGTAGAAGACGCTCATGGACTGACCGTCGGCGACCTGGTGATGGCAGGCGGTGCCGATCACCAGACCACCGCACGCGTACCTTGTCAGCTGCGCCTGGAAGATGGGTTCATTCTTACGTCCCTGCAACCCAACAATGTCAAAAATCATCAGCATGTTTTTTTTTGCGCTGATCATCAGCATGTTTTCAACCCTACAGTAACATGTTCCCTCTTATCTCTTTTTTTACATGTAAAATAAAAAGATAAACGTTAATTAGATCATTAATTAACAAGATCAACGACTTAAATTTATTATATACTCTTAATTCCCATGTGAAAAAAGAAGGTAGTAAATGTGAAAAGAGGAGGTACTGTAAGAGGGAGCATTAAAACTGCTCACTCAGTACTAATATGTTTTACGTTACGTGTAGAAGTTCTTTAGTCGGACGTGTAAAAACACTCTGCATCTCATCACCTTTTCGGCCTTTGGGTAGAGCTCGTTGATGTGCGCGGCCACGTCATGCGCCAGTGCGTCAGCAAGGTCCGCGTCTGCGGTGGCCTCAAGAACAAGCACCCCGGCGTCGTTGAGGTGGAAGCACTTCCGGCCATGGTCGTCGGCGGCAAACCTCCCGGCGAGGTGCGGGAACCTTGCAACGGCGGCGACGAGGCCGGCCTTGAGCACGTCGTTGGTGGGCGCCGGCGCGTTCCACGCGAAGACGGCCGGGATGTAGCCGTCGGTGGAGGCGCGGTCGAAGACGGTGAGAGGCACCTTCTTCCCCCCGCCGCGGGCCGACTCCTTTGAGGGCTCGAGCACCGTGCTCTGCGTGATCTCCACCGTCACTGCCATTGCTGGGGCAGCAAAGGTAACTAATGATCGTGTGTGTTAGGGGTGTGTGTCTCTCGTCGATCGTGTCGTGTTGGTTAGCGTAGGTTAGCGTGTGCATGTATATATAGGCGGGAGATTTTGGGGTCAGCACTCAGCCTGCCAGGCCGAATACCCTCCAAGAGGAAAAGTAATAAGGTGGCTGGTTAGTCAAAATTTGGGTTGGTAACGTTGACGCCACTAGCACCAACCCCCAGCTAGTGCTCGTGCGTGTGGCCACTGGCCACTCGGTTTTCTAACGGCGCAAGCGGCCGGGTGGCCTGTCCTGCTGGCATTCCAACATGTTTCCCTCCTGACCACAACAGTCGCCTCCGTGTACGTCTTCTTCAACGTTGGCCAGCAAGTTTCGTCTCCCTACTTTACCTACGTCTAGCATTACTCAATAGTAAATACTAATGGGTTTTCTAGGTAAAGTTTATCCTAGGGCAGGCTCCATTGTGTAATTGTGGATGAGGGTACCTTGAAGTCCAGCTGCAGTAAGACCCCGACCCGGGAGTGTATCTGGTGCACCAGGGCAATTGGTGCTACCGGTGCACCGGACCCCGTTGCATATTTTAAAACGATCAAAAAAATCCGAGAAAAATTTAGTGCATTCACACAACATCAATGTATGTTGTCACAAAAATTCAAATCAAAATTCAAAATATTGTTTGAGATACAAAAATGACAAATTTGACACTGAATAGTACATAAGACAAAGTTGGGCTTCAAATTTGGCCCATTAGCACATTGATGCTGAATTTATAATTTTTGTATCTCGAACAAAGTTTCAAATTTTCATTTGATTTTTTGTGACTAACATACATTGATGTTATGTCAATGTACTAATTTTTTCTTGGAATTTTTCAAACATTTTAAAATGTGCAATAGGGATCCGGTGCACCGGTAGCACCAATTGCCCCGGTGCACCAGATACATCCCCGACCCCACTAAAACACTGGAACATACTCCTTCCATTTTTATTTACTTTGGACATTAGCTTTGACCTAAGTCAAATCAAAATTTATAAAGTTTGATTAAGTTCGTCGGAAATAATCTAAACTTCCACAATAACACATATTCATAGTACGAAAGTATAACGAATAATGATTCTAATGGTATTGATTTGATATTGTGGATGTTCATATTTTTCTGTGCAAACTTGATCAAAATTTGACTTTATAAACATAATCTACGAAGTAAATAAAAATGGGTGCGTGTAAATTTTTGTGGTCAAATAACATTCGAGGAGCTCTAGGAAAATAAATTGTTTTTTTTTGTGTGTGTGTGCCCAAATTTGTTTTTTATTTGCCACGAGCTCATGAAATGTCGAAACACCACACAATTTTTCACGCATCTTGGGTGCCACAAAATTTCAGTTTTTTTAAATTTGTTTGCTATTTTTTTGATTTTACTGTTCAGCGGTCAAACCTGTTCAAAGCGGTCAAATCCGGTCAAACATGGTCAAACCCGGTCAAACGTGCTGAAAATCTGGTTTTGGACCAAACATATCCGGTTTTGTGACTGGGAGGACCAAATGTATACCAAAAAATCTTAAGGGACCAAGTCTATACTTTTAGGAAACTTGAGGGACCAAAAACATACTTTTTTTCAAATAAAATATGAAGGGCTGATGATGATATCATGATGAGTTTGATGCATCATGAACAACACATGATTAATAAAGGGTCGCGAACGAAAACTCGCAAGAGCAAACATGCAAGCGGCCACCCATTTGCTTCAAGATTAGTGCACTAGTTTATGCATTAATCTTTAAACGCTGCACTGGAGGAGTCCATCCATGCCAGCTTTTTGGCAGAGTTGCATGCATCTCCCGTCCCACGTCCCATATTTGCATTTGTTGGAGTATCTTTTAAACGGAAGGTCCAAATTAAGTATCGTTTGCATATTCGTGTTTCTTGCAACGAGTACTTTCGAGTAGGATCAATTTTAGTACATTTATGTAAAATCAGTCTCATAACAAGAAATATGAATATGCCAATAAAATGTAAATTGGACATTTGATTCAAACGATATACCGATAGATTTCAATTTACTAGTAAAAGAAAGATGCACGCATGCAGTAATTAAGCTGTAATCACGAAACCATTCTCGAAATCTTAGACGCACTCATACGGCACGCCCCCCTCGCCGCCGTGTGGCACAAATCGTGTTCCACGTAGCGAATATATGCTTCGTTAGTCGACAATGTTATCTTGGTAGGTAAAGATGGTAGCGACCTGGTGCATGATCAGGTAGCTAGTATGGATGCGATCGAGTGACGCTGATCTCACGGCTGCACGGCTGCGCGCAAAAGGCAAAGGGTAAATAACAAGGAAAGGGATGGGATGCGCACCAAACTCCGATCTTACTTTGTCTTGTTGGGCGGCTAGCTTCTACCTGAATCGATTCTCCGCGGCATGTTTTGTTTACTTGCGAGTGCGCTCGAAGATGCATGACGCCTGCTCTCTCTTGAAAAAGCAATCAGCAGTAGCCGGTGTGAACCATTAATACCTTGGTGTACACCTGCACTAGGAAGACGCAAGCGCACACGTAGACATGATTCCCCGGTCACGCGCTCCCTAATCACGCCTTACGATTTGACGGACATCGGAAACGAGTTCGCCGATCACTAGCTTAGCTTAGTACTAATACAATACAACTGAAACACACCCTCTCTCGTACGTACCTCTATCTATCTCAGACTGGCATCACCTTAGACTTGGGAAAATAGAAACAAAGGTTCTCGATACGGCAAGTTCAACGTCCTTTAACCATTTTTCTTTAACGAACGCCGGTCGCCTGCATTTCCTCCAAAACCTCTCGTTAAGTGGAGGAGAAGGCATATCATAACAGCACCGAGAAACTCCTAAAGCTAGTTACGCGTACTCGGATGCTTGGACCGGCTAAGATGGCAGTGGGAACGGAAGCCAACGATCCCATGGAAATTTCTGGCCAAAACTCGCAAAAGCAAACGCGCGACGCGACGAGCCGATGCGCTGCATCGATCTATCTACCCCGCGACTTGGATGACCACGACTAACGAGTAGCTATATATATATGGTTGGGTAGGGCGTACCGTGTTGGTGGATGGAATCGGATTGGCACGCATACGATGATACGACTAAGTGAGAGCGACCAGACTTGGAAAATAACTTTATGCGTGTTGAAGCTGGAAAATAGCTTTTCGACTAAGATTAACGTTTGGGCACTGGCTGGTTACTAGCTAGTGGTAGTAAGACATCTTCAATGGCAACCCGCAAATTCCCTCTTGCATTCGTCTGCGGACAGGGGATCAGTGGACACGAATGCGATAAGCCGTCATCCAACTTTAACCCTGGATATCCGACGTTCCTCATTTTTTTAAGTCCGCATGATCAAATAGCTATATATATAGGGTACTAGCGTTCAAATACCCGCATGCAATAGTAGTTCAAATTTTAAAACGTTTAAATATTGCCATAAAATCAGCGGTCGTGCCATATGCAAGCATCCGAAGTGCGGCCGTACACTTTTGGTAACCAGAGAACCCAATAGTTCCCACGGCGTCCTTCTTTAGGATGAAGTAGTCATCATAGGACCGGACGCCAGGGTACAAACGGGGAAGACAGTCTTGCGCATCCGAAACCGCCGGCGAAAAATGTTAGCGAAGAGTGCATCGAGGGCAACGTAGTCGGCCATCAGTGTCAAATGGCCGCGCGCCCTGTTGCGGTTGAGCACTCTATGACCCTTGATCGAGCCCTTGAAATTGAGAACTTGCTCCTCCGCACGCTCCGCGTCTTCAAGGACCGCCTGCATCATCACCATCTCATCGGAGGGCTCGTCAGGCGATTCAACATACTGCTCGTATGTGTACTTGAAATCAAAATCCATTGCTAGAAAGAAGAAGTGAAAACTGTTTTTAGCTCTGGCGATTCATCGAACAGTTTCCGGGCATGGTGAGTATAACTGTAGTGGATGGTACCTGGCGTGGTGGTCGAAGGACAGAGGTTGAACGACGACAAAGGAGAAGCGGGGTGGAGCCCTGCTGGAGGTGACGGAGACGTAGAGTTTCGGCAGGGGTGTGGCGTGGCGGCCGGGATGGTGGAGCGGCGGCGAAGGCAAGAGAAAAAGAAAAAGAAGACAAAATGGGGAGGATATGGAGGCACGGCTCCACGAAGGGTTTTGGGTGGGCGGGGGTGGGGGATGTCAAAGTCCTACGTGTCTGGTGTCCAGACTCCCCCAAAGCCCCCCACACTTGTCTCTGTTTTTCAGAAGAAAACATGTCCAGACCATGCCGCAGACCGATACAGGCCCGCGTTGGATAGCTTCAACGGTCCGGACAGTGCGATCTGAACAGATGCGGCCGCCTTGGAGATCCCCTAACATATCACACTTACTAATAACCTGGTTGACATTTTTCTTTCCCCTCCCCCCTCCCCCCCGTGTCGTCGCTCCTGAGCTGGGCGACCCGGGGGCGCAAAACCTAGCGCCGCCGTCTGCCCTTCCGCTCAGCCCCCGCCGTCGCTGGCGGCTTAGGCCGCGGTGGTGGCGGCCCCCTGTACCGAAATGGGAGGGGCCGTCCGGCTGGTCCCGTGCGTCCAGGGGATGTCTGGATCTGGGGCGGCGGCCTTATGAGCTCTTCGGACGACGACGGCCGGTCATGGCCGCGAGGGTGGCGCGTTGGCTAGATGTGGGACCGCGCTCTACGACCTGGAGCGGTAGCGCCGGCTGCCTCGTTGAGCTCGCGGGCGGTGCTTCTGGGGCGCCGCCACTCAGCTTTGCACTCCATGCGCTCGCTCTTGCCTCCCTCTTCATCGTCTTCCCGCATATCCAAATCGAACTCCCCCCTCGATCTCCTTGCGCCAGTGCTGGTGGCCTGCGGCGGCGGTGTGGGCGCCATATCTGGGCGCTCCTGCCTCCTCTGTTTGCTGGGTGTGCTCCGCCCCGGCCGGACCCGGTCTGCCTCCTCATGGGCCGTCCGTTTTCGTGCCGTGGGGATGTTGGTGGCGGGGACCTGAAGACCGGGAGAAATCCCAGGCCGGCCTCGCCGGTCTTGTCGGCGGTGACGCCCGTGGGCGCCGCTCCCCTCCTTGGAGGCGCCGCGCAGGTCTGCTCTTCTGCCCCCTTCCCCCTAGCCTCCCTGGTGAATAGCACAACTCTGTTCGACGACCGGCTGGCTCGGAGCTCGTCTGATTCAGGCGGCGGTCGTCCTTCATGGACGGGGTGGTGGCTACGGGGCGTCGGCTGGATCTGGCCTGCTGCGACCTGGTGCTGGCCATGGGCGGTGAGGGCTGCCATGGTCCATTGTGGTGGTGCAGGTCTGCAGTCCGCCTTGATCTGTCATTGCTTTGGAGAGGAGGTTTGCTTACTTGGGCGAAAGCTCTGCTCGGACCGGAGCTGATGACGGTGACGCTTGTGGGCGCCGCTAACCTCCTTGGAGGCGTCGTTGTCATGGTGACCCCTCCTCTTCGAGACTCCGGGGGAAACCCATGTTTCAGCTACGTCTGGAACAGATGATGGTGACGCTTCCACGTCGCACCCCTTCTTGAAGGCATCATCTTGGAGTCGGCTCGGTCGATTGTGTGGTGGCTGTTTGCTGCGAGTTTGACAATGGTGGTGGTGCGGCCGGTGGATGGGGTCGACGGTGGTATGTGTTTCTGGTGCCTGGTGACGGCATTTGGCGCTCTGTGCTGCCAAATGCTTCATTTGTCTTCGCATTCGGTGGTGTTCTTCGGTGTCGCACCTGTTGCTATGCATGCTCAAGACCCTTCCATGATTGTCGTCGTGTTGCGGCGAGCTTCGTGCTCTTGGTGCTGTCGCGGTTCTTCTTTGCTCAATGATGATGCAAGATGCTTCCCCAACTTGCTAATCGTTCCGATGTCTCATGTCGGAGATTCCACTCAAGGTTCGTGGCTATGTCACTCGTTGTTTGTGGACGCTCCTGTGTTGCGCCTGAGGTTCGGTACGCATGCCGGGCGGTGTGTTAGTTGATGCAAAATCTTGGTATTGTGATCCCTCGACGACACCCCACATCTACTTTGTCTATCGTGGTGTTGGTCCCTTTGTAGGCTAGCTAGGTGTGCCTTGTCTTGGGTGTCCACCTTTTTCTCATCTACTTTACCCTTGTTACTTGTACGATTTAAGACCCGATTTTCCTCATAAATGGGATCAACTTGTTTAGGTTTTCGATCCGGTTTTCCTTATAAACAGGATCAGTCAAAGCTTAAGGGGTGACACTTGACTTTGACAGCCTTTTGAGCAATATATTCAGGTGGGGATCCCCCATGACCGTTCAAAAAAAAAAAAAAACTAATAACCTGGTTGTAAAAGCTAGTGTTATGGTAACAACCCACTCATATAAAGTTATAATCCAGGACTAGGTAGACAGTTGCAAGAAGTGGTAACTAACTAAATTAGTTAATGTGGTCTGACTCAGTCGATGGCATGTCATCATTGGTATGCATGCATGTTTGTAGAGAAAAATCAATCCATGGAATCGAGACACAATTCGTGCCACTAAAAGCATGCATCACGCGCGGAGACCACCACGTAAAAGACATAATTAACGCTAGTAAGCATGGATCATTCGCGGAGAGCACCACGTAAATCTTACTTCTTTTGTTCGGATTTATAAGGCACACACATATTTTTTTTAAATACCATTACTTTAAAAAATATTACTTATATGCCACAAAACATAGGTTTCACATTCAAAAGAAATTTCCAACTGTAGAATTTTGTCGCCCTGGACAACTACTGGTGGCACAGCTCACCTAGGTCAACCTTTTGCGTTCTTGCTGTTCTGAAAAATAAAACGAATGTGAAATGAATGTGTATTTGTAAACTTTCACAAATTGGAATTATTGGGGAAAAGTAAATAATACTATCCGAGCCCCCCCCCCCCCCCCCCCCCCCCCTAGTCCAACATGGCGAGTCAACAAGGTATAACATGGTCAACAAAAGTTCAACTCAATCAACAGAGCTCAAGCCAGATGACAGGAGTCCATGCAAATTGCCATGGTCAACAATTTTTGTACCCCCAAACAGTAGAACAATCATTCCATAGTAATTTTCATTAATTATAATATGTACAAGATGTTCCAAAAGAAAAGGTAAAGTACAATCAACCTACCAGTTCTAGATAACTTGGTAATTATGAAAAAAATACAGATTTTGTTCAACCCAGTGCTTGATCTTGTCTGCCTTGGATGGTTTGGCTCTGATCAATGTTGCCCAAAGTCCTTCCTTCAGATAGTGTACCGAACCAAGTAGATGAGGGGCCGCTGATCTGAAATTTTTGTCATTCATGATTGACAAAATGGCTCAGCATCCCATGACTATGATGTCCAAAGCAATGTCTCGTGGTAATCCCGCGACAGCTAATTGAATCACATCATATACTGAAATAACCATGTTCTTAGATGTCATGATGTGGTCCCAGCAATATAGGATAAATGGGCAGTTCCAGAATAGACGTACTGAAGTTTCCTTAGTGTTATCAGCCCAAAGCAGACAATTATAACTTTCAGATACATGTTCTTGTGGTGTAGAAGATTCCTGGTATTTACACGGTCATGTGGTAGTAACCAGAAGAATATTTTGTGCCTGAGTTGGCAGGAGGTATCCCAGAGTTTCTTGAAGATATTGTGGACAAAGCTGGTGCCAACCATAAGTTTGTGCATCTTCATCATTACTAGGGAAAAGTTTATAGGTAGACGCTTACTAATAGCGCGGGTTTATACCCCTCGCTACTGCTACTTACTAGTAGCGTGGGTTTATACCCCTCGCTACTACTAAGTTGATAGTAGTAGCGCGGGTTTATACCCATCGCTACTACTAAGTGGTCTCTGCCGTGCCCCCCGGACATGCCATAGTAGAAGCGAGGGGTATAAACCCGCGCTACTACTAAGTTGATAGTAGTAGCGCGGGTTTATACCACTACTGAAATTCAGTTATTTGCCGTCTGCCATATCTTTGCCGTCTGCTGGCGGATGGCAAAGAAGGCCTTTGCCGTCTGCTGCCATAAAGCAGACGGCAAAGATCTGGCTGACGGCAACGGTTATGTTTGCCATCTGCTGGTCCTTTGCCGTCTGCCAGCAGACGGCAAAGACCGTAAAGGCAGACGGCAAAGAGGCTAGGTAGGTCCCACTGGACCTTGGTCCACTGGCAAAGAGGTATGCCGTCCTCATTGTCTTTGTCGTCTGCCCTGCTTGTCTTTGTCGTCCGCTATCGGACGGCAAAGAAGACGCCTGGCTAACGGTAAGCCCCCAGGCCCCACCCACTCCTCTCTCTCGATCTCTCCCTCCCTCGACTCCCTCTCCCTCTTCCCCCGTTGCCCCCTCCCGCCCCGGACGCCGCCGCCCCCTCCCGCCCCGGCCCCGCCGTCGCCGCCCCGTAGCAGAGCCCCGCCGACGCCCCCTCCCGCCCCCTCCGGCCGCCGCCTCCTCCCCGCCGCCTTGTCGCCGCCGCCCCCTCCCGCCGCCCCCTCCCCGCACCTCCGCCCCCTCCCACCGCCTCCTCCCCGCACCGCCGCCCCCTCCCCGCCATCCCCTCCGCGCACCACCGCCCCCGCCCGTCGCGACCACCGCCCCGCCGCCCCACCGCCCCTGCCCGTCGCGACCACCGCCCCGCCGCCCCGCCACCGCCCCGCGGCTACACTGCCCCGCCGCCGCCCCGGCGCCCCGCCTCCCCGCCGCCCCGTCGCCCGACCGCCCCGCCGCCCTCGCCGCCCGGCAACCTCCCTCCCTCCGGTGAGCTTTTTTTTCCTTTTCTCTGTATTTTTTTTGTTTTCATTTAATTTTTGCTGTTAGAGATGAATATGCTGGGTTAATTAGGTTAGTTCAATTAGGTTAGTGGTAGGTTAGGTTAGAAAAAAATGAAGAAGAAAATTAGAATAAGTAGAAGAAGAGGAAAAAGGAAAAGAAGGAAGAAGAAGAAGAAGGGAAAGAAGAAGAAGAAGAAGAAGAAGAAGAAGAGAAGACCCCCGACCCTCGATGCCATCGACCCCCGACGCCACCGACCCCCGACGGCACTGACCCCACTGAACCCCGACGCCACTGAACCCCGACGCTATGGACCCCCGACCCCACCGACCCCCGACGCCACCGACCCCCGACCCCTGACGCCATCGACCCCCGACCACCGACGCCACCGACCCTCGACCCCCGACACCACCGACCCCCGACCGCCGACGCCACTGACCCCCGACGCCACTGACCCCCGACACCTATTCTACCTCCTGTTGACCGAAAAGGTGCTCTTCGGGCTTCCAGAGGCCGAGGAGGTCATAGTTTTGTAAATTATGAGTTAGGTCACATATTTTCTGATTTTGTTATAAAAAACATCATATTTGTGTTGGTCGGGTGAATTTCAATGTGCAGTTGTTCGACGACCTCCCCGTGCGTTGGACGAGCTCCCCTACTGCGTTCGTGGGTGAGCACAAATGACATCTCCTCCCCCGGCCCCCTTAATTTGCTCGGTTCCGGTCTTCGTGCCGATGAAACTTGCTAGCTATAGGTGTCTTCAATCATCAGTATGCGTGACCAGTATGCGTCTCCCGTTCGAAAGGGCGGCATCTATAAATATGCATGTCTTTGCATATTTATAACCGCCATCCTTTCGAATTGTCCAACGTTATCCATGGACAGCCCGAGTATGTGTAGATTGGGTTCGTTTTCCCGTATGCTCTGCTCCGAATCCGATGCGGAATTTTGTCAGTGCCTCCCTGTTGTTCTCCGGGTACACATCCTCTCTGCTTATTGCCGAGACGTGTATCAGGAGAACAGCGGGGAGGTGCTGCCGAAATTCTACGTCGGATCCGGAGCAGAGCATGGGAAAACGAACCCAATCTACACATACTCGGGTGGGATTAGGACCTATCTCTACCTATTAGCGTGTAGGTTGCATGGACGTAATAAAACTGACAAACTTGATTAACGGATGAATCTAGATGATGAATTATATATATATATTTCTTGTGTGTTTAGTAGGTAGGCAAGATGAGTGATCGTGCTTGGATGTACACCGGTCACCCTAGTCAGAAAGAAATGACCATTGAATGGTTAACAAAAACCAAGGGGTTTCTGAGCGCCGCATTTGCAAATGGCCAGGAAATAACCTGGTGCCCCTGTGTCCGGTGCGACAACCATAAAAAGTGGACACGGGATGAAATGGGTAAACACTTGCAGAAGTGGGGTTTTACGACTGATTATACGGTGTGGAGATTTCATGGTGAGTCTGCCCAACGTGCCAGAGCTGAGGTGGTTCGTCG
Source organism: Elymus sibiricus (assembly GCA_039707655.1). Taxonomy (NCBI): domain Eukaryota; kingdom Viridiplantae; phylum Streptophyta; class Magnoliopsida; order Poales; family Poaceae; genus Elymus; species Elymus sibiricus. Next base: position 90,141,001 of record CM077663.1, read on the forward strand.
TCGCACCGACGAGCATGGTACCGGGATCGAAGACATGGTGCAAGACTTTGATGATGCTCGGGATTCGGACGATGAGATGGAGGAATCTGCAAAGGCATTCTATGAAATGTTGGAGTCTTCAAAACGTCCTCTCCACGAGCACACTGAGCTTTGTCAGCTGGATGCCATCGCGCAAGTAATGGCTCTGAAGGCTCAGTTCAACCTGGGCAGAGAATGCTACGACGCGATGATGACGATATTTGGACGCTTTCTACCCAAAGGCCATGTATTGCCAGCAAACCTGTACCAGTCGGAAAAAATCCTACGTGCGCTTAAGATGCCCTATGAGAAGATAGATGCCTGTGAGAATGGATGTGCCTTATTTAGGCTTGAGTATGCGGGCTTGAACTATTGTTCCATTTGCAAGTCTTCCAGGTATGTTGTGGTAGAGAACGGTATGGGTGAGAAGAGTCAGACCAAAATCCCAGTTAATGTTCTTCGGTATATGCCAATCATACCAAGACTTCAACGTCTTTTCATGGTCGAAGAGACGGCCAGACAGATGACGTGGCATAAATTGGGCAAAAGAACCGAACTAGATGCAGATGGGAATCCGATGTTGGGACACACTTCAGACGCTTTTGCGTGGAAGCACTTCGATGCATTACATAAGGATAAAGCGGCAGATCTAAGGCATCCTCGAGTCGCCATTAGCACGGATGGGTTCAATGTGTTTGGTATGACGGCAACCCAATACAGTTGCTGGCCTATATTTGTCATTCCACTCAATCTTCCCCCCGGAGAGATTATGAAAAGAAAGAACATTTTCTTGACGTTGATAATTCCAGGGCCCAACTATCCGGGGAAGAATATGAATGTGTACATGCAGCCGCTTAAGGATGAATTGCAAGAAGCTTGGGATAATGGGATCAAGACATATGACGCCGCTACAAAAAAAACTTCAAAATACATGTGTGGTACATGTACTCGTCGCATGACTTGCTGGCGTATGCGCTATTCATTGGCTGGTGTGTGCATGGAAGGTTCCCGTGCCCCACATGCAAGGCAGCTCTTGAGTTCCGTTGGCTGTAGGCGGGTCGCAAGTATTCTTGCTTCGACTTGCATAGACAGTTCCTGGATCCTCGCCATAAGTTCAGAATAGACAAGAAGAATTTCATGAAAGGTAGAGTTGTCAAAAACTCTGCACCACCTACATTGATAGGCCAACAGACCCTGGATCAGATAAACGCTCTCGAGCCGGATCCAAATCGTCCAGGGTATTTCAAAGGGTATAATTCGAAACACGCCTGGACTCACAAGATATGCTTGTGGGATCTGCCTTACTTTAAAGACCTCCTTTGCCCACACAACATCGACGTGATGCACACTGAAAAGAATATCGCCGAGGCCCTTTTTGGTACATTGTTCGGCATAGAGGGGAAGTCGAAGGATAATCCTAAGGCTAGAGTCGATCAGGAGGCTCTATGTGATAGACCGTTACAAAACATGCGACAACCGAAAGGAAAGAAGAACTGGAGGAAGCCAAAGGCATGGTTCAATCTTGGAAGGCCAACTATGAGGGAAATGATCTTGTGGGTGAAAATGCAGTTGATGTTCCCCGATGGGTATGCAGCGAATCTAAAGAGGGGAGCGAGTCTTGACAAATTGAAAATATTTGGTCTCAAGAGTCATGATTGGCACATATGGCTTGAGCGGGTAATGCCGGTGATGTTGCGTGGCTTTATCCCTGAGGATGAATGGCTAGTACTGGCAGAGCTGAGCATGGAGGCGGCTATCCCGGTTTCATCTCTTGGTTCAAACAAACGGTAATTTCCATTAGACCATTTCATTTCTTCGTCTAGTTTGCGGCTAATGCAACAATCCTTTCGTATTAAACTTGTAGACTAATGCAGAGTCTATGGACTCCGAATTGAGACAAGTCGCTAATGGTTTTGACTATAAGGTCCGTTCATTTGACAAATACGACATCAACGGGTATCGCTTTCGTACTTTTGGCAAAGAGCTATCTATGGCCGACCGAAAGTCTACAAATTGTTGTGTCTCCGCTGTCGGCGAAGGAGGTGTCGAGTATTATGGAAGAGTTGAAGCAATTTATGAACTTATATTCTTTGGTGAAAACCCACCAAACGTCGTAGTCTTCAAATGTTATTGGTTCCAGCCGAAGGAGACTAGAAGGACTCATGAACATATAGGGCTAGTCGAAATCAAACAAAGCACCCATTTAGATGTTCCCGATGTCTATATTACGGCTCAACATGCGACCCAAGTTTTCTATCTACCGTGGGCCTGCCAAACTGATCCAAATCTGAATGGTTGGGATGTCGTTTATGATGTGCCGCCACATTTTAGACCATCTCCCCTCAATGAAGATGATTATGAACCTCACATTAACCCAGACACATATGAAGGAGAATTCTTCCAAGAAACAGGTCTTTCCAAAAGACGTTTCAAGAACCGCTCTACTTCACCCCAGAACATTGAGGTAGACAGCGACAGTGAATCCGACTTCACCCCTGAGCCGGATGGTCATCAGGAAGTTCTGGGTAATTTCTCCTTTACACAATTAAAAATCAATAATAGCTAGTTATTGTACTAATCAGTGTTGTCTCTTTTGATTGCAGACCTTCTACAGGTGTGAGGAGGGATACGAGGAGGCCGCGGCAAAGCTTATCGATTACGAGTGCAAGCGCCTACTACAGAACTTACGGCACGAGGCTCGGGTACAGGCTGTTCGAGACTACTACGCCTCGCAGCGTATTAAGAAGGCCAAGTCGTCGTCCTGCTGAAAGTTTCTGAACAAGGAGCAGTACATGAAGGTAATTACCTATTCTTAAGGCCTTGTACTTAGTTTCCTTTGCTTTGATTCGTAGGCGTAGCTCTCAAATTTCTCTTTATTAACTTAGGTGCCCCCTAGATGGTGTGCGGATAAGATGGGTTGTTGGGAGGCGTTGGTGAATGAATGGTGCTCTGACCAATGGCGAGTCGTCCACGATGATGCCAAGGCACGGCATGCCCAAATGGAAGGTGTGCCACACCATCAAGGCAGCGCCAACATTTATCAGTTCGGGCGGAACTGGGTATGTGGTTTGCTTCATGATTCCCGCAATTCATTCTTGTAGTGCTAGGTTTACCCATTATTAATACTTTGTTCCTCTCTTGTAGGCTCATCACAATAAGACGGAGGTGCCAGCGGTGTACGACCTCTATGCCATGGCCCATACTGCCTCATACAAGAAGGTCAAGGCATTCTCTGAGTCTGACCTCGATAATCCCGACAACTTCACCAATATCTCCTCCCACCACAAGCTCGTGAGGTACAGAGATGTGTGGAAGGCGGTGAATGGGGGAGGACTTCAACCCGAGCCATCATCCACTTGATCCAGACCTGGTGATGATAGCTGGCCACGGGAGGCCCCATGGCTCGATAGCCATTGGAGATGGACATATACGGTCTTCGAGCACTCTCCGGCAGATCAAGGCGCGCCAAACGAGCTCCTGTCCTGAGATGCCGCCTCGTCCACGGCCAGTCCAGCTCGCCATCGAGGTTAGTCATACGGACTCAAATAGGTTTCCTCCATTACATTGTGTGTGCGAACAAAGATGATTACAATGCTAACGAGGAGTTGTGTTGCAGGCTGCTCTGCAGAAAGAGAGAGAGACAACCCAGGCGCTTCTGGCGGAACAGGCCCGGCAGGCGGCGGAGGAGAAGAGGGATCTGGAGGAGAGGATGGCTAGGTTGTTGGAGGAGGAGAGGGCATGGAACGATGCGTCTAACCGTGCCATGTACGAGCTCATCGTGGTAAGTTTCTTCTTCATATTAGCCAAATCATGCACTACATGTTCTTTTCATTAATAACCAATATGATTGACTTGGCAAAACCAAATGTGCAGACTTTGTGCGAGAAGAACGGCCAGACCCCTCCGCCGATGCCAGTCATTACCACGGCTGGAACGGTGAGTTTCATTTCAATGTTCATTAGTTACTAGTCTTAACATTTCAGCGTCATCATGCTAACGCAAATGATCTTTGGTATAGCATAACTCCCGAGCCGCATCGCACGACCCGAGCAACCCTAGTGCTTCACCTCCGTGATGACGAGGACGGTAAGCCCTAATATGCCACTTACTTGGCTCATTTTCTCAAACAAATACAAACATAGCACTTAGACAAACTTAGCACAATGACAAACTTAGCACTTAGACAAATGTCATATTTTACCTAAGTTAGCTTTGTTTCCTATAAAATGACATAGTAAGCTTACTTACCTCCAAAATGACATATTGTACCTAAGTTAGCTCTAAAATGACCTATACTTAGCATTGTTTCCTCCACACTGACATAATAAGCTTAGTTAACTCAAAAATGACATAATAGACTTCATAACCTCCTAGATGCCATAGACTTAGCTTATTTTCTTGCAAAATGACACAATAAGCTTAGTTAGGTAAAAATGTGAAAATTACCTAGGTTAGCTCTAAAATGACACAAATAAGCAATAAATAGAAGAAAAAAAAGAGGAGACAGAGAAAGAGTCTTGCCACACTTTGGCTTGCCACACTTTGGCTTTAGGTGCTCAAATAGTTAGCCAAAATTTGGCTTGCCGCAATTTTACCACACATTGGCTTGCCACAATTTTACCACACTTGCCTTACTGGAGGTGCTCAAATAGTTACCACACTTTGGCTTGCCTAAGGGAATCTTGCCACACTTTTTCTATCTATGACATGTGGGTCTTACTGCTAATAAAAAAAAATTCTTGCCTTAGTTGTGGCAAGAACCAAACACACACCTAACATGGTCAAACTTGCCTAAGTTGAGTTGTGGCAAAGTGTGGCTAGTTGTGTCTTGAAACCAAACAGCCCCTTCATCTCCTTCTAATTCTAGATCTTCTTCTACTTCTTAATTCTAGTATTATTTTTCTAACTTTCTTATTTCCAATTTTGCAGATTTGAGACGAGTTCACGGCAGCTTGCTTTGATGTAGTGCTAGATTTACTTTCTGTTTTCATGTATTGAGTCATTTGTATCGATGAGACTATATGTATGAATGGATGAACCTATTGTAATATAGCGAACAATGTGGCATTTGATACTTTTAATTTGGTATAATTGTTGGTTGATCATATATGGCTGTTGCACATTGTTTCTGTGAATTATTTATGTATATATCATATATTGTTTGTTTGAAAATTGTTGAATGTAACAAAAACAATTTTTTTTTGGCAATACAGCCTCTTTGCCGTCTGCCCCGGACAGCAAAGAGCTATATGCCGATGGCCACCGTTGGCAAAGATGCCACGTGGCGGCCGCCTGTGAAACCTGAGAAAACAAGGCTGGGACCATTTTGCCTCTTTGCCGTCCGCGGCAGACGGCAAAGGGGGAGGCGGCAGACGGCAAAGGGGGGCGGCGGTAGACGGCAAAGGGGGCCGGGAGGCAGACGGCAAAGGGGGGGCGGAGGCAGACGGCAAAGGGGGGCGGGAGGCAGACGGCAAAGGGGGGGCGGAGGCAGACGGCAAAGGGTAGGGGTAGGCAGACGGCAAAGGGTGGGGGTCCGTTAGCCACCTAACGGTGACGCCGTCAGTACTACGCCGTCCAGGTCCTTTGCCGTCCGCTGGGCCGAAGCAGATGGCAAAGAACCCCTTTGCCGGAGTTCGTTGGGCCCGAAATTGTGCCGTCTGCTAGCGGACGGCAAAGGCCTTTGCCGTCCGCCTTTTGCCCTTTGCCGTCTGCCATGGGAGACGGCAAATCTCCTGATTCCAGTAGTGTACCCCTCGCTAGTACTAAGTACAAGGTAGGTGAAGTCCCCATATCCTCGGCCGAATCCCTCCGCTCTCCCTCACTCTCCCCCTTCTCTCCATAGGCTCTCCCATGGTGCTCCTGCCCAAGCACACCTCCTCCTCCATGGCGCCCAACAAGGCCACCTCCTCGCGTCGCTGGCGTCCAGAAGCTCGCCCGTCTTCCCCCTCGCCTCCATGCCACCACGACGGAGCACCTCACCACCGGCGACCAGCCTCGATGCGCCCTCCATCTCCTTCCTCCCTCCCTCCCTTGTTTCTCTTTCCCCCTCTCCCACTCCCTCTGGTTTTACTCACCTCCCATGCCCATGCCTGCGCAGGTCGTCGACATGGCCAACCAGGAGCTCTCTGCATTGGCCTTGAAGAAGATCCTCACACCATCATCTTGCTCTGCCCTGGATCCGGTCCCTCTCCAACAGCCGTCACCGAATCTGGTCTGCCGCTGCCCGTCCGCACCTCCGGCGACCCCTGTCATCGCTGGATCGAACCGTTGACACCATTGACAGCACGCACGGGATCGCGATTTTTTTCTGGTTTTTGAAATTAATAGTAGTAGCGCGGGTCACAGACACGCGCAACAGATAGTTAGTAGTAGCGCGCGTGGAACCCGCACTACTACTAACACACGTACTAGTAGCGCGGGATGCATCGCGCTACTACTACCAGTTAGCTGTAGCACCGTAGTAGTAGCGCAGGACCGACGCTACTACTAGGTGTTTAACCCACGCTACTACTGGGCTTTTTCCTAGTAGTGCATGGAGGAGTATTGCTTGCATGTCCATGACTAAATCCATTTATATTGTTCCGCTAACATAAGTTTGTCAGACATAAAAGTTTGGGGGTTTGTTGAACTGTTGATATACTTTTTGCGGAAATAATTCTTGTATTACTCAATCAAGGGGTACAATCATGGCTAATCGCATCCAAAATGACCTCAGGTCCTCATCCAAGCCATACGGCGACATTGGGTCCTACGAAAGTTTGCTAGAGTATGACTAGAAGAATTACAACTACGGCGTATATGAGTAATAAAAGAACTACGTTCGGACATGCTATCTTTGATCTCTCTTATAAGAAAAGCATACTTCGATATGTTTGTGTATCCACTTCTTACTATGTTCATTGCCTCAAAATTATCACATTCAATATCAGTTGGTAGACTGCTCCATTGTAGTGCAAGCATTACTCCCTCCTAACTTGCTAAAATCTCAGATTCCAGCATGTCATTGCATGAGAACAGATGCCTACAAGAGCTAAAGATGATGGTGCCGTGGTGATCTTTAGCGGAAAAATAGACAAATCTGACCTAAAGATGCAAAAAATTCACAAAGTGAACCGTGTACAATTTTTTTTCACTGGCATAACCTTTTCGTGTGGCGCCCGACACGAAGGCGCCACACTACACTGTGTGACGCCTACGTGCTAGGCGCCACACATCCTGCCACGCTGGTGCCCCGTGGCATGGGCTGACCCCACCCCCGCAGTGTGGCGCCTTAGGGAAAGGCGCCGCACCTGTAATGTGTGGCGCCTAGCCCTTAGGCGCCACACATCATGTTAACCAGCCACGACCCGACCGTCCCCCACCCCTCTCCATTCACTCCCACCCAGCAAGAACATATAGCTCAGGCACCCACGAGTTCCTCTCTCCCCCCTTCTCAAATCCCTCCCCAAATCAAGCAGATCTGAAGGTTTGGTCCGTGGATTTCGATCCCAATCCCTCCCTGAAGGTAATCTCCTCCGATCCCCTCCCTCTAATCCAGAAAAAAGATCTTATTTGCTCATTTTTATGCAAATTTGAGAAAACCCTAGTTCTTCATGAACTTTGAAATGTGTAGGCTTTTCTTGTACTTTGTTAGGGTTAGGCTTGTTGCTATGTAAAGGTTGTGCTTATTGGTTTGTTAGGGTTACAGTTTTTAGTATTTAAGTGTTAGGGTTATGTTGGGGGTCAGGATTGTTCAATATGCACTAGTAGGAAAACCCCCATTTGTCCCGGTTCGTAAGGGCCTTTTGTCCCGGTTCTGGAACCGGGACTAAAGGGTCGGGACTAAAGCCCAAAACCTTTAGTCCCGGTTGGCTTACGAACCGGGACTAAAGGCCCTCCACGTGGCCGGTGCTGGGAGCCCAGGCAGGAGGACCTTTAGTCCCGGTTGGTAACACCAACCGGGACCAAAAGGCACTGGGGTTTTTTTTTGAAAGGGGGGGGGGTTAGGGGGGTTTGTAGGGTTAATTGAGGTGTTTCATATTGTGTTAGCTAGATAATAGAGAGAAGTGTCCTCTCTTTCTCCGTGCTTGGTCGACGCTAGCTACTATAGAGAGAACTCGACACGCTAGCTAGTAAGCAAATGAAGGAACCATTAAGTACACAAGATCGTCGATCATGAACATATACACAGAGAAGTGATCGGCCTCTCTTTCTTCGAGAGATTGGTCGAACAACAAGTTTTCGTATATCTATCCGACGCTACTAGCTACATATATACAATATAAGATCTCTTACAATCCCTAACATTTAATTTCAAATTCCAGATGGTATTCTCCGGCTTTATTTATGACGTGGTCAAGAAAGAATCCCGCCAATTCCTCTTGAATTGCTCGTATGCGATCATGTGGTAGGAGTTCATCCCACATCTGCCACGTCTAATTTGAAGAAGGGGGTTAATACATATATATGAATGAAACTCAACACAAATCATGGTAATAAAATAAAATTGTGAATATTATTGCTTACGCACTTGAAATTGTTTTTCAGAGTAGCCCCGCTTAGGGGTCGTCGCGTTGTAGATGAACTCGCAAACGTAGTATCCACAAAAATTATTCCCTTTTTCCTGCCACAAGCACTTTACGAGAAATAGAGTTCAATCAAATTGATAATCAAGCATGATAAATGGTATTGATGTAACTAGATTCAATGGGAGATGCGCGGAACTAGCTAGTAGTACTTACTTTCGGGTGTGTAAATCGCAGCTCCCTCGGCAGTGCCGGAACAATTGCGGTGAACTCTTTCCAAACCCTGCCAGACAAAGAAAATAATTACTTGATATCAGGAAATGAACAAAGTTGCCGATATGATGCGATAATGATCGATTGAACTTACTTCTGGAGCATTTCAGTCATGTCCGCATATTCCTGGGGATCTTTTCATTTCGAGTCTAAGACGATTACTACTCCCCGCTCAAGCTTAATCTCTAGCAGAATATAGTGGAACCTGCGCACGCATGCATAACTCATCAATTACATTACTATAACCTCGAGTAATAAGGGAAACCGAATATGCACAAGACAGTAACACTCACTTGAAGTTGTAAGGAAAGAGTATTGTCCCTTTGTTTTGATTTTTAAGCAACGATTGTAGCAAGTTGTCCTCGGTTTGTGTGACATTGTTTTTAACCGTAAACTCATGTATGATATTTGGGTTAATGAACCCAATGTCATACATTTGTGCTTTTCTGCATTCGACGATCTTCAATCTGCATAATATAGTGAGGATAATTATATATACATGCAATGAAAGAGCTGAGCTATATATATAGAGAGACTTAATTACAGAAGTAGTACTTACAGACAGTAGCAAGTCACGATTGTTTTGTCGAGGGCCTTTTGATTGTATAACTGGAATATCTCCTCAAATTCAACATTCAACAGATCCATTCCAACGAGGTCGTGCTCCTCTTTAATTCTCAGCGTCAAAGTATCCCTCCCAGACTCCCGGCAGGTTTTCATGTACCATTCATGCAATGTTCGCATCATCGTTGTTAGAGGAGGATGATCAGGTTTGACGAGAGGCCGCCCGTACCGGTAACTGAATTCGTCCACCTCCAACGGCTCAAACTGTACATCATCGCTCAGGTAATCACCAGGATTGGTACCGGGCACCATCCCCGGATGATTAGCGACGATATCGCTAGACACCTTGAGCGGGGGGCACGATTGGTTCGCCTGTTCGCCGAGCTGGGGGATTTTTTTCCCACTTCTTCGTTTTGCTAACCTTGCATCACTGGAAGTACTTCCCGACCGCCGCGCGTCTTGATATGTCTTTTTAACATAGCGGTCAAAGTTGGAATCCGGCGGAGGCGGTGGTGGTCGCTTCAGGGCATTGATAGTGCGCATCACTTTCACCGGATCTAGCTTCTCCTTCGGAGGTGGAGTTTTCTTTGCAAAATGGGCCGTCAATTCGGCCTGACATATCTCCTCGTTTTCAGATTCGGTCCTCTCATATGGTAACTTTTCCAGAGGCTTGAGAGATGGACCGTATCTGTAATCCCTCCCGCCTCTTCTTGTACTGCTAGCCGCCGGAGCGGCGGCGTCTCTCTTCTGTCGTTGCTTACGAGGCGGAGAAGGAGGCGGAGTGCTCCGACGTGCCGGAGGAGCCGGAGCGGCGGCGTCTGTCTTCCGTCGTTGCCGACGAGGCTGAGGAGGAGGCGTACTGCTCCGACGTGCCGGAGTAGGCGAAGGAGGAGGCGGAGTGCCCTCACGCGTCGGATGAGCTGGAGAAGGAGGCGGGGTGCCCTGATCACTCGCCGGAGGAGGAGGAGGAGGAGGAGGCGGAGTGCCCTGACTCGCCGGAGGAGGAGGAGGAGGCGGATGTGTCCAGTTTGGAAGCTTGATGTACTCCTTCTGCCATAGACATGTACTCTTCAGGGCACGACCCAGCCGATTCTCCCCTTCACCTGTAGAGTGGTGAAGCTCGAGCTCCTCAAATTCCTTCATTACTTCATCGACCATCACAACAGCATAGCCATGTGGAATCGGACGGCAGTGAAAAGTTCCGTTGGGTTGAGGAGGTGCAACAGAGCCGACAGCCGCCAATAAAGTGAGGTTCTGGCATTTCGTCATAAGATTGCAATGTTGAGCCTCCGTGATAGTATCCACGGGGTAGCTAGGAGACGTGAAGTCAGGCTGAAGGGGCTCCGTGGAAGCGACGCTGCTTCTCCGCTGAGATGGCGGGGTAGCTTCGTGCCGCTGAGATGGTTGGCCGGCAGCTCGCTGGCTCTCAGCTTCCTCTAGCTTTTGTAGTCTTGCATTGAGCTTCTGAATTTCGCTTAGCTCCGCTTTCCTCTTTCTCTCCCGGCTTCTATAACCGCCTGCGTCGGGAAACCCAACCTTCCACGGAACGGAGCCTGGTGTGCCTCGTGTTCGTCCAGGGTGCTCAGCATTCCCTAGGGCCTCAGTCAACTCGTCCTTCTCTCTGTCGGGAATGAACGTCCCTTCCTGCGCTGCGGTGATATACTCCTGAAGCTTGTTCATGGGTATTGCAAGTTGCTCGTTCGTCCAACGACACTTCCCTGTTTCAGGCTCCAAAGTTCCCCCAACCCCGAAGAACCAAGTCCTTGAACGGTCTGGCCAGTTCAATGTCTGTGGTACGATGTTTTTAGTAATCAGGTCATTCTCAGCTTTGTCCCACAACGGCCGGGCTTTGAGGTAGCTACCTGACCCCGTGTGATGGTGATACTGCTTCTTTGCAGCATTGGTCTTCTTTGTCTCTGACATTTTAATACTCTTGTCCGATGTCTTGTAGGCCACAAATGCGGGCCAGTGATCTCTTATCTTCTCAAATCGGCCGGTGAATACTGGAGTCTTCCCTTTGTCGACAAACTTTGATTTCAACTCATTCTTCCACCTCCTGAATAGATCTGCCATCTTCTTAAGAGCACACGCCTTGACCAGTGGCTCTATAACTGGCTTATTCGGATCCTCCTCTGGCGGTAGGATGAAATTTGCCTTCAGCGCGGTCCAAAGATCATCTTTCTGTCTATCGGTGACATAATCAGCTTCAGGGGCGCCGTCCTTAGGCTTATTCCATTGCTTGATGCTGATCGGGATGTCGTCCCTAACAATAGCTCCGCACTGAGCAGAAAATGCATCCTTGGTCCGCTTGGGTTCAATCGGATGGCCATCGTGCGCGACTGCTATGATCGTGAACCTTTCATCCTTGCGCAACCTCTTCTTCGGGCCTCGTCTCGTTACCGAAGTTTGGCTCGATCCGGAGGGCTATAAAAGAAGAAAGAAGAGTTAATTAATATATGTACATACCAAAACAATTAATGCATCAATTAGCTGGTCAGCACAGTCTTAATTAATATATATACCTCGCCGGACTTTGCAACAGCTCCCTCCTCCGTTCGGTCACCGGAGCCGTCATCATGGTCTCCTTCTTCCTCCGGCATTCGGTCACCGGAGCCATCATGATCATGTCCTTCCTCCTCCATTGTTCGATCACCGGAGCCGTCATCCTCTCCTTCCAGACCATCGGTGTCGTTGAGATACGACAAGATATCACGTCCGCCGCCGTGGATTATGTCCCCCAACAACTGTTCTTGTTCCAAGTCTCTTGGATCCATAGTTTCTGCAAATATTACAACATGACAATTAATATACAAACATGAATGTCCGACGTCCGGACCACCTCTCTCATGAATGTCCGACGTCCGGTTTGGGGTGGCCTCGACAACACTTCTAGGGTAGGGACGGGAGGGGGTAGGAGATCGACAACGCTCTTTCTTCTAGGGTTTGGGTGGCCTCGAGAGTTTATCGGGTAGGGACGGGAGGGGGTAGGAGATCGACAATGCTCTTTCTTCTAGGGTTTGGGTGGCCTCGAGAGTTTATCGGGTAGGGACGGGAGGGGGTAGGAGATCGACAACGCTCTTTCTTCTAGGGTTTGGGTGGCCTCGAGAGTTTATTGGGTAGGGACGGGAGGGGGTAGGAGATCGACAACGCTCTTTCTTCTAGGGTTTGGGTGGCCTCGAGAGTTTATCGGGTAGGGACGGGAGGGGGTAGGAGATCGACAACGCTCTTTCTTCTTTTGCACATCCATAATGGGGGCATTCTTGCTAAATCTATATTACCGGAGTTTTCTGTATGAATTTTTATTCTAGGGTTTGGGTGGCCTCGAGAGTTGGTCGCCCGGTATATCGAGAGGGGGGGTGAACATTTTACCTTAGTAACTTAGAAAAAAAATGTTATCGGGGAGGGGGTATATCGACCCCCCCTCCCCCCTCATGTCGAAGTTATCAGGGAGGGGGTATATCGACAACGACATACATTCCGGATAACATATACACACATATACACACATATACATGAACATATATACATATACATGAAAAAACATATACATGACTTTTTACATGAACATATACACACATATACATGAACATATATACATATACATGAAAAAAACATATACATGACTTTTTACATGAACATATACACACATATACATGAACATATACATATACATGAAAAAAAACATATACATGGCCGGAAAGGGGGGGGGGCTCACTGGGGTGGGCGGCGATGGCTGGAGGCCGGCGACGAGGACGGCAGGCTCGGGGCGGCACGCGGTGACGGGGAAGAGGACGGCGGGCGCTCGGGGAGGCGACGACGACGAGGGCGGCGGGCTCGGGGAGGCGACGACGCGGCGACGGGGAGGCAACGGCGACGACTGGGACGGCGGGCTCGGGGAGGCGACGACGACGAGGACGGCGGGCTCGGCGACGGCGACGACGCGGCGACGTCGGGGAGGCGACGGCGACGACGGGGACGGCGGGCTCGGGGAGGCGACGACGACGAGGACGGCGGGCTCGGCGACGGCGACGACGCGGCGACGGGGAGGCGACGGCGACGACGAGGACGGCAGGCTCGGGGAGGCGACGACGCGGCGACGGGGACGGCGGAATCGGGGAGGCGGACTCGGGACAACTGGTAGATGAAAACCTGAAATTTTCCAAGGGTTTTCTTATATACAAGAAGCATTGGTCCCGGTTGGTGGCACCAACCGGGACCAATGCCCACCTTTAGTCCCGGTTGGTGCCACCAACCGGGACCAAAGGTCTCTTTTCAGCAGCCCAAAGGGCGGGAAGCAGAGACCTTTGGTCCCGGTTGGTTCCACCAACCGGGACCAAAGGTAGGCATTGGTCCCGCTTGGTGGCACAAACCGGGACCAAAGGTGCGCATTGGTCCCGGTTGGTGCCACCAACCGGGACCAATGGCCTTGCACAGCGGCGTAGTGGTGGGAGTTTAGTCCCACCTCGCTAGTTGAGAGCGCCGAGCACCTGTTTATAAGGTCCGCTGCCTCTTCCCTCTCGAACTCCTCTGAACTGCAGGCCTATGGGCCTAATCTGACACTGCTTTGCCTGTGGGCCTACTGGGCCTTCTGCGGGCCTGAATCCTGGCCCAACTATCTTAGTTTCTAGTCGTATTCAGGCTGTGGTGGCCCAGTAGGTGGCATTTTTTTTTTCTGTTTATTTGTTTTCTTTTTTGCTTTTTTTCCAGTTTTCGAGTGATTCTTTTTGCTGTTAGGTCACAAAATTATAGACTTTCTGTTAGTGCCATTAATTTTCATATTTGAATAGTTTAAATTTGAATTCTTTTAAATTTGTGTGAATAACTTTACTATAAAAATAGATTTTGGAGTGATTCTTTTTCCTGCTATTTAATATTATTGTGTTTTATCATTATATTAAATTTGGTAATTTTTAGGTTATTTTCAATGTCTGTTTTAATCAAGAACATATTTTGTTATTTTAGTTTGCTGTTAAAGTTTGTAACTAAAAATTTCTTTATGAAAATTCTTTTTGCCGTTAATGTTTTGAACAGAAGTTGCATAAATTTTATATAATTTTAGTTTAAAAAATACTAGAGGTTTATAAAAGCTTTTTAGTTGATTCCTTTTGCTATTAGAGTTTTATAAAAGCACTACAAATGAACTCTGAAAAGCTTGAAAGTTCGCATGGTATCATCATTTCACCCACATAGCATGTGCTAAAAAGTTGAGAGGGTTACGGCAAAAACTGGATGCACTTCGTGTACAAAACGGGCAATCTCTTTCGAAGTATCAGGGTTTCGAACGAAAACTCATCTATTACAAAGGGATTTCATTTTTTTGAACTTATTTGAACTCCAGACTTTTTGTGTGTTCAAAATGCACCATTCGAAGCCACATCATCAAATTTTAACCCTTTCTGACTTCATTTGTTATTTTTCATGCATTTACTGATTTTTTTGAGCTAAATGACCCTGAAATTGAAAAGCACTACAAATGAACTCTGAAAAGCTTGAAAGTTGGCATGGTATCATCATTTCACCCACATAGCATGTGCTAAAAAGTTGAGAGGGTTACGGCAAAAACTGGATGCACTTCGTGTACAAAACGGGCAATCTCTTTCGAAGTATCAGGGTTTCGAACGAAAACTCATCTGTTACAAAAGGGATTTAATTTTTTTGAACTCCAGACTTTTTGTGTGTTCAAAATGCACCATTCGAAGCCACATCATCAAATTTTAACCCTTTCTGACTTCATTTGTTATTTTTCATGCATTTAATGATTTTTTTGAGCTAAATGACCCTGAAATTGAAAAGCACTTCAAATGAACTCTGAAAAGGTTGAAAGTTGGCATGGTATCATCATTTCACCCACATAGCATGTGCTAAAAAGTTGAGAGGGTTATGGCAAAAACTGGATGCACTTCGTG
The DNA here is from genome assembly GCA_039707655.1 of Elymus sibiricus. NCBI lineage: Eukaryota > Viridiplantae > Streptophyta > Magnoliopsida > Poales > Poaceae > Elymus > Elymus sibiricus. The sequence goes on from CM077663.1 coordinate 90,156,266, forward strand.
TACAAAACGGACAATCTCTTTTGAAGTATCAGGGTTTCGGACGAAAACTCATCTGTTACAAAGGGATTTCATTTTTTGAACTTATTTGAACTCCATACTTTTTGTGTGTTCAAAATGCACCATTCGAAGCCACATCATCAATTTTCAACCCTTTCTGACTTCATTTGGTATTTTTCATGCATTTACTGATTTTTTTGAGCTAAATGACCCTGAAATTGAAAAGCACTTCAAATGAACTCTGAAAAGGTTGAAAGTTGGCATGATATCATCATTTCACCCACATAGCATGTGCTAAAAAGTTGAGTGGGTTACGGCAAAAACTGGATGCACTTCGTGTACAAAACGGACAATCTCTTTCGAAGTATCAGGGTTTCGGACGAAAACTCATCTGTTACAAAGGGATGTCATTTTTTTGAACTTATTTGAACTCCATACTTTTTGTGTGTTCAAAATGCACCATTCAAAGCCACATCATCAATTTTCAACCCTTTCTGACTTCATTTGGTATTTTTCATGCACTTACTGATTTTTTTGAGCTAAATAACACTGAAATTGAAAAGCACTTCAAATGAACTCTGAAAAGGTTGAAAGTTGGCATGGTATCATCATTTCACCCACATAGCATGTGCTAAAAAGTTGAGTGGGTTACGGCAAAAACTGGATGCACTTCGTGTACAAAATGGACAATCTCTTTCGAAGTATCAGGCTTTCGGACGAAAACTCATCTGTTACAAAGGGATTTCATTTTTTTGAACTTATTTGAACTCCATACTTTTTGTGTGTTCAAAATGCACCATTCAAAGCCACATCATCAATTTTCAACCCTTTCTGACTTCATTTGGTATTTTTCATGCACTTACTGATTTTTTGAGCTAAATAACCCTGAAATTGAAAAGCACTTCAAATGAACTCTGAAAAGGTTGAATGTTGCATGGTATCATCATTTCACCCACATAGCATGTGCTAAAAAGTTGAGTGGGTTACGGCAAAAACTGGATGCACTTCGTGTACAAAATAGACAATCTCTTTCGAAGTATCAGACTTTCGGACGAAAACTCATCTGTTACAAAGGGATTTCATTTTTTTGAACTTATTTGAACTCCATACTTTTTGTGTGTTCAAAATGCACCATTCAAAGCCACATCATCAATTTTCAACCCTTTCTGACTTCATTTGGTATTTTTCATGCACTTACTGATTTTTTTGAGCTAAATAACCCTGAAATTGAAAAGCACTTCAAATGAACTCGTACCCTTTGTAAGTCATTACAGTCGAACATGGTCCCCTGGCCAACGAGTACAGCTCATCAGAAACAGTGTTGTCACGCATGAGACGTGTTTGCAACCAACTGCCGAAAGTCCTGATGTGTTCACATGTAATCCAGTCGTCACACTGCTCCGGGTGTTTGGAGCGCAGAATATTCTTGTGTTCATCGACATACGGGGTCACCAAGGTAGAATTCTATAAAATTGTGTAGTGTGCTTGAGACCAAGAATGGCCGTCCCTACATATTATTGAGTCCTCTCCTAGCGTGCCTTTTCCAGTCAGTCTCCCCTCATACCGCCATTGAGGGAGACCAATCTTCTTAAGGTCAGGAATGAAGTCAACACAAAACCCAATGACATCCTCTGTTTGATGGCCCATGGAGATGCTTGCTTCTGGCCTAGCGCGGTTACGAACATATTTCTTTAAGACTCCCATGAACCTCTCAAAGGGGAACATATTGTGTAGAAATACAGGGCCCAGAACGACAATCTCGTCGACTAGATGAACTAGAACGTGCGTCATGATATTGAAGAAGGACGGTGAGAACACCAGCTCGAAACTAATAAGACATTGCACCAAATCACTCCTTAACCTTGGCAGGATTTCTGGATCGATCACCTTCTGAGAGATTGCATTGAGGAATGCACATAGCTTCACAATGGCTAATCGAACGTTTTTCGGTAGAAGCCCCCTCAATGCAACCGGAAGCAGTTGCGTCATAACGTTCATACATAGTTCTCATTATTGAACAACATATAGCTCTCTAGAGCATCTAATTAAAACATACATTGAAACTATAAAATTTAAATGCAACAACAAATACGATCAGAACCGCAACTAAGGTACCAATTGATCCAACAGCATAATGATACCAAGCCTCAGTATGAATGACATATTTTCTAATCTTTCTAATCTTCAAGCGCATTGCATCCATCTTGATCTTGTGATCGTCGACGCCATCGGCAACATGCAACTCCAGCTTCATCTTCTCCTCTTTCAAGTAATTGTTTTCTTTTTCAACCAAATTTAACTTCTCGACAAGAATTTCTATGTCGGTTGGAATTTCCGGTTCACATACCTCCTAGATTAAAAAATCTATGTCACGTTGGTCGGCATAATTGTCATAAACACTAAATAAAACAAATAGTTATAAAAGATAATATATACCACATCCGAATCATAGACCGGACGAGGGCCGACGTGGGCGGATACCATGACCATGGCACTATATAATAACAAACAATAATAAAAGTAAGAAAATTACCAAGTATCTATCTAAATGATACAAGTAAGAACTTTTTTCTTTTAGAAAGAAGATAAGAAGAAGAGGCTAACCACGGTGGTGCCGGCGCCGAGATGGACGCGGGCGATCGACGGCGGTGAGGACGGGGACGACAGGACGGACCGCCAAACCTAAACAAATCTTGAGAAAAAATGGAGCTTGGACAAGGAGTTCGAGAGGAGAAAGCTTAAGTGTGGCTCGGGCATTTCATCGAACACCTCATGTGCATAGGAGGTGAGCTAGAGCACCACAAAGCTCTCCCCTCGCCGGCCAAAAAAATAGAGCAGTGTGGAGTGCTCTGCTCGCTGGCGGGGGGGGGGGTATATATAGGCATCTCATTGGTCCCGGTTCGTGGCTGGAACCGGGACTAAAGGACCCCCTTTGGTCCCGGTTCCATCCACGAACCGGGACCAATGGTTGTTGGCCAGGAGCGACCCCCATTGGTCCCGGTTCGTGTCTGGAACCGGGACCAAAGGTTCCAGACGAACCGGGACCAATGCCCCACAAGGCCCGGCCGGCCCCCTGGCCTCACGAACCGGGACCGTTGCCCCCATTGGTCCCGGTTCGTGACTGAACCGGGACTAATGGGCTGGCCCGGCCTGGACCAATGCCCTGTTATGTACTAGTGATGTTAGGAGTAGTAAGGTTTGTTGTTATGATTATTGGAAAGTTCAAATCTTTGCATGAGTTCTTATAGAATTTATTGTACGTTGTGTTGTTATAATTTTTTAGGGATGGGAAGAACATGTGCTTATGTTCATCACGTGGATAAGGACGCCTTTTTGAAATGCAATATTGACCCAGACCCGGATGAGCTAGACATGGTGTTTGAGTGTAGTCCTAGTTATGCCGAGCTGTTGGAACAAGTGAGAAAAGATTTGAATTGGATGGACCCAAGTGATGTTATTGAGTTTGATGGAAGGCATAATGTGGGATTTGGAATGCACATTCATTGGAAGACCATGTGTGTGAACTCCGAGCAACGTTGGGTTGCATACGAGGAGATGGTGGATACCATTGTTCCAAGATGAAGCATTGCCAGAGGAGAATAATGAGTATGAGGATGATGATAGTGATGATGTTCTCTATGACAACAATGTTGGTGATTTGGACAAATATTTGCTGCAAGAGACCATGGACCAATCCATCCCGTATTCCCGTGGCTATGCATCGGAGTCGGATGACGATGATCCGGATGAAGAAGTGGATGAGGAGGGGTTCATGACCAAGGAGGCCGAATCTTTCGAGAAGGTATTACGGTGGGATCATCGGATACCATTGTTCAAGGATCTTAGGCTTGCGGATGAAGCCGTGGTTGACGGCGGCAAAGGCATATTGCTTGGAGTTAGGCAAACTTCTCACCTGGACCCACCTGGGAAGAACGGTATTTCTAAAGGGTCGAAGTTCGAAACATTGTTGGAATTGAAGATGTGGTTGGATGACTATTCGGTCACGCATCATCGTCCACACAAAGTTGTTCAGTCAAACGTGAAGGTGCGTTACACGGTTGCATGTGAGAAAGAAGGATGTCCATGGATTGTGCGTGCAAGACCATGGAAAGGAGGTCCCGGATGGCACATAGTGAGTTGTGTACCATGTCACTTGTGTCGAGGCAACATGGTTGATGGCGATGGTGTGTCCCAAAACCATAGACAATTCACCTCCGAGTTCATCGCTTACCGGCTTTCAAAATCCATCTCCTCACTTCCAACAATGAGCATAAAGAGCGTACAAGACCTTGTGAAAGCCCTCTTTCACTACGAGGTGAAATATGGTAAGGCATGGAAGGCGAAGCAAGCCGCATTCAAGATATTGTATGGTGATTGGGAGCAAGAATACAACCGACTCCCTAGGTTGTTGGGAGCTATGGCCGCCACAACCCCGGGTATGGTTCATGTGGTCGAGCCGTATGGTAAAAAAACAAGGATTTACAACGGAAGGACGGTCAGAGTGTTTGGTCGTGCTTTTTGGGCTTTTGAGCAATGCGTGAGGGCTTTCCAACACTGCCGGCCGGTCATCTCCATCGATGGCACATTTTTGACCGGACAATTTAAGGGAACTCTTTTGGTTGCAATAGGGAATGATGCCAATAACCGGTTGGTGCCTTTGGCTTTTGCTTTGGTTGAGGCGGAGAACAATGATAACTGGGAGTGGTTCTTGCGTCTGTTGAGAACGTTAACGAAGGTGTTACCGGCCGAAAGGGAGATTTGTGTCATATCGGATCGCCATCAAGGAATTCTTAACGCGGTTGACATTCACATTCCCGGGCATGCTCCTTTGCACCATCGATGGTGCATGAGTCATTTTTTCTCAAACTTCTATCGGGCATGTGGTAGCAAGGAGACGGATGATCTTCAAGATTGTTGTCAAGCTTATTCCGACAAACGTTTTGCAAGATTGTACAACGCTTTGGTCGCTCAGAGAAAACTTGATCCAGGAGGTCTTGATTTCCTCAATAGGCACATTCAACTTAGGCCAAAGTGGGCACGAGCTTATGATGAAGACGGCCGAAGATACGGTCAAATGACAAGCAACATGGCCGAATGTTTCAACCGGGCGCTCAAGGGTGTGCGTTCATTGCCCGTCACGGCAATAGTTCAATACATATTCGACAAGTTGAGAGCATACTTTATAAAGTACTCAATTGAAACGGATAAGCAGATTGCGAGAGAGAACAAGCACAAGTACAAGTACAAGTTCCCACCAAGGATTGATGAATGGATGGAATTTCAATCACGGAAGGCGGACTCCCAACAAGCTACATTATACAATAATGAGGATTGGATGTACCAAGTGGATGATCCCGGAGGAACCACAAACGATGACCACCAACACGGAAACCGGTCGTTCAAGGTTTCTCTTTTACAGTGTGATTGCTCTTGCGGGAGGCCTAGGTTGGTTCATCTCGCATGCTCGCACTTGTACACGGCGGCTCGCACTAGGAATGTAGACGTCAACCATCTGCTTACCATGAGGGAGTCCGAGTTCTCTATCATGACCACGAAGCATACATGGGCTCCTAGATTTGAACCTTACTTTGACCAATCACAGTGGCCGGAGTATCATGGACTTCAACTATGGCCCGACCCGGAATGGAAGGTGGTTAAACGTGGAAGACGAAAGACAAAGCGTCTTAGAGGAGACATGGATGGATGGGGTCGTGGTGGTTGCCGAGAAATGTGCAACAACCAATTCCAAGAGACTACTGAGCGATCCCATTGTGGAGTTTGCGGTGGTAGAGGGCACAACACAAAAACTTGTGGCAAGGCAAAGAAGTTCAGAAAAAATGAATCAAAGACAAGCCAACCAAGTAGTAGCCAACAAGTTCCTAGACAACAATTTGGTAGCCACGCAAGCAGTAGCCAAGCAGGTCCTAGCCAACAATTTGGTAGCCAACAATACGCTAGCCAACCAAGTAGTAGCCAACAAGGTCCTAGCCAAGAATTTGCTAGCCAAGCAAGTACTAGCCAACTAATTAGTAGCCAGCAAGGTCCTAATAACCAACAAAGAGGGAGCCGACTTGGACTTACAAGGGGTCGTGGTCATGGTAGAGGTGCTGGTGGTAGAGCTCATGGTGGTGCTAGAGGTGCTGGTGGTAGAGCTCGTGATGGTGCTAGAGGTGCTGGTGGTGGAGGCGGTGTTGGTGAGACTAGGATTGGTATGCGTGGATACCTACGAGGACCATTTCCGTATGTCACTATTATTCACTTACCTTTTCATGTTGTTTTTAATGCTCACTTCTTTATTTATGATAATATTGTTTTTTCTCATGGCTAACTATTATCTTCCTATTTGTTTGTAGGTATGGCGGCGTCTCAACCCAACAAGGCAACAACGGAGTGGGTGGAGGAGAAGGATGCGGTCGGTGAGGAGTCAGGGTTGTGGGAGAGGGCTGCAAATAAGTTGAGAGAGGAGGATGCAGCCAAAGCAGAGAGGAAGAAGCGAGAGGCAGAAGAAGCGGAGATCAAGGACCGCATACGAATGCAGATTGAGTATTCTGCGTACCAAGCCAAGTTGAAGAACGACTACAAGAAGATGAATGAGAAACGTCAAAAGGATTTTGATGCGGGGTGCCACAAGAGGTGGGCAGAGGAGGCCGCAAAGAAAGAGTGGGAGCATCAATACTTCATGCAAAGGGTGATACAAGAGGCTTCAAAGATGCGCAAAAGGGAGGAGGAGGAGGAAGAAGAGAGGAAGAAGAAGAAGGGAAAGGGTCCTTGCTCTACACAATAGAGCATTGTGCCTCTTGTCTTCATGCGTGCTTTAACCTTTGAACCTCTTGTGTTGTCAAAACTTGTCGTCTTGCGCGCTTTGCTATTTGGAACTTGTCGTCCCATGAACTTTGAACAACCATCATGAAACTCTTCTATGTGTACTCCTCTATGTTATGGACACATTTAAACTGTGATGTGCTAGTGTTGTTTGCTTATGGACTTCCATCTTGTGATGTTGTGCTCAATTGTTAGTGTTGTTTGCACCTCAAAACAGTTATTAACTACAGGATTTTGTGAAAATTTGTCAGTGTGGCGCCTTAGAGTCAGGCGCCACACTAGACAGTGTAGCATCCTTAGGACATTGCGCAAAGTTGGCTACGATATAAGTGAAAGGAGCGCCGGCGGGGACTTTGTCTTTCTTATCTCCCTCTCCTGGTTCCGGCTCTGCATGAGACATACCAATAAGGGCCTCCATTTGTTGGTGCCATCCCTCAGAATCAGTGCTCATACAAAGAGGCTTCCCCTCTATTGGAAGTGCGGTGAACATGGAAACACCCTGAAGAGTCATGGTCATCTCTCCGGTCCGGAGATGGAAAGTATGGGTCTCCGGCCTCCACCGATCCGTAAGTGCAGTGATTGCCGCAGCGTTCAGGTTGGGCGTTGACCGGCTCACAAGCTGAATGAAAGGAAGGAGTCTCGTCTTCTCGATGTACGGTGTGTACCGCTCATCGTACGGCATGGAAGTCGACGCCCCGTGAGACCGAATCTTCAGGGGCATAAGGTTCTGCAAACATAGAAGTGATATGATTACAGTTTCATCTTTTCAAATAAACACAAGATATAAACTACCAACTAGTATGCTATCATTACCATTTCTTCACCGATATCAAATAGGCCCGGTGTTCAACGTCATAGTAATCATCCAAAAGCCACACCATCCTACATATTTCAAGATAATTATATGAGTTATACAATACAATTCATCTCAACAAATAATCATCTAATATATATTCATCTAAACAATCATACATATGTTCCAAAAAATGGTACCACAAATGAACAAATCATATAGGAATACTCCTCTAGGAATTTACATACTCATTTGAATAATCATCTACTACTAATCATTCAAATACTCATATAACAATTTAAATACTCATCTAGCAATTAAAAAATCAACAACACTAGGGTTCCACAAATATTAAAAATTTCGAATCCTAAATACTCATCTACTCATCTACGAATCCTAAATACTCACCTACTCATCTAGGAATCCTAAATCACACCTAACTTCTCATATAAATGTCGAATCAAAGCAAAACAAGGCTCTCATCCTAACTTACACAAATCAGCAAAAGATGCAATATTCTTTGGATAGAAAGATGGAGAATGGAGGAGTTTACCTTCTAGAACGTTTTGGGGAAGAAATCCACGGAAAAAAATCCACAGATCTGACAGATTTTGGAGAGGGGATAGCGAGGAGGAGAGAAGGGAGCCGCGGCCGCCACCCCTCTGCAAGTGCAATGTGGGATGGGGGTGGGGGGAGGGTCGGGCCGCGGCTGGTTAACATGATGTGTGGCGCCTAAGGGCTAGGCGCCACACATTAAAGGTGCGGTGCCTTTCCCTAAGGCACCACACTGCGGGGGTGGGGTCGGCCCATGCCACGGGGCGCCACCATGGCAGGATGTGTGGCGCCTAGCACGCAGGCGTCACACAGTGTAGTGTGGCGCCTTCGTGTCGGGCACCACACGAAAAGGTTATGCTAGTGAATTTTTTTTGTACACGGTTCACTTTGTGATTTTTTTGCGTCTTTAGGTCAGATTTGTCTATTTTGCCGATCTTCAGCCTCCTGTAAAGCAAGTACCCCTTGGAGTGAAATTTCCTTGTTGTTTGTGTGAGAGTGTAACCCATGAAACTTAATGTGAAAAGGCTGGTCCCACCATCTATCAGCCCAAAACATTGTGGTATAACCTGCACTAGTTTTGCATATGGCCAATTATTTGTAAATGGGCAAAAAAATTAAGACAAATTTCTAACAAAAAGAGCCCACCATTTTGTCACCAGGCAAGGTCATGGTGAACAATTCAAAGAAGAAGCCTGTTAGTCAATGAAAGTCCAAGGAAATTGCTAGTGCATACACGTGGTGGTGGATTGATGAGCGCGTAAGACTAATTGAGAGTGACTAGGCAGAGACGATTTTAAACAATGCATAGTACGTACGTTTGAGCAAGAGCGACTAGAGATATGATTTTAAACAATGCATAGTACGTTTGAGCAACAAGGACTATAGACAGTTTTTTTATCAAGCATGGTAATGTGCAATCGATGGATCCATATATAGTTCCCATGCCATAGTCCCATCGTCCGACACAGCTAGCGTTCACGACGAGCACAACTGGTGGCGCAACTCACTCTTCCTTTTGCTTTCTATTTTCAATCCGATGTCTACTTCGAACGCATTTCTGCAATCACAGTTCTGAAAAGTAAATGCATATGATATGATTGTGTACTCTCATTGCGAAAATCAACAATATATGTGAGTTTACTGGCATATCATATTATGAAATTGCAAATTCTTAAATGCATTATAAATGGTTATGTGTAGCCTTCTAAAATTGAAGTATTGAGTTAACCTGCTTCCGAAATGAAATATGTTTGACACTGCACTGGACAATGTTTGAAAAGATTGTGAAATACAATGTTTCAATTCAGTTTGGTTTGTTTGAAATTGGTATGACATGGTTCTGAAATGAAGTTTGGATGCAACTTCACAAAAATTGCAAAAGACTAAAATAGGCTTGAAATGGTTGTGAAACTACAATGAAACAAATTGTAGTGGAAGTGCTTTACTGAAGATACACTGAAACAAAATGTGAATTGTATCCCCATAAGAAATGTGAACTGTATCTGGAATTGGAGATCGTAATGAAATCCACTAAATTTGAGATTGAATGAGTTGTAAAATTGCTAAAATGGCTCTAACATCTTTCTAAATTTAGTGTTTCAAAACTTACTGAAATGCCTCTTAAAGTTGAGCTGCATTATTTGAAATCGCACTGAAATTCATGTTTACAAAAATAATTCACTAAAATCGTGTTTGCAAAATTTAAAATTGCACTCAAATCATCTTTAAAAGTATTATAGTGCATTGAAATAATGTTTACATAATTTGCAATTGCACCAAATCACTTTTACTTGCCTTTGGGTCACATGCATCTCCCTCCGGCTGCGCTATATGGTTATTTGATAGACATTTTAGGATTTAGGTTCAATATATAGAGTTGATGACCAAAGCACGAGGATATGTCCTTGTGGTAGGCCCACGCGTCCAGGGGTACGCACGAGGGGGTGTGGGCCTCTCCGAGCTCCTTGGGCTAGCTCCTTCCGCGGACCTTCATCTTTTGGAAAGTTAGGATTGCCTTTGTTCATCTTATTTGCGTTCTAGACTATTTCTAAAAGCACTTACATAAAAACATACAAATCTTCCCTCTAGCAATTTAGAATGCTAGTCAAAAATTATAAAATATTGTATAAAATAATAAGAATACATATATAAACTTCAGAAGTTATCAATACATTTAAGATGTATAAACTTTGGCCAAGTAGCCGTGACAAAGGGTATCCCAGACTCACTCTGATGCCATCGGTGTGGTATCGACGAGATAGCCGTCAACAGAGTTGGAGAAGAAAAATAGTTCGCATCAATATTACATTCCAAATCATTTTGGTGTTATTTGGGATGTACTCTCTCCGTTTGGGTGTATAAAGAACACATGAATTATATATAATAAATACTTTAACCAATAATTTGATTAATAAAACATTAGTTATATGCCACAAAAATTATAACACGGGAAACTTCTTTTGAATGTGACTCAAATTATATGCTTTGTGTGGAATATAACTAGCATTTTGTTAACTTCATGATCAAAAAGTTCTTTAAACTATATTATATCGGCATATTGTTACAAGAATGTTTTGCAATATATCACAATGAAAGTTGAAAATACAAATGATTTGTTGTTTCCGATTATTATATAATTGTAAACTATTTAATAAATATAAAGAACATAATGTAATGAAAATTATCATGCATGTGTTGCATGTTGTGGTAGCATTTGTCCTATGCATGCATGGTTGCATGTTGAGGTGATCAATTTTTCATGCATGTTGCAAGATGATGTGACATTTTGCATGCTGAGAGAAATAGGTTAGTGGGGCTATATACATGCATGGTTGCATGTCGAGGTGAACATTTTCTCATGCGTGTGCATGATGAGGTGGTATGCTTGCATGTTGAAAGAAATAGGTTAGTGGAGACTGGTTTTTTAGATATACTAGATGCTAGAATGATAAAAAACTTCCCACCTCTTATTTGATTTTTTCACTATTTTGATGATACCCTACACATTCTTACATATAAATATTTTGCAATATATTTGATTATATGTAACAAATATTTCAAGTAATAATTATCATAAATAATACTAAAAACACAAATGTTTGATTATGTTTTATTATTGTATATAGTTATAAATTACTTATTAAATGTAAATGCTGTAACATAATGAAAATTCGTATGTACTCCCTCCGTAAAGAAATATAAGAGCGTTTAGATCATTAAAGATTTAGTGATCTAAATGCTCTTATATATTTCTTTCCAAAGGGAGTATGTTTGTATGTTGAGATGTGCCTTTTCTTATGCATGATTGCAGGTCGAGATGTTTCTTTTCCATGAATGCTCGCATGTTGAGATATAGTATATAATCCAAAGGGACCGAGTAAAATTGACATGGGTCTCCGAGCGTGATGCATGATTATTTGGGTAGGAGAATTATGTCCCACGATCATTTTTCATGCATGTTGCTGGGTGAGTGGGAGAATTATGTCCTCCTTTTCTTCTTAGAGTAAACATGCATGCATAATGCATATACCGTTGTTGCCATTGACAGAGTCAGACAACACCGAATTAATTTAGTTAGTTGCCACATCTTACAACTGTCTACCTAGTCGTGAATTATGACTTTGTCATGAGTGGGTTGTTATAACACTAGCTTAATAACGAGGTTAATAGTAAGCGCGAGATGTTACTGCCACTAGCAAGTGACCACCCAGTCCAAACGTAATCTCATTTTCCCATCTTAAGCGCTAACTTTTGGCTTCATAAGTCTAGTCGTTCTGGTTTAGTCTTCACCCGCCCATCCATATCCATCAACACGTGTGCGCACTATGTATAGCCATAGCTACTCGTTGGCGAACATTGGCGTTGGTCATCCAAGTCGCGGGGCTCGTCGCATCCTGCGTTTACTTTTGCATGTTTTGGCCAGAATTTCCATCTTGGCTGTATCCAAGGATCCGAGTGTGATGATATGATGCCTTCTCTCCCACTTTGTTAGGATTTAATTAATCCTATTAATCCCTACTTTTCCTAACCGAGGCGGTTGCCTCATGTCCCTTCGGACACACCCCTTCGGGGGCTATATATATGTAACCCCATCATCAATGAGAACAATGATTCACTTTTACATCTCGGTCTCTGTCTCTCTACTTTTACCTTCGAACACGTTATCAGCACTTTAGTTTCTCCGCAGAGAGCGACTAGGCCATCCCGACATGGCAGTTACGGACGGGACGACCAAGGCCATGGAGCAACGACAGCCTTCGATGCACGGCCTTCCATCCAATGTTTGCAGCGACGCCCGACGCACGGCAACGTCTTCGACAACGGAGGCAGCAATTCCGACGGTCCCGCCGTCCCAATCTATGGCGATCTTAATTTTCGGCCTCCAGGCACATCCCTGTGCTCAATGGATTGGAATCAAGAAAGAGAGAAATCGGAGTCAACAAGCAACCGTAGCAAATATCAACGTCTTGATCTAATTGCTACGTACAAGAATCAAGGTGCTATTTTCCGATTTTAAGTCTGCACGCATCAAACTCTGTCATCAGTATGTTTGGCATACCTGGGCTGCGCACGCAGCGGCTGCCTTCAGACATGCAGGAGCGGGAAGAACAACTCACGACGATGGCCTTCGACCTTGGCGTGGAGCCTCCTTGCGCGGCTCCTCTGCAGCCCCAACTCATCTTGGGGTGACGACGGACGACGCGGCGTTCCTTCTTCCGGCCGACGAGTCTATCTCGCTAGCCGTTGACTGCGGCGTTCGCGCCCATGCGGCCGACGAGTCTATCTCGCTAGCCGTTGACTGCGGCGTTCGCGCCCATGCGCCATCTTCCGCCTTCGCCAACTGCCGTTTTCGGTCTCGCCGTCGCCGTCGCCTCGTAGCCCTAGACGGCCTCCCGTCCCCGCCGGTTATAGCCGCTGCAGCGGCGCCGGTGGAGATGGGTGGGGCGGCGCTGCACAGGGAGGTCGGGGGAGCGGTTGCTCCCAAGGGAGAGGAAACCGTCTCCTCCCCTGCCTTATCCACTCCAGGTGGTGGAGGGTTCGACCGTATGGGCCTGCAGCTGCAGGACGATTTTCTGAATTAATCCTACATTTTCTTGGTTATTAATTCACATTTCGTTCCATTAACAAATGTTTAACTCTGTTTTAGACACTGTTAATTACTGTACTTGAATTTCAGTACTGTAAATATGTTGAGTACTATGTATTCCATATAATATGTTGATGTAATATATCTCCATGTTTCTTACATGTTGAGACTAATTACATCTATTATTTGCAATTGAGATTTTCTATCTCTTGCAAAGATAAATTCAGTACCTCTAAAGTATTGATTTGCGATTGAGAATTTTTTCTCGCAAAACAATCTCATTGCAATTGAGATTAATTTTCTCTCGCACAATATTAATTCACTCCGCTGAATTATCATGCAACTTGATACAAGATCATCTCATTTCATTTGAGGTCTATACAATTCAAGTTTTCACTTGAGTGTCAAGTTTGCAACATCATTACTATTCATTACAATAGTAGTGTATATCTGTTGAGTAGATGTATTCCAGATCTTAAGTTGATGTAATATTTTTCCACGTTTATCATGTGTCGAGATTTATTACGTCCATTTGCAATTGAGATTTTTAATCTCTTGCAAAGACAAATTCAGTACATCAGTACTGTTCTGTTGAGTACCAGATTTCCATCTGGGAATAATGGCATGTTCTATGTGTTTACCACATATCAAGTTCTCTTGAACATGTTTTTGCGATTGAGATCATCTTCTCTCGCATATCAAACTTGCAAATTTTTGAATATTTCTCCCTCATTATATTTGGAATCACAAGGTAATGAGTTGGGATCTACTGCTCATTTGCAGACTATCCCTTCTTACTGTGAGGTCTACGCTTTGTCAAACTCGACAAGCGATTACCTTCAACGTGTATTCCTTATATCTAAATTGTAGCATACACAAGGTAATGGCCATGCAGCCTATTACTGTGAGATCTAAGTGATCTTCAATGTGTTATGTTCACACAATTGAGGTTTAGAATTTTTCAAGTTTACACTTGAGTATCATTTTTTTTGCATTCTTATTACACAACTGGTAATCGGTGGCTAGAGAATTTGAGGCATTCGCCCTCAATGGCCACCACTGCCCTTCCTGGGCCATGGACATCATGATCACTCTTGTGTCTCGTGGGATAATGTGTGCAATCCAGGATTCACTTCTGGTCAGGATCACACTGCTAACAAAAAAATGTTGTCTTATACATCATAAGGCATTAGATTCAGATCTCAGCATCTGGTTATTCTGTATCAGCAATTCCTGGGATACAATGAACTCAAGGGCAAAGGTTTGAAGCTCACTTCAACCTTCAACCTGACATCACCAGTGATGACGGGATCCTATGGGCACGGAGAACGTGTGGTTGAATATGCCTCAACTGACATGTTTGGAGACTATGAATAGTCTCTCAATCTCCTGAGTGGTCAATATAATTTATGTCCATTTATGATGTTGTATCAACAACATAAGTATTGTTGTCATCATATATTGTATATCACAATATATTGTATCAGCACTTTGGTACAAATACATTTGTATGTATTCTATATATCTGACAGTGATTTCCTTGAGAATCTTCATGTCTATATATAGATTTCTACGGGAGTCAATCCGATGAAAGATGATATGTGCCGTGTGGGCATATGCACCACAAACTCTATACTCAGGGAAGTCCAATGTTTCCACTCTCATTGAGAGAAAGGAGATATTTTAAAATCGCTGGACGCGATGAGGTATTTGTTGACTCAACTCGAGTCATATTTACTATCCCCGTGGGTACTCGAGTAATGTTGGGATGCTTTATTGCTTCCCAGGTTTAACTCGTACCCTACTAAACTATAGAGGTATCCGTTCAAATAGTTTCCATAGCGAAACTTATGATGACAGCAAAGAGGAATACATTCTCTTTACCATATGCAACGGATATGGAAAACACATTCTTTATGTATCATCTGGATTGTACTACACATACTACAAAACCCGTAGCACATGTTGCGCCCATGATAGTTTTCCAAAATGTCCTGTACATGGCAAACTTGGCATATTCGCCTTGGTCATCGAGACATTGGGTTGAAACTGAAACTATCAACAATTCCAATAGTTCATGATTATTATGATGCTAAATTCTAACAATATTTGGATTTTGTGTGCACTACATGTGACACGAGGAAGCTAATTTTAAGGCTCGCGCACCTTAAAGTCTACGCTGAACCACTCAGACTCCTTGAATGCATCAAGTTGAGGTAAGTGGCTCTTCCCATCCATTGACTAGACTATTCAGGTGTTCCATGGTTTTAAAAGACACATCTATACGATGGTCTCAAGTGTGGTTTATCCACATGAAACCATTGGTTCATTATCCTGACATCGATTTCAAGCAAATCGAATGGATAACATTGCAGAATTTTCCTTGAGTGCCTTCTATATTGGTCCTCGGATTGAAGTTTAGCAATCTGTCCTAATGTCTAGACTCAAAATGGTTTGGTAGAATCCTTTATCCAAAGAGTTAAGCTCATTGCATTATCTATACTTTGGAATTGCAACTTACCAACTTTACGTTGGAGTCATGGAGTTTTACATGCTCATGACCAAACTGCATAATATTATTCCCCTCTATCTTTGATACGTGGAAATCTACCAAGTATTTCCCCTCTGCGGTAATTCGGTTGCATACCGATATCACCACCCGGCATACATCATTGGCCCCTCAACATATAGTTGGGATCTATGTGAGGAATAACTGTATTTCCGTCAATACCTCAAGCCCCTCGCATGGGGAGTTATTCAAGGCCAGTATGCTGATTCAATGAGGAATATTTCCAGGCATTAGGGGGAGAATTCAAGTACCATGAAGAATGCCAGGAAATTAGTGAAATGTTCAACACATTTCTGCCTCAAATCCTCGTACTCAAAGATCTGAACCATGCGTTCATAAAATTTGCAACACATTGCAAATAACCTGCCAGATTCATTTACTGACTATAAAGGTGTCACCCAATCCTACAATCCTGCAAATGTACGCCTGAAAGAGTGGAGGTACCAACAAAAACCACTCCACTCCCCGTTCGATGCAACAGGGGGAGATGTATGGCAAATGTACACCAGGATTCAGCTTCTTGCAAGCAAGGATATCAAGGCCTGTGAATCAGTAAATGCAAGTCAACTTCACGTTGACAGACACCTAATGGGTAGTATATACCCAGTGGATGGGAAACCTCCACCAACCCGGGTCATAGTGCACACAATGACCGGGACATCGGAATACCCGACTCAATCGCATTGGGAAATCGCGAGCAGTCACCATGGGTAACGATATTTCCATCAAGTATATATTGATATATAGATTCTGGAGAAACATATAACCGGAAGTCTACAATTGTCGACATGCATTTCTCAACTAGATTGCAAAACCTTTCAAGTGATTCAGATCCAAAGACCATGGCCATGGCAAAGTGTGAACAACACTCGGACTGAACTCAAGCAAAGGGTATAATCTAGGTAGAAATGATCTTGCTCAATAATGGGAAGGTATTCATAAGCAATACCTACACCAGTTTTCTTCTGGAAACAGAATTGAGAATAATGAGGTGGTGAAACAAAGAGCAAGTATTGTAGCACAAGGGTTCACGCAGATACCCAACTATTCTCCAGAAGTGGAATCTCTTTCCGATAACTTATATCATTGGCAGTACAAAATCATCTATCTATGCAGTTGATAGATGTAGTGATCACATATCCATGTGGATCACTAGATTCAGACATATATGATTGATTTCCGATGGAATCTCAATTCTAAATCGAAATACAAAATGCAATATACATTGTGTAAAAATCAGTAAGTCACCATACGACTTATTGTTGTCGGTACATATGGTACAACTGACGTAGTGAGTTCCTTATACACAAGGATTACTCCTACAATGATGATTATCCATGTTTGTGTGTCTGTAATGACGAGACATGTAATCATCTAAATGACGAAGTTTAAAATGAAGGATTTGGGTAAACCAAAGTACTGCTCGTTACTACAACTTGAGCACCTTCATTGATACATTATGATATACTATGTTGTCTATATCCATAATATATTGGAGAAATTCAATGTGGACAAATCTTATCCATCCATAACTCTCATGATAGTTCATTCTCTAGACATAGAGAAAGATCTATAAGACCAAGAGATGATGGAAATGAGATATTGGGACTCAACGTTCCATAATGTCATTGGATCCACCAAACATAATTGGTTGGTACTCAAGAATATCTTTCGATATCTCCAAGGCATCAAACATCTTGTCCTGGTTTTTCAGTTTCACAGAAATGTGAACACCGATATCATTGGATACATCGATCAGATCCCCACTATGTCAGATCATAGACAAGCTTAGTGTTCCTACTAGGTGTGGTAGCCCTCTCATGAAGAGTCTTCGAAACAGACCTCATGGCTACATCCACCAACCATTATCTCAACGATAATGTTTCTTGTGTTGCCCGGATGCAAACAGGTTACATAATAAGCAATATCACTATATTACATATCTTGCAAATCAAATCATGCGACTGATTTGTTCATCGGGTCTCTACCAACTTCTATGTTCCAGAAATGTGTTCATGGAATTGGTATGTGATGGCTTCAAATTTTGCAAGAATCAGGGGGAGTATCTTCCTGAATTGTTCCTGTTCAATGCATCATATTATACTCTTTTTCCCTTCATGAGTTTACTTTACAGGTTCTCATAAAGGTTTTTAATGAGGTAATATCAACATGAGATCATATGTCATATTTTCTGTTTTCCCCACCGGGGTTTTTAGGAAAGTATATACGACATATTTATTGTCCTCTGAACTCTATGGGTTTTCTCGTATTGAGTTAAAAGAGACAATAACCATTATATGTTGCATCATTTTCTCCTTATTTTTCTCACTGGGTTTGAAGGAGTTTTAGCAACATATCAAGATCTATACTCCTCACATTTTTCCCACAGGGTTTTTGGAGGAGCTTTTCCAAGATGATGATACTTACACTAACAAGCATGGATTAGGGGGAGTGTTAGGATTTAATTAATCCTATTAATCCCTACTTTTCCTAACCGAGGCGGTTGCCTCATGTCCCTTCGGACACACCCCTTCGGGGGCTATATATATGTAACCCCATCATCAATGAGAACAATGATTCACTTTTACATCTCGGTCTCTGTCTCTCTACTTTTACCTTCGAACACACTTAACGAGATCTGTGTTGAAAGGAAATGTAGACGACCGATGTGCATATTAAGGAAAAATAATTAAAGGTCGTTGCACGCAAAGGTGATGCGAGTCTGAGATAGGAGTGAGGTCATTAATTAAGAGCAACTCTCATGCTGAATTTGGGGAGTCGATTGCATCAAGTATGTGACTGGGGAACCGAGGAAGGATAAGTGTTGGGGCATGTGCGCTTGCGTCTTCCTAGTACTCCCTTCGATTCACAGTGTAGTGAATATATTCCATCCGTTTTTATTTGCTCCGCATATTAGGTTTTTCTAAAATCAAACTTTATATACTTTTAACAAGTTTGTAGAAAATATATTAACATATACACCGCCAAATCTATACCACCGGATTCATCATTATTGCATATATTTTCGCATCATATAAGTTTGTTACTGTAAATGTTCATATTGTTTTCTATAAACTTAGTCAAACTTCATAAAATTTGACTTCAGTCAAAACTAATATGCGGAGTAAATAAAAACGAACAGAGTATTTTTTTCAAAAGTCAAACTTTTTATATCTCATGGTATATCTAAGGGTTAATTGGATCTATGCCACTACAACTTTCACGAGTTGGTAAAATGCCATTACAATTCTACACATTGGAAAAATGCCATTACAATTCTTCCATCCTCCTCTATATGCCATTATGTTAAATTTAAGACACAAATACCCTTGTCTTCCTCCTTTCACCTCCCCTCATCTTCTCTTCTACCAAACTGACCTGCCATTACCTCCGGTGAGCACAGGGCCGTGCGAAAAATAACTTTCAGGACCGACCATGCATATTGTATGGGGCCACGCGACATCTTGGACGGCGCCGCCGGATGGGTTGTGCAACCGCTGCAGCTGTCTCCCACAAGAATGCTACCTCAGTAGTCATGTACGCACAATTTTTACAGCCAAGATACGGTATTGTGGTGTCATGTCATGCCGGCAAGACAGGCGTATGGACGTCCTGTGTAGAACCACTCAACGATGCAGTGGGACCAAACGTTCGCACGCATGTGCCTTTGGCCGGCGGCAAATCAATTACTCCCTCCGTCCCATAATATAAGAACGTTTTTGCGTTCTTATATTATGGGACGGAGGGAGTAGCTAGCAAGCGTGGCTAGCTTTGCACATGAGAAATTAATCAACAAATCAATCAGCTATATAGCGTGGATAGCTTTGTACAGGAGGAATTAATCATTTTTGTTGTCTGCTATGTACGTGCGTGTCGAGGTCAGTTCAATCCTCCGTAGACCATGCCGTTGTAAGACTAGCAGGAAAGAAAGATGCTTGCCGGAGTTAATGGCACGGTTGTCAGCTTGGTAGAAGAGAAGATGATGGGAGGGTGAAAGAATGAAGACAAGGATATTTGTGTCTTAAATTTAATATAATGGCATATAGAGGAAGTTGGAAGAGTTGTAATGGCATTTTCCCAACATGCAGAATTGTAATGGCATTTTTCCAACTCGTGAAAGTTGTAGTGGCATAGATCCAATTAACCCTATATCTAACCATCCGCATTTGACATTTCAAATGTAGAATATATTAATATCTAGAAAATGCAGATAATTATTTTTATAACTTGATCAAAGTTTCTAAAATTTGCCTTTTGAAACTACATTAGGAAACTGAGGTGGTATAGAACAACAACAAAATAACACAACAGCTTAAGATAACTTACAATATGTACATAGGGAAGTAGCTCACACCGGCTCATCTTCAAGCGTTGGCGTCACAGACGTACTTACGCGCACTTGTGAGTAAACAAAATATGCTGCGCATAGGGAAGATCGTCTCGCTGGATAGAGTTGGGTGTGCATCGCTTTCTTAGTTTTCTCTTTCCCTTAGCACGTAGCCGTGCAACCATGAGATCGGCGTCGGTCGATCCAATCCATACTACTACCAACCTGATGATGCACCTGGGCACCTAGGTGGATATGATCTTACCTACCAAATGCTTAAAAAAGTGATCTTACCTATCAGGATATTACACTGTTGACTAACCAAGCATATACTGGAGATGCTTAATCTTGTGCTTTGTGTAATTCTGTCCGTGATGCATCAAGCACATCATGATTTCATCACTCTTGTATTTAGGACTAAAACACAAAAACGAATTGTACACCGTAAGGCGACAGGCACGAAGTTTGACTGATGTTCCAGCCACTACATACTAGTCAGTCAGTGGTGTCTAGTTACGGTTGAACATCTACGCGCAACTTCAAGGCCGTAGACTGATACGCTGTATGTATGCATAGGAGACTGTGGTCGGAAGGCCGACAATTCAAGAGTGAATGTTCGTACGTACGTACGAGCACCATTCTCTTGGCATGCCAGCAGGACAGGTCAGAATGCTACACCTACGAAAGTTTACGTGAGGCTTTTACGTAAAAGCTGATGTGGAAGTACTTAATTGGGCTAAGATTAGCGGCTGGGACCCACACCCGGTGAAAATCCAGCAATGCTACATCAACGGATCTTTACTTAAGTTTTACGGGGTGTTATTGACTTGGCAGTTATTGATTGGATTAAGGGTGAGGCCGGGCCCCACCCCGGTGAAAATCAGGGGGGTGGAGAGTAATTAGAGGGAAAGTCCCCGTAAGACCCCGTGGTCAGCCCGTGTGTTTAGCATTTTTGGTGAAAATCAGGGGGCCGAGAGGATTTGTATGGAAGGTTTTGTAAGCCTTAGTAATCTATTCGTAGATGTAGAATTATTGGGACAGGTCACCCGCTTACAAGTTGCTGCGCCGTTTGAGAACCGAGTAGCCACACGCATGCCCACCTGGCCGGGTTTGGTGGTCGTGGCGTCAACGTTACCAACCCAATTTTTGACTAACCAGCCACCCTATTAATTTTCCTCTTCGAGGGTATCCGGCCTGGCCGGCTGGCCCAAAAAAATCCCCTGCCTATATATGAATAATTCTAGACCTACGAACAAGTTACGAAAGCCTACGTAACTTCCCTTCAACTAATCTCTTCGGCCCCTTGATTTTCAGGGAGGGGTGGGCCCCTTCTCCCCCCACTTCCAATCACAATTTGCCAGCTAGATGATTACGTAAAACTTCACGTAGCTTCTTCGTAGGTGTAGCATTGCTCCCTATATATACATGCGCGCACTAACCTACGCTAACCCAACCCACACAGCACAAACACACACGATCATTAGCTAGCTTGACTGCTCCAGGCATGGCAGTGACGGTCGAAATCACGCAGAGCACGGTGCTCGAGCCCTCGGTGGCGGGAAGAAGGTGCCTCTCACCGTCTTCGACCGCGCCTCCACCGACGGCTACATCCCGGCCGTCTTCGCGTGGAACGCGCGGGCGCCCACCAACGACGCGCTCAAGGCCGGCCTCATCGCCGCCGTCGCCAGGTTCCCGCACCTCGCCGGGAGGTTCGCCGCCGACGACCATGGACGGAAGTGTTTCCATCTCAACGATGCCGGGGTGCTTGTCCTCGAGGCCACCGCGGACGCGGACCTTGCCGACGCGCTGGGGCACGACGTGTCCGCGCACATCAACGAGCTCTACCCCAGGGCCGAAAAGGTGATGAGATGCAGATTATTTTCACACGTCCGGATAAGACTTCTACACGTAACGTAAAGCATGTAAGTACTGTATAAGGGTTGAAAACATGCTGATGATTTTTGATGCTGTTGGGTTGCAGGATCGTGCGAATGAACCCATCTTCCAGGCGCAGCTGACGAGGTACGCGTGTGGCGGTCTGGTAATCGGCACCGCCTGTCATCACCAGGTCGCCGACGGTCAGTCCATGAGCGTCTTCTACACAGCGTGGGCCAAAGCCGTACGCACCGACTCGGCAGTCCTACCGTCGCCGTTCGTCGACCGCTCGGCCACCGTTGTCCCCCGAAGCCCACCGACGCCGGCGTATGATCACCGGAACATCGAGTTCAAGGGCGAGCTCAGCTGGAGCCACTCCTATGGTGTCCTTCCCATGGACAGGATCAAGAACCTGGCGGTGCACTTCCCGGATGAGTTCGTCGCCGACCTCAAGGCCCGTGTGGGTACGCGCTGCAGCACGTTCCAGTGCCTCCTCGCGCATGCGTGGAAGAAGATCACGGCGGCGCGGGACCTGGCGCCGGATGATTTCACGCAGGTGAGGGTCGCCGTCAACTGCCGCGGCCGCGCAAAGCCTCCCGTGCCCATGGACTTCTTTGGGAACATGGTGCTATGGGCGTTCCCGAGGATGCAGGTTCGGGACCTCCTGTCCAGCAGCTACCCGGCGGTTGTCGGCGCCATCCGGGACGCCGTGGCGCTCGTCGACGACGAGTACATCCAGTCCTTTGTCGACTTCGGGGAGGCTGAGCGTGGCGTGATTGAAGACGGCGGCGAGGAGCTGGCATCGACAGCAGCGACGCCAGGCACAATGTTTTGCCCCGACCTGGAGGTTGATAGCTGGCTCGGATTCCGCTTCCATGACCTCGACTTCGGCTGCCGGCCGCCCTGCGCGTTCCTACCGCCGGACCTGCCCATCGAAGGAATAATGATCTTCGTGCCATCCTGCGACCCCAAGGGCGGTGTCGACCTTCATGGCGCTCGATGACGAACACGTCCAGGCCTTCAAGCAGATATGCTACTCCATGGACTAAGCATGAGACGTATAATACTCGCATGCATATACGAGTACCACAGCCTTCTATGCAAGGCAGTTAAGGGAGCAGATAGCAGTATATAACTTTGTGGTTTTACTCGTGTACATATCTGATTATCTATACGTGTATGAAAACAAATGTACTTATAGTCACATAAATTACATGTCTTCAAAGATTGGCGTAGTTTAACTTCTACACACACAAACTTTTATGAAACGCCTCCTGCAAGATTAAAGTCATACTGTAAAGTGTTAAAATAGACGAAAAAATTTATGCTCTTGGTTCGGGTCAGCACATTTTGTGGAGTGTGACCATCGACAGGCGGGAATCTTTGATATACTAATATTGTGGGAAGAACTATGATCAATCCAATTTAGCGGAATATATGGAAGCCCTTGTGTCCAACTAACGTAAAAATCTTCATTTGACGTACAACGTATGATACACTCCTGTGTCGTGTAAGAGCATCTCCAACAAGCGCGCAACGGGCGGCGCGCAAAAAACGGTTTTAGCGCACGCACGTAGCGTTTTTTAACGCGCCGGAGAGCGCTGACTCCAGCGGCCGCCGCAAAATTGTGCGCGCTCGCGGCGCTCCAGCAGACGCGCTAAACTAGCGCGCGCAGTATCATACATAGCTAGTAGGTAAATTCAAATTTTGCATAGCATAGTTCAACGATACATATATAAAACAAAAACATGCATTGATAAAATAAAAAAGATACATAGACGCGCTAAAAACTACTGGTCGTCCTCCTCCGAGTCCGTAGTAAAAATGTCCTCCTCTGTCATGGTTTTGTCACGACAGATGTCCTAGTGCAAGGACTTAAGGGTGAAGCCATCGCTACGGTGGTTAACTTGAAGGGGTTGATCGGGACGAAAGACACGGGATTACCCAGGTTCGGCCCCTCTCGGAGGAGGTAATAGCCTACGTCCTGCTTTGAGTTGTATTGATTGGGTATCGATTACAAGGGAGCGGAATACGCTTGACCTAGTACTCGATCAAAGGTTTCGTGGCCTAAGCCGCCCAGGGAACCCGCCTTTATATACACAGGTCGAGGCCCCAGGCTTACAAGAGTCCGGGCCGGGTTACCTCTAGTAACCGACCTTATCTCTAACTATCCTTGCCTTGTCTGGCAAGCCGTCTGCCGGCGGCTTACGCCTCCGGGTCACATGTTGCCTTCTGGCTCTGGGACTCCGCCAGGCCCGTCTGGCGAGTCGCTTCCAGGCCTTGTCTTGATCTTCCAGCCTGCTTAAGGCCTCATTGCTAAACCGCCAACTTCGTGACCCGGCCCCTCCTGGGCGGGTCTCACCACGGGGTTATGTCCCCAACATTAGGCCCCAGATTGATTTGAACTTATTCATGTCAATCTTCAAGTCTTCTAGTTGGCGAGTCTTGCATTCTTCATAATCACCTGATCTGCAATAAGTCTTCATGACCCGCCATGTGAAAATGGATGACGTCATCCCTGATAAATCCAAAAGATCTTAATGACAATACAACGGGTCTTCGCATTAACTAGTCAACCCGAGAATCGAGGCGTTTTCTTGGTCAATCATCATTTTGTCTCCTATATTCCCGCGCCGGACTGTTGCTGTTCCATTGCCCCTATAAATAGGTGCGTGGGGTCCTTATCCTTTTTCAGTTTTCCCCATCGCCGCCTCTCTCTTCTTCTTCCTCCAGACGCTCGCGCAGCCGAAGCTCCTTCGCGCCGTCCAGACCTCTCCGTCGTCATCAACAAGGGCCGCTGCCTCACCCTGACTGTGTCTAGAGCTTGCCGGTGCTCGCCCGCATCTCCTGCACCTTCCAGGTTCTATTCGTTTTTCCTCCTAGATCTGCATTAGCTTGCCGGCGTTCTTCCGAGTCCGCCGCCGCTTGTCGAAGCTCTTGCCGTAGATGATAAAGGAAACGCCTTTAGGCCTTCAATCGCTAACAAAAACCCGCGGCGCTCCACTTAATGCGTTTTCCATATCGATCGTAGGTCATCCCTCCATGGGAACTCATACACGAACTGTCTATTCTTCGCTGTCGTTTCTAGGTTTAGAAAATATTTTCTTTTTGTTTCCTTCCGTAGATCTCAAAACGGTAGCTGTAATCGGTGAAACCTGTTTGTCCACACTTAGCAACATTTTCAACACTTGCTGTCCATTTGACCCGCCATTAAGCTGCCGGCTCTCCTTGTAGCGATATATCCGCCTCATTCCTGTACTTGGCGGCGGCTCATAATTTAGTGATAACCCGCCAAATAGCGTCGTCATAGCCGTTTTGGTCATGCAGCGTTTTTAACCCGCCGTGTCTCCATGCCTTTCCACAGTGTTTAAACCGCCGTTATGGCTAAAGCCCCAGCCTCTTGCGATTGGGTAGGCTCCGGGGTCACCGAGGAAATTCTCAATGACTTCGTAGTCATGGGAGTTTTGCCGGCTCAGGATGTCATCCAATGGCGGGTCCCCGGTGATGAGATCACCCCTGAACCCAAGGATTGGGAGGTCATCGTCTTCACAGACCATCTTCTCCGTGGCTTCTCACCGCCCGGATCAAAGTTTTTCCGGGACGCCCTGCATTTCTACAAGCTGCATCCTCAAGACATTGGCCCCAACTCTGTTACCAATTTGTGCCAATTCGAGATTTTTTGCGAAACATATCTGCAAGAAGAGCCGTCCGTTGACCTCTTCAGGGATTTTTTCTACATCAACCGCCAAACTGAAATTGCTGATGGGCCAAGCCTTGCACTCGGTGGTGTTTCTATTCAGAGGCGGAGGGATGTGTCTTTTCCTGTGGCGACTCTGCCTAGCCACCCCAAGGACTGGAATCATACTTGGTTTTACTGCAGGGACACTTCTCCATCCGGAGAAAATCCTCTGCCGGGTTATCGTCCCTACCGGCTTTGCACCGACAGTGAACTTCCAGACCGGCTAACTGCCGCTGAGCGCGCCCAATACGGTCCAACATTTTCAAAGATAAGAACCTTATTGGCCAACGGTCTAACTGTCGTTGATCTAACCCACTGCTGGGTTTCTTAGAGGATCTTACCATTGAGCCGACGTAGCGGCTTAATGTGTGAATATACTGGTGAGGTGAATGACCCTCAGCGCTTCAACCAGACACCACTGACAGACAAGGACCTTAATTTAATCGTCAAGTCACTGCTGGGAGAGCCTCAAGAAGTTTGCAACAAGACGGGGTTAAGCCCCTTTTATGCTCTTAACCCGGCTCCTGAGGTGAATCTTTTATTTCAATCTTCACTCTTTTCCTTTAGATTCTGCATTTCACATGCCATATTTAATCTTTCCGCCAATCCACTTATCATATGCAGGCTGGCTCTCCCTTCTGAAAAAAGAGACTCACCACAGCCTCCACTTCCAAGAAGAAGAAGATAGCAACCAAGACCCGGGCTCCGGCTCGTAAGAAGAAACCATCAGCTCATGATCTACTTGAATTGGATGACTCAGAGGTAGAACTTGATTCCCTTGGCCTTCTTTTCATGCAACTTATTGATGGTGACTCCTCTCAGGGTGACGCGGAAGCAAGCCAAGCCGGCGCAGCAGAGGTAACTACCATCTCCTCCAACTCAGAACCCTTGCCAAGAGAGAAAATACGGCGGGTCATCCGGAAAGTAAAGTTTTCACACCCCTTGCTCACTTGGATCCCAACTTTCTTTTGAAGAAGCAGCAACATGACTCCAGGCGTCAGACCCGGAGTGGCGGCTCTGAGGATCTAGTGGCCGGCTTACCTGACGCCCCAGCTTCGCGGAAACGCCGTAACGAGGTAACTCATAAATTTGCTTGTATTTCTTCTGCACATTAGTCTCGTGCTGTAACTTGCTCATATTGCTCAATTTTAACTGTCAGGAAACACCTCCTTCGTTCGGCGACTCAACCGACTCCAAACTACCTCCTCTCGTTATCAACCCGGGGTAAATTTCTTTGCATCCCCTTGCTGCTTATTAATACTCTGTCCTTGCATATGACTAATGATGAAATCTTTGTTAACAGATCCCAAGCTAAGAAAAGGAAGTTAAGTGGGTCATCTTCCCGTCCGGATGTCCCAGCGCCGGAGAATCCGAAGCTTGGCACTCCTGAAGTCCAAGTAGAGCCCTCTGAAGCTGATCAAGGAGCTTACGATGAGACTTCCCAGCCTACTAAGCCGGCGGATGTTGACATTGTGCTTCCTGAGGCTAATCCGGAGGCTGATCATAAGCCGGCCAGCCCTTCGCCGACCGCTCAAGAAGCGTCTGATCATGAAGAAGAGGTTACCATCACTGGAACAGCCTTCACCGGTCCAGCCTCTTCCAACGTACTGACCAAGCACATCAGCAAGGATGAGGCGCCTTCTCCTGAGAAGGAGAGGGCCAAGCTTGCTCTGCCCAATCTGGAGAAGCTTACCGCTGACGAGTTGCACTCTGGCTATCAGAGCCGCCTCGCCGCAAGCCGGGACATGGAGGCCAACTTAGTTGGCATGATCAAAAAGAAATATGAGGTACTTAACTTTTCTTGCCTTCCATATATCCTTACATAGCCCCCAAGAGCCGGCTTATGTTCTTGAAGATAAGCCGTGTCTTCAGGAATATGTAGAATTCAATATATCAATATGTAGCCCCCAAGGGTCGGGTCATTATGTAAATAATGAGCCGGCACTTACTGCATTAATAGAAATAAAGTGTCAAGTGTAGCCCCCAAGGGCCGGGTCATTATGTAAATAATGAGCCGGAACTTCTTGTAGATCTGATCATATAAACTTGAGGAGCAATGTGTAGCCCCCAAGGGCCGGGTTATCTTCTTGAAGATGATCCGGGTCTTTGTTTGTACTGTAGATTAGAACTGGTATACATTAGCCTCCAAGTGTCAAGTATATTGCCTGCAATCTGCTTGAGACTTGCGACAACTTTCTTCAGTGTTTCCAAGTGCTATTTAAACCGGACTGGCGGCTTAAAATTAATAAACTTGCTGTTGACAATTGTCTTGTGCAGGAGGCTTTAAATGTGGCCGAGTCTAATTTGACCGACCTGAAGAAAAATCTGGCCTTGCAACAAAACGCCCGAGCTGAAGCTGACACAAAGTGGCGGCTCTCCACGACAGAATTGGAAAAGATCAAAACAGATTTTGAGGCGTACAAAAAATCTGCTGAAGCGAACCAAACTGCCTTGACCAAACGCGCAGAAGACGCCGAGGGCCGGCTTAAGCCCGTTATTGAAGAACTGTCCAACTTGAAGCGCCACATAGCCCGGATGACCGAAGCGTTCTTCGGTAAGCATTGCTCACTATGTTATGAGTATTCTTTTTCAAATATGCTTATAGAGACACGCCCGACGACTTACAAATTTGATCTGTTTGCAGGCCAACGAACTCGCCAGCTTCCGGACGACAGCTTGTTGAAGCTGAAGGCTTTATACGCCTTCACGGAACAGCTGTATGCCGGAAGCCTTTTCACCATCAGGGCTGTTTTTGACGAAAAAGGGGTGCCAAAGCTGATCAAGGATGTGTTGAAGTGCCTCTCCACCGTCCCCAAGCATTTTGAAGAAATGAAGAAATCAGCCGCCCGCAAGGGCGCAATATCTGCTTTAAGCTGGGCGTTGGCGTATGCGCCGGAGCTTAACCTGGAGGAGATGATGGGAGGTTTTCCAGCGCTGAAGGCCGACGGGTCAGAATTCACGCAAGACGACTACGCTCTTTGCTTCAGTGCGTCTCGAGTATTGGCCAGCCAGTTAGCCGCAGAAGCTGATCTGAAGACATACCAGGCGGCTTACGACAACAACAACGTTCGAGTCCGGGCGCCCACATTTGAGCCGAAGGATCTGACTCCTCAATGTCATAAGCACATCTTTGCCCCTGATGTTGACCCGTCTCCAATCTTGCATGCCGAAGCTGAATTTGAAGCTTTACTCAATTGCAACTGGGATGTGGACAACATTCAGATCCAGGAACACGAAGACCCGACATGGGATGACCCGTCGACAAGCTAGGCGAGGAACTGGTCTTCAATGAAGTTAACCCGGGCGATGCTAAACCGCCGGGTTATAACTTGTGCAAAAACTTGAGTCACACATTTTGGGCCCTCTGGAGCCTTGTAATAGCCGTAGTGAAAACTTGATTGCCTGTGCCGTGCCTTCGTGCACGTTTTGAGCTTTCAACTCATATGCCGGCGATTCAAAATTGTTCCAGTGTGAATGTCTTGACATAACTATATGCCTTAGCATTAACCCATCGAATCTCACTGGCGGGTTATACTCCATGAGAATTACTAAGCCGGGATTACCCAGGAACTTAGGATCTTATCGTGAAAAACTCCTGCAAAATAACAAGCAAAAAATACATGTATAGCTTGTAGTATAATTTAGGCGGCTTTGAAGGTACAGCCCAAAGAGATCAACTCTTATGTTTTTCGAAAAAAACGCAAATTTTGTGCTTGCAAGAAGCTAGGCATGATGGCCTAAAATCGCATAAGCCGGCTCTCACGTGACATAAATCCGTCGTTTTAACCTTAACCAGTTCAGGGTCTTAAAAAAGATTGACTGTTAAGAGTACGAATGGGCCACATAGAGGAGAGACTACGACAAATAGGTGAGTTTATCCTTGCTCTCTGTAAGCCGGCTCTCACATGACATAAGCCGCCGGTTTAACTTTGACAAGTTCAGGGTCTTAAAAAAGATTGACTGTCAAACATTCGGCGGGTCACCTGGCGGAGTAGCAAGTTGCAAACAGGCAGGTTTAACTCAAATATGGCATATAAAGATGGTCAAGAGGGTATGAAAGCTAAACCCAGTGAGTTGGAAGCCCCCAAGTGACCTTATGAAGAATCAACTCTTTGCACCATCAACTGTTGCATGAACACGGCAGAGGCCCCGAATTATGGGGATGCCAACTTTATTATATTATAAAGGGTGATATATACAATGATAAAAGTATGTACATTGATGAGAGCTGATGGCTCAAGTGTAGTAAGGCCGAAGATGAGCAATGTTCCACGGCCTGGCAGTCTCCTCCCCAGAAGTGCGTGACTTGCCGCTCTCCCGCACATCAATGAGATAGTAGGAACCATTGTTGAGATTTCTGCTGATCACAAAAGGTCCTTCCCAGGGGGGTGATAACTTATGCATATATGTCTGGTCTTGAATCAGACGAAGCACTAAGTCGCCTTCTTGGAACGTCCGGGTCTTGACTTTGCGGCTATGACAGCGACGCAAATCTTGTTGATAAATCGCCGATCGTGCGGCTGCAAGATCCCGTTCTTCATCCAAGGCGTCCAGTGCATCCTGACGCGTCGTCTCATTATCAGTTTCCACGTAAGCCGCCACCCTGGGCGAGTCATGACGGATATCACTGGGGAGAACAGCTTCTGCGCCATAAACCATGAAGAAAGGCGTGTAGCCTGTTGATCTGTTGGGGGTGGTTCTAATGTTCCAAAGGACTGAAGGTAACTCTTCCACCCAACAACCCGGCGTCCGTTCCAAAGGAACCATAAGCCGGGGTTTTATCCTTCTCAGAATTTCCTGGTTAGCACGCTCTGCTTGGCCATAGACTGTGGGTGAGCCACGGAAGAAACATCAAGGCGGATGTGTTCACTGTCACAAAACTCTTTCATAGCCCCCTTGGACAGATTTGTACCATTGTCAGTAATGATACTATGAGGATAACCGAACCGAAAAATCAGCTTTTTAACGAACTGAACTGCTGTTGCTGTGTCGCACTTACTGACCGGCTCTGCCTCAACCCACTTAGTAAACTTATCAACCGTCACCAAGAGGTGTGTCTTCTTATCTTTAGACCTCTTAAACGGTCCAACCATATCAAGCCCCCAGACCGCAAACGTCCAGGTGATTTGAATCATCCGTAACTCTTGAGCCGACACATGGGCACGTCGTCCAAATTTCTGACACCCATCACATTTGGTGACCAAGTCTTCTGCATCTGCATGAGCTGTTAACCAGCAAAAACCGTGCCAAAAAGCTTTGGCCACCAAGGATTTTGACCCGGCATGATGACCACAATCGCCGGCATGTATCTCGTGTAAGATTTCACGGCTTTCCTCAGGAGAGACACAACGCTGAAAAACGCCAGTTACGCTGCACCTGTGCAACTCGCTATTGACAATAGTCATAGATTTAGATCGCCTCATAATCTGCCGTGCCAGGGTCTCGTCTTGGGGTAACTCGCCGCGAGTCAGATACGCCAGATAAGGCAGTGTCCAATCAGGGATAGCGTGGAGAGCCGCCACCAATTGTCCTTCCGGGTCAGGTATAGCAAGATCCTCCTCAGAAGGTAACTTAACCGCCGGGTGATGCAATACATGCAGAAACACATTAGGTGGCACCGGCTTATGCTGAGACCCTAGTCTTGATAATGCGTCAGCCGCCTCATTCTTCCGACGATCAATATGATCCACCTGATAACCTTAAAATGACCAGCGATGACATCAACCGCCTGGCGATAAGCCGCCATGCGAGTGTCCTTAGAATCCCACGTGCCCGAGACTTGCTGTGCCACTAGGTCTAAGTCGCCGAGACATCTGACCCGGCTCAAATTCATCTCCTTGGCCACACAGAGCCCATGAAGCAAGGCTTCATATTCAGCTGCATTGTTAGTACAAGGAAACATTAGCCTTAATACATAACAAAAATTGTCACCTCGTGGGGAAGTTAAAACAACTCCAGCCCCCGAGCCTTCCAACTGTCTGGATCCATCAAAATGAATCGTCCAATATGTGTTGTCCGGCTTTTCCTCGGGTGCTTGACATTCTGTCCAATCATTGATAAAATCCACCAGGGCTTGAGATTTAACAGCCGTCCGAGGTACATACTTCAGATTAAGAGGCCCAAGCTCAATTGCCCACTTAGCAATCCTGCCGGTGGCTTCTCTATTTTTAATGATATCCCCCAAAGGGGCAGAGCTGACCACCGTGATTGGATGCCCAAGGAAATAATGCTTCAGCTTGCGATTCGCCATGAATACTCCGAACACCAGCTTTTGCCAATGCGGGTATCGTTGCTTGGACTCTGTCAAAACCTCACTGACGTAATAAACCGGCCGCTGGACTGGATACTCCTTGCCTGCCTCCTTGTGCTCCACAACAACTGCAACACTGACGGCTTTATTATTAGCCGCCACGTACAGGAGCAAAGGCTCTTTTTCCACGGGAGCAGCCAAGACGGGCGGCTCAACCAACTACTTTTGAGCGCCTCAAACGCGTCATTGGCAGCGTCACTCCAGACAAAGTCATTTGTCTTCTTCATCATCTGATACAAAGGAATAGCTTTCTCACCCAGGCGGCTTATGAACCGGCTTAAAGCGGCAATACAACCCGCCAAGCGCTGGACATCATTAATGCACGCCGGCTTAGACAAAGAGGTGATGGCCTTTATCTTATCCGGGTTAGCCTCGATGCCCCGTTCGGAGACCGAAAAGCCCAGGAGCTTGCCTGCAGGCACACCAAACACACACTTAGTCGGGTTAAGCATCGTCTTGTAAACCCACAGGTTATCAAAAGTTTCCTTCAAATCATCTAGCAGAGTCTCCTTCTTCCTTGACTTGACCACAATATCATCCACATAAGCATGAACATTGCACCCAATTTAACTATGAAGACATTTCTGCACACAACGTTGATAAGTCGCCTGCGCACTTTTCAGTCCAAAAGGCATAGATACGTAGCAGAAAGCTCCAAAAGTTGTGATGAAAGACGTCTTCTCTTGGTCTTTAACTGCCATCTTGATCTGATGATAACCCGAATAAGCGTCCAGGAAACATAAACTCTCACAACCCGCCGTTGCATCAATGATCTGGTTGATACGGGGGAGAGCAAATGGATCAACCGGACACACTTTGTTGAGATATGTGTAATCTACACATATGCACCACGTGCCGTTCTTCTTAAGTACAAGCACGGGGTTAGCCAACCACTCTGGGTGAAAAACCTCCATAATAAACCCTGCTGCCAAGAGCCGGGCTACCTCTTCTCCGATAGCTTTACGCCGCTCTTCGTTGAAACGTCGGAGGAATTGCTTGACTGGCTTAAACTTAGGATCCACATTAAGGTGGTGCTCAGCGAATTCTCTCGGTACACCCGGCATGTCCGAAGGTTTCCATGCAAAGATGTCCCGATTCTCACGGATGAATTCGATGAGCGCGCTTTCCTATTTGGGGTCCATATTGGCCCCTATAGTGAACTGTTGTGACGAGTCGCCAGGAACAAAATCCATCAGCTTGGTATCTTCTGCCACAAACTTCAGGGGCGGGTCAGATTCCGTGCTGGGCTTCTTCAGCGAGGTCATATTCGCCGGGTCAACATTGTCTTTATAAAACTTTAACTCTGCCTCACCACAACTTGACTCCGCATACGCAGCATCACCTTCCTCGCACTCAAGAGCAATCTTCCGATCACCATGCACTATAATCGTTCCCTTTAGACCAGGCATCTTGAGCTGCAAGTATACATAACAAGGCCGGGCCATGAATTTGGCGTAAGCCGGCCGTCCGAACAGAGCATGATATGGGCTCTTGATTTTAACCACCTCAAACCATAAGGTCTCCACCCTATAGTTGAACTCATCACCAAAAGCTACCTCAAGGGCAATTTTTCCAACTGGGTAAGCCGATTTGCCTGGTACCACACCGTGAAGAACTGTAGATGACGGCTTGAGATCCTTGTCAACCAAGTTCATTCGACGGAAAGTGTCATAGTAAAGGATGTTGATGCTGCTGCCACCATCCATCAGCACTTTGGTGAACATGTAGCCTCCTACCTGGGGGGCTACCACAAGGGCCAAATGCCCCGGGTTATCAACTCGCGGCGGGTGATCCTCCCGACTCCATGATATCGTGTGCTCAGACCACTTTAAGTATTGCGGAAGAGCCGGCATGGCCGCGTTAACCGCCCGCTTGCGCACCTTCTGATCATGCTTATCAAGGCTTGTTGTGAAAATGTGATACCGGCCTCCGTTAAGCTGCTTTGGGTTACTCTGATACCCTGATTGGTTGTTTTGCTGCTGACCACCATTGCCAGACTGCTGATTATGACCTCCATGGTTACCTTGACCTTGATAAAAAGAGCTCGAGCCGCCTGCACTAAAGCCGGACCCATGAGAGCCGGAACCTGACCCGCCGGGCGGTCCATTGCCATTACCGTGATGCTGGTTAAGGCTGTAGTTCCGAAACTCCCGCATGATATAGCAATCCTTCCAAGAAAGAGTGGATGGTTTATTGGGAAGACTATGGTTCGGGCAGGGGTCGTTAAGCATTACTTCCATGTTGAAAGGCTTACCCTTACCGAAAAGTGGTTTACCATTGCCCTTGCCACGGTTATTCCCAGTGTTGGTATTGGCCACCAGATCTGACCCGCTGTCTGGATGCTTCCGTTTACCACAATTACCTGGGTTATTGTTTCCAGCCCCATTCTGCTGCTGACCTTTGCCGCTGCCATTCTTCTTACCCTTAGCAGATTTCTCATCATCAGACCCAGGGTCCTTCGTGCTATCAGAATCTGCATATTTGGTGAGAGCCGCCATGAGCTCACCCATGTCCTGGCAGGAACGCTTGAGCCGTCCCAGCTTCTGCTTAAGGGGCAAAAAAAGACAATTTTTCTCTAGGATCAGATCTGCCTGAGCCGCCGTGATATTGTCAGACGAATGAATAAAAGTTGAAACCCGCCGGACCCAATGATGGGCCGACTCATCCTCACGCTGCACGCAATGATCCAAATCAACAATCGTCATAGGCTGCTTGCATGTTCCTTGAAAATTCTTGATCAACTTTGCTTTCAACTCGGCCCAGGAATTGATGGTATTGGGTGGCAAACCCTTTAACCATGTACGAGCCGGTCCTTCCAACATCATGATGAAGTACTTAGCACAAACTGCATCACTGACATCTAACATCTCCATGGCTAGCTCATAACTCTCGATCCAGGCTTCTGGAGGCAGATCAGTTGTATAATTACGTACTTTGCGCGGACCCTTAAAATCCTTCGGTAGGCGCTCGTTCCGTAGAGCCAGTACTAAACACGGCACTCCAACAGCCCTGGAAGTAACTCCGGCTCCCACCGAAACTAAGGGGTCGTCCGGGGCGGCTCTTGATAAGCTGCTGCAGTCGCCACCTCCCGCTGAGCTCTAGCGTTATCCACAATCGCCTGAGCATCGACAACGGGTGGGTCATTGATATGTCTCCAACGTATCTATAATTTTTGATTGTTCCATGCTATTATATTATCTGTTTTGGATGTTTTATATGCATTAATATGCTATTTTATATTATTTTTGGGACTAACCTATTAATCTAGAGCCTAGTGTCAGTTTCTGATTTTTTTCCTTGTTTTTGAGTATTGCAGATAAGGAATATTAAACGGAGTCCAAACGGAATAAAATCTTCGGAATAATTTTTCTTGGACCAGAAGCAACCCAGAAGACTTGGAGATGAAGGCAGGGGAGCCACCGTGTGGCGACAATCCACAGGGGCGTGCCCTAGGGGGGGGGCGCCCCCCTGGCTTGTGGCCCCACAGCAGCCCCCTAACCCTATTCTTCG
This sequence comes from Elymus sibiricus, assembly GCA_039707655.1. NCBI lineage: Eukaryota > Viridiplantae > Streptophyta > Magnoliopsida > Poales > Poaceae > Elymus > Elymus sibiricus. Next base: position 90,191,849 of record CM077663.1, read on the forward strand.
GCCTATAAATTCACAAATATTCCCTGGATACCAAAAGGAGCCACGAAAATACTTTTCCGCCGTCGGAAGCCTCTGTTCCCGTGAGATCCAATCTTGGAGCCTTTTCTGGTAACCTGCCGGAGGGGGATTCGATCACGGTGGGCATCTACATCAACTCCATTGCCCCTCCAATGATGCGTGAGTAGTTTACCACAGACCTTCGGGTCCATAGCTAGTAGCTAGATAGCTTCTTCTCTCTCTTTGCTCTCCAATACCATGTTCTTCATGATCTTCATGGAGATCTATCCGATGTAATACTCTTTTGCGGTGTGTTTGTCGAGATCCGATGAATTGTGGGTTTATGTTCAGATTATCTATGAATATTATTTGAGTCTTTTCTGAATTCTTATATGCATGATTTCATATCTTTGCAAGTCTCTTCGAGTTATTGGTTTGGTTTGGCCAACTAGATTGGTAATTCTTGCAATGGGAGAAGTGCTTAGTTTTGGGTTCAATCTTGCGGTGTCCTCACCCAGTGACAAAGTAGGGGTAGTGAGGCACGTATTGTATTGTTGCCATCAAGGATAAAAAGATGGGGTTTTCATCATATTGCTTGAGTTTATCCCTCTACATCATGCCATCTTACCTAATGCGTTACTCTGTTCTTCATGAACTTAATACTCTAGATGCAGGCAGGAGTCGGTCGATGTGTGGAGTAATAGTAGTAGATGCAGAATCGTTTCGGTCTACTTGACACGGACGTGATGCCTATATGCATAATCATTGCCTTGGATATCTTCATAATTATTCGCTTTTCTATCAATTGCTCGACAGTAATTTGTTCACCCACCGTATTATTTGCCATCATGAGAGAAGCCTCTAGTGAAACCTATGGCCCCCGGGTCTATTTTCCATCTTATACTTTCAGATCTAAAACCAAAAATACCAAAAATACCTTGCTGCATTATTTTTACTTTTGTTTTACTTTCCGTTCAAGCAATCTATCATATCTATCTCTATCAGATCTCATCCTTGCAAGTAACCATGAAGGGATTGACAACCCCTTTATAGCGTTGGGTGCAAGTGTTTGATTCTTTGTATAGGTACATCTATTGGGGACTTGCTTGTATCTCCTACTGGATTGATACCTTGGTTCTCAACAACTGAGGGAAATACTTATCTACTTTGCTGCATCACCCTTTCCTCTTCAAGGGAAAACCAACGCATGCTCAAGAAGTAGCAAGAAGGATTTCTGGCGCCGTTGCCGGGGAGATCTACATCAAGCCATCCATGTACCCATCACAAACTCATCTCTTGCATTTACTTTAGTTGGCATTTGCCTCTCGTTTTCCTCTCCCCCACTTCTAAAATGATTTTCCAAAAAGATTTGCCTTTTTATTCGCCCTTCTTCCGTTCGTCTTTTCGTTTGCTTTTCTTTTGCTTGTGTGCTGGATTGCTTGCTTTGTCACGATGTACCAAGAGAATACCAAGTTGTGTGACTTTTCCAATACTAATAATAATGATTTTATTAGTACTCCGATTGCTCCTGCCACTAGTGCGGAATCTTATGAAATTAATGCCGCTTTGCTTAATCTTGTTATGAAAGAACAATTTTCTGGCCTTCCTAGTGAAGATGCCGCGTCCCATCTAAATACTTTCGTTGAGTTGTGTGATATGCAAAAGAAGAAAGATGTGGATATTGATATTGTTAAATTGAAGTTATTTCCGTTCTCACTACGAGATCGTGCTAAAACTTGGTTTTCATCTTTGCCTAAAAATAGTATTGATTCATGGAATAAGTGTAAAGATGCTTTTATTTCCAAGTACTTTCCGCCCGCTAAAATCATCTCCCTTAGGAACGATATAATGAATTTTAAGCAACTTGATCATGAGCATGTTGCATAGTCTTGGGAGAGGATGAAACAAATGATTAGAAATTGCCCCGCGCATGGTTTGAGTTTATGGATGATTATACAAAAAATTTATGCGGGATTGATTTTTGCATGTAGGAATCTCTTAGATTTCGCCGCGGGTGCTACTTTTATGGAAATCACATTAGGAGAAGCTACTAAACTCCTAGATAATATTATGGCAAATTACTCTCAATGGCATACCGAAAGATCTCCTACGAGTAAAAAAGTGCATGCTACTGAAGAGATTAATACTTTGAGTGAAAAAATGGATGAATTGATGAAATTGTTTGCTAGTAAGAGTGCTCCTATTGATCCTAATGATATGCCTTTGTCTTCTTTGATTGGAAAGAATAATGAATCTATGGATGTGAATTTTCTTGGTAGGAACAATTTTGGTAATAACGCGTATAGAGGTAATTTCAATGCTAGGCCGTTTCCTAGTAATTCCTCTAATAATTATGGTAATTCCTACAACAATTCTTATGGAAATTATAATAAGATTCCCTCTGATCTTGAGAATAATATTAAAGAATTTATTAGCTCGCAAAAAGGTTTCAATGCTATTATTGAAGAAAAATTGCTCAAGATTGATGATTTGGCTAGGAACGTGGATATAATTTCTCTTGAGATTGATTCTTTAAAAATTAGATCTATTCCACCCAAGCATGATATTAATGAGTCTTTAAAAGCTATGAGAATCTCTATTGATGAGTGCAAGGAAAGAACCGCTATAATATGTGCTAAGCGTGAATGGCTTGAAAAAGTGTGTTCTCGTGATAATATTGATGAAGATCTTAAAGTGATTGATGTGACTCCTATTGAATCTTTGTTTTCTAATATAAATCTTGATAAAGATGGGACTGGAGATGAGTCAACTTTAGTTAAAAGGCGTCCCAATGATTCGGAGTTTATAGATCTTAATGCTAAGATTGATAAAAGTGGGATTGAAGAGGTCAAAACTTTAAATAGCAATGAACCCACTCTTTTGGATTTCAAGGACTTTAAGTATGATAGTTGCTCTTTGATTGATTGTGTTTCCTTGTTGCAATCCATGTTAAATTCTCCTCATGCTTATAATCAAAACAAAGCTTTTACTAAACATATCGTTGATGCTATGATGAAATCTTTTGAAGAAAAACTTGAGTTGGAAGTTTCTATACCTAGAAAGCTTTATGATGAGTGGGAACCTACTATTAAGATTAAAATTAAGGATTATGAGTGCCATGCTTTGTGTGATTTGGGTGCTAGCGTTTCCACGATTCCAAAAACTTTATGTGATGTGCTAGGTTTCCGTGAATTTGATGATTGCTCTTTAAATTTGCATCTTGCGGATTCCACTATAAAGAAACCTATGGGAAGGATTAATGATGTTCTTATTGTTGCAAATAGGAATTATGTGCCCGTAGATTTCATCGTTCTTGATATAGATTGCAATCCTACATGTCCTATTATTCTTGGTAGACCTTTCCTTAGAACGATTGGTGCAATTATTGATATGAAGGAAGGAAATATTAGATTCCAATTTCCATTAAGGAAAGGCATGGAACACTTTCCTAGAAATAAAATAAAATTACCTTATGAATCTATTATAAGAGCTACTTATGGATTGCATACCAAAGATGACAATACCTAGATCTATTGCGTTTTGCCTAGCTAGGGGCGTTAAACAATAGCGCTTGTTGGGAGGCAACCCAATTTTATTTTTGCTTTCTGTTTTTTGTTTCTGTTTTTGTGTGTTTTCCACATTATTACTTCTGTAATAATTGTGTTTTATTTTTTAAATTAGTGTTTGAGCCAAGTAAGACCTTTGGGATGGTCGACGGTGTTTGCAATTTGATTTTGCTGAAAAACAGAAACTTTTTCTCTCAGTCCAGGAATTTTGTAAATTCACTGGGACGTGCTTTTGATCTGAAATTTTTACACAAGATTGATATACAAATTTCCCTGATTGTCCTAATGTTTCAGAATTTTTGGAGTTACATAAGTATTCGAAGTCTATAGATTGCTACAGACTGTTCTGTTTTTGACAGATTCTGTTTTCTTTATGTTGTTTGCTTATTTTGATGTATCTATGGGTTGTATCGGGGGGTATGAACCATGGAGAAGTTAGAATACAGTAGATATTACACCAATATAAATAAATAATGAGTTCACAACAGTACCTAAAGTGGGGATTTATTTTTCTTATACTAACGGATCTCATGAGTTTTCTGTTGAGTTTTGTGTTGTGAAGTTTTCAAGTTTTGGGTAAAGACTTGATGGACTATGGAATAAGGAGTGGCAAGAGCCTAAGCTTGGGGATGCCCAAGGCACCCCAAGACATATTCATGGATACCAAAAAGCCTAAGCTTGGGGATGCCCTCCGGGGCATCCCCTCTTTCGTCTTCAATCCATCGGTAAATTTACTTGAGGCTATATTTTTATTCACCACATGATATGTGTTTTGCTTGGAGCGTCTTGTATGATATGAGTCTTTGCTTTTTAGTTTGCCACATGATGGGGATATGTACCTAGGGTAGGGTCATAGGCCTGACCTGCATACCCTACCTAAGGACATTACCCTAGAAAAGTCAAGGACTACAAGGAGGTCACCGACTGAAATCATCAAGATATACAAGTCACTCGACAACATCCACTCGGAGACTTTCCTCATCCACTCGACGGTTACCTTTTACTCGGAAAACAATCAATCACTCGGTCGTATGGTTCACTCGGATATGCGAAGACCGACAGTCGACAAGACAGTCGAAGCACCATCTGGCGTTACGGCATCAATGCCCCACTTTGTAACGTAGGAGGTGAAGGGGTGGCGCACTCTATATAAGCCACCCCCCACCACTAGACTAAGGGTTTTTTTTCCTTCTACCTCTCTCTCTTTTCTACTAGTCTCCGGACTTAGCTCAGGCAGGGGGTCCGTTTTCCGCTCTCTCCCACACACATTGTAATCTCCGGATATAAACTCAGATAAAACAAAGCCTCTCCGGAGCACGAGACGTAGGGTTGTTATCTCCACCGTGAGAGGCCCGAACTCGCTAAAATACCATGTCACCCATATGCATCTCGGTAGATCATGCTCCTTTACCCTACCCCCTTCGTACTGTCGGAATCGTTCCCACGACAGTTGGCGCCCACCGTGGGGCATGGCGTCTATCGAGCCATGATGCAAATGGTTTTGTTTCTTTGATCTTCGTCCGCCGATCAACAATCATCAATGGAGAATTTGATCCAAGGTGTTCCGGACACCACTTCGTTTACCGGAGAGACATGATACTCTTCATACGGAGGGATCAGGAAGTTCCATTCCATCCTATCTATTTCTTTACAATCGATCTTTAATCTAACTATGGCTGTTTTTCTTCTGTATGCACACGTGCTCATACAAGTACCGTGGAGTTTTCGATCAATCTAAAAAGAAAGAAGATACCGGCGAGAACAACGACTACATCTTCTTCTTCACATCAACCAGAGAGCAGCGACAGCGCCGCTGCGCCACCGAGCACCGTTCGGACGAGCGCCAAGGAGGCTGAACTCCTGACCTGTCCAGTACGTTGTCACCTGTCATCTTCATCGCCGACAAACGACGCTGGCACCAAATCAACCACTGCCCCGTCCGGCTTCACTGACCTCTGGCACATTCGTCCGCGCTGGAACCGCACCTCCAGCGGTGTTCCTGAGTCCCGTTGTCGGCCTGATACCGATGGCGCGACGCTCCTCCCTTCCTGCTCTGTGGAGACACAAGCCTGGCCGGAGGCGCAGAGCTCCTCGGCCCGGTCGTCCATTCAGCAGCGATCTCCATGATGGAGTCACCCCTCCCGCCGCCGTCGCAGGTGCGATGCACACCGCCCTCGTCAGCTTTTCCGACGTGGTCACACCGGCGTGCACGCAGACCCGATGCGGCACAGAAATAGGGAGCCACTCAAGCCTCCGTGCGACGTGGTCCGTCCCTTCGTCACCGGCTGCTGCCCATGGCCCTTTTTTCAATTAACCGTACAAGGTAAGTGGGCCACCTCCTCTTTGATTAGTGCATGCAGGAAATGCGCGCAGGTACATGAACGGACGTGGTGTTCTCCAACGTGAGTTGACCGTTTCGCTGAGGTAATCCCTTCATTAAGGGCCGCTTCAAGTAAGCAGTTTCCCTGCCATTTAATCGTGCATGCATGCGTACATAACCACCCATGGCCTTTAATCCCGCCAATTAGCATCAATGCAGGGGCGTTTATTGTCCAACACGAATATGACAGCTATACTTGCTAACTGGTAGGGTCACTCGGACAACTAAACGTCCATGTGACAACGTCACTAAAACGTCCACGTTTATTTCGATGGCATTTCTGTCCAGATGACTAATGTGCAGGCACTCGGCCGCCCCGCACGCCGTCATTTGGTCGGACGCCTTCTCGATGACATGCTCGACTTGGCCGCTCCGCGCATCGCCACTCGGCGAGACACGTCTTCGTCACTCGGCAGCTCCGCGCATCGCCACTCGGCGAGACACGTCTTCGTCACTCGACAGCTCCGCGCATCGCCGTTCAGTCAGACGCTCCATCGTCACTCGGCCGCCCCGCGCACCGTCACTCTACTGGACGCGTCGTCATTCACTCGACAGCTCCACGCATCGCCACTCGGCGAGACACGTCTTCGTCACTCGGCAGCTCCACGCATCGCCACTCGACAAGACACGTCTTCGTCACTCGACAGCTCCGCGCATCGCCACTCAGTCGGACGCTCCATCGTCACTCGACGGCTCCGCGCATCGCCACTCAGCCGGACATGTCTACTTCGCTCGACCGCCCTGCGCGTCATCAGACAGCTAAGTCATTCTTCACAGACTTCATTCAATAAATTCATTATTTATGCATTACCGAATGTCAAGTAAGTCGCACATGATGTTCACTCGGAGGCCACGCCACCGAGTGTACCTCTGCGCTCGGTTCTTTATCTTCACGTCGGATCCTTCACTTTCACAAGTTCACTCGGATCCTTCACTCTTTAGACTCTTGCTAGTTCCGGACCAGCAAGCACCTGGCACACCCAGCGGGTGTCTATGGGTGAAATTTACACGAATCATTTCAGCAAACATCAAATTACTTCGAGAATTTTTTGTGTTAGCTTGTGTTATTTTTCATACACAGGTTACGTGGACGCCTCTATGTGCCATTCTCGACGACACGCTGGACTCGGATGCCCCGCACACCGTCACTTGGTCGGATACCTCCGCGACAACATTCTCGAGTAGGCCGCCCCGCGCGCCGTTACTTGACCGCCCTGTGCGTCGCCACTCCGTGAGATGTATCTACCTCACTCGGATGCCCAGCGCATCGCCACTGTGCTGGACGCGTCTACATCACTTGGCCGCCCCGCGCGTCGCCACTCAGCTAGACGTGTCTACTTCACTCGGATGCCCAGCGCATCGCCACTGTGCTGGACGCGTCTACATCACTTGGCCGCCTCGCGCGTCGCCACTCAGCCAGACGTGTCTACTTCACTCGGATGCCCCCGCATCGTCACTCCGTGCGGCACGTCATCATCACTCGGTCACTCCGCGCGCCGTCATTCGACTGGACACTCCTTCGTCACTCGGTCGCTCCGCGCGCCGTCACTCGACTGGACGCTCCTTCGTCACTCGGTCGCTCCGCGCGCCGTCACTCGACTGGACGCTCCTTCGTCACTCGGTCGTTCCGCGCGCCGTCACTCGACTGGATGCTCCTTCGTCACTCGGTCGCTCCGCGCGCCGTCACTCGACTGGACGCTCCTTCGTCACTCGGTCGCTCCGCGCACCGTCCCTCAGCTAGACGCTCCTTCGTCACTCGGCCGCTCCTGCGCCGTCAGACAGCTAAGTCATTCTTCATACGCTGCATTCAATTAAATAGTTATTTCCGCATTACCGAGTGTCGAGGAAGTCGCACATGGCGTTCATTCGGAGGCCACGCCACCGAGTGTACCTCTGCGCTCGGTTGTTTATTTTTATGTCGGAACACTTCACTTCTGCTTCTTTTGGGTCCAGTACTCAAACGAGTTCAGTCGGATCCTTCACTTGCACAAGTACAGTCGGATCCTTCACTCTTTAGACTCTTGCTGGTTCCGAACCAACAAGCACCTGGCACACCCAGCGGGTGTCTATGGGTGTTATTTACACAAATTATTTCAGCAAAGATCAAATTACTTTGATAAATTTTTATGTGGGCCTGTGCTATTTTTCATACACAGGTTATGCGATCACTCGACGCATCTGTGCGCCATCTTCGTCGCTACCCAGGCTCAGTCGCCGCAATGATCATTCGTGTGTTTCCACTTGTTCGGATGCCTCCGCGACGACATGTTCGACTCGGTCGCCCCGCGCGTCGTCACGTGTTCGGGCGCCCCCTCGATGACGTACTAGACATGGTCGCCCCGCGTGCCGTCACTGGGTCGGACACCTCCTCGACATGCATGACTTGGCCGCCCTGCGCGTCGCCACTCAGCCGGATGCCCCGCGCATCGCCACTCCCTGTGGCACGTCTTCATCACCCGGATGCCCCGCGCATCGCCACTCCGTGTGGCACGTCTTCATCATTGGCCGCCCCGCGCGCCATCGCTCAGCTTAGCTGCGATTCCGTATCGCCTAAGTCAAAAACTACTCCGAGTGCGGACATCCTCCACACTCGGAGAGCTTAGCTGCGATTCCGTATCGCCTAAGTCAAAAACTACTCCGAGTGCGGACATCCTCCACACTCGGGGGCTTAGCTGTGATTCCGTATCACCTAAGTTAAAAACCACTCCGAGTGAGGACATCATCCACACTCGGGGGCTTAGCTGTGATTCCGTATCACCTAAGTTAAAAACCACTCCGAGTGAGGACATCATCCACACTCGGGGGCTTAGCTGTGATTCCGTATCACCTAAGTTAAAAACCACTCCAAGTGAGGACATCATCCACACTCGGGGGCTTAGCTGCGATTCCGTATCGCCTAAGTTAAAAACCACTCCGAGTGAGGACATCATCCACACTCGGGGGCTTAGCTGTGATTCCGTATCACCTAAGTTAAAAACCACTCCAAGTGAGGACATCATCCACACTCGGGGGCTTAGCTGCGATTCCGTATCGCCTAAGTTAAAAACCACTCCGAGTGAGGACATCATCCACACTCGGGGGCTTAGCTGTGATTCCGTATCACCTAAGTTAAAAACCATTCCGAGTGAGGACATCATCCACACTCGAGGGCTTAGCTGCGATTCCGTATCCCCTAAGTTGAAAACTCTTCCGAGTGACGAGCGCTTCTCTCACTCGGGGGCTTAGCCGCGAACAAGTTTTCGCCTAAGTTAAAAACCCTGTCGAGTGAATAGCATCCCATTCACTCGAAAACTTAGCTGCGAACCAGTCTTCGTCTAAGTTAAAAACTCTCTCAAGTGACGAGCACTCCTCTCACTCGGGGACTTAGCCGCGAGTCAGACCTCGCTTAAGCTAAAGGTTGTTCCGAGTGACAGGCAACACTTCCACTCGGAAACTTAGTTGCGAACCAGTCTTTCGCCTAAGTTCAAAATTCTTCCGGGTAATGAGCATCCATCTCACTCAGAAACCAAACAAACTTAGCCAAGCAAAGGATTGGAAAACAAACAAGCGAAGATTGTCTCTATCAGACCCCCGCCGATGCAAGCACTCGACGGCGGTCTCGGGGACTACACCCAGTGGGTGCACTCAGCGTGCCCCCACTGGACATATTATCACTCGACCAGGTCCGTCCTGTCGAGTGGCAAGCAACTTTCAAAACGAATTTAAGACCCCTGCCGATGTCTTCGTCATTCGATGGCGGTCTCGGGGACTACACCCAGTGGGTGCACTCAGCGTGCCCCCACTGGACCAGAAACCACTCGACTAAGACCTGCTTTACTCGAGGAGAAAACAATCAAGTATGCACCAAAAGAAAAGGCATATCAAGACAGAATCGATCAGGGTGAATGACAAAGACTCCAATCGACGCAGACTTCTGTGAAGACCCAAAATGCACTTGGAATTTTTGTGTCTTATCAGAACCCGCATCAATCTATTTTTCACTCGAACCCCAATCCATTCGGGGGCTAATGATGGGGATATGTACCTAGGGTAGGGTCATAGGCCTGACCTGCATACCCTACCTAAGGACATTACCCTAGAAAAGTCAAGGACTACAAGTTGGTCACCGACTGAAATCATCAAGATATACAAGTCACTCGACAACATCCACTCGGAGACTTTCCTCATCCACTCGACGGTTACCTTTTACTCGGAAAACAATCAATCACTCGGTCGTATGGTTCACTCGGATATGCGAAGACCAACAGTCGACAAGGCAATCGAAGCACCATTTGGCGTTACGGCATCAATGCCCCACTTTGTAACGTAGGAGGTGAAGGGGTGGCGCACTCTATATAAGCCACCCACCACCATTAGACTAAGGTTTTTTTTTCTTCTACCTCTCTCTCTTTTCTACTAGTCTCCGGACTTAGCTCAGGCAGGGGATCCGTTCTCCGCTCTCTCCCACACACATTGTAATCTCCGGATATAAACTCAGATAAAACAAAGCCTCTCCGGAGCACGAGACGTAGGGTTGTTATCTCCACCGTGAGAGGCCCAAACTCGCTAAAATACCGTGTCACCCATATGCATCTCGGTAGATCATGCTCCTTTACCCTACCCCCTTCGTACTGTCGGAATTGTTCCCACGACACCACAATCATCCTTGCTGCACACATCTTTTTGAGAGAGACACGCTGAATCGTGAATTTATTAGAATACTCTATGTGCTTCACTTATATCTTTTGAGCTAGGCAATGTTGCTCTAGTACTTCACTTATATATTTTTAGAGCACGGTGGTGTTATATTTTATAGAAATTATTGAACTCTCGTACCTCACTTATAATATTTTGAGAGTTTCTTAAAACAGCATGGTAATTTGTTTAGGTTATGAATTTAGTCCTAATATAATGGGCATCCAAGAGGGATATAATAAAAACTTTCATATTAAAGTGCATTGGATACTATGAGAAGTTCGATTCCTTGCATATAGTTTTGAGATAATGGAGATGGTAATATGAGAGTCATGCTAGTGAGTAGTTGTGAATTGGAAGAGATACTTGTGTTGAAGTTTGTGATTCCCGTAGCATGCACGTATGGTGAACCGTTATGTAACGAAGTCGGAGCATGATTTGTTTAATGATTGTCAACCTTTGTGTGAGGGTCGGGAGCGCGCGATGGTTAACTCCTACCAACCTCTCCCCTAGGAGCATGCGTCTAATGCTTTGTTTGATAACTAATAGACTTTTGCAATAAGTATGTGAGTTCTTTATGACTAATGTTGAGTCCATGGATTATACGCACTCTCACCCTTCCACCATTGCTAGCCTCTCTAGTACCGCGCAACTTTCGCCGGTGCATCAAACCCATCTTCCTCAAAACAGCCACCATATATTTTCCTCAAAATAACCACCATACCTACCTATTATGGCATTTCCATAGCCATTCCGAGATATATTGCCATGCAACTTCCACCGTTCCGTTTTTCATGACCTGCACCATCACCTTCATATTGCATATAGAGTCATATTTTGTTCTAGGTATCGAGTTGTAATTTTGTTTTTGAGTTGTAAGTAAATAAAAGTGTGATGATTTTCATTATTAGAGCATTGTCCCGTGTGAGAAAAGGATGATGGAAGCTATGACTCCCTCACAAGTTGGGATGAGTATCCGGACTTTACAAAAAATAAAAGAGGCCAGCGAAGCCCAAATAAAAAAAAGAGGCCAAAGATGCCCACCAAAATAAAAAAAAGAGAAAAAAAAGAGAGAAAGAGAGAAGGGACAATTTGTACTATCTTTTTCCACACTTGTGCTTCAAAGTAGCACCATGCTCTTCATGATAGAGAGTCTCCTATTTTGTCACTTTCATATAACTAGTGGAATTTTTTATCTTGCACGACCACTTAGTTTTCTTTTTGAGCTTTCATACACTTATAGCTCTAAGTGCATTTGTTGCATGGCAATCCCTACTCACTCACATTGATATCTATCGATGGGCATCTCCATAGCCCGTTGATACGCCTAGTTGATGTGAGACTATCTTCTCCTTTTTCCTTGCACCTCCACCAATATCTATTCCACCTATAGTGCTATATCCATGGCTCGCACTCATGTATTGCGTGAGAGTTGAAAAGGTTTGAGAACATAAAAAGTGTGAAACAATTGCTTGACTTGTTCATCGGGGTTGTGCATGATTTAGATACTTTGTGTGGGGAAGATGGAGCATAGCCAGACCATATGATTTTGTAGGGATAACTCTCTAAGGTCATGTTATTTCGAAAGGACACGATTGCCTTGTTGGTGTTCTCGAAGTATTACTGTTTTTATGTCAATATTAGACTATTCTTTTGAATCTTATGGATCTGAATATTCATGCCACAATAAAGATTATTACATGGATAAATATGTTAGGTAGCATTGCACATCAAAAATTCTGTTTTTATCATTTACCTACTCGAGGCCGAGCAAGAATTAAGCTTGGGGATGCTTGATACGTCTCCAACGTATCTATAATTTTTGATTGTTCCATGCTATTATATTATCTGTTTTGGATGTTCTATATGCATTAATATGCTATTTTATATTATTTTTGGGACTAACCTATTAATCTAGAGCCTAGTGCCAGTTTCTGTTTTTTCCTTGTTTTTGAGTATTGCAGATAAGGAATATTAAACGGAGTCCAAACGGAATAAAATCTTCGGAATAAATTTTCTTGGACCAGAAGCAACCCAGAAGACTTGGAGATGAAGGCAGGGGAGCCACCGTGTGGCGACAAGCCACAGGGACGCGCCCTAGGGGGGGGGGCGCCCCCTTGGCTTGTGGCCCCACGGCAGCCGCCCTAACCCTATTCTTCGGCCTATAAATTCACAAATATTCCCTGGATACCAAAAAGAGCCACGAAAATTCTTTTCCGCCGCCGGAAGCCTCTGTTCCCGTGAGATCCAACCTTGGAGCCTTTTCCGGTAATCTGCCGGAGGGGGATTCGATCATGGAGGGCATCTACATCAACTCCATTACCCCTCCGATGATGCGTGAGTAGTTTACCACAGACCTTCGGGTCCATAGCTAGTAGCTAGATGGCTTCTTCTCTCTCTTTGCTCTTCAATACCATGTTCTTCATGATCTTCATGGAGATCTATCCGATGTAATACTCTTTTGCGGTGTGTTTGTCGAGATCCGATGAATTGTGGGTTTATGTTCAGATTATCTATGAATATTATTTGAGTCTTTTCTGAATTCTTATATGCATGATTTCATATCTTTGCAAGTCTCTTCGAGTTATTGGTTTGGTTTGGCCAACTAGATTGGTAATTCTTGCAATGGGAGAAGTGCTTAGTTTTGGGTTCAATCTTGCGGTGTCCTCACCCAGTGACAAAGTAGGGGTAGCGAGGCACGTATTGTATTGTTGCCATCGAGGATAAAAAGATGGGGTTTTCATCATATTGCTTGAGTTTATCCCTCTACATCATGTCATCTTACCTAATGCGTTACTCTGTTCTTCATGAACTTAATACTCTAGATGCAGGCAGGAGTCGGTCGATGTGTGGAGTAATAGTAGTAGATGCAGAATCGTTTCGGTCTACTTGACACGGACGTGATGCCTATATGCATAATCATTGCCTTGGATATCTTCATAATTATTCGCTTTTCTATCAATTGCTCGACAGTAATTTGTTCACCCACCGTATTATTTGCCATCATGAGAGAAGCCTCTAGTGAAACCTATGGCCCCCGGGTCTATTTTCCATCTTATACTTTCAGATCTAAAACCAAAAATACCAAAAATACCTTGCTGCATTATTTTTACTTTTGTTTTACTTTCCGTTCAAGCAATCTATCATATCTATCTCTATCAGATCTCATCCTTGCAAGTAACCGTGAAGGGATTGACAACCCCTTTATAGCGTTGGGTGCAAGTGTTTGATTCTTTGTGTAGGTACATCTATTGGGGACTTGCTTGTATCTCCTACTGGATTGATACCTTGGTTCTCAACAACTAAGGGAAATACTTATCTACTTTGCTGCATCACCCTTTCCTCTTCAAGGGAAAACCAACGCATGCTCAAGAAGTAGCAGTCATCATGGGGCGGGTTGCGACGCCGCTCGCTGCTGGAGACCGCCGGTGACTCCAAACGCCGGCTATAACTGCGGCTTGGGATGGGGGTTGAGTGCACACGACTCCGGCTGTACGCATACTTCTCCTGTTGAGCCACCGCTGTCTGCAAGTACCCAATGGCATTCGTTGCCTCTTCGGCGAAAGGTGTCCCTTCAGCAAGGGGGAGCGCATTGAGCCTGGCAGCCGCCGCTATCATGGTCTCCACCGGGTTAGAGTAATGACCAGGTGGTGTAAGAAAACGCTGCGGCGGGGTCTGATTCCTTCGGGAAGGGTCTGGCTACCGATGCTGAGTCGCCGCCATATTCCCTGGTACTTCCGCCGTTCGGGCCACGATCAGGGGCGCGTTCTGTCCTGCCCCCGGCGTGTTAAAAAGATTTCTAGGCTCATACTGATCAGGTAGGCAGGTCTGATGCCTCATCCGAAGAACTGCCTCCGAGGCTTGTTGATCCAGATTAAGGCGAAAAGCTTCAACCCCTGAAACGCTCCGACTCAGCATCCATCTGAGCCTGCAATGCATTGATCTCCTCCTGGGCCCCGGTCATCTAGTCCTTCAACCTTGCGATCTCGGAGTTACAGTCTGCTTGGTTTTCCGCTGTGACCTCAGTGTTGGGGAACGTTGCATGGGAAACAAAAAATTTCCTACGCACACGCAAGATATATCCATGGTGATGAGCAACTACGAGAGGGAGAGTGAATCTACATACCCTTGTAGATCGCTAAGCGGAAGCGTTAAGAAACACGGTTGATGTAGTCGAACGTCTCCGCGATCCAAATCGCAAGTCGTCCCTCGATCCGATCACGAACTAGTGCCGAACAGACGGCACCTCCGCGTTCAACACACGTACGGCTTGATGACGCCTTCACCTCCTCGATCCAGCGAGCGATGGTGAAGTAGTAGATGAGTTCCAGCAGCACGACGGCGTGGTGATGATGGTGAGGAACAATCTCTGCAGGGCTTCGCCAAGCACTACGGAGATTATGACGGAGGAACTAGAGGGCTAGGGTTGCTGGCACACGGCTTGGGAAATCCTGATCTGTCCCGTGTGCTAGCCCTGCCCCTCTATTTATATGTTGAGCCGTGGGGTCTAAACTTGGAGAGAAAACCTCTACAAGGTCGGTTTTGCCCGCACAAGGTAGGTTTGGCCCGCAAGGAAAGAGTCCAACTCGGATCCCTGCAGTACCGCGCACAAGCGGTAGTACCGCTCACGAGCGGTAGTACCGCTTGAGCGGTAGTACCGCTTCACACAAGCGGTAGTACCGCTTACGCGGTAGTACTGCCTTACGAGTGGTAGTACCGCTTAAGGCAGCAGCAAAACTTCCTTTTGCACTTTCCAATACCTCGTGGGTTTTACCCCTTTGGCCCATATAAAGTGTTGCTGCACCCGAACACTTCGGTAAACATCCGGAACCCCTTCCGGTGAATTCCGGAACCCTTCCGAAGATCAAAACACTATTATCACATATATCAATCTTTACCTCCGGACTCTTCCGGAGATCCTCGTCATGTCTGGGATCTTATCCGTGACTCCGAACAACCTTCGGTCACCAACACAATAACTCAACTATACTAATCGTCACCAAACGTTAAGTGTGTAGACCCTGCGGGTTCGAGAACTATGTAGACATGACCGAGACACCTCTACGGTCAATAACCAATAGCGGGACCTGGATGCCCATATTGGTTCCTACATATTCTACGAAGATCTATATCGGTCGAACCTCTATGTCAAGGATTCAGTTAATCCCGTATGCTGTTCCCTTTGTTCTTCGGTATGTTACTTGCCCGAGATTCGATCGTCGGTATCTCTATACCTAGTTCAATATCGTTACCGGCAAGTCTCTTTACTCGTTCCGTAATACAAGATCCCGTGGCTAACACCTTAGTCACATTGCTTGCAAGGCTTATAGTGATGTTGTATTACCGAGTGGGCCCTGAGATACCTCTCCGTCACACGGAGTAACAAATCCCAGTCTTGATCCATACCCACTCAACAGACACTCTCGGAGATACCTGTAGAGCACATTTATAGTCACCCAGTTACGTTGCGACGTTTGATACACACAAGGCATTCCTTCAGTATCAGTGAGTTGTATGATCTCATGGTCATAGGAACAGATACTTGACATGCAGAAAACTATAGCAATAAACTGACACGATCATATGCTATGTTTCTAGTTTGGGTCTTGTCCGTCACATCATTCTCCTAATGATGTGATCCCGTTATCAAATGACATCTCATGTCTATGGCTAGGAAACCTTGACCGTCTTTGATCAACGAGCTAGTCTATTAGAGGCATACTAGGGACACAGTGTTGTCTATGTACCCACACATGTATTTGAGTTCCAATCAATACAATTATAGCATGGATAATAAACGATTATCATGAACAAGGAAATATAATAATAACCATTTTATTATTGCCTCTAGGGCATATTTCCAACACTCAGTTCCCATCAGAGTTGTCAGGTCATTCATCAGATCCAGCAAAACTTGAGCCGGCGGCCTGATTGACCCGGATCCTGTTGCGCCTGCAGCCGTCGCTCCAGCCGCTGTGCTACTGGAAACTGGCACTGTGCCTGCCATGAAGATGGCGGCTTGGCTCGACGGCTCATAGGGCTCCGAAATACTGTCGCCATCGAAGTAGCCCCCAAAACCGCCGTTATGAAGCTGGTAGATTGATTCCGCCTCTCCGCTCGAGGATCCATCCTCTGAGCAGATGAGGGTTTCTTCCCGTGACATAGAACCTTCCTCAAGCTCCGCGCATTGGGTGAAGCCGACGAAAACGTGCTTCCGGCCCAGCTTGATCCGGGCGGGTTGCGCGCGCCGGGCCGACTCAACGAGGTTGGTGAAGATGTCCGGCCCGGGCTTAGATCCGCCGATCTTGCCGATGAAAACGTGAATTCCGCCAAAGGGGACCCGGTATCCGTAATCGATTGAGTCGGCCTCGAGGCCCCAGCCAGCGTTGTCGATGTAGAGCTTGCCGCGGCGACTCTTGGTCATCCTGCCAACGGCGTATCCCTCGATCCCCGGGAGAGAGCCCTTCGAGTACTCCAAACCACCGTGCATCCGCCCCATGGTGGGCGCCAACTGTCGTGGTTTTGTCACGGCAGATGTCCTAGTGCAAGGACTTAAGGGTGAAGCCATCGCTACGGTGGTTAACTTGAAGGGGTTGATCAGGACGAAAGATACGGGATTACCCAGGTTCGGCCCCTCTCAGAGGAGATAATAGCCTACGTCCTGCTTTGAGTTGTATTGGTTGGGTATCGATTACAAGGGAGCGGAATACGCTTGACCTAGTACTTGATCAAAGGTTTCGTGGCCTAAGCCGCCCAGGGAACCAGCCTTTATATACACAGGTCGAGGCCCCAGGCTTACAAGAGTCCGGGCCGGGTTACCTCTAGTAACCGACCTTATCTCTAACTATCCTTGCCTTGTCTGGCAAGCCGTCTGTCAGTGGCTTACGCCTCCGGGTCACATGTTGCCTTCCGGCTCTAGGCCTCCGCCAGGCCCGTCTGGCGAGTCGCTTCCAGGCCTTGTCTTGATCTTCCAGCCTGCTTAAGGCCTCATTGCTAAACCTCCAACTTCGTGACCCGGCCCCTCCTGGGCGGGTCTCACCATGGGGTTAAGTCCCCAACATCCTCCTAAATGTCCGTATCCGAAATCTCGATGAAGGCATCAGGAAATCGTTCATCGTTGGCATCCTAGGACGACGCTTCTCCAAGCTCGATGTTGAAGTCCGCGGCTGCCTTCCGCGTACGCTTGTCCTCGCGATAGGCGGCTCGCTCCGCCCTCCTGTCTGCCCTCCTCTGCGCCCTCCTATCCGCCCTCCTTTGCGCGAAGAACTCGCGCTCGTCGATGACGTCCTGCGGAAACCGTTCGCGCCATGCTGCCATGGCCACCTAGTCCGTCTCGGCGATGCCAAGGCGGCGCTCCCGCCTCTGGTTCTCGCGACGGTCCTCGTCGGTGACAAGCCGCGGGGGAGGCGCGAGACTCTCCGCCCACTCCCGCGTCGTCACCTCGGGGAAATTCATCTCCCTACGAGGCCGCCGGAGGCGCCACGCCTCCGCGTCGTATGCGCGGGCGGCCTCGTGGGTGGTCTCGAAAGTGCCGAGGCCGAGGCGCATGTCGCCGGACCGTATCTCGACGGAGAAGGCGCCGGAGGGGCACTCCCGGACGCCGCGGAAGCCCGACGATCCCCGGCGGCGCGGTGGCATGGCGGCGAGGTGACGAAGGCGCGAGAGGAGCGGCGGCAGAGCGCGAGGGAAGGGGCGGCAGAGCGCAAGGGGAGCGACGGCAGTGTGCGGGAGGAGTGGGAAGAGGGCGTCTCGAGCGCTCGATTTATAGAGCGCGCCCAGCGCCGCGCGCCAAAACTACCGCGCGCAGGGCCTCCTTTTCGCGCGCGCGTGCAAACGCTTCCTGCGCGCGACTTTCCCGCGCCCACTGGAGCGTGCGAAATCGCTCGGCGTGCGCTAAAAACATCTTTTGCCGCACGCGCGCGCTTTTTTCAGCCTCTGTTGGAGATGCTCTAATGGTTGCAAATAGACACATCTCAGTCTCGCCTCAGTGTCCTGCTTATTTTCTGGATTCAAGGACACAAAGCATGTGTTATTTCTCTGTCACAAACCAAAAAAGGTTTGGAGAAGATTGAGTTGAATTATCATCAGAGCATGTGAAGTTGATCGTGCGGGTGAGGCGGTCCTGGAGATTTTACTTCTCATGCCCAATCAGCATCTGTCCTCCGTGGAGATTCAAAATGTCCAGGATCTTACTAGCTATTACTTATGGTGGGAAAGACGTAAACTGGTTCGTGAGGAATCAATCGAGACCGCATATCACATTTCTATGGGGATTCATGCCCTTACATCAAACATTATTATTGCTTCCCCTTCAAGAGCGATAATAAAAGGGGGACTGGAGTCATCCCTTGTTTTTTTTGGCAAAACTAAATGTTGATGCATCCTTTGACCATAATCAATTTACACTACTACACGAATGCCTAGCAGTGGCAAGTGGAAAAAGGCCAGCAGTGGCGGGCCAGGCTCCTAGGGCCGTTCACCACTGACCTCCCGCCAATGCTATAACCACATCAGTGGCGGGCGCCCGCCCATCACTGGTAGGGAGTCTGTAGTGCCGGTCACGTCCGGGAGCCCGTCACTGGTTGGTTTGGCATTGTAGCGGGCTTCATTACGCTCGCCACTGATTCTCAGTCACACAAATTAAAGTTCATACCACACATATCAGAATACATTGATAAGAATAAGAGAGGATGAAATATTGCTACAAACATTAATGACTAGCTCTAATTGTTGTCAATCCTGACTACAAATGCTCCAACTAAATATTCATAGGTAGGTAGTAAACAACACATAGTACGCAAAACACAACTGACGATGCAAACATCCGTCAGTTAATTAATCCTGATAATGACAAACGACTATGACATACTCCTCTCTTTTAGGATAAATTTAAAAGAATAAGAATGCGCCTGTATCTCCAAGGTGGAGCACAAAGATCCACCGATCTTCAATTTCTGGTCTGCACTCATTCAATATTTGCCACCATTCATCAATTTTCAGGTGTCCATCTCGTGGGTTTGCAGTCGAGTAGGTGCCTTTGAAATTGGTCTTCTGATGGCAAATAATTTGCATCTCACCTTTCGCATCCATTGTTACACGCGCAACAACTCTTGAGTGCTTCGGTTGAAGAACAACATAGCAACATAGTAAGGAGTGTAGTTTATTTAGAATGGACTAGTGTCACAATAATAGTACAAAATCATGCCATGCATTTTTTATAAATCTTGGTATTGGTCAACTTGTGGACTAGTGGCATGTATGGTGTAGTATTTGGACCAACTTCGTAGGTGCCCTTAAACGACTCAACATCATCATTAACAAAGGAGATAAGATAATTCTTCTCCTCCCAAGTAAGCTCGGAGCCAGCAGTGTAATAGGTCTTGTCTACTATATTCCATATTTTTTCCAATAGAAAATAAGCTGTAAATTTAATTAAAATGTTAAGTTAAGAGTGAATAACAAATATTTTAAAATTAGCAAGATATATTACTTAATAAATTTTTTTAAGAAACCCACACGGAGGAAAAATAGGAATCATGTCTATTTCCATCCAAATGTCTTGATCAAAAGGAGAAGTGCTGCCGTAAAAGATGCCAATATCAAAGGTTATACTCATACCCTTTTCAAATTGGTAAGCCTTATGTAATTCTTCCCAATTTTTTGCAATCAAAATATGTGTGATCTACTTCATTGTAGATCGTAGCTTCGAAAACAAAACCATGTTTTGTCTTTAGGTAGAGAGTCCTTTCAGTAATGTCCTATGTGTCTTCGACATGGAGCTTCTCTAGGACAAAACGCCTTGCATGACAGAGGATGCACTAGTCGGATTGAGAAAAAAAAGAAATTACACGTTAAAATAAAAATCTTGAGACATGTCAAGTTCAGAAGGAAATATGTGCAGAAATTACCGTATAATATTTGTTGTCCTCTTAAAGCGTTAGCGAGAAGTACTTATCGTCCTTTAGATGAGGATTGTCGCACATACCCCAATTGTCGGAACATTAGTCGTACTTGGGGATCCCATCGATCTCATCCTCCTCATTCATTTGTTGTGTTCATAGATGAAAGATTAAAAATCAACACACAAAAATTCATGCGATCACACATTACCAATACTGCGATCACACATTACCAACACTGCTTGTGTCGCCTCGACGAGGTTGGACCATTGTATCTTGACCATGTTGGGTTTTGAATTAGGGGCGCCCACTTTCTAGAAATTGAAGACAATATGAATCACAAACTAATGGAGTCAGCTCATATATAAGCAAATTAAACATGCTTATTGATCACATAAAGGCATACGAAACTAAGTTCACATAGATCATACTAGAAGGGTTGGGCGCGCTTTGCTGCGGCGTCGGTGTTGCTAGGTTTTCATAAAAAATTTACTCCCTTTGTTTAAAAATATAAGGTGTAATTTTTTGAAAAATCAAAACTTTTTAAGTTTGGCCAAATTTGTAGAGAAATATATCAATATACATAATATCAAATCTCTATCATTAGAGTCATCATCAAATTTTTAATTTTTATTGATTTAGTATTGTGGATGTCAATATTTTTGGGTGTGAACTTTGTGATTATACTTTTCGAAAACTTAATACACCTTATGTCTTAAAACTAAGTGAGTATTTGGTTTGGCGATAGGGGGAGACGATGAAGTGTGTTTTTCTTTTATAATGCAGCGTGTTTGGTGGGCCTTCAGTGGTGTGATTCAGTGTTATTTGCTAATCAATCCATAATTTTGTGTGAAAATTTCACCGGTGACTGCATGTTCTATATTGGTGCTACAATATTACATATTGGCACTTTTTAAGGTGGTGAGAGGGGCCGGTTGATTGATATATTTTTATAGGTTGATTGTTGCCGGTTGATTTAGAAAATCGTTGGACTGTCAAAATCATAAACCAAATTCAAAATTAAATACCTCGATGAAATGAGAGAGCATCAAAATTAAAGAGCACAAGGAATAAAAGAATACAATAACAGCGATGAATTAAAAGAACTAAATAAGAGAGCTCCTTGAGAAATTATTGACCCGGTCAAAATCAGGCGACCCAATTATAAATTGAAGACATCAATTGATTGTGAGGCCTTAAAATTAAGGATCATAGTGTATTGATAAATATAGTATAGAAAATTTGAATAAGAGAGCTTTGAGAAATTATTGACCCGGTCAAAATCGGGTGATCCAATGTCAATTGGAGACCTCAATTGAATGTGGGCTCTCCAATTCTACAGGGATTAGTGTTATAGTATATAGATCACATAAAGGCAGTGCACCACTAGTTCACAATATGAAATTAAGTGTAGCTCCGTCATAGCAACATGAAATTAACTTCGCACTGATCATATAGATCATATAGAGGCAGTGTAGCGCTAGTTCACAAGCAAACACTTAGCTCTGTCCAGAGCTATCCTCATCTCCATCCTCGTCTCCAATCATCTTCTTGATTTCAGCTAGGGCGGTCTTCGCAGCTTCGGCGGATGTACGCATCATCTTGGCAGCTCCTCGCACACTTTCGTCGGCTTGTGCAGAGCTCGATATGGCTACTACTACCTCTAGTAAGGAGACCGTGACCTGCATGTAATGAACCACCTTCGAGATATAGTCTATAACTGCAGGAGTCATAACGATGCGTCTTGGCTTCTCCATCTAATTCACATTAAAAAACTTGACATTTAGATAAAGCATGATCTCATTGAAAGCAACATTTAGATAACAAGATATAACAGTTGATGTGTTGTACGAAAAAAATCGACATGATCTTTGCTAGTTATTCCACATATTGAGTGCCAGAAATTCGACCAAACGAAACTTAATCAACGTTTCCCAAAACATTGGCACTACTTATGAACACCTGCATTATAATAACTAGTACAAACTTTTAGTTTTATATGTACACTATCTAATAACTAGTACTAACATTTTCTAGTATAAAGAATATGCTACACCCAAAAAATCTACATCTACTACTAACTTTTTTTAGTACAATAAAAACAAAAATCTAAATATACAATAAAAAAGAAAGATGTGGCTACCGGGGCGGACGGAGAAGACAATCCAGCGGACAACAAGGGCGATGTAGACGACGAGCATGAGGGGGATGACGCTGACCTAGTAGGCGCCGGAGAGCGAGCGCAACGGTGGCATCGGCAAAGGCCGCCACGACGACGACGGCGACGGGCGAGAGAGAGACGACGACGGTGGGGACAGCGGAGATGGGCGCGAGAGAAGGGG
Source organism: Elymus sibiricus (assembly GCA_039707655.1). Taxonomy (NCBI): domain Eukaryota; kingdom Viridiplantae; phylum Streptophyta; class Magnoliopsida; order Poales; family Poaceae; genus Elymus; species Elymus sibiricus. The sequence continues at coordinate 90,214,707 of CM077663.1, forward strand.
TGAATGATATTTGGATAAGATATCGAGGGCTACGGGCGGGTGGGGGGCTTAGAAACCCTAAACCATATGGTTTACGACCAGTGACGGGTGAACCAAAGAACCCGCCACAGCTAACTTCAGGTGGCGGGCTGACAAAATTACCCGCCACATCATGTTAGGCACCTGCCACTGCTATTTTTTGTAATTGTTGAACACCTTCGGCACGGGTTGCCAAAATACATGTGTGGCGAGCTCCATATGCTGCTCGCCATGGCTATCAGATGTAGTAGTGGCGGGTGAATGGCGCCTCCCGCCACAAAATGTTTTCACTAACCGAAGATCTTAATGACAGTACGCTAGTGGCAGGCATGTCGTACTGCTCGCCACAACTGTGACAAGAGCAGTGGCGGGTACATTTTAGTACACGCCAGTGCTACTTCTCCGTCGTAGCAGTGGCGTGTGCTATAGTATGGCCGCCACTAATTTGAATTCACCTATAAGTCCTTTCCTAGTAGTGTTAGGGGCACAATCGGTGCGGCCCTTGGGGGACGATACATGGAAATTCATTGTGTGTGTGGGGGGGGGGGGGGGGGGAGGGGGAGGGTTATGGGAAGATAGACTGATGCGCGAATGTCCTGACACCTGAAACTTTGGCCCTCAGATTCCGGTTGACTCTTGCGTAAAGGGCGGAGGTGTAATCGTCTTGTCATTAACTCAGACAACATGGAGGTCATCGACACCAGCAACGGTTTTTGACGAGTGTTATCATTTTGTGTGTGATTATTGAAAGTGCGTTATATCGACTAGAGGGGGGGGTGAATAGGCGATTTTTAAAAATTCATCACTCAGGAATTACTACTTGAGGAATTTGCTAAGTGACGAAATACAGGCAGAGGAAAAAGTACTCAAGTGCTTGCATAACATAGCGGTAGCCTAGTCATCATGATGAAATGAAACATACAAGAGCACAAGTAGTGTGTAAACAGGATAAGCAGGCGAAAGACAAGGTGACTGAAGAATTTGAGACGAGGAAATTGAGAAAGTCTTCAGTCAAAGTCTTCAAACAGTAACGATCAATTTCATCAACAAGTTAACGAGAAAATGAAAGGGTTGAGAAAATAGAACCAGGGGCTCGGTGAAGACAATGATTTGATGACCTCCAACTGCTGTGACAGTCGTACGTCTGGTTTGGAGCGACTTGGTATTTAAACCAAAGGACACACAGTCCCAGGATACACAATCCTCATCGTATTCTCCTTGAGCTAAGGTCACACAGACCTCCCCAAAACTCGTGGTAAGTCTTCAAGGTAGACTTCCAAACCTTCATAAACTCGGTCACCTTGCAACCACAATTTCCTCTTGGTCGCTCTAAACCATGACGCCTAACCGTCTGGAAGATACACAGCCTTCAAAGGTAACAAGCATCGGCTCCACACAGGAACAGTCTCTTCAGTGATGCTCAATTACTTTCGGTTTTGGTTGTTGGGGTTTTGGATTTTTCCTCACTGATGATTTTCTCTCAAAGTCCTCGGAGGATGGGTTGCTCTCAATGACACTTGTCAATCTCTCTCGGAGCAGCCAACCAACTAGTGGTCGTGTGTGTGTGCGTGTGTGTGTGTGGGGGGGGGGGGGGCTATTTATAGCCAGGGTGCCACCCGACATGATATGACATAAATGCCCCTAATGATATAACCGTTATTGGGATAAGATATTTTAGACAGTTGGCGCGAAGCACAACAACGGTCGGAAACTTGAGCTCTCCAATTCCTCAGGGCTATCATATTCCTCATGGTAGGCAATTCGCAATGGCGAAATCCTAACTCCTCAATCAGACCAATTTCCTCAGAGACCAGAAGAACTTCGTCTCTGTCACTGAAGAACTTGACTGAACTGCAAGAGATTTCCAAAGGCTTCACTCGAAGGATTGGGTATCTGTAGGCTTCGAGATGAGCATCACTTGGAAAAATTTCCTTAGTATTACCTCGACCCCCTTTCACAGTATTGTGTTTCCTATGACTCAAAAGAAAGGAAATGAAACAAAAAAACTAAAGTCTTCACGCTTCATAGTCCTTGCATCAATATCTTCAAGGTCACGCCAATTTCCTCATTTTCAAAGTCTTCAAGAAAATCAAAAAGTCTTCAGCTGAAGACTTACATTTTTTAGGGTCGACATTCGTTGGATATATCAAACTCCTCACGGACTTATAGGACCTGTGTACACTCACAAACACATTAGTCTCTTAACCTATAAGTCTTCAATACACCAAAATCAGAAAGGGACACTAGATGCACTTATAATTATTCTATTTTTAGGGTCAAACATTGTAATAGAGAAACAAATAAAATATCACATGAACTAGCTAGGTTGGCTAGATTTTCTTCGACTTTCGATTGGCTTGAGGAACCTCCGAATGAAATTGTAACCCTACTCATAGATGATGTATCTATTATTTATGTTGATTTTTTTTCATTTTTAAAAAAGATAAGCAAAAGTCATCTCGCCATTAGTGGTAATAAAAACACCCACAAAAACCTAATACTGCTTTTTTAAGCAGAAACCTAATACTCCTTTGTTGGACATGACTACAACCAACCTCACAGCCATTCAACCACACACACAACTTTTTATTTTTATTTTGAAACTTTTTGTACGTTTGAATTCCTGGCGCCAAGACCATGTGAACAATACAAATCTTAGATACATTTTAAATACATTTAAATTTAAATATTTCAACCAACTTATTTCAGTCAATCTGTTCCAGTGTGTTCTTGAAACGAGTGAAATCACTTCATCTGAAATTAGTGAAATATGTTTGTGAAATTAGTGAAATATGTTCTTGATGGAAATCAATGGCTTGAATTTTAGTAAACTAAGAGAAACATTTTTTTCAATATGAGTGAAATCAGTTTTTCTAAACTAGTAAGACCGGTTCTTGAATTGAGTGAAGTCCGTAATTTTGGAAATTAGTTAATCAATATTTTGGAAACAAGTGAATCCTTTTAAATTGAGCAAAGTAAAATTATTAAATTGATTGAAACCAGTGTTTTTAAATGACTTTCTGAAATTAGAAAAATATGCTTTTTGAAATGAGTGAAAAAAGATTTACAAAATGAGTGGATCGTTTTCTTGGTTGGGTCAAACCTCATTTTTAGTTTAAATGAGTGAACTCAATCTTTTGAAATAAGTGAAAGCAATTCGTTGAAATGAGTGAGAGCAGTTCTCTGAAATGACTGAAATATGTGTTTTGAAATGACTGAAATATGTTTTTTGAAAAGAGGTGAAATAAACGAGTTAAATCATTTTTTAAGAAATGATTTTTAGAAACGGGGTGAAATATCTTTCATGAAATTCAATTAAAATGTATCCAGAACCGGTCTTGTTCTAAAGGTCTTTGCGCCATGAGTTCAAGTATATAAATTTTTTGAAATCAAAATAACGGTTCAAGATATTCAAATGATTTATGTTAGCATATGTGAAATAAATGGTGTATTTGTTTGGAGAGATAAAAGAGAGAATGGGCAGTGAATGTGTGCAAGTCTACTGTACCACCTCACTAAAGGATGACACTCGCTTGCAAAAGTGTGTATTTGCTATGTATATAGGTAGGAAAATGTGTCCCTCTATTATAAAGCAATTCATTGCAGTGATATTGATGCTGAAAGGAAAGATGGGAGGTGGTGTACCATTAGGTAGCATTACCGCCAAATTTTCCACTTTCCAAATATGCACCACTTAATACAAAAACGAGTATCGGAGTCGGTCCTAAGAGGCGGGTTTCAACCAAAAAATCCAAATGCCTCTAACAAAATAATGTATTCATTCTTTCGTTTGTCTGTTTAGGGAATCTACCTCATGTGTCAAACGAAATAAAACCATGGATGATATTAAGAAATCAAAAACACCTCCAAGTATTCCACGCCGCAGGCAGTTATCCGAATGACAGTTGCGAGGAGGATTTCTTCATGTTGTATGATGATCACGAAGGGTCACAGACTTCGAAGACATGTAGGGAGAAGATGCACGTGTTACTGGCGGAGGAGGTGGAGTGGCCAGCCAGACTTCCCGGCACGGCGAGTGTTGGAATTGTGGCCGGAAGGAAGCCATGGTGTCTATATTCAACATGGTTGTTAGGGGCATCATCATCAACTGTTTGCATTCCCAAACCTTGGGGTCCAAGATGTCTACTATGCAACTTTATTATTGTAGTCTTTGTTGAGCCTCGAAGCGCAGAGTTTTGTATGACCACATCATATTTCCCTCAAGTGAATGACCTTAGGTTTATCAATCCATGGAAAGTGTAGGATCAAGATGGTTCTCTCTCAAACAATCCTGCAATCAAATACAAGTAATCTTTTGTGTCCCCAACACACCCAATATAATTTTCAGTTGTATAGATGCACTAGTTCGACGAAGAGGTGATGATAGGTGTGAACATGGATGGTAGAAATAAATTTTTACAATCCAAACAAATAAAAAAAGAACGGTAGGAAGTAGCAAAAGAGAGCAAAACCGTGTCTCAATGCTTAGAAATAAGGCCTAGAATTCATACTTTCGCTAGTGAAATCTCGCAACATCATTAACATAATTGAATCACATGAAAATCCCTCAAAGTGCGGCAAAGAATCACTCAAAATTCTCTATTCCTATCAGACAAAGTAGGATAAAATCGCGTATCATATTTCCAATAAATCTTATGAACCACCCTAAGTGTCACGAATAGTCCTAGAGATCGTACTACAACAACACAATATGATACGTATCAATCAATTCTTGTGTCACCTAGATTACCCCAATGTCACCACGGGTATCCACGAGTTAGACATGCATCAAGTGATGTCAAATCCAAAATAAGTAAACCTTAAAGAGCAAGACTCAATTCACCACGAAAGTAAGAGAGGGAGGTGAACATCATGTGATCAAACTATATTGATAAATCTCATGATACATCAAGATCGTGTCAAATCAAGAACGAGAGAGAGGGAGAGAGGAGAGAGAGAGAGAGAGGGAGGGAGGGAGGGAGGGAGAGAGAGAGATCAAACACATAGCTACGTGTATGAACTACTCATGCATCACCATTGAGACAACAAGGTTGATGAATATGACCTCCGTAATGATTCCCTCCTCCAGCAGGGTGTCGAAAAAGGGTTGCAGATGACATCGTTTTGGAATAGAGGCTTGCGGCGGCGGAGATTTTTTTTATAGGTTTCTTTCTGGGGGTTTCTCAATTTATAGGAATTTTCAGCGTTGGAATCACGCCAAACGAAGCCACAATGGGTCCATAAGCTACGAGGGCACGCCCTACTCCCCTGGGCATGCCAGGGTGGCTTGTGGAGACCTCGTGGGTCTTCTAGTTACGTCCTGAAGCTTCTAGGGTCCTTCTCGATGCAGAAAGAATCATCGTAAATTTTCATTGTGTTTGGACCTTCCTAAGGATGGATTTTCTATGAGACAAAAAACATACCAAAAGCAGCAACTGGCATTGGACACTAGATTAATATGTTATAGTCCATCAAAATAATATAAAAATGGACCAAAACCATGTAAAATTATAGATATGTTGGAGACATGTCAGTCCACCACCTGGGTCATTGAATCTCACAATGTGTCATGTGGGGTTTGGAGGAGGCAGGGGGTCTCGAGATGGCAACAATGGCGATGCATATCGGGATCGAGCCATCAGGCTTGCGAAGTGTTGGAAATAAGCCCTAGAGGCAAAAATAAAGTTGTTATTATTCTAATTTCATGTTCATAATTAAGTTACCTTTATATGATATAATTGCAATTATTCTTGAATATGATATTCGGAGGAAAGCCTAATTGCATGTGTATAAAGATGAACACCAAGCAGATACATATTCAGGCCTGTATACTAGCTCATGTAGAATTGATGATTCTTTCTTTCTAGCCATGGTAGGGGCACCACTAGTGGGACCTTCTCGTCACTCCATGAAGGCCGACATCCACAGGTGGCGGCGCTCATGGCTAGGATGGCTGGGGTGCACCGCCCCTTGACCTAGGCGCTCACCGGTTAGCTGCCCGCTGCGATCCAGATCTAGGACCAGCAGGGCACTCCGGCCAATTTGGTGGCAAAGAAGGGGGTGTTGTTGCCGCCATCCTCCTCGTGACGAAGTCACAACTGGGGGCGCCGGTGGCTTCCTCGCTCGACCTTGGGCCTAGGCCGTGTTGCCTGAGGAACCCGCACCTGCCTTGTTCTAGGGAAGAGTAGGGGTCGCTGAGCAGTAGGTTGGGTCGTGGCTAGGGGGTCATGGCCGCCGTCTTTAGGTTGACGTGGGTGTTGCCATTTTTATATTCTCCTTCCTGGCTTGGCTTGCCGGTGGGGGACACCTGTGGGGGTTGTGGTTGTGGGGACCCCGACTCATAAGTCATGATCACCGAATGTACGTGCACAGTGATCCCAGAGATCAATGCTCACTGAACACACAGAAACTAAATAACAAGAGTCTTACATCCATTACGTACCGTTTTACTCAAATATGACCTTTATGGCCAAGTCTTCATACACTCGCAACGGAAATCTTCAATGATAGCGTGGACCCATGCCATCTGCCTTAACCCTAGAGGCATTCTGACTGGGAAGCGTCCTAGCTCGCATGTTCATCACCAAGGTGTTCTTCATTACATCATGTTCTTTCATGCCTGGCCAATAAAATAACCAGTGGCAAGCCAATGAGTACTTTGAATGTACTCGCAAGCAACCCATGTTTTGGAACAAGGTTTAACAATGCATGATATAGCACTAAGTAGGTAAGTCGCAGAAAGCTAATTTTGAGTGCAATGACATGTTCAAACAACTTGTAAAAGCATGCATCAACAGGTCACAAGTATCCGTATGAACAGGCTACAAATATCAATATAAACAAGTTTGAACATCTCATGTTCAATTATCATGTCAAGTCATCCGACTTAACTCAAGTATCCCATCTTTCTCTCCCCCCCCCCCCCACACACACCAAGTTTTGTAAACAATGGATGTAGCCCAAGAGCGGTTATCCAACTGTCCTTGACCGTGGACACGTCTATTTGAATAATTTGACACTCTGTAGAGGTTGCACACTTTACCCACAAGACTGAGGGAACTTCCGTGTCAAGCCACGACTCGCGGTATTATTCATACCCGAGGTAAGCACCTGAACAATGCCTTTCCCCTGACGATAATAACAAGGAGTCCACTCGTTGGTGCCATCCCTCATGATGTACATCACAAGTATCATCCACGAGGGCACGCAACGGTGTGCCCGGTGTCTGTGAAAACAACCCATGGTCGTCCTATCAGGCACGACCCCGTATCGAGAGTGAGCACATCACTCCCGCCACTAGTAATGCGGGTCTCTGCTAGCAGCGACCAAGGTAATCAACAAAGCCCCGTCCCATAAAGGGGTATCATGGTTGTACATGTAAGGTTGGAGTAACGGTCGCAACATAAACCAATCCATTTTCGAAAACAACACACTCACTTGCCTTGGTACACCACTTCTTTATCAAGTGGTTACCTAGCTCAACATCTCCCTCGGGCATTAGTGGCACCCGACGGGGTTTTCAAAAAGTCTTTGAAAACACTTTGTTTCCATCACCATGCATAAGCCCGTCCCACTTTGCGTAGCAACTACTTAGCAACCTATCTACTTCCCACCCACACAACTCTAAGGTACGTAGAGTTATGTCATGCAAGTATCAATGAGGAAAGTAACGGAGGCAACCCATAGAGGTGGTCACCATGTTCATCATGATCAACACAACAGCAGTAAAGTGCTATATGCCATGCAATAAAATGGTTTCTTTAAACATGGTCAAGGGGCTGCTTGCCTGGCTTAGCAAAGTCTTCGAGGTCTTCACACGCTTCTCGTCCAACTCCGAGCACTTCGTCTACTTCGTCAACTACCGCCGGAAACAACCATAATAAGCCACACAACAAGCAGGACATAAAAGTGCTCTATAAATAGGAGTTTGTTTTAGGACATCTCTGGTCCTAATAAAATTTCCTAAAGTTGCTCGAATGGATTTGGATTACCAGAGATTTTTGGATGGAGGAAATGGAGGTATGGTTGATCCTACATGAAGTCTACATAGAACATTTTTATAAAAATGAGTGGATGCCCTCATCAAATAGGGCATGATTTTAGAAACATTTTGGAAGTGGTTTCACAGGATTTGGAGTTGGGATGGTTTTCCTATGAATTTCTCAAGGTGAAATAAATGGAAGATAGGGTTATTTATTAGATCTAATAGAATCAATGCATGGTAAAAATGTTCACCATGGCTAGATAAACAGGGAATTATCTTTGAAGTCACTAGAAATTTGAATCATCAAATTTGGACCTGAAAAGGGTGTTCTAGGGATTGGCAAAGTGGGGTTTTTCCTAGTTCAAATTTGAATTTGCATAGGAATAGTACAAAAAGGTGTGGTGGAAAAATATAAAAGTGGCACCATTAAATAGGTGGCATTTTTAGGAGGATTTAGAAATTTGAATTATTAAATTTGGAGTTATATTCTACCCTGTGGAATTTTTGGAAGATTCTAAAAAACAGAAAAGGAAAAAACCCATTGTTTAATTGGGCCAGAAGTGTGCCAGCAAGGCCGGCCCAGGAAGGAAACGGCCCGGGCACCGCGCATCGCTGCGCAGCGGGCCACGCAGGAGGCGTATTTGCGGAATACGCTTCCGTCGAAGCGGTGTGCACGCGGCCAGGCGGTTTGAACCTGACGGTGGGCCCCATCCGTCAGTGAGAGAGGATAGGGAAGGGAGTATGACAAGCGGGGCCCGCTTGTCATCTCCTTCCTTGCGACAGGGGCGGCAGAGGAGCTCGCCGCGGCGTTTCCGTCGATGGCAAGACGAACGGGACCTTCCTCTCGTGGGTTCGATAACTCAGGGTCACCTCTGAGAAAACAAGTGTGGGTACTTTCTGTTCGATTTCCAAATCGCTAAAAGGAAGTATCATGGAGCAAGATTTGGTTGATGCAACTTGTAAATGTAGAAAGATGAAAAGCAAGGATTATCCATGCGCACATATATTTTGCGTCCCGGATCATCTTGTTGCACGCATATATCAACAAATGTTTGTGAAGAAAAAATTGAGGATTAATGCCAAGACCGTATTCCCTTCTTCGAGGAGTGCGAATACTCATGCATGGTCTGAGCACATGAATACGTACCATCAACTACACAACATAGGCTAGTGAAGATTTATTCACAGCCACAGCTAGCAAATCATAGTTAGAAGAGGTGATGGAGTTCTTGAGGAGTATATTGGTTGACGGAGCAAAAACTGATTTGGATGATGGTTGGAAATCATTTGTTCCTTTGTCGACCTACTTCTCTGTTGCTTGCGGGTGCTGGACCAATGAAGTGGAAGACCCAATCCCATAGTTCCGAAAGGGAGACCAACTACCGAAAATTCCAACAAGAGGATGAAATCTATGTCGAGAGGGTGAGAGGCAAAAAGAGCCATGAAGTTAGTATACATGTTTATCTCTTTGTATATTTCCATACGTGCTTACAATGAAATTTCTTCTCTAGGAGAGTGTTAAAATATATTTTCTTCAATTATGGCAGGAAAGGTTCAGGGAAAAAAGGGCACTAGAGGAGGAAGATGAAATAGAGATTTTTCAGATGTAGAAGATGGAGCTTTGGGGGGTGGCCAACATTGCTATGCTAGAAATAGATGGTAAGATAGAATCCTGCCACAGGGATGCTTTGGTGGCTAGTCATGGGACAGCAAAATGCGACAACTACCTCACACATAATCTTGTACCATATAACCATGACGACAAACACATTTCTTTTTCTTATTACTATACACGTCGATCTAGTTATCTATACATTTCAGGTTTTCCAACCTACAAACATGGCCAAACGCCCACTAGTTCTTTGTGGTCATAAACCTCACGAGGCGGGAGATTCCGATTCTTGATTCCCTTTTCCAGTACACAGTACACAGTACACAGACAGATAGCTCACTTGGTGAGAATTTTATCAGCTTTCAAAAAAACACATAATTTAACATCGTACTTAACTATGAATCATAAGCAACTTCTCATTCAGTGGACTTGCAACTACGTGGGGTGGAAGCACATCTCAGTGCATCGCTGCGACTCAGTGGACGACAAAGCCATACATGGAAAGACATTAACGTGACCGAATGGTCAATAAAGATGGTTGTCGTGCTAACACAAAATGACATGTTAGTCAACAATATTATTTTTGTTTTTGTTTTCATTGTTAATAAGTGAAATGTTGCAAAGAAAATTGAATGGTGTACTTCTTCTTGTGCACTCTATTTGTTGAAGAACAATGAATTATTTACGGTGTAAGAATTGACACTACAATATGATCAAGTGTGTACATTAACACATATGTTTCTGTCAGTTTTGTATAACTAGAGAACGATACTAATATATCCTACCACGCAGGGCTAGATGGACAATTTCAGAAGAAAACTGCCTGTTGTCCTTGTCAATTCATCCCACGGCATATGCAAATCCATTAAGAGGCTCAAGATGTACCATGCAAGCCTATCGGAGTCAACAGAGCAATCAGATGCAGCTGCGGATGAAGATCATGCATATGCAAGCACTTAGTCCAGCAGTCGAAGAAAGTCTTCTAGCCATGTTCTTATCATTTGCAACAAGGATGTTGTTGCAGAGAGGCGAGCGCAACACTTATCTATGAATCCATCCTGCCTCTATCTGACGGCCTAGAAGGTGGTCGATCTTTTAAAAAGATCTGTTGGACGATGCATAGCACCCTCTTCTTTTTTTGATGCAAACTTTTTTGTCTCTGACATGTTCATACAAGCTAATCGCGGCAACTATGTTTGTGTTGGCCAAACCATTAAACAGGATATGTTGCCGAAATACAAGATCCCCAATACATAGTAATCTAGTGTGCCGTATTAGCAATGCGCTCAACTTATCTTAATCTTATATATGGAGTAAACTGGAGAAGGAATCAAATGTTTGAGCAGGAAACGTTGGTGGAGAACAATCGGAATATTTATCTTGCCAACGAAACTTTATTATCTTTTTTTTGCGAGTAAACTTTATTATCTTTTTGACAAGGAAGATTTCTCCAAAGAGGAACTTCTCGTACGCTAACTGATTTTTTAGAGAATGACACGATGATTCATGGCAAGCTTTATTCCTCCTCTGATTTGCTAATATTATTTTCGCGCCAGTGTATGGAATCGGTCGACCCATATGATCTTCCGTAAAGCAGCCAACATGTGCATGACTAACCAATTCGTTCCAAGGCATATTGGACTTTTCCACATATATGTACACCTAGTAAGTTTTTATCTTGGCGATCAACTTCACTACTTTATACTCCCTCCATCCGCAAATACTTATCGAAAAAATGGATAAAAATAGATGTATCTAGAACTAAAATATGTCTAGATTTATCCATTCCTTCGACAAGTATTTCTAGACGGAGGGAGTAGTTACTACTAATGAATAGTTGGTGAGCTAGTAATTGTTCTATGTATGTGATTTATGGAGGGTTCGAGTGGCTAGCCACCATGTTTGTGCTACATGAGAAATTTTCTACGTCAAGTAAGTCTTGTTCCTAACCCCGCAAAAAAAAAAGTAAGTCTTGTTCCTTTTTTAGGTAGCGTTAGTTGTCTACCTGGCTTAGTATGAGCCAGGTGCTCAGCGCATTGTGACCTACCTTTTTTTTTTTTGAAAAACACAATACAAATGCATACACTCATATATACATACATACACTTAATTCTATAAATGTATGCACTCACAGCCTATTTCTATGAGCATCTTTAAGAGGCTAAGCCGACACATTTTCAGATTAACAAAGTCATCATAGAGAGTTTGTAGTCGGCGAGTGCGTCTAGAACGTGAAATTTGATATGTTGGTTACATAACAAGAAAGTTAAACATCCAAACTATGCTCGGTTTTTTTTCTTTTTTGCGAATAAAACTCGCTCAGTTTGCTGATGTACCTTTTGTTATTCTTCTTAGGTTGTGTGTATTTCAAGAGAGATCTGGGCTCCGGAGAGAAGGGTCTTGCACCGTTCAGAGGCGTACGTGCTCGATCGTAAATTAGTACCCCATACACTCACGCCAACCAGCCAGCCATTGCAAAATTGCCACTGTCATCTCGATTCTCGAACGACCACGTAAGCCCAGATTCACCCGGCCGGTATGTGATCATTTTGTTTTTTGAAGGGTGGCCGGTATGTGAACTTTGACATAAGGGGCAGTCCACCTTGAGTTTCGTAGGATCTGGCTGAGGCGTCACATCATCAAACCTCTAGCTTTGCATTGTAGGCAACGGTGTTTCTCCTCACCAGCGAGCAACGACGTCTTTGTTACGTGGAGCGGAGGGCTCTACTTCAGCAGCACTTTGTCCTTTTGGATATCGCGCACGACGACAAGTAGACAGATAGGGAAAGGTTGGACGACGCACGCAGGGAAGCATCACGACCGCGTCGATACCGTCCGATGCACACGGATACATCTCGTCAAAGGTAGAGGTGAGACGTGACGAGCCGATCCCACCATGTAAGTCCACTAGGCTACCAACGGTTAGGTTGAGCGTGCAAGGACCATTGGGAAAGATTCCCTGTGATGATTAACCTAGATATAAATTAACCAGATATAAAGGCATCACAGTATGTGCACAACCATTTTGTTAAACGTGAATATAGTTCAGGTCACCGAGTATCAGTCGGTAATACAAATATGGGCAGCGCTAGGCATCAGACGTCTGATGCTTTGCATCGTATCAGACTAGTTAATGGCCGTTGGATATGCTCCCGAGGACCTGCACTAGATTAGCCTTTTCAGGTTGCTAATTGAGTTCCTCCTCGTACGTAACTGCTCCCGCATCTCACGCCCTCCACTATCGGGTCAACTTTTCTCTCTAGGCATTCCCTTTCTTCCTCCCGTACACGTTGCATCCTGCTTCCATTCTTTTGTCTCTCGAAATAGGCTTTCGCCCCGCTATATTGATATAGCAACCACCCGATACAACATGCCGATCAACGCTGGGGCTAACAGCACAAGCACGCTCAAAAAAAAATACAAGAGAAAATAAGAGAAAAAATGCCAACAACGCCGGATCAACGAAAGCTACGGCACCCCGCGACCGCTGTGCCCACCGAAGAAAACCACCACGCTCCAAAGCCACCGAGTTGCCGTGTACCAATACCACCTTCAAGAAGGAATGCGACGATGACGACGCTGCTGCCCGGACGAATCCTAGGATTTCTCCCGGTACACGGAGGGTAGTGGGGGGAGAGGGTCACCCGACGCCCTTCAAGAAGGATGGCGGCGCCCGCAGGCGTCACCGCGTTGGTGCCGGCAAGACCCGACATGGATTTCTCCCGACCCCTCGCGCCCGCCACCCAGAACCAACCTTCGGCTCCACCACACCCGCGCCGCCCACCAACATGCGCCAACACAGTCACGAGGACACCGCCGTCGTCTCACCACGGCCAAGGAAGCGAGGCCGGCCGGATCCAAACGAGACACCCGTAGACAAGGACCGGCAGGACCGCAGCCACGAGGGAGGGAACAACCTCCACCAGCTTAGGCGGTAGCAGACCGGGCATAGCAGCAGAGGCACACCAGACCAAATGTCCGGCCGAGCCTAGAACGGGCCCGTGAAGCTCCGCCGCCATGCTGCAGCAGTCGCGGCACAGCAGCCGCCGTCCCAGTCGCGAGGAGCTCGCCAAAACCACCGGAGAACAATCCACCGCAGCCCCCCAGCAGGCCCGCCCCGACCCAGATCGGGCCCGTAGGGCCTAGATCTGGGCCAGCCGGGCGCCGCCGGCCGCCGCTAGCCATGGGCCGTCACCGTCGCCAAGGGGCAACGCCTCCGCACCACCGCCGGCTGAAGGGCTCCGCCGCCAGGACCGCTCGCCCGAGCCGGGGTCCAGCGACGGAGGAAGAAGGGGGGCCGCCACCGCCGGACTGCGGGGCGCCGCGCGGGCAACGCTCGGGGAGCGGGAGGAGGGGGAGGGGGGGCGGCGACTCGCGAGGAGGGGGAGGAGTGGGGAACCGCCCCGGTCGCCTCGCTCGAGGAGGGCGACGCGGAGGGCACCAGCAACTATCGACAGTGGGCACCACGTACCCCTTCCATTCTTTTGTGCGGTGTGGATCAAGAAAAGAAAAGAACCCGCCACACCTAAGTTCACCAAAAAAAAAAGGAAAAAATAGTTTTTTATAAGACATGTGAAGTTCTAGCGGATTGGAAATGGTTCATGCAATTTTGCATGCTCCTTAAGTCCACCAAAAAAAAAGAGGTTGTCAATTTTACACGTTTCTTCAAATATCTAATGCATTGGCGTTGTCATACTGTAGGGGTTGGCTACACGCCAAGGATGTCCGCAAGCCCAACCAAGTCCTTGATGTGATTTGCCAGCAAAACTTCCCGGGGTTTGTCACGTTGCCCGGTGAGGGACAACTTCCACAGCTAGGATTGAGCTGGGAGGACTACTTGGCTGCCCCGGCCCCGTCGGAGGAGATGATCGATAGTGTCTTGTGCCGCACGAGGGCCGACATGGTGATCAGAAAGTTTTGGGTAATTTCTCCTTTACACAATTAAAAATCAACAATAGCTAGTTATTGCACTAATCAGTGTTGTCTCGTTTGATTGCAGACCTTCTACAGGTGTGAGGAGGGATACGAGGAGGCCGCGGCACAGGTTATCGATGCCGAGTGCAAGCGCCTACTACAAAACTTACGACACGAGGCTCGGCCGCGGGCTGTTTGAGATTACTACGCCTCGCGTGGTGTTAAGAAGAACAAGTCATCGTGCCACGGAAAGTTTCTGAAGGAGCAGTACATGAAGGTAATTACCTATTCTTAAGGCCTTGCACTTAGTTTCCTTGATTTGATTCGTAGGCGTAGCGCTCAAATTTCTCTGTATTAACATAGGTGCCCCTGAGATGGTGTGCGGATAAGATGGATTGTTAGTAGGCGTTGGTGGATGAGTGGTGCTCAGACGAATGGCTAGCCGTCCACAACAATGCCAAGGACCGGCGTGCCAAAATGGTTGGTGTGCCACACCATCGAGGCAGCGCCAACTTATATCTTTGGGCGGAACTGGTTATGTGGTTTGCTTCATGATTCATGCAATTCATTCTTGATGCTAACTTGAGCCCTTTACTAATACTTTGTTCCTCTCTTTTAGGCGCAACACAATAACACGCAGGAGCCAGAGGTGTACGGCCTCTATGCCATGGCCCATACTGCAAAGTACAAGAAGGCCAAGGCATTCTCTGAGTCTGACCTCGATCATCCCGAGAACTTCACCAACATCTCCCCCGACCACAAGCTCGTGAGGTACAGAGATGAGGGGAAGGCGAGGAAAGGGGAGGACTTTCACCCCAGCCAGCATCCTATTGATCCAGAACTGGTGATGATAGCTGGTGGCGGGAGGCCCTCATGGCTCGATAGCCATTGGAGATGGACTTATACGTTGTCCTCGCACTCTCACGGAGATCAAGGCGCGCCAAACGAGCTCCTGTCCTGAGATAAGGCCTCGTCCACGGCCAGTCGAGCTCGCCATCGAGGTTAGTTATACAGACTCAAATATCTTTCCTCCATTACATTGTGTGTGCGGCCATCGATGATTACAATGCTAACGAGGAGTAGTGTTGCAGGCTGCTGTTCAGAAAGAGATAGAGGCAACCCAGGCGATTCTGGAGGATAGGGACCGGCAGGCGCCGGAGAAGGCGAGGAAGTTGGAGGAGAGGACGGCTAGGTTGTTGGAGGAGGAGAGGGCACGGAATGACGCGGCTCACCGGGCCATGTACGAGCTCCTCATCGTAAGTTTCTTCTGCATATTAGCCGAATCATGCACGTAATGTTTGCTTCATTACTAAGTAATATGACTGACTCGTCAAAACCAAATGTGCAGTCTGTGTGCGAGAAGACCGGTCAGACCCCTTCGCCGATGCCAGTCATTGCTCCGGTGACCACAGCACTACTAGGAAAATGGCTATAGCCAATATCCCTATTAGTGGCGCACCATGGTGGTGGTGCGCCACTGCTATATAGCAATGGCGCACCAGAAGCAGGTGCGCCATTGTTATTTTTTTAGTAGTGGCGCACCACCTGAGCAGTGCGCCATTGCTATTTTTTTTCCATCCCCCACCCCACCAGACATAGCAATGGCGCACCACACCTAGGTGCGCCACTGCTATGGTACATAGTAATGGCGCACCTTGGTGTGGTGCGCCATTGCTATGTCTGGTGGGGGTGTGTGTTTGTGTGTGTGGGAGGTTAGTAATGGCGCACCCTCCCTGGTGCGCCATTGCTAACCTTAGCAATGGCGCACCAGGGAGGGTGCGCCATTACTAACCTCCCACACACACAAACACACACCCCCCCTGTGGACCGCCTTTTCAGTTTCAAAAAAAATAAAAGAAAATGATAGAAATGTCAAAAAAATAAAAGAAAATAAGATTCCCATGTGATATGTGGTCTAGTTGTTAGCAAAATTTACAAATATGAATTTCGACTTTTTTTGCAAAATCTCTCGAGAATTTGTAAAATGGGCATAACTTTTGCATACGAACTCCGATGAAAAAGTTTTTTATGTGAAAAAGCATCTACTCGAAAAGTTACATCCGAATTCAACGGGTGGAACCCCGTTGAAGATTTTTAGAATCCTCAAAAACCTAACAGAAAAAAAGTTACGGTGCTTTCAAAATCTGGAGAGGCAAAAAAATTTTTAAAAAAAAAGTTAGCAATGGCGCACCAGTGCATAGTGCGCCACTACTATTTTCCCGCCTTCAAAATTCAAAAAAAGTTATAAATAATAATGGCGCACCACACCTAGGTGCGCCACTGCTATGTACCATAGCAATGGCGCACCACACCTAGGTGCGCCATTACTAAGGTACATAGCAATGGCGCACCACACCTAGGTGCGCCATTACTATTTTCCCGCCTTCAAAATTCAAAAAAATTCAAAAAAATAAAAAAAGGGTTAGCAATGGCGCACCAGTACAAGGTGCGCCACTGCTAAGCCATATATAAACCCGGTCGGCCTCCTTCTCCTCCTTACCTCTTCATTCTTCTCCTCCTCTCCTCCACTCCTCTCCTCCTCTCCTCCACTCCATCTCCTCCTCTCCTCCACCATACTCCCCTCCTCTTCTCCGGCGACCTCCTCTCCGGCGACATCCTCTCCGGCGACCTCCTCACGGTGCTCTCCGGCGACCTCCTCCTCCTCCTCTCCGGCGACCTAGGTGACCTCCTCCTCCTCCTCTCTGGTCCTCTACGGCGACCTCCTCCTCTCCGGTCCTCTACGGCGACCTCCTCCTCCTCTCCGGCGACCTAGGCGAGCTCCTCTCCGGCGACCTCCTCCTCCCTCCTCTCCTCCTCATGGTCTCTCCTCCCTCCTCTCCGGCGACCTCCTCTCCGGCCACATGTGGAGCTCCCCGGCATAAAGAACATAGCAGAACGAAATTTGAAAAAATATCACAAACAAAATCGCAAAAAAAAATCGTGCCAGATCCGGATCTAGAATTCAAAAAAAAGTTAGCAATGGCGCACCAGTGCATGGTGCGCCACTACTATTTTCCCGCCTTCAAATTTCAAAAAAAAAATTCAATAATTTTTTTTTACCAGTGGCGCACATGTAGCAATAGTAATGGCGCACCACATGGTGCGCCACTAGTATTTGGATTACTAATGGCGCACCAGAGGTGCGCCATTACTATTTGTTACTAATGGCGTGATAATAGTGGCGCACCTGTAGTGCGCCATTAATAGCAAAAACAGGTGCGCCACTAACAGCCCTTTTTCTAGTAGTGCAGTGAGTTTCATTTGAATGGTCATTAGTTACTAGTCTTAACATTTGAGTGTCATCATGCTAACGAGACATTGCAAATGATCTTTGGTGCAGCGTAACTCCAGACAATCATCGCACGAACCTTCTCCAGGTGTAACCGGCACGAGCAACCCCGGTGCTTCACCTCCGTGACGACGGTAAGTTTTCTCTAGTGTTTTGCTTAACAAATGCATAATGACCTATACTTAGCTTATTTAGTTCATTTATGACATAATTAGCTTACTTAGGTCAAAAATTGCATAATAACCTTGGTTAGCTCATAAATGTTATATACTTAGCTTATTTTCCTCCAAAATGACATAATAAGCTTACTTAGCTCCAAAATGACCTATTTTACCTAAGTTAGCTCTAAAATGACCTATACTTAGCTTTGTTTCCTCCAAAATGACATAAAAAGATTAGTTAACTCACAAATGGCATAATTACCTAGGTTAGCTCAATAATGACCTATATATACTTAGCTTATTTAGTTCATTTATGACATAATTAGCTTACTTAGGTAAAAAATGGCATAATAACCTTGGTAAGCTCATAAATGTCATATACTTAGCATGTTTTCCTCCAAAATGACATCATAAGCTTACTTAGCTCCAAAATGACCTATTTTACCTAAGTTAGCTCTAAAATGACCTATACTTAGCTTTGTTTCCTCCAAAATGACATAATAAGCTTAGTTAACTCAAAAATAGCATAATTACCTAGGTTAGCTCAATAATGACCTATACTTAGCTTACTTATGTCAAAAATGGCATAATTAGCTTATTAGGTAAAAAATGGCATAATAACCTTGGTAACCTCATAAATGTCATATACTTAGCTTATTTTCTTCCAAAATGACACAATAAGCTTAGTTAGGTCAAAAATGTCATAATTACCTAGGTTAGCTCTAAAATGACACAAATAAGCAATAAGAAGAAGAAAAACAAGAGGAGAAAAAGAAAGAGAAGAAAAACTCTTCTTCTTCTTCTTCTTCTAGTCTTCTTCTTCTAACTTTCTTGTTTCCCATTTTGCAGATTTGATGCACTTCACGGAAGCTTGCATTGATGGAGTGCTTGTGTTTACTTTTTGTTTTGATTTTGTATCGATGAACAATGTGAAACTTGCTATCTATGGATGAAACTATTGTAATATGGATGCAAATATGTATGTATGGATGAAACTATTGTAATATGGTGAAACTTGCACATATGTTTTGATTTGGTATATCTCTTGGATGATCATATCCATATGGCAGGGATATAGATTCTTATGTGTTGGATATCATATATTTGCTGTGAAACTTGCACATATTGTTTGCCCTGTGAAATATATATATATATATATAGAGAGAGAGAGAGGCACTATTCTAATCCCAGGATTAGAATAACTATTTGGATCACAGCCAGCCCTATAAGGGCCCGACAGCTCCCTCCTGAACTTCCCGAACTGCCGGCCCACCCCGACAGGATCCACTTGGTCCGATCCCGATCGAGGCCGCCCCAACCCCCCTCCCTCAACGCTCCTCGCCCCAGCCCCCCTCCTGGCCGCTCCTCCCCTCGATCACCGGCCTCCGCCGCGATTCGCCGCTGGCCTCCGCCGCGATTCGCCGCCGACCTTCGCCGGATCCAGCGCCTCCCCTCCGTCTCTAGCTCCCGGCCGACCGGATCCAGCGCCTCCCCTCCGTCTCCAGCTCCTGGCCGACCGGATCCAGCGCCTCCCCTCCGTCTCCACCTCTCGTCCGATCGCCGGCGCGGGCAAGCGAGCGACGGCGGACGCCGGCGCGAGGGAGCCCGCGTCGCCTGGAGGTGGCGAAGCCGCCGGAATTTCTGCAACGAAGCCGCCATGGACTTTCGGAGGCCTCCTCCTTCCATCCTCACCTCCTCCCGACGGCTTAGCAGAGCTAATGACGGCCAAGGCGCAAGGTACGGCGAACGGCGCGGCCAAGGGAGCATCTCAGCGGCGGAGGGCGCATCGGCGACGCCTTCAAATCTAGCAACGAACGCGGCACCACAGGTACCTTAACTTCCTCCCTCTTAGGTACCTGAACTTCCTCCTTCTTCTTGGCTCCTCCTTCAATCTTGGCTCACCTGAACTTCTGGCTTCATGCAGATGAACTTCGCGCCCTCTGCAAGACATGGAATGCCATGGGATATCTCTCCCAACTCTCCGACGAATTGCTCTCAAGGTGGCCTATCTACTGCTAGAAAAAGGCTGGCCGAACTTCTATCCAAGGTATGGTTGAACTTCCTGCTGTCTGCTATTTTCTTTCAGCCATGTGAAGTTCTGGTAGTGTGTGAGCCTCAGTCTAGGCTGCAAAAATTAAAAAATCTGCCTGCATTCATATGTAAAAAACCATGTGAAGTTCAACAAGTCAGTGGGCTAGAGTTCAGGTTGGTATGTATCTGGTTGTGTGCAAAAAAAAGGAAAGAAAAACAAACATGTGATCAATTGAAGTTCAGGTTGGAATGTACTAGGAAGTTCAACCATTCAAAGTCATGAAGGTCAGGTTTTTGACTGTATACAGTAGTTCCCCTTTGCAAACCATGCAAAACACATGAAGTTCAGGATGGTGTATACCAGTAAGTTCAACCATGCAAACACATGAAGGTCAGGTTGGTATGCACTCGTAAGTTCAACAATGAAAACACATGAAGGTCAGGTTTAACTGTAGACAGTATTTCCCCTTTGCAAACCAGAAGTTCAGTCTGTGGAGAGTGCTCAGTTCAGGTACAGGAAAAAACAAATAGTGTAGAATTCAGAATGTGAGGTTCATTCTGTGAAGAGTGCTCAGTTCAGGTACACAAGTATAGGCAAATGCTCAGCTCAGTTCAGAGTGTGATACCTGTCCTAGGAAAAATATGTACATGAACAACACTTTTATGAGAAGTTCAGGCTGTGAATAATGCTCAGTTCAGCAACACCAGTATATGCAGATGTGACTTGTGTGCTAACACATTCTTTTTTTTATGCCAGCAGGATGAGAGACGCAGAAAGAAGGTTAGAACTTCCCAGCAGCAAGTACACAACCCTAAGCATGTACGCGTTGTGCCGCCCCCTAAATGGGTCACACCTCAAACGCACCAACAACATTCCCAATCTGCTCCACACCAGAATTGGGTGACACCGGAAACACATGCAGACTTCCAAGATGCTGGGTCACATCCCGATCCGCACCATTTTGCGCCTCCACCTAATTGGGTGACGCCGGAAATCCCCCGCGGATTCTTTGTATCCACCAGCAGACTTCCAAGCACACCGATGGAGGAGGGTGTTAGCTCAGGTCCTGTGTATAACTCTGGAGGTTATCCTGGTGTGGCTCGTCAATGTGAAAGGGCAGCAAGTAAACCGGATGCCAGGACAAATCGAACAGTAACACACACACGGAGGAGAGTGCTCTGCACACTACCGCCGTTGGATGCTGCTGCTGCTGCTACAACTCAGGATCGTACGGGACATGAGGTAGATGGATTGCTTCATAGAACAAAAGAGCAAACTAAAACCAGGATCGTCATGCCTCCACAAGCACCACAAGAAAAAAGGACGCAAGCAAGAGAGAGGCCATCTTCAGCCCTTCCTCCTCGTGATCCACTCCTGCACCCTGCTATGATAACTCCGTCGTGCCCCATCCCAGAGGGCCAGCAACAAACTCCGGTGGAGTTGCGATCATACACGCACGTAAGTGAACAAAATTTAAGTATTTATATATGCATCTTGTATGATCTGCAATTTTTCTGCTCTCTCCAGGATAACAAATTTATAAACTGCATTTTAACGTACCGTTTGGATTTTTTTTTCTTTTTTTGCAGATGCCGGATCTCCCAGATTATCTAATACCAAGACTAAAGATGCCATTCAAGAATGTAGAGAAAGCCAGGGAATTTTACAACAGATACGCCAGACACGCTGGTTTTGGCATTAGGAAGACGGGAGGGAATGATAATCACAAGTATTTTGTTTGCGCGTTCCAAGGGAAACACATAACTTTTGTTTCAGAAGGTGAAAGGAAGAGAAACAAAACATCGTAGAGGACAGGCTGCAATGCAAGAATGAGGGTGAAGGTGCAAGAGGATAACACATGTGTGGTAGTGGACATTGAGTACAATCATAATCACCACCTCATCCAAACTGCTGACATGCTGGTATTCTTGCACTCACACAAGAATTATGACCCCACTATTTTGGAGTACGTAAAGCTCTTGCAGTACCATGATGTCAAACATACAACAATTATGTCCATGCTATCCGAAAATGAAGATGGAAGCTACTTCCTAAGCATGACCGGACGAGACCAACTAAACCAGTAAGTATTGAAAAATGCACATACTGCAATGTACATAGCATCCTAAGTCACCACCCTTGCTAGCAAAATAACGAATGCATGTTTGCATATAATTTGCACGAAAGCAATGAATGCGAGGAAAGATGATTTGGATGATGTATTGAAACTTGTATCTTTATTTAAAGACATGAAGGCAATCAATGATGAGTTTTTCTATGACATACAAGTAGACAGCGACAATGTAATTAAAAACATTTTCTGGTCCAATGCAAGCTGCCGGGGAGCATATCAAGATTTTGGCGATTGCGTAACATTCGACACAACTTATAAGACTAACAGATTTCATATGCCTCTGGAAGTGTTTGTTGGAACAAACCACTATTTGCAGTCAACGATATTTGCTCTTGCCCTGATCAGAGATGAAGATGCAAAGTCATTCAAGTGGCTGTTCGATATATTAGTACGGTGCATGAACAACAAACACCCAACTTGCATTCTAACAGGTAAGTTCAAAAAAACTCTACAAGTTTCATCATCTTTTCAGCTCTGGGTGTATATTGGGTATACTGGTTTTAACTAAAAAATATTATAAACCAAGTAGTTCAAACACTGGTAGCACAGAAGTCCAACAAACAGTACAAGAAGCAAAATATGGTTATGTCTGTGAAGTTCAAATACAGGAATCATAGAAGTTCAAGAACACTGCTGTAAGAAAAAAATATGTATCATGTTCAGAAAAATATGGTTATGTCTGTGAAGTTCAATCACTGGTACCACAGAAGTTCAACAACACTGCTATAAGAAAAAAAATTGTGTGACATTATTAGATAGTCCTACTGCTGCCTGTGAAGTTCAACTACTTGTATCACATAGGTTCAACAACACTGCTATAAGGAAAATATATGTGACATTATTAGATAGTCCTACTGCTGCATGTGAAGTTCAATCACTGGTACCACAGAAGTTCAACAACACTGCTATAAGAAAAAACTTTGTGACATTACTACATAGTCCTATTGCTGCCTGTGAAGTTCAAGTACTTGTATCACATAAGTTCACCATCAGTGCAAGAAGCAAGTTTCATTTTTTTTAATTCATGCAGACCAGTGCCCGTCAATGGCGAAAGCTATACCACAATCATTCCCAAGAATTTCAAGGAATACCTCGCGTTGATGTACAAAAAGTATAATAAAACATTCAAAGAGGAGTTCACAGCAATCTTAAACTGGCCGCTAATGCCAATAGAGTTTGAAGCTGCCTAGGCTGCACTCGTGCAGAAGTACAACCTGCAGAACGACCAGATGATGATGCAGCTGTGGAGTGATAGGAAAATGTGGATATCAGCATATTACAAGAACATTTTCTGTGCTAGGATGACTTCTACACAACGAAGCGAGAGCATGAATCACGTGCTCAAGAGAGGGTTTGTCAAGGGGACACAGAACCTACACAAGTTTGCTAGGCGGGTAAATGCTTGCATACATACTCGGTTGCAGAAGGAGAATGAGCAAACAATGGCCAGCATGGTATTGTGACTTCCTTGAACATGTGCACTTGGTATTTAAATGAAACCCATGACTCTGCTCGACTAATATCTTATTTTTTGACATGTGCAGAGCAATCCTATCACAAAAACAAATTACGACTACGAGGAAGACATGGCTATCAAGTACACGAGAGTCGTGTACAGCGAGATGAGGGATAGGATGAGAAAGAGCACGCTATTTCGCGCAAAAAAGACAGCAGAGGCCACTAAGTACTTTGTGTACTACCACAACAAGGGTGGCCATGATGATGAAGAAAGGTTTGCCTGGTCAAAGCATGAATTCCAGGTTGTAGCTGACCCAGAGAATGAAATATATGAGTGCGAATGCAAGCTTTAGACACACATAGGTGAGCGGAAAAACAAACTCATTAAATAGCTAAACTAGTAGTATCATATCAATATATGAAACTCATTGCTGGCTCACAAACAATGTATACTGTATTCATCACAAATTCAGGTCTGTTCTGCCTTCACATAATGAACATACTGGACTACCTGAGGGCTGACAAATTTCCACACAAGTATATCCTGAAACGGTTCACAAAGACTGCAAAATCATAACCAACATTTGATACAAGGGACTACAACACAATTGCATCGGATGGCAGCTCAAAACTCTCAAAGCAAGACATCCTGCTACAGCTAAATTTGACGGTTAACAAGAAAGCAATGAGATGTGAACAGCAATATGATAGAGCCTTCTATGTTCTCAAGAGGCTCGTGGAAGAACTTGATGCAATACATTCAGCAAATCAAGCAGATGCTGACGAAAGGATGGCTGAAGAGGATGGTGAATTGAAGATGACCTTCATTATTATGAAGCTGAAATGCTCCAGACCGCTGCTCAAGCCGACCGATGCAAGGAGGATGTTGGCCAATTGATGCATCAGCAACAAGAGATGATGAAACTGCCGTTGTACTCTGAAACAAAGGGTAGGAAGAAACTTTCTGCAGCAAAGAAAAGTGACCAGAGAGCTGAAATAAAGGCACCATCTGCAGATAGAGTCGTCATGCTGGATGACAATGGAGTGCCACTTGGACACAGGCAATGTAGTGTGGGCAAAAAGGTTGCAGGACACAACAAACTCACTTGTCCAACACTCTTAGAAAGAAACGATGCCGAGGAGGTCAAGCAACCAAAAGCTCAAAAACAGCAGCCCAAAGTTCAAAAACAAAACAAGGGACCACACCCAGAGAAAGCTAGCAGCAGGCTTTGTAGCATATGCAAGGAATATGCTCCACACAATGCACGAACATATCCCAAGCGCGCAGAGGCTGAAAAGACAAGTCAAAAGCCAGAAAAGAAAAAGAAAGCAAAACCTAGAGCCAGCATCAAGAAAGTGGTGGAAGATGAAGAGGAGGATGAGGAAGACGAAGATGAAGACATCATCGAAGAAGAGGAAGACGAAGAGGAAGACGAAGAGGAAGATGAAGAGGAAGATGAAGAGGAAGAGGAAGAGGTACATGTCAAACAAAAACCACTACCAGCAAAGCCTAGGAGGAGCACAAGGCTGATGAACAATTAGACTAGGTCGATTAAACAAAGCAAACTTATGTCATGTCAGTGTATATTATGTTATTCCACTATTGAAAAGTGGTTTTGGAGAAGCTTACTGTAGAAGTTCTACTGTACAAGTTTCAAAGAAATTATACAGTAGAAATTCAAGTACTCTTACTGTAGAAGTTCTGGTATATTATGAGAGGAGGTGCAGGTGCTGTATTACATAAAAGACCAAGCAGGAATAAAGAATAAACTATGAAGTTCAAGTGCTCTTACTTTAGAAGTTCTGGTATATTATGAGGGGAGGTGCAGGTGCTGTATTCCATAAAAGAGCAAGCAGGAATAAATGAATATACACTGAGAAGTTCAAGTACTCTTACTTTAGAAGTTCTGGTATATTATGAGAGGGGTCGCTGGTGATGTATTCCATAAAAGAGCAAGCAGGAATAAAGAATAAACTATGAAGTTCAAGTAAGCTTACAGAAGAAGTTCTGGTATAATAATTAATGTAGGAAAAATATGCTTGACAAATAAGTATTGCCGTATAAACTAAGCTAGTAATCCTAAGACGACGCGTGGACATATGAAGTTCTGTTTGGATACCTGGAGAAGTTCACGTAGAATCCCGACAAGATCAAGAAACGTAAAGAAGTGTATGAGAATATTTTTACACGAAGTTCTAGTTGAAAACTATTTGCAGTTAAAAAATTACAAAAATAGGACACTATAAAAATTACAAAAGGCTACATCTTGATTGAGTTGAAAAATAATAATACATTCTACAACACAATAATTCTCTCCATCTCAAACCAGCAGCCCAGCCAGATCTCAAGCAGAAGTTCAAGTTCACATGTTGGGGCCAAAATTAACAACACTGGATTTGTGGACAAAAAACACTGTCCACAAAAAACCAGTAGTTCAACCAGAACACAGGCAGAAGTTCAAGATCATAAGTTGGGGGAAAACAAACAACACTGGAATACTGAAACAGTGCAATACATTTAAATTCACAAGACGATCATTCTTCATTACAGATACATTTGTCCTGAATAACATAAAAAACAGTGTTGCAGCTATAGATATACAAATTACTAAACCATTCTTACAACCAAATCTTTATGAAATCGTTCCAATCATTATCAAACCAAGTCTTTACGAAATCAAATCTACACTAAAACCAATGTTTCTACACGCAGAATTCACGGGCCCAAGGACTGGATCTCAACAGGAAGCTCTCCACGCACAATTTCATTCTTCTCGCTGAAGACTAGAGTGTGCATGAACTCGACCTTCCAGTCATCTACAGCAGCCTGCAAACAAAAAGAATGAAGAATAAAAAAACAGTAAAGGATAACTAAAAGCACAGCAGGAGCGTGTCGGCAAAAACAAAATAAAACATGAAAGGATGATGAGACAAAGGAACAAGGACAAAACATACTTCCACATCACCAAAATCTTCAACAAGCTCATTGCCATCATATGTAGAGCACAGCTTCACAGCGAAGAAACCACACTCGTTATTCAGTTGCTTTGGAACATCAACATAAGTCGGCCTCTTTGCAATAGCCACCCAGTTTGGCTGCTTGCTCGCTTTGTACTCAGCCTTGCCGTACATCTCCTGCAGCAACCCAACGAATCTCTGGATCTGCCAGACATGACAAATACGATAAAATCAAGAACATCTTAAACAAAAAGCTAAGTTCAGGTACATAAAAGCGACACTTGCATAAAATCCAACTTAATGATATCTGAAGTTCAACTATCAAATGATATCCAGTTCAAGCACACAACTTTGAAGCAGTATTACCAAACAAAGATAAAAATGTTTTCTCAACGGAAGGCAGAATAAAATTCATGTCAAAAAGAGAATATGACGGGAGGTTCAGACTAAGAAACACTCACGATATTTTGGCAGTCTCCGTGGAAACTTGTTCGTGAAAGTCCCTTATTAGAGTAAGGGAGTGAATAAAGGATGTCAATGCTCCCACGATATCTATTCAACACATACACACTGTAGTGCGCTAATTTGTTAATTGGCTTGAAAAGTATCAAAAAAACCTGCCAAGATTGAAAAAATGGTTAACACAAACTATAAACAATATGTATTGAACAGCCGAGATGAACAAAAACTTCTAGACAAACTCAGCAAATGGATGTACATAATAAAAAAAGGAAGAGTTATGAAAACCTAACCAGCTTTGCATTAAGAAGGTCTTCTTCCTTACGAACAAACATTGGGATGAGTGAAAGCCGATTTTTTTACATCGAATTTTGGAACTGATGCACCGAAAAAATCATACTCCAGGCAGTACTGCATTCACAAACAGACCATCAACAAATATTAAGAACACGAAATAATCATGACAAAATAAAAACACCTCCCAATGCCACTTCACGAAAACTAGCGCTAAATAGGGAGATAGGGTTACAAGAACAAAAACCTGTATGAAGTAGGGACTCAGAACAACCCTGTCAACACAAGAGAAGATCTCAGAGGTCTCTGGCTTATCCTTCCACAAGTTTATGAGAAAGTCCATTACGTCTCCTTACATCTGCTGCCCTTCACCGAAAATAGTATAAAGGACACATCCTGTGAGGTCAATCACATTCTCAGGAGGGACGGTAAACATGCAGTAGGTTGTCCTGCAGATTTAAAGGATGGGAAAAATATTAGAAGCGCAACTCCAAGACAAGGAGAATGAATAGAAGTTCAGATACTATAACATCAGAAGTTCACAAAAAATAGCATTTCTCGTAGCAAAAACATAAGAAGAATACTCACTCAGAATACTTCTTCAGACCATCTTCACTAAGCACAATCTGTTTCAACCTTCGGGCCTCAGATAGATGAGGGTAACTGTATTTCTTTAGGGGAGCGACAGGAGAACGCCACTTCATAGGCAATCTTGCTGCTATCTTCGAGGAAGTTATGTTGCCAGACTCAACTGCCGGATTCCTCCTGGTGATGACAGCATTCTTCCCACCTCTCCCAACAACAGTAGCAGTAGCAGATTTACCCTTCTTCGGGTAAGCAATCTTCTCAAAATCATCATCCGACGAAATCACCTCTGCTTGGACTGCAACAACCTTCCCGGAGCAAGGGGTACTTGGAGCAGCACCAATACCGAGAGGCTGCTTCCACAACTTGGAAGGAATAAGGGTTCGAGAGCTCTCATCTTCTCTCGGAGTTGTACTCATCGATTCCTCCCTAGGCTGGTATTCCTGTGACCCGAGGAATGAGTAGTGGTAATCGGTCAAGTCCAACGGCTCCACGGTCAAAAAAAAGACTATTAAATATAACTGAAGTTCAGATACAACACAATGTACAATCCAACAAATATAGATGTCATGATTACTACTCAAGTTGACCTAAAAATTATGTTGCATTTAAAAACTAATGAAGTTCACGCACAACCCAAGGCACAGTTCAAGATAAACTGATGAAATGGAAAACATTCAACTACAACTAACAAAAGCATAAAAAGGTATCATCTCTGAAGTTCATGTAGAATAAAAGCTGCAGTCCAAGTAAGCAATGACAGGAAAAAATACTCAAAAAAACACAAGCAAGTAAAAGACAATGAAGTTCATGTAGAACAAAAGCTGCAGTCCAAGTAAGCAGTCCACGTTTCAAGACTTACATGAATAGTAGCCAAACAGACCATGGAAGTCTTTTTCAAACAAGTTAGAAGAAGCAATTGAGTACAGCCATGTCTTCCTGATATCCACGATATTCTCATGGGAATAGTTTGCAAGAACCCCATCATGATACGAATTAACATTCGTAAGCATGAAGAATCCGCAGTCGATACTGCCATCAAACAAAGAGAACAGTGTTAAAACAAAGAAAGCCAAAAGCATAACAAGACGTTGCGGCTTACGTACAACTACAATTAAACAGAAAATGATAGAGAGAAAAGTGGAACTCATACTTGTTAGTCTATTGGGGGACATCAATCCAATCCAAAGGGAAATGGTCAATAGAAAGTGGACTGAAGGGTGTCTCCCTGTCATTGCTGGCATCACTCCAAAGCTTCTTGATGTTATCAGTCATCCGCCGATACAGGCGTACCGCACAGTCATCATTTGGTCCATAGTAGGAGTCGAGAAGCTGGAACCTTGAATTCTTCATGTCAAGAAATATGGAAACTCAATGACCAACACCACCCAAGTGAGCAGGAAGTTCAGGTGGGTCAAAAGTGGGGAAAATAACCTGACGCAAGATAAACACACAATCATTAAAACTGAAAATTAATATCAAGAGCACAGAAAAATAAACAAATATAAACAGAGAGGATCACAGTGGAAACAAATACAGAGACAAAGAAACAAATATTGCTTACAGAATCATGCGCATCCATGCTATCTAGACTAGTCGCTAAGAAGTACTTCCTCACACGGGAATCAAAATGCCCTCTGTAAATCTTGTCCTAATATAATGCAGATAACAGCAACATATGAAATACAATGAGACCAACAAGTTTTAACTAATATGGTAAAGAACAATAGAAAAGAAATTACTATAGGGTTGACTTACACAAACCCAATACGGCAGGATGAGGTTTTCTGAGTCCTGGTATTTGGCACGTAGACAATACAGTGCAACCTCAGCTACATTAGATCGAAGCATTCCGCGACGAGAAAAAGACGTTGCGACATCTTCAACAGTAGCTTCACACTCAATGTTTTGGAACATAATCTTTGATCTAAAACAAACAAAAGAAAGTAAAGAAGTTCAGCATTAGAAACTCAAGAGGTTCATCACACAGAAAGCAAAGAAGTTCAGCTACATAACAACAGGCATCATAAAGTAAAGTTAGTTGTTCAGCATCAGAAAGTAAAGAAGTTCAGCAACAGAAAGTAAAGAAGTTCAGGTACAAAACCACAAGCAGTACATAAGTTAGATGCATATAAATTCTGACCAGCTGCACTCACCTCTTAGAACGATCACTCTTAAGCCTAGTTACACTGAAATAAAAGTCATCAATCTTCTTTCGGACGACAACAAGTTCACTATCTGCTCAGCAAAAGAATAGAAATTAAGAGCAACATACAAACACATAGATCACGACAGGAGCAACAAACAACACAAGCACATCTCAGCTGCTACACCGAAAGATAAACCACAAGATTAAAAACATCACAACCCATGCATTACAAACCTTCCCCCACATAAAAACAGCTTTAATTCACTTTATTTACAAACCACATGACAAACCACAAACCAGAAGTTCAACTTGCACCATACAGACAGTACATAGGGATATCAAAGACTCAAACCAACAACAAAAGGGATGGGGATGGGGAAAGAAGAGAGAAGCATGCTCCTCTCTTTATGGATTCTTGCCTAGACCAGTTGCAGCACTGGAAAGATCATCCTCCTTTTCCAAGCTATCACTTTCAGTCTCTTCATCATCATCTCCAGTAGACATTGCAGTGTCGTCGGCAAGCACAGCAGTAGCAGCTGGAGCAGCTGGAGAATCTGAAACAACACAAACTGTTGGTTGTGCTGCAGCAGGAAGAACTGGAGAACCAGCATCAACAACAACTGATGGCTCTGCTGCATGAGACTTCTCCGTGCCTGCACGAGCACTACCAGTATCAACAGCAGCCACGATGGGATCTTTCTCTAAAATAATATCTTCAGCTGTCTTGCCCTGCTCAGCATCAGAAACCCCAGCACCGATGGACAACTCAGGTTCAGTTTGATCCAGCCCATCGGAGAAGCCAGTGCCTGATACAACCTTGTCCGCAACCTTCTCTGAAGGAACACTAGCATCGTCATTCTGCAGCAAAGAACAAAAAGTCAATAAAAATGGGCACATAGTAAAAAATGTACAAGAAGTTAAATAAAAAGGAAACAAATGGACAAGAAAAAATATACTTTAGGATCACTGCCATGAACCTCATCAACAAATAAATCACTCGCGGGAGCAGATTCATGCACAGGGACAGTTGCACTTTCAGGTAAAACATCCTCATCAACCCTAGCACCATCATCAACAGCCTACAAAAATCATATAGAACACAATGTCTAATCAGGTGAAGTCCACATTATATAACTAAAGAAGGACATCTATGACCACTGACACATGGAGGAAGTCCAAAGACAGTAAACATAGAAGGTCAGATATCAAACTACTATCATACAAAGGAAAAAAGGGCCAGATATGGAAAGCAAAGAAGTTCAGATACTGTAACTGTAAACAGAGAAGGTCAAATATGAAACACAAATACTGAAAAAAGAAGTTCAGAACACATGAAATCAAGAAGGGTCACCTATGACAAAAAACAGTAATAACTGAAAAGCTAACAATGAACATTAATTCAAAGAACTAACAAAGCCAACATAAACAAACCTCTTCAGTACGCTCCTCGTTGCCTCCTTCACGACCCAAACGAACAGAATCATCTTGCCTCTGAATCTGACTGACAACAACACTAGCCTCATCTTCAAAAGGCTTGCAACGAGCATCCTGCATTTCCTTGAACAGCACAAAGCTAGTCCGGAGGTGGGAAGTGCTCTGACGAAGCTCAGCAAGAATTCTAGCTTCAATTTACAAAAGCTCCTTCGAAGACTCAGCGTCAAAACCATGGCCGGGAGGAAAAATCCCGTCGACGCGACTAAGACGCTCAAGAGTTGTCGGAACACGGGCCATCACCCCACAAACAGTTTCCAGAAGACCATCAATCCTAAGAAGGGAAACATTGGCAGCATCAAAGAAACCCTCAGAAGAAATGCCACCTGCAGCACTCACACGGGCAGAAGAACCTCCAGGATCTACAGGGGGAGCACCAGTATTGACATCCCGGGAGAATTCAAATCTTGGGGCACCTCCACTCCCTAGGCCGCTGGCACGAGGCATAGTAAGAACAGGACGTTCGATAACCCTAAAGAACACAACCTCAGCCTGTGTCTTCCACTACATACAAAACAAAAGTCAACGCGTCAAAAAATAATGAAGGAACATGGAACAAATATTGAAGACAGTACCAGAAGTTCAAGTTAAACTGTACAGGAAAGAATGATGCATAGAAACACTCACAGACAGTTTCCCAAACACCCAGTTGGCTGGGTCCTCATCACCCTTCTTAACCAAGTCAGCAGTAGCAAGCTCAGACATCTTGGCCTGGTCCATGTAGTTGATGCGAGGGGTCCTCAAATCAACAACATGCTTCTTGCCAATGATAAGGCAGTGAAGATACATAAGTAGCGGCGCAATGCCGCAGCCTGTAACAGCTTTTCCTCTGCTAGTCCCTTGCTGATACCTAGTAATAGCCCTTCGAAGATCATCAACAACCAACTGACAATAGTCCGTATTTGTCATATCTTCAGAAACAAGATTCTCAGCCATTGCTGCCTCCCTGGACACTCGTGTAGACGTACCAGGAATAATAACCTTCATGAAAAGAATCAGGTAAAAGACCTGCAGAGCCAGGTCATCATTCTTCTCATCCTTCACAAGTTCCTCGAGGATCTTCTGCAGATCCTTTGTCTTGATATAATCACTCCTCTTGTAGCCAAGTTTGGCCTTCAGCCTCATAACAGCATCATCAAACCCATCATCCGAGGGCCTAGGAGGGGTACGATCACCTTGAGGGAATCCAAAAAGATGGTGAATAGCATCACTTGTAATACGCAAAACCTTGTTCGCCTCACCCATGTACAGAATCATAGTTAAAGGGTCAATCTTGGTGTAGATGTGGCCCATCAAAGGACGAGAGATGTTGGAATCAATCGTCAAATCAAACACAGAACCAAAACCAGCCTTGATAACCCTCTCCTTGCGCCTAAGTTGTAGCAATTTTGCGCACAACTTGACCTCTTTCAGTGAGCAGCGAACCGTCTTGTTAAAACGTTTCGCATCATCTCCTCCTTCATCAGCTTCTTCCACTGATTTTCCTCCTCTCTTCCTCAGAACATGCCGCTTCACAAGCTGATACTGCAAAAAATGCAATGACAGGAAAAAAGGTAGAACAATGAGTCAAACAAACTAAACCAAAAGATCACTAATGCTGAATTGGAAAAACTACATAAGCAAATAGAGCATGGACAAAAAAAAATTATATAGCAGAAGTTCAACCATTAAAAACAAGAAGTACAACTGCTTTCTCCATGTTAGCAGTATACATTTCAAAAGTTCAACTATGTCTACATAGGCAGTACAACCATGTATGACCAGAAGTACAGCTACTTTCTCCATGTTAGCAATGTACATTTCAGAAGTTCAACTATGACTACATAGGTAGTACAACCATGTATGACCACAAGTTAAGCTGCTTTCTAAATGTTAGAACTTTACAAAGCAGAAGTTCAACTATGTACACCAAGGCATTAAAACCATGTATACCAAGAAGTTCAGCTAATATCTTCATGTATATAAGCACAAGTTCAGCTATGTACACAAAGGCAGTAATACCATATAAACCAAGCAGTTCAGCTAATCTCTAAATGTATATAAGCAGAAGGCCAGCTATGTACACAAAGGCAGTACTACATACACAAAATATAACAACAATTCTACATTGTTCTCAAAAACAGTAAACATGAGAGATTCATACCTGATCAGCAGCAGCAGCATCATCGTCGTCATCCTCGTCATCAGCGTTGAAATCAGCATCACCCTGGTCGTCTGGATCAACACGAGAACGCTTCTTGCAACCCTTGTTAACCTTTGTCGGTGCAACCTTGCGCTTAACGCCGCATTTCTTGCCCTTACCAGATGCACCAGCACCAAGCGGAGAAGGTGTAGGCGCCGCAGTGGCAAGCACACGAGGACTACAACGTGGCGTACCACCTCGGGCTTGGCCTTCCACTTCAGGAAGTTCACCCACACTTGATCCTGCAGCCTTTGAAACACGTGGGCTCCTCCGAGGAGTAACTTCACCAACTAAATGCTTCCTAGCCATGGTCTTCTTGAATTTCTTCATCACAGGGGCAGCCATGCCATCAATGGCACGCGGCACATCTTCTTCAGCAACAGAGCCATGCCCAACTGTGAGCTCAGCTTCCTCAAGGCGTGCCACCTTCTTCTTCTCATAATCTTCTTGCTTCTTCCTCTTGCGTTGATCCTCTAGAAGAAGCTGTAGGGGCACATCCTCAGCTTGCGTGACAGGTTCAGTGCCATCAACAGACTGGGATTGCGTCTCTGACAACTGAAGAGAGCACAAAGGCTCCAGAACAGAATCACAACCTTCAACTTATGGAGCCCCCTGCTCGGCCGTAGCAGTGTTATCTCGCACACCCAAGTCAGATAGTACATCGTTGATGGTGTTCACAGCTTCCTCCTCTGTGGATACATCTGCAAGAACACAAAAACATAACAAAAGGAAAAGAGTCAGGAACAAAATACAAAACACACGACAAGAACAAGTTCAAAAACATGGCTCTAGAATTTAAAAACATAATGGAAAGGATTTGCACATACTAGGTGAAGCAAGAGCTGCAGTAGCAAGATCCGTGAGGCTTAAATTTTCCTCAAGGCTTGAAGCAACCTCAGCAATTACAGTCAAAGGAATAATAGGTGATTTAGCCACATCATATCTTGGAGCATCAGTATTAACTTCTGAAGCTCCATCTTGATCACATGCATTTTTTTCTAAACTATTCAATTCATCACCAACTACAAAATGGCAGTAAAAAGGCAGCTGAGTTTTAATCCACAAATTACACCAAAGGAAGTACTACATATACATGATTGTCCAATGTCCATAAGTTCAACAATACCTAACAAAGCAGCATAACAATGCATAATCTACAATCTACATACTAAAGATAAAACAATCTACACCAAAGGAAGTACTACATATAGATGAATGTCCAGAAGTTCAACAATACCTAACAAAGCAGTAAAACAATGCACAAACATAAGTTCAACCAAATTTCATTATAAAGAAATAAATAAAACCAGAAGTTCAACTATGTGACCCAATGCAGTACTACATAAAAAAGATGAAGCATGAGCAGAAATACTTTTTCACAGCCAAACTACTTCTCAATACCATGAAAATGATAACACAAAATGCAAAGATATACACTAAATATGAAACATTAGGAAGTCCAAACACACCTGGTGACATAGTTCACTGGCAATTCATCAAAAATAATCTAAGCAACACTCTACTAACTTCAACTAACAGTAAAATGCATACACATAACCTATGGAAGAAGTTCACACTTTTAAACATGGGCATTCCAATAATACAACCAAGTGAAGATATAAGCAGAAATATATAAGAAAACTCCTATTTAAAATACAAGAAGCATATACATTTACATACCTGAAGAAGGTTTTGAAGCCATGACAACATCACTCCTTGATGAATGGTAGTACAAACCCTAGATCCACCTACAAAAAATAGGGAAGAAATTACATAATTAGAAAGTAGAAAATCAAACAACAATACAAAAACAACTAAATCAAACCCTAGAATAAAACAACTAAATCACAGCAACAACTGTGAAGATGAACAGTACCACATCAAGGCAAGCACAGCAAATTAAAAACAGTTCTTAGAAACTAACTAGTATGTGACAGACGCAATCTGACTACCAAATCAATAACAGCAAAGGGATCAAACTACATCAGATCCAACAGCAACCAACACACCACACCCTGCTTACATGCATCTCACTGGTGAAATTACCCACGTGAAAATGAAATCCACACAAGTCTGAAGGCTAAACTAGCACACACAAGCATCTCACAGATAAAATTAACCACGGGGAAATGGAATCCACCCACCACACGCACAAGAACCCTACCTAATCTCCAATCCAACCATCAGAAGAAAAGGGAGGAGGCGGATGCGAGAGCACACAGAAGAAATAGTGAGAGCTCGACAGATCTGGTGAAAACTAAGAGCAAGCATTAGGAGGAGGCAACATTTGTACCTCTCCAAACGACCCCAATGCACGAATCCGCGGCGGTTCTTCCACCCCCACGACGCCATGCGCGCGAAGACAGTTGCCGGCTTCGCCTCGAAGTAGAAGAGAGCGGTCTGAGGGAGGAAGAGCGGGGCGTGGGGCAGAAAAAGGAGCGGGGCGTGCGCCGGTTACTCCACTCGCGAGCGCAGGAGACAGCGGCGGAGAACTCGCGGGAGCTTGGGGGAAGTTGGGGGAAGAGTGCGGAGCGACAGAGGGAGAAGAGAGCGAGCGAGAGGGGGAGAGGGTTTTCTGACAGGTGTTGGGCAGGCAACGGGGCAGTAAATGGGGCTCTCTAGCGGGTGTTGGAGCGCCGGGGTTAATTACAGTTTTACCCCTAACCACTAAAATGTAAATGCATGTGTTGAAAAATGAATGCACCATTTGAATGCATCTGTTTAAAAAGATAAGATCAAATAAAAATCTGTTGGTATCCCTTAAACCAAAAATTGATGGCCAACAGAAGTTCAAGTACACTACCAATGGAAGTAAAATATATACACAAATAAGCACTTACAAACAAAGAAGAAGTTCAAAAAATAAAGAACAGAAGTTCAAGTGCACTATCAAGCGAAGTAAGGCATATGAATAAATAAACAATAAGAAACAAAGAAGAAGTTCAAATACAAAAACACATGAAGTCCATAACTAACTCAACGGACTCGCCTCCGCATGCGACGACGCGGCACGCCGCGTCGTCGCCTGCTCCGGCTCGTTCCTGGCTCGGCCTCGCAGGGGGAGGGGAGGGGGGTCCCGACCCCCCTCCCCCCGGCTCGGCCTCGCGCTACCGCGGCAGTGCGCGCTAGGTTGACAGGCGCAATGCGGTTATTCTGTTTCCACCCCCACCCGCACGCACCCCAGAGCCACACCCCTAAGATAGATAGTGGGGTCATGGATGTGACGGACTCGCCTCCGCACGCGACGACGCGGCACGCCGCGTCGTCGCCTGCTCCGGCTCGTTCCTGGCTCGGCCTCACAGGGGGAGGGGAGGGAGGGGGTCCCGACCCCCCTCCCCCCTGGCTCGGCCTCGCGCTACCGCGGCAGTGCGCGCTAGGTTGACAGGCGCAATGCAGTTATTCTGCTTCCACCCCCACCCGCACGCACCCTAGAGCCACACCCCTAAGATAGATAGCGGGGTCACGGATGTGACGGACTCGCCTCCGCATGCGACGACGCGGCACGCCGCGTCGTCGCCTGCTCCGGCTCGTTCCTGGCTCGGCCTCGCAGGGGGAGGGGAGGGGGGTCCCGACCCCCCTCCCCCCGGCTCGGCCTCGCGCTACTGTGGCAGTGCGCGCTAGGTTGACAGGCGCAATGCGGTTATTCTGTTTCCACCCCCACCCGCACGCACCCCAGAGCCACACCCCTAAGATAGATAGTGGGGTCACGGATGTGACGGACTCGCCTCCGCATGCAACGACGCAGCACGCCGCATCGTCGCCTGCTCCGGCTCGTTCCTGGCTCGGCCTCGCAGGGGAAGGGGAGGGGGCCCCCCTCCCCCCCGGTTCGGCCTCGTGCTACCTCGTTGGTCGATTGGCGCAATGCCGATTTTAATGTCTACAAATATTTAAATCCAAAAATAACAAACAAAATTAAAATAAGAAGTTCAAATAGTGAAGATATAGAAGTTCGGGGTTTTGTAAAACCTCAAATTAACATGTTAAAAACAATTAGCATACAGAAGTTCAGGATAGTTATTCTGCGAAGTCCAACAACTATTAGAAGTGCGAAAACATACTAGAAAAAATAAAAACTACACGCATATCCATCGGCCAATTCCATGGTTGCTCACGGGACTGAGTCGAAAAATCAAAACCAATGCAAGAATTAAAAATGACAGAAAAAAGAAAGAAATACAGAAGACTTGATGCATTACCTTGGAAAGAAGGAAAAGCAGAAGTTCAGGTAGGAACAACGCAGATGTCCAGCTTGTACAACGACCACTAGATAATCTAATAAATTTGAAGGAACGAATTCGTCCGAAGCATAAAATCCCCTGCGCCAGATTTAAACACGTCCGTACCTCCATGGAAATGATCTGGCAACTCCCTTTCTACAAAAAAAAATGAACAGAGGGCAAATCTCAAAAACGCAAAAACACCCCGTGCAACAGCTGCGGGAGTGCCAACATTGAATCACCGGAATTCAAACCGTATGGACCCTCCCGATTGAAATTGACGACGTAGGAAGCCTTTAATTTCACTAAAGTAAGCAAATCCGTCGGCAATCTTCACAGGAAAATGAGAAATCGACAGAAGCGGACGATGCATCTCTTGCGGACGAAGAACACACCCGAAATCAAATCCGTTAAAAATAACAACAAATTGTCCATGAAACTCATACCAAAACCCAATTCCCATCGTGTTAGAGGTTCAAGAACATCCAGAGCATGCATTAAACTTGTAACAGACACACGTTCATCACGACCCAAGAGCAAATCCGCCAACGAGCGAGATTCCTATTTTAAACAGGCATTTAGATGCTAAAAAATGTTTCCTGGTTACACTTACATCACTAAGAACACGACTGGCCAGAAGAATTCACGCGGGGAGACACGGTTGCGAAGATAGCCCGAAGGTCGGGTTCCTACAGAGGGAAGTTCAGGTTGTGTAACTGAGGAAGTTCAGGTTGTGATCAGAATATTATTCTCATCCCGTGATCAGAATAATGTTTATATATATATTTGCTGTGAAAACGCTTGGATATAACAGAAAACAGAATAAAAAGGGGCAATACAGGCACTTTGCCGTCTGCCACCGACGGCGAAGGTCACTTTGCCGTCTGCCACGGACAGCAAAGGTGACATGTGGCAGCAACCTGTGCAACCTAGGAGCACTAGGTCTGACCCATTTGGTCACTTTGCCGTCGGCTAGCAGACGGCAAAGTCTGCCAGTAGCCACCTAAGGTAAGCTGACGTCACCTGGCAGACGGCAAAGTCTGCCGTTAGCCACCTAACGGGACTAACCTCAGTGCTATGCCGTCCACTCACTTTGCCGTCTGCTTGGCCGTCCGCTTTATTTATGCAGACGACTGTTTGACACGAGAAATAACAATGATAATAATGATGTCTTATTATTTTATTATCTCTCTTCGCACCGGGGAAAAGAAAGTATTGCGGGCGTGCCAGTGTACAAGGTACACGAATACAAGAAAAAGAATAAAAAAGAGGGTCCTGCTGGCGCGGCCAAGTGATCAAGCGATCGGGTCTCCTGGTTCCCGGGGGCCTCGGAAATCCCCCGGTTAATTACTCCCGCGGATAGTACCGCGGGACACCTCCGATTAAGCTGCGCAGTCGTCGTCTTCGGTCTTCGCTTCGCGTTCTCCATGCATGGTGGTGGTGGTGTGTGTGGCGGCGGCAGAGTCCGTGTACAAGGTGGTACACGCGCCGTCGAAAACGTGGCCTTTGCTCCGGCCACGCCCGCCTACGCCGTCTTGCCTCGTCGGTCTTGAGCGGCGTTGATGTTGAAGTTGGGGTAGCATGCATGGTTTGGCTTAGCTGAAACGTCGTCGATGACTTTGTAGATTCACCGGAAGTGCGAGGGGTATGCCTCGCGGGAGTAGATATTGGAAGGAAAAGGGTAGGATCGGGCAGACGTGTGACACGTGGAGTGCACACATCCGTCGAAGACCGCATACACCGCCGCCAATGGCGGTGGAGGTCGCCACCTGACACCGGCCGCCGCCGGATGAGACACACCCAGACCAAGAGCCGCTACATGCAAGCGGACCCCGGTGTGAGCGTATGACACGCATGTGCGCCGAAGTAGAGGGAGGCCGCGAGAGATGCACGTGCGTCCGTATATGGCCGTGTACGCCGCCGCCATTAGCGAGGAAGTCGCCGCCTCGTGTGTCGAATCGGCCCGAAGAGCGGCCGCTGGCGGCAGATAAGCCGCACGTCGTGGAGCGCGCGGCGCTAACACGGAGCGTCGACGATGATGCCGAGTCCGCCTCTGCGAGGGATGCCCCGGAACGGAAGCCGCTAGACATCAGCGGACCCGACACGTGTGACACGTGTTCGTGCCGTAGACGGAGAAGGCCGTGAGTCACGCCTAAACATGTCCTGGCCTCGGCCCGCTGATGTGTCCGTCGTTGAAGTTATGACGAGTCGTGGAGACCCATCGAGGGTCGCGCCTCCGTCCCCGCGTTGGACGGATGGTGTCATCGAGTCCCGGCCCGCCCATGGCGTCTTCATGGGAGGGCGAGATGGCGACGAGTGAGACCCCACCATGTGGTGGAGCCTCGCCCAGGCACCACCAGTGGTGTAGGCAGAAGAGGTGGCGCACTAGATGGCGCCGAGTCGAACGACGGATGTCGCCGAGCTCCGGCTTGATGGTGTTGCCGGCAGACTCGACGGTGGAGCGTGCGTTGGGGGTCGCGCCCGGACCGGGCATCGCTGGACATGAGCGAACCCCGGCACGCGTGACACGTGTTCATGCAGAACAAGAGGGAGGCCGCGAGATACGCCTAAGCGTGTCCCAGCCACTGCCGGATAAAGTGTCCGCCGCCGAAGTTACGACGAGTCGTCGTGACTCGTTGAGCGTCGCGCCTCGTCAGCGCGTCGAACGGACCGTGTCGCCGAGTCCCGGCAAGCCCATGGCGCCCCCATGGACTCGCAAGACGACGGCGAGTGTGCCTTCGCGATGCGGTGGTGCCTCGCCCAGGCACCGCCGATGGCATAGATAGAAGGAGCGGCGCACTAGGTGGCGCCGTGACGAAAGACGGGTGTCGCCGAGTCCCGGCAAGATGGTGTTGCCGGCGGACTCGACGGTGATGGGTACGCCGGGGATCGTGCATGGACGGCAGTCCGGACACATCGTCGCCTTGCGTGGAGGCCGCGACGAGGGTTGCGCACGAACGGCAACCCCGACACGTCGTCGCCGATGAGTAGTGCACCGGGGACCGTGTGTGGACGACGGCCCCGGGACGGCGCCGTCGCCTCCAAGGTAGGTCGGCACGCGGAAGTCGCCGGCGAAGAGTGCGCCGGGAGGCCGCACATCGTGTCCTCGAGGGAGCCGCGGATGGAGAGGTGCACGTCGTTGCACGAGCGGAGGGTGCACCGGGGCTGCACATGAACGGCAACCCCGGCACGGCTTCATCGTCTTCAGCGGCAGGAGACAGAGCCGGCGGCCGGCTCCGTCCCCGGCCATGCGGCCGCAGCTTCGATGGCCACCATGAAGATGTGCAAAGAGAGGAGAGATACGAGGGATTAGAATCAGTTCTCACCCTCGGAAAAGACGATCGGCATGCTGTTGATATTCGTCGGCTGCTCCGGTAAGCCTCGCGCGGCTGCGTTCAGGAGTCTCGGCCGCCTGCGCGAGTACTCCCGTACGGCTGCGTGCGTCGGGAGTAGCCTTGGGCTCCTCTTCCTCGCCAGATGCGTGCCGGAGTCGATGGAGGTGTGCGTGGTGGATGGATGGGTGTTGTAGCTGCCGATGAGAGAGATGGCTGGCTCCGTGCCTCTCCGTGCGTCCCTCCTGCGTGAGTTCTCCCAGCCCCCTCAGCTCGGGTTCCCTGGCTCGGTATTTATAGAAGGGAGGGAGCTCGGGCGCTGCACGCAGCCGCCGTTTCGTTCCGATTATTCTGGACCGGATATGCATGGAAACCAGTTTAAGATAAACACGCCGGTGCATCAACCCGTTGCCCAAGTTGATCGGCTCCTGCCAAGAGAAGCACAACAAAACGTTCACGTATGTGGGTTACATGTACGTGTTTGCAACCGGACGCACCATCTTTGGCCAAGTCGAAGTCTGGCTCGACCCCTTGTATTTTCTTTTGCCGGCTAATTGTGTGAGCGTCCTTGGTATATACGCGTAGCCGGCCGCCGGCCGCATACCCGAATACGTATACATACACGAGTGCATGCACACCGGCAGTCCGACACTGGTATTTTTTTTGAACACAGTACAGACGCAAGCGCTCATATAGACGCGCATACACTCACCCCTATGAACGCACACACGCACACCCTACCCCTATGAGCACCTCCGAAAGACTGAGCCGGCATATCATCTTGAAATTTACGAAGTCACCGTAGGCACCTCGTCGTCGACGGGAACGTCTCCTCCCACTGAATGCGCATCGCCGGAAATCCTGAAATAATTTCAGGAATAAATGCGAGCACCAGGATTTGAACCCTGGTGGGCTGGGGATACCACAGTCCCTCTAACCATCCAACCACAGGTTGGTTCGCGTCCGACACTGGTATTTGCCCATGTATAAAACTGGCCTCCAGCACGTACAAGTGCTAGTATATAAAGCATCCTTGCCATGCACGTACATGCAATAGCAATAAGCAAAAGTGGACATGCACTAAGGGCATGCACCTTAGGGGCAGGTATGCACTTAGGAAATTCATTCATTTCTAAGAACAATTTTCTTGTTAAATTACGTACAAAAGTACGTCAAACAAATGCCCCCGTCGAGTCGAGCTTGAATGCGGACCAAATCGAGTTTGACTCGACGCATAGGTCTTTTTCAACGGGAAACCGGACGCTACTCTTCTAGCTGTCAGCCTTCATATATATTATTTTTTTAAACAACGGAACAGGTTTGGCGCACACGCTTGGCCGCTGCCCACCGTTCGTATGTCGCATATGAAGAGAATATTCTCCCAGCTCTGGACGGATAAACGGATAAACGTCGCCCACTCCGAAAAGAAAGGACAGAGAGGAGCGCGAGAGGAAGAGGGGTGAACAAATATATAGAGGGAGATACCTTGTCGGGTCACATTGTTGCCGTGACGCCCGGCAACAAAGTAGTTTTGGGTCTTCCTCGCGGCGAAAATCATGCCACGCGCTGAAGGTTTTATCAGAAAAGTCAGGACCGTATAGCCGCACGACGCCAGCCGACGAGACTGAAGGGTTTCACAGCTTCGCCCTAGCCGCACTGGCCAGCCAAAGCTAAAAGAATGGTTGATGTATCTTGTTGGGTCGTGTTGCTGCCACGACGCCTGTCAACGAAGACTTCTCACATCATCCTCAGCTCACGGCGGAACACCATGCCGCGTGCTGAAGGTTTTATCAGACAAGTCGGGACCGTTTAGCTGCACGGTGCCAGCCGACAAGACTGAAGGGTTTCACAGCTACGCGCTGGCCGCACTGGCGCGCTACCCTGTTCCCATAATTAAGCTCGACATGGCCATGCGGACGGGACATCGGAACGCCATCGATGTCTTGCCCCTTGCCGAGTGTGATAGGTCGGCAACAAAGCCGACCTGGTGTGGCGATGACAACATGGTGCAAGCTCGCTATCGCCGCCGAAGATGTTTGAGGGCATAGCATTGCCTCCGGTGATGTTGTTGTAGAGTTGCTGTAAGACCGACGACTGAGGGGCAGGGCCACCTTCAGTGTCGACATCGTGGCTTGAAGCTTGGTGTTGCCATAGTTGACGATACCCACGGCTCGTGGTGTCGAAGACGATGACGCGCGGGGGCGGCACCGCCGATGCGAACGTTCGAGGGCCTAGTGCGCCCCCGGTGTTGTCGTTGTTGTAGGAGCTACGTAGTGCTAACACTGAGGGGCGGTGTCGCCCTCGATGTTAGCGGCACAGGTTGAAGTAGTGTGCTCGCCGACATGTTGGCGATGCGGCTTGGCGCCATGCGAGGATGCCGTTCGGTAATGGGGACCTCGGCCCACAGCCCTCTAGCCATGTGCGTTGTAGAGGTTGTTGGTGAAGCGAGCGTTTGAAGGGCAACAACGCCCCTCGGCGCTCATGGCGATGTAGAGCCAAAGGTGCATCGGTGGCACACATGCATGTCAGCCCCAGCTCCAACTTGCGCAAAAACACTTAGTCGTCCCTACATAGAGTTTGAGGAACAAAGCGACTAGCGAAACCAAATAAAAACCGACCTCACGAAGAGGGAGAGAGAGGGAAAAAAATGGTGTTTTTTTGTTTAAAATGTTGGCTTTTCCGCTAGACACTAGCTATGAGTGTGACATCAGAAAAGGCTGCCGAAGGACTTAGTCATCGGGAATCGTCGAAAAGCCATGACGATCGCAACTCGATAACTTACTGCCTTCTGTGTTTGTTTGTGTGTGTGTATCACGATGACGTGATTGGAATGCTCCCGAGAGGCAGCAGGGAATCGTACCCTAGCCCATCATGGCAAGGAGTAACCCCACAACTCCACCATGCTCCCTTCCGAGCCTCAAGAACCCAGAGACTTGGGTGAGGTGAATTCAGGGTAGGTAGTTTTGGGATATCGGCTGAAAATGTATGTTCATGCCTTTATTGAGGGGTGGTGGATGACTACCTCCCGCCTTCTTTCCAGTGGTTCCCTTACTGCTTGCACGTCGGGACTCGCTTCTGGAATTGTACGGAGATTTTCATCTTGAGGTTTGCTTCATGGATGGCCATGGTGGCCGCGAACTTCTGGGGATCGTCTCCCTTTTGAGAGGATTGCTTCATGGGCAGCCTTGGTGGCCGCGAACTTGCGGGAATCATCTCCCCTTGAAGAAGATTGCTTCATGGCCGGCCTTGGTGGCCGCAACCTTCTGGGGATCGTCTCCCCTTTGAGAGGATTGCTTCATGGGCAGCCTTGGTGGCCGCAAACTTTCGGGGGTCGTCTCCCCCCTCAGGGCGCGTTTGCACGCGCT
This sequence comes from Elymus sibiricus, assembly GCA_039707655.1. NCBI lineage: Eukaryota > Viridiplantae > Streptophyta > Magnoliopsida > Poales > Poaceae > Elymus > Elymus sibiricus. Next base: position 90,259,341 of record CM077663.1, read on the forward strand.
TGGAGGGTTGCTTCATGTTTCTCCGGGAACCACCTTGAGAACTTGGAAGGCGGTCATCCACCTATGTGGACTAAAAACCCTCAGGCACTTTATCTGGAGCTTTGCTGGCCCGCCCCAGGGTTGCCAAGCGGCTACGCACCAGACCCAACTTATGTTGGATTGGGCAGCCCTTTCTTGATCTTTTTCCTATCGTCTTCCTAGGGGCGTGGAGCCTCTAGGAACCTAAGACACGTCCAGGAGCATGGGGGTGTGGGGCTTCATTGTTTAGAAGCAACCCAAGTAGTCTTCTCCGCTGCCTCCGGGAGCATATGGTGTGTGTTTGGGTCATGCTTTGTGGGTATAGAGCCGCTCCACTAGCAACACGATGCACCGTGCTCCGACAGACAAGTCATAAGGCAGCCAAATCGTCTGTCACAGCTGAGTGTGGTTCGGGAAAAGCCAATTTTTTTTGTAGGATTTTGCAATCCATAAGAAGGGGGGAAAAGCCAAAGAAACGCGAACACGCCCGCTTCATGCAATTGCGAGTGCAATGCGGACTTTGATAAGCCACCGAAAACTCCCCTTCTTGAAGAGGCGAAAGAAGAAGAAACCATGCCAAGGCGAGAACGATCGGGGAAAGGGAAAGTTTTTTATGCAACGTACTTTTTTAAAAACTTACCGTTTATCGGTGGCATCGGCCAGGCTCCTTGCGGCTTGACCACGAGGGCACCGTCGAGGACACGCGTCATGGCGCACTGGTAAGTGGTGCCGGCGTTCTTCAACCCGAAAGGCATCACGGTGTGGTTGAAGTTGCCATTCGAGGTTCTGAACGCATCGTCGATGGCGTCAAATGTTGGCTCGGTGTAGTTGGGGACCATGCTACGACTCTCAATGTTTGATGATTGAGAGGAGCTAGGTTCCCAGATTTCCCCAATTGCCATCGCCGGTTCCTGCCCCCAGCGCTGGGGCCGGAATGGCGCCAAAGAGGGGAGTATCCTCCCTTGTCGAGGGAATGACTCATCCCCCTCGGACATGGGGACAAACCCTAGCAGAGGGCGGCGCTGGCTTGGGTCAGCCCACCGTTGAGTTGGCGATGGTACTTCCATCGTAGGTGCTCGGCGAGGCGTTCGCGGAGGCCAGCCCCTCGCATGCGGCTGATGACGAAGCGTGCTCCAAGGCTCCTCCTTGCGAGTGGCAAGGGTAACCTCCCGAGGAATGAGAGGTGTCATCGTGGTGGCGAGGACAAGGTCGGGTACCCGATGCTCCACCTGAGCGATCGGAACCCGTGATGGTCCGTCTGCTTGGCCTTGTCCCGATGAGGTCCGCGACTCCACGCTCACCATGTTGACGGCATGGTAGTCCGGATTGACGGCTTCCGGGTCTAGGTTGACCCGGTTCTCATTGACGGCTCGTTGGAGCCATTCCTTGAAGGCGATGCAATCCTCGATCGCGTGACCTACGTACCTGTGATATGGGCAATAAAGAGGATTGTCATTCATATTTACCTAGTCTGGTCTTCGCGGATCAGGTAGATTCAGAGCACGATGCTCCATTAGTTGGTCGAACATGTCTTTCACCAACTCCCGACGAAAGATGTACGACTTCTTGAGAAGTTCTTGCATGGATGCCTGTTGCCTCCCCCCAGCTTGGTTGCTCCGTGCACTCAAGATGGGCATGGCGCTTCGTGGTGCCGATGTGAGCATCCTGGTGGCATTCACCTCCACCGCCGCATTTGTCTTGCCCCCATTATTAGGGAGCTTAGACGTTGAGGCAAAGCACTTGACGGGGTCGTAGGCGCTTGCGTTCTTGTAAAGCTCCATGAGCTGCGGCGACTTGTTGAACTCCAGCTTGGTGGCTGCAACAGCTGAGCTAAGGGCGCTGAAGTTTCTAGGCTCACGCCGAGATACCTCAAGCGACCAGTGCTGCTGCATGCCATGGACGCACATCTCGATGGCATCCTCGAGATGCATCACCCGGGCGAGACGCACATAGCTATTGCGGAAGCGAACGATGTAGTCGTCGATGGACTCCTCTCGCCATTGCCAAACTTGTGCTAGTTCGACAATGGAGAAATCCTTCTTCATGGCGACGAAGTGCCTCTTGAAGACTTCCTTCATGCCTGCCTAGCTGGCGATGAATCCCACCGGTAATCGACTATACCAGTGGAAGGCGGGGCCAGTCAACGACCCTGAAAATTGTCGAAGTAGAAGCGAAGAGCTATTGGCGGTGTCGCCGCAAGCCGCCTCGAAGTACGCCAGATGCTCCCGTGCATCACCAGTTCCGTCGAACTGGCGGAACTTTGGCGGATGCCAACCAGCAGGAATGACACTAGGTCGTGCCATGCTTCGTAGGGCTTCTCCATCTCGCTTTCTGTTGTGCGAGGCGCTTGCTCAATGGACATTTGCTTGGGCTTCTTGGTCACCATGTCTTCCACGATGTCATGGCAATTCTTCAGCATGCTCGGGTGCGACGTCCCATCGGCCGCACCGACAGGTGTGGCCAATGGTCGCCCCCGCACGCCGAGGTTTTGCTGTTGATGTCCACCATTGGGTGGTGCACTTGCTAGTGCCATGGCTTGGAGCTCTTTTTCTTGCGGGTCCACCACTCGCCTTGGTGTCCCCGGCGCCGCAAGGTTGTTATTCATCATGAGCTCGATAAACTGATCAACATTTGCGGTTAGTTGATCAATTGTACGGCCCTGCTCGCGCACTTGATCAGCTAGGCTCGCCTCAAGTGGCATTCCGTTTCGTGCAGGATTGGGAGGGTTAGTGGTAGAGGCATTTAATGCCTCCATCTCTGCCGCTTTTGCGGCCTCCTGGTCGGCATCGCCGTCAGTGGCTATATGGACCGGCGCCGTGTGGAGATCTTCAAAGTCGCCTTCATAGTCCGATAGAACAGACTGAGCGAGCTCATGGTAAGGTGGCGCGCTTGAGTGCATTTCCAACGACAGCGAGGAGGATGAGTCGGAGAAGCTCTCCTCGCCGTCGTGGTCCTCCAGCGGCTCGCTATCGCCGTCTTGCCCACGTGTCACGCTTTGGCGTGCCATGGACTTTAGTCGCGTGTTGACCCCGGGCCTACTTGCGACTTGGTGTAGTCCCTTTGGGTCTCCGGGTAGACGTGCCGTGATGTCGGTGTACCGGCGCGGAGATATGTCCGGGTGGCGTGACATGTCACGATAGGACCCCGATTCTCTCCCCGTCGTGATGGGGAGACATGGGGCAGTTGAACTTGCCCCCTCCTGCGATGCGGATGAGCCCGACTTAGGCTTCGTCTCGTTGCCTTTGAACCATGATCGAACATGGCCCAGGCGCGGTAGCAATGTCGCACGGAAATTGGCCTTTGGATTCGGCACAATCTCCTCGTCTGATGGGTAGGAGAAGTCATGAGTGACGTTTGGCGGTTGCCATGCGCCATCTTCTTCAAGCCTTGCACGCACTGCTAGAGTGCCACACGAGGCCATGTTCTTCTCGTCAACCTCATTAGCTTCCGCCTCCTTCGGCGAGGTAGGCCTAGCCCCTTGATCCACCCTCTCATGAGGGAGGATAGGGACTTGCGGGGTTGTTGCGCCGGGTTCGAGAGGAGCATGAGGTTGCGCCTCCGGAGCCTCTACCCGGAGGGTCGAGTTTTCCCCGAGTGCAGCGCTAGTCTGCGACTCTAAGGCTTCCTGAACGCCCTCCATGGGAGAGGCAGATTCAACTGCTGCCCCTTGCGACGTAGGAGTCGGAGAAGCGTTCGCCTAGTTCTCCCGCTTGAGGATGGTTAGGGGACGAGGCGGTGGAACCGCCCCGCCTCCCGGCACCATGGCACTAGGTTGTGCCCGTCGTGGCTTCGGGGTTAGGCGGGAAAGAAGGTAGTTATACCTTTCATGCCTCTCCAAGTCGGGGGAGATGCGGAACGATATACGGTCGTTCTACTGAACAACCTCGCCATCAGCCCGGACACGGACTTGGGTGTGTCGAAGCACAAGCTCCTCGAGCTCGTGATACAACACGTGCTTGTTCCTCCGGCGCCTCTCACGCTTGTGTTGGTTCTCTGTGAGAGCCGCATGCGCCCTTAGCGGGATCGTAGGGGTAGGTAGAAGCGGTGGCGCACCCCTCCGGGCTAATGGAGCCATAGATGATGGCCCCACGGCCGGGAGAGCCACGTCATTCCTTGATGGTCGAACCTGCACTTGGGTCTCCCATCTGGGAGGAGACGAGACTCGAGTAGGAGCCGTAGCTCCGTGAGAGCTTCGTGCTCCCCCTTGCTCCGCTTGGTCACGACTCGATGAGTCGTCGTGGCGCCGAGGCCACCTATTTCCACGCAAAGGCACGGCGTTAGCCCCTCGCAAGATGGCCGGTGTTGGTGAAGTCCGTCGTCGGGGCGCCAACGTTTGGCGCTCGTGTTGGGGGCGGCGACTTTGAGAAAGTCGTCGTTCCCTGCTCGCCCCCTGTGCGGATGACTCCGCACGATCTTCATGACCTTCAAACCGCCTTTGAAGGCGACCCATCTGGTCTTGGAGTTGGCGAAGCTCGACGGAGATGGCCTCGAGGGCCTCCAGCAGCTCGACCTCCGTGCGTCGAGTGGTCGTCGTAGGAAACTCCGGTTCGGCGCTCGGAGTCAGAGCGCAAACCGAAGAGGCGCCAGCCTGCCTGTTGGCGTCCTGGACGCATAGCTTTTGGGAAACCTCGATGTTGCCCTTCATCTCTGCTATCACGGAGTCCTTCAAGAGGGCGCGCGCCTCGAGCATAAGCTCACGGCACGCCTTCTTGGCCTTAGCGACCGCCCTCTTTTGAGCCTTCGTAGACTCCATGACTTGGAACTGAGACGGCTCCTGTGCCTCATGCATGTATACCTTGGCGCCGTGCTTGAAGCTGACCATAGGCGGGAGCGACCCAAACTGGATCACTTCCGGTACCGAGTCATCGGTGGCGCCAGAGAAAGCACCTGTAGGAAGATGAATCCCGATCAGCGGAGTTCCGCGCCGATGATCTTCATGCATCATGATGTGCTATTGGAGCAGAGAGCGAAGACGAAGCCGCGACAACTGCGCAGCAGAGATGGGAGGAGAACCAGGTCCCACCGGGCGTGCCAATTTGTTTGACACGAGAAATAACAATGATAATAATGATGTCTTATTATTTTATTATCTCTCTTCGCACCGGGGAAAAGAAAGTGTTATGGGCGTGCCAGTGTACAAGGTACACGAATACAAGAATAAAGAATAAAAAAGAGGGGCCTGCTGGCGCGGCCAAGTGATCAAGCGATCGGGTCTCCTGGTTCCCGGGGGCCTCGGAAAGCCCCCGGTTAATTACTCCCGCGGATAGTACCGCGGGACACCTCCGATTAAGCTGCGCAGTCATCGTCTTCGGTCTTCGCTTCGCGTTCTCCATGCATGGTGGTGGTGGTGTGTGTGGCGGCGGCAGAGTCCATGTACAAGGTGGTACACGCGCCGTCGAAAACGTGGCCTTTGTTCCGGCCACGCCCGCCTACGCCGTCTTGCCTCGTCGGTCTTGAGAGGCGTTGATGTTGAAGTTGGGGTAGCATGCATGGTTTGGCTTAGCTGAAACGTCGTCGATGACTTTGTAGATTCAACGGAAGTGCGAGGGGTATGCCTCGCGGGAGTAGATATTGGAAGGAAAAGGGTAGGATCGGGCAAACGTGTGACACGTGGAGTGCACACATCCGTCGAAGACCGCATACACCGCCGCCAATGGCGGTGGTGGTCGCCACCTGACACCGGCCGCCGCCGGATGAGACACACCCAGACCAAGAGCCGCTACATGCGAGCGGACCCCGGTGTGAGCGTATGACACGCATGTGCGCCAAAGTAGCGGGAGGCCGCGAGAGATGCACGTGCGTCCGTAGATGGCCGTGTACGCCGCCGCCATTAGCGAGGAAGTCGCCGCCTCGTGTGTCGAATCGGCCCGAAGAGCCGCCTCGCGCCATGCGGTACGGCCGCTGGCGGCAGATAAGCCGCACGTCGTGGAGCGCGCGGCGCTAACACGGAGCGTCGACGATGATGCCGAGTCCGCCTCTGCGAGGGATGCCCCGGAACGGAAGCCGCTAGACATCAGCAGACCCCGACACGTGTGACACGTGTTCGTGCCGTAGACGAAGAAGGCCGTGAGTCACGCCTAAACATGTCCTGGCCTCGGCCCGCTGATGTGTCCGCCGTTGAAGTTATGACGAGTCGTGGAGACCCATTGAGGGTCGTGCCTCCGTCCCCGCGTTGGACGGATGGTGTCATCGAGTCCCGGCCCGCCCATGGCGTCTTCATGGGAGGGCGAGATGGCGACGAGTGAGACCCCACCATGTGGTGGAGCCTCGCCCAGGCACCACCAGTGGTGTAGGCAGAAGAGGTGGCGCACTAGATGGCGCCGAGTCGAACGACGGATGTCGCCGAGCTCCGGCTTGATGGTGTTGCCGGCGGACTCGACGGTGGAGGGTGCGTCGGGGGTCGCGCCCGGACCGGGCATCGCTGGACATGAGCGAACCCCGGCACGCGTGACACGTGTTCGTGCTGAAGAAGAGGGAGGCCGCGAGATACGCCTAAGCGTGTCCCGGCCACTGCCGGATAAAGTGTCCGCCGCCGAAGTTACGACGAGTCGTCGTGACTCGTTGAGCGTCGCGCCTCGTCAGCGCGTCGAACGGACCGTGTCGCCGAGTCCCGGCAAGCCCATGGCGCCCCCATGGACTCGCGAGACGACGGCGAGTGTGCCTTCGCGATGCGGTGGTGCCTCGCCCAGGCACCGCCGATGGCATAGATAGAAGGAGCGGCGCACTAGGTGGCGCCGTGACGAAAGACGGGTGTCGCCGAGTCCCGGCAAGATGGTGTTGCCGGCGGACTCGACGGTGATGGGTACGCCGGGGATCGTGCACGGACGGCAGTCCGGACACATCGTCGCCTTGCGTGGAGGCCGCGACGAGGGTTGCGCACGAACGGCAACCCCGACACGTCGTCGCCGATGAGTAGTGCACCGGGGACCATGTGTGGACGACGGCCCCGGCACGGCGCCGTCGCCTCCAAGGTAGGTCGGCACGCGGAAGTCGCCGGCGAAGAGTGCGCCGGGAGGCCGCACAGCCCCCGGCACAACGTGTCCTCGAGGGAGCCGCGGATGGAGAGGTGCACGTCGTTGCACGAGCAGAGGGTGCACCGGGGCTGCACATGAACGGCAACCCCGGCACGGCTTCATCGTCTTCAGCGGCAGGAGACAGAGCCGGCGGCCGGCTCCGTCCCCGGCCATGCGGCCGCAGCTTCGATGGCCACCATGAAGATGTGCAAAGAGAGGAGAGATACGAGGGATTAGAATCAGTTCTCACCCTCGGAAAAGACGATCGGCATGCTGTTGATATTCGTCGGCTGCTCCGGTAAGCCTCGCGCGGCTGCGTTCAGGAGTCAGGACCGTATAGCCGCACGATGCCAGCCGACGAGACTGAAGGGTTTTACAGCTTCGCCCTAGCCGCACTGGCCAGCCAAAGCCAAAAGAATGGTTGAGGTATCTTGTTGGGTCGTGTTGCTGCCACGACGCCTATCAACGAAGACTTCTCACATCATCCTCAGCTCACAGCGGAACACCATGCCGCGTGCTGAAGGTTTTATCAGACAAGTCGGGACCGTTTAGCTGCATGGTGCCAGCCGACAAGACTGAAGGGTTTCATAGCTTCGCGCTGGCCGCACTGGCGCGCTACACTGTTCCCATAATTAAGCTCGACGTGGCCATGCGGACGGGACATCAGAACGCCATCGATGTCTTGCCCCTTGCCGAGTGTGATAGGTCGGCAACAAAGCCGACCTGGTGTGGCGATGACAACATGGTGCAAGCTCGCTATCGCCGCCGAAGATGTTTGAGGGCATAGCATTGCCTCCGGTGATGTTGTTGTAGAGTTGCTGTAATACCGACGACTGAGGGGGAGGGCCACCTTCAGTGTCGACATCGTGGCTTGAAGCTTGGTGTTGCCATAGTTGACGATACCCACGGCTCGTGGTGTCGAAGACGATGACACGCGGGGGCGGCGCCGCCGATGCGAACGTTCGAGGGCCTAGTGCGCCCCCGGTGTTGTCGTTGTTGTAGGAGCTACGTAGTGCTAACACTGAGGGGCGGTGTCGCCCTCGATCTTAGCGGCATAGGTTGAAGTAGTGTGCTCGCCGACATGTTGGCGATGCGGCTTGGCGCCATGCGAGGATGCCGTTCGGTAATGGGGACCTCGGCCCACAGCCTTCTAGCCATGTGCGTTGTAGAGGTTGTTGGTGAAGCGAGCGTTTGAAGGGCAACAACGCCCCTCGGCGCTCATGGCGATGTAGAGCCAAAGGTGCATCGGTGGCACACATGCATGTCAGCCCCGCCTCCAACTTGCGCAAAAACACTTAGTCGTCCCTACATAGAGTTTGAGGAACAAAGCGACTAGCGAAACCAAATAAAAACTGACCTCACGAAGAGGGAGAGAGAGGAAAAAATGGTGTTTTTTTTGTTTAAAATGTTGGCTTTTCCGCTAGACACTAGCTATGTGTGTGACATCAGAAAAGGCCGCCGAAGGACTTAGTCCTCGGGAATCGTCGAAAAGCCATGACGATCGCAACTCGATAACTTACTGCCTTCTGTGTTTGTTTGTGTGTGTGTGTATCACGATGACGTGATTGGAATGCTCCCGAGAGGCAGCAGGGAATCGTACCCTAGCCCATCATGGCAAGGAGTAACCCCACAACTCCACCATGCTCCCTTCCGAGCCTCAAGAACCCAGAGACTTGGGTGAGGTGAATTCAGGGTAGGTGGTTTTGGGATAACGGCTGAAAATGTATGTTCATGCCTTTATTGAGGGGTGGTGGATGACTACCTCCCGCCTTCTTTCCAGTGGTTCCCTTACTGCTTGCACGTCAGGACTCGCTTCTGGAATTGTACGGAGATTTTCATCTTGAGGTTTGCTTCATGGACGGCCATGGTGGCCGCGAACTTCTGGGGATCGTCTCCCCTTTGAGAGGATTGTTTCATGGGCAGCCTTGGTGGCGGCGAACTTGCGGGGATCATCTCCCCTTGGAGAAGATTGCTTCATGGGCGGCCTTGGTGGCCGCGAACTTCTGGGGATCGTCTCCCCTTTGAGAGGATTGCTTCATGGGCAGCCTTGGTGGCCGCAAACTTTCGGGGGTCGTCTCCCCCCTCAGGGCGCGTTTGCACGCGCTTGGAGGGTTGCTTCATGTTTCTCCAGGAACCACCTTGAGAACTTGGAAGGCGGTCATCCACCTATGTGGACTAAAAACCCTCAGGCACTTTATCTGGAGCTTTGCTGGCCCGCCCTAGGGTTGCCAAGCAGCTACGCACCAGACCCAACTTATGTTGGATTGGGCAGCCCTTTCTTGATCTTTTGCCTATCGTCTTCCCAGGGGCGTGGAGCCTCTAGGAACCTGAGACACGTCCAGGAGCATGGGGGTGTGGGGCTTCATTGTTTAGAAGCAACCCAAGTAGTCTTCTCCGCTGCCTCCGGGAGCATATGGTATGTGTTTGGGTCATGCTTTGTGGGTATAGAGCCGCTCCACTAGCAACACGATGCACCGTGCTCCGACAGACAAGTCATAAGGCAGCCAAATCGTCCGTCACAGCTGAGTGTGGTTCGGGAAAAGCCAATTTTTTTTGTAGGATTTTGCAATCCATAAGAAGGGGGAAAAAGCCAAAGAAACGCGAACACGCCCGCTTCATGCAATTGCGAGTGCAATGCGGACTTTGATAAGCCACCGAAAACTCCCCTTCTTGAAGAGGCGAAAGAAGAAGAAACCATGCCAAGGCGAGAACGATCGGGGAAAGGGAAAGTTTTTTTATGCAAAGTACTTTTTTAAAAACTTACCGTTTATCGGTGGCATCGGCCAGGCTCCTTGCGGCTTGACCACGAGGGCACCGTCGAGGACACGCGTCATGGCGCACTGGTAAGTGGTGCCGGCGTTCTTCAACCCGAAAGGCATCACGGTGTGGTTGAAGTTGCCATTCGAGGTTCTGAACGCATCGTCGATGGCGTCAAATGTTGGCTCGGTGTAGTTGGGGACCATGCTACGACTCTCAATGTTTGATGATTGAGAGGAGCTAGGTTCCCAGATTTCCCCAATTGCCATCGCCGGTTCCTGCCCCCAGCGCTGGGGCCGGAATGGCGCCAAAGAGGGGAGTATCCTCCCTTGCCGAGGGAATGACTCATCCCCCTCGGACATGGGGACAAACCCTAGCAGAGGGCGACGCTGGCTTGGGTCAGCCCACCGTTGAGTTGGCGATGGTACTTCCATCGTAGGTGCTCGGCGAGGCGTTCGCGGAGGCCAGCCCCTCGCATGCGGCTGATGACAAAGCGTGCTCCAAGGCTCCTCCTTGCGAGTGGCAAGGGTAACCTCTCGAGGAATGAGAGGTGTCATCGTGGTGGCGAGGACAAGGTCGGGTACCCGATGCTCCACCTGAGCGATCGGAACCCGTGATGGTCCGTCTGCTTGGCCTTGTCCCGATGAGGTCCGCGACTCCACGCTCACCATGTTGACGGCATGGTAGTCCGGATTGACGGATGCCGGGTCTAGGTTGACCCGGTTCTCATTGACGGCTCGTTGGAGCCATTCCTTGAAGGCGATGCAATCCTCGATCGCGTGACCTACGTACCTGTGATATGGGCAATAAAGAGGATTGTCATTCATATTTACCTGGTCTGGTCTTCGCGGATCAGGTAGATTCAGAGCACGATGCTCCATTAGTTGGTCGAACATGTCTTTCACCAACTCCCGACGAAAGATGTACGACTTCTTGAGAACTTCTTGCATGGATGCCTGTTGCCTCCCCCCATCTTGGTCGCTCCGTGCACTCAAGATGGGCATGGTGCTTCGTGGTGCCGATGTGAGCATCCTGGTGGCATTCACCTCCGCCGCCGCATTTGTCTTGCCCCCATTATTAGGGAGCTTAGACGTTGAGGCAAAGCGCTTGACGGGGTCGTAGGCGCTTGCGTTCTTGTAAAGCTCCATGATCTGCGGCGACTTGTTGAACTCCAGCTTGGTGGCTGCAACATCTGAGCTAAGGGCGCTGAAGTTTCTAGGCTCACGCCGAGGTACCTCAAGCGACCAGTGCTGCTGCATGCCATGGACGCACATCTCGATGGCATCCTCGAGATGCATCTCCCGGGCGAGACACACATAGCTATTGCGGAAGCGGACGATGTAGTCGTCGATGGACTCCTCTCGCCGTTGCCGAACTTGTGCTAGTTCGACAATGGAGAAATCCTTCTTCATGGCGACGAAGTGCCTCTTGAAGACTTCCTTCATGCCTGCCTAGCTGGCGATGGATCCCACCGGTAATCGACTATACCAGTGGAAGGCGGGGCCAGTCAACGACCCTGAAAATTGTCGAAGTAGAAGCGAAGAGCTATTGGCGGTGTCGCCTCAAGCCGCCTCGAAGTACGCCAGATGCTCCCGTGCATCACCAGTTCCGTCGAACTGGCGGAACTTTGGCGGATGCCAACCAGCAGGGAATGACACTAGGTCGTGCCATGCTTCGTAGGGCTTCTCCAGCTCGCTTTCTGTGGTGCGAGGCGCTTGCTCAATGGACATTTGCTTGGGCTTCTTGGTCACCATGTCTTCGACGATGTCATGGCAATTCTTCAGCATGCTCGGGTGCGACGTCCCATCGGCCGCACCGACAGGTGTGGCCAATGGTCGCCCCCGCACGCCGAGGTTTTGCTGTTGATGTCCACCATTGGGTGGTGCACTTGCTAGTGCCATGGCTTGGAGCTCTTCTTCTTGCGGGTCCACCACTCGCCTTGGTGTCCCCGGCGCCGCAAGGTTGTTATTGATCATGAGCTCGATGAACTGATCAACCTTTGCGGTTAGTTGATCAATTGTACGGCCCTGCTCGCGCACTTGATCAGCTAGGCTCGCCTCAAGTGGCATTCCGTTTCCTGCAGGATTGGGAGGGTTAGTGGTAGAGGCTTTTAATGCCTCCATCTCTGCCGCTTTTGCGGCCTCCTGGTCGGCATCGCCGTCAGTGGCCATATGGACCGGCGCCGTGTGGAGATCTTCAAAGTCGCCTTCATCGTCCGATAGAACAGACTGAGCGAGCTCATGGTAAGGTGGCGCGCTTGAGTGCATTTCCAACGACAGCGAGGAGGATGAGTCGGAGAAGCTCTCCTCGCCGTCGTGGTCCTCCAGCGGCTCGCTATCGCCGTCTTGCCCACGTGTCACGCTTTGGCGTGCCATGGACTTGAGTCGCGTGTTGGCCCCGGGCCTACTTGCGACTTGGTGTAGTCCCTTTGGGTCTCCGGGTAGACGTGCCGTGATGTTGGTGTAGCGGCGCGGAGATATGTCCGGGTGGCGTGACATGTCACGATCGGACCCCGATTCTCTCCCCATCGTGATGGGGAGACATGGGGCAGTTGAACTTGCCCCCTCCTGCGATGCGGATGAGCCCGACTTAGGCTTCGTCTCGTTGCCTTTGAACCATGATCGAACATGGCCCAGGCGCGGTAGCAATGTCGCGCGGAAATTGGCCTTTGGATTCGGCACAATCTCCTCGTCTGATGATAGGAGAAGTCGCGAGTGACGTTTGGCGGTTGCCATGCGCCATCTTCTTCAAGCCTTGCACGCACTGCTAGAGTGCCACACGAGGCCATGTTCTTCTCGTCAACCTCATTAGCTTCTGCCTCCTTCGGCGAGGTAGGCCTAGCCCCGTGATCCACCCTCTCATGAGGGAGGATAGGGACTTGTGGGGTTGTTGCGCCGGGTTCGAGAGGAGCATGAGGTTGCGCCTCCGGAGCCTCTACCCGGAGGGTCGAGTTTTCCCCGAGTGCAGCGCTAGTCTGCGACTCTAAGGCTTCCTGAACGCCCTCCATGGGAGAGGCAGATTCAACTGCTGCCCCTTGCGACGTAGGAGTCGGAGAAGCGTTCGCCTGGTTCTCCCGCTTGAGGATGGTTAGGGGACGAGGCGGTGGAACCGCCCCGCCTCCCGGAACCGTGGCTCTAGGTTGTGCCCGTCGTGGCTTCGGGGTTAGGCGGCCAAGAAGGTAGTTATACCTTTCATGCCGCTCCAAGTCGGGGGAGATGCGGAACGATATTCAGTCGTTCTCCTGAATAACCTCGCCATCAGCCCGGACACGGACTTGGGTGTGTCGAAGCACAAGCTCCTCGAGCTCGCGATACAACACGTGCTTGTTCCTCCGGCGCCTCTCACGCTTGCGCTGGTTCTCTGTGAGAGCCGCATGCGCCCTTAGCGGGATCGTAGGGGTAGGTAGAAGCGGTGGCGCACCCCTCCGGGCTAATGGAGCCATAGATGATGGCCCCACGGCCGGGAGAGCAACGTCATTCCTTGATGGTCGAACCTGCACTTGGTTCTCCCGTCTGGGAGGAGACGAGACTCGAGTAGGAGCCGAAGCTCCGTGAGAGCTTCGTGCTCCCCCTTGCTCCGCTTGGTCACGACTCGATGAGTCGTCGTGGCGCCGAGGCCACCTATTTCCACGCAAAGGCACGGCGTTAGCCCCTCGCAAGACGGCCGGTGTTGGTGAAGTCCGTCGTCGGGGCGCCAACGTTTGGCGCTCGTGTTGGGTGCGGCGACTTTGAGAAAGTCGTCGTTCCCTGCTCGCCCCCTGTGCGGATGACTCCGCACGATCTTCATGACCTTCAAACCGCCTTTGAAAGCGACCCATCTGGTCTTGGAGTTGGCGAAGCTCTTGCGCAGATCCTCCTGGCGAGGTGCAGGCGCCTCGTTTCGAAGCATGGCGAACCTGTTGTCAGAGAAGGACCGCCCGTTGCCTGCCGACATGTGGAGGCTTGGCGCCCACATGTTTGGCCGGTAGGCAGAGTAGTCATCGAGGTTGTAGGAGGTTGTGCGGCCCGGTAGCACGGGCTGCTTGCGGGATCGTCGCTTCCAAAACTCCCTCATGATGGCCCGCCTTACCAGCTCCTTGACCTTTGCTGGCTCGTTCACCCATTGGTCGGGGAACAAGTCATACGGAGGGGTCAAGGTGCTACGGAAGGTGAACACCTTCTGCGCAAGCTCCAGCGCGCCCATAGACCAGTCCTCCTCGGGAACCGAGTTCTGGGCTATGCGTGAGCTGATTTGTCGATGAAGTTTTTGTACCTTTTGGTACTTCCTTCTGTTGTTGCGTAGTCGATGGGGGCTATGTGACAAACGATCGTTTGACATAAGCCTCCGAAGCTCGACGGAGACGGCCTCGAGGACCTCCAGCAGCTCGACCTCCGTGCGCCGAGTGGTCGTCGTAGGAAACTCCGGTTCGGCGCTCGGAGTCAGAGCGCAAACCGAAGAGGCGCCAGCCTGCCTATTGGCGGCCTGGACGCGTAGCTTTTGGGCAACCTCGATGTTGCCCTTCATCTCTGCTATCACGGAGTCCTTCAAGAGGGCGCGCGCCTCGAGCATAAGCTCACGGCGCGCCTTCTTGGCCTTAGCGACCGCCCTCTTTTGAGCCTTCGTAGACTCCATGACTTGGAACTGAGACGGCTCCTGCGCCTCATGCATGTATACATTGGCGCCGTGCTTGAAGCGGACCATAGGCGGGAGCGACCCAAACTGGATCACTTCCGGCACCGAGTCGTCGGTGGCGCCGAAAGCACCTGTAGGAAGATGAATCCCGATCAGCGGAGTTTCGCGCCGATGATCTTCATGCATCATGATGTGCTATTGGAGGAGAGAGCGAAGACGAAGCCGCGACAACTGCGCAGTAGAGATGGGAGGAGAACCAGGTCCCACCGGGCGTGCCAATTTGTTTGACACGAGAAATAACAATGATAATAATGATGTCTTATTATTTTATTATCTCTCTTCGCACCGGGGAAAAGAAAGTGTTGCGGGCGTGCCAGTGTACAAGGTACACGAATACAAGAATAAAGAATAAAAAAGAGGGGCCTGCTGGCACGGCCAAGTGATCAAGCGATCGGGTCTCCTGGTTCCCGGGGGCCTCGGAAAGCCCCCGGTTAATTACTCCCGCGGATAGTACCGCGGGACACCTCCGATTAAGCTGCGTAGTCATCATCTTCGGTCTTCGCTTCGCGTTCTCCATGCATGGTGGTGGTGGTGTGTGTGGCGGCGGCAGAGTCCGTGTACAAGGTGGTACACGCGTCGTCGAAAACGTGGCCTTTGCTCCGGCCACGCCCGCCTACGCCGTCTTGCCTCGTCGGTCTTGAGAGGCGTTGATGTTGAAGTTGGGGTAGCATGCATGGTTTGGCTTAGCTGAAACGTCGTCGATGACTTTGTAGATTCAATGGAAGTGCGAGGGGTATGCCTCGCGGGAGTAGATATTGGAAGGAAAAGGGTAGGATCGGGCAGACGTGTGACACGTGGAGTGCACACATCCGTCGAAGACCGCATACACCGCCGCCAATGGCGGTGGAGGTCGCCACCTGACACCGGCCGCCGCCGGATGAGACACACCCAGACCAAGAGCCGCTACATGCGAGCGGACCCCGGTGTGAGCGTATGACACGCATGTGCGCCGAAGTAGAGGGAGGCCGCGAGAGATGCACGTGCATCCGTAGATGGCCGTGTACACCGCCGCCATTAGCGAGGAAGTCGCCGCCTCGTGTGTCGAATCGGCCCGAAGAGCCGCCTCGCGCCATGCGGTACGGCCGATGGCGGCAGATAAGCCGCACGTCGTGGAGCGCGCGGTGCTAACACGGAGCGTCGACGATGATGCGAGTCCGCCTCTGCGAGGGATGCCCCGGAACGGAAGCCGCTAGACATCAGCGGACCCCGACACGTGTGACACGTGTTCGTGCCGTAGACGGAGAAGGCCGTGAGTCACGCCTAAACATGTCCTGGCCTCGGCCCGCTGATGTGTCCGCCGTTGAAGTTATGACGAGTCGTGGAGACCCATCGAGGGTCGCGCCTCCGTCCCCGCGTTGGACGGATGGTGTCATCGAGTCCCGGCCCGCCCATGGCGTCTTCATGGGAGGGCGAGATGGCGACGAGTGAGACCCCACCATGTGGTGGAGCCTCGCCCAGGCACCACCAGTGGTGTAGGCAGAAGAGGTGGCGCACTAGATGGCGCCGAGTCGAACGACGGATGTCGCCGAGCTCCGGCTTGATGGTGTTGCCGGCGGACTCGACGGTGGAGGGTGCGTCGGGGGTCGCGCCCGGACCGGGCATCGCTGGACATGAGCGAACCCCGGCACGCGTGACACGTGTTCGTGCTGAAGAAGAGGGAGGCCGCGAGATACGCCTAAGCGTGTCCCGGCCACTGCCGGATAAAGTGTCCGCCGCCGAAGTTACGACGAGTCGTCGTGACTCGTTGAGCGTCGCGCCTCGTCAGCGCGTCGAACGGACCGTGTCGCCGAGTCCCGGCAAGCCCATGGCGCCCCCATGGACTCGCGAGACGACGGCGAGTGTGCCTTCGCGATGCGGTGGTGCCTCGCCCAGGCACCGCCGATGGCATAGATAGAAGGAGCGGCGCACTAGGTGGCGCCGTGACGAAAGACGGGTGTCGCCGAGTCCCGGCAAGATGGTGTTGCCGGCGGACTCGACGGTGATGGGTACGCCGGGGATCGTGCACGGACGGCAGTCCGGACACATCGTCGCCTTGCGTGGAGGCCGCGACGAGGGTTGCGCACGAACGGCAACCCCGACACGTCGTCGCCGATGAGTAGTGCACCGGGGACCGTGTGTGGACGATGGCCCCGGCACGGCGCCGTCGCCTCCAAGGTAGGTCGGCACGCGGAAGTCGCCGGCGAAGAGTGCGCCGGGAGGCCGCACAGCCCCCGGCACATCGTGTCCTCGAGGGAGCCGCGGATGGAGAGGTGCACGTCGTTGCACGAGCGGAGGGTTCACCGGGGCTGCACATGAACGGCAACCCCGGCACGGCTTCATCGTCTTCAGCGGCAGGAGACAGAGCCGGCGGCCGGCTCCGTCCCCGGCCATGCGGCCGCAGCTTCGATGGCCACCATGAAGATGTGCAAAGAGAGGAGAGATACGAGGGATTAGAATCAGTTCTCACCCTCGGAAAAGACGATCGGCAAGCTGTTGATATTCGTCGGCTGCTCCGGTAAGCCTCGCGCGGCTGCGTTCAGGAGTCTCGGCCGCCTGCGCGAGTACTCCCGTACGGCTGCGTGCGTCGGGAGTAGCCTTGGGCTCCTCTTCCTCGCCAGATGCGTGCCGGAGTCGATGGAGGTGTGCATGGTGGATGGATGGGTGTTGTAGCTGCCGATGAGAGAGATGGCTGGCTCCGTGCCTCTCCGTGCGTCCCTCCTGCGTGAGTTCTCCCAGCCCCCTCAGCTCGGGTTCCCTGGCTCGGTATTTATAGAAGGGAGGGAGCTCGGGCGCTGCACGCAGCCGCCGTTTCGTTCCGATTATTCTGGACCGGATATGCATGGAAACCAGTTTAAGATAAACACGCCGGTGCATCAACCCGTTGCCCAAGTTGATCGGCTCCTGCCAAGAGAAGCACAACAAAACGTTCACGTATGTGGGTTACATGTACGTGTTTGCAACCGGACGCACCATCTTTGGCCAAGTCCAAGTCTGGCTCGACCCCTTGTATTTTCTTTTGCCGGCTAATTGTGTGAGCGTCCTTGGTATATACGCGTAGCCGGCCGCCGGCCGCATACCCGAATACGTATGCATACACGAGTGCATGCACACCGGCAGTCCGACACTGGTATTTGCCCATGTATAAAACTGGCCTCCAGCACGTACAAGTGCTAGTATATAAAGCATCCTTGCCATGCACGTACATGCAATAGCAATAAGCAAAAGTGGACATGCACTAAGGGCATGCACCTTAGGGGCAGGTATGCACTTAGGAAATTCATTCATTTTTAAGAACAATTTTCTTGTTAAATTACGTACAAAAGTACGTCAAACAACGGCAAAGTAGCCTTTTACCGTGGTTTTCTGTGCTGGAAGTGGGGCCGTCTGCCAGCAGACGGCAAAGATGTTTGCCGTCCGTGAACCTGTCCTTTGCCGTCAGCCATGGCAGACGGCAAAGTACCTGATTCCTGTAGTGGTACAATAATTTCGTTTAGGGATGACTAGTCCATGGAGTAGCAGATCTGCTTGAAAGCCTAGACATGTTCGTCGTCGAGAGCCATGAAGAGGTCGACACCACCCTTGGGATCGCAAGATGGCACGAAGATCATTATTCCTTCGATGGGAACAAAGAAGAAAATAATAGTTGGACGAATGTAAAACGAGTTGAGAGGGAAAATGATGAAAGTAGCCGAAGGAATGAAGCATAGCACAGAAAGAATGGCGAAGAGTACGCATCGTGCGAGTGCACCAGCTGGACCAAAGAAGAAGAAGGTGAAAAGGAAGAATGAATAAAAGACCAAACAAACAGAGTGACCGTCTGAGAGCAAAGGGGAAGGATAGGCAAAAATGGAATAGGATAATAGTTCGACGAATGTAAAAAAGGCTCGAGACAGAAAACGATGAAATGGTCGAAGGAAGGAACCATATGACAGGGAAGACAAGATTGCATCCAGGCAGTCCATCACTCCATAACATCGGCCAGGGAAGAAGTTGAACAGAAACAATGGATAATAAGAATCCAAAAGAACAGAAGGATCTGGTGAGAACACATCGGAAGACGGAAAGAATGCACATAAAATCGACGTATAAGAACGGGTACACGAAGTATTAGTACAAATATATGGGAGACGCTACGCGTCCGCCGGGTGATCCGTATGAAACATCCGCCACCTCGACGGCCGTTCGATGTACGCACGCGCAGCCGTCCGATCTACTTCTGGCGCGCGGCTCGGTCTCCTCCCCCCAATCCATTAATTCCTGAAACAACGGTCGAGTTGCACAAACAAGCGTCTCGCGAGCCATTCGATGCGTGGCGCGAGCCGTTCAATCCTCCTCTCTAATTCCTGCAACGATGCTCTTGTTGCAAGATCTGGTCTTCTCTGATTTCCTGCAACAAGACCTTGTTGCGAAATCTCATCTTCTACAATTTTTTGCAACAAGACCCATGTTGCAAAACCTCTTCTTCTTTAGTTTTCTGCAACAAGACCCTTAGAAAATTGCAAACAACATCTCCCGCCGCGTCTAATTTTCTGCAACAACATTTTTCACGCGTCTAATTTTCTGCAACATCTTTCACGCGTCTAATTTTCTGCAACAAGATCCTTGTTGCAAAAATTGCAACAACATCTTCCGTTGCGTCTAATTTTCTGCAACAAGACCCTTGTTGCAAAAATTAAAACAACATCTCCGCCGCATCTAATTTTCTGCAACAGGACCCATGTTGCAAAATTTGCAATAGCATCCCCGGCCGCTCGCGTACTTGCGCAGTCTGCCACCATTCCTGTAACAACACCGTTGTTGCAGAGATAAGATGGCGCTCCCCGTCGGCGTGGCGTATTTTGTGGGTCCATCAATCCGGTCGGTAGGGATGCGTTGTCGCCGCTAGGTGGCCGGCGGGTATTGGAGCTCCGGCGGTTGTGCGGGGCCGTGCCATGGCCGACGGCAGAGTGAACCAGGCGGGCTGCATCTAGGAGGGCGAAGGTCAGATTGGGTGTGGTAGGGCGAGGTGGACGGAGATGTAGCAGCCTGTGGTGATGGTGGTGGCGCGCCTCCGCGCTGGCCTAGCCATGGCTACGGCTGGACCAGCATGCGGACGATGAGGAAAGAAGAAGACGGGTGGGGATAAGATGCGTGAGATTTTTCTGGAAACATTACAACGTGTTGTGTGGGCTCTAGGACACGTGTCAACTGCTGCAGGTGGAGGACTTCTTCCCAGAAATCAGCCGGTAGATCATCAGCGTTTCCCCAAATATATTGCCTCATATTCACAACATAACTACTTTTCATCTATTTTTCATCAAATATAAGTCGCACCAAGTTCCTGGATCACGGTGCAAATTGACAGCTGCAAACGTTTCCGCAGGTGCGCGCCCCGCGAATTTCGGCGAGTGTGGTGGTGGTGGTGTGCTTCTTTCTCGTCTTACAACAAATAAAGTATACCAATCTTTGAAAACATGTTATGAGACTATGACTACATGACGTACAAGCCTATGAGCAGTATGCAGTTAAGCAAGGAGGCAGTTTAGGAGTACAATTTCGTTGTGTTACTCTTGTGCATATCAATTTCGTTTGGGGATGACTAGTCCATGGAGTAGCAGATCTGCTTGAAAGCCTGGACGTGTTCGTCGTCGAGCGCCATGAAGAGGTCGACACCGCCCTTGGGGTCGCAGGATGGCACGAAGATCATTATTCCTTCGATGGGCAGGTCCGGCGGTAGGAACGCGCAGGGCGGCCCGCAGCCAAAATCCAGGTCGTGGAAGCGGAACCCGAGCCAGCTGTCAACCTCCAGGTCAGGGCAAAACATTGTGCCTGGTGTCGCTGCCGTTGACGCCAACTCCTCGCCGCCGTCTTCAATGACGCCGCGCTCAGCCTCCCCGAAGTCGATAAAGGACTGGATGTACTCATCGTCGACGAGCGCCACGGCGTCCCGGATGGCGCCGACCACCGCCGGGTAGCTGCCGGACAGGAGGTCCCGAACCTGCATCCTTGGGAACGCCCATAGCACCATGTTCCCAAAGAAGTCCATGGGCACGGGAGGCTTTGCGCGGCCGCGGCAGTTGACGGCGACCCTTACCTGCGTGAAATCATCCGGCGCCAGATCCCGCGCCGCCGTGATCTTCTTCCACGCGTGCGCAAGGAGGCACTGGAACGTGCTGCAGCGCGTGCCCACACGGGCCTTGAGGTCGACGATGAACTCATCGGGGAAGTGCACGGCCAGGTTCTTGATCCTGTCCATGGGGAGGACACCATAGGAGTGGCTCCAGCTGAGCTCGCCCTTGAACTCAATATTCCGGTGATCATACGCTGGCGTCGGTGGGCTTCGGGGGACAACGGTGGCCGAGCGGTCGACGAACGGCGACGTGAGGACTGCCGAGTCGGTGCGGACGGCGCTGGCCCATGCGGTGTAGAAGACGCTCATGGACTGACCGTCGGCGACCTGGTGATGGCAGGCGGTGCCGATCACCAGACCGCCGCACGCGTACCTCGTCAGCTGCGCCTGGAAGATGGGTTCATCCGCACGTTCCTGCAACCCAACAGTGTCAAAATCATCAGCATGTTTTCAACCCTACACACAGTACTGATATGCTTTATGTAACGTGTAGAAGTCTTATTCGGACGTGTAAAAACACTCTGCATCTCATCACCTTTTCGGCCTTGGGGTAGAGCTCGTTGATGTGCGCGGCCACGTCATGCGCCAGCGCGTCGGCAAGGTCCGCGTCCGCGGTGGCCTCGAGAACAAGCACCCCGGCGTCGTTGAGGTGGAAGCACTTCCGGCCGTGGTCATCGGCAGCGAACCTCCCGGCGAGGTGCGGGAACCTGGCAACGGCGGCGACGAGGCCGGCCTTGAGCGCATCGTTTGTCGGCGCCGGCGCGTTCCACGCGAAGACGGCCGGGATGTAGCCGTCGGTGGAGGCACGGTCGAAGACGGTGAGAGGCACCTTCTTCCCACCGCCGCGGGCCGACTCCTTTGAGGGCTCAAGCACCGTGCTCTGCGTGATCTCCACCATCACTGCCATTAGTGGAGCAGCCAAGGTAACTAATGATCGTGTGTGTTTGTGTTGTGTGGCTCGTTGTGTTGTGTTGGTTAGCGTAAGTTAGTGTGTGCATGTATATATAGGCGTTTTTTTGGGGGGCGAACCGGGTACCCTCGAAGAGGAAAATTAATGGGGTGACTGATTAGTCAAAAATTGGGTTGGTAACGTTGACGCCACGAGCACCAACCCCGGCCAAGTGGGCATGCGTGTGGCTACTCGGTTCTCAAACGGCGCAGAGATTTGTAAAAGCGGCCGGGTGACCTGTCCTGTCCTGGCATGCCAAGAGAATGGTATTCGTACGTGTACGAACATTCCCTGTTGAATTGTCGGCCTTCCGACAACAGCGTCTTCTTCAACCTGGGCCAGCAAGTTCTGCCTCCAAAACAAATACTCGGTTTTCTGAACGAAGCCTATATCCACACAAAGTATAGATCGACGGTAGGTTTCATCCACTTAGTTGTGGATGAGCGTACCTTGAAGTTGCGCGTTGATGCTTAAGTTGAGCCGTAGCGAGACCCAGTAGACTAGTATGTAGTGACAAACTTCGTGGCGCCTGAGTTTCTGGGAATATATGTGGAAGTAGTGGAGCCATCCTACGGTGTATAATTCATTTTTTTTACTCCTAAATACAAGAGTGATGATATCATGATGTGTTTGATGCATCATGCACGGACACAAAGCACATGATTTAAGCGTAGTATATGCTTGGTTAGTCAACAGTGTAATATCTTGCTAGGTAAGAGGTTCAACACGGCCCGGCATTAAAGGCCCACCACGTGGCACCTGCCGGCGCCGTGGGCTGGGGTATTTTGGTTTATTTTTCCTTTTAATTCTTTAGGGGTTTATGAATTAATTATGGTTTATTTTTCTTTTTAATTTTGTGTTTTCCATTTAATTATTTTTCATTTCAAACATATATTACGCTACTACATACTGTACACGTTGTGCATATATATATAAATAGAATTTCTCGTAGAACCGATCATATATATATATCATCGAATTTCTCGTACGACGACCATTCACATACATATATATATATATACAATTTGGTATATATAATTTCTCCTACAATTTGCGGATCATTACATATGCAGGCATTACTGCTTGATCTTGTAATGGTATTCTCCTTTGGGATCTATGACCTGGTCGACCAAAAATCCAGCTATTTCCTCTTGAATTGCTCGTACGCGAGCCGTTGGTAGGAGCTGGCCCCGCATCTCCGTCAGCTATAATCAGAAGATCAAGATGAATATATTAGTTATGTGTATATATATTAGCTAGATCATGATAAAAAAATTATGGATATATAGTGTTCTGGCAAACGTACCCAAAGATTTCTTTCGTTTCTGCTCCTTTCAGACGTGATCATGCGAATGTTCTCGCAAATGTAGTATGCGCATAAACTATTCCCCTGCTCCTGCTTCATGCACTTTACAAGAATAAAATTCAATCAGGTAATAATTAATCAAGCATGATAATGGTATTGAAACTAGAATTAAAGAGATGCACGGACGTAGCTAGCTAGTACTACTTAATTACCTTGGGTCGCACCCATGTCAGCTTTTGTTCCCAGTCGCCTGGGACCTGTTTGACGAACTTGGCCCAAGCCCTGCCCGCCGGCAAAGAAAATGAATAAAGGAGTTATTAACTAGTTGATATTAGGAAATGAAGTAAAGAGACCGACATAGTGCGATAATGATTGAAATTACCTATCAACCATCCCCCTCACGGTTGCGTATTCGGATGGATTCTTATATAGTGAGTCCAGTACTTCAACTTTTCCCTTGTCAACTTCAATGATTAACAAGATCCAGTGGTAACTGCGCACACGTTTTGAATAAATAAGCGGGCACGTGCATAACTCATCAACTACACTTATTAACATCTAGTAATTAAGCAAAAAATAGAATTTGTAGTACAAGATATAGTAACACTCATCCGAAGTTGTAAGGAATTAGTATTTCTGGTTGGGTGTTTAGTTGCTTCAAAAACTCTAGCAGGAATCTCTCTGTGTCTTTTCTCGAATATTGATCTTCCCATATCGCCCGATTAACCGTATTTGGGTCAATGAACCCAATGCCATAGCGTCCAGCTTTTTTCATTTCATACATCTTCATTCTGCATAATACCACAGAAAAGAATATAGTGAAGATAATTACAGGTAATGAACGAGAGCACAGCTAGCTAGCTAGAGACTTAAATTGCAGAAAAAAATCACTTACAGACAATAGCAACTGACGATAGATTTGTCGAGTGCGTCTTGATTGAATAACTGAAACAACTCTGAATAATGAATCCACACATCTTTTTTATGGAAGTAATGCTTTCTCTTGACTTTCACCATGAGGGACTCTTCATTGGTATTTGCTGTTTCTTGCATGTACCACGTATGCAAATCGTACATTCTCGTTGGTAGAAGCTTGACATCGTCAGGCTTGACCAGAGGTTTGCCGCGGACATATTGGTATTTTACTTCCTCCTCTGTAATCCCGGTGATTTCCTCAAGGCCTAGGAGTTGTTCAACAGTGACACCGGCCTCTTTAGCCTGCCTTTTATGATCTTTGGTTATTACCAGCCCATCGGCGGTACTCACAGGTGTTTGTACAATGAGCGGGGGGATCGATTGCACTGCCTGTTCTCCCAGCTGGGGAACAGTTTTCCCCTTTTTTTGCCAACTGCTTGGCTCGAGCTCGAGCTCGACTCCTTTAGTCCTGTCAAATATGACTTCTTGATAGACCGCACATAGTCGGAGTCCTTCTGATTGTCAGCTGGTCGAGCCATATCAATAAAGTGTTGTGAGACATGCTCATGTACTTTCTCCTTTGGCGGCGGGGGCGGTTTCGGTCCAAAATGGGCCTTCACTTTGGCATCCACTGCGATGTCGAGTTCCTCAGGAGTCAGGTGGTAAGGCAACTTCGGAAGAGGCTTGAGGTTTGGACCATATTTGAATTTCTTGCCTGTTGTACCGCTAGCCGTCGTAGCTGCGGCCTCTCTCTTTCGCTATTGCTTAGGCTGACGCGGTGCCGGACTTGGAGGAGGAGGAGTCGGCTGACGCCATGCCGGACTTGGAGGAGGAGTCGGCTGATGCGGTGCCGGCGGACTTGGAGGAGGAGGAGTTGGCTGACGCCGTGCCGGACTTGGAGGAGGAGTCGGCTGACGCGGTGCCGGACTTGGAGGAGGAGGAGTTGACTGACGCGGCGGCGGACTTGGAGGAGGAGGAGTCGGTGGCCTTGGAAAGACGATGCAATCCTTTTTCCATAGAATGATACGATGTATGGCCTCTCCTAGTGTTCTCTCCTCGTCACCTCCAAGAATGTCAAGTTGTAGCTCGTGATTAGTCGCGGTTGCAGCCACCAACCGCGACTAAAGGTCTCGTGCTGCCACAGCCGCGGTGCAGAAAGTTTAGTCCCACCTCGCCCAGCGAAGGGCAGCCACACTGGTTTATAAGCCCCGCTGCGGCTGCTCCCTCGAGCTCCTCTCTAAGCAGGCCTGTGTGGGCCTATCGAACCCGTGCTGCCCTGTTGGGCCTACTGGGCCTTGTGAGCCTGCGGTTGGGGCCCAGTAGGCGGGGTTTTTTTTTTACTTTTCTGTTTTTTTAATTTCTGTTTTATTTATTTTCTTTTGTTTCTGAATTTTTTTTTGCTTTATTTAGAGTTAATGAGTGAATCTTTTTGCGTTAGGTCAAAAAAATTATAAACTTTCTGTTAGTGGCAGTAGTTTTCAAATTTGAATAGTTTAAATTCGAATTATTAGAAATTTGTGTACATCACTAATTTGTGAATAACTTTACTTTAAAAATAGATTTTGCAGTGATTCTTTTTTCTGCCGTTTAATATTAACGCGTTTTATCATTATATTCAATTTGATAATTCTTAGGTTATTTAAAAAATGAAATGCCTTTGTAACAGACGAGTTTTTGTCTGAAACCCTGATACTTCGAAAGAGATTGTCCATTTTGTACACGAAGTGGATCCAGTTTTTGCCGTAACCCTCTCATCTTTTTAGCACATGCTATGTGGGTGAAATGATGATACCATGCCAACTTTCAACCTTTTCAGAGTTCATTTGTAGTGCTTTTCAATTTCAGGGTCATTTACCTCAAAAAAATCAGTAAATGCATGAAAAATAGCAAATAAAGTCAAAAAGGGTTGAAAATTGATGACGTGGCTTCGAATGGAACATACTGAACACACAAAAAGTCTGGAGTTGAAATAAGTTTAAAAAAATGAAATGCCTTTGTAACAAACGAGTTTTCGTATGAAACCCTGATACTTCGAAAGAGATTGTCCATTTTGTACACGAAGTGCATCCAGTTTTTGTCGTAACCCTCTCAACTTTTTAGCACATGCTATGTGGGTGAAATGATGATACCATGCAAACTTTCAACATTTTCAGAGTTCAGTTGTAGTGCTTTTCAATTTTAGGGCCATTTAGCTCAAAAAAATCAGTAGATGCATGAAAAATAGCAAATGAAGTCAGAAAGGGTTGAAAATTGATGACGTGGCTTTGAATGGTGCATACTGAACACACAAAAAGTCTGGAGTTGAAATAAGTTAAAAAAAATGAAATGCCTATGTAACAGACGAGTTTTCGTCTGAAACCCTCATACTTCGAAAGAGATTGTCCATTTTGTACACGAAGTGCATCCAGTTTTTGCCGTAACCCTCTCAACTTTTTAGCACATACTATGTGGGTGAAATGATGTTACCATGCCAACTGTCAACCTTTTCAGAGTTCATTTGTAGTGTTTTTCAATTTCAGGGTCATTTTGCTCAAAAAAATCAGTAAATGCATGAAAAATAGCAAATGAAGTCAGAAAGGGTTGAAAAATGATGACGTGGCTTCGAATGGTGCATACTAAACACACAAAAAGTCTGGAGTTTAAATAAGTTTAAAAAAATGAATTGCCTTAGTAACAGACGAGTTTTCGTCTGAAACCCTGATACTTCGAAAGAGATTGTCCATTTTGTACACGAAGTGCATCCAGTTTTTGCCGTAACACTCTCAACTTTTTAGCACATGCTATGTGGGTGAAATGATGATACCATGCCAACTTTCAACCTTTTCAGAGTTCATTTGTAGTGCTTTTCAATTTCAGGGTCATTTTGCTCAAAAAAATCAGTAAATGCATGAAAAATAGTAAATGAAGTCAGAAAGGGTTGAAAATTGATGACGTGGCTTCGAATGGTGCATACTGAACACACAAAAAGTCTGGAGTTGAAATAAGTTTTAAAAAAATGAAATGCCTTTGTAACAGACGAGTTTTCGTCTGAAACCCTCATACTTCGAAAGAGATTGTCCATTTTGTACACGAAGTGCATCCAGTTTTTGCCGTAACCCTCTCAAATGCCAAAACACATAAGTACACTACTATTACAAAGATTCCCTCCGGTTTGTCCGAAGTGGGACTTTCCAGATATATAAGTCCGGAAACTAACTAGAGAAGCCGGTCACATCCCAGAGTGGGATCTTTGGGTATAAAACTTTTTCTTCGTGTGTGTCCCTTTGCGTCATAACCATGGACAATCTTCATTGTTTAACTTGATGCTCGGGTCAACATTCACTCTGAAGGGAGCAATTTGATGAAACTTTTCATAATCTTCTAACATGTCTGTCTTGTCCTCCACTCCCACGATGTTTCTTTTCCTTGAAAGAACTATGTGGCGCTTTGGCTCATCGTATGATGTATTCGCTTCCTTATCTTTTCTTTTTCTCGGCTTGGTAGACATGTCCTTCACATAGAAAACCTACGCCACATCATTGGCTAGGACGAATGGTTCGTCTGCGTACCCAAGATTGTTGAGATCCACTGTTGTCATTCCGTACTGTGGGTCTTCCTTTACCCCGCCTCCTGTCAGATTGACCCATTTGGACCGAAACAAAGGGACCTTCAAACCAAGTCCATAGTCAAGTTCCCATATCTCCTCTATGTAACCATAATATGTGTCCTTTGGCCTATTGGTGTTTGCTGCATCAAAGCGGACACCACTGTTTTGGTTAGCGCTCTTTTTATCTTGGGCGATCGTGTAAAATGTATTCCCATTTATCTCGTACCCTTTGAAAGTCAATATAGTCGAAGATGGTAACTTGGACAGCAAGTACAGGTCATCTCCAACAGTGTCGTCATGCATGAGACGTGTCTGCAACCAACCGGCGAAAGTCACCGTTTGTTCATGTGTAATCCAGTCGTCAGACTGCTCCGGGTGTTTGGAGCGTAGAATATTCTTGTGTTGCTCGATATACGGAGCCACCAAGGCGGAACTTTGTAGAACTGTGTAGTGTGATTGCGCCAAAGAATGCCCGTCCCGGCATATTACTGAATTCTTTCCTAGCGTGCCTTTTCCACACAGTCTGCCCTCATGCCGCGATTCAGGAACACCAATCGGCTTAATGTCAGGAATAAAGTCAACACAAAACTCAATGACCTCCTCTGTTTCATGGCCCTTGGAGATGCTTCCTTCTGGCCTAGCACGATTATGAACATATTTCTTTAAGACTCACATGAACCTCTCAAAGGGGAACATATTGTGTAGAAATACAGGACCCAGAATGGCAATCTCCTCGACTAGGTGAACTAGGACGTGCGTCATGATATTGAAGAAGGATGGTGGGAACACCAACTCGAAACTGACAAGACATTGCATCAAATCATTCTCTAACCTTGGTAGGATTTCTGGATCGATTACCTTCTGAGAGATTGCATTGATGAATGCACATAGCTTCACAATGGCTAATCGAACGTTTTTCGGTAGAAGCCCCCTCAATGCAACCGGAAGCAGTTGCGTCATAATCACGTGGCAGTCATGAGACTTTAGGTTCTGGAACTTTTTCTCTGCCATATTTATTATTCCCTTTATATTCGACGAGAAGCCAGACGGGACCTTCATACTGAGCAGGCATTCGAAGAAGATTTCCTTCTCTTCTTTGGTAAGAGCGTAGCTGGCATGACCCTGAAACAGCTTTGGATCCATGCCGTCTTCTCCGTGCATACGTTGCTGGTCCTCCCGTGCCTCCGGTGTATCTTTTGTCTTCCCATACACGCCGAAGAAGCCTAGCAGGTTCACGCAAAGATTCTTCGCCACGTGCATCACGACGATTGCAGAGCGGACCTCTAGGTCTTTCCAATAGGGTAGGTCCTAAAATATAGATTTCTTCTTCCACATTGGTGCGCGTCCGTCAGCGTCATTCGGAACAGATTGTCCGCCAGGACCCTTTCCAAAGATTACTTTTAAATCCTTGACCATATCAAGTATATCATCACCAGTACGGTGGCGAGGCTTCTTCCGGTGATCTGCCTCACCTTTGAAATGCTTGCCTTTCTTTCTTATGGGATGCCTGCTCTGAAGAAATCGACGATGCCCCAGGTACACATTCTTCTTACATTTATCCAAATATATACTCTCGGTATCATCTAAACAGTGCGTGCATGCGTGGTATCCCTTGTTTGTCTGTCCTGAAAGGTTACTGAGAGCAGGCCAATCATTGATGGTTACAAACAGCAACGCATGTAGGTCAAATTCCTCCTGTTCTTTCTCATCCCACGCACGTACACCTTTTCCATTCCACAACTGTGAAAGTTCTTCAACTAATGGCCTTAGGTACACATCAATGTCGTTGCCGGGTTGCTTGGGGCCTTGGATGAGCACTGGCATCATAATGAACTTCCGCTTCATGCACAACCAAGGGGGAAGGTTATAGATACATAGAGTCACAGACCATGTGCTATGATTGCTGTTCTGCTCCCCAAAAGGATTAATGCCATCTGCACTTAAACCAAACCATACGTTCCTTGCGTCTTTTGCAAAGTTCTTCCACTTTCTCTCGATTTTTCTCCACTGCGATCCGTCAGCGGGTACTCTCAACTTCTCGTCTTTCTTACGGTCTTCGTTGTGCCATCGCATCAACTTGGCATGCTCTTTGTTTTGGAACAAACGTTTCAACCGTGGTATTATAGGAGCATACCACATCACCTTGGCAGGAATCTTCTTCCCAGGGCGCTCGCCCTCAACATCATCAGGGTCATCGTGGCCGATCTTATAGCGCAATGCACAGCATACCGGGCATGCATTCAAATCCTCGTACTCACCGCGGTAGAGGATGCAGTCATTAGGGCATGCATGTATCTTCTGCACCTCTAATCCTAGAGGCCAGACATCCTTCTTTGCTTCGTACGTACTGTCGGGCAATTCGTTGTCCTTTGGTAGCTTCTTCTTTAACATTATCAGCAACTTTTCAAATGCCTTGTCAGATACACCATTCTCTGCCTTCCATTGCAGTAATTCCAGTGTGGTACCCAGCTTTTTCTAGTCATTTTCGCAATTTGGGTACAACAATTTCTTTTGATCCTCTAACATGCGCTGCAACTTCAGCTTCTCCTTTTCACTTGCGTAGTTTCTCTTTGCATCGACAATGGCCCGACCAAGATCATCAGCGGGCTCATCTGATGCCTCTTCTTCAGCTCCTTCCCGCATTGCCGGCTCAGCTTCTTCCCCCATTGTTGTACCATCGTATTCATGGAACCCATGGCCAGGATAG
This sequence comes from Elymus sibiricus, assembly GCA_039707655.1. Lineage (NCBI taxonomy): Eukaryota > Viridiplantae > Streptophyta > Magnoliopsida > Poales > Poaceae > Elymus > Elymus sibiricus. Next base: position 90,289,351 of record CM077663.1, read on the forward strand.
CTGTCGTCATCCTCTTCTTCTTCATTCTCTTCCATTAGGACCCCTCTTTCTCCGTGCTTGGTCCAACAGTTATAGCCGGACATGAAACCGGACTCAAATAGGTGGACGTGAATGGTTCTTGAGTTAGAGTAATTTCGATCATTCTTACAGCCAGCACATGGACAATACATAAAACCATCCGCCCGCTTGTTTGCCTCAGCCGTAACCAGAAAAGTATGCACGCCATTAATGAACTAGGGAGAGCATCGGTCATCGTACATCCATTGCCGGCTCATCTTCATTACACAGCACCGAAAAGACCAAATTAATACAAGTTCATACATAATGTTCATACACACTTGTTCTCATAAAACAACATACAAACTCTCTAGCTAAAGCATTTAAATGCAACAACAAATGCGATCAAGATCGCAACTAAGGTAACAATTGATCCAACAGCATAGTGATACCAAGCCTCACTATCAATGGCATATTTTTTAAATTTTCTAATCTTCAAGCGCATTGCATCCATCTTGATCTTGTGATCATCGACGACATCGGCAACATACAACTCCAGTTTCATCTTCTCTTCTTCAACTCTTTTCAATTTTTCTTTCAAATATTCGTTTTCTTTTTTAACTAAATTTAACTTCTTGACAAGAATATCTATGTCGGTTGCAATTTCCGGTTCACATACCTCCTAGATAAAAATATCTATGTCAACTTGATGGGCATAATTGTCATAAACACGAAATGCAACAAATAGTTATAAAAGAGAGTATATACCACATCCGAATCATAAACCGGACGAGGGCCGACGGGGACGGATATCAAAACCATGCCACTATGTATAACAAACAACCATATAGGTAAGAAAACTATACAGTAACTATCTAAATCTTACAAACATGATTTTTTTTTATAAAAAGGATAAGAACAAGAGGCTCACCAAGGTGGTGCCGGCGACGGGACGGTGCGGGCGATCGACGGTGGTTAGGACGGGGACGGGAAGGCACTAAGTAAACCACACCTACACATGCAAAGTAAGAAGTTAATTTGAGCTCAAATTGCATATAAATCAAATAAACTACCACATATAAATACTCCCAAACTAAAACCCAAAAATCACTATACTTATAGAGCATTGCAAGAGCTAATCTAGCAATGAGAGATGAAAGGACAAAGTTGCTAACCTTTGTGAACACTTGGATGGATGGGGTGCCTCCAAATCTTGACAAATTTTGGTAAAAATGGAGGATGAGCTCGAGGAAGAGGGGAAGAACAGAGAGGAGAGGAAAGGGGAAGAAGAGAGAGCTCGTGCTAGGGTTTATATAGGGGCATCTTTAGTCCCGGTTCGTGACACAAACCGGAACTAAAGGTGAGCCTATAGTCCCGGTTCGTGCCACGAACCGGGACTAAAGGTGATCGTGGGGCCCCAGGCTGACACCAGCATGCCACCACCCCTTTAGTCCCGGTTCGTGTTACGAACCGGGACTAAAGGTCCGGAACAAACCGGGACTAATGATGCCCGCCCCCCTAGCCGTTGGAACCGAGACTAATGGTCACATTAGTACCGGTTCAAAACCAGACCGGGACTAATGCCTTGGACAAAACGTCTGTTTTCTACTAATGCCAGGTGCCCAGGTGCATGATCTGGCAGGTAGTATGGATGAGATGGACCGACGCTGATCTCATGGTTGCACGGCTACGTGCAAAGGTAATGGGGAAACTAAGAAAGCGATGCGCACCCAACTCTATCCAGCTAGACGATCTTGTTGGGCGGCTTCTTCCTGAATCGATTCCGCGCGCAGCATGTGTTGTTTACTCCCAAGTGCGCGTAAGTACGTCTGTGACGCCAGCGCTTGAAGATGAGATGAGCCGGTGTGAACCACTTCCTTGTCTACTCCCTCCGTCCCAAAATAATTGTCTCAACTTTATACTAGCTCTAGTACAAAGTTGTACTAATCTTAAGACACTTATTTTGGGACGGAGGGAGTACATTGTAAGTTGTTTTAAGCTGTTGTGCGTTTTTTGTTGTTGTATACCACCTCTGTTTCATAATATAGTTTCAAAAGGCAAATTCTACAAACATTGATCAAGATTTTTATAGAGAAAATTATCTGTAATTTTTTGGAGATAAAAGCTGTCTACATTTAATATCAAATGCATATGGTTAGATACATCATGAGACATAAAATTCATGCACTACATTTTGAATCGACTGGGTTACTAGGAAGACACAAGCGCACATGCCCCTACACGTACGTGCTCTCACACGTTTATTTCACTCGCCTAATTAACCACCCCCCTCCCCCCAGTTTAACAGGGTGTGTGCCTATGGCCAGTATGTAATACTCCCTGTGCAAAACGCTCTTACATAGTGGATCATGGTTGTTCTAATTACCTCACCCCTATCTCAGAGTTGCATCACCTCTGTCTATATACTTGGGCAAAAAGAAACGTTCTCGAGCAAGTGCAACGTCCTTTAACTATTTTCCATTAATGAACGTCGGCCGCCAACATTTTCTTTCAACACACGTCTCCTTAAGTGGAAGAGAAGGCATCATATCATCACACTCGGATCCTCGGATACGGCCAAGATGGAAAAAAAGTTCTGGCCAAAAAGCAAAAGCGGGATGCGACGAGCCCCGCGACTTGGATTACCAACACCAACGATTCGCCAACGAGTAGCTATGGCTATACATAGTGCGCACACGTGTTGATGGATATGGATGGGGCGCGTGAAGACTAAGCGAGAACACTAGACTTATGAAGCCAAAAGTTAGCGATTAAGTATGGGAAAATGAGATTACCGTTTGGACTGGCTGGTCACTTGCTAGTGGCAGTAACATCTCGCGCTTACTATTAACCTCGTTGTCAAGCTATTTTTATGGTAACAACCCACTCATAACAAAGTCATAATTGACGACTAGGTAGACAGTTGTAAGTGTTATCTGACTCTGTCAATGGCATCAACGGTATATGCATTATGCATGCATGTTTAGTCCAAGAAAAAAAGGAGAATTTGGTTACTCAGTGGAATCGTGGGACATAATTCTCCTACTCACCCAGCAACATGCATGAAAAATGATCGTGGGACATAATTCTGCCCAAAGCATGCATCACGCTCGGATTATATTCTATATCTTAACATGCGAGCATGCCACCTCATCCAGCAACATGCATGGAAAAGATCGTCTCGACATGCAATCATCGTAGAAAAAGACACACCTCAACATCCAAACATGCATAGGAATTTCTATTCTGTTATGATATTTACATTTAATAAATACTTTACAACTATATACAGTAATAAAACACAATCGAACATTTGTATTTTTAGTATTAGTTATGATATTATTACTTCAAATATTCATGTTCCATATAATCGAATATATTGCAAATATTACAGCAACAACATGCGGGGTATCATCTAGTATATCTAAACAACTAGCCCTCACTAATCTATTTCTCTTAACATGCAGGCGTGCTACCTCATTATGCACACACATGAGAAAATGCTCACCTCAACATGCTACCATGCATAAAATAGCTCCCACTAACCTATTTATCTCAGCATTCAAAATGTCACCTCATCATTCAACGTGCATGAAAAACTGCTCACCTTCACATGCAACCATGGATAGTACAAATGCTACCACAACATGCAACACATGCATGATAGTTTTCATTCTATTATGTTATTTATATTTACTAGTCATTAACCCATGCTCCTGCACTGGGTAGATTTTTTCTAACAATTACTATTGTAAATCTAAAATTTATATAAAAAATATTTTTTAATCCTTTTGGAACAGAAGTACAACATGTTTAAAAATATCATCCATTACTTATATTCGTAGCGTATACATATTGTATCTCCCTACTTCCTATCATGAACATAGTTGGAACATTGTGGAGAACCTTATAATTTAAAAAAAATTGTATTAAACATTGTGCCACAACAAAAAGTGGTGACACCACTATATATATATTTAACGACTCATATTTTTTTGTAATTATTAAATACATTGTTGTGTTTTTCATAATTACTAAATACATTGTTACTTTTCAATTTTTCTCTCTACTGGAGTAGTAAATATGTGTCGATCACTCTCTATATGCTGGTCTCTCTCTATCTCTCTCTGCTTGCACGGGCTCCCCCCTCCCTCTCTCTTTGTGTCACACATGCACGCACACGCACACACATATAAACCTATGTACCTCATCGAGGCCTCTAGCAGTGAAGCGATCATTACTTGAACATGCCGCTGATCTGCATGCATCGTCATGAGCCATGGCTCGGCCCAAGCTTATCATTGTACTTTTAAAATGTTTGGAAATTCATTAAAGTTGTTGAAGATAGTTTTTGAACTGTTGGAAGACATATTTGTCTTACGAACAATTCCGTATATTTTGGGTTTTTGATGAAATCTTATTTTTCACTTGGTCCATAATGTTCTAGAATTTATCCTTATGTTTCGAATAACAACATTAAATTTAGAAGTTTGCTTTAGTTTTGTTAAACCGAACTGAAAATTGCTAGAATCTCGCCCTTCTCTATTTTTAAAAGGTACGCCGAATTATTGGATGCCCACCTATATGATTTTGAAAATTTGTTTCTACATTTTTGGAAATTGAACCTTCTAGGATCCCAACAGAGTCATCGGGAAAAGTAATGATGATGCTTTTCTTGGGCTACTACTAAATTACATTTTTTACTTAATTAAGCTCTCTCAATTGTCAGACATTTATCCATAAATATCTTATATATGAATCTTGATCTACATGCCCTCACTTCTGAAATGAATGGATCTTAGATGCACCTGCACAGTTCAACAATTTTGATTTTTCAAAATATATTCTATGATTTTAATTAAATATATTTGCCACATAGATTTAGTATTTTTTGACATTAATTTTCTTAATATTTTCTGTAAAAACTTTGTGCATGTCATGTACAGATTCAACAGTATATATGTAGGTGCGATTTAAGTACATGCATGATAGGTACAATGTACGCATAGGGGCATGTATGCGTTGTGCTTGTGTGTGGTGATTTTCGGATTAGAAAAAAGAGTTCACATACCTAGATGCAATTACGCACAATTTGCTAACCGAGTTGTGTCACGCATGCATGGATACCTTCATTGGTACGTCTCCATAAAAAAAATGTAGATGATCTTATATTGTACGTTTCCTAGCGTGACATGTAATTGTCTCTTGGGCTGATGCAGTATCCCTTGGAAACATACAGACTGCTAGATGGCCGTTTGTAGATAACTTTTTAGGACCAACGGCTAATCTAGGAGGTTACGATCAGCTTTCCTTTAAATTTTTTACAAAGGAAATATAGAGATATGGCTGTAGTTTTTTTTCTTTCTTTTCAATCGAATAAGAGAGAGTCCAAAGGGAGGAAGACTCTGGTGCGTGGCATAGCGGAGCACGTTTCCTTTTTCATCCAATGGCTACGAACGAATTATATATTAATTGGACGGATGAAATTTCTTACTGTCTAGGATTAACGTGGTGTCTCGTATGGTGCTTCCTATTAGTAAATACTAGCAGAGCCCGCGCGGAGCCGCCGCGCCTGTCAATACGGTCCGGCTATATGACCTATATTTCTTATCACGTTAATGTAAGAAAATCAAAATAAGATTGATCCAACAACCATAATTATTATGTAAAGCACAACTTTATATTATGTATCAGCTAGTACATACAGCATGCAGTCTACGGGCTGGCCCACCAAAATCGTCACAGTAAGTTGTACCATATAACACATTAACCGCTGATTGAAAGAAGCTGCATACCTGTACCACCACGCTGCGCCCTGCCGATACGTCGTGTTTGTATATGTTGTCTTTGTTTTACTTATTGAATTTGAATTTGAAGTAAGAAATTAGAAGCAAGCTGGAAATGATACATTTATTATCATCATATGAAGTGCATATTCGGGAAGAGGAAGTACATGCTGATACATTTCTAATAAATTATAGACGGTACATTCACTTGTGGCCTACATCATTCTATGGAGCCCCCTCAGGATGTGGACTACAATGGCTTGGTGTCGGTGTATATAATGATTGGATCTTTATATTGACGTCTAAGGTACATGCATAGTGGTATCACGTTGGAGAAGTTGTCACATATTTTTCTCAGGATTTTAACCTGACTTGTGGACTCATTTTGTTGGGCGGTTATGTGATGTTGAACTGCCATTGTGGTTTCTCTTGCGTTGAAAGTAGACCCCTTTTTGCTACTTCAAGTGCATGATAGTTCCGATCGTGATGTTGTAGTGAGCACAGATGTATTCTAAAGCTGCTTCCGCAACCTTTTTTCTCAGCTGCATCTAGTGTTTCAGCTAGCTGATCTGTGAATGAAGTCAACTGGATGGAGTGCCTTATCAGAAGAGATAGTAAATTTTCTAAATGCGTGCAAGACTCTTTCTTGGTTGTTGTTCTCTGAAGTTTTTTAAAAATGTGTTAATGGGAAACTGATCGTCATTCTGGGGTGTTGGCTGTTGTTTGGGTGTCATTATGTCGTTTTGTCTGGCATGTGACCGTTAGGTAGTTTTAGTTTTTATTCACTGGATATGTATGCATGGATAGGTGATTTAAGATGGCCACATCTGATTTGACTATGTACATGAGATGTGACTACGTGGATGTGTGTTAAGCGCCAGTTCACACTTCCTGAATGATGATCGCTTGATTTAGTTTGAAGCGATTTCATTAACTTTCTTTATTCAGCTTAATTGTTGTAACTTGAAAACCAAGGAACATGCGATATCTTATGTAAGTAATATTGCCCATCGGATTGTTTGTATTGTTGTCGCCATGTCGACCCGCATTGCTTTACTTGGGCTTCCTGGCCCTTGTCTTTTGTTCCTCAGAGTAGGCAAGAATATCTAGCTTATTACCTCATCGACCCATACAATTCTATTCAAATATAAGTTACAAATTACAAACACACTATTAAAATATACTATTCGGATTAAAATCAAGAAGGCATGAAATGACAAGACCATGTTTTCGATCTTTTTCGTTCCCTGTAAACTCTATTCTGTACGCCTTATCAACATATGCATCTTTGCATAAAAATATAAAATAAATCGTTGTTCTTCGGGTCTAACTAAATATCTACCTTAGTTTCATCAAAAAGAGAAAATTCAGTTGCATCTTTTTTGTTTCATCAAAAGGAGAAAATAAAGCGGTTTGCCAAGGACATGCATGCAAATATTATGTTCCATTGCAATCTCTTCACGCCTTGTCATGTCATGCCCTCTTGATTTATTCTTTTCGTCCACCTCGCTGGTATTGCTTTCATAGCAGCTGCAGAGTTCTGCTTCACAAAGTAGTCAGTCAGTATGAACAATTTTTAGTACTACTCGAATAGTATATTTTAATAGTGTGTTTGTAAGTTGTAACTTATATTTTTAATCTAGTTCTTCTCTTGAACGGCGGTGAACTATCTCTCAAAAACAATGAACCGTGGTACGTGATCTGGTCCAGAAGTGTATGGATTGATGAGGCTGGCCACGAGGTTGCATCCCATGGCCACGAACCAGTTGCGCTTCGCGAATAACGTCAGGCGGCTGGCGGCTCTCAGGCCGCAGGCCGACCACGTGCGGTTGAACTCCTAGGGGTTCTTGCTCAGCCAGAAGTTGACCATCCTGGTGTTGATTCACAGGGTGCCGTCGAGAGAGACGTTGACCACTTGCACCCATGCAGCCTCGTCGCCGGCGAACAGCCTCGACGGCTGGATCGTCTCGTCGTAGTTGAGGTTGACGCCCTCGCGGAAGCAACCGTGCCCGATGCCGGGAACGGGACGCCCAGAATGCCTCCGTGTCAAGTAGCCCGACGCAGTTCCTCTGCCAAGCTGCACGGTGAGGGGGTCGAGGTGGATCCAGCGGACACCGGCGCGTGCATGTGTTATACCGGCCTAAGATCTTGCCATCCTTGATGAAAAGAATAGGTTGGGCACCTCCATATCCTCGAGGAACTCCATTGCAGACATCGGCCTCTCGTCGTTCATGCGCGCGAATACATGGATGGCGCGCTTCAGCACGAAAGGGTATACCTTTACGCACGGCCCGCAGTGCTTGAGCCCAACGTCCAGCACCAGCAGCTAACCGCCCTCACCAATGTTCTCACCCATGAGCACCTCCACGTCCGCCCGGTTGTGCAGCTGCACCACGTCGGCGTTGTTGTCTTAGTAGTCAGTAGGAGAGCACGTCGCCGGCGAGCTGGTTGAGCTTGACCCCTTGCTCCTCGTGCGCCTTTTCGATGCCTTGGTAGAAAGAAAAGTGCAGCGCCGCAAAAAGAAAAGTGCAGTACCTGGGTGATGCCACCCGCCGGCACAGCTCCCGCGTCGCCTCTGACTCGCTGTGTCGTCGTCCATATGCAGCTCCTCCTCGACGATCAGAGGGCTCTGGAACCCCTGCTTGCACTTGGAGCGTCTCCTGCGACGGTCCTGGCCAACGGAAGAGGTCTCCGGAAGGGAGTGCACGGATATGCCATTGACGTCGTCGGCGTTGAGGCCGCTGGAGAGGAGATCGAATCAGAGCTTGCGGCCGCCCGATCAGAACGACATGGACGACGTTGGATGCGACGCCGGGAGAGCTCCTCGCGAACCCTTGCATGCTCCACTACCTATGCCGTGCGGCGAGAAATATCGCGGTGGCAAACCTCCTAGACGCAGGCAGTGGTGGCTGGCAGCAGCAGACGACGGAGACGGAGACGATGAAGGACGGCCAAGATGACGACGGACGCAAGCAGACAGCGCCGGTTGCTGACAGCAAGACAACGACGGTGGCCGACGGCGATGACGAACTACTCGACGGCGACGACGAACTACTCGACGGCGACGGTGTGAAACAACCAAAGTGGCTATGTGAATGCCTTTCCATAGAGAGAAGAGAGGTTTTTATAAGCGAATACAGCAATGTGCATGCATGCATTGAAAAAATCCATCCATAGTTTGACCCAGAATTGCTACGGACACCCAAAGAAGCGAAACCACGTTAAGAAAATTTTGCGGCAATCTCTGCGTACACATGTGATTCTACCATGCCACAGCCCAAAAAAATGCACGCGTCGGACACCCATTGGCCGGTTCCGGCTGTAGAAAAACTCAAATCAACCACGTTGAAGATACCTAGTTAGAAATAGAGGCTTGGGTATAAAGATTAAATAGTGTACAACTATACAAAAATTGAAAACAACAAATCATCTAAATTTTCAACTTTCATTGCAATATATTGCAAAACATTGATGCAATAACGTGTCGGTATAAAATAGTTAAGAACTTTTGATCATGAAGTTAACAAAATGCTAGTCATATCTGATCACTAGTAGAAAACAGGGCTTTGAAACGGGCCAGAATATTGCATTAGTCCCGGTCATGTTACGAACCGGGACTGATGGGTGCATCAGTCCCGGTTCGTGAGGCCAGGGCGCCGGCCGGGCCTCGGCTGGAACCAGTCCCGGTTCGTGTGACACCCTTAGTCCCGGTTCCAGACACGAACCGGGACGAAAGGTCCTCGCTACCCTTTAGTCCCGGTTGTTGGCTGGAACCGGGACTAAAGATTCACCTTTAGTCCCGGTGCTAGCCACCAACCGGGACTTATACATCGCCTATATATGCTCGCCCCTGCCCGCTCACTCCTCTGTTTTTTGGCCGGGCGGCGTTTGGGAGGTGTGTTGCTCTCTGTTCTCACATCCTATGCACATGAGGTGTTCGATGAAATGCCGCAGCCACACTTAAGTTTTCTCCTCTCCAAGCTCGACCTCCAAGCTACATTTTCCCTAAGATTTGTTTAGGTTTGGCGATGCACCAACTACACAAGTGTTCTAAAAGGTTAACGACTTCATCGTTTTATCTCTCACTGCTAGTTTAGCTCATTTCAAATGCTCTAGAAGTATGAAGTTTATGTATTTATTTTGGTCACTACTGTACTTTGATTTTAATGTGATGATGAACTTCTATTAATTTGGTCACTTCTCTATTCATGATGTTCTGTAATGGTTTTTGATACACTTAATTATATAATGCATGCAGATGAACCGGCAATGGATGTACGGTGACCGACGGACCCCCGAGTACATTAAGGGCCTGCATAATTTTCTCGAAGTGTTTGAGGCAACCAAGCAGAATGGTTTATGTATTGTCGATGTACTATCTGTGGGAATACGAAGGATTACTCTAACTCGAGAACCCTTCACGTCCACCTGCTTGAGAAGGGTTTCATGCCACACTATAATGTTTGGACCAAGCACGGAGAAAGAGGGGTTATGATGGAAGACAACGAAGAAGAAGAGGATGATGACAACTATGCGCCCCCTGAATACGGTGATGCTGCAATGGGGGAAGCTGAAGATCAAGAGGAAGAACCAGACGATGTGCCCGATGATGATCTTCGCCGGGTCATTGTTGATGCAAAGAGACAATGCCAAAGTGAAAGGGAGAAGTTGAAGTTCGATCGCATGTTATAGGATCACAAAAAAGGATTGTACCCAAATTGCGAAGATGACAACACAAAGCTCGGTACCACACTGGAATTGCTGCAATGGAAGGCAGAGAATGGTGTATCTGACAAGGCATTTGAAAAGGTGCTGAAAATAATGAAGAATAAGATTCCAAAGGACAACGAATTGCCCGACAGTACATACGAAGCAAAGAAGGTTGTCTGCCCTCTAGGATTGGAGGTGCAGAAGATACATGCATGCCCTAATGATTGCATCCTCTACCGTGGTGCGTACGAGGATTTGAACGCATGCCCGGTATGCTGTGCATTGCGGTATAAGATCAGACGAGATGACCCTGGTGATGTTGAGGGCCAGCGCACCGGGAAGAGGGTTCCTGCCAAGGTGATGTGGTATGCTCCTATAATACCACGGTTGAAACGTTTGTTCAGAAACAAAGAGCATGCCAAGTTGATGCGATGGCACAAGGAAGACAGTAAGAAAGACGGGAAGTTGAGAGCACCCGGTGATGGGTCGCAGTGGAGAAAGATCGAGAGAAAGTGGGGGGACTTTACAGGTGACCCAAGGAACGTATGGTTTGGTTTAAGTGCAGATGGCGTTAATCCTTTTGGGGATCAGAGCAGCAAGCATAGCACATGGCTTGTGACTCTATGTATGTATAACCTTCCTCCTTGGTTGTGCATGAAGCGGAAGTTCATTATGATGCCAGTGCTCATCCAAGGTCCTAAGCAACCCGGCAATGACATTGATGTGTACCTAAGGCCATTAGTTGATGAACTTTTACAACTGTGGAATGGAAAAGGTGCACGTGTGTCGGATGAGAACGAACAGGAGGAATTTGACCTATATGCGTTGCTGTTTGTAACCATCAATGATTGGCCTGCTCTCAGTAACCTTTCAGGACAGACAAACAAGGGATACCACGCATGCACGCACTGTTTAGATAACACCGATAGTATATATTTGGACAAATGCAGGAAGAATGTGTACCTGGGGCATCATCGATTTCTTCCGACTAACCATCAATGTCGAAAGAAAGGAAAGCATTTCAAAGGTGAGGCAGATCACCGGAAGAAGCCCACCCTCCGTACTGGTGATCACATACTTGATATGGTCAATGATTTACAAGTAATCTTTGGAAAGGGTCCTGGCGGACTATCTGTTCCGAATGACGCTGAGGGACGCGCACACATGTGGAAGAAGAAATCTATATTTTGGGACCTACCCTTTTGGAAAGACCTAGAGGTCCGCTCTGCAATCGACGTGATGCACGTGACGAAGAATCTTTGCGTGAACCTGCTAGGCTTCTTGGGAGTGTATGGGAAGACAAAAGATACACCAGAGGCACGGGAGGACCAGCAACGTGCGCACGAAAAAGACGGCATGCATCCAAAGCAGTATGAAGGTCCTGCCAGCTACGCTCTTACCAAAGAAGAGAAGGAAATCTTCTTTGAATTCCTGCTTAGTATGAAGGTCCCGTCTGGCTTCTCATCGAATATAAAGGGAATAATAAATATGGCAGAGAAAAAGTTCCAGAACTTAAAGTCTCATGACTGCCACGTGATTATGACGCAACTGCTTCCGGTTGCATTGAGGGGGCTTCTACCGGAAAACGTTCGATTAGCCATTGTGAAGCTATGTGCATTCCTCAATGCAATCTCTCAGAAGGTAATCGATCCAGAAATCCTACCAAGGTTAAAGAGTGATTTGGTGCAATGTCTTGTCAGTTTCGAGCTGGTGTTCCCACCATCCTTCTTCAATATCATGACGCACGTCCTAGTTCATCTAGTTGACGAGATTGGCATTCTGGGCCCTGTATTTCTACACAATATGTTCCCCTTTGAGAGGTTCATGGGAGTCTTAAAGAAATATGTTCGTAACCGTGCTAGGCCAGAAGGAAGCATCTCCATGGGCCATCAAACAGAGGAAAGCATTGGGTTTTGTGTTGACTTTGTTCCTGACCTTAAGCCGATTGGTCTCCCTCAATCGCGGTATGAGGGGAGACTGACTGGAAAAGGCACGCTAGGAGCGAATTCAATAATTTGTAGGGACGGGCATTCTTGGTCTCAAGCACACTACACTGTTCTACAGAATTCTACCTTGGTGACCCCGTATGTCAATGAACACGAGAATATTCTGCGCTCCAAACACCCGGAGTAGTGTGACGACTGGATTACATGTGAACACATAAGGACTTTCGGCAGTTGGTTGCAAACACATCTCTGGGGTAACACCACTGTTGCAGATGAGCTGTACTCATTGGCCAGGGGACCATCTTCGACTATATTGACTTACAAAGGGTACGAGATAAATGGGAATACATTTGACACGATCGCCCAAGATCAAAAGAGCACCAACCAAAACAGTGGTGTCCGCTTTGATGCAGCAACCAACAGGGGAAATGACACATATTATGGTTACATAGTGGACATATGGGAACTTGACTATGGACATGATTTTAAGGTCCCTTTGTTTCGGTGCAAATGGGTCAATCTGTCAGGAGGCGGGGTACAGGAAGACCCGCAGTACGGAATGACAACACTGGATCTGAACAATCTTGGGTACACAGACGAACCATTCGTCCTAGCCAATGATGTGGCGCAAGTTTTCTATGTGAAGGACATGTCTACCAAACCGAGAAAAAGAAAAGATAAGGAAGCGAATACATCATACGATGAGCCAAAGCGCCACATAGTTCTTTCAGGGAAAAGAGACATCGTGGGAGTGGAGGGCAAGACAGACATGTCTGAAGATTATGAAAAGTTTCATGAAATTCCTCCCTTCAAAGTGAAGGCTGACCCAAGCACCCTGTTAAACGAATAAGATTATCCATGGTTACGGCGCAATAAGCAAGGGACACATGCGAAGAAAAAGTGAATACTTTCTCTCCACAACTATTCTGATGATGGCTTTGATCTAGAATATCACTGCAGTTACATGTCAAGAAATGAAATGCCTTTTGTAACTGATGAGTTTTCGTCTGAAACCCTGATACTTCGAAAGAGATTGTTATTTTGTACACGAAGTGCATCCAGTTTATGTTGTAACCCTCTAAAAATTTTAGCACATGCTATTTCGGTGAAATGATGATACCATGCCAAGTTTCAACCATTTCAGAGTTCATTTGCAGTGCTTTTCAATTCAGGGTCATCTTAGCTCAAAATAAATCATGAAATGTATGAAAAATAGCAAATGAAGTCAAAAAAGGTTTGAAAAGTGATGATGTGGCTTTGAATGGTGCATATTGAATGCACAAAAAGTGTTGAGTTGAAATATGTTTAAAAATTTGAAATCCTTTTGTAACTGATGAGTTTTCGTCTGAAACCCTGATACTTCGAAAGAGATTGTTCATTTTGTACACGAAGTGCATCCAGTTTATGCCGTAACTCTCTCAACTTTTTAGCACATGCTATGTGGGTGAAATGATGATACCATGCCAAGTTTCAACCATTTCAGAGTTCATTTGAAGTGATTTTCAATTCAGGGTCATCTTAGCTCAAAATAAATCATGAAATGCATGAAAAATAGCAAATGAAGTCAGAAAAGGTTTGAAAAGTGATGATGTGGCTTTGAATGGTGCATATTGAATGCATAAAAAGTCTTGAGTTGAAATATGTTTAAAATTTTGAAATCCTTTTGTAACTGATGAGTTTTCGTCTGAAACCCTGATACTTCGAAAGAGATTGTTCATTTTGTACACGAAGTGCATCCAGTTTTTGCCGTAACCCTCTCAACTTTTTAGCACATGCTATGTGGGTGAAATGATGATTCCATGCCAACTTTCAACCATTTCAGAGCTCATTTGCAGTGCTTTTCAATTCAGGGTCATTTTAGCTCAAAATAAATCATGAAATGATGAAAAATAGTAAATGAGGTCAGAAAAGGGTTGAAAAGTGATGATGTGGCTTTGAATGGTGCATATTGAATGCAGAAAAAGTCTTGAGTTAAAATATGTTTAAAAAATTGAAATCCCTTTGTAATAGACGTGTTTTCCCAAGGTTATTTGTAATAGACGATGTGGTCCGAGATAGACATCTTCCAAAAGTTATTTTTGTGAAAAACTTTAATAGAAAAAAGAATATTCATAAAGTATTTTTTGTTAAGAACTTTTAATATGCAAAAAAATAGGGACAATTGATTTTATGCCCCTAGTTGGGTCACAGTCGGCAGGTTTACCCCTAGTTTCCGAAAACACTCGTTCTCGCCCAAACCACTTCGCTTCTCTTATGCTTTTGCCCTTTGACCGTTTGACCATCACTTTGAAAACTTCATAAAAAATTCATACTAACTCAGAAAAATTCAAATAAGATATCAGAATGTTCATAAGAACATCACCTATATGTGCATGCAATTTGCAATCTTGACAAAAATGTTGGAAAGTCCCCATCGCAGATGATAGCTGAAACTCAGATGGGGACTTTCCAACATTTTTGTCATGAATGTGAATGACATGCACATATAGGTGATGTTTCTCTGAACATTTTGATATCTTATTTGAATTTTTCCGAGTTAGTATGATTTTTTTATGAAGTTTTCAAAATGATGGTCAAACGGTCAAAGGGCAAAAGCATAAGAGGAGCGAAGTGACTTGGGCAGAACCGAGGGTTTTTGGAAATTAGGGGTAAAACTGCCGAGTGAGACACAACTAAGGGCACCAAATTAATTATCCCAAAAAAATAACATAAAAAAATAGCAAAAATGAACATAGATTCGCTTATATAGGGAAAATTCGACCTGAAATCAGAGTGAAATTCAATTTGATTTCAGGTCAAATTTCCTCCCGTATAAGGGCATGTATTGCCACTTTGCGAGTAACTCAACAAGGAAGAGAGGGGCGGGCTTATAAACCGGTGCGAGCGCCCCTCGCTTGGCGAGGTGGGACTAAACTCCCACCATAGCCAGGACCAACCCTTTAGTCCCGGTTGGTGGCTACAACCGGGACCAATGCGTCCCTTTCGTCCCGATTGGTGGAACCAAACGGGACCAATGCCACCCTTTAGTCCCGGTTGGAGCCACCAACCGGGACCAAAGGTCTTTACTTCCCGCCCTTTGGGCTGCTGAAATTGACCTTTAGTCCCGGTTGGTGGCACCAACCGGGACGAAAGGCCCCCTTTCGTCCCGGTTGGAGCCACCAACCGGGACTAAAGGGTTGGGTATGTAAGCAGGGACTTAGGAATTTTTCAGATTTCATTTGCAGTTGCCCCCGACGACGCCGAGCACATCGACGCCGCCAGGCTACCCGAGCTCGCCGTCGACGCCCTCGCCGCCCTCTGCCCCGTCGACGCCGTCAGGCTGCTCCACCTCATCGTCGACACCCTCGCCGACGCCCTCGACGCCGCCCCTACCCCGACACCCTCGACGCCGCCCCTGCCCTGCCGCCGCCGCCGCCCCTGCCCTGCGCTGCCGCCGCTGCCCCTCCCCTGCGCTGCCGCCGCCCCGACCCGACGCCGTCACCGCTCGTCGCCGTCGCCGCCCCGACCCGACGCCGTCGCCGCTCGTCGCCGTCGCCGCTCTCCTCGTCAGCCCCCCGGTGAGCTCCCCAAATCCTGTTAGATGTTCATGTTCAGTTTTAGTTTAATTTAGTTTGTTTAGTTTAGTTTAGTTTGTTTAGTTTAGTTTTAGTTGTTTTATGTTCAGTTTTAGTTAATTTAGTTTTAGTTTTGTTAGATGTTCAGTTTTAGTTGTTTTAGTTGTTTAGTTTTAGTTTTAGTTGTTTTAGTTGTTTAGTTTTAGTTTTAGATGTTCAGTTTTAGTTAATTTAGTTGTTTTATGTTTTAGTTGTTTAGTTTTTTTTATGTTTTATTTGTTTTAGTTGGAAATAATGTAGTATCGTCGGTCGTCGGTGACGCGATATCGAGGAGTCCCCGACGATCGTCGGTGAGGGAGAGTCCCCGACGATCGTCGGTGAGGGAGCGAGAGTCCCCGACGATATCGATGATTTTATATTAGGCAGATATATGATGTTTAGATGTTTAAATGTTTAGTTGCATAGCGTAGCCGTTGAGTCGACGATGCCCGGCCCGCATCCTCGTCGTCGACTCGGTGGCAACCACCTGCTTGAGAGGCGCCATGTCCGGGACTGGGCTCCGCCAGGCTGGCACTGGGAGGTGCTGCCTTCCGGGGCGCCCAGCTTGGTGAGGAATGAGGGTCCCGTCGTCGACCCGGAGGTTCTTTGGTGGCGGTCGCGTGGACCACTGTCGGTGGAGAGGGAGCCGGCCCCCGCGGAGGTGGTACGTCGCCGTGTCAGGGAGGAGGACGAGCACGTCCGACGCTACATGGCTGCGTTGGACGCCAGGTTCTCCAATACCTGGCAGGTTCTTCAGGGATCTCACCCGAGCTATGATCCTGTCATAGTTCCTTCTCTTTCGGTGTCCACCGCCTGCGCCGCGAGACGTCAACTATATCTGTATTAGTGATATTATATAATAATATTCGAGATGTATTAGTGATATTATATGATCGTATTGTTGCATTGCCTTGTATTGATTTGCATATATATCTCATGTTTGTATATTGCCACGTTGTATAATATTTGCAGAAACTATGGATCAAAGAGACTTGGAAAAAGAACAGTTGTTGGGGGGATATAATCCGCGCCGGAGGTGATCCCTTGTCGTCTCTCAACGACACCGATTATTAGGAAGGAGAGGATGACGGCTCCGGTGATCCAATAATGGAGGAGGAAGGAGATCATGACGGCTCCGGTGACCGAATGGTAGAGGAAGGAGATCATGATCACGGCTCCGGTGACCGAACGGCGGAGGAAGGAGATCATGATCACGACTCCGGTGACCGAACGGAGGAGGGAGCCTCAACTGTTTCAAAGTCCGACGAGGTAAGGAGACGAGGCCCGAAGAAAAGGTTGCGCCCAGATGAAAGGTTCATGATCACAGAAGTCGCGAAAGATGGCCAACCGATTGCTCCCAAGCGGACCAAGGACGCATTTGTACATCAGTGTGGAGTTGTTGTTAGGGACCATGTCTCGATCAACACCCATCAATGGAATAAGAATAATAAGGACCCTGAAGTTTCTTATGTCCATGATAGACTGAAAGATGATCTTTGGACCGAGCTGATGGCAAATTTCAGCTTACCGCGAGAGGAGGATCCGAATAACCCTGTTATAGAGCGAAAGGTCAAGGCGTTTGCTCTTAAGAAGATGGCAGAACTATTCAGGAACTGGAAGAAAGAGTTGAACACAAAGTTTGTCGAGAAAGAGGAGACTCTGAAATTCATCGGTCGATATGAGAAGATAAGAGATCAATGGCCCGAATTTGTGGCCTACAAGAAATCGGAGAAGGGTAAGAAATGGTCACTGACAAACAAGAAAAATGCTGCAAGGAAGAAGTTTCACCATCACACGGGGTCAGGTGGCTACTACAAAGCCCGGCCGTTGAGGGACAAAGCTGAGCAAGACCTGCTTGCTAAGAATGTCCAACCAGCGACATTGCACTGGCCAGATCGTTCAAGGACTTGGTTCTTCGGGGTTGAGGGAACTTTGGACCCAGAAACAGGGGAGTGTGTTTGGATCGACGAGCAACTTGCAATACCCTTCCGGAAGCTTCAGGCAGTAATCAAGGCAGTGCAGGAAGGGACGTTCATTCCCGATAGAGAGAAGGACGAGCTGACAGAGGCCCTCGGGAATCGTGAACACCCTGGACGAACACGAGGCACACCAGGCTCCATTCCGTGGAAGCATGGGTTTCCCGATAGCGGTGGTTATAGAAGCCGAGAGAGAAAAAGGAAACAGGAAGCAAGCGAAATGCAGAAGCTCAATGCAAGATTAGCAAAACTAGAGGAACTTGAGAGCCAGCGAGCTACCGGCCAACCATCTGAGCGGCACGAAGATGCTTCCTTTGACGCTACCCCACCATCTCAGCGGAGAAGCAGCGTGGCTTCCACGGAGCTCGTTCAGCCTGATTTCACGGCTCCTCGCTACCCCGTGGATAGTATCACGGCGGCTGAACATTGCGAGCTAATGACGAAATGCCAGAACCCGACCTTCAAGGCGGCGGTCGGCTCTGTTGTACCCCCTCGAGCTGAGGGAACTTTCCATTGCCGTCCGATTCCACATGGCTATGCTGTTGTGACGGTGGATGAAATAATGAATGGATTTGAGAGGCTGGAGCTTGACTACCCTACAGGTGAAGAGGATATTATTCTTTTGGAAAATGCTTTGAGGAGTACCTGTCTATGGAGAAAAGAGTACATCAAGCTTCCAAACTGGACGCCTCAGCAGACTCCGCCTCCTCCTCCTCCGGCGCGTCAGGGCACTCCGCCTCCCCTTTCTCCTCCTCCGGCGCGTCAGGGCACTCCGCCTCCTCCGGCGCGTCAGGGCACTCCGCCTCCTCCGGCGCGTCAGGGCACTCCGTCTCCTCCTTCGCCTCCTCCGGCGCGTCAGGGCACTCCGCCCCCTCCTCCTCCTCCTCCGGCGCGTCAGGGCACTACGCCTCCTCCGGCGTGTCAGCAACGGGGGAAGAGAGTCGCCGCCGCCGCTCCGGCGGCTAGCAGTACAATAGGCGGGAAGAAATTCAAATTTGGTCCAAGCCTCAAGCCTCTTCCAAAGTTACCATATGAGAGGAGCGAAGAGGAAAACACTGAAATCAGTGCAGCCGAAGTGAAGGCCCATTTTGCACGGAAATATCCACCTCCGAAGGAAACGGTAGATCCGGTGAAAGCGAAGCGAACTCTGCATGCCCTGAAGCGACCACCACGGACTCAGCTATCCAACTATGATCGCATAGTTACTAAGACACATGCTGAAGCGCAGCGGTCGGGAAGTACTTCCAGTGCTGCAAGAGAGAAAAAAACGAAGAAGTGGGAAAACAATTCCCCAGCTCGACGAACAGGAGAAGCAATCGTGCCCCCCGCTCAAGGTGTCTAGCGATATCGCTAATCATCCGGTGCTACTGCCTGGTACCACTCTTGATGATTACCTGCCTGATGATGTACAATTTGAAACGGCCGAGGTAGTAGTAGACGACTTTAGATACGATCACGGGAAGCCTCTCGTCAAACCTGATCATCCTCATCTAACAATGATGATGCAAAAATTGCATGACTGGTACATGGAAACCTGCAGGAAGTCCGGGACCGACAGTTTGTTTGTCGGAATTAAAAAAGAGCACGACTTCCCTGGAGTCGACCTGATGCCTGTTGAATTTGTGGAGGTATTTCAGTTATACAATCAAAAGGCCCTCGACAAACAACTCATGACTTGCTACAGTCTGTAAGTATTACTTCTATAATTAAGTCTCTAGCTCAGCTCGTTGATTGCATGTATATATAATTATCCTCACTATATTATGCAGATTGAAGATGGTCGAATGCAAAAAGGCACAAATCTATGACATTGGGTTCATTAATCCAAATACCGTAAATGAATGGTCGGTACAAAATGAGGCCAAAGATACCGAGAAGAACATGCTAGAATCGTTCCTTAGACATCAAAACAAAAGGGAAATACTCTTTCCTTACAACTTCAAGTGAGTGTTACTGTCTTGTGCATATTCGGTTTTGCTTACTCGAGGTTAAGTAATGTAATTGATGAGTTATGCATGCGCAGATTCCACTATATTCTGCTATCCATTAACCTTGACGGGGCATTAGTAACTGTCTTAGACTCGCTCCGTAAAGATCCCAAATATTATGCGGACATGACTGCAATGCTCCATAAGTAAGTTCAATCAATACCGGGACCATATCGGCAACTTTCGTTCATTTCCTGATATCAAGTAATCATTTTCTTTGCCTGCCAGGGTTTGGAAAAGTTCACCACTATGGTTCCGGGTCTGAAGAAGGAGCTGCGATTTACGCACCCCAAAGTAAGTAGTACTAGCTAGTTTCGCGCATCTCTCATTGATTCTAGTTTCCAATACCATTATCATGCTTGCTTATCAGTTTGATTGAACTCTATTCTCGTAAAGTGCTTGTACCAGTCACCTGGGACTACTTTATGTGGATACTACGTATGCGAGTTCATTCGCTACTATACCTCTGAGCGGGGCTTCTCTGAGAAACAATTTGAAGTACGTAAACAATATTCACAATTTTATTTTACATATTACCATCAATTGTGTTGAGTTTCATTCATATATATGTATTGACCCCCTTCTTTAAATTAGATCTGGCAGATGCGGGATGAACTCCTACCACATGATCGCATCCGAGCAATTCAAGAGGAATTGGCGGGATTCTTTCTTGACCACGTCATACCTGAACACAAAGAATACCATGTGAAATTAGATATTAGGTGTTAGGGATTGTAAGACATGTTATATTGTACATATGTAGTAGCGTCGGATAGATATACGAAAACTTGTTGTACGACCAAACACGGAGAAAGAGATGTCACTTCTCTCTATATATGTTCATGACGATCTTGTGTAATTAATGGTTTCCTTCATTTGCTTACTAGCTAGTGTCGAGTTCTCTCTATATGTATAGTAGCTAGCGTCGACCAAGCACGGAGAAAGAGAGGTCACTTCTCTCTATTATCTAGCTAACACAATATGAAACCCCTAAATTAACCCTCCAAAACCCCTAAACCCCCCTTAAAAAAAACAAAACCCCCAGCGCCCGCGAGCTGCTGACGCGTGGCCGCCTTTTGGTCCTGGTTGGTGTTACCAACCTGGACTAAAGGTCCTCCTGCCTGGGCGCCCCGCAGCGTCCACGTGGAGTCCCTTTGGTCCCGGTTCGTAAGCAAACCGGGACTACAGGTTTTGGGCATTAGTCCCGATCGTGTTGTCCCGGTTCCAGAACCGGGACTAAAGGCCCTCTGGAACCGGGACTAGTGCCCTGTTTTCTACCAGTGGATACGTCTCCAACGTATCTATAATTTTTGATTGTTCCATGGTGTTATATTATCATTCTTGGATGTTTTATAATCATTTTATAGCAACTTTATACCATTTTTTGGGGGACTAACCTATTGACATAGTGCCAAGTGCCAGTTGCTGTTTTTTGCTTGTTTTTTATTTCGCAGGATATCAGTACCAAACGGAGTCTAATCACGATGAAACTTTTTGGAGATTTTTTTGGTCCAGAAGACAACTTGTGAACCAAGGAAGCACCTAGGAGGAGGCCCATGGGGCCCACGATACACCAGGGCGCGCCAGAGGCCCCCGGTGCGCCCTGATATATCGTGGGGCCCACGGAGGTCTTTTCCACCATCTCTCGGCTCTATAAATCCTCAAAATTCCAGAAACCCTAAAGGAGTCGACGAAATACACTTCCAGCCGCCGCAAGTTCCAGAACCGCGAAATCCAATCTAACACCATCACGGAGGGGTTCATCATCCTCATTGGTGCCTCTCCGATGATGCGTGAGTAGTCCACCATAGACCTACGGGCCCGTAGGCAGTAGCTAGATGGCTTTCTCTCTCTCTTTTGATTCTCAATACAATGGTCTCTTGGAGATCTATTTGATGTAATGACTTTTTGCGGTGTGTTTGTTGGGATCCGATGAATTTTGAGTTCATGATCAGTTTCTAGCCATGAATATTATTTGAGTCTTCTTTTATCTCTTATATGCATGATTATTTATAGCCTCGTATTTCTTCTTAGAATCTTTGGTTTAGTTAGGCCAACTAGATCGATTTTTCTTGCCATGGGAAGAGGTGCTTTGTGATGGGTTCGATCTTGCGGTGTCCTCTCCCAGTGACAGAAGGGGCAGCGAGGCACACATGTATCATTGCTATTAAGGATAACAAGATGTGGTCTATTTCTACATGAATAGATCTTGTCTACATCATGTCATCGTTCTTATTGCATTAATCCGTTTCCCCCATGAACTTAATACACTAGATGCATGCTGGATAGCGATTGATGTGTGGAGTAATAGTAGTAGATGCATAATCGTTTCGGTCTACTAATCTTGGACGTGATGCCTATATATTGATCATCGCTTTGGATATCGTCATGATTATTTGATCTTCTATCAATTGCCCAACAGTAATTTGTTTACCACCGTGTGCTATACTCATGAGAGAAGCCACTAGTGAAACATACGGCCCCCGGGTCTACTCTTTCAACATATTGCTTTCAGATCTATCTTTTTCCGCTTTTGTTTTCAGATCTATTATTCCAAAAACCCAAAAATACATTGCTGCACTTTTTATTTATTTATTTTATTTTGTGTTCTTGTGCGATCTATTTATCCAATCTCATACGAACTAATCTATCTTTTTACCGTGGAGAGATTGACAACCTCTATTACGCGTCGGGTTGCAAGTATTTGTTCTTTGTGTGCAGGTACCGTTTACATGGTGTTGCTTGGTTCTCCTACTGGTTCAATAACCTTGGTTTCATAACTGAGGGAAATACTTACCGTAGATGTGCTGCATCATCCCTTCCTCTTTGGGGAAATACCGACGCAGTCTCAAGCCACGTCAATATCCCACATAAAGCATACAATTGGAGTCACATTCAAAAGAAGTTTCCGGTGTTATAATTTTTGTGGCATATAACTAATGTTTTATTAATCAAATTATTGGTCAAAGTTTTTACTATATATTATTCATGTGTTCTTTATAAAACCAAACAGAGGGAGTATATGCCAAATAACACCAAAACAATTTGAAATGTGATGTTGATGAGAACTCTTTTTCTTCTCCAACCACTAGTAGAAAACGGCCCATTTGTCCCAGTTCCAGAGGCCTATTAGCCCCGGTTTTGGAACCGGGACTAAAGGGTCGGGATTAATGCCCAAAACCTTTAGTCCCGGTTCGCTTACAAACCGGGACAGAAGGGGCTCCACGTGGCGCTGTCTCGGGCGGGGGAGGGAGGACCTTTAGTCCTGGTTGGTAACACCAACCGGGACTAAAGGAATTTTTAGAATTTTTTTTTTGATTTTTTTTTGTTTTTAAGTTTTATTCTGATTTTCAAATCTTTGAATTATTTGACAATTTAATCTCTAATCACCCGTCCTCACTGTTCCAGCGTGGAGCACTCATTCCAAATCGTCTAACTTCCCGGCCGGTCACCCATCCTCTCACTGCTCCAGCCCCAGCACGCTTAACTTCCTGGTTCTATCGCGCCTAGTTTCCAAGTCTGCACTTGTTGTTTTCCTGACAATAGTAAGCTATCAATCCTATTAACCCTTCGGTCTTGATGTCACATGATGTAATTTTTTGAATTCCAAACAATTATTAAAATAAACAAAATAAGTACTAATAATATTGAATTTCTATGAAAATAAAATAAGTAATAATATTATTTTATTCATTTTTTTGCCATTTATTCATTTAATATGGCATAATTAATATCTTTAAATCTGTAAATCGAAATTCGACAAATAATATATCCATTATTATCAGAAAAATGTGAGGAATCCAAATATGACATCATTTATTTATTTTTAAATAAAATTAATTTTTAAAATTATTAATTTTTTTTTTGATTTTGTAGGAAAAAATCTTCTTTTTGAAATAACTTTTTTTACTTTTGGAATTTTTAGAATCTGAGAAAACTTCACCGGGTAAACCCGGGTGAAATCGAGTCTTAATTTTTCTCTAGTTTTTTTTGATATATTAAACTTTTTTTTCGACGTCGTATGCAAAAGTTATGGCCGTTTTACATTTTTTTTTCTGTTTTTTTTGCAAAAACGGTCAAAATTCATATTTCAAAATTTTTATATCAACTAGACACTAAAACCTAACTACATCTCAAAGGATTTTATTTTTTGAAGATTTTATCATTTTTGTTTATTTTCTACAAAACTAAAAAAGGCGGTCCACGGGGGGGGGGGGGGGGGGGGTAGAGTTTGAAAATTTCAGAACCCCTTTAGTCCGGGTTGGTGTCCATCCAATCATACCGTCGACTACATCTGCTAGCACCGTCCCAGCCAGAGTCACAACTAAGGTTAACCAAGCCAGAGTCAACCCTTTCTAACTTCATTTGCTATTTTTCATGCATTTAATGATTTTTTTGAGCTAAATGACCCTGAAATTAAAAAGCCCTACAAATGAACTCTAAAAAGGTTGAAACCTGGCATGATATCATCATTTCACCCAGATAGCTTGTGCTAAAAAGTTGAGAGGGTTACGGCAAAAACTGGATGCACTTCGTGTACAAACTGGACCATCTCCTTCGAAGTATCAAGGTTTCGGACGAAACCCCATCTGTTACAAAGGCATTTCATTTTTTTTAACTTATTTCAACTCCAGACTTTTTGTGCATTCAATATGCACCATTCAAAGCCACATCCTCAAATTTCAACCCTTTCTAACTTCATTTGCTATTTTTCATGCATTTAATGATTTTTTTGAGCTATATGACCCTGAAATTGAAAAGCCCTACAAATGAACTCTGAAAAGGTTGAAACTTGGCATGGTATCATCATTTCACCCACATAGCATGTGCTACAAAGTTGAGAGGGTTACGGCAAAAACTGGATGCACTTCGTGTACAAACTGGACCATCTCCTTCGAAGTATCAAGGTTTCGGACGAAAACTCGTCTGTTACAAAGGCATTTCATTTTTTTAACTTATTTCAACTCCAGACTTTTTGTGCATTCAATATGCACCATCCTACAACATGTTAAAATCTACAGAAAGAACTAACTAAAAATAATAAAAAACAACAATTAAATGACTAAAGCAACTATATAAGCAAAACAGTCTTGTTTTAATTAAAATCCTAATTTAAATTATTCTAAAAATAACCATATAAATCTTACTGTGACAACAATCTAACACGTGACTAGGAGCAAAAAGAATTAAATTAAAAACCATTTGTAAACTCAAGTTATTCACAATATAGGGTTTGAAGCAAA
Source organism: Elymus sibiricus (assembly GCA_039707655.1). NCBI lineage: Eukaryota > Viridiplantae > Streptophyta > Magnoliopsida > Poales > Poaceae > Elymus > Elymus sibiricus. The sequence goes on from CM077663.1 coordinate 90,314,590, forward strand.
TTTGAACAAATTCAAATTTAAACCATTCAAATTTGAAAACTAATGGCACAAACAGAAACTAGACAAAATTTTGAATCTAATGCAAAAAGAATCACTCAAAAACATCAAATATCCTAAAAGATATAAGCAATTTAAAACAGAAACTAAAAACAGAAAACAAATGTAAAAATAGAAAAAAAAAACTTTCAGAACCCCTTTAGTCCCGGTTGGTGTCTCCAACCGGGACTAAAGGTTACTAAAGGTCTAACCTTTAGTCCCGGTTGGAGACACCAACCGGGAGTAAAGCCTCAACCCCTTTAGTCCCGGTTGGTGTCTCCAACCGGGAGTAAAGGCTTCACCTTTAGTCCCGGTTGGAGACACCAACCGGGACTAAATGGTATCGGCCCCTTTAGTCCCGGTTGGAGACACCAACCGGGACTAAAGGGTATCGGCCCCTTTAGTCCCGGTTGGTGTCTCCAACCGGGACTAAAGGTCCCATTTGAACCGGGACTGATGCCCGACCGGCGCCCTAGCCGCTCGAACCGGGACTAATGCTCACATTAGTCCCGGTTCGTAATGCAACCGGCACTACTAGAAAAAAGGCTGTTAGTGGCGCACCAGTTTTTGCTATTAATGGCGCACTATAGGTGCGCCACTATTAACACGCCACTAGTAACAAATAGTAATGGCGCACCTCTGGTGCGCCATTAGTATCCCAGATAATAGTGGCGCACCACATAGTTCGCCATTACTATGTCCAACAGTGCGCCATTACTATGCCTCCTAGGGGGCCATATTTACCTTCACCTATGCCTCCAAGTGCGCCATTACTATGCCCCATAATGCGCCACTGGTATTTAGCCTTGGTGCGCCACTAATGCTCAATATGGTGCGCCACTACTGGGGGCCATATTTGCCTTCACCTATGCCCCAAGTGCGCCATTACTATGCCCGATAATGCGCCACTCGTATTTATCTTGGTGCGCCACTAATGCTCAATATGGTGCGCCACTACTATGAATATTAGGAATTATTATTTTTTGCTTTTCTGGTATTTGCACAGGTTACAAAATACGTTACAGCACAGAATATAAACATCACACAATAGAATTCATCATATTAGTCTCCAAATTCGAAATAGCGAACAAAGTTCAAACATTAGCCAAGTTTAGGTCTCGAGACATTAGCAAAGTTCATCATATTAGCCGAGTTTGTCGTCACATTACAAAGTCGATATCGATCATCTAAACTACCATCACATAGAAGAGAGCTGCGGTCACGATGAGCATCATCGCGATGAAACTGGTCTTCATCCGGTTCCTCCTCCGCTCCCTGTAGGAGATATGCCCTAGAGGCAATAATAAATGTTATTGATTATCTCCCTGTTCATAATTATGTTTATGTTCCATGCTATAACTGCAATGATTCTCGAGTCTACAAATAAAACGAGGCTTGGAGGGAAACTCATGTGCACGTGTGGGATAATAAACGGTAAAATGTATTCCTAGTCAAGCCTCTATGACTGGCTCAAGTATTGCATGATGATCCTGTTTTCCTGATCATGGGCATGACTATGCCGGCAATTTTGAGGGCACAATTGTTAGTAGAACACTTGTGTTGAATCGACCCAAATTGATGTTATGCTATGAGATACATTCGTCATAAGTTAATGGTTAATAACACAGGAAGTTAATGTTTGCATAATTCCTTAGACCATGAGAGTATCGAGTTTCTTCTTGCTTGCTTCATGAACTTTGGGGTTTGTTAAACGTCATCCGTAAATGGGTGGATATTACAGCGGCTTACGGGTTCATGGAAAAGTATGTCAAGTAACTTGATAGCTCAAGATTGGGATTTGCTCCTCCGACGATGGAGAGATATCTCTGGGCCCTCTCGGTGTTACGGTATCCATCATCGTCTGGCCAGACACAGGGTGATTTGATCACAGGGATGCCGGAACACGGGAACGAGAAAAGAGAACAATACCGTCAACGAGGTAACTGGCATAGTGGACAAGGTGTTGATCCACGGGGATGCCAACATGTCTCACCTCGGGTATTTGTAACATATCGCGAAGCAACAGGAATAGCACACGGCAACTCGAGGTTCACTCGAATATTCATTCGTGTGGGTATAGGGATCAATATGGGTGTCCACGGCTCCGATGTTGATCATTGATCGGAAGGGGTTCCGGGTCATGTCTATGCTTCACCGAACCTATAGGGTCACATGCTTAAGGGTCATCTATCTGCTGAATACTAGACAGGGAGTCTGAGAGAAAATCACCGAAAAAGTTTCGGACGTCGGAAAAGTTTCGGACAGCGGAAAAGTTCCGCAGAGAGGTCACCGGATGAGTTCCGGTGAAACTGAAAAGTTGTTTCAGAGGATACCATAAAGTCAAATTGGTTTTGGCACATGCCTGATAATTCTTGGAGGGTGCCAGAATCATTCTGGAAACTTTCTGGAATTTTCCGGGATGAAAACCGGAAATGTTCCGGAGCTGCCGAAACTGCTTCAGATGCTTTTCGCAGATGAAATCACTAAACCGGAATTGTTCTGGCTCGCGTTGAAAATTATTTTGGTGGGTACTAGAATTGTTCTAAGCCCACATGAATATTTTCAGTTCGATCAGACGCTGAAAAATGTCATCGTGAATAGTGAAAGTGCTTTTTGGGATATTTTTGGAAAGCCACCTTTTGGGGCTTTGCTCCAAAAGATCTTGGGGATTACATGGATGGATAGGGGCCAATTTTGGGGCCCCACATGAGGGTGTGGCCGGCCACATGGTGGACTCCTTCATGGAGTCCCCCTTGTTCCTTGGTTTCACCTTTTAGGTCCTTGGGAAGGACTCCTTTCCATGTGGGTTTTGGGTTTTCTTGTAAAACCACCCTACCCCTTGGGTTTCCTATAAATAGGAGGTGTGTGGGCTGCCATAAGACACACTCTTGCTCTCATACACAAAGCCATGCATGATCTGGCATTCTTCTCTCCCTCCCAGCGAAATAGTTTCGTAGAGCCGAAAGGCTGTCTGGGTTCCGGCAGGAACTAGTTCTGGACGGCGAAGCCCTGCTGGATAGATGATACCGTATGTGTGCAACTCTGTAGAGAGATCGTAGTTTCGGTCTTAGTTCGAGAGTGCCTCCCGAAGGGCTGTCCGTGTGACCGTCCGAGTTTTGGAGGTCCTCCCGAAGGGCTGTCCGAGTGACAGTCCGAGTTTCGGAGGTCCTCCCGAAGGGCTGTCCGCGACACCGTCCGGGGGACTGTGCGAACGCCTCCCGGAGGGCTGTCCACGGGGCAGATGAGGGTATACATCCTCGCGGTTGGGAGGTTGTAAAATCCTAGCTGCGGGGATCTGCACCGCCGTTCGTCATCGACTCTACTTCCGCTGCGCTACGAGTCGGTAACGAAAATGATCAAACCTTGTATGCAGTCTCCATAGTGGTCCTGGGCTGGTGCGTAGGTCGGAATTTTTTTGTTTTCTGCTGCGTTAACCTACACTCCCTCCTCTCTCTCGCTAGATAGCGCGCGTATCTAGCTTCCGCCTCCGCCCTAGTGGTATACCCTTTGTAACTGTTACCGCTGAAACGGTGAACCTGTCTCCGACACTCCTCCCAGTCGTCGTAGACTCCGGGAACCTCACCCTTGTACACGACATACGACGGCATCTCTATGCACTAGACAAACAAAACGTTAGTAGCAATTCACAGATAATATATAAGCAATATATAAGTATGCAACAAAAGGATCGGAAGAGAAAAGCAACACATTAATAGCACGATTCATGGTCCTACTAACAAATAGAATCGATTACATATAAGTTGAACGACTGTCCAAACTAAAGAGACATACAAGTTCATTAAAGTTTAATTACAACATGAGCTAATCGATATTTCAGAACTACATAGCATCAATACTTTCGACTCGACTCAGGGACCGGAGCGTGGATGATGCCGCCGTCTTTCATGATGGTCATGAATGTGCGGTCGTTGTCAGCCTGCATTTTTAGCGTTGTTTCTATTTCACTGTTGGACAGTTGATAGTTGAGGTAGAACTGCCCCGAGGTACGAAGGACATCTTGATAGATGATTTCCGCAAACTCCGATTGGATGCGAAAGAATTCTTGTCTGATGTCGGTGTCCTGGATTGCCGACAAGCGTGCGGCCCATTCTTTGAGATTATTTGGTAGCATAAGGTGATGCTGGTCCCGTACGATCGCCCGCATGTGATGGAGGGCGTAGTAGGCATCCTTCTGACTGCCAGGCGGCTGCTTGACGTAGGGGAACGTCGTTACGTGGGTGAACACGTGCTTGCCGTACCTACAAATTGGCCTGCTGAAGGTGCCTCCAGATTTGGCGTAGCCGGGGAGAGCATCATCAAGAACTTTCTTGATATTTGTGTAGTCTTTGTTCGACTAACGGTCCGAGTCGAAATACGTGGCCATGGAATATTTCGGGCTTAAGAGGATGAGTGTGCAATGTGTGTCACTGCACAAAACACGGAATGTTAGAAAAAAAAAGAACGATCGAAATCTAAGGAATCATATGTTACGGGGCGGTGAGGGGATGACTTACTCGGAAAAGTAAGGCACGAGGAAGTTATCCTTATCTGGGTTCGCCAGAATGACGCCTTCGAGGTATGAACTCGCGACTTGCCGGTCCCTAGCACTGCCCAAGATCTTGGCACGCATGTAGAAGGGGTCGACTATCATGATGTCCGGGGTCTTGTCTCTAATGAGCCGCATCTCCATACTGAGCGAAAATAGCCGAATGAAGGTGTAGTGCAGCGGATAAAGGTTAAACATAGCGAAGATGTCATCAAACCGCAGGACGATCATACGCCCGATGGTGCTATCGACAAAGCCCTTGCCCTCTGGCACCTTGGCCACGAAAACCGGGTATGCCACATCATTCTCGGAGAGACGCCGCTTCTCCATAGAAAGAACACCGTCATGCAGACTCCGCATAGCACCGATTGCAGCATTGAGCAGATTAGTCGGTAGCATCGGCCTACCCGCCACATGCACCCTCCTCGAGATATCCATAGATATTGGTGGCCCGTCCTGAGCACGGATCGTACTCGGTGCCGGCTGGCTCGCACCCTTGTTACTTTTTCTTTTCCGTCCCTTCTGCTTCTTCTGCTGTAATGGGATCGAGTTCTGCTCAGAGACCACCTTCTTGAGTGTGTTGGGGCTGATAATATTTCGCACCTCGACTATTTGAGTCTCGGTGAAGGCGGCAGCTGGAGGCGTCTCCTGAGAACTGAACAGACGACGCCTGTTGCAATTGGGTTTCTCCGCGGTACCAGCTAGATCGCGATCGTCTTTTGCAGGGTTGGGTTCTTGAGAAGGAGGCCCCAAGAATTCGTCACCGTACCCATGTTCGTTGATGTACTTATCGACGTTGGAAAATGTACCGTCGTCATTGTCCGGATCCTGTGCCATATGCATGTCCGGATCAGCTGACGGCGGTAGCGTTGCGGCGGTCTTGCCATGGCTTGGCGCCGGCACGACTAGCAGTGTTGTCTGTGGGGTGGTGTCCCCCGCCCCCAAACGAATCTGGCTCTTCGGCCAAAGCATGGACCAGTTTAAGCAGGCGCTGAGGGTCATCACATCATCTTCGTCGGCCCCAAGGGGTCGATACGGAGGTAACAAGTCGTCGCAGCCCCGCAGCACCCGAACCAGTTGAACCCTATACAGGGTGGGTGGCATCGGATTACCGTGGAACACGCGGTTGCCCGGTTCAACGATTTTGGCCTTGGCGACATCGATCAACTCGCCGTCCACGAAGTGCAGGAGAGTGCATGGAACATTGGCGGCGCCCTGCGAAAACATGTAGGGCGTCAGGGATGCCCAGTCAAAGGCAAGGAGATGAAGTCATCGGCCGAGGCTTAGTTACCGTGATGGCGTCGAGCTCGGCTAATGTCGAGGCACCGCCAACGGCGGGCGTGCAAGTGACGGAGGGGCCGCTTGCTGCCGCGGTGCCGGCCGGCGTATTCTTCCCACACCCGGGTGCATTAAGCTCCAATACCAGCGCCGACGCCGGAGACACCAATGCCGCCTCCGCCGGAGACACCAATGCCGGCGCGTTGTGAGAGTTGCTGCCCGTGAAGCTGGGAATCGGGGGCGGCCCCTGTTGGCCGCCCGCAATCCACCCCCGCAGCCCCTCAAGCAAGGAAGGCATAATGGCGGTGATCGTCGCTCCCAGTTGGTCTCGCACTTGCTCTTGGACTATCTCCGGAATCCGCGCCACTTGTGCCTTGAGTTCTTTAACCTCGCGCTTCTGGCTTTCCGAGCTGGTCTTTCTCTCCTTTCGCCCAGCCTTATAGTATTCCGACCATTTCATGGACAAGCCTTCGCCGGCCACACGACCAGCTGACGACGGCTTACTGAACTTATCCTTGTGTTTCATTACGTTCAACGCCCTATTTAAAGTGGTGTCCCAAGGGGCAGACGGGGAGCTCTGAGACCCCGCACTACTGCTTTCAGTTTCCCGCGGAAGGAACGTGAACCATTTAGAAATTTGGCTTCATTAATTAGAATGCAACCATATGGAGCTAATTACGCGGGGGTGTATTCCTTACCAGAACACGCTCAAGCTCCTTCACCTTCGGATCCGTGGTAAGCTCCTTTGTTACCGGGTCCACCTTGTACTGGGCCCTGACATAGTTCCTGGTCTGCTTTTCATGGTATTTATCGAAGAGGGGCGGTAGGCCTTGCTCGGCACGCTCCGCGTCCTCCTTGTCCCATTTAGGTTCCGTCACTCTGTAACCGCCGGGACCGAGTTTGTGGACCCCTAAGTTCAAGTCCCGCATATCTTTCCCCCACAGACTTGATTCCGCGGATGCGTTGCTCTCGCACTTGATCTTGAACTCCAGGTAGTCAGCTTCGCTGATCGAAGGATTTGTCTCCTTGATCTTCTCATAACTATCACCTCTTAGAATCCTTCTCTTCACCGTGGCTCTCCAAGTAGCTAGGGCCGTGCTCATCTTCGTGAGGGCGGCACTGTTCACTTTATTCCCTGAGAGGCGTGTGTTTGCGAAGTCACCGGGGAACTTGTATCGTTCGTGCAGCTTCGTGAAGAGGAGGTTGCGCAAATTCCCTCGGTCACGATGCCTTAGGTTCTCGGTGTTGATCGAGACGGTGCTCCGGAGAATGCACCCGAGTTGTTCCGCGTACCCACCGACTAATTCTTTGGGCGCCGTTGGATGCCCACTGGAGGACACTTCAGTAAATTCCTCCTTGACGGTGCCGAGCACGTTCGGGCGCCGGTCCTTCCATTGCCTCTTCGGTTGGCTGCCATCTGTGCGTTCGCTGCCATCATCCGTGGTGGCATCCCCGGCGGCACCATCAGTGGTGTCATCCCCGATGCCACTAGGGGTTGTGTAGTCGGGATCGGTGTCTTCCGCGACGTCCTCATAGCGGTGAGGTTCTTCCTCCATCTCCTGGGACAGCTCCCAGAATGGCTTGACTGAACCGCCGGCCTCATCGTTGTCAGCCATGTTCGCTCTAAATAGGAAAAAAGGCTACTAGAGTTATTGGATGAGATCAGGGTAGTATCTATTCTTGGTTTGCATTTCCATAGGAAAAAAGGCTACTAGAGTTATTGGATGAAAAACATGCAAATTGATGCACACCCATAGGTAAGATCTCCTTTTCTTGGTTTGCATTTCAACTTAGAAATATTTGCTTTGTAGAAATAACATTGTCTCTAAATGTTGATTAATTTTTGTTTCGGTTGAGAATCGGGCACCTTCTAGGTCAAGAAAATTGGGCATGACCTTTGCTAATTTTCTTGACCTAGGAGTGCCCCATTCTCAACCGAAACGGAAATTAATCAACATTTCAGGAGAAAGGGGTAACAGTCAACACCAGTGACAAAAATCACACGGCTAGCAATTATCACACGGAATTATCACACGGCCTACAATTAACTGGCATGGAGGGCACTAACTAGTCTAGGCCATGGATAATGACCACCTAGCACGTTACAACTAAACCATAGTGGCCAATCCCATTAAGTAAAAATTCAGCTAGTATTAGAAACCATAGAAGAGAAGCATGATCCATGGCTAACAGAGAAAATACAGTAAGACAGATGTACATGATCTATAGCTAACAACGGAACAGAAGTACGTTCGGAAGCTCTAGGAACCCAGTAACACATGGCATCAGTAGCTAATAATAACCATGGAAACTCTGGGAACTCTAGGAACACCAGGAAATGGAGGCCAGAGGACCAAGTCGTTAATAGAACCACGGCCAGCAGTAATACAAACACGCTAGCGCAGGAATTGGGCAACCATTCGACGGCCATAGGACTAGTAGCCAAGCAATGGCCGAATAATCAGCCACGGCTCACTGGCCGTGTCACGCGGAGCACGAGAGGGAGAAGGGGAGGAAGAACCGAGGGATTACCGAGGCAGAGACGAAGTGGGAACAACGGCCAACGCCACCGCCGTGGGACCAGAAGGCGTCGTGGCGGAGGAAGCCCGCACCGAGTAGCCGAGGCAGAGGCGTCGGAGCTCGGGAGGAGGAGCGGAAGACGGCGACCGCACCGCCGCGTCGGCGAGCTAGGGTTTGCCTCGGGGGCGCGCGCGGGGGCGGGAGGCCAGGGCGGAGGCGGCGAATCGGTAGAGGGGGGCGAGGGGGGGCCGGGCCGGTGAGCTGCGGCGCGGGGTGGCGCCGGAGCTGGCCGGAATCGGCCGGCGACGGTGGCGGCAGAGGGGGGATCGGGAGGAGTGTGCGCCGCGTGCTGGGGGGGGGGGAGAGGGAGAGAGCGAGAGGTGGGAAGGGGGGGGCGAGAGAGGCGTGGCCGTGTTGGCGCACATTCCCTGATAGCAATGGCGCACCTTCCCTGGTGCGCCACACATAGCTAGTAATGGCGCACGTTACCCTGGTGCGCCACAGATATTTTTTTCTTTTTATTTTAAATATCCAAATACTCTAAAATTAATAAGCACAAATAATTATAATTATGTAGTATATTTAAAATGATATAATATCTTTTAAACAAATAAGCACAAATAATTATAATTATGTAGTATAATTATTTTGGCCTCCAAATCTTAAAAGCATCATATCTTTTTTTCGTTTTGATTTTGAGGATTCTAGAAAATCCGTAACGGCCGTAGGCTGTCAAATTCGGAATTCGAGATAACAGTCATCAAAGATTGAGCTTGCCACTGACACACACACACGCGGCCGACACGTCGTGATTCGATCTTAGCTATCTTTTCACAATCTTCTTGCCCTTCTTTCTCGCGGTTGAATAATTTAGCCCCGGAACCCCTTGAATTCTTCTCTTGAACGGACGTCCTTTAGGTAGGGTGGTCCTGCTTCTTCTTGTGGTGTATGGTACTTCATCGTCGTCGTCATCTTCCATCTTCGGGTCGCCGTACTTGTCGAAGTCTTGCTCATTGGCGACTCCATCCATTCCGATGATGTTCCTTTTGCCTCTCCTCACGACAACACGACTGGGCTTTGACGGGTCGGTAATGAAGAAGCATTGGTCCACTTGGCAAGCCAGTACCCATGGATCATTTTTCGCGGTGACGTTTGCGCCCGCGGTCTTGGATTTGGCTTCGGGTATAACCATGGTGGTGAAATACCGGTCTTCTTTTAGGACGCTCTTGGCCCATCTGACACGGAACATCGGGACCTTCTCTCCAGCGTAGCTCAGCTCCCAGATCTCCTCGATCCTTCCATAGTATCTGTCCTTGTCGTTACCGGTGTAGGATTCCATCGTTACCCCGGAGTTCTGATAATCGCTCTTCATGTCCTTTTCCTCGGTGTAGAATGTGTAGCCGTTGATATCGTACGCCTCATAGGTCATCAGGTTGTGCTCGGCGCCCTGTGACAAGGCGAATATGAGTTTTTCTTCCGCGGAAGAATCCTCATGTAAAGGGTACGACAGAAGCTTGTCCTTGAACCAACGCGTGAAACATGAGTTGTGCTCTTTGATTATATCTCCGTCCGTCCTCTGTTGGCCTCGGTCATTGTACGTCTTCTCAATAAAGGTTTTGTGCTCTACCACCCAAGGATCGACCACGTCTATGTGTTGTAGCGCGACTAGGTTTGCTCTTTCAAAGTCGGCGAGTCGACCCTTGAAGTCGACATGCATTTCGTGGCGACCCTCGCGGTGACCCCATCCAGCGAGCCTGCCGAGGTGCCTGTTGACGGGCAGACCAACGGGGTTCTCGATGCCTAGATAATTCGTGCAGAAGGAGATGCACTCTTCGGTCAGAAAGCCCTTGGCTATGCTTCCATCTGGACGTGCCCTGTTGCGAACGTATCCTTTGATGACACCATTCATCCTTTCGAACGGCATCATGCTGTGCAGGAACGTCGGCCCGAGTTGGATGATATCCTCCACGATATGGACCAGCAGATGCACCATAACGTTGAAGAATGCGGGCGGGAAGTACATCTCAAGCTCGCATAGTATCACCACGATCTCTTCCTGTAGCCTTCTGATTTGCCTCACGCCAACCGACTTCCGAGAGATGACGTCGAAAAAGTTGCATAGGCCAAAGAGCGTTTCACGAATGTGCGCGTCCATGATCCCACTGATTGCAACTGGAAGTATCTGCGTCATCAGCACGTGACAGTCGTGAGACTTCATCCCGCTGAACTTCTGCTTCGCTGAGTCTAGGTATCTGCTTATCTTCCCCGCGTAACCGTAAGGAAGTTTTACTCCTACGAGGCAGGTGAAAAACTGCTCGATCTCCTTCTGACTTAGAGTGAAGCACGCGGGAGGGCAGTCATATTCGATCTTCTTGGCCTTTTTGCCTTTGCGACGACTTTCCGTGTCCTTCGCCTCATCATCATCATCATCATCATTAGGGCGTTTTGCGTGAAGCTCCTCCCTGATGCCCATTGATTGCAAGTCTGCCCTTGCTTTCGGCCCATCTTTGGTCCTCTCTGGCATGTTGAGCAGGGTACCAAGCAGACTCTCACACACGTTCTTCGTGATATGCATGACATCAAAGCTGTGAGGCACACGGAGGATCTTCCAGTATGGCAAGTCCCAGAAAACAGACCTCGTTTTCCATACCTTCAGCAGCGGCTCTGGCGTCTTTCGCTTCTTTCCCGGCGGTGGGCACTCTTTCCAATTTTTCAATAGCTCGTCTATTTCCTCGCCGCTCCTCGTACGTGGGGGTCTTCGGTGTTCGGTTTCACCATCGAACAGATCCTTGCGTTTTCTCCATGCGTCATCGTCGCGAAGCCACCTTCGATGTCTCATGAACACGGTTATCGAAGACCCGGGATCTCTATCTAGCTGGCGATACGTTGTGTCATCCATGCACCTGACGCATGCACAAAATCCGTGGACCACCTGCCCCGCGACATATCCGTAACCGAGATAGTCGTGCACCGTCGTGAGCAGTGCGGCTCTCATAGGGAAATATTGTTTCGCTGCGGCGTCCCACGTATTGGCTGGCGTTTTCCACAGCGTGTCTAGCTCCTCTTTCAGCAGCCCCAGATACAGATTGATGTCGTTCCCTGGTTGTTTCGGCCCTTCAATTAGCATACTCATGTGAATGTACTTCCTCTTCATGCACATCCAGGGGGGAAGGTTGTACATCCACACAAACACAGGCCAGGTGCTATGTGTGCTTCTCTGGCTGCCAAACGGATTGACTCCATCGGTGCTCGCGCCCAGCATGATGTTCCTTGGATCGTCCCCAAATTCTGGGTGTTCGAAGTTCAACGCTTGCCACTGGCTCGCATCCTTAGGGTGACTCAGCATCTTGTCTTTTTTATTTATCTCCGGATCATTTCCGTCATCTTCTCACTTCTTCTACTCCCTATCCGCGTGCCAACGCAGGAGCTCTGCTTGCTTAGGGTCCGCGAAATACCGCTGCAGACGAGGAGTGATCGGAAAGTACCACACCACTTTTCGAGGAGCTTTCTTCCTCTTCTTGTATCGAGTGACGCCGCACACCGGACATATGGTAGACTCCGCGTGCTCGTCCCGATAAATGATGCAATCGTTAATGCACACATGGTATTTCACGTGCGGTAAATCCAGAGGACACACGATTTTCTTCGCCTCCTCGAAACTGGTCGGGCACTTGTTCCCCTTGGGAAGACGTTCGTGCCAGAATGACATGTTCTCGTCGAAGCATGCGTCGGTCATTTTGTGTTTTACCTTCATCTCCAGAGCCATGAGCGTTACTTTCAGGCGGGTATCCTCGGGCCTGCATCCTTCATACAATGGAGTAACCGCGTCTATCTCCAGTTGATCCAGCTTGGCTTTCTCTCGGGCGGCAGCTCTTGCATCACCCGTCTGCTTGAGAAGCAGCTCTTGAATATGAGGGTCCTGCACCCAGCCCATCGATGGTCCATCGTCGTCTGCTCCGGCATCTTCATCTTCATGATCATGCCCTTCGTCTTGATCTTCCTCATCATCATGTCCGGCATCTTCTACATGATGACTGTGTCCTGCATCTACTTCGTGATCATGTCCTGGAGATTCTTCGTCTTCTCGCCCGCCCTCGCCGCTATTGTCTTGCTGCCCTTCCTTATTTCTTGCCCGGCCCCCATGGACGACTTCATAATCATCTTCATCACCTTGCCACCGATAGCCATCCATGAAACCACGCACGAGCAGGTGGTCCCGCACCTGTCTGGAATCCGGGTACATAAGGCTCTTCAGCTTGCATCTTCGACACGGACATCTTTTCTCCGTCTCGTTCTTTTGAAGCATCTCGGCCTTCGCGGAGCTCAAAAACCTATTCACGATGCCTTCGGTCATCGTGCGGACCATGGTCGCCTGCGGGGTAGAGCAAAACGATATTTTAGAACCAAATTTTTTTTTGGCATGACTTTGCCTAAAAATAGGACCAAAAAGAATGCATAGTGCCAAATTCTCGCCGAAACGGAAATGAATCAACATTCCGGCAAAATATTGGCAACTATCGCATTTCAAATACCGGTACCTGCAAACACAAACATATGCAACACCACAAACATACGTAAATCTAGGCCATAAAAAGTGTGTACGTTGGAGGGAGAAAAAAGTAGATCTAGAACATAAAGAAAGCTTTCCCCTTACTTACCTATCAAAAAAAGGAAATTTAACCACTTAATTTGGGTGAATCTATGGTGCAAATGAGGTGAGGAGGAGGACGCAGCCGAGACCAAGCTTGGTAGAGGTGGAGAGAATGAAGTGGGGAAAGTGAGTGTGGTAGGTGGCTGTCAAAAATATCTAGCTGCTCTCAGGTTACCAATGGCGCACCTCCTAAGAATGCGCCATTGGTAACCAGGGTTACTAATGGCGCACCTGGTATGTGGTGCGCCATTACTAGTTTTGAAAAAAAAAATTGAAAAAAAAATTGTTAGTAGTGGCGCACCGTGGGTGTGGTGCGCCATTACTAGTTAAAACTAGTAATGGCGCACTTTCCCCTGGTGCGCCACTGCTAAGTCTGGGGAGGGGTGTGGGGCCAGGACAAACTTAGTAATGGCGCACCACACCAGGTGCGCCATTAGTAATATGGCCATTAATGGCGCACCCATATCTGGTGCGCCACTGCTATATAGCAGTGGCGCACCACATACATGGTGCGCCATTAATGTCCATATTAGCTATAGCCGTTTTTCTAGTAGTGCGGGACTAATGTGTAGATCGAGCTGGGACGAAAGCCCTGTTTTCTACTAGTGAACTCTGTTTATGGCTATCTCGTTGGTACCATACAGATGGCGTCACAATGAGTCTGTGATACCCTTTACTATGGCTACTTGGCCAAAGTTTATACATCTTAAATGTATCGATAATTTGTGAAGTTAATATGTGTATTCTTATTATTTTATACAATATTTTATAATTTTTGACTAACCTGCTAAATTGCTAGAGGGAAGATTTATATGTTGTTATTGTTAGTGCTTTAGAAACATTCTAGAACACCAATAAATTTAACAAAGGCAATCCCAACTTTCTAGAAGATGAAGGTCCATGAAATAAGCTAGCCAAGTGATCTCGGAGAGGCCCACATCCCCTCGTGCGTACCCCTGGACGCGTGGGCCTACAACATGGGCATCTCTTGGTGTCTGCTTTGGTCACCAACTCTATATATTGAACCTAAATCTTAATATGTCTATCAAATAACCAGATGTCATAGCCGAAGGAAGATGTTTGTGACCCGAAGCCAAGTAAAAATTAATTGGTGCAATTGCAAATTCTGTAAATATTATTTCAATGCAATTAAAATTTTTTTAACATTATTTGAGTGCAATTTTAATTTTTGCAAACACGATTTTTGTGAATTGTTTTTGCAAACATGAATCTTAGTGCGATTTCAAATACTACAACTCAACTTTAAGAGCCATTTCAATAAATTTTGAAACACTAACTTTAGAGAGATTTTAGAGCCATTTTAGCAATTTTACAACTCACTCGGTCTCAAATTTAGTGGATTTCAGTGTGATCTCCAATTCCAGATACAGTTCACATTTTTTATGGGGATACAATTCACATTTTGTTTAAGTGAATGTTCATTATAGCACTCTCACTACAATTTGTTTCATTGTAGTTTCACAACCATTTCAACCATATTTCAATCTTTTGCAATTTTCCTGAAGTTGCATCCACACTTCATTTCGGAACCATGTCGTACCAATTACAAACAAACCAAACCAAATTTAAACATTGTATTTAACAATTATTTCTAACACGGTCCAGTGCATTGTCAACCCTATTGCATTTCAGAACCAGGTTGGCTCAATAATACAATTTTAGAAGGCTACACATAACCATTTATAATGCATTTAAGAATTTTCAGTTTCGTAATATGATATGCCAGTAAAGTTTCACATATAACTCACATATATTTCAATCTGTGGAATTTTGCAACAAGAGTACACATTCATTTCATATGCATTTTTTTTAGAACTGTGTTTCCAGAAATGCGTTAGAAGTAGATATCAGATTGAAAATAAAAAGCAAAAGAAAGAGTGAGTTGTGCCACCGGTTGGCATGGGGACTATGGATTCATCGATTGCACATTACCATGCTTGGTAAAAACATGGTCCCTAATCACTCTTGCTCAAACGTACTATGCATTTTTCAAATCATCTCTCTAGTCGCTCTTGTTAACACGTACTATGCATTGTTTCAAATCATCTCTCTAGTTACTCTCACTTAGTCTTATGTGCTCATCCATCCACCAGCACGTGTACGCACTAGAAATCCCCTTGGATTTTCGTTCACTAACTGTCTTCTCCTTTGAATTGTTGACCATGGCCTTGCCTGGTGACAAAATTGGGGGGGGGGGGGGGGCTCTTTTTGCTAGAAATCTTTCCTAAAAGTTCTGCCCATTTACAAACAATTTGTCATATGCAAAGCTGGTTCAGGGGATACCACAATGTTTTGGGCTGATAGATGGTCGGACCAGCATCTTCATATTACACTACTAGGAAAAGGGCTATAGCTAATATGGACATTAATGGCGCACCACATATGTGGTGCGCCACTGCTATATAGCAGTGGCGCACCATGTGTAGGTACGCCATTAGTGTCCATATCACTAATGGCGCACCACACCAACGGTGCGCCACTACTAACATTTTTTTTTCCAAAACTAGTAATGGCGCACCAGGGTCTAGTGCGCCATTACTAGTTTTAACTAGTAATGGCGCACCACACACTCTGTGCGTCACTACTGACAATTTTTTTTTTCAAAACTAGTAATGGCGCACCAGGGTATAGTGCGCCATTACTAGTTCAAACTAGTAATGGTGCACCCGAACTACGGTGCGCCACTACTAACAATTTTTTTTTTATTTTTTTTTGCAAAACTAGTAATGGCGCACCACATGAAAGGTGCCCATTAGTAACCAGGGTTACTAATGGCGCATTTTAAGGTGGTGCACCATTGGTAACCTGAGAGCAGCTAGATATTTTGGACAGCCACCTACCACACTCACTTTCCCCACTTCATTCTCTCCACCTCCTCCTCCAAGCTTGTCTCGGGTGCCTCCTCCTCCTCACCTGATTTGCACCATAGATTCACCCAAATTAAGTGGTTAAATTTCCTTTTTTGATAGGTAAGTAAGGGGAAAGCTTTCTTTATGTTGTAGATCTACTTTTTTCTCCCTCCAACAACGTGCACATGCACTTTTTATGGCCTAGATCTACGTATGTTTGTGGTGTTGCATATGTTTGTGGTGTTGCATATGTTTGTGTTTGCAAGTACCGGTATTTGAAATGCGATAGTTGCCAATATTTTACCGGAATGTTGATTCATTTCCGTTTCGGCGAGAATTTGGCACTATGCATTCTTTTTGGTCCTATTTTTAGGCAAAGTCATGCCAATTTTTTTTTTGGTTCTAAAATATCGTTTTGCTCTACCCCGCAGGCGACCATGGTCCGCACGATGACCGAAGGCATCGTGAATAGGTTTTTGAGCTCCGCGAAGGCCGAGATGCTTCAAAAGAACGAGACGGAGATAAGATGTCCGTGTCGAAGATGCAAGCTGAAGAGCCTTATGGACCCGGATTCCGTACAGGTGCGGGACCACCTGCTCTTGCGTGGTTTCATGGATGGCTATCGGTGGCAAGGTGATGAAGATGATTATGAAGTCGTCCATGGGGGCCGGGCAAGAAATGAGGAAGGGCAGCAAGATAACCGCGGCGAGGGCGGGCGAGAAGACGAAGAATCTCCAGGACATGATCACGAAGTAGATGCAGTAGTACACAGTCATCATGTAGAAGATGCCGGACATGATGATGAGGAAGATGCCGGAGCAGACGAAGGGCATTATCATGAAGATGAAGATGCCGGAGCAGACGACGATGGACCATCGATGGGCTGGGTGCAGGACCCTCATATTCAAGAGCTGCTTCTCAAGCAGACGGATAACGCAAGAGCTGCCGCCCGAGAGAAAGCCAAGCTGGATCAACTGGAGATAGACGCGGTTACTCCATTGTATGAAGGATGCAGGCCCGAGGATACCCGCCTGAAAGTAACGCTCATGGCTCTGGAGATGAAGGTAAAACACAAAATGACCGACGCATGCTTCGACGAGAACATGTCATTCTGGCACGAACGTCTTCCCAAGGGGAACAAGTGCCCGACCAGTTTCGAGGAGTCGAAGAAAATCGTGTGTCCTCTGGATTTACCACATGTGAAATACCATGTGTGCATGAACAATTGCATCATTTATCGGGACGAGCACGCGGAGTCTACCATATGTCCGGTGTGCGGCGTCACTCGATACAAGAAGAGGAAGAAAGCTCCTCGAAAAGTGGTGTGGTACTTTCCGATCACTCCTCGTCTGCAGTGGTATTTCGCGGACCCTAAGGTAGCAAAGCTCCTGCGTTGGCACGCGGATAGGGAGGAGAAGAAGCGAGAAGATGACGGAAATGATCCGGAGATAAATAAAAAAGACAAGATGCTGAGTCACCCTAAGGATGCGAGCCAGTGGCAAGCGTTGAACTTCGAACACCCAGAATTTGGGGACGATCCAAGGAACATCGTGCTGGGCGCGAGCACCGATGGAGTCAATCCGTTTGGCAGCCAGAGAAGCACACATAGCACCTGGCCTGTGTTTGTGTGGATGTACAACCTTCCCCCCTGGTTGTGCATGAAGAGGAAGTACATTCACATGAGTATGCTAATTGAAGGGCCGAAACAACCAGGGAACGACATCAATCTGTATCTGGGGCTGCTGAAAGAGGAGCTAGACACGCTGTGGAAAACGCCAGCCAATACGTGGGACGCCGCAGAGAAAGAATATTTCCCTATGAGAGCCGCACTGCTCACGACGGTGCATGACTATCTCGGTTACGGATATGTCGCGGGGCAGGTGGTCCACGGATTTTCTGGATGCGTCAGGTGCATGGATGACACAACGTATCGCCAGCTAGATAGAGATCCCGAGTCTTCGAAAACCGTGTTCATGGGACATCGAAGGTGGCTTCGCGACGATGACTCATGGAGAAAACGCAAGGATCTGTTCGATGGTGAAACCGAACCCCGAAGACGCCCGCGTACGAGGAGCGGCGAGGAAATAGACGAGCTGTTGAAAAATTGGAAAGAGTGCCCACCGCCGGGAAAGGCGCCAGAGCCGGGAAAGGCGCCAGAGCCGGGAAAGAAGCGAAAGGCGCCAGAGCCGCTGCTGAAGGTATGGAAAACGAGGTCTGTTTTCTGGGACTTGCCGTACTGGAAGATCCTCCGTGTGCCTCACAGCCTTGATGTCATGCATATCATGAAGAACGTGTGTGAGAGTCTGCTTGGTACCCTGCTCAACATGCCAGAGAGGACCAAAGATGGGCCGAAAGCAAGGGCAGACTTGAAATCAATGGGCATCAGGGAGGAGCTTCACGCTAATGATGATGATGATGATGATGATGATGATGAGGCGAAGGACACGGAAAGTCGTCGCAAAGGCAAAAAGGCCAAGAAGATCGGAAATGACTTCCCTCCCGCGTGCTTCACTCTAAGTCAGGAGGAGATCGAGCAGTTTTTCACCTGCCTCGTAGGAGTAAAACTTCCTTACGGTTACGCGGGGAAGATATGCAGATACCTAGACTCAGCGAAGCAGAAGTTCAGCGGGATGAAGTCTCACGACTGTCACGTGCTGATGACGCAGATACTTCCAGTTGCAATCCATGGGATCATGGACGCGCACGTCCGTGAAACGCTATTTGGCCTATGCAACTTTTTCGACGTCATCTCTCGAAAGTCGGTTGGCATGAGGCAACTCAGAAGGCTACAGGAAGAGAGCGTGGTGATACTATGCGAGCTTGAGATGTACTTCCCGCCCGCATTCTTCGACGTTATGGTGCATCTGCTGGTCCATATCGTGGAGGATATCATCCAACTCGGGCCGACGTTCCTGCACAGCATGATGCCATTCAAAAGGATGAATGGTGTCATCAAAGGATACGTTCGCAACATGTCACGTCCAGAGGGAAGCATAGCCAGGGGCTTTCTGACCGAAGAGTGCATCTCCTACTGCACGAATTATCTAGGCATCGAGAACCCCGTTGGTCTGCCCGTCAACAGGCACCTCGGCAGGCTCGCTGGATGGGGTCACCGCGAGGGTCGCCGCGAAATGCATGTCGACTTCGAGGGTCGACTCGCCGACTTTGAAAGAGCAAACCTAGTCGCGCTACAACACATAGACGTGGTCGATCCTTGGGTGGTAGAGCACAAAACCTTTATTGAGAAGACGTACAATGACCGAGGCCAACAGAGGACGGACGGAGATATAATCAAAGAGCACAACTCATGTTTCACGCGTTGGTTCAAGGAGAAGCTTCTGTCGTACCCTTTACATGAGGATTCTTCCGCGGAAGAACAACTCATATTCGCCTTGTCACAGGGCGCCGAGCACAACCTGATGACGTATGAGGCGTACGATATCAACGGCTACACATTCTACACCGAGGGAAAGGACATGAAGAGCGATGGTTATCAGAACTCCGGGGTAACGATGGAATCCTACACCGGTAACGACAAGGACAGATACTACGGAAGGATCGAGGAGATCTGGGAGCTGAGCTACGCTGGAGAGAAGGTCCCGATGTTCCGTGTCAGATGGGCCAAGAGCGTCCTAAAAGAAGACCGGTATTTCACCACCATGGTTATACCCGAAGCCAAATCCAAGACCGCGGGCGCAAACGTCACCGTGAAAAATGAGCCATGGGTACTGGCTTCCCAAGTGGACCAATGCTTCTTCATTACCGACCCGTCAAAGCCCAGTCGTGTTGTCGTGAGGAGAGGCAAAAGGAAGATCATCGGAATGGATGGAGTCGCCAATGAGCAAGACTTCGACAAGTACGGCGACCCGAAGATGGAACATGACGACGACGATAAAGTGCCATACACCACAAGAAGAAGCAGGACCACCCTACCTAAAGGACGTCCGTTCAAGAGAAGAACTCCATTTGCGAAAAAGAAGGGCAAGAAAATTGTGAAAAGATAGCTAGCTAAGATCGATTGTATTTAAATTGTAGTCTTCATTTCTCGATTGTATTTCGACATATGGAAATGACATTTCTTCTGATCTAGTCCTCATGAATATTTATTTATGTTTATTCTGGTATTTATGTTTATTCTGGTATTTATGTTTATTCTGGTATACCAATTTTTATTTATGTTTATTCTGGTATTTAATTTCTAACTCACAAAAAGTATTGAATTTGTTAATATTTTTTGAACTCATGAATATTTTTAAATTTCATGGGCACTTTTTGAATTCATGAATATTTTTTCAAATTTGATGATATTTTTTCATATTCATAAATGTTTTACCAATTCACAAATGAATGCAACAAAAAATCCAAAAAAAAAAGTTACTAATGGCGCACCAGGAGAAGGTGCGCCATTGCTATCAAGGTACTTATGGCGCACCCCTTGGAGGTGCGCCATTGCTAACCTTGCCCCCTCTGTATGTAGGTGTATGCTGTCCATCGCTAACCCTCCCTCGCCAGATCCCCCTCGCCCCCGCGCCCGCTCCACCGCCGCCGACGACCCCCGCACCCGACGACCCCCGCGCCCGCTCCACCGCCGCCAACGACCCCCGCACCCGACGACCCCCGCGCCCGCTCCACCGCCGCCGTCCGCCCGCGCCCGCTCCCCTCGCCCTCCCCGGCCCAGCAGTGAGCAGAGCCCAGAAAGCCTCGCCGCCGTCGCCCCCCTGCCCTCCCCTGCCCGCTCGGCTGGCCGTGCCGGCCCCGTCGAGGCTGCAGTCCCTCCACTCCTCCGCCGCCTCCTGCGTCGAGGTGCTCGCCGCCTCCGCCGCCCCCGCCTTCCCCTACCTCCGCGGCTGGTCCTTCCACTTCGACGCGCCGGACACCCACCACCCCAAGGTACTGCCTTTCCCAATCTCGCCTCCGTCCTCTTCCTCGCCGGCCGCCGGCCGATGTGTCTAGCCTGCTGATCTTTCGCCCTCCTGTCTGCCAGGTTTGCGTGCAGACGAGCACCTCCGCCGGCCTGGACCAGATCCTGCCCTGGCTCTTCTACCACAAGGTCGTCGGCGTCGCGCACTTCCTGCTCTTCGTCGAGGGCAAGGCCGCCAAGCCCAGCGTCGCCGGCGTCCTCGAGTCCATCCCCGTGCGTACAACACAACTCTGATTTTTTGATAGGTTGTGTGAGTAAAACACAATTTTACATTTTATAGTTGACAATCATCATGTTTGAGCAGTGAACATGACAGGTTAATTTCAGATATGATGCTGTTTACACATTTCAGATATGAACTGCCAAGAATGCAGGACTATTTTACTCTGCCTAAGAATATGCATGTCTTGTTTTCTGGTTATGGATATTGTATAGTACTGCATATCTTGTTTTTTTTGTAATATAATGCTTACCAAAGGTTTCAATATTTTGCTGTTACCATTGTTCTTTGAGCATAATTCTTTTTCATTTCCTACTATCCTTATTCTAATTCTCTTAAATTGCTATGTTGTGTGTAATAGAATTAGATCTTGGATCTGCTAGTGGACTTTGGGAGTTTGTTTACCTGGCACCATTCAGTCAAGTAGCCATTCATGTGAACTTTTATTTTCTCCATATGAAAGTAGAGGACCATATGGTCTGTGGTTTTTTCATCCATCATTTACACTGTGAATCCAACACCAGTGGTGCTGCTTTGTTTCTGTGATCACATTGTGGTGCGTGGCACATTTGCCCCATCACTTCGTTACCCCTTTCTCCTGAAATGTTGATTAATTTCCGTTTCGGTTGAGATTGGGGCACTCCTAGGTCAAGAAAATTAGCAAAGGTCATGCCCAATTTTCTTGACTTAGAAGGTGCCCGATTCTCAACCGAAACAAAAATTAATCAGCATGTATCTTGACATCAACCAATAGTAGTGATCTACTGCTTTAGTGGTTGGATTAGTTTAGTATTTTTTCACACACTCAGACACCCTTGCTTGCCATGTGTGTGAGAGAGATAGTGAGAGGAGACAAGAAGAAGGGGGTTAGGAAGATGCTGCCTGCTCATCAAAGCTAACCATCTCCCCCTTTTCACCCCTTTTCCTTTGTCTTTTGTGGGTTGCAAGGAAGCTACTGGTTCCATCCCAAAACACCTAGCAACAACACACTAACAGGTTCCATCCCAAAACACCTAGGCAATATCACAAACATCTCTCAATTGTTCCTTGACAATAACCAACTTTTTGGCGACATTCCTCGAGAATTAGGTTATTTGGTCAACTTAGAGATCTTGTTCCTTGACAATAACCAACTTTTTGACCAAACTTTTTTCCTATTTAGAGCGAACATGGCCCACAACGATGCCGGCGGTTCGGGCAAGCAATTCTGGGAGCTGTCCCAGGAGATGGAGGAAGAACCTCATCGCTATGAGGACGCCGCGGAAGACACCGATCCCGACTACACAACCCCTAGTGGCGTTGGGGATGACACCACTGATGGTGCCGCCAAGGATGCCACCACTGATGATGGCAGCGCACGCACAGATGGCAGCCAACCAAAGAGGCAACGGAAGGACCGGCGCCCGAACGTGCTCGGCACCGTCAAGCAGGAATTTACTGAAGTGTCCTCCAGTGGGCATCCAACGGCGCCCAAAGAATTAGTCAGTGGGTACTCGGGACAACTCGGGTGCATTCTCCGGAGCACCGTCTCGATCAACACCGAGAACCTAAGGCATCGTGACCGAGGGAATTTGCGCAACCTCCTCTTCACGAAGCTGCACGAACGATACAAGTTCCCCGGTGACGTCGCAAACACACGCCTCTCAGGGAATAAAGTGAACAGTGCCGCCCTCACGAAGATGAGCACGGCCCTGGCTACTTGGAGAGCCGCGGTGAGGAGAAGGATTCTAAGAGGTGATAGTTATGAGAAGATCAAGGAGACAAATCCTTCGATCAGCGAAGCTGACTACCTCGAGTTCAAGGCCAAGTGCGAGTCCCCGGGGTCCGCGGAATCAAGTCAGTGGGGGAAAGATATGCGGGACTTGAACTTAGGGGTCCACAAACTCGGTCCCAGCGGTTACAGAGTGGCGGAACCTATATGGGACAAGGAGGACGCGGAGCGTGCCGAGCAAGGCCTACCGCCCCTCTTCGATAAATACCGTGACAAGCAGACCAGGAACTATGTCAGGGCCCGGTACAAGGTGGACCCGGTAACAAAGGAGCTTACCACGGATCCGAAGACCAAGGCGCTTGAGCTTGTTCTGGTAAGGAATACACCCCCGCGTAATTAGCTCCATATGGTTGCATTCTAATTAATGAAGCCAAATTTCTAAATGGTTCACGTTCCTTCCGCAGGACACTGAAAGCAGTAGCGCGGGGTCGTCTCAGAACTCCCCTTGGGACACCACTTTAAATAGGGCGTTGAACGTAATGAAAAACAAGGATATGTTCAGTAAGCCGTCGTCAGCTAGTCGTGTGGCCGGCAAAGGCTTGTCCACGAAATGGTCGGAATACTATACCGCTGGGCGAAAGGAGAGAAAGACCAGCTCGGAAAGCCAGCAGCGCGAGGTTCAAGAACTCAAGGCAAAAGTGGCGCGGATTCCGGAGATGGTCCAAGAGCAAGTGCGAGACCAACTGGGAGCGACGATCACCGCCATTGTGCCTACCTTGATTGAGGGGCTGCAGGCGTGGATTGCGGGCGGCCAACAGGGGCCGCCCCCGATTCCCAGCTTCATGGGCAGCAACTCGCACAACGCGCCGGCGGCGCCATTGGTGTCTCCGGCGGAGGTGGTATTGGTGTCTCCGGCGCCGGCGCGGGCATTGGAGCTTAATGCACCCGGGTGTGGGAAGAATACGCCGGCCGGCACCTCGGCAGCAAGCGGCCCCTCCGTCACTTGCACGCCCGTCGTTGGCGGTGCCTCGACATTAGCCGAGCTCGACGCCATCACGGTAACTAAGCCTCTCGGCCGATGACTTCATCTCCTTGCCTTTGACTGGGCATCCCTGACGCCCTACATGTTTTCGCAGGGCGCCGCCGACGTTCCATGCACTCTCCTACACTTCGTGGGCGGCGAGTTGATCGATGTCGCCAAGGCCAGAATCGTTCAACCGGGCAACCCCGTGTTCCACGGTAATCCGATGCCACCCACCGTGTATAGGGTTCAACTGGTTCGGGTGCTGCCGGGCTGCGACGACTTGTTACCTCCGTTTCGACCCGCTGGGGCCGACGAAGATGATGTGATGACCCTCAGCGCCTGCTTAAGCTGGCCCCTGCTTTGGCCGAAGAGCCAGATTCGTTTGGGGGCGGGGGACACCACCCCACAGACAACACCGCCAGTCGTGCCGGTGCCAAGCCATGGCAAGACCGCCGCAATGCTACCGGACATGCCGGACATGCATATGGCATAGGATCCGGACATGCATATGGCACAGGATCCGGACGACGACGACGACGATGGTACATTTACCAAAGTCGATAAGTACTTCAAGGAACATGGGTACGGTGACGAATTCTTGGGGCCTCCTTCTCAAGAACCCAACCCTGCAAAAGACGATCGCGATCTACCTGGTACCGCGGAGAAACCCAATTGCAACAGGCGTCGTCTGGCGTTCAGTTCTCAGGAGACGCCTCCAGCTGCCGCCTTCACCGAGCCTCAGATAGCCGAGGTGCGAAATATTATCAGCCCCAACACACTCAAGAAGGCGGTCTCTCAGCAGAACTCGATCCCATTACAGCAGAAGAAGAAGGGACGGAAAAGAAAGATTAAGGGTGCGAGCCAGCCGGCACCGGGTACGATCCGTGCTCAGGACGGGCCACCTTCACCTAAGGATATCTCGAGGAGGGTGCATGTGGCGGGTAGGCCGACGCTATCGACTAATATGCTCAATGCTGCAACCGGTGCTATGCGGAGTCTGCATGACAGTGTTCTTTCTTTGGAGAAGCGGCGTCTCTCCGAGAATGATTTGGCATACCCGGTTTTCGTGGCCAAGGTGCCAGAGGGCAAGGGCTTTGTCGATAGCACCATCGGGGGTATGATCGTCGTGCGGTTTGATGACATCTTCGCTATGTTTAACCTTCATCAGCTGCACTACACCTTCATTCGGCTATTTTCGCTCAGTATGGAGATGCGGATCATTAGAGACAAGACCCCGGACATCGTGATAGTCGAGCCCTTCTACATGCGTGCCAAGATCTTGGGCAGCGCTGGGGACCGGCAAGTCGCGAGTTCATACCTCGAAGGCGTCATTCTGGCGAACCCAGATAAGGATAACTTCCTCGTGCCTTACTTTCCCGAGTAAGTCATCCCCTCACCGCCCCGTAACATATGATTTCTTAGATTTCGATCGTTCTTTTTTTTCTAACATTCCGTGTTTTGTGCAGTGACACACATTGCACACTCATCCTCTTCAGCCCGAAATATTCCATGGCCACGTATTTCGACTCGGACCGTCAGTCGAAGAAAGACTACACAAATATCAAGAAAGTTCTTGATGAAGCTCTCCCCGGCTACACCAGATCTGGAGGCACCTTCAAGAGGCCAATTTGTAGGTACGGCAAGCACGTGTTCACCCACAATACGACGTTCCCCTGCGTCAAGCAGCCGCCTGGCGGTCAGAAGGATGCCTACTACGCCCTCCATCACATGCAGGCGATCGTGCGGGACCATAATCACCTTCTGCTACCAAATAATCTCAAAGATTGGGCCGCACGCTTGTCGGCAATCCAGGACGCGGACATCAGACAAGAATTCTTTCGCATCCAGTCGGAGTTTGCGGAAATCATCCATCAAGATGTCCTTCGTACCTCGGGGCAGTTCTACCTTAGATATCAACTGTCCAACAGTGAGATAGAAACAACGCTACAAATGCAGGCTGACAACGACCGCGATTTCATGACCATCACGATAGACGGCGGCTTCATCCACGCTCCGGTCCCTGAGTCGAGTCGAAAGTAGTGATGCTATGTAGTTCTGAAATATCGATTAGCTCATGTTGTAATTAAACTTTAATGAACTTGTATGTCACTTTAGTTTGGACAGTCGTTCAACTTATATGTAATCGATGCTATTTATTAGTAGGACCATGAATCGTGCTATTAATGTGTTGCTTTTCTCTTCCGATCCTTTTGTTGCATACTTATATATTGCTTATGTATTGTCTGTGAATTGCTACTAACGTTTTGTTTGTCTAGTGCATAGAGATGCCGTGGTATGTCGTGTACAAGGGTAAGGTTCCCGGAGTCTACGACGACTGGGAGGAGTGTCGGACACAGGTTCACCGTTTCAGCGGTAACAGTTACAAAGGGTACACCACTAGGGCGGAGGCGGAAGCTAGATACGCGCGCTATCGAGCGGGAGAGAGGAGGGAGCGTTGGAGGAACCGGATGAAGACCAGTTTCATCGCGATGATGCTCATCGTGATGACCACAACTCTCTTCTATGTGATGGTAGTTTAGATGATCGATATCGACTTGTAATGTGAAGACAAACTCGCTACTCGCGGTCTCGAGACTTGTAATGTTCTAACTTTGTTCGGTATTTTGAATTCGGAGACTAATATGATGAATTGTATTCGGAGACTAATCTTCTATTGTATTCGATAAATCTGCTGTTTATATGTTGTGCTGTCTATATTCTGTGCAGTAATATATTTTGTAACCTGTGCAAATATCAGAAAAGAAAAATAAAATAATTCCTAATATTCATACTAGTGGCGCACCACACTGCACTTTAGTGGCGCACTGCAATAAACACACTAGTGGCGCATTATCTAGAAGTGCGCCATTAGTAACCCAGAGCACAAGGTAAATATGGCCCCCTGGGAGGCATAGTAATGGCGCACCAGGGGACATAGTAATGGCGCACTGCCAGGTGCGCCACTATTGTCTGATATACTAATGGCGCACCAGGGATGCGCCATTAGTACTTGTTACTAGTGGCGTGATGATAGTGGCGCACCTATAGTGCGCCATTAATGGCCAAAACAGGTGCGCCACTAACATGCCTTTTCCTAGTAGTGTTAAGTTTCCTGAGCTCTACTCTCACACAAACAACACGGAATTTTCATTGCAAGGGGTAATAGCTTTACAGGAGACTGAAGATCTATTCCATAGACCACTATCCCTTCAAGCATATCAATAGTTCAACAACCTCCAAACATTTCTGTCTGATAGACTTACGTTAGAGGAAGAAATCAATGGGTCTACCCACGGACATGAAGGCAATACTCCTCCATGAACATGTACAAACTTATGGTTAGCACCAGCTCTGCCCACAGTATTTTCAAGAAACTCTGGGATACCTCCCGCAGACTTAGGCACAAAATATTTCTCTGGTTATTACCTCATGATCTTGTAAATACCAGTAACCTTCTACACGGCAAGAACATGTACTTGGAAAGCTATAATTGCGCACTTTGTGCTGATAACAGTGAGAAAACTTCAGTACGTCTATCTGGAACTGTCCATTTACCCTATATTGCTGGGA
This sequence comes from Elymus sibiricus, assembly GCA_039707655.1. Taxonomy (NCBI): domain Eukaryota; kingdom Viridiplantae; phylum Streptophyta; class Magnoliopsida; order Poales; family Poaceae; genus Elymus; species Elymus sibiricus. The sequence goes on from CM077663.1 coordinate 90,341,937, forward strand.
CAACATCACGCCATCTAAGAACATGGGTAATTCATCATATGATGAGATTAAATTGCTTGTCACGGAATTACCAACATATATTGCTTTGGACATCAAAGTCGTGGGATATTGGGCCATTTGGTCAATCAGGAATGACAAAATTTTAATATCGGCAGCCCCTCATTTACTTGGCTGGGTACACTATCTGAAGGAAGGACTTTGGGCAACACAGATTAGAGCCAAACTATCAAACGCAGACAAAATCAAGCATTGGGTTGAACAAAATTTGTAATTTTTTCGTAATTACCATGTTACCAACAACTAATATTGGTTGCTTATATTTTATCTTTTTCTGAGCCTCGTGTACATTTTATAACTAATGAAAGTTACCGTGGAACGATTGTTCTACTCCCTCCATTCCACAATATAGTGCGTCCTCGTTTTCCATGATCTAAGTTTGACAATAAATTTAACCAACGAGACCGATTGTTGCGGGAGCAAAAATTATACTAGTGAATTCGTATCGAAAATACGAATTCACTAGTATAATTTTTGCTCCCGCAACAATCGGTCTCGTTGGTTAAATATATGGTCAAACTTAGGTCTCGAGAAGCGCGGGCGCACTACATTGTGAAATGGAGGGAGTATGATTTTGGGGTAAAAAAATGTTTACCGTGGCAACTGGCTTGAGCTCTGTTGGTTGAGTAGGTCATTTGTTGACCATGTTAGACCTTGTTGACTCGCCATGTTGGACTAGGTGGGACCTCCGGATAGGATTTTTTCCCCAATAATTTCAATTCGGGAAATTTACAAATAAACATTCATTTCACATGCGTTTTATTTTTCAAAACGGTAATAGAGAGCGCAAAGGGTTGACCTAGATGTGTTGTGCCACCAGTCATGGTCCAGGGCGACAAAAATCTACAGTTGGAAACTTCTTTTGAAAGTGAAACCTATGTTTTGTGGCATATAAGTAATAGTTTTTTCAAATTAATGGGTAAAAGAAATCTTAAAATATGTGTGTGCTTTATAAATATTAACAAAAAAAGTACTCCCTCCGTAAAGAAATATAAGAACATTTTGATCACTATTTTAGTGGTCTACATGTTCTTATATTTGTTTATAGAGGGAGTAAGATTTACGTGGGGGTCTTCACGAATGATCCATGCTTTTACCAGCGTAAATTATGTATTTTACGTGGTGGTCTCCGCGCATTATGCATGGTTTTAGTAGCATGAATTGTGTCTCGATTCCTTGGAGTCACTTTTCTCTACAAACATGCATGCATACCAATGATGCCATGCCATCCCCCGAGTCAGACCACACTTAACTAATCTACTCCCTCCGTCCCATAATATAAGAGCGTTCTGTCTACCTAGTCCCGGATTATGACTTTATATGAGTGGGTTGTTACCATAACACTAGCTTTACATTTACAACCAGGTTATAGTAAGTGTGATATGTTACTTCCACTAGCTAGTGACCAGCCAGTGCCCAAACGTTGATCTTAGTCGAAAAGCTGTTTTCCACCTTCCAAACAGAAAGTTACCTTCCATACTTACTCGCTTTGGATCACAAGTCTAGTCGCTCTCACTTAGTCGTACGCGTGCGTGCCAACCCGAATCCAGCCACCAACACGGTACGCCCTACCCAGCCATATATATATAGCTACTCGTTGGTCGTGGTCATCCAAGTCGCGGGGTAGATAGATCGATGCAGCGCATCGGCTCGTCGCGTCGCGCGTTTGCTTTTGCGAGTTTTGGCAAGAAATTTCCATGGAATCGTTGGCTTCCGTTCCCACTCGCCATCTTGGCCGGTCCAAGTATGCATCCGAGTACGCGTAACTAGCTTTAGGATTTTGGGTGCTGTTATGATATGCCTTCTTGTCCACTTAGCCAGAGGTTTTGAAAGGAAATGTAGGCGACCGGCGCTCGTTAAAGAAAAATCGTTAAAGGACGTTGAACTTATCTTTGGCGAGGTAAAGGACGTTGAACTTGCTGTATGGAGAACGTTTGTTTCTATTTTCCCAACTCTAAGGTGATGCCAGCATGAGATATAGAGAGGTACCTACGAGAGAGGGTGTGTTTCAGTTGTATTGTACTCCTAAACTAGTGATCGGCTAGTGCTGATTGCCTTTTTTAGAGAGAGCAGCGTCATGCATCTTCGAGCGCTCGCGTCACAAGTGTTGCAAGTAAACAAAACATGCTGCGGAGAATCGATTCAGGCAGAAGCTAGCCGCCCAACAAGACAAAGTTAATATCGGAGTTTGGTGCGCATCCCTTTCCTTGTTATTCGTACCCTTTGCGTTCGCGCGTAGCCGTGCAACCATGAATGAGATCAGGTGGCTACTATTTTACCTACCAAGATAACGTTGTCGACTAACAAAGCATATATTCGCTACGTGGAACGCGATTCGTGGCACACGGCGGCCTGGGGGTGCGTGCCGTACATGGTTTTGTGATTAGAGCTTAATCACTCACTGCATGCATGCACCTTTTTTTGTACTAGTAAATTGAAATCTATTAGTATATCTTTTGAACCGAATGTCCAATTTATATTTCGTTTGCATATTCATGTTTCTTGCGACGAGACCAAATTTGCAGGAATGTATTCAAATTTGATCATCGAATGTACTCATTGCAACGAACACCAATATGCAAACGATACTTAATTTGGATCTTCGGTTCAAAAGACACAACAAATTCAAACGTGGGAGGTGGGACTGAAGATGCATGCAACTCTGCCAAAAGCTGGCATGAATGGACTCCAGTGCGCCGATTAAAGATTAATGGCATAAACTAGTGCCCTAATTTTGAAGCAAATGGGTGCCCGTTTGCATACGTGCCCTTGAGAGTTTTCGTCGCTACGCTTTATTAATCATGTGATGTCCATGCATGATGCATCAAACTCATCATGCTATCATCACTATCCCTTCTTTTTTAACTTCGCGCATTTGTTTTGTCTTCGGTCAAACTTTCAAATAAAGTTTGATCAAGGTTATAAAAATATAATATTCATAATACCAAATCAATATCAGCCGATCCATCATGAAATACATTGTATTTGTTTCTAGAAATGTTACCCAAATTTTTGAAGTTTGGCTTAAGGCAAAACTAATATGCGAAGTAAAAAATATATGTAGAGTGCGTTTACAACAACAAAAAATGTGTTTGCTACTAATGATCACCTGAAAATTTAATCAGCATAAATTGATTTCCACAAAGAAGAAGGTGAGACACATAATGCCAAAGCCTCGTCGGAAACGGCGGAACATGAAAATTGAATCAACATCAATCTATCCCCCCCCCCCCCCCCCCCCCTGCCCCAAAGAAGAAGGCAGAGCACCGAGGCAGAATCATCATTCGGTATATTTTCATACTATATGTATATTTGTTATGTGAAAGTTTAGATTGTTTTCGATAAATTTGATCAATTTTTTTGACATAGGTCAAGTTAATATGCAAAATAAATAAAAACAAAGGGAGTATGTTCTACTCCCTCCGTTCCTAAATATAAGTCTTTTTAGAGATTCCAATATTGAACTACATACGGATGTATATAGAAATATTTTAGAGTGTAGATTCATTCATTTTGCCCCGTACGTAGTCCCTTATTGGAATGTCTAAAAAGACTTATATTTAGGAACGGAGGGAGTAGTGTTTAAGCAGGATCTTATTCAGTCTGAACTTCAAGGTTCGCTCATCCGATCCAGAACTACACAATGAAGGCTGCCCTAGGATAAACTTTACTAGAAAACCGATTAGTATTTATTTGGGAGACAAAACTTGCTGGCCAAGGTTGAAGAAGACGTACACGGAGGCGACTGTTGTGGTCAGGATGGAAACATGTTGGCATGCCAGCAGGACAGACCACCCGCTTGCGCCGTTAGTAAACCGAGTGGCCACACGCACGAGCACTAGCTGGGGGTTGGTGCTAGTGGCGTCAACGTTACCAACCCAAATTTTGACTAACCCCGGCAGTACGTTCCAGTGTCTCCTCGCGCATGCGTGGAAGAAGATCACGGCGGCGCGGGATCTGGCGCCGGATGATTTCACGCAGGTGAGGGTCGCCGTCAACTGCCGCGGCCGCGCAAAGCCTCCCGTGCCCATGGACTTCTTCGGGAACATGGTGCTCTGGGCGTTCCCGAGGATGCAGGTTCGGGACCTCCTGTCCAGCAGCTACCCGGCAGTGGTCAGTGCCATCCGGGACGCCGTCGCGCTCGTCGACGACGAGTACATCCAGTCCTTTATCGACTTCGGGGAGGCTGAGCGCGGCGTGATTGAAGACGGCGGCGAGGAGCTGGCGTCGACAGCAGCGACGCCCGGCACAATGTTTTGCCCCGACCTGGAGGTTGACAGCTGGCTCGGATTCCGCTTCCATGACCTCGACTTCGGCTGCGGGCCGCCCTGCGCGTTCCTACCGCCGGACCTGCCCATCGAAGGAATTATGATCTTCGTGCCATCCTGCGACCCCAAGGGCGGTGTCGACCTCTTCATGGCCCTCGATGACGAACACGTCCAGGCCTTCAAGCAGATATGCTACTCCATGGACTAAGCATGAGACGTATAATACTCGCATGCATATATGAGCACCACAGCCTTCTATGCAATTAAGCAAAGGCAGTTAAGGGAGCAGATAGCAGTATACAACTTTGTGGTTTTACTCGTGTACATATCTAATTATCTATATACGTGTATGAAAACAAATGTACTTATAGTCTCATAAATTACATGTCTTCTAAGATTGATGTAGTTTAACTTCCACACACACAAATATTTATGAAACGCCTCCTGCAAGATTAAAGACTTAAAGTCATACTGTAAAGTGTTAAAATAGACGAAAAAAGTTATGCTCTTGGTTCGGGTCAGCACATTTTGTGGAGTGTGATCATCGACATGGGGGAATCATCGATATACTAATATTGTGGAAAGAACTATGATCAATCCAATTTGGCAGAATATATGTGTTGAATATATGGTGCATGTATATTGTGTCTAGGGCCCACCTCCTAGTTTTCCTGTATAGTTGAAGTTGTGGCCCCCATCTTGTACATCATATATACGTGCGCAGTGCACCGATCAATGTTATTGAGTTGCACGGCCTAAACCTAGACTTCTACATGGTATCTATCGCACGTCGTTCCTAGCCCTACCCTAGCCGCCGCCGCCGCCGCCGTGCCTCCATCGCGCCGCCGCCGCCGCTACCTCCACCCGCCGCCGCCACCCGCCACCGCCCTCGGCTCTCCCTAGCCGCTGCCGCCGCCGGTCGCCGCCGCTCCACCCACCTGCTGCCGCCACCCGCCGCCGCCGCCGGCTTCCCTTAGCCGCCGCCACTACTTCCGCTTCCGCCCGCCCCGCCTCCCTCTCCCTCGCCGCGACTCCCCTACCGCTCCCCCACTCTCGCCGCGCCAAAACCCTAGCCGCCGCACCAACCCTCCAAAACCCTAGCCGCCGCACCCGTCCTTCGCACCCGCCGCCGTCCCGTCCTCCCACTACTGGAATCAGGAGATTTGCCGTCTGCCATGGCAGACGGCAAAGGGCAAAAGGCGGACGGCACAATTTCGGGCCCAACGAGCTCCGGCAAAGGGGTTCTTTGCCGTCTGCTTCGGCCCAGCGGACGGCAAAGATTCTTTGCCGTCAGTTTGCAGACGGCAAAGGACCTAGACGGCGTAGTACTGACGGCGCCACCGTCAGGTGGCTAACGGACCCCCACCCTTTGCCGTCTGCCTGCCGCCCCCCGTTGCCGTCTGCCTCCTGCCCCCCTTTGCCGTCATCCACGTGACAGCTTTGCCGACGGCGGCCGTCGGCATAGCGCCTCTCTTTGCTGTCTGCCTCCCGCCCCCCCCTTTGCCGTCTGCCTCCTCCCCCTTTGCCGTCTGCCGCGGACGGCAAAGAGGCAAAATGGGCCAGCCTTGTTTTCCCAGGTTTCACAGGCGGCCGCCACGTGGCAGCTTTGCCGACGGCGGCCGTCGGCATAGCTGCCTTTGCCGTCCGGGGCAGACGGCAAAGAGGCTGTATTGCCTCTTTTTTTTTGTTACATTCAACAATTTTCAAACAAACAATATATGATATATACATAAATAATTCACAGAAACAATGTGCAACAGCCATATATGATCAACCAACAATTATACCAAATTAAAAGTATCAAATGCCACATTGTTCGCCATATTACAATAGGTTCATCCATACATACATATAGTCTCATCGATACAAATGACTCAATACATGAAAACAGAAAGTAAACCTAGCACTACATCAAAGCAAGCTGCCGTGAACTCGTCTCAAATCTGCAAAATTGGAAATAAGAAAGTAAGAAAAATAATACTAGAATTAAGAAGTAGAAGAAGATCTAGAATTAGAAGAAGATGAAGGGGTTGTTTGGTTTCAAGACACAACTAGCCACACTTTGCCACAACTCAACTTAGGCAAGTTTGACCATGTTAGGTGTGTGTTTGGTTCTTGCGACAACTAAGGCAAGATTTTTTTTATTAGCAGTAAGACCCACATGTCATAGATAGAAAAAGTGTGGCAAGATTCCCTTAGGCAAGCCAAAGTGTGGTAACTATTTGAGCACCTCAAGTAAGGCAAGTGTGGTAAAATTGTGGCAAGCCAAAGTGTGGTAAAATTGCGGCAAGCCAAATTGTGGCTAACTATTTGAGCACCTAAAGCCAAAGTGTGGCAAGCGAAAGTGTGGCAAGATTCTTTCTCTGTCTCCTCTTGTTTTTCTTCTTCTTATTGCTTATTTGTGTCATTTTAGAGCTAACCTAGGTAATTATCACATTATTCACCTAACTAAGCTTATTGTGTCATTTTGCAAGAAAATAAGCTAAGTCTATGGCATCTATGTGGTTACCAAGTCTATTATGTCATTTTTGAGTTAACTAAGCTTATTATGTCAGTGTGGAGGAAACAATGCTAAGTATAGGTCATTTTAGAGCTAACTTAGGTACAATATGTAATTTTGGAGGTAAGTAAGCTTACTATGTCATTTTATAGGAAACAAAGCTAACTTAGGTAAAATATGACATTTGTCTAAGTGCTAAGTTTGTCTAAGTGCTATGTTTGTATTTGTTTGAGAAAATGAGCCAAGTAAGTGGCATATTAGGGCTTACCGTCCTCGTCATCACGGAGGTGAAGCACTGGGGTTGCTCGGGTCGTGCGATGCGGCTCGGGAGTTATGCTGTACCAAAGATCATTTGCGTTAGCATGATGACGCTGAAATGTTAAGACTAGTAACTAATGAACATTGAAATGAAACTCACCGTTCCAGCCGTGGTAATGACTGGCATCGGCGGAGGGGTCTGGCCGTTCTTCTCGCACAAAGTCTGCACATTTGGTTTTGCCAAGTCAATCATATTGGTTATTAATGAAAAGAACATGTAGTGCATGATTTGGCTAATATGAAGAAGAAACTTTCCACGATGAGCTCATACATGGCCCGGTTAGACGCATCGTTCCGTGCCCTCTCCTCCTCCAACAACCTAGTCGTCCTCTCCTCCAGATCCCTCTTCTCCTCCGCCGCCTGCCGGGCCTGTTCCGCCAGAAGCGCCTGGGTTGTCTCTCTCTCTTTCTGCAGAGCAGCCTGCAACACAACTCCTCGTTATCATTGTAATCATCTTTGTTCGCACACACAATGTAATGGAGGAAACCTATCTGAGTCCGTATGACTAACCTCGATGGCGAGCTGGACTGGCCGTGGACGAGGCGGCATCTCAGGACAGGAGCTCGTTTGGCGCGCCTTGATCTGCCGGAGAGTGCTCGAAGACCGTATATGTCCATCTCCAATGGCTATCGAGCCATGGGGCCTCCCGTGGCCAGCTATCATCACCAGGTCCGGATCAAGTGGATGCTGGCTCGGGTTGAAGTCCTCCCCATTCAGCGCCTTCCCCACATCTCTGTACCTCACGAGCTTGTGGTGGGAGGAGATATTGCTGAAGTTCTCGGGATCATCGAGGTCAGACTCAGAGAATGCCTTGACGTTCTTGTATGAGGCAGTATGGGCCATGGCATAGAGGTCGTACACCGCTGGCACCTCCGTCTTATTGTGATGAGCCTACAATAGAGGAACAAAGTATTAATAATGGGTAAACCTAGCACTACAAGAATGAATTGCAGGAATCATGAACCAAACCACATACCCAGTTCCGCCCGAACTGATAAATGTTGGCGCTGCCTTGATGGTGTGGCACACCTTCCATTTGGGCACGCCGTGCCTTGGCATCATCGTGGACGACTCGCCATTGGTCAGAGCACCATTCATTCACCAACGCCTCCCAACAACCCATCTTATCCGCACACCATCTAGGGGGCACCTAAGTTAATAAAGAGAAATTTGAGAGCCACGCCTACGAATCAAAGCAAAGGAAACTAAGTACAAGGCCTTAAGAATAGGTAATTACCTTCATGTACTGCTCCTTGTCCAGAAACTTTCGGTGAGACGACGACTTGGCCTTCTTAATACGCTGCGAGGCATAGTAGTCTCGAACAGCCTGTACCCGAGCCTCGTGCCGTAAGTTCTGTAGTAGGCGCCTGCACTCGTAATCGATAAGCTTTGCCGCGGCCTCCTCGTATCCCTCCTCACACCTGTAGAAGGTCTGCAATCAAAAGAGACAACACTGATTAGTACAATAACTAGCTATTATTGATTTTTAATTGTGTAAAGGAGAAATTACCCAGAACTTCCTGATGACCATGTCGGCCCTCGTGTGGCACAACACACCGTCGATCATCTCCTCCGGCGGTGCAGGGGCAGCCAAGTAGTGCTCCCATTTCAATCCTACCTCTTCTTGCTGACCCTCGCCGGGCAACGTGACAAACCCCGGGAAGTTATGCCGTAAAATCACACCAAGGATGGAGTTGGGCCTGCGGACATCCTTGGCGTGAATCCAACCCCTGCAGTATGACAAAGCCAACGAATTAGATATGTGAAGAAACATGAAGGCAAAAGTTTTAAAAAGAGTAAATGCACTTACTTCAGCGACTCAGGCTTAATCAATCACCTCTGCTCGCGGGTTGCCGGCACGGGCGGGAGCCGTGTACACCCACGCTGGTAGATGGTGCACTCAACCACCTCGTCCCCGCTATCAGAAAGCCGATCCCCGCCACCATCAGCATGGCCACACGGCTCCGGCTGATGCAGATCCGGCCAGGTATCCCATCCGGTGGAAGCCTGTGGAGTCTCGTAGGACGAAGCGTCTGGCACAGGAGTCTCGCGGGACGAAGCGTCTGACACAGGAGTCTCACGGGTGGCCGCATCTGAGACAGAAGGATCGTCGACCCGAGGCTCATGGACAGGAGTCCTTGTAGCCTCCACCTCAGACGGGTCCACCGTAGCAGTCCTATGCTCGGGTGAATCAGCTGGGGGTGGCGGCGAGGAAGTTGTAGTAGCCTTCCTACCTCTCCCGCGGCCACCACGTGTAACTTTAGGAGCCTTCCTACCTCTCCCCCGACCTCCTCTCCCGGTCGGCAACTTCGCCGACGAAGAAGCGCCCTCGGGTGTCCCAATACTGTCGTACAACGCTCTCCGGAGAGTTTGGGGTGGAATGGAAGTACCCCTCCGACCACGCGCCGACGAAGGATCCTCGGATCGCTCTCGACCCGCGCCCACCATATTTCAACACCTGCCATGACAAAGAGTAAACGAAATTAGTACAACATAAAAAAATGAATACCGACATGAATAATAATATGTATATATATAATTTGAGTGTATCATCATCATGTATACCTGACATGAACTAATAATAATCTTCATCGTCTATATATGCTCCGGGATCAATAAATGCATCATCATCATCACTATCATTAATAAATGTATCATCATCACTATTGGGAGCAACATGTGGAAGGCCTCCTTTATGTAATCGGTCAAGCATTGAGAGGTCATCCGCAGCAGTAACCTCTTCTTCTTCCGTCTCTTCTTGTTCCGGCTCAGGGGTGAAGTCGGATTCACTGTCGCTGTCTACCTCAATGTTCTGGGGTGAAGTAGAGCGGTTCTCGAAACGGTTTTTGGAAAGACGTGTTTCTTGGAAGAATTCTCCTTCATATGTGTCTGGGTTAATGTGAGGTTCATAATCATCTTCATTGAGGGGAGGTGGTCTAAAATGTGGCGGCACATCATAAACGACATCCCAACCATTCAGATTTGGATCAGTTTGGCAGGCCCACGGTAGATAGAAAACTTGGGTCGCCTGTTGAGCCATAATATAGACATCGGGAACATCTAAATGGGTGCTTTGTTTGATTTCGACTAGCCCTATATGTTCATGAGTCCTTCTAGTCTCCTTCGGCTGGAACCAATAATATTTGAAGACTACGACGTTTGGTGGGTTTTCACCAAAGAATCTAAGTTCATAAATTGCTTCAACTCTTCCATAATACTCGACACCTCCTTCGCCGACAGCGGAGACACAACAATTTGTAGACTTTCGGTCGGCCATAGATAGCTCTTTGCCAAAAGTACGAAAGCCATACCCGTTGATGTCGTATTTGTCAAATGAACGGATATTATAGTCAAAACCATTAGCGACTTGTCTCAATTCGGAGTCCATAGACTCTGCATTAGCCTACAAGTTTAATACAAAAGGATTGTTGCATTAGCCGCAAACTAGACGAAGAAATGAAATGGTCTAATGGAAATTACCGTTTGTTTGAACCAAGAGATGAAACCGGGATAGCCGCCTCCATGCTTTGCCAGAAGCTCATACTCTTCGATGGAATCCTTTTGGATCACCGCTCCATCCGAGAATTTGGCGACGTATCGACTATATCACATATCCGGGAATAAGAGCATTTCAAAGGAATTAGAAGTTGCGAAACAATGTACCGAGAACTTACTCGATGTACGGCCGCACTTCTGTCAGGTTATTGAAGATATACAACGAAATGGTCCGCCATTCTTCGACATCCAACGCTATTGCTTTCGAAGCACCGGCTGGTGCGAGCTTCCCTTTGAATAGGCTAAGGTTGGATCGACCTTTTTCACAGTCGCCATCATTGGACCGAGGCTTCGGATTATGCAAATGACGATTCTTGGCTTTGTAGTGTGCTGTCACGAAGTTTGCCGCCTCCTCAGTAATGAATGCCTCGGCCATCGATGCTTCAATTCTACGTTTATTTTTACATTTTGCTCGAAGCGTCTTCTGCATCCTCTCAGTTGCGAAGCACCAACGATTTTGCACGCCCCCCCCCAATCTTGCCTCGGTCGGGAGATGCAAAATCAAATGCTGCATTGGATTAAAGAATCCCGGTGGAAAGATCTTTTCTAACTTGCAGATCAACTCCGGCACCAACTCTTCCAGTTCGTCTAGCACGTCAGGCGATAGTTCTTTCGCACAAAGAGCACGGAAGAAATAGCTCAGCTCTACCAGTACTAGCCATTCATCCTCAGGGATAAAGCCCCGCAACATCACCGGCATTACCCGCTCAAGCCATATGTGCCAATCATGACTCTTGACACCAAATATTTTCAATTTGTCAAGACTCGCTCCCCTGTTTAGATTCGCTGCATACCCATCGGGGAACATCAACTACATTTTCACCCACAAGATCATTTCCCTCATAGCTGGCCTTCCAAGATTGAACCATGCCTTTGGCTTCCTCCAGTTGTTCTTTCCTTTCGGTTGTCGCATGTTTTGTAACGGTCTATCACATAGAGCCTCCTGATCGACTCTAGCCTTAGGATTATCCTTCGACTTCCCCTCTATGCCGAACAATGTACCAAAAAGGGCCTCGGCGATATTCTTTTCAGTGTGCATCACGTCGATGTTGTGTGGCAAAGGAGGTCTTTAAAGTAAGGCAGATCCCACAAGCATATCTTGTGAGTCCAGGCGTGTTTCGAATTATACCCTTTGAAATACCCTGGACGATTTAGATCTGGCTCGAGAGCGTTTATCTGATCCAGGGTCTGTTGGCCTGTCAATGCAGGTGGTGCAAAGTTTTTGACAACTCTACCTTTCATGAAATTCTTCTTGTCTTTTCTGAACTTATGGCGAGGATCCAGGAACTTTCTATGCAAGTCGAAGCAAGAATACTTGCGACCCGCTTGCAGCCAACGGAACTCAAGAGCTGCCTTGCATGTGGGGCACGGGAACCTTCCATGCACACACCAGCCAATGAATAGCGCATACGCCGGCAAGTCATGCGACGAGTACATGTACCACACATGCATTTTGAAGTTTTTTTTGTAGCGGCGTCATATGTCTTGATCCCATTATCCCAAGCTTCTTGCAATTCATCCTTAAACGGCTGCATGTACACATTCATATTCTTCCCCGGATAGTTGGGCCCTAGAATTATCAACGTCAAGAAAATGTTCTTTCTTTTCATAATCTCTCCGGGGGGAAGATTGAGTTGAATGACAAATACAGGCCAGCAACTGTATTGGGTTGCCGTCATACCAAACACATTGAACCCATCCGTGCTGATGGCGACTCGAGGATGCCTTGGATCTGCCGCTTTATACTTATGTAATGCATCGAAGTGCTTCCACACAAAAGCGTCTGAAGTGTGTCCCAACATAGGATTCCCATCTGCATCTAGTTCGGTTCTTTTGCCCAATTTATGCCATGTCATCTGTCTGGCCGTCTCTTTGACCATGAAAAGACGTTGAAGTCTTGGTATGATTGGCATATACCGAAGAACATTAACTGGGATTTTGGTCTGACTCTTCTCACCCATACCGTTGTCTACCACAACATACCTGGAAGACTTGCAAATGGGACAATAGTTGAAGCTCGCATACTCAAGCCTAAATAAGGCACATCCATTCTCACAGGCATCTATCTTCTCATAGGGCATCTTAAGCGCACGTAGGATTTTGTCCGACTGGTACAGGTTTGCTGGCAATACATGGCCTTTGGGTAGAAAGCGTCCAAATATCGTCATCATCGCGTCGTAGCATTCTCTGCCCAGGTTGAACTGAGCCTTCAGAGCCATTACTTGCGCGATGGCATCCAGCTGACAAAGCTCAGTGTGCTTGTGGAGAGGACGTTTTGAAGACTCCAACATTTCATAGAAGGCCTTTGCAGATTCCTCCATCTCATCGTCTGAATCCCGAGCATCATCAAAGTCTTGCACCATGTCTTTGATCCCGGTACCATGCTCGTCGGTGCGACGACGAACCACCTCAGCTCTGGCACGTTGGGCAGACTCACCATGAAATCTCCACACCGTATAATTAGTCGTAAAACCCCACTTCAGCAAGTGTTTACCCATTTCATCCCGTGTCAACTTTTTATGGTTGTCGCACCGGACACAGGGGCACCAGGTTATTTCCTGGCCATTTGCAAATGCGGCGCTCAGAAACCCCTTGGTTTTTGTTAACCATTCAATGGTCATTTCTTTCTGACTAGGGTGACCGGTGTACATCCAAGCACGATCACTCATCTTGCCTACCTACTAAACACACAAGAAATATATATATAATTCATCATCTATATTCATCCGTTAATCAAGTTTGTCAGTTTTATTACGTCCATGCAACATATACGCTAATAGGTAGAGATAGGTCCTAATCCCACCCGAGTATGTGTAGATTGGGTTCGTTTTCCCATGCTCTGCTCCGGATCCGACGTAGAATTTCGGCAGCACCTACCCGCTGTTCTCCTGATACACGTCTCGGCAATAAGCAGAGAGGATGTGTACCCGGAGAACAACAGGGAGGCACTGACGAAATTCCGCATCGGATCCGGAGCAGAGCATACGGGAAAACGAACCCAATCTACACATACTTGGGCTGTCCATGGATAACGTTGGACAATTCGAAAGGATGGCGGTTATAAATATGCAAAGACATGCATATTTATAGATGCTGCCCTTTCGAACGGGAGACGCATACTGGTCACGCATACTGATGATTGAAGACACCTATAGCTAGCAAGTTTCATCGGCACGGAGACCGGAACCGAGCAAATTAAGGGGGCCCGGGGAGGAGATATCATTTGTGCTCACCCACGAACGCAGCAGGGGAGCTCGTCCAACGCACGGGGAGGTCGTCGAACAACTGCACATTCAAATTCACCCGATCAACACAAATATGACGTTTTGTATAACAAAATCAGAAAATATGTAACCTAACTCATAATTTACAAAACCATGACCTCCTCGGCCTCTGGAAGCCCGAAGAGCACCTTTTCGGTCAACAGGAGGCAGAATAGGTGTCGGGGGTCGGGGGTCAGTGGCGTCGGGAATCAGTGGCGTCGGGGTCGGTGGTCGGTGGTGTCGGGGGTCGGGGGTCGGTGGCGTTGGTGGTCGGGGGTCGATGGCGTCGGGGGTCGGGGGTCGGTGGCGTCGGGGGTCGGGGGAAGGCCATCATGGCTAGCTTTATTAAAACTCAAATGACACTTACATCATCAGCTAAAAATTTAAATAGGAAATCCGGCAGAGCCTCCACCCAAAAAGTAGGAATATTGGCACCGCCCCACTGAGCTAGCTCATGCGCAACCATATTAGACTCTCTAATACAATGTTCTACCACAGCCTTCCCGAATTCTCTCAACATCACTCGACAATCTTGCAAAATAGGAGCCGCCACCATCGAGTGTCCTTCATTATTATGTAGCGCCTGCACCACTATCAGGTTGTCCATACGTACTAAAAGATTGTTGCATCCAGTGCTCTGTGCTAACCTAATTGAACTAACCTAATTAAGCCAGCCTATTCATCTCTAACAGCAAAAATTAAATGAAAACAAAAAAAAATACAGAGAAAAGGAAAAAAAAACTCATCGGAGGGAGGGAGGTTGCCGGGCGGCGAGGGCGGCGGGGCCGTCGGGCGACGGGGTGGCGGGGAGGCGGGGAACCGGAGCGGTGGCGGGGCGGCGGCGGGGCAGTGTAGCCGCGGGGCGGTGGCGGGGCGGCGGGAGGTGGGGCGGCAGGGCGGTGGTAGCGACGGGCGGGGGCGGTGGGGCGACGGGGCGGTGGTCGTGACGGGCGGGGGCGGTGGTGCGCGGAGGGGGTGGCGGGGAGGGGGCGGCGGTGCGGGGAGGAGGCGGTGGGAGGGGGCGAAGGTGCGGGGAGGGGGCGGCGGGAGGGGGAGGAGGCGGTGGGAGGGGGCGGGGAGGAGGCGGCGGCCGGAGGGGGCGGGAGGGGGTGTCGGCGAGGCGACGGCGGGGCCGAGGCGGGAGGGGGCGGCGGCGGCCGGGGCGGGAGGGTACAACGGGGGGAGAGGGAGAGGGAGTCGAGGGAGTGAGAGATCGAGAGAGAGGAGTGGGTGGGGGCTGGTACCTTACCGTTAGCCAGGAGTCTTCTTTGCCGTCCGCTAGCGGACGGCAAAGACAAGCAAGGCAGACGGCAAAGACAATGAGGACGGCATACCTCTTTGTCAGTGGACCAAGGTCCAGTGGGACCTACCTAGCCTCTTTGCCGTCTACCTTTACGGTCTTTGCCGTCTGCTAGCAGACAGCAAAGGACCAGCAGATGGCAAACAGAACCGTTGCCGTCGGCCATATCTTTGCCATCTGCTCTATGGCAGCAGACGGCAAAGACCTTCTTTGCCATCCGCCAGCAGACGGCAAAGATATGGCAGACGGCAAATAACTGAATTCCAGTAGTGTCCCCTACCTCACCATGAGCTCCACGGGATCCTCCACCGCCACCAACCCCTTCGCCGGTCCGGATGTCACCCTCGTTCACGACCTGAACATCCATGAGCGTGTCCCGGTTGTTCTTGATCAATCCACCGCTTCCTACTCCACCTAGAAGCGGTATTTTCACCTGGTGTTTCGCGAGTACCAGCTTCATGGACACGTCGATGGCACCGTGGACTCTAGCCTCATGGTGAACGACGAGGAGTGGATGATCCTCGACGCCACCATCATCCGCTGGTTCTACCTCACCATCTCCAAGGATCTCTTCCACACGGTGGTGGATGACGACGACGACACTTACGCCATCTGGACCAAGCTCAACGGTCTCTTCACCGACAACAAGCTTCAGCGCAAGGTCCTCCTCCACGGCGAGTTTTGTGGGTGCCAGCAGCTTGACTCGTCTATTGACGACTTTTGCATGCGCCTCAAGAAGCTCGCCGACGAGCTCTGTGATCTCAGAGAGACGGTCGGCGACGAGCTCCTCATCAGCACCCTCACCGCCGGTCTCAACGAGGACTTTGGGAACGCCACCTCCAACCTTACCCTCATCCCAAACCCTACCTTTGCCAAGGTGGTGGCATATCTCAAGCTGGAGGATAGGCAGATGAAAATGGCGCGGACCCGGGCAGCCCACACCGCCCTCTCCACCGGCACTCACGGGGGCCCGGCACCGCCACCGCCACCGCCGCGTCCCACACCGGCCTTCCAGCCCCCGTCGGGCTTCCCGCAGGCGCTGGCCGCCCCCTTTCCGGCGCCCCCGCCAGCTGCTAACGGGGGTAACGGAGGTCGCAGCAGCAGGGCAACGGGGCTCAGGGAGGAGCCACCCGTCCCCCGCCGCAGTTTCAGCCTGCCCCATGGTCCGTCGGCCAGAACCTGTGGACCGGCGTCGTGCACGCCTATTCCATGCCGGTTCCCCGTGCGCCCGGTCTCGGTATCCTCAGCCCGAAGCCTCCCTCGCATCAGGTGTTTTACGCCGCGCCGTAGCCGTACGTGGCGCCCTACGGGCCGCTCCTCTATGGACAGCCGCCGCAGCCAGAAGGGCTGCCGCCGCTGCCGTTGACGGCTCCGTCACAGTCGCCGGTCCCGACGCTTTCTCCAGCGTCTTGGGATCCGGCCTTGCTGGCGGCTCTGCACTTCGCCCCTACTCCCTCCAACTACACCGGCGGTGGTGACTGGTATATGGATACCGGTGCAACGGCTCACATGGCCGCTCAACCCAGTAAGCTCCTCACTTCTTATCCCGTCAACACCTCCACTCGCATCACCGTCGGTGATGGTTCCTCCCTTCCTATTACCCACATAGGATATGCATCTTTTCCTTCCATATCTACTCCTATTTCCTTATCTAACATCTTAGTTTCACCTGCCCTTATTAAAAACCTTGTTTCTATTCGTTATCTTACACGTGAAAATCCTGTTACCGTTGAGTTTGACGAGTTTGGTTTCTCTGTCAAGGACGCTCATACCCGGATGGTGCTCCACCGCTGTGACAGCCCTGGCGAGCTCTACCCGGTACACTCCACCGCCTCCACCACCACCGCCGCTCCCGTCGCCCTCACCACCAGTGTGGAACTTTGGCATGCTCGCTTGGGCCATCCCAACCCCGCCACCCTTCGTCACATTCTTCGGAGATTTTCTTTCACGTGTAATAAGATCGACGATCACTTTTGTCTTGCTTGTCATCTCGACAAACATGCTCGTCTTCCATTTAGGGCTTCTTCTCATGTTGCATCGTACCCGTTTAATTTAATTCATAGTGATGTATGGACCTCTCCAGTTGCGAGTAATACGGGCTATCTTTATTATCTTGTTATTCTCGATGATTTTTCGCACTTTGTGTGGACCTTCCCGTTGCGGCGTAAAACCGATGTCATCTCCACTCTCGCTGCATTTTACTCCTATGTCTTCACGCAGTTTGGTCGTCCCATCCTTGCGTTCCAAACAGACAACGGGAAGGAGTTCGACAACCTCGCTATTCGTACTCTCCTCACCAAACATGGCATGACTTTTCATCTCACCTGTCCGTACACTTTGCAACAAAACAATCGCACAGAGCGCATCCTTCGCACTCTTAATGACTGCGTTCGTATGCTCCTCCTTCATGCCAATGTGCCTCCATGCTTTTGGCCTGACGCTCTCGCCACCGCATCACTCCTCATTAACATCCGCCCTTGTCGCACTCGCGAGAACTTTGCACCTCATCATCTTCTCTTCGGTGCACCACCCTCTTATGACGAGCTTCGCATCTTCGGCTGTCTCTGCTATCCTAGCATCGCCGCTACCGCGCCTCATAAGCTTGCACCTCGCTCCGTCACTTGCATCTTCCTTGGCTACCCACCTAACACTAAAGGATACTGCTGCTATGATCCCGTCTCACACCGTGTTTTCACCTCCTGACACGTTTACTTTGATGAGAGGGTGTTTCCGTTTCAGCAGGTACCTCCAGCCGCCTCGTTGCCGCCGGCCACCGGCGGCCCTTCGGCGACCCCGTCTGGTGGACGGCCCCGTTTGGCTCTTGGACCGCCTCCGGGCTTCGGCGGTCCCCGCGCCATGGGACGAGCTTCGCCTCGCACCCCCACGACGCCCTCGCTGGCTGCCTCGTTGCCGGCATCTTCGCTGGCTGCCTCGCCGGCCGCCTCGTCGCCGGCCTCTTCGCCGGCCGCCCCGTCGCCGACCTCTTCGTCGGCCGCCTCGTCGCCGGCCGCCCCTTCGCCGGCTGCCTCTTCGCCGGCCGCCCCGTCGCCGGTCCCTTAGCCGGTTGCCTCGTCGCCCTCGTCGCCGGCATCGGCCGCCCCCTTGGGTGCTGCGGCCCCGGCTTCGGCCGCGACACCCGTCGTGGTCTCGGAGTCGCCCCCTCGCCCTCTCACTCGGGCCCGGGCCGGCATCCATCACCCTAGTCTGCGGTACTCCAGCGATGAGTACATGCTCGCTGTCTCCACCACCGAGCTGTCACCGATTCCTGCGTCTGCCAGCACCGCCCTTCGTGATCCTCACTGGCTTGCTGCGATGCAGGAAGAGTTCGACGCCCTTTAGCGGAACCGCACTTGGACGTTGGTTCCCCGGCCACCTCGTGCCAACGTCATCAGCGGCAAGTGGGTGTTTCGTCACAAGACCCACTCTGATGGTACTCTTGAGCGCTACAAGGCTCGCTGGGTTGTCCGTGGTTTTCGTTAGCGCGCTGGAGTCGACTTCACCGAGACTTTTGCACCGGTTGTCAAACTGGGCACGATCCGCACTGTCCTTTCTTGATAACCCACAAGTGTAGGGGATCAGTTGTAGCCTCTTTCGATAAGTAGGAGTGTCGAACCCAACGAGGAGCTAAAGGTAGAACAAATATTCCCTCAAGTTCTATCGACCACCGATACAACTCTACGCACGCTTAACGTTCGCTTTACGTAGAACAAGTATGAAACTAGAAGTACTTTGTAGGTGTTGTGGGATAGGTTTGCAAGATAATAAAGAGCACGTAAATAAAAACAAGGGGCTGTTTAGATAAATAAACAATTACGTTAGTATAGAGAGTGTGGAAAAGTGATGGTAGGAGTTGCGGAATTGTCCCTAAGAAATTGACTACGTTACTAGACTGATAGCAAGTTTTATGTGGGAGAGGCCACTGCTAGCATGTCATCCCTTACTTGGAATTCTATGCACATATGATTGGAACTATTAGCAAGCATCCGCAACTACTAACGTTCATTAAGGTAAAACCCGACCATAGCATTAAGATATATCGGTCCCCCTTCAATCCCGTATGCATCAATTTCTATGCTAGGCTGAAGCTGCTATCACCCTTGCCCTCCAATACATAGTCCTATCAACATACAACTAACCCTATGGTGTGATCCACGCGTGCGCTTATATGATGGGCACCGAAGGATAGCAACATAACCACAAGCAAATTAAACCAATCATAGCAATTCATCAATCACCGATAGGACAACAAAAATCTACTCAGACATCATAGGATGGCAACACATCATTAGATAATAATATGAAGCATAAAGCACCATGTTCAAGTAGAGGGTACAGTGGGTTGCGGGAGAGTGGACCGCTGTAGATAGATAGGGGAAGGTGATGGAGGTGTTGGTGAAGATGACGGAGTTGTTGGAGTAGATCACCGTCACACGATGATTGCCCCGGCGGTGTTCCGGCGCCACCGGGAGAGAGGGGGAGAGAGCCCCCCTCCTTGTTCTTCTTCCTTGACCTCCCCCCTAGATGGGAGGAGGGTTTCCCCTCTGGTCCTTGGCCTCCATGTCTGTGGAGGGGCGGGAGTCCCTCCGAGATTGGATCTCTCTCTCTGTTTCCTTCTGTTTCTAGCTTTTAGATTCTGGCCTTTCACCGTTTCTTAAATTTCCGGAGATCCGTAACTCCGATTGGGCTGAAATTTTAACATGGTTTTTATCCAGATATTAGCTTTCTTGCGGCGGAAGAAGGGAACCAACCGCCTTACGGGGTGACCACAAGGGTCCAGGGCGCGCCCTACCCCCTGAGGCGCCCCCTATGGCTTGTGGGCCCCTCGGGCATCGTCTCGCGTTGATTCTTTTTCCCAAAAATCACATATATTCCAAAAACAAAATCCGTAAGTTTTTATCGCATTTGGACTTCGTTTGTTATGGATATTCTGTGAAACAAAAAACATGCAACAAACAGGAACTGGCACTGGGCACTGGATCAATATGTTAGTCCCAAAAATAGTATAGAAAGTTGCCAAAAGTATATGAAAGTTGTAGAATATTGGCATGAAACAATCAAAAATTATAGATACGACGGAGACGTATCAGCATCCCCAAGCTTAATTTCTGCTCGTCCTCGCGCAGGTAAATGATAAAAAAGATAATTTTTGATGTGGAATGCTACCTAGCATAATCTTGTTCATATAATCTAATCAAGGCATGAATATTAAGACATGAGTGATTCAAAGCAATAGTCTATCATTTGACATTAAGACAATAATACATCAAGCATACTAATAAAGCAATCATGTCTTCTCAAAATATCATGGCTAAAAGAAAGTTATCCCTACAAAATCATATAGTCTGGCTATGCTCCATCTTCATCACACAAAGTATTAAATCATGCACAACCCCGGTTTTAGCCAAGCAATTGTTTCATACTTTAGTATTCTCCAACTTTTCCAACTTTCACGCAATACATGAGCGTGAGCCATGGATATAGCACTATAGGTGAAATAGAGTATGGTGGTTGTGGAGAAGACAAAAAGAAGGAGATAGTCTCACATCAACTAGGCGTATCAACAGGCTATGGAGATGCCCATCAATCAATGTGAGTAAGTAGGGATTGCCATGCAACGGATGCACTAGAGCTATAAGTGTATGAAAGCTCAAAAGAAACTAAGTGGGTGTGCATCCAACTTGCTTGCTCACGAAGACCTAGGGCAATTTGAGGAAGCCCATCATTGGAATATGCAAGCCAAGTTCTATAATGAAAAATTCCTACTAGTATATGAAAGTGACAACATAGGAGACTCTCTATATGAAAAACATGGTGCTACTCTGAAGCACAAGTGTGGTAAAGGATAGTAGCATTGCCCCTTCTATCTTTTTCTCTCATTTTTTATTTTTATTATTTTTTTCTCTCTTTTTTTTGGTGGGCTTCTTTGGCCTCTTTTTTTATTTGGGATTCTTTGGCCTCTTTTATTTTTCATAAAGTCCGGAGACTCATCCCAACTTGTGAGGGAATCATAGCTTCCATCATCCTTTCCTCATATGGGACAATGCTCTACAATGATGATCATCACACTTTTATTTACTTATAACTCAAGAATTACAACTCGATACTAGAACAAGATATGACTCTATATGAATGCCTCCGGCAGTGTACCGGGATGTGGAATGATCTAGCGTAGCAATGACATAAAAAAACGGACAAGGCATGAAAACATCATGCTAGCTATCTTACGATCATGCAAAGCAATATGACAATGATGGTGCGTGTCATAATAAACGGAACGGTGGAAGTTGCATGGCAATATATCTCGGAATGGCTATGGAAATGCCATAATAGGTAGGTATGGTGGTTGTTTTGAGGAAGGTATATGGTGGCTGTTTTGAGGAAGGTGGGTTTAATGCACCGGCGAAAGTTGCGCGGTACTAGAGAGGCCAGCAAAGGTGGAAGGGTGAGAGTGCGTATAATCCATGGACTCAACATTAGTCATAAAGAACTCACATACTTATTGCAAAAAATTATTAGTCATCGAAACAAGGTACTACACGCATGCTCCTAGGGGAAGGGTTGGTAGGAGTTAACCATCGCGCGATCCCGACCTCCACACAAGGGATGACAATCAATAAATAAATCATGCTCCGACTTCATCACATAACGGTTCACCATACGTGCATGCTACGGGAATCACAAACTTTAACACAAGTATTTTTACCAATCCACAATTACTCACTAGCATGACTCTAGTATCACCATCTTTATATCGCAAAACTATTGAAAGGAATCAAACACATCATATTCAGTGATCTACAAGTTTTATGTAGGATTTTATGACTAACCATGTGAATGACCAACTCCTGTTAACTCTCTAATTAGATATAAGTGATGCATGAGAGTTTAATTCTTTCTACAAAAGATATGCCCACGCTCTAACAAATATAAGTGAAGCAAAATAGCATTCTACAAATGGCAGTTTTCTATGTGTAGAGAAACAGGCAATCCAAACTTCAGATGATATAAGTGAAGCACATGAAGCATTCTATAAAGCCATACTCAAAATATATAAGTGAGGTGCAAAGAGTCTTCTATAAATCAACCAAGGACTTTCTCATACCAGCATGGTGCATTATTAAAAGAGAAATCAAAAGCACACGACGCTCCAAGATTTACGCATATCATGTGACGAATAAAAATATAGCTCCAAGTAAAATTACCGATGGTTGTTACAAGAAAGAGGGGATGCCTTCCGGGGCATCCCCAAGCTTAGTTTCTTGGGAGTCCTTGAATATTACCTTGGGGTGCCTCGGGCATCCCCAAGCTTAGTCTCTTTCCACTCCTTATTCCTTCATCCATCGCGATCTCACCCAAAACTTGAAAACTTCAATCACACAAAACTTAACAAAACCCTCGTGAGATCCGTTAGTATAATAAAACAAATCACCACTTTAAGTACTGTTGCAAACCCATTCATATTTTGTTTTTGCATTGTAGCTACTGTATTATAACTTCTATATGGCTTAAACCACCGATAAAATCGATAGTTTCATCAAAACTAGCCAAACAACGCATCAAAAACAGAATCTGTCTTAAACAGGACAGTTTGTAGCAATCTGAACATTTACTATACTTCTGTAAATCTAAAAATTCTGAAAAATTAGGACAATTTTTTTTTTGCATATCAGTACTGTGTAAAAATTTCAGAAAGTTTTGACATTCCAGTAAAAAATGTAAATTCACGCACTACAGCCAAAGTTTCCGTTTTTGCATTGCACACACCAAACAAGCAATCTAATCATCCTAAAGGCAAATCTTGGCACATTATTTTTATAATACAAGGGATTTATACAAGGGGATAATTAATTTTATTGAAAAGTTTCTGTAATTGAGATTCACAAAGTTTCCATGGGCATGAACAAAGTTCAAGGAGCTCCCCCACTTCAACGGTGCTCGTCCTTCTTACTTTCACTTCTCTTTTTGAAAAAGTTTTAGGTTCCCCTCTTTATTTTTTTGTTTTTGAACTATATAAAAGCACACAATAGAAAAAAATTACTCTCTAAAACTTCCGGGTTGTCTCCCTGGTAGCGCTTTCTTTAAATCCATTAAGCTAGGCATAAAGTGCTCAAGTAATGGATCCACCCGGATCCCAAGGTATATCAAAGCCAATTTTAATTAACAATGATTTGTAATTTAGTAGTGAGCACGAAGTAACATATATCATGCAACAACGAAGTCTAACTCTCTTCCTATGCATCGGCATGTCATAAAAGAACAATTCATGCACACAAAGTAAAGGCCAATGCATAGTATAAACAGTTTCTTGCAATTCTATTGTGTTGGAAACATAGAGAGATGGAGATGTAGTTCCTCTCTAATAAAAATTGCAAGTAGGAGCAGCAAGCACATGCATATTATATTTATCAAAATCATCATGTGCAATAGTAGAACGCAACCCATCAATATAATCCTTAATAAGCACAAACTTCTCCGATATAGTATAGTTGGGAGAATTCAAAAAGATAATAGGACTATCATGCGTGGGTGCAATAGCAACAATTTCATTCTTAACATAAGGAACTGTAGCAAGTTCATCTCCATAAGCATAATTCATATTGGCATCATGGGCACAAGTATAGCAAGCATCAATTTCATCAAAAAGGGATATTTCAAATGAATCCAAGGGATCATGGCAATCAACATAGCATTCATCCTTCGGTAAGCACGAAGGGAAATTAAACAATGTATGAGTTGAAGAGTTACCCTCATTAGAAGGTGGGCACGGGTAGCTAATCCGCTCTTCCTCCTTTTGTTCTTTGCTCTCCTCGTCATCTTTTTCATCTAATGAGCTCACAGTGTCAGGAATTTCTTCTTCCATAGATTCCTGCAAAATATTAGCCTCTTCTTGGACAGCAGAGACTTTCTCAATAAAAGCATTAATACCGGCATTATATTTATAATTCTCATTGCAATATCGAAGTATAGCAAGATTTTCAGATCTATAAATAGCATCATCATAATTTTCATACTCCTCAAACAAACATTTAATTTCACAAGCACCCATAAAAGCAACGAATTCTTCTATTCGTTCCACATCATAGTAATCATATATACCATTAGCATAAGAAGCCAAGGTTTCATTATCATCAAATTTACATGAAAAGGGAAGGTGTGGAGCCTTCATCCTAGAGCAACAAGTATAATCATATCTCAAGCATAAATTCCGAGCATACCAATGTAACATATGAATTTGATCCCATAACAGTTTCCCTTTTTGAGTCAAGCGATAATCCCTAAAGTATTCATGTTGATCCAACGTGTGTCCCATTATATAATTGAATGGGGTTTTCTCAGGATTATTAAAGTAGTGCATAATATCTTTCACATAACGAGCATCAAGGGTTTTAGGAGGTTCCCCATCTCCATGAGTAGCAAGTACACCTATTTTTTTTGGTATTTCGTGTTCCATATCCATAACTAAAGATAGAGAACAACTTAGAACAGCAAATAAAATCTACTTAGTGATAAAGCAAACAAGCACACACAAGAATATTCACCCCACGCTATTGCTCCCTGGCAACGGCGCCAGAAAAAGGTCTTGATAACCCACAAGTGTAGGGGATCAGTTGTAGCCTCTTTCGATAAGTAGGAGTGTCGAACCCAACGAGGAGCTAAAGGTAGAAAAAATATTCCCTCAAGTTCTATCGACCACCGATACAACTCTACGCACGCTTAACGTTCGCTTTACGTAGAACAAGTATGAAACTAGAAGTACTTTGTAGGTGTTGTAGGATAGGTTTGCAAGATAATAAAGAGCACGTAAATAAAAACTAGGGGCTGTTTAGATAAATAAACAATTACGTTAGTATAGCGAGTGTGGAAAAGTGATGGTAGGAGTTGCGGAATTGTCCCTAAGCAATTGACTACGTTACTAGACTGATAGCATGTTTTATGTGGGAGAGGCCACTGCTAGCATGTCATCCCTTACTTGGAATTCTATGCACTTATGATTGGAACTATTAGCAAGCATCCGCAACTACTAACGTTCATTAAGGTAAAACCCATCCATAGCATTAAGATATATTGGTACCCCTTCAATCCCGTATGCATCAATTTCTATGCTAGGCTGAAGCTGCTATCACCCTTGCCCTCCAATACATAGTCCTATCAACATACAACTAACCCTATGGTGTGATCCACGCGCGCGCTCATATGATGGTCACCAAAGGACAGCAACATAACCACAAGCAAATTAAACCAATCATAGCAATTCATCAATCACCGATAGGACAACAAAAATCTACTCAGACATCATAGGATGAAAACACATCATTAGATAATAATATGAAGCATAAAGCACCATGTTCAAGTAGAGGGTACAGCGGGTTGCGAGAGAGTGGGCCGCTGTAGATAGATGGGGGAAGGTGATGGAGGTGTTGGTGATGATGACAGAGTTGTTGGAGTATATCGCCGTCACACGATGATTGCCCCGGCGGCGTTCCGGCGCCACCGGGAGAGAGGGGGAGAGAGCCCCCCTCCTTCTTCTTCTTCCTTGACCTCCCCCCTAGATGGGAGGAGGGTTTCCCCTCTGGTCCTTGGCCTCCATGGCGGCGGAGGGGCGGGAGCCCCTCCGAGATTGGATCTCTCTCTCTGTTTCCTTCTGTTACTAGCTTTTAGATTCCAGCCTTTCACCGTTTCTTAAATTACTGGAGATCCGTAACTCCAATTGGGCTAAAATTTTAACATGATTTTTATCCGGATATTAGCTTTCTTGCAGCGAAAGAATGGTACCAACCGCCTTACGGGGTGACCACAAGGGTCCAGGGCATGCCCTACCCCCTGGGGCGTGCCCCTATGGCTTGTGGGTCCCTCGGGCATCGTCTCGCGTTGATTCTTTTTCCCAAAAATCACATATATTCCAAAAAAATCTCCGTAAGTTTTTATCACGTTTGGACTTCGTTTGGTATGGATATTCTGTGAAACAAAAAACATGCAACAAACAGGAACTGGCACTGGGCACTGGATCATTATGTTAGTCCCAAAAATAGTATAAAAACTTGCCAAAAGTA
Source organism: Elymus sibiricus (assembly GCA_039707655.1). Taxonomy (NCBI): domain Eukaryota; kingdom Viridiplantae; phylum Streptophyta; class Magnoliopsida; order Poales; family Poaceae; genus Elymus; species Elymus sibiricus. The sequence continues at coordinate 90,368,249 of CM077663.1, forward strand.
TATGAAAGTTGTAGAATATTGGCATGAAACAATTAAAAATTATAGATACGAGGGAGACGTATCATCCTTCAGCTGGCAGTTTCTCGCGGCTGGCCGGTTGATACGTCTCCAACGTATCTATAATTTTTGATTGTTCCATGCTATTATATTATCTGTTTTGGATGTTTTATATGCATTAATATGCTATTTTATATTATTTTTGGGACTAACCTATTAACCTAGTGCCCAATGCAAGTTTCTGTTTTTTTCCTTGTTTTTGAGTATTGCAGAAAAGGAATATCAAACGGAGTCCAAACGGAATGAAATTCTACGCTGATTTTTCTTGGACCAGAAGGAACCCAGGAGGCTTGGAGAAGAGGCCAGAAGACCTACGGGTGGGCCACAAGCCACCAGGAAGCGCCCCTGGGGGGGCCTGCCCACTGGCTTGTGGGCCCCCCGTAGCTCCTCCAACCCTAACTCTTCGCCTATAAATTCAGAAATATTCCTCCAATACCAGAGGGAGCCATGAAAATACTTTTCCGCTGCCGCAAGCCTCTGTTCCCGTGAGATCCCATCTTGGGGCCTTTTCCGGCGATCTGTCGGAGGGGGATTCGATCACGGAGGGCCTCTACATCAACACCATTGCCCTTCCGATGATGCGTGAGTTGTTTACCTCAGACCTTCGGGTCCATAGCTAGTAGCTAGATGGCTTCTTCTCTCTCTATGTTCTTCAATACCATGTTCTCCATAATCTTCATGGAGATCTATCCGATGTAATACTCTTTTGCGGTGTGTTTGTCGAGATCCGATGAATTGTGGGTTTATGATCAGATTATCTATGAATATTATTTGAATCTTCTCTGAATTCTTATATGCATGATTTCATATCTTTGTAAGTCTCTTCGAGTTATTGGTTTGGTTTGGCCAACTAGATTGGTAATTCTTGCAATGGGAGAAGTGCTTAGTTTTGGGTTCAATCTTGTGGTGTCCTCACCCAGTGAGAAAGTAGGGGTAGCGAGGCACGTATTTGTATTGTTGCCATCAAGGATAAAAAGATGGGGTTTTCATCATATTGCTAGAGTTTATCCCTCTACATCATGTCATCTTACTTAATGCGTTACTCTATTCTTCATGAACTTAATACTCTACATGCAGGCAGGAGTCGGTCGATGTGTGGAGTAATAGTAGTAGATGCAGAATCGTTTCGGTCTACTTGATACGGACGTGATGCCTATATGCATAATCATTGCCTTGGATATCGTCATAACTATGCGCTTTTCTATCAATTGCTCGACAGTAATTTGTTCACCCACCGTATTATTTTCCTTCAAAAGAGAAGCCTCTAGTGAAACCTATGGCCCCCGGGTTTATTTTCCATATTATATTTTCATATCTATAAACCAAAAATACCAAAAATACTTCGCTGCAATTTTTTTTTACTTTTATTTAGTTTTACTTTTAGTAAACTTTATATCTACCTCTATCAGATCTCATCCTTGCAAGTGACCTTGAAGGGATTGACAACCCCTTTATAGCGTTGGGTGCAAGTGTTTGATTGTTTGTGCAGGTGCATAGATTGGGGCGTTGCTTGTACCTCCTACTGGATTGATACCTTGGTTCTCAAAACTGAGGGAAATACTTATCTACTTTGCTGCATCACCCTTTCCTCTTCAAGGGAAAACCAACGCAAGCTCATGAAGTAGCAAGAAGGATACCAAGTTGTGTGACTTCTCCAATACTAATAATAATGACTTTATTAGTACTCCAATTGCTCCCGCCAATAGTGCGGAATCTTATGAAATTAATGCCGCTCTGGTTAATCTTGTTATGAAAGAACAGTTTTCCGGCCTTCCTAGTGAAGATGCCGCATCCCATCTAAATACTTTCGTTGAGTTGTGTGATATGCAAAAGAAGAAAGATGTGGATAATGATATTGTTAAATTGAAGCTATTTCCATTCTCACTACGAGATCGTGCTAAAACTCGGTGTCGGGGGGATTACCCCCGGGTAGGCTCAAGGAGACGACTCAACATTTCAAAACATCGGGGGGGGGGGGGCACCCCCGGTATGACTAGCCCCGAACCTAGGTAAACCACCGCGTGCTATCCGCATACCCGTCCCGGATCTCCACTGCAGCCTTGCTCTCACCTCTCAAGCCATCCCATGGCATCTGCCGTCTCGGGGTACCCCCGGTGAGAAAACGACGACAGTTGGCGCGCCCCCGCTGGAAGCAAGCTGCGTCGTCCCCGACCCGCAATCGACCGTCATCAACAACTTCTGCAACAATAACTCCAACGGCAAAAACCCTCCGCCCGACTCTCCAAGTCGCCCAGAGGCTCGGAGGCTACTGTTGGCGGGATTACCCCCGGGTAGGCTCAAGAAAACGACGACAGTCCTAATATAATGGGCATCCAAGAGGGATATAATAAAAACTTTCATATAAAGTGCATTGAATACTATGAGAAGTTTGATTCCTTGCATATAGTTTTGAGATATAAAGAGGGTGATATTAGAGTCATGCTAGTGAGTAATTGTGGATTGGTGGAAATACTTGTGTTAAAAGTTTGTGATTCCCGTAGCATGCACGTATGGTGAACCGTTATGTAACGAAGTCGGAGCATAATTTCTTTATTGATTGTCATCCTTTGTGTGAGGGTCGGGAGCGCGCGATGGTTAACTCCTACCAACCTCTCCCTAGGAGCATGCGTCTAATACTTTGCTTCGATAACTAATAGACTTTTGCAATAAGTATGTGAGTTCTTTATGACTAATGTGAGTCCATGGATTACACGCACTCTCAGCCTTCCACCTTTGCTAGCCTCTCTAGTACTGCGCAACTTTTGCTGGTGCATTAAACCCACCATATACCCTTCCTCAGAACAGCCACCATACCTACCTATTATGGCATTTCCATAGCCATTCCGAGATATATTATCATGTAACTTCCACCGTTCCGTTTGTCATGACACGCACCATCATTGTCATATTGCTTTGCATGATCGTAAGACAGCTAGCGTGATGTTCATTAATGTCATTTGCTATGCTAGATTGTTGCATATCCCGGTACACCACCGGAGGCATTCATATAGAGTCATGTTTTGTTCTAAGTATCGAGTTGTAATTCTTGAGTTGTAAGTAAATAAAAGTGTGATGATCATCATTATTAGAGCATTGTCCCATGTGAGGATAGGACGGAAGCTATGATTCCCTCACAAGTTGGGATGAGACTCCGGACTTTAAAAATAATAAAAGAGGCCAATGAAGCCCAAATAAAAAAAAAAGAGGCCAAAGATGCCCACCAAAAAAATGAGAGAAAAGAGAGAAGGGACAATGCTACTATCTTTTTTTCCACACTTGTGCTTCAAAGTAGCACCATGATCTTCATGATAGAGAGTCTCCTATTTTGTCACTTTCATATACTAGGGGGAATTTTTCATTATATAACTTGGCTTGTATATTCCAATGATGGGCTTCCTCAAATTGCCCTAGGTCTTCGTGAGCAAGCGAGTTGGATGCACACCCACTTAGTTTCTTTTTGAGCTTTCATACACTTATAGCTCTAGTGCATCCGTTGCATGGCAATCCCTACTCACTCACATTGATATCTATTGATGGGCATCTACATAGCCCGTTGATACGCCTAGTTGATGTGAGACTATCTTCTCCTTTTCCTCACAACCTCCACCATATTCTATTCCACCTATAGTGCTATATCCATGGCTCACGCTCATGTATTGCGTGAAAGTTGAAAAAGTTTGAGAATATAAAAAGTGTGAAACAATTGCTTGACTTGTCATCGGGGTTGTGCATGATTTAAATACTTTGTGTGATGAAGATGGAGCATAGCTAGACTATATGATTTTGTAGGGATAACTTTCTTTGGCCATGTTATTTTGAAAAGACACGATTGCTTTGTTAGTATGCTTGAAGTATTATTGTTTTTATGTCAACATTAAACTTTTGTTTCGAATCTTATGGATCTGAACATTCATGCCACAATAAAAAATATTACATGGATAAATATGTTAGGTAGCATTCCACATCAAAAATTCTGTTTTTATCATTTACCTACTCGAGAACGAGCAGGAATTAAGCTTGGGGATGCTGATACGTCTCCAACGTATCTATAATTTTTGATTGTTCCATGCTATTATATTATCTGTTTTGGATGTTTTATATGAATTAATATGCTATTTTAAATTATTTTTGGGACTAACCTATTAACCTAGTGCCCAGTGCCAGTTTCTGTTTTTTCCTTGTTTTTGAGTATTGCAGAAAAGGAATATCAAACGGAGTCCAAACGGAATAAAATTCTACGCTGATTTTTCTTGGACCAGAAGGAACCCAGGAGGCTTGGAGAAGAGGCCAGAAGACCTACGGGTGGGCCTGTGACGCCCGGGTAATCAAGCTACAGCGAACCTCTGCTAATGACGCCACGTCACCACGATTACTGTTGTTAAACTCGCGTTGATCCAAACCCAGGTCAAATTCAAATTTAAATCAAAGTCAAAATTTAAAGTTTTCAAAAGTCAGAACTAAAATGTTCATCATGTGGCAAATAATCTCTGGATAAATGTCATGCAAAGATCCCATTTAATTAAAGTTTTTAAAATGCTTGAACAATTGAAAACAGTAACAAAACAATTGTAGTAATACTTTTCGTAATTACTAAAATGTTAAACCATTTTATATCGTCACGAAACTTTATGTGGCAGTGCTTCTAATATGGTTAATAATTCAGGTGCGGTCGTTGTATTTTTGAGACCTCAAAATAATTGTCCAATAATTAAATGGTAAAGATAAAAGTTAGAAGAAAAGTTAAAACTAAAACTAAATTAAAAGAAAAAAAAAGAAAACCCCTGGCCCTCCTGGCCAAATGGGCCTCGGCCCACCTGGCTGGCCTACAAAGGCTCCAACCCCCAGCCTAACCCTAGCCATCTACCACCCCAGCCCAAACCCCGCGAAATATCCCCCCACCCCCGATCTGGATCGGGAGCAGGGAGGCTCCCGCGCCAGCCCCGACCCGCCGCCACCCGGTGTCGCCCCGGTCCCGCCGCCGACCGCCGGCCCCTTCCCCCCCTCCCCCCGCGGCGCGTCGGCCAGCCCCGCCCGCGCCCGGATCCGGCCGCCCGACCGCGCCGGCTGGCCACCCGCGCCCGCACCCACCCGTCGCCCGGTCGTTCCCCCCCGTCCGTCCGTCGACGCCCGCCGGACGCGGCCCCGCGCCGTCACTCCCCTGCGGCCACCGCCCCGCCGCCTCCTTCGCTCCGCCCCGCCGCCAGACCCACCGCCGGTAGCCGCCTCACCGACCGCCGGACGTCGCCCCCCGGTGAGCCCCCCCCCCCCCCCCCGCCGGCGGCGGCCGCCGCCGCGCCGTCCGGCTGCGTGCGTGTGTGCGTGCGTGTGTGCGTGCGCGTGCTGTGTGCGCGTCTGTGCGTACGTCCGGCCGGACGCGTCCGGTGCCCGAATGGGTTCGCCCGGACATTGTCCGGCCCTATCTATGACAGACGGGCCCCGCCCCAAAAATTAACAAAAATAAAATAAATATAAAATAAATAAATAAATATTAATATAAATAATTAATTAATTAGATTAATTAATTAGATTAATTAATTAGGTAATTAATTAACTAATTAGGTAGTTAAGATTAAACAGATTATTAATTAATCTGTTAATTAGTTTATTAAATAGTAATTACTGTTTTGGATAATTCCAATTAATTAAATCGGTTAATTCGAAATTATTAATTAAAAGAAAATTCAGAAAATGTTTAAAACTTAGAAAAATCATATCTTTTAAACCGTAACTCGGATGAAAATAATTTATACATGAAAGTTGATCAGAAAAATACCACGAATCCAAATATGCCATCCATTCATCTGTCAAATGCCTCTAGCTATCTGAACATGCAACTTTTTGCCTGTTTCGGATAGGTGAATAGTGCATGACTTAAATAAAATAATTCCAAATAAATTCCTAAATTAGCTAGAGCACTTAGATAGGCAGTACATCACCCTAGCACTGCATTTAGGCATGTCATGCACCCCTGTGGCATCACTGTCGTGTAATTATTATTTCATTCCCCCTCCGGTCATCTGTCTGACATTTGTCCGGAACCGGGAAAACCTTCCCGGATGGGTTCCCCCTTCATCGGTATCGAGTAACACGGCGTTAGGTCACACCCGGCACAACTTATTGTCATGTCATACTTTGTGTAGCATTGTTTGCTTTATATTTATTGTTTCTTCCCCCTCTTCTATCTCGGTAGAGCCCGATGCCGACGTAGTCCCTGAGGCTGACGTTGCTGCCAAGTACGACTACGCGACTGACGATCAGCCTTTGCCGCAGAGCAGCAAGGCAAGCAAAACCCCCTTGAGCATTCCGATATCACCCATCTCTCTCCCTCTTATGCTTGCATTAGATTTTGCTACTGTATTAGATAGCTCCTATTCTGATGCATAGCCTGATTTTGATGAACTGTTACTATCACTGTAATCGTACCAACTGCTTAGTATAGGTGGATCAGTGAATCCCCAGTGACCCCTGAGTCCCAGTTGCCCCTGCTTGTTCATCGACGACTCGACGACTCGAAGACCCGAAGACTCGGTCAACCGACCGACGAGCCAGACCCCTCACATCACCGCACACCCCTTAAGTATGGCACTGCAGAGCTACTATCGAGTGCCGAGGGTGATACCTCACTTAGCACTCCCGATGTTAATTCTGTAGCGTAGCTAATCGATCGTGGGTATCGAGGGTGATTCCTCCTTCCCATTTATCGATAGCGACTCTTGTCATACACATACCTCGAGTGGGATCCATCGAGGGTGATTCCTCGGACCTCCACTTGGTGTATAAACACACAGTTACTTCTACTTGGCTTGGTTTACATGGGAAAGACGGGACTGGAGGGACAGGCGGTACCACCCTGGTTGAGGTGGACCTGAGTTCCCGACAGTTCTGAGACGGGTCGGCCCCAAGGGTACCCGTGTGAGAAAGACTTGGTGGGATGCGCCGCAAGGCATCCGGAGACTTGGTGGGGTGTGCCGGAAGGCACTCGAGTGTTCTTGGCGGGGCGACGGGCTGCAATATGTCCGAGCTTGCCCCGCACCTTAAATTGCTAATGGGTTGGGTGCTGGATCTGAGTTAGGTCATTGGCCTTAATACGCACTAACCTTCGCGTGGGGTAGTTATGGGCACACAGCGTCGTTGTATCAGCCGAAGCTCTTCGGACGTCAGCAATGGAGCGGCGCGCGACGGATTGGACTGGACGGTGCAGCTCTTGGACTGGAGTGTACTAGGTCTGTTTCCGGCCGCCCACGCACCGTGCAGGTGTGCAAAGGGTGATTGGGCACATGACCCCTGAGCACATAGGATTTAGACCGGCGGGCTGGCCTCTTCGATGAGTCTAGGTGGGGCGACGACGTGCTGATATCCCGAGGCCGGGCATGACCCAGGAAAGTGTGTCTGGCCGGAGGTGACTCAGGCGCGTTGGGGAATATGTGGTGCACCCCTGCAGGGATGAAATATCTATTCGAATAGCCGTGTCCACGGTAACAGGACGACTTGGAAAGGTGCCTTGACCTTATACAACTTTAATCATAATTTAATTTAAAATGAATTGTGGCTCCGGGATTGCTTCCTCGCAGGGGAGTCGAGGAAGGATCTCCGGGCGTGTTACTTAATTAAAATTGCTACAAAAATATGACTATGTATATGAGATGCAGGTCTACTCTCTTCTCATGCTGCAAGATGCTGAAGATGCTAGTCTTCGATAGGACTAGGTCTTCTCCCTATTCTTGCTCTCTGCAGTCAGTCCAGAGATACCCCTTTTATTGAGAATAATGCATATCTAGCTTAGTTCTGATGTAAGTCTTGCGAGTACTTTGGATGAGTACTCACAGCTGCTTTGCTCCCCTTTTCCCCTTCGATACGTTGCTGCGTTCAGTCGATGGAGCCCAAGAGATGGAGTTCGTTGGAGACGCCTGCTACACCGCCGCTGGAGCCTGCTACTACGTGGAGACTGCCGACGCTCAGGAGTAGTTAGGAGGTTCCCAGGCAGGAGGCCTCGCCTCTTTCGATCCGCTACCTTATGTTTGTGCTAGCCTTCTTAAGGCAAAACTTGTCAAACTAATGTCTGTACTCAGATATTGTTTTCGCTGACGCATGCTCATCAGAGCTTTATATTCGAGCCCTCGAGGCCCCTGGCTTGTAATATTTAGCTGTATGACTCTTTTTTTGTGTCTTTTGTCATGTTGAGGTACTAATCAGTGAGTCCCTAATCTTGGCTGTACGCCTTGCGTGATTGATTAGCGTACGGACGAGAATGGGGGCGTCACAAGTTGGTATCAGAGCCGACTGCCTGTAGGTAGCCCCCTTTCCAACTCCTTGGCCGAAGTTGAGTCTAGACAAAGAAAATTGTTTTACTAACTTGGCTGTGTGGCTTACGGGCCCACATCGCCAATCGGGTGGTATTAGGATCTTTTATTCCTCGTCTATACTCTGGGTTCTGATCTCTCTTCTCTTTTGGGTTAAAGATTTTACTAACTCAGACTCTAGGTTCTCGTAGCTATTTCTCCCGGAGAGCCCTCATACCAGAAGATCACCTGCTTCGTCAGAAGATTCTGAAGATACCTTTTTGATGTTTTCCGAGAATTTGTGCTCATCGGCTTTGCGATTCCCTACCCCCGCTAAGTCTCTATGGATGACTGATTGCACTTGTCACTCATACAGTATGTTCTCATGGCTCTTCTTATTACAAGATGCCCTGAATACTCTCCGTTGTCCCGAGAATCCTTTGAGTGTACGGTCTTGTAGTTTTATTCCGCATGAAAACCCTTGCGGTTAATTCCTCACATTTCTCGAGGATCCGCTCTTCTCAGTTGTTCATATGTCTCACAAAATTCTTCGGAATGCTTTTCGATCTTCCGAAAATCTTCTGCAGCCTATTGCTCTTGAAATTCTTGACTGCTTGCATTCTGGTTAATTCCATATGTCTAGTAGTCTTCGTTGGCACCCCTTGACTTTGCCATTTTAAGCCTATGGATTCAATGTGTGCGGATGCACGCAGTCATCAGCTTATCCTTTTAAATTATCTTTCCGACTCAGACGTCCTTCCGGACATGAGTTGGTTCTCGGCAATTCAAACCTGTGTTGATTGTCCAACTAAGTCTTTTTAACTTATCCATCCTTGATCAGAGCATCTGCTTCTGATCCTTCGTTTTGGGTATCATAATTCCTTTGTATTTTAAGCATCAGACTATTCAGGTGTTTCTTGAATCCGATGCCTCTGCATTCCTTATTCCTCTGATTTAGTACCGATACTCACATCAGGTCCTTGTGGACCGCCAGAACCATTGATGGGTTATTAACTGTTAGCATCCTTCACATTCAAAATTCTTGTGCTGGTTTTCCCCTGATACATGATGCTATCAGAAAATATTGTCTTCTTCCTCTGATAAGTTGTACCCTATGCTTTTGTCAGCCATGCTCTGTTGTCAAGCATGTTTTAATTACTCTTGTAGCTTGTGGTATATGTTCCTAAGATGCCCCGATGGGTTGAACATGTGCTTTCCCCTAATCCGTGAGAACCCAAAGGTCTTCACAAGTCATATCCTTCTGGTGTTCTACTAGATAAAATTCCAACACTACAGCTTTATTAGAGCGAGAGGTGAATGAAATGTTATGCATTGGAGAAGTGGGAGTCGACCTTGAACTTTGTGTTCATGCCCATGGAAACGATGTAGACCGTCTCGGAAGCTTCTTGCAAAATAATTATCCAGCTGTATGATTCTTTCAGTATCGCTGAATTGATCCCTGGTAGTTATGGTTCCGACCATGCTGTCCTTATTCAAAATGTTTGAAAGAAATTCATTCCCGTGCCTCGTCAAATTTTTGACAAGACTAAAATATCTGCTGTCGTCGGTCAACGACCCAGCTCTACTTCTATCATGTTCTGCCTTCGAGTTTTACCCTCTGGTATCTCGAGGATATCATGCCTTTGCATGGCATCTTACTAACTTTGTTGAAGTAATACCTTTCCTTGTCGTAATCACTCTACGGGTTCTGGGTTGCTGTCAACCGAGGACACCGTTTAGTAAATCAAGTCCGCTCTAAAAATTCAATACCCCTAGTAATTGTTACTGGGAAATTTTAAATTCAATCATGTCATTCCTAGACTATCGGTTGCATCCTTTGTCTAGCTATCTTTGACGATGCCACCTCGTCCTTCTCTGGTGCACCAATTCTTCAGAGTATGAGCACGACTTACGTCGAGTTTTCAACATCATGTTCCTTGTCTTGAAAGGCAACCTTGGTTCCGAGCTTGCATCTTGTCTATTGTTCCTATAACTTTCCACTTCGTCATTCCCTACTTGACGCCGTCGCTGTTCGATTGCATTCTCTTGAAAGCTCTCGACAAATGGTGTCGTGATCATCTATCACATTTTGACTTCTCCTGAGACGTCAGCTGATTCATGATGATAAATACCCTCCTTGCCCTCGATGATTTTGATATCATCGACAACATCCTTGACTTCCTTTCATCGCGAACTTGTCCACGTTATGAATGCAACTTGCTCTCCAGCTTGCATTGTGTTCTGCCTTGAAGTATTACTGTCTTTTATGCTGAGGATGTTGTGAGGATTGCTCCACCTCTCAGAAATTCTTGGCATAGTGATACTTCTCACCATCACCATTCTCTCTTGGTCCCCGTGTTGATTCTAACCGGGATACCATCAAACAAGCGATGCTACTTGGATTCTGCAATTCTATCAACCCTATTGCCTTGAAGTTAACGATCGACAGTTTGTTCTTTGACTATTGGTTATTGAGTCGCCACTCTAACGTTGATCTTGCTGTCTAAGGTCATATTTCAGACGCACTTTTCAACCAATGATTAATGACGTATGTTTCCTCGATCATACAACATTATATCATTTGAGCTGACAAATGTCAGCTCCTTGTTCACATAATTGTGGAAATCCATCCGTTTGGAATTCTCGATGAATTGTCGCTGAGTCCATCAGCCACCTTCTCATCCTCTCCATGGTTTAATGATGAACTATATATTCATGGGTTACCTCGATGAATTCGTTGGGTTTTATCTAGACGATATCCTAGTTTACTCCATGAATAAAGAAGAGCATGTTGAACATCTTCGTCTTATACTGGAGACGGCATACAGATACATCCCGTAGGTCCCTGCTGGATTTGGTACTGCAGCCGACGCTGAGATCTTGACCTCTTTCGCGCGTAACAGTGTCCCATCTTGCAGAGACCTCCATCCATGGCCACGTGCCATATGTTCTGGTCGATCGGTGATCAATCCCAGGCCTATCGTCCACAATGACCTCTCATCTGTTCTTATCCAAAGTGGAGAGGCGCCACGGTTAAACACCGTCAGGTCAGTCTGTCCATACATGCGCCGGTACGGTACGTGTCACGCGTGTCCCTCCACGCGAGAAGCCAGCCACGCATGGACCCTCTGTGCCCTGCATGCAACAATGGCGCGCATAGTGAAACTCTTCACCTAACTCGTGGGTCGGTGGATGGATAGAGTTTACCGTCTCGTCCTCACGCAGATAAGGATCAGGTACCTCCACACCCCACCTCCCCGCAATAACAAGTAACCGCGTCCACATCCACATCTCCGTGGATCTCGCATCCCTGTTGTTGTAGAACCAAGCATCTGAAGTACCTGTAAACTCAGCCAGATCTGAATCTCAGTCAGATATGATGGTTGGAACATTATCAGGAAATATAACGTTGGTCTCCGTTACTCGATGAAGTGATGTTATGGCTAGCACACCTGTCCGGAGCAACTAATGTTATAGTATCTTGCTCAGCAAGGTTTGCCATTCTTTATGGGGAGATTGAATGACTTATTTTATAAGTTGTTCCCACTGGCTCCCTGGGTAACCAAAGTCTAACCCTTGCCTGGTGACCATGTCTTTGTTGTCTCGAAGCATGTCTGTGGTACATTGATCCTCAAACAAGAACATTGGCGGCATAATGCTATATGTTGCTTGATCAGTTATCCAAACATCGTTGTATGGATAAACATCATAAATTCCTTGCCCCTTGACTAGATGGTTACATACTTGTAGCCCTGTCATGATTAATCCGCTCTGCTTGCTCTTGGAAAGGATATACACCTAATGCTCGTGTATACACATTTTCCTTTCCATTGGTCTGTTTAATGTGATAATCACATTTTCCTTTCCATTGGCCTGTTTAACCTTTCTTGAGATTATATGATCCAAGCAGTAGTAATTCCCTGCTTAGGTAAACCCCTCGGTGAACAAGTCTGTCAGTAAGATCCTGTTACTATTGTTGTTAACATTCCGGTAACCGCCGGTGGACGAGACCTGTGCCTATTGGTCCGCCTCGTTTCAACGAGCAGGAAGATGGTTCTCTTCGTCCCCCGCCCTTGGTATCGATGTTGTTGGCGACATAGTTGACAGACTATCATCTGACATGTCTTGCTAGCATGACCGTGCAAGATGTCACCGCTCTTCTACTCTTTGCCACATGTTCGGCCACTAACTCATAGTTCCACAGGATCGAAACCTGACTCTCCTGTATCACTTTGATTCCAAAGTATCCTTTGCACTTGGCTTCGTACGTAATTTCCGAGCCACCGACCAAGGGATGATCTATTCTAATATCAGACGCAATATTTTATTCGTTGCTCTGAACCCTTCCATCTTTGATTAGGCATCGAATGATTGCCTACCCGTTTGGAACCTTTGAACCACCGCATTTTGCTCTCAATAAATTCCTTGAGAAATCACTCGAGGGATAACTCATGTATTTTCCTTGAGTTCACCGTCAGACGCCCAACTTTATGGAGTTGCGTTCTTTCAGAGTTTTCCCTCCAATCTCATTCGTAGGACGATGAAGATCCCGAAGAAAAGATGACGACTTGATCAAGATGACTTGAAGCAGAGTAATGAAGACATCAACAGGAGGAATCAACCTCTTCGATGAAGGGCAACCAAGACCGAGAAGACCCGTTAGAATTTCGCGACCAGGACTTCCCGCCCCCTTACTCCACCGCTTAAATCTCGGGACGAGATTTCTTGTAGTGGAGGAGAATTGTGACGCCCGGGTAATCAAGCTACAGCGAACCTCTGCTAATGACGCCACGTCACCACGATTACTGTTGTTAAACTCGCGTTGATCCAAACCCAGGTCAAATTCAAATTTAAATCAAAGTCAAAATTTAAAGTTTTCAAATGTCAGAACTAAAATGTTCATCATGTGGCAAATAATCTCTGGATAAATGTCATGCAAAGATCCCATTTAATTAAAGTTTTTAAAATGCTTGAACAATTGAAAACAGTAACAAAACAATTGTAGTAATACTTTTCGTAATTACTAAAATGTTAAACCATTTTATATCGTCACGAAACTTTATGTGGCAGTGCTTCTAATATGGTTAATAATTCAGGTGCGGTCGTTGTATTTTTGAGACCTCAAAATAATTGTCCAATAATTAAATGGTAAAATTGAAAGTTAGAAGAAAAGTTAAAACTAAAACTAAATTAAAAGAAAAAAAAAGAAAACCCCAGGCCCTCCTGGCCAAATGGGCCTCGGCCCACCTGGCTGGCCTACAAAGGCTCCAACCCCCAGCCTAACCCTAGCCATCTACCACCCCAGCCCGCGCCCGGATCCGGCCGCCCGACCGCGCCGGCTGGCCACCCGCGCCCGCACCCACCCGTCGCCCGATCGTTCCCCCCCCCGTCCGTCCGTCGACGCCCGCCGGACGCGGCCCCGCGCCGTCACTCCCCTGCGGCCACCGCCCCGCCGCCTCCTTCGCTCCGCCCCGCCGCCAGACCCACCGCCGGTCGCCGCCTCCCCGACCGCTGGACGTCGCCCCCCGGTGAGCCCCCCCCCCTCCGCCGGCGGCAGCCGGCTGCGTGCGTGTGTGCGTCCGTGTGTGCGTGCGCGTGCTGTGTGCGCGTGTGTGCGTACGTCCGGCCGGACGCGTCCGGCACCCGAATGGGTTCGCCCGGACATTGTCCGGCCCTATCTATGACAGACGGGCCCCGCCCCAAAAATTAACAAAAATAAAATAAATATAAAATAAATAAATAAATATTAATATAAATAATTAATTAATTAGATTAATTAATTAGGTAATTAATTAACTAATTAGGTAGTTAAGATTAAACAGATTATTAATTAATCTGTTAATTAGTTTATTAAATAGTAATTACTGTTTTGGATAATTCCAATTAATTAAATCGGTTAATTCGAAATTATTAATTAAAAGAAAATTCAGAAAATGTTTAAAACTTAGAAAAATCATATCTTTTAAACCGTAACTCGGATGAAAATAATTTATACATGAAAGTTGATCAGAAAAATACCACGAATCCAAATATGCCATCCATTCATCTGTCACATGCCTCTAGCTATCTGAACATGCAACTTTTTGCCTGTTTCGGATAGGTGAATAGTGCATGACTTAAATAAAATAATTCCAAATAAATTCCTAAATTAGCTAGAGCACTTAGATAGGCAGTACATCACTCTAGCACTGCATTTAGGCATGTCATGCACCCCTGTGGCATCACTGTCGTGTAATTATTATTTCATTCCCCCTCCGATCATCTGTCTGACATTTGTCCGGAACCGGGAAAACATCGCCGGATGGGTTCCCCCTTCATCGGTATCGAGTAACACGGCGTTAGGTCACACCCGGCACAACTTATTGTCATGTCATACTTTGTGTAGCATTGTTTGCTTTATATTTATTGTTTCTTCCCCCTCTTCTATCTCGGTAGAGCCCGATGCCGACGTAGTCCCTGAGGCTGACGTTGCTGCCAAGTACGACTACGCGACTGACGATCAGCCTTTGCCGCAGAGCAGCAAGGCAAGGAAAACCCCCTTGAGCATGCCGATATCACCCATCTCTCTCCCTCTTATGCTTGCATTAGATTTTGCTACTGTATTAGATAGCTCCTATTCTGATGCATAGCCTGATTTTGATGAACTGTTACTATCACTGTAATCGTACCAACTGCTTAGTATAGGTGGATCAGTGAATCCCCAGTGACCCCTGAGTCCCAGTTGCCCCTGCTTGTTCATCGACGACTCGACGACTCGAAGACCCGAAGACTCGGTCAACCGACCGACAAGCCAGACCCCTCACATCACCACACACCCCTTAAGTATGGCACTGCAGAGCTACTATCGAGTGCCGAGGGTGATACCTCACTTAGCACTCCCGATGTTAATTCTGTAGCGTAGCTAATCGATCGTGGGTATCGAGGGTGATTCCTCATTCCCATTTATCGATAGCGACTCTTGTCATACACATACCTCGAGTGGGATCCATCGAGGGTGATTCCTCGGACCTCCACTTGGTGTATAAACACACAGTTACTTCTACTTGGCTTGGTTTACATGGGAAAGACGGGACTGGAGGGGCAGGCGGTACCACCCTGGTTGAGGTGGACCTGAGTTCCCGACAGTTCTGAGACGGGGCGGCCCCAAGGGTACCCGTGTGAGAAAGACTTGGTGGGATGCGCCGCAAGGCATCCGGAGACTTGGTGGGGTGCGCTGGAAGGCACTCGAGTGTTCTTGGCGGGGCGACGGGCTGCAATATGTCCGAGCTTGCCCCGCACCTTAAATTGCTAATGGGTTGGGTGCTGGATCTGAGTTAGGTCATTGGCCTTAATACGCACTAACCTTCGCGTGGGGTAGTTATGGGCACTCAGCGTCGTTGTATCAGCCGAAGCTCTTCGGACGTCTGCAATGGAGCGGCGCAGGACGGATTGGACTGGACGGTGCAGCTCTTGGACTGGAGTGTACTAGGTCTGTTTCCGGCCGCCCACGCACCGTGAAGGTGTGCAAAGGGTGATTGGGCACATGACCCCTGAGCACATAGGATTTAGACCGGCGGGCTGGCCTCTTCGATGAGTCTAGGTGGGGCGACGACGTGCTGATATCCCGAGGCCGGGCATGACCCAGGAAAGTGTGTCTGGCCGGAGGTGACTCAGGCACGTTGGGGAATATGTGGTGCACCCCTGCAGGGATGAAATATCTATTCGACTAGTCATGTCCACGGTAACAGGACGACTTGGAAAGGTGCCTTGACCTTATACAACTTTAATCATAATTTAATTTAAAATGAATTGTGGCTCCGGGATTGCTTCCTCGCAGGGGAGTCGAGGAAGGATCTCCGGGCGTGTTACTTAATTAAAATTGCTACAAAAATATGACTATGTATATGAGATGCAGGTCTACTCTCTTCTCATGCTGCAAGATGCTGAAGATGCTAGTCTTCGATAGGACTAGGTCTTCTCCCTATTCTTGCTCTCTGCAGTCAGTCCAGAGATACCCCTTTTATTGAGAATAATGCATATCTAGCTTAGTTCTGATGTAAGTCTTGCGAGTACTTTGGATGAGTACTCACAGCTGCTTTGCTCCCCTTTTCCCCTTCGATACGTTGCTGCGTTCAGTCGATGGAGCCCAGGAGATGGAGTTCGCTGGAGACGCCTGCTACACCGCCGCTGGAGCCTGTTACTACGTGGAGACTGCCGACGCTCAGGAGTAGTTAGGAGGTTCCCAGGCAGGAGGCCTCGCCTCTTTCGATCCGCTACCTTATGTTTGTGCTAGCCTTCTTAAGGAAAAACTTGTCTAACTAATGTCTGTACTTAGATATTGTTGCTTTCGCTGACTCGTGCTCGTCAGAGCTTTATATTCGAGCCCTCGAGGCCCCTGGCTTGTAATATTTAGCTGTATGACTCTTTTTTTGTGTCTTTTGTCGTGTTGTGGTACTAATCAGTGAGTCCCTAATCTTGGCCGTATGCCTTGCATGATTGATTAGCGTACGGACGAGAATGGGGGCGTCACAGGGCCACAAGCCACCAGGGCGCGCCACTGGTGGGGGGAGGGGGCGCCCCCTGGCTTGTGGGCCCCCCGTAGCTCCTCCAACCCTAACTCTTCGCCTATAAATTCAGAAATATTCCCCCAATACCAGAGGGAGCCACGAAAATACTTTTCCGCCGCCGCAACCCTCTGTTCCCGTGAGATCCCATCTTGGGTCCTTTTCCGGCGATCTATCGGAGGGGGATTCGATCATGGAGGGCCTCTACATCAACACCATTGCCCTTCCGATGATGCGTGAGTAGTTTACCTCAGACCTTCGGGTCCATAGCTTGTAGCTAGATGGCTTCTTCTCACTCTATGTTCTTCAATACCATGTTCTCCATGATCTTCATGGAGATCTATCCGATGTAATACTCTTTTGCGGGGTGTTTGTCGAGATCCGATGAATTGTGGGTTTATGATCAGTTTATCTATGAATATTATTTGAATCTTCTCTGAATTCTTATATGCATGATTTCATATCTTTGCAAGTCTCTTCGAGTTATTGGTTTGGTTTGGCCAACTAGATTGGTAATTCTTGCAATGGGAGAAGTGCTTAGTTTTGGGTTCAATTTTGCGATGTCCTCACCCAGTGACAAAGTAGGGGTAGCGAGACACGTATTTGTATTGTTGCCATCGAGGATAAAAAGATGGGGTTTTCATCATATTGCTTGAGTTTATCCCTCTACATCGTGTCATCTTACCTAATGCGTTACTCTGTTCTTCATGAACTTAATACTCTAGATGCAGGCAGGAGTCGGTCGATGTGTGGAGTAATAGTAGTAGATGCAGAATCGTTTCGGTCTACTTGATACGGACATGATGCCTATATGCATAATCATTGCCATGGATATCGTCATAACTATGCGCTTTTCTATCAATTGCTCGACAGTAATTTGTTCACCCACCGTATTATTTTCCTTCAAGAGAGAAGCCTCTAGTGAAACCTATGGCCCCCGGGTCTATTTTCCATATTATATTTCCAGATCTATAAACCAAAAATACCAAAAATACTTCACTGCAATTTTATTTACTTTTATTTAGTTTTACTTTTAGTAATCTTTTATATCTATCTCTATCAGATCTCACCCTTGCAAGTGACCGTGAAGGGATTGACAACCCCTTTATAGCGTTGGGTGCAAGTGTTTGATTGTTTGTGCAGGTGCATAGATTGGGGCCTTGCTTGTACCTCCTACTGGATTGATACTTTGGTTCCCAAAACTGGGGGAAATACTTATCTACTTTGCTGCATCACCCTTTCCTCTTCAAGGGAAAACCAACGCAAGCTCAAGAAGTAGCACCGGTTCATGAGATGGATGTCTCCAACACCTTCCTTCATGGTCACCTTGCCGAGCAGGTCTACTGTGAGCAACCCACTGGTTTCGTCGATGCTACTCATCCCAGCCTTGTGTGCTTGCTGTCTCGGTCTCTCTACGGCCTCAAGCAAGCACCTCGAGCCTGGTACCAGCGTATCACTGGTTTTCTACAGACAGTGGGCTTCCGTGTTACTCGCTCGGACGCCTCGCTGTTCGACTGTCACCATGGCGACACGACTGCCTACTTGTTACTCTTCGTTGACGACATCATCCTGATGGCCTCCTCCACAGCCCTTCTTCAGAAGATCACTAGTTGGCTGTGTGACGAGTTTGCCATCAAGGATTTGGGTGCTATCCATTATTTCCTTGGCATCGAGGTTGTTCGGTGCCCCGACGGCTTCTTTCTTCATCACTAGAAGTATGCACATGAGCTACTTGAGCGCGCTGGTATGCTCAACTGTCAGCCTGTTGCTACTCCTGTTGACACGAAGGCCAAGGTTTCTGCTCTGGAAGGTTCCCTGGCGTCGGATGCTCCGTTCTACCGATCCATTGTTGGTGCTCTCCAGTATCTGACGCTCACCCGACCGGATCTGCAGTATGCTGTTCAGCAGGTGTCTCTTCACATGCACGCCCCTCGTGATTCCCATTGGACACTCATGAAACGGATTCTCCGCTATATCTGTGGCACGATGTCTCTCCGACTCATGCTCACGGTGTCCCCCTCTATGGAGATGGTGGCCTATTCCGATGCTGGTTGGGCTGGCTGCCCTAACACACGGCGCTCCACTTCCGGCTACTGCATCTACCTCGGTTCTTCCCTCGCACTAGTAGAAAACAGGGCTTTGAAACGGGCCAGAATATTGCATTAGTCCCGGTCGTGTTACGAATCGGGACTAATGGGTGCATCAGTCCCGGTTCATGAGGCCAGGGCGCCGGCCGGGCCTCGGCAGGAACCAGTCCCGGTTCGTCTGACCCCTTTAGTCAAGGTTCCAGACACAAACCGGGACTAAAGGGCCTCGCTCCTGGCCCAGTCCCTTTTGTCCTGGTTGGTGGCTAGAACCGGGACTAAAGAGGCACATTTAGTCCCGGTGCTAGCCACCAACCGGGACTTATACAACGCCTATATAAATGCTCGCCCCTGCCCGCTCACTCCTCTGTTTTTTGGCCGGACGGCGTTTGGGAGGTGTGTTGCTCTCTGTTCTCACCTCCTATGCACATGAGGTGTTCGATGAAATGCCGGAGCCACACTTAAGTTTTCTCCTCTCCAAGCTCGACCTCCAAGCTACATTTTCCCTAAGATTTGTTTAGGTTTGGTGGTGCACCAACTACACAAGTGTTCTAAAAGGTTAACGACTTCATCGTTTTATCTCTCACTGCTAGTTTAGCTCATTTCAAATGCTCTAGAAGTAGAGTGTGGTTTGTGGGTTTTAGTGGAGGTGTGTATGTGGGAGTTCTTTTGATTTAGACACACAATTAGAGCAGAAATTAACTTCTTAGAGTCTGCACATGTGTAGGGTGCCGTCCCCGTCCCCGTCCTCACCGCCGTCGATCGCCCGCGCCGATCTCATCGCCGGCACCACCGTGGTGAGCCTCTTGTTCTTATCTTCTTTTTAAAAGAAAAAATTCTTACTTGTATGATTTAGATAGATACTAGTATAATTTCCTTACTTGTATGTTGTTCTATGAGAACTATGTATGAACTTTATGTATTTATTTTTTCAGTAATAACATTTGATCACTACTGTACTTTGGTTTTAATGTGATGATGAACTTGTATTACTTTGATCACTTCTCTATTCATGATGTTCTGTAATGGTTTTTGATACATTTAATTATATAATGCACGCAGATGAACCTGCGATGGATGTACGGTGACCGACGCACCTCCGAGTACATTGAGGGCCAGCATAAATTTCTCGAAGTGGCTGAGGCAAACAAGAAGAATAGTTTTATGTATTGTCCATGTACTGTCTGTGAGAATACGAAGGATTACTCCAACTCTAAAACCCTTCACTTCCACCTGCTTGAGAAGGGTTTCATGCCACACTATAATGTTTGGACCAAGCATGGAGAAAGAGGGGTTATGATGGAAGACAACGAAGAAGAAGAGGATGATGACAGCTATCGTCCTATGTACCCTGAATACGGTGATACTGCAATGGAGGAGGCTGAAGATCAAGAGGTACCAGACGATGTGCCCGATGATGATATTCGCCGGGTCATTGTTGATGCACAGAGAGAATGCAAAAGTGAAAGGGAGAAGCTGAAGTTCGGTCGCATGTTAGAGGATCACAAAAAGGGTTGTATCCAAAGTGCGAAGATGGCAACACAAAGCTCAGTACCACACTGGAATTGCTGCAATGGAAGGCAGAGAATGGTTTATCTGACAAGGGATTTGAAAAGTTACTGAAAATAATGAAGAATAAGCTTCCAAAGGATATCGAAATGCCTGACACTACGTATGGAGCAAAGAAGGTTCTCTACCCTCTAGGATTAGAGGTGCATAAGATACATGCATGCCCTAATGACTGCGTCCTCAACCGCGGTGAGTACGAGAAATTGAACGCATGCCCGGTATGCAATGCATTGCGGTATAAGATCAGACGATATGACCCTGGTGATGTTGAGGGCGAGCGCCCTAGGAAGAGGGTTCCTGCCAAGGTGATGTGGTATGCTCCTATAATACCACGGTTGAAACGACTGTTCAGAAACAAAGAGCATGCCAAGTTGTTGCGATGGCACAAAGAAGACCGAAGAAAGACGGGAAGTTGAGAGCACCCGCTGACGGGTCGCAGTGGAGAAAAATCGAGAGAAACTGGGAGGACTTTGTAGGTGATGCAAGGAATGTATGGTTTGGTTTAAGTGCAGATGGCATTAATCCTTTTGGGGAGCAGAGCAACAATCATAGCACATGGCCCGTGACTCTATGTATCTATAACCTTCCTCCTTGGTTGTGCATGAAGCGGAAGTTCACTATGATGCCAGTGCTCATCCAAGGCCCTAAGCAACCCGGCAACGACATTGATGTGTACCTAAGGCCATTAGTCGAAGAGCTTTTACAGTTGTGGAATGGAAAAGGTGTACGTGTGTGGGATGAGCATAAACAAGAGGAATTTGACCTACGAGCGTTGCTGTTTGTAACCATCAATGATTGGCCTGCTCTTAGTAACCATTCAGGACATACAAACAAGGGTACAACGCATGCACGCACTGTTTAGATGATACCCAAAGTATATATTTGGACAAATGCAAGAAGAATGTGTACCTGGGACATCGTCGATTTCTTCCGACCAAGCATGACTTAAGAAAGAAAGGCAAGCATTTCAAAGGTGAGGCAGATCACCGAAAGAAGCCTGTCCTCCGTACTGGTGATGACATACTTGATATGGTAAAGGGTTTACAAGTAATCTTTGGAAAGGGTCCTGGTGGACAATCTGTTCCGAATGACGCTAAGGGACGCACACCCATGTGGAAGAAGAAATCTATATTTTGGGACCTACCCTATTGGAAAGACCTAGAGGTCCACTCTGCAATCGACGTGATGCACGTCACGAAGAATATTTGCGTGAACGTGCTAGGATTCTTGGGCGTGTATGGGAAGACAAAAGATACACCGGAGGCACGGGAGGACCAACAACGTGTGAACGAAAAAGACGGCATGCATCCGAAGCAGTATCAAGGTCCTGCCAGCTACGCTCTAACCAAAGCGGAGAAGGAAATCTTTTTTGAATGCCTACTCAGTATGAAGGTCCCGTCTGGCTTCTCGTTGAATATAAAGGGAATAATAAACATGGCAGAGGAAAAATTCCAGAACCTGAAGTCTCATGACTGCCACGTGATTATGACGCAACTGCTTCCGGTTGCATTGAGGGGGCTTCTACCGGAAAACGTTCGATTACCCATTGTGAAGCTATGTGCATTCCTCAATGCAATCTCTCAGAAGGTAGTCGATCCAGAAATCCTACCAATGTTACGGAATGATTTGGTGCAATGTCTTGTCAGCTTCGAGTTGGTGTTTCCACCATCCTTCTTCAATATTATGACTCACGTCCTAGTTCATATAGTCGACGAGATTGCCATTCTGGGTCATGTATTTCTACACAATATGTTCCCCTTTGAGAGATTCATGGGAGTCTTGAAGAAATATGTTCGTAATCGTGCTAGGCCAGAAGGAAGCATCTCCACGGGCCATCAAACAGAGGAGGTCATTGGGTTTTGTGTTGACTTTTTTCTTGACCTTCAGCCGATTAGTGTCCCTAAATCGCGTTATGATGGGAGACTGAGTGGAAAGGCACGCTAGGAGCGAAATCAATAATATGTAGGGATGGGCATTCTTGGGCGCAAGCACACTACACAGTTCTACAAAATTATACCTTGGTGGCCCCGTACATGAATGAAGACAAGAATATTCTACGCTGGACACACCCGGAGCAGTCTGATGACTGGATTACACGTGAACACATCAGGAATTTCGACGGTTGGTTGCAAATGCATCTCATGCGTAACAACACTGTTGCAGATGACCTGTACTTGTTGGCCAGGACACCATCTTTGACTGTATTGACTTACCAAGGGTACGAGATAAATGGTAATACATTTTACACGATCGCCCAAGATAAAAATAGCACCAAACCAAAACAGTGGTGTCCGCTTTGATGCAACAATCACTAATAGGGCAAATGACACATATTATGGTTACATAGAGGAGATATGGGAACTTGACTATGGACATGAATTTAAGATCCCCTTGTTTCGGTGCAAATGGGTCAATCTGTCAGGAGGCGGCGTACATGAAAGTGCAATCATGCCCTTACATCAAGTTTTGATGTTGATGACAATATACATGTAGGGGACTAACTATGTTCGTCAAGTAAATCTCAGGTGTTAGTCCCCGGATGACAAAGGTGTGTGGATCATGAACATGTGGAGTTAATATTACTCAAGGAAGAAATACTAGATCAAAAAGATTGTATATTTGTTTGATTCTTGAGTATAGGGATCCCACACTATTAAGAGGGGATCGGTAGGGTTAGTGAAGGACTTGCTCATGTTACAAATACCTTTGTTCTCCATCTTAGGCACATACACGAAAAACTGCAGGAGAATCTCTACCTCTGCTCACACACCGGATGTCCGGCCTGCTCGCCGGATGTCCGGGCTGCTCCGCCAGATATCTGGCCCTTGCTATCCAGAATACACCAAATGGGTGGTAAAACCCCCGGATGTCCGGCCTCCTTGCCGGATGTCCGAGCTCTCCTGTGTCCCCGGATGTCCGGGATAACCTGCCGGATGTCCGGCTGTTTGCTATCCAGAGAGCAAATATTCTGTGATGGTTTCTCCGGATGTCCGGGCATCGCGCCGGATGTCCGAGGCTTCCAGCCACGCCGGATGTCCGGGATTTACCCCGGATGTCCGGCCTCTCTGTTTTATTCCAGCCTCCCCTATTCTGTTCACAGTCGCCACCCTAGCCCGGATGTCCGGCCCCTAGCCCGGATGTCCGGCCTACCTCTGTCACTTACACTACAACGAACATATTTGCTCCAATACTATATATAGCCTTCTTCCTCCATGGGAGAAGGTTGACCATTCACTTTGAGCAACACCAAGAACACATTACACTCTCTCTCTCTCACTCTCATACACCAAATCTTAGATCTCGAAGGGATTTGAGAGCATTTGTGAGAAGTTGTCCAATCAAATGATAGATCCACTCCTTCCCCTTCTTCGCACCAAAGGAATTCGTGATTTGAGCAAGTCTTGAGATTTTCCCCATCGTTCTTGTTACTCTTGGAGGTTGGCGACTCCTAGGCGGTAGGAGTCCTTAGGAGAGGAATCGACCATTGTGATTACCCCCGGAAAGTTTGTGAGGGTTTGGAGGCCACCTCAAAGGCCTACCACTAGTGGTTGAGAAACGCCTTCGTGGTGTTATCTCAAGGAGAGAATAGGGTGAGCCTTCGTGGCGTTGGTGTGCCTTCGTGGTAACATCCACCTCTCTAAACGGTGACGTAGCTTCCCTCCAAGGAAGTGAACATCGGCATACATCCTCCTCTCTCGGAGTTGCGGTTATCCCTAACCCTAACTCCCTACTTGTGGTTACTTGTCTTTGTGTACTTACTTGTATTACTTGTGCTTCATTATCTCCTACTTGTTGCCTTGCTTAGTACACATAGCTTAACCCTCATCCTTGCAATTGTTAGGCTCACTTTCATATCCCGCGATATTGCCTAAAATTGTTAAGTAATAATTAAAATTACTAATTGTACCTATTCACCCCCCTCTAGGTCCATATCGATCCCTTTCAATTGGTATCAGAGCCTCGTGCTCTATTCTTGTGGCTTAACCGCCCTAGAGCGAGATGAACCCCGATGGGACTCCCCTTGTTGCGAATCCGAAGGATAAGGGCGCGGCTTCCACGGAAGTCAAGTCCTTCACTTCTGAGGATCTGGAACGGGCTCTTGCTAAGCAAAAGGAGGAACATGATGCTTCTCTTGACGCCTTGGTCCAAATGAGATTAGCCACATTAACCACGATGATTGCATCACCTCCAGGTGGTGCGGCCTCGAGGCCAACTGTGCCTATTCCTTCACTTGGCCAACAACCTCTTAGCAATGATCAAACTAGTGTTCCATGGCTTTATGCTAGACCTCAAGTTTAGAAACCTAAGTATAATCCTGGAGGAAAACCTCCCTTGTTTGATGACAGTTCTGACTTTGCTTTGTGGAGAGTTGGTATGCAGGATCATCTTAGGTACGCCAATGATGAAATGTTGGACATTCTGGAGCTTGGCTACCACCCTGTCGACCCAAAGAATCTCACTCCAAGAGAAACTTATGACAAGCATCTCAACGACACCGCAATCATGTGCATAAGAAAAGGAATGAATGATAAGCAACGAAGACCTTACATACACATCACAAGTGCCAAGGAATTATGGGACAGCATTGTAAGGACCAAGACCGGTACCTCCACCCTCCGGCTTGCTCAGTATGAAATTGCCAAGGGCCAATTGCAAAACTTTTGTATGGAAAAAGGTGAATTCCCCAAGCAGCTCCTTGAGCGTCTCATGACTCTCACCGCCGACATTGAGTCCTGTGACTGTGACAAGAGACAAGATGGATTCAACTTGACTAAGAGATTTCTCGTGGACAAGCTACTTCATGCTCTTGCTCCATATCATCACCAAATGGTGTGGGACATAAGACAACATCATGGGTTCAAGGAAATGACTCCGGATGACATCATATCCACCTTCCAACTATTCGAAGAGTCAAAGGCAAATGCTACAAAACATCTTGCCATGCATGGTACCTCAACATCAAAGATCAATCTTGCTTTCAAGGCCAAGCATGTATGTGAGGAAGATCAAAGTGAAGAAGAAGAAGAAGATGATGATGATGAAGATGGTGATGAGATTGACTCCGATGAGAGCCCTTCATATGAAGACATTGCCCTCTTTGTCAAGAAGTTTAGCGCAGGAAAATTCAAGGGAAGATTCCAGAAGAAGAAAGTGAGAAAATGCTACAACTGTGAGGAAACCAACCACTTCTCCAACGATTGCCCTTATGAGAAGAGAGAAGATAAAGCAAGGTTTCCCAAGACCTTTCCAAAGAAGAAGTTGCCAAATCCTATGAACTCCAAGCTCAAGAGGAGAGATGGGAAAGCAATGGTTGCTCATGAAGAATCCGATCCAGATGATGTTGGTGGGGTTGCCGAAGTAGCTCAAGATTCACAAAAAACCTTGAGGCTAGTCAACAAGAGTCATGATGTTGTCACCTACAACTATATGAAAGACTACAAGGGCAACGCCCACAAGTGCTTAATGGCAAAGGCCGTCATATAAGATGGAGAGGACCAAAACTCTCCTGACAAAGTCAAGGTAACCCCACGGTCAAATCCCCCTCTTCTCACCCCGTCTACTCCTTGTGGTGAGTATCTTGATGCGGAGGATAAGTATGATGATGACGATATAGATGATCCTATGCTTGCGAAACTAAATAAGTTCATATGCTCACTTAAAGGAAAGAAGCTCACTATGTTTCGTATGCTTATGGAGATGGTGAGTAAGCACACCAATACCATTAAGGAACTCCAAACCCTCGTCACCGAGGAAAAGGAAAAGTACGGAATCCTTGAGTGGAAATTCCAATATGAGGAAGCACGAAATGATGAATTATGCTTAAAAATTGGTGCAAACATTGATGATCATGCTAAAAATCTTGCCTCCTTGAAAAAGGCCAAGAACTCGTGCAAGGAGTTGATAAATGATAAAAGTAAGCTTGTGGAATCTCATGCTTCTCTCTCTAAGGATTGTGAGCTTCTATCCGTGTCCCTCAAGACTAAGGAAGAGGAGCTCACTCTTCTTACAAAGAGCTTTGAGACGCTCAAACTTACTTATCTTGAAACTCTAGCCAAGGTTTACTCCTCACCTATTATCAATGTTGATGCTTGTACTACTAACTCTAGTGGTGACCTAGCATCTATTCTTGAGGAAAACCGTTTTCTAAAAGCACAACTCGAGAGAGGACTCATGACATGTGCTCAAGGACAAAAGAACCTTAATGAGGTACTAAGCCAACACAATGAAGTGCTTGCCAAGGAAGGGCTCGGGTTTGACCCAAGCACAAGCAAGACGTCTTCTCACAAGTGCACCACCCCTCTCAAAGAAATATTTGTACGAGAAGGGCACAAGGAGATAGGTGAGGTTGTGAGTGGGAAGGCCACTAGGGGCATGCCCACTTTCAACAAGCCAAAAGAGTTCATGCCTCTATCCTATGTACTTCGTAAAACAAATGATGGAGAGGTTTATGCTAAATTTGTTGGTCCTCGTAATGCATTCCGGTTCTATGCTATTTGGGTCCCTAAGACCCTTGTGACTAACTTGAGAGGTTCCATTGCAAAATGGGTGCCTCTAAACAAGTCATAAATTGTGTGTAGGTTGCTTTCTCTGGTGGAGTCAAATGGGTGATCGATAGTGGATGCACCAACCATATGACCGGAGATAGCAAATTGCTTTTTGATTTCATGGAAGCTATTCAACCATTTATGAGCATTGTGTTCGGTGGAGGATCAAAAGGACAGGTACTCGGGTTGGGCAAGGTGGCTATCACAAATGACATGTATCTTGCAAATATCATGCTTATCCAATCCCTTAAATACCACTTGCTTTATGTTCACCAATTGGCTTCCGTTGGTTATGATACACTATTTGGACTAACGGATGTGAAAGTCTTTAAGAGAGATACTCTCGAAGTGGCTTTCGTTGGAGAGTTGGATGGCAACCTTTACACGGTTGATTTCTCGAAAGAGAGCACATTCCATGCAACTTGTCTAATGGCCAAGGCCGACAAGCACTACTAGGGAAAACCTTATACACAGGAGCTTACCAGTAGCGCTTTTTAAAAGGAGGCGCTGCTGCTACTTAGCAGTAGCGCGTTTAAAAAAACGGCGCTACTACTAAACATATCAATAGCGTGGCACGTATAAAACGCGCTACTACTATAATTGCCACACCATTCCCGACAGGCTAGGTATAGTAGTAGCGCCCTTCCTCTAACAGCGCTGCTGCTATTCTACTTAGCTGTAGCGCTTGGAACCAACCCGCGCTGCTGCTATGACAACCTTATCCACCCCGTGTGCTCCCTCTCTCTTCCTCACTCCTGGCCCCTCACTCCCCCCTCACACTGTCGCCCCCCGCCGCTCGCCGCCGCCGTCGCCTACCCCTCCTCCCTCTGCCGCCGTCACCTCCCCCTCCTCCCTGGACTCGGTAATCCTCCCCCTCCCCCCTCCTCCCTCCTCCCCGCCCCACCTCCTCCGTCCTCCCTCCACTCCTCCATTCTCCGCCGGCCGGCCCCTCCTCGCTCCGTCTTCCTCCTCCGTCCTCCTTCCTCCTCCCTCCTTCAGTCGCCCCTCCTTCTCCCTCCTCCCTCCTCCATCCACAACCCCTCCTCCGTGCTACATTTTGATTTAGTAGGCTAGTTGATATTTTCTTGTTGATATGCAACATTTTGATTTACTTAATAGTTTGTAGTTGATATATAACAATTTTGATTTAGTATGATTAACTGATTAGTAAAAAATTAGACATAGTTGATAGTTTTTAGTTGATATAAGCCTCTGTTCATATATAACACTTTGATTTAGGATAGTTTCTAGGGTTTAGTTGATAGTTTCTAGTTAACTGAATTATTACTAGGGTTTTAGTATATTATTTTTAGACATAGTTGATAGTTTCTAGTGATCCTGAAACTATTTACTCATTTGCTAGAATGAACATGTCATATTCTGAATATAGAGGATGTCTTGGTGTTCTTGTTTGCAATGTACCTCTGAGTGGCCTATGTTTTGCCGGAATGTTGATTCGTTTCCGTTCCGGCAAATTTCAGGCGCTCGATATGTCCTATTTTTAGCAAAGGTCATGCCTCATTTTTTTCATCAATTTTAGCATGACTTGTGCTACAATGTAGGACATATCGAGTGCTTGTGATTTTCCAGAACGGGAATTCAATGATATTCCGGCAAAACATAGGGCATTTTTTCTATGTCATTGCTCGATATATGGAACGGGTTGACTTTAGGTCTGTTTCGGCTCCTTGTGTGTCTTTCAGTGAGGGAGAGTGTCCACCATATATATATATATGAGAGAGGAAGAATCCCGACTGTTGTCGTGGGGGTCGCTTCTCCTTCTTTTCCTTGTGCTAGATATTTGTAATGCACTAGGGAAAGGAGGAGTAGCGACCATCACCGACGGTTGAAATATGAGAGAGGAAGAATCCCGACTGTTGTCGTGGGGGTCGCTTCTCCTTCGTTCCCGTGTGCTAGACATTTTGGTGTAATGCACTCGGGGACGAATGGAGGAGCCACCATGCATCACCGACGGTCGCAATATCAGAGGGAGTGCCCACCATATACGTGAGATGAGAGTTTAGGAAGGAAAGACTCGACAGACCTAAAGTCAATCCGTTGCATATTGAGTAATAGTGATCTGTGTGTTGATCAGTTTCCTGGTAGTTGCCTTCGATCGATTTTAAATGTTTCAACTATGAACATAGGAAATGTCTGACGACGAAAGGAAATTCGTTATGTGC
Source organism: Elymus sibiricus (assembly GCA_039707655.1). Taxonomy (NCBI): domain Eukaryota; kingdom Viridiplantae; phylum Streptophyta; class Magnoliopsida; order Poales; family Poaceae; genus Elymus; species Elymus sibiricus. The sequence goes on from CM077663.1 coordinate 90,397,509, forward strand.
GAATTATGCGAAGACGAGCGCGGCCTGTGCGACAAGCCTCACCTAGTTGATGGTAGGCGCTTCAACATCGTGCTGGATGAGACCTTTGAAGTGGATACAGTAAGTCACAACGACAAGTCTTTTTTCGTAATTAAGCATGACGTCTGCTTCTTTTGCTTCAACTTATAATTTTAATTTTTTACTATTCTACTAGCGTATCCCCTGCCATGCAAGAATTTATGTCTTGGATAAGATTGGTTTCAATACTAAAAAAAGTATGGAGGTAAAGAGAGTTCACTTGAGGACCGAGCCTTGTTATACTTTTGCCGTAAAATTGTACAATGCAGACACCTACTCCTATTTTGAATGCAAAAGTTGGCAGGCACTATGCAAGGCTTATGCATTTGAGCCTAATATGCTTATCACCTTTGATATTCGTCCGGAAGATGAAATTGAAGGTAATATCGACATCTGGGTCGATGTGCAGACGCCTCCAGTTCTACCATTATGTGAGTTTCTCAACCATATTTATTGTGATTCCGATTCTGCCTCCGTGTGAGTTTGTTAAACATATTTATTATGTAATTTATATTGTTTATTTCAAAATAGTTGACAGCTTATTTCCATTGACAGCTTATTTTCATTCTTCAAAAAATGTACGGAAGATGGTAGACAGAACCTACTACACCGATGGCGCAGAATTAACTTGTCAGGAGAAAAATCATCTTATCTCATTTATTAATGATCTTCAGAATTACAATACCTATTATCAAACTCCTACACATTATGGTCAATACGTGCCACTAGTGCACGTGTTGAACTACGGTAACATCCATAGAGTTGGCACGGTAAGATTTTTTACTATTACGACATCCGTGCATCTTTTGCATAAATTATTTTTAAAACTAAACTACATTGCTAACTACGAAGTTATTACTATGCTTTTCAACAGAAAATCCCGAAGGATTGTGTGCCTCATCTGATGTTTCCGGAAGGTCACCTTGATGTTATGAGCTTACGGCCAGGTCAGCCTACGCATCACTGTTGTCCATACCGGATTTCTAAAACCGATGAAGACATGACAATCAAAGATTGGAAAAAATGTATGGTCGATCGTAGAGAGCTACTTGGAAGCAACATTGTGCGTAGGCCAAGAATTGGAGACAGGATGATCTCCATTCTCCATAATGGAGAGTCAGGGCCTATCTTGTTTTATGATATTTTACCTAAGAGAGGGTAGAGTAGGTCCTATGAGAGAGGAGTAGGTCCTAGGTACAATGTGTTATTATGTGCTACAATTGTATATATATATATATATATATATATATATATATATGTATGTGAATGGTCGTCGTACAAGAAATTCGATGATATATATATATATATATATATATATATATATATATATATATATATATATATATATATATATATATATATATATATATATGATCGGTTCTACGAGAAATTCTATGACATTATGTTGAGTTATATGACATATATTTGATTAAGGTGGATGGATGCAAGTGATCATGTTGAGTTAGAGGAAAATATGATGTTGTATCGCAACATCATATTTTCCTCTAACTCAACATGATCACTTGCATCCATGCACTTTAATCTAAATGTAGTTGTTGGCACAATAATTATTACTGTATAGAGCATGCACAAATACGTAGAGGGGAATGTAATTTGTAAAAGCAGGAATACTAGCAGCAGTGCTGGAAGGCATCTAGCGGCAGCACTGGATTAACAGCAGCGCTTGCCATTCTGCAGCGCTACAGATAGTTATCAGTAGCGCTGGTTAGTGCAGCGCTACTGGTAACAATACTTAGCAGTAGCGCTGCACTAACTAGCGCTACTACTACTACTTAGCTGTAGCGCGATAGCAGTAGCGCTGGACCCAGCGCTACTGCTATAGGTATTTCAAGCGCTACTAGTAGGCTTTCTCCTAGTAGTGAAGGGGTGGCTATGGCATCGCCGGCTAGCCCATGTCGGCATGAGAAATCTTCAAAATCTCTTAAAGGGTAATCACATCCTTAGACTAACCAATGTCTCTTTTGAGAAAGATCGTGTGTGTAGTGCTTGCATAGCTGGGAAGCAACATCAATCAAAGCACCCACCCAAGAATATTGTATCTACTTCACGGCCTTTGGAGCTCCTTCATGTGGATCTCTTTGGGCCTCCGTCATGGGATAGTCTTGGTGGGAAAAAGTATGGACTTGTCATTGTTGATGATTACTCAAGATATACATGGGTGTTTTTCCTTAAGTCCAAGGACGAGACGAAGATCACCTTCATTGATTTTGCCAAGCAAGCCCAAAGCAAGTTTGACAAAGAAATCTTGGCAATAAGAAGTGATAATGGCTCCGAGTTCAAGAACTACACCTTGGAAGATTTCTTAGTGATGAGGGGATTGCGCATCAATATTCTGCACCCTACACTCCTCAACAAAATGTTGTAGCCGAGAGGAAGAACCGTACACTTGTGGAAATGGCAAGGTCCATGTTGGATGAATACAAGTCACCACATAGTTTCTGGGCCGAGGCTGTCAACACCGCATGCCATGCATCAAAGCGGCTCTTCCTCCGCACGATATTGGAGAAGACTCCATATGAGCTCCTAACCGGGAACAAGCCAAATGTCAAGTACTTTCGTGTATTCGGGTGCAAGTGTTTCATCCTCAACAAGAGAGAACGGTTAGGAAAATTTCAATCCAAAACAATTGAGGGGATATTTGTTGGTTATGGATCAAACTCTCATGCCTATAGAGTCTACAACAAATCCAATGGATGTGTTGTAGAAACTTGTGACGTGATGTTTGATGAATTTAATGGCTCCCATGGGGAGCAAGTTGATCTAAGTGATGTAGGTGAAGAAGATTCCTCTCAAGATATATTGACCATGGGTGTTGGTGCTCTTCTTCCAATGGAACAAGAACCTCATGATGATGATGAAGAAGATGGAAGTTTCTCTCATCCTCAAGTCACTTCAACACCCATACCTCCACAAGATCCTAGTGCTCAAACTATGCCCGTTGTTCAGGATCAAGAAGGAGAACACGTCTCTCACCATGATCAAACTCAAGAACAATATCATCACCAAGAGCAAGAACAAGAAAATGCAATCATTGATGATGAACCTCAACAAATGCAACATGAAGAAGAAGATCTTCCACCACACATAAATGATCCATATGTTGAGGATGTGGATGATGGAAATGAAGTTGAACCTCATGAAACCCTAACCTCCATCATGCCACGAGTGGCCAGTCGTGTCGATGTTGATCAAATTCTTAACGGCATATCGGAAGGTAGAGTCACTCGTAAACAATTGACAAACTTTTGTGCTCACTTTTCGTTTGTCTCTAGTGTTGAGCCACTCAAGGTACAAGATGCATTGCGGGACAATGATTGGCTCGTTGCTATGCAAGAAGAGTTGAACAGTTTTAAACACAACAAAGTATGTTCATTAGTCAACAGACCAACTAAGGAACACAATGTCATTGGAACAAAATGTATTTTTAAGAACAAGCAAGATGAGAATGGCATAATCATCTGCAACAAGGCAAGGTTAGTGGCACAAGGGTACTCCCAAGTTGAAGGTTTGGATTTTGGTGAGACCTTTGCTCCCGTTGCCCGTCTTGAGTCTATTCGCATATTACTTGCTTATGCTGCTTTCAATGGTTTTACGTTACATCAAATGGATGTAAAGAGTGCTTTTCTTAACGGTCCTCTCCAAGAAGAAGTATATGTATCACAACCACCTGGGTTTGTTGACCCCGATCACAAAGACTATGTGTATAAACTTCACAAGGCTTTGTATGGCCTCAAACAAGCACCGCGTGCTTGGTATGATCATCTTAAGAAGTTTCTACTCGATGATGGTTTTGTGAGAGGGGTGATCGATCCCACTCTTTTTACTAAGAGGGAAAAAGGTGATTTGATCTTATGCCAAATCTATGTGGATGACATCATTTTTGGTTCTCCTAACATTAATTTGTGCAAGAAGTTTGCGGCCTCCATGACCAAGACGTTTGAAATGTCACTCAATGCCCACTTGAAGTTCTTTCTCGGATTTCAAATACAACAATTTCAAGAAGGGATTTTCGTGTCTCAAATAAAATATCTCAAGGATATTCTAGAGAAGTTTGACATGACAAATGCTAACCCATGTAAGACACCCATGCCCACAAAACTTGTTCTCACTGAAGACACCAACGGTATTCCATTTGACCCATCTATTTACCGCTCTATGATTGGTTCATTGCTTTATCTTTGTGCATCTAGACCAGACATCATGTTAAGTGTAGGCATATGTGCAAGATTTCAAGCTTCCCCTAGGGAAAGTCATCATAAGGCGGTTAAGCATATTCTTAGATACCTTGTTCACACCTCAAAGTTGGGTCTATGGTACCCCAAGGATGCAAAGTTTGACCTCATTGGGTACACAGATGCGGATTGGGCCGGTGACAAAGTGGGAAGGAAGTCTACCTCTGGTGCATGTCAGTTTCTTCGACGCTCCTTGGTAAGTTGGTCCTCGAAGAAGCAGAATTGTGTCTCTCTGTCCACCGCCGAAGCTGAATACATTGCAACCGCAAGTTGTGCAACTCAATTGCTATGGATGAGGCAAACTTTGAAGGATTATGGTATCACCTATAGACATGTGCCTCTTTTATGCGATAATGAAAGTGCCATCAAGATTGCTGAGAACCCTATTGATCACCCTCGCACAAAACACATTGATATTAGGTATCACTTCTTGAGAGATCATGTGCAAAGGGTGACATTGATATTGATCATGTTGGTACAGATATGCAACTGGCAGACATCTTCACCAAATCATTGGATGAAGCAAGGTTTTGTCAACTTAGGCGTGAACTTGGTATCTTGGAGCTTGATAACATTATGTGAAATCTTGTACACCTGCATACATTTACTTCATGTTTTGTCTAGGTGTAGGCATATATTTAGGGGGAGACATTCAACTCATGAGTACTCTCACCCTATATAATGCATAAATAGAACAAACACTCTCAAAGTTACCATGGTTTTCAAACGATGGTGCTTTCAATGATGGAGTCATGACTATGTACCCAAGGTTCAAATCTTCGCGGTAACATGTCATATATGCTCAAACATGATGACTTCGGTCATCGCTCATGTATTGCGTATATGAATCTTTCTAAAGTTAATGTTATTGGGTATCTTGCTCATCGTACTATAGCCCTAATTTTTTTTTGAGGATCTCCATCTCTAAATCTCCTTGGCGGAGTCTACATCAAATATCATTATATAGCCCATAAAAATCTTCCTCTCAAAGCCTCTCTGAAAAATTACCTTGTCCAGTGGCCGGACATCCGGCCTCACTACCGGACATCCGGGCCCTGGCAGTTTCTGCTGTCTCATAACCCATAGGATTTCCCAGTGGCCGGACATCCTCCTCCTCCTATTCTCAAGCCGCCGACGGGCGTTGCGCCGGCCCGCCCCGGCGATCTCCTCCGTCCGTCGGCCTTCGGTCTCCGCTCCCCACCCTCGTCTCTCCCCGATCTACTCCTCCACCCAATCCATTTCCTGGGTTGTGGTGTGAATCACTCGGGGAGGACCACTGTTGGTGTTGGATAGAGGGTTGACCTTCGGAGGTCTCCATGGCGCGCACCAAGCACTGCGACCCTCCTCCTTCATCCCGAGGTATGCTGTCTATGATCCCGTCTCATCCTGTTTTTGACTCCCATATCCTAGGGTTTCGGTACATTGGATGGATGCTTGTTTGATGTAGCTGTCTCTCTATCGATTAAATGTCACTTGACTTGTTCAAAATTCCACTCTATGTACTTGGCTAAAATTGATTGACCATGGGTATGTTGATATTTTTCTCTACCAATCGGACTTGTCCTATAGTTATGAACAAAATGTCCACGTCCCCACTTGGTTAATTGTTTTATCTTTGGTCATATCCTCTTGGGTTTCCTCTCATCGGTATCTCCTTGTATCTGTTTCAGTCGATCGCTGCCAAGGTTCTACCGACTCCGAGGAACATGCCCGGCCTAAAAAGAAGAAGTCCGCCAGCCGTCCGAAACGTCGGGCTCCCTCACCCAGTCCGAGTGCCTCTGATCCGGATGATGAGGAATATGTTGTTGAGGAAGAGGAGGACATTGCTCCTTGGTGCTCCGTTGGTCAGTCAAAGCCAGGCACTCGGAGGGCAACCATGCCTCCGGTCCGGGGCTCTACGATGCCCATTGTCCCTGGTCGTCACATCTCCATGGAAATCCCTGTCTGCGGTGAGAGTCCCATTCATGATTTCAAGACGGTGGGTGCCGCCCAATATCTTGTGTTCCGGCGAGATACAAACCAGTTTGAGATGGTGGCTGATGCAGAGGATCCTAGGTTCCGTACTGGCATGCAGCAGGATCTCTACTCTAGCTTCGTCAGCGGTCGTGGACTTGCTCCTCATAGATACCTGGATCTTCAATTCATGCGTGATCATCCTGCCATGGTTCCTGACAACACGGTCAAGATCATTGATGATATGACTCTCGGTCCGGCAATGACCTTTCAGTGTGACTGGAATGAAGCTGCCATCCTTCAGTTCTATGCCACTTGTTACTTTGGCCCAAACAACACCCTCACCTGGATGACCGACGATACTATGCTGAGCACCACCTATGATCGTTTTGTTCAGATTTTGGGCTTCTTTGGTGTTGGCCATCAGATCCACAGTCAAGATCCACTGCATAAGCCGAAGGGGATTGATGCTTGCATGCCTCTTGTTAAGCCTATCTCTCAGCTCACTTCGGCAGAACGTGAGTATCCTCCCAATGAGGTATCCATCTTCAGGTCTCCCTACTACATACTATTTCAGTGTGTGCTTCGCACTCTCTACCCTAAGAAGGGAGATCGCTCGAGGGCTCGCAACTACTGCATTGATTTGATGGTGCGTATGCATGACGAGCCTACTAAGCCACTTGACATTGCCCATTTCATTTGGCATGAGATCCGTGTATCCAGTTTTCTTCAGTCTCGTCAATTCCCTCATGCTCCCTACATTCAGGCGCTGATTGATCACACTGCCCCCTTTGAGGTTGCCAAGCCTGTTGTGCATTCCATTTGGAGACCTCAGGCTCATATGCGCATGTCACCTCCTGCCATGTCTGCTGCTCCTACTCAGCCCAGGAAGTCAGCTGTTGGGACTCAGCCCAAGGTCTCCTTCGTGCCCTCCTCCTCGACTGTGCCTCGTGGCCATCTTGCCTCTTTCTTGGGAAAGGCTCAATCTGCTATTATGAAGGCTATCACCTTTAACTGTCAACAAAATCATGATGTTCAGAAGCGTCTCATTCTCTACAAGAACCAGCTCAAGCAGCGCCTTCGTGACCGTGGGAGTCCTGTGAGCGATGATGATCCCATTCCCACTGCACCGTCCACTTCCTCCTTCGGGTTCCCATCCCGTGACGAGTACGCCGAGTTCTTTGAGGGGGTGGCTGATGATGTTGACGTCCGCCAGGAGTGATTTCCTTCATGATACTCTAGTTGTCTTCGCCCCTTTTTGCCTGTTGCTGTCAAAGGGGGAGAAGTAGTACCTTAGGTGCCTAGATGTCGGACTCTATGTTCTCTATTATTCAAACTTTATATGTATGCTAACAAGTGGTACTTGGTTCGTGTAAGACTATCTTATCATCTATGAGTCTATGGGTTGATGATCTATCTCATATACTTGCATGTCATATCTCTGTTTGGTGGAACATGTAATGTGTGCATTGAATTATAATTAATCATCTTATGCACACATCGAGGGGGAGCAAAATTAAATAGGAACATATTGTATTATGCTCTCATGTATTACACTGCAAAATGTATTTCAGTTTTTTGTGTGTGGTACTACATGTATGATTGTCATCAACAAACAAAAAGGGGGAGATTGAAAGTGCAATCATGCCCTTACATCAAGTTATGATGTTGATGACAATATACATGTAGGGGACTAACTATGTTCGTCAAGTAAATCTCAGGTGTTAGTCCCCGGATGACAAAGGTGTGTGGATCATGAACATGTGGAGTTAATATTACTCAAGGAAGAAATACTAGATCAAAAAGATTGTATATTTGTTTGATTCTTGAGTATAGGTATGCCGCACTATTAAGAGGGGGTCGGTTGGGTTAGTGAAGGATTTGCTCATGTTACAAATACCTTTGTTCTCCATCTTAGGCACATACACGAAAAACTACAGGAGAATCTCTACCTCTGCTCACACGCCGGATGTCCGGCCTGCTCGCCGGATGTCCGGGGCTTCCAGCCACGCCGGATGTCCGGGCTGCTCCGCCGGATATCCGGCCCTTGCTATCCAGAATACACCAAACGGGTGGTAAATCCCCCGGATGTCCGGCCTCTTTGCCGGATGTCCGAGCTCTCCTGTGTCCCCGGATGTCCGGGACAACCTGCCGGATGTCCGGCTGTTTGCTATCCAGAGAGCAAATATTCTATGATGGTTTCTCCGGATGTCCGGGCATCGCGCCGGATGTCCGGGGCTTCCAGCCACGCCGGATGTCCGGGCTTTACCCCGGATGTCCGGCCTCTCTGTTTTATTCCAGCCTCCCCTGTTCTGTTCACAGTCGCCACACTAGCCCGGATGTCCGGTTGAAAGGATCGATATGGTTGACTAGAGGGGGGGTGAATAGGCAACTACCAGTTTTTAACTTTTCTTTAACAATTTATACTTAGCAACAAATAGGTTGGCTAGATATGCAACTAGGTGAGCAACCTATATGATGCAAACACAATAAGCAACACAAGCAAGCAAGATAAATAAAGTAAGTAGCTTGCGAGAAGTAAAGGTAAGGAATAACCACAAGGGGAACCGATGGAGACGAGGATGTGTTACCGAAGTTCCTTCCCGGTAAAGGGAAGTACGTCTCCGTTGGAGCAGTGTGGAGGCACAATGCTCCCCAAGAAGCCACTAGGGCCACCGTATTCTCCTCACGCCCTCACACAATGCGAGGTGCCATGATTCCACTAGTGGTGCACTTGAAGGCGGCAGCCGGACCTTTACAAACAAGGTTGGGGCAATCTCCACAACTGAATTGGAGGCTCCCAACGACACCACGAAGCTTCACCACAATGGACTATTGCTTCGAGGTGACCACTTCCATCTAGGGTGCTCAAACACCCAAGAGTAACAAGATCCACAAGGGATTAGTGGGGGGAATCAAATTTCTCTTGGTGGAAGTGTAGATCGGGGCCCTCTCAACCAAACCCTAGAGTATCAACAAGCTTTGTTGGCTAGGGAGAGAGATCGGGCAAGAATGAGCTTTGGGCAACAATGGAGCTTTTGGAGGGATAAGAGGTAGAGCTTCTTGGGGAAAAAGACCCTTTAAATAGGGAGGAGAGGAATCTGCCCGTTGCCCACTTACCAGCTCTGCCAGCCGTGCTTCAGCGGTAGTACCGCTGTCTGGGGCGGTACTACCGCCCATCAGAAGCCAGTAGAAAAGGGCGGCGGGAGTACCGCTTAGTACTACCGCCCCTACTACGCTTCAGCGGTAGTACCACTGGATGGGGCGGTACTACCGCCCAACAGAAGCCAGCAGCAGGGGTGGCGGTAGTACCGCTTAGTACTACCGCCCCCCACTACCGCTGCGGCAGGGGGATGGCGCGCGGCATCAGACACGCCCAGAGGCATGTCTGACCCCATGCGCGAGGAGGCAAGCCCTCCCTTCTTCCCCTCAGCGGTACTACCATTGGCTGGAGCGGTAGTACCGGCTGAGCGCGGTACTACCGCTTCCCAGAGCGGTACTACCGCTGAGAGAAAGAGAGGGAGAGTTGGGCAAAGACAGAAACTCCATGTTGCCGGGAAACGAATGGGGTGCAAGTGTGTACGTGATGATTCCTCCCAAACTTTCCCACCGCGGACCCCCTCTTGATAGACGGATAATTCCTACGACTTAAGTCCACCGACACTAAATCATCGAAAAGACACCGTCTTCCTTTTAGCTTCCTGAGGGGTATGATAATCGTCTCGTGCCACCTGATATTCTCTGAAAGCTTAATGCACACGATTAGTCCACAAACGCATTGTCATCAATCAGCAAAACCATTAGGGTATAATTATGCCCTTACAATCTCCCCCTTTTTGGTGGATTGATGACAACACTGGATTTGCATAGAGAATAAATACGAGAAAGAAAGCAAACCCAAAAGTCTACAAAAATATAGACGTGCTCCCCCTAGATGTGTGCTATATTTGATATGCTTTTGGAATGCAAAGCACACATGCTAGGATCAACACTCCCCCTATATTTTAGAGACGAATACTCCTTGCAACAAACATATAATAAGACATAGATAACTAAGCAAGGAGCACAATGAGACATTTAAGGATAATTAAGGATAGCATATGTCTTACACCATATGACGAAGTGACATAAGTCTCAAATTAACATAAGTCTCACAACCATAAGCAAAGCAAAGCAAAGCAACTAAAAAAGAGTTCACGAGCAAAGACATAAGAGAAAGCAACTCGGAAAGCAAACATATGCTCGTGACTCGCAAATCCCTACACTCTCTCCCCCTTTGGCAGCGAGACACCAAAAGGGTAGGGAGGACTAAGACACACAGGTGGCAGAACATGAGGACCCATCATCAGTACTCTCCGGACTCTGGAGAGTGGGAAACGGTGCCGGGCTGAGCAGGAGCAGAAGAGCCAGGCAGATCATCGTCAGAGTCCTTGCAGTGCCATGAGATCCAGACCTCCTCATCAGTAATAATCTCCTCAGAACCACTGGGAACCTCCAACCCAACGTGGCGGCCAAGAGCCTTGTGACGCTGTCTAGCTTCCTTCTCAGCCAAGTGAGCCCTGTACTGACCCTTAGCCTGCAAACAGAACAGCTTCTTCATCTTCTCCTTGAGCTTCTTAGCCCAAGATGGTTCAGCCATAGAAGGAACAGAACGAGGAGCAGCACCACCCTGGACCACAAAGTCCACATCATCCTCATCATCCTCATCTTCATCCTCAACCTCATCATCAGCCAGATCAGCCTCGGGAGCAACATAGTTGGCCCATTTGTCCTTCTGACGGAGCTGCACAACCTTATTAGTAACCAACTCGCCATGCTCAAAGATGATGCTAGGATGAGTCTTAGTCCACGTGCTCTCAAGAAGAAGCATCAAGTATGGGCCATAAATAGGAACCTTGCGATCAAAGACAGCCGAGTGCAGTTCAGACCACATGATGTGAGAAATATCCAGAGCGGGCACCTCAGCAGAGTCCTTCATATGCTGACAGAAGAGCAACAGATCCACCAGGTAGGAGTGCACCTGGTCCAGGTTTCCAACACGAGGAAACAAGGTGTTCCGGAAGATGCGGTGCATAATATCAAGGAATGGCTGCAGAACATAAGAAGACTTGCCCGTGGTGTTGGATACCTTCTCAGTGGAGTAGGGCCAAAGTTGGCGCTTGTGAGTTGGTGAAGGTTCCTTGTGAGGGCGAAAACCGACAGGGTCATCGAGCCCCCTGTCCTCAACGTGAAGAAGATCCATGAACTCCTTCCATGTAGCAGACAATCTCCTCCCATTAGTCATCCAAGTCATAGTCCTGGCCTCATCAGTCCCAAAGTGAATGGTAGCGTAAAACACGGCAATCATCTCAGCATTGAAGTCCATGTTGAATTCCATGAGATGAGTGAGCGGAAGCTTCTGACAGAGCTCAATAGCCTGGCCAAAGTAGTGGGCATTCTTTTCCAAGCACTCCATATCAATCGACTTGACATTAGGCACATAGATGTTTTCCTTACCCAGATGCATGTCATTGTAAACACGCAGCTGCTGCTTGGTCCAGAAGGGACGGTTGCGAACAACATTCTCCTGAGGTGAGACATATGGATCATGATGGCGGATGGCCCAGTAATCTTTGAGAGGGATCTTGTCCAGAGATGGTTGCGACCTCTTGGAGGCACCCTTCTTCGACTGCTGCCTGGGAGGGTTGGCTGAGCTGTCGCCTTCTTCGGAGATGCGCGGTCGCTTGGAGCCGGACTCATGGCTCGGGTTCCTCCTACTACCACCTGTAAGCCAAAACGAGAACACCAAACGAGAGCAAGGGAGTGAAAACCAGATTGCATAAGCCAAGGGAAAAAATGAAGCAATTCTGAAGCTTTTAGAGAAAAAGATGGGCAGTTGGCACCACCAGCGGTAGTACCGCTGCCACCAGCGGTAGTACCGCTTAGTACTACCGCTTGGTACTACCGCTCCAAGGGGCGGTAGTACCGCGCGGGCAAAAATCGCAGCGGACCTACAGCCGCCGGCGACAACCGGTACTACCGGGGATGTCAAATGAACATATTAGACTCTTAAAGATGAAGAACTACTTCCTAGCAATCAAAAATAGAAGAAACTCGCCCGGATTTGACCTAAAAAGGATGGACACAACACGCATTGACCAAGACCTAGATTCAAAGAGAGAAGAACCTAGGGAGAGAAAAACGGGGCAATACCGACGTCCATGGCGAGAGGGATGGATGGAGATCAACTCCCCCGGTTGGTTTTGCAAAAGGGTGACCGGAGACGGAGATCCGGTGAAGACCTCCGCGGCCTTGGGTCGCCTGGAGAGAGAGAGCCACGAGAGAAGGGGGGTGAATGGGTACGGGGAAGTAGAAACTTCCCCTGCCCCGCCCCAAATCCCGTCGTGGGGACTCACAGGCGGTAGTACCGCCCGTTTGGGCGGTAGTACCGCCCCGGAACTAAACAGCGGCAGAAGGCCCGGTAGAACCGCTCCGGCGGTAGTACCGCTGGGAGTAGCGGTAGTACCGCTTAGTACTACCGCCCAAGCCAGCGGTAGTACCGCTCTGGACACCACCAAGGCAGAAAATGGAAAAAGAGAAGAGTGGCTCATGCAAGATTTGTTTTGGTAAAAAGGTTGGAGACAACAAAACATCCAAAGATCAGGAAACACTCCAATGATGTCGATTTAAAACAGACCAAAAGGTTTGAGTGACCCTGAAGACACAAAAACGAACTTCTCAAAAGCAAATGCCTCGCTAGGAGGGGCGGTGGCCGAGGCCACCTATGTTTGAGTCAAATGGTATGGCACCGCGAAGATTTGAACCTTGGGCCCATGACCAAAACTCGTCTTTGAAGCACAAAAACCATCAAAAATGGCGGGTGTGAAAGACTTTGATTAGTTTATGCATAATAGGAGGAGGGATAGTTCATTGAGAGAACTAGACTCCCCCTAAATCCATGCCTACATCTAAACAAGACATAATGATGAGTGTGGTGGGGTGTGCACTAAGTCAAGCCACATTGCTCGAATCGATGATATTTAGCTCATGCCTTAACTCGCGAAATCTTGCTTCATCTAATGGCTTCGTGAAGATATCTGCAAGCTATTCCTTGGTATAGAGATGAATAAGATCAATTTCTCCACGCTTGATGTCGTCCCGGATGAAGTGATGACGAATCTCAATATGCTTCATCTTGCAGTGTTGAACCGGGTTGTTGGAGATCTTGATCGTGCTCTCATTGTCGTAGTAAATAGGCACTTTGTCACAGTTGACACCATAATCCTTTAAAGTTTGCCTCATCCAAAGAATCTGAGCACAACAGCTTGCGGCGGCTACATACTCGGCCTCGGTGGACGAGAGAGAAACACAGTTTTGTTTCTTGGAAGACCAACTTACCAGAGAGCGACCAAGAAATTGGCAACCTCCGGAAGTGGACTTCCTTTCCACACGGTCTCCCGCCCAATCCGAGTCAGTATATCCAATGAGATCAAATGAAGCACCTTTGGGGTACCATAAGCCAAAGTTTGGGGTATGAGCTAAATATCGAAAGATTCGCTTGACAGCCACATAGTGACTCTCCTTAGGTGCGGATTGAAATCGTGCACAAATTCCCACACTCAGCATGATATCTGGTCTAGATGCACAAAGGTAAAGCAGAGATCCAATCATGGAGCGATATACCTTCTGATCCACAGCTTTACCATTGGGATCACTGTCAAGTTGGCATTTGAGTTGCATCGGAGTATTGGCCTTCGGAGGATTCAGCTCATCCAACTTGAACCTCTTGAGCATGTCTTGAGTGTATTTAGCTTGGTTGATGAAGGTTCCTTGGCTTCGTTGCTTGACTTCGAATCCAAGGAAGAACTTCAACTCTCCCATCATAGACATCTCAAACTCTTTGGTCATTAGTGCGGCGAACTCTTCATTAAAAGCTTTGTTAGAGGAACCAAAGATAATATCATCAACATATAGTTGGCATACAAACAAGTTCCCGTTGACCCTCTTAGTAAAAAGAGTGGGGTCGATTTTCCCAATTTCAAACCCATAATCTTGCAACATCTCGGTAAGGTGCTCATACCACGCACGTGGGGCTTGTTTAAGGCCATAGAGTGCCTTATCGAGAACGTATACATGATTGGGGAACTTGGGGTCCTCAAACCCTGGGGGTTGCTTGACATATACCAACTCCTTAAGTGGACCATTAAGAAAAGCACTCTTCACATCCATTTGATATAATATGAAAAATGATGAGAAGCATAGGCAAGCAACATGCGAATAGATTCAAGGCGAGCAACAGGGGCAAAGGTTTCACCGTAGTCGATACCCTCGACTTGGGAGTAGCCTTGAGCCACCAGTCTTGCCTTGTTGCGAATAATGATACCATGTGCATCTTGCTTGTTCTTAAAGATCCATTTGGTTCCGATGACATTGTGATCCTCTTTTGGTCTTGGTACCAATCGCCACACTTTGTTGCGCTCAAAGTTGTTGATTTCATCATGCATGGCTTCAAGCCAATCCTCGTCTTCGAGTGCATCTTGTACCTTGAGGGGTTCAAAGCAAGCAACAAACGCATTGTGTGCACAAAAGTTTGTTAATTGACGACGAGTAGTTACCCCTCTTTTCAAGCTTCCGTAAACATTCTCTAGGATGTGTTGCATTTTCTGAAGCTTGGCAGCTCGTTTTTCACGAATTTCCTCCTCAGAAAGTTGAGGCTTGGTAACTTGACAAGCTTTGGTACTAGCACCGGCTTGCTTGTGATCTTGAGCATGATCTTGATCTTTAGCTTGACCTTGATCTTGAAGTAGATCTTGGTCCTGAGCTTCATCTTGATCTTGAGCTTGCACGGGGGTGTGAACAAGATCTTGAGCATCATGCGAAGTGGAAACATCACCATCGAGTTGATCTTGTCCTTGATCTTGATCACGGGGTTGAGGGCCTTCGCTGTGTTCTTCGGAAGCATGTGGGTCTTGCGTCGGTGATGGTTCCACTTGAGTGGAACATTGTCCTTCTCCTTCTGCCACAAGGGGTTCCTCAACGGGTAGGAAGTATCCCACACCCATTCTTATTATGGCTTGGGGAGGAATTTCATCACCTACATCACAAGACCACTTTGCTCCACTTGGGAGCCGTTATTTTCATCAAACTCTACGTTACTCGTCTCCTCAATGAGTCCCGTGGACTTGTTGAGGACACGGTAAGCATGAGAGTTTGCAGCATAACCAACAAATATGCCCTCATGGGCTCTAGATTCAAATTTAGACAAACGAGCACCTTTCTTGAGAATGAAACACTTACAACCGAACACCCGGAAGTATTTGAGGTTGGGCTTGTTCCCGGTAAGAATCTCATAAGGAGTCTTGTTCAAGCCTTTGCGGAGATAGAGCCGATTTGATGCATGACACGCTGTGTTGATGGCTTCGGCCCAAAAGTTGTACGGAGATTTAAACTCCGCCATCATGGTTCTTGCCGCATCCATCAACGTCCGGTTTTTCCTCTCCGCAACACCGTTTTGTTGAGGGGTGTAAGGTGTGGAATATTGGTGCTTGATCCCTTCATCACTGAGAAACTCATTTAGGGTGTAATTCTTGAACTCAGTGCTGTTGTCACTTCTGATCATCAAAAGCTTTGCATCATGTTGACGTTAGACTTCATTTGCAAAGTCGATGACGGTTTGTTGGGTCTCACTCTTCCTCTTGACGAAATATACCCATGTGTATCTCGAGAAATCATCCACAATTACCAAGCAATATTTTCTTCCTCCAAGACTGTCAAAAGATGGAGGCCCGAAGAGATCCATGTGAAGGAGCTCTAAGGTCCTCTTTGAGTAGATTATTGTAGTTGGACGATGAGCCTATTCATGTAGCTTTCCTTCGATACAGGCACTGCAAGCACGATCTCTGGCAAAACTCACATTTGTTAGTCCAAGAATGTGATCCCCTTTGAGGAGACTTTGCAAAAATCTCATATTGACATGGGCTAGTCGGCGATGCCAAAGCCATCCCACATCAACTTTAGCCATTAGACATGTCGCGGTCTTAGTGGGTCGCTCCGAGAAGTTAATCACATAGAGACCGTTTTCGACATGTCCAACAAAGGCTACTTTAAGAGTCTTGCTCCACAAAAGGGTCACGGTATCAATGCCAAAGAAGGTACTAAAACCCATGATTGCAAGTTGACGAACGGAAAGTAAATTGTATGCAAGGGTCTCAACAAGCATGACTCTCTCAATAGTTAAGGTCGGAGAGATAACCACCTTGCCAAGACCCAATACCTTTGAGATTGCATCATCTCCAAATGAGACTTGGGTGGCCACGGATTCATCGGGTTGAACATCCACCACCAGGTCCTTGCTTCCGGTCATATGATTTTTTGCTCCGCTATCGAGCAACCATGAAACTCCTCCGGAAGCAAATCCCTACAATAGATCAATGCTTGGATTTAGGTACCCATTCTTGAATGGGTCCTTTCATGTTAGTGACAAGGGTCTTGGGAACCCAAATAGACCACTCAATATACTCATACGAAGAACCAACAAATTTGGCATAAACATGCCCATCACTAGCACGGCACAAAACATAGGAGGGGTTAAAATCGCCGGCCTTGTTGGAGGGAGTGATATTGCCCTTCTTGGCACCATCACTCACAACCTTGTCTTTCTTCCTCTCATGAGTAATGCTCCCTGCTTTGACAAATGTTTCCTTGAGCGGAGGAGCCTTCGTGGTCTTCTTCTTCTTCTTCTTTTTGGATTTGGGTGCAAACCCAACTCCTTCCTTTGCAATCACTTCCTTTTGATTGCTCAAAAGGTCATTGAGATTCTTCTCACCTTGAATACATGTCACAAGGCCTTTCTCAAGCTGCTCTTTTAGCTTAGCATTTTCTTCCACAAGATGTGCATGCTCACAACATGGGTTAGTAGCAGAAGCATTATCAATTAATACAAAGGGAGGACACGTGGCAATTTCTTTAGGGAGTTTTACTTGGAGTTGATCATGCGACTCTTTAAGAGAAGCATGAATGCTCTTCAATGCCTTATGAGCATTGTCAAGGGTGACAAAATCATCCTTGAGTCGAGTATGGTCAACCCCAAGAGCAACCTTCTCAGATTTAAGAACACGGTTAAGAACAATAGCATGACCATAATCTTTACGTAATTTAGCAAAGTCTTCATTGTGTGACTCCTTAAAAGTCAAATGAAGACCTCGCTCTTCCTCTAGAGCAATGGAAAGATCTGCTATCTCGTCGGCATAATCACGACTATGGCCTCTCATCTCCTCAAGAGATTCTTCTTGAGAATCAATCGTGTCATTGGCCTCACCAAGTTGTTCCAAGAGAGCAACGAAGTGCTTCTTGGACTCTCCCTTGAGTTTACACAAGAACTTGTCAAACTCATTCTCACTCTCTACCGCCTCCTCAAGTTCATCCACACAATCTAACAAAGACGGAGTGGAAGAAACAGAAGTCTTAATGTTTGAGGTTTTGGCGTTGGAGTTTACCTTGGTGATACCTTTTGCCATGAGGCACCTAGCGACGTGGTTCTCATTGGGGGCGTCGAAGAGTCACACCTTTGTCGGGGTGGAGGATGCAATTGCCACAGATGCCATTGCCATGCCTTCACCACTTGTGTCTCCGTCATCACAATCATCTTCCGATGCATACTCTTCTTGAGCCACCAACACTTTGTGAGGAGTCTTCTTGGTGAAGTTGGTCTTGTTGGGGAATGACTTGGCCTTATCTTTGCGGATGAGCTTGCCACCATTGTCTTCCCTCTTCTCGTATGGACAATCCACCACAAAGTGACTCACATTACCACAGTTGTAGCAAGTCCTCACACGTTGCTTGCCCTTTGACCCGCTTGAGTTGTTCTTGGAGAAGTTGGGCCTTGTGTTTCTCTTGTTGCCCCAAAATTGCCTGGACGCAAGAGCCATGTGCTCATGATAGGCATATTTGGTGTCCTCGGGGCAACCCTCTTCCTCTTTTTCTTCTTCTTCCTCTTGACAGACCTTGGCATTCAAAAAAGGTTGGGGGATGATTTCTTTGACCGTTGCACGCGAGCGAGAGCATTGTCAGCTGTTGTGTTCAAGATGTTCATTGCAATAAATTCATCCAACACATCTCTAGAAGACAAGGTGTGAAAGTCCGGTCTTTGACGGATGACAGCGGACATGGCCTTGTTGTAGGGCATGATGGCCTTCAGAAACTTACGCTTGACCCATGTATCATCCACATCCTTACTGCCATGATCTTTTAGGGCAACGGCGAGGGCAGTCACCCTTCTATAGAGCTCACGCGGTTCCTCATCCTCTATCATCACAAACTCATCAGACTGATCAAGGACAACTTCATAGTTTGACCATTGAATGCTTGAGCTGCCCTTGTACATGGAGATAATGTGTTCCCAACACTCCTTAGCAATAGTGAAGGCACTACTAGAAAACTGGCTATAGCCAATATCCCTATTAGTGGCGCACCATGGTGGTGGTGCGCCACTGCTATATAGCAATGGCGCACCTGTTTCTGGTGCGCCATTGTTATTTTTTTAGTAGTGGCGCACCACTTGAGCAGTGCGCCATTGTTATTTTTTTTGCCCACCCCCCCCACCTCACCAGACATAGCAATGGCGCACCACACCTAGGTGCGCCATTACTATGCTACATAGTAATGGCGCACCTTGGTGTGGTGCGCCATTGCTATGTGTGTGTGGTGGGGTGTGTCTGTGTGTGTGAGCAATAGGCACCCTCCCTGGTGCGCCATTGCTAAGGTTAGCAATGGCGCACCAGGGAGGGTGCGCCATTACTATTGCTCACACACACAGACACACCACACCCCACCACACACACACAAACACACACACCCCCCCCCCCCCCCCCCGTGGATCGCCTTTTCGGTTTAAAAAAAATAAAAGAAAATGATAAAAGATTCAAAAAAATTCAAAAAAATAGATGCCCATGTGTTATGTGTTCTAGTTGTTACGAAAATTAACAAACATGAATTTTGAATTTTTTTGCAAAAAAAAAAACCGTCGTGTTTCGGTAAAATGGCCGTAACTTTTGCATACAACCTCCGATGAAAAAGTTTTTTATATGAAAAAGATACTACTCGAAAAGTTACATCCGAATTTGACTGGCTATGCCAGTTATCGATTTTTTAGAATCCTCAAAAACCTAACAGAAAAAAAGTTACGATGCTTTTAAGATCTGGAGGCAAAAAAATAAAAAAATTCAAAAAAGTTAGCAATGGCGCACCAGTGCATAGTGCGCCATTACTATCTTCCCGCCTTCAAAATTCAAAATAAATCAAAAAAAATAAAAAAAGTTAGTAATGGCGCACCTGCCCACGGTGCGCCATTACTATGCTACATAGTAATGGCGCACCACCCCTAGTTGCGCTATTACTATCTTCCCGCCTTCAAAATTCAAAATAAATCAAAAAAAATAAAAAAAGTTAGTAATGGCGCACGTGCCCACGGTGCGCCATTACTATGCTACATAGTAATGGCGCACCACACCTAGGTGCGCCATTACTATCTTCCCGCCTTCAAAATTCAAAATAAATCAAAAAAAATAAAAAAAGTTAGTAATGGCGCACCTGCCCACGGTGCGCCATTACTATGCCGTATATATGGCTGGGCGGGGTCCTCTCCTCCTTACCTCTTCATTTTTCTCCTCCACTCCACCTCTCCTCCACTCCATCTCCTCCACTCCCTCTCCGGCGACCTCCTCCTCCTCCTCTCCGGTGACCTCCTCCCACTCCTCTCCGGCGACCTCCTCCTCCTCTCCGGCGACCTCCTCCTCCCTCCTCTCCTCCCCTCCCCTCACGGTTTCTCCTCCCTCCTCTCCGGTGAGCTCCTCCTCCCTCCTCTCCGGTGATCTCCTCCTCCCTCCTCTTCGGTGAGCTCCTCCTCCCTCCTCTCCGGTGATCTCCTCCTCCCTCCTCTCCGGTGAGCTCCTCCTCCCTCCTCTCCTCCCCTCCCCTCACGGTTTCTCCTCCCTCCTCTCCGGTGAACTCCTCTCCGGCGATGTAGGCGAGCTCCTCTCCGGTGACCTCCTCCTCCTCCCTCCTCTCCTCCTCATGGTCTCTCCTCCCTCCTCTCCGGCCACATGTGGAGCTCCCCGGCACAAAGAACGTAGCAGAACGAAATTTGAAAAAATATCACAACAAAAATCGCAAAAAAAAATCGTCCCAGATCCGGATCTAGAATTCAAAAAAAAGTTAGCAATGGCGCACCAATGCATGGTGCGCCACTACTATTTTCCCGCCTACAAATTTCAAAAAAAAAATTCAAAAAATTCAATAAAAAAAAAGTTACCAGTGGCGCACTTGTAGCAA
The DNA here is from genome assembly GCA_039707655.1 of Elymus sibiricus. NCBI lineage: Eukaryota > Viridiplantae > Streptophyta > Magnoliopsida > Poales > Poaceae > Elymus > Elymus sibiricus. The sequence goes on from CM077663.1 coordinate 90,418,079, forward strand.
TAGTAATGGCGCACCACATGGTGCGCCACTAGTATTTGGATTACTAATGGCGCACCAGAGGTGCGCCATTACTATTTGTTACTAATGGCGTGATAATAGTGGCGCACCTATAGTGCGCCATTAATAGCCAAAATAGGTGCGCCACTAACAGCCTTTTTTCTAGTAGTGAGGGATGCAGGTGAGGTAGATCTTCAGTAGGAACAGCAGCTTGGAGTATGAACAAGGCGGAGGAATTTAGTTGTTTATCCGCTTCTTCCCTTGGAGTGAGGTTGCGTGGATGACGAGGGTAGTATCCATCTTCAATGACTCGCATGAGTTGAATTGAGCTGTGATCCAAATGAGACTTGATAGAGAAAAGCCAATTAGCGAAATCATTTTTAACAAGCTTAGGAGGAGGACCGTGGTTAACTATATGAGGTGGGTGCACCGGTCCTCCATAGACCAAGGGAGGGGGAACTGAGGCAAACGTCCCCGACCCATTATTTCCTTTAGAACAATTATCTTTATCAGCACTAGCCCCCTCCTTACCGGAGTTGACATCCGATGCCGAGCTAGTGGGATTAACCACTTGAACCGCATCGGTGGAAAGTTTTAGAGTTTCAAGGAATTCTTTAAACATGGATTTGACCTCGGTCGTCATGGAGGATTTAAGCGAGGACATGGCCTCATTTAAATCCTCGTGAGAGACCGTGTTCACGCCCACGGCCTCGGGGAGTTCAACCTCCCGGTCCCCGTCGTCAACCATACTCTTCGGGTGGTGAAACCCTTAATAAAGAGACGAGGCTCTGATACCAATTGAAAGGATCGATATGGTTGACTAGACGGGGGGGTGAATAGGCAACTACCAGTTTTTAACTTTTCTTTAACAATTTATACTTAGCAACAAATAGGTTGGCTAGATATGCAACTAGGTGAGCAACCTATATGATGCTAAACACAATAGGCAATACAAGCAAGCAAGATAAATAAAGTAAGTAGCTTGCGAGAAGTAAAGGTAAGGAATAACCACAAGGGGAACCGATGGAGACGAGGATGTGTTACCGAAGTTCCTTCCCGGTAAAGGGAAGTACGTCTCCGTTGGAGCGGTGTGGAGGCACAATGCTCCCCAAGAAGCCACTAGGGCCACCGTATTGTCCTCACGCCCTCACACAATGCGAGGTGCCGTGATTCCACTAGTGGTGCACTTGAAGGCGGCAGCCGGACCTTTACAAACAAGGTTGGGGCAATCTCCACAACTGAATTGGAGGCTCCCAACGACACCACGAAGCTTCACCACAATGGACTATTGCTTCGAGGTGACCACTTCCATCTAGGGTGCTCAAACACCCAAGAGTAACAAGATCCACAAGGGATTAGTGGGGGGAATCAAATTTCTCTTGGTGGAAGTGTAGATCGGGGCCCTCTCAACCAAACCCTAGAGTATCAACAAGCTTTGTTGGCTAGGGAGAGAGATCGGGCAAGAATGAGCTTTGGGCAACAATGGAGCTTTTGGAGGGATAAGAGGTAGAGCTTCTTGGGGAAGAAGACCCTTTAAATAGGGAGGAGAGGAATCTACCCGTTGCCCACTTACCAGCTATGCCAGCCGCGCTTCAGCGGTAGTACCGCTGTCTGGGGTGGTACTACCGCCCATCAGAAGCCAGTAGAAAAGGGCGGCGGGAGTACCGCTTAGTACTACCGCCCCTATTACGCTTCAGCGGTAGTACCGCTGGATGGGGCGGTACTACCGCCCAACAGAAGCCAGCAGCAGGGGTGGCGGTAGTACCGCTTAGTACTACCGCCCCCCACTACCGCTGCGGCAGGGGGCTGGCACGCGGCATCAGACACGCCCAGAGGCACGTCTGACCCCATGCGCGAGGAGGCAAGCCCTCCCTTCTTCCCCTCAGCGGTACTACCACTGGCTGGAGCGGTACTACCGCTGAGAGAAAGACAAGGAGAGTTGGGCAAAGACAGAAACTCCATGTTGCCGGGAAACGAATGGGGTGCGAGTGTGTACGTGATGATTCCTCCCAAACTTTCCCACCGCGGACCCCTCTTGATAGACGGATAATTCCTACGACTTAAGTCCACCGACACTAAATCATCGAAAATACACCGTCTTCCTTTTAGCTTCCTGAGGGGTATGATAATCGTCTCGTGCCACCTGATATTCTCTGAAGGCTTAATGCACACGATTAGTCCGCAAACGCATTGTCATCAATCACCAAAACCATTAGGGTATAATTATGCCCTTACACCGGCCCCTAGCCCGGATGTCCGGCCTACCTCTGTCACTTACACTACAACGGCCATATTTGCTCCAATACTATATATAGCCTTCTTCCTCCACGGGAGAAGGTTGACCATTCACTTTGAGCAACACCAAGAACACATTACACTCTCTCTCTCACTCTCATACACCAAATCTTAGATCCCGAAGGGATTTGAGAGCATTTTGTGAGAAGTTGTCCAATCAAGTGATAGATCCACTCCTTCCCCTTCTTCGCACCAAAGGAATTCGTGATTTGAGCAAGTCTTGAGCTTTTCCCCATCATTCTTGTTACTCTTGGAGGTTGGAGACTCCTAGGCGGTAGGAGTCCTTCGGAGAGGAATCGACCATTGTGATTACCCCCGGAAAGTTTGTGAGGGTTTGGAGGCCACCTCAAAGGCCTACCACTAGTGGTTGAGAAACGCCTTCGTGGTGTTATCTCAAGGAGAGAATAGGGTGGGCCTTCGTGGCGTTGGTGTGCCTTCGTGGTAACATCCACCTCTCTAAACGGTGACGTAGCTTCCCTCCAAGGAAGTTAACATCGGCATACATCCTCATCTCTCGGAGTTGCGGTTATCCCTAACCCTAACTCCCTACTTGTGGTTACTTGTCTTTGTGTACTTACTTGTATTACTTGTGCTTCATTATCTCCTACTTGTTGCCTTGCTTAGTACACATAGCTTAACCCTCATCCTTGCAATTGTTAGGCTCACTTTCATATCCCGCGATATTGCCTAAAATTGCTAAGTAATAATTAAAATTTGTAATTGTACCTATTCACCCCCCCTCTAGGTCCATCTCGATCCCTTTCAGTATAGTTAGACCCGCAGTACGGAATGACAACAGTGGATCTCAACAATCTTGGGTACACAGAGGAACCATTCGTCCTAGCCAATGATGTGGCGCAGGTTTTCTATGTCAAGGACATGTCTACCAAACCGAGAAAAAAATATAAGGAAGCGGATACATCATACTATGAGCCAAAGCGCCACATAGTTCTTTCAGGGAAAAGAAACATCGTGGGAGTGGAGGACAAGACAGACATGTCAACAGATTATGAAAAGTTTGATGAAATTCCTCCCTTCAAAGTGAAGGCTGACCCAAGCATCTTGTTAAACGATGAAGATTATCCATGGTTACGACGCAATAAGCAAGCGACACACGCGAAGAAAAAGTGAAGACTTTCTCTCCACAACTATTCTGATGATGGCTTTCATCTAGAATATCACTGCAGTTACATGTGAAGAAATGAAATCCTTTTGTAATAGACGAGTTTTCGTCTGAAACCCTGATACTTCGAAAGTGATTGTCCAGTTTCTACACGAAGTGCATCCAGTTTTTCTTGTAACCCTCTTAACTTTTTAGCACATGCTATGTGGGTGAAATTATGATACCATGCCAACTTTCAACCATTTCAGAGTTCATTTGCAGTGCTTTTCAATTCAGGGTCATTTTAGCACAAAAAATATCATGAAATGCGTGAAAAATAGCAAATGAAGTCAGAAAAGGGTTGAAAAGTGATGATGTGGCTTTGAATGGTGCATATTGAATGCAGAAAAAGTCTTGAGTTAAAATATGTTTAAAAAATTGAAATCCCTTTGTAATAGACGAGTTTTCGTCCGAAACGCTGATACTTCGAAAGAGATTGTCCAGTTTGTACACGAAGTGCATCCAGTTTTTCCTGTAACCCTCTCAACTTTTTAGCATGCTATGTGGGTGAAATTATGATACCATGCCAACTTTCAACCATTTCAGAGTTCATTTGCAGTGCTTTTCAATTCAGGGTCATTTTAGCTCAAAATAAATCATGAAATGCATGAAAACTAGCAAATGAAGTCAGAAAAGGGTTGAAAAATGATGATGTGGCTTTGAATGGTGCACATTGAATGCAGAAAAAGTCTTGAGTAAAAATATGTTTAAAAAATTGAAATCCCTTTGTAATAGACGAGTTTTCATCCGAAACCCTGATACTTCGAAAGAGATTGTCTAGTTTGTACACGAAGTGCATCCAGTTTTTCCTGTAACCCTCTCAACTTTTTAGCACATGCTATGTGGGTGAAATTATGATACCATGCCAACTTTCAACCATTTCAGAGTTCATTTGCAGTGCTTTTCAATTCAGGGTCATTTTAGCTCAAAATAAATCATGAAATGCATGAAAACTAGCAAATGAAGTCAGAAAAGGGTTGAAAAGTGATGATGTCGCTTAAAATGGTGCATATTGAATGGAGAAAAAGTATTGAGTTAAAATATGTTTAAAAAATTGAAATCCCTTTGTAATAGATGAGTTTCGTCCGAAACCCTGATACTTCGAAAGAGATTGTCCAGTTTGTACACAAAGTGCATCCAGTTTTTCCTGTAACCCTCTCAACTTTTTAGCACATGCTATGTGGGTGAAATTATGATACCATGCCAACTTTCAACTATTTCAAAGTTCATTTGCAGTGCTTTTCAATTCAGGGTTATTTTAGCTCAAAATAAATCATGAAATGCATGAAAAATAGCAAATGAAGTCAGAAGAGGGTTGAAAAGTAATGATCTGGCTTTAAATGGTGCATATTGAATGCAGAATAAGTCTTGAGTTAAAATATGTTTAAAAAATTGAAATCCCTTTGTAATAGACGAGTTTTCGTACGAAACCCTCATACTTCAAAAGAGATTGTCTAGTTTGTACACGAGGTGCATACAGTTTTTCCTGTAACCCTCTCAACTTTTTAGCACATGCTATGTGGGTGAAATTATGATACCATGCCAACTTTCAACCAATTCAGAGTTCATTTGCAGTGCTTTTCAATTCAGGGTTATTTTAGCTCAAAATAAATCATGAAATGCATGAAAAATAGCAAATGAAGTCAGAAAAGGGTTGAAAAGTGATGATGTGGCTTTGAATGGTGCATATTGAATGCAGAAAAAGTCATGAGTTAAAATATGTTTAAAAAATTGAAATCCCTTTGTAATAGACGTGTTTTCGTCTGATCAAAGTTATTTAACTTAATATTATATAAAATTTATGCAACTAAAATTATCAAAGTTATTTTTGTTAAAAACTTTAATAGCAAAAAGAATATTCATAAAGTATTTTTTGTTAAGAACTTTTAATATGCAAAAAAATGACATAAAATTAGCAAAAATGAAAATAGATGGGCTTATAGAGAAAATTCAACCTAAATTCAAGGTGCTAGTTAACTTTGAATTTACTAGCACTTTGAATTTAGGTTGAATTTTCTCTATAAAGCGCATCTATTTTCACTTTAGTAACAGCGACATAGTAGGCACATGTTCGGTTTGAGAGAGGCTCGTGCTGACTCTCTCACAGCGGGGCTTATAAGCTGGTCGTCGTGCTCCTCATATAGCGAGGTGGGACTAAACTCCCACCACAGCCAGGACCAACCCTTTAGTCCCGGTTGATGGCTCTAACCGGGACTAAAGGTCCCCCTTTAGTACCGGTTGGATCCACGAACCGGGACTAAAGGCTGGGGTATATAAGTGGACCAAAATCCATCTGCAGCTTTCGATCTCCATCTCTCCCGACGGCGCCGAAGAAAACCTCGACATCGCCAAGCTGCCGGACCGCGCCGTCGCCTCCCTGAGCCGGCTCCTCGTCGCGCCTCCCCCGTGGCCGCCCCCGACGCCGTCCCCGTCGCCGCCCCCCGACGTCGTCGCCGCCCCGAGCCCTCTCCCCTCCTCCTCCTAGGTGAGCCGCTGGCACACCGCCGTTCCCCTCCTCCTATCCCCCCGCACCCCCCCCCCTCGCGGTCACCGTCATCGCCCGTCCCCGTCGCCGGCCGAAGCAGTGTGGGATAGAATTGACATGCCAGTTCATCTAATCAAATCAGTGAAACATATTGGGTAGGTACAATTGATAGCGTCATTAGTTAGAAGAACACTGCAACTATAAACTCAAGCTGTATGTTGAGAATTAGAAGCAAAAATGTTGTCATGCATTGTCTAGGCTCTTTTTTGTTTTCCTTTGAAATGTGGAGGAAAGGAATCAATCCTATGTAGGGATAGGAATGCATCTTAAATATGGTATTGTTGTTATTGTTGTTAAATAAAATGATATTTGCTATATAGCCACAATTTGTTCTCGTCGACGATGCCAATCCCGCATCCTCGTCGTCAACTCGGTGCCAACAACCAGTTTGAGAGGCGCCATGTCCGGGACTGGGCTCCGCCGGGCAGGCACTGGGAGGTGCTACCTTCCAGGGCGCGCACCTTGGTGAGAAATCCGGGTCTCGTCGTCGACCCGGAGCTTCTTTGGTGGCGGTCGCGTGGGCCACTATCGGTGCAGAGGGAGCCGGCCCCCGCGGAGGTGGTACGTCATTATGTCAGGGAGGAGGACGAGCACGTCCGTCGCTACATGGCTGCGTTGGACGCCAGGTTCTCCAATACCTGGCAGGTTATTCAGGGATCTCACCCGAGCTATGATCCGGCGATGGTTCCTTCTCTTTGGGTGTCCACCGCCTGCGCCGTGAGACATCAACTCGATCTGTATTAATTAATGATATTATATGATAATATTCGAGCTGTATTAGCGATAATATTCGATGCTTCATTAACTGGATTATTCAAGATGTATTATTGATATTTTATGATAATATTATATGAAGAGTCCCCGACGATCGCTAGTGATATCATATGTATTAGTTATATTATATGATGATCTTGCTTCAAAATTTTGCCGTCGATTCTTAATCTTAGAATCATGAACACAGGAAATGTCCACGTCGTCTGACGACGATAGGATCCCTCAGTGCCCTTTGTGCTGGGACGACAGGGGTCTATGCGACATTTATCCTCACCTGGACAATGATAGGTCGTTCACCGTCAAGCTAACAGAATAATTTAGTATTATTACGGTATGTACAGACGACATGTATTTTTTGTTAATGAAGTATGACGTGTGCTTTTTTGCTTTAATTAACCTTTAATTTTCTTTTGTACAATTCGACTAGTGCGTTCCCTGTCATGCAAGATTCGTTGTCTTGGACAAGTTCCATTTCAAAGAGAAGGATAGTAGAGAGCCTAAGATAGCTCACCTAAGAACGGAGCATTACAATTTTGTTGTTAAGGTGAAAAATAACGAAGATCACACATATTTTGGTTGTTCTAATTGGAGAGCATTTTGCAACGCGTATGGGTTGGATGAGGACATGAACATTACCTTCGATCTTGGTAATGACGATGTTCGTGATAATAATATAGATATTTGGGTGCATGCGGAGGATGACTTGATTCCGGTGCTACCTCCAGGTGTGTTTGTCAACAGATTTGTTAGGTACTTTATATTAATTATTGAAAAGTATTTGGTACTCATCCCGACTAAATTTCTTTATTTTTAATTATCAGCTTATTTCCGTGCTACAAGAACTACCCAACAGATAATAGATCGGACGTACTACAGTCATGACTCCAAACTTACTTGTTCGGAGATAAATCATCTCATCTCATTTATTCATGATGTTGAGGATCATGCTAAACATTACCGGACTGGCAACATTTATAATGAATATGTGCCACTAGTGCACAAGTTGAACCATCATAACATCACTTCAAACAACTTTGTAAGATTTTTTTTACCATTGCATCACTAGTCCATCTTTTTCATATATACATTGTTCTTAAGCAAAACTAGTTTGCTAACTATGTTATTATTACTAATGTTTTTCAATAGGTACTCCCCCCAGAGACCGTGCCTAGATGGATGATCACAAATGATGATTTGCAAATGGTTAGCTTACGGCCACTCCCGATTAATTACAGTGGTAGCTACAGGATATATAAAAGTGAAGAAACCCTGAAAATCACAGGATGGAGAAATGCAATACAAGCATTTACGCTACCACTTGGAGAGGAATACTTGCGCATCCCAGAAGTTGGAGATAGGTTGATCTGTGTTCTTCAATCGGGAGATGGAGGAGTTCGCCTTCATTTTGCTTTTTTTACCTAGCAGTAGTTAGTGTTTCAACCTTTTGATAACTACAATAATGAGGATCGTTGATTAAGATGATGATGAGTTGTTGGATGTTGAATGATGAAGAGTTGATTAAGATGATGATGATGAGTTGTTATATGACATATACGAGTACAAATTAGATGGATGCAATAGACCAAGTTGAATTAGAGGAAATATTATTTCCTCTAATTCAACTTGGTCTATTGCATCCATCTAATTTGTACTGATGTTGGTTGTTTTTTCCATAATTTGTAGTGATGATGTTGTATATTAATATGTTTAACCGCGTGAAAATACAATATAAATATAAAAGAAAATGAAAACAAAAAATGAAACACGACCCTTTCCAAAAAAAAACCCAGCGCCTTATTTTCCCGGTTCGTGTTACGAACCGGGACTAAAGGTCCTCCTGCCTCGGCGCCGCATTGCGGCCACATGGAGCACCTTTGGTCCCGGTTCCTAAGCCAACCGGGACTAAAAGTGATCGTCATTAGTCCCGATCGTGTTGTCCCGGTTGTAGAACCGGGACTAAAGGCCCTCTGGAATCGGGACTGTTGCCCTGTTTTCTACTAGTGTCGTATCGTGGTCGTCCAAACGATAACCCACATTAGGTAGCAACCAACACATAGTACACAAAACACAACTGACGATACAAACATCCATGAGTTAATTAGTCCTGATAACGACAAAGGACTATGACATACTCCTTTCTTTTAGGATAAATTGAAAAGAATAAGAATGCGCCTGTATCTCCACGGTGGAGCACAAAGATCCACCGATCTTCAATTCCTGGTCTGCACTCATTCAATATTTGCCGCCATTCATCAATTTTGAGGTGTCCATCTCGTGGGTTTGCAATTGAGTAGGTGCTTTTGAAATTGGTCTTCTGATGGTAAATAATTTTCATCTCACCTTTCGCATCCATCGCTGCACACACATCAACTCTTGAGTGCTTCAGTTGAAGAACAACATAGTAACACGGTAAGGAGTGTAGTTTATTTAGAATGGACTAGTGGCACAATAATAGTACAAAATCATATCATGCATTTTTTTAATAAATGTTGGTATTGGTCAATTTGTGGACTAGTGGCATGTATGGTGTACTATTTGGACCAACTCCGTAAGTGCCCTTAAACGAAAGAAGATAAGATAATTCTTCTCCTGCCAAGTAAGCTCGGAGCCAGCAGTGTAATAGGTCTTGTCTACTATATTTCATATTTTTTCTTCCAATAGAAAAAAAGCTGTAGATTTTAATTAAAATGTTAAGTTAAGAGTGAATAACGAATATTTTAAAATTAGCAAGATATATTACTTAGTAAAATTGTTTAAGAAACTCATACGAAGGAAAAATAGGAATCGTGTCTATTTCCATCAAAATGTCTTGATCAAAAGGAGAACTGTTGCCATAAAAGATGTCAATATGAAAGGTTATACTCATACCCGTTTCAAATTCGTAAGCCTTACATAATTCTTTCCAATTTTTTGCAACCAAAATATGTGTGATCTACTTCATTATAGATCGTAGCTTCAAAAATGATACCATGTTTTGTCTTTAGGTAAAGAGTCCTTTAGTAATGTCCTCTGTGTCTTCGACATGGAGCTTCTCTAGGACAAAACGCCTTGGATGGCAGAGGATGCACCAGTCGAATTGAGAAAAAAAAAGAAATTACACGTTAAAATAAAAATCTTGAGACATGTGAAGTTTAGAAGGAAATATGTGCAGAAATTACTGTATAATATTTGTAGTCCTCTTTAAGCGTTAGCGAGAAGTACCTATCGTTCTCTAGATGAAGACTGTCGCACATACCCCAGTTGTCGGAACAGTAGTCGCACTCGGGGATCCCATCGATTTCATCCTCCTCATTCATTTTTTGTATTCATAGATGGAAGAGTAAAAATCAACACACAAAAATTCATGCGATCACACATTACCAACACTGCGATCACACTTTACCAACACTGCTTGTGTCGCCTCGACGAGGTCGGACCATTGTATCTTGACCATGTTGGGTTTTGAATAGGGGCGCCCACTTTCTAAAAATTGAAGACAATATGAATCACAAACTAATGGAGTCGGCTCATATGTCTCTTGCAAGACTAAAGTCATACTGTAAAGTGTTAAAATAGACGAAAAAAGGTATGCTCTTGGTTCGGGTCAGCATATTTTGTGAAGTGGGATCATCTACAATTCTACATGGGGGAATCTTCGATATACTAATATAGTGGGAAGAACTATGATCAATCCAATTTGGCGGAATATATGGAAGCCCTCGTGTCCAACTAAAATAAAAATCTTCATTTGACGTACATCGTATGATACACTCCTGTGTCGTGTAACGGTTGCAAATAGACACATCTTAGTCTCGCTTCTAAGTCTCACCTCAGTGCCCTGCTTGTTTTCTGGATTCAAGGGCACAAAGCATGTGTTATTTCTCTGTCACAAACCAAAAGAGGTTTGGAGAAGATTGAGTTGAATTATCATGAGAGAATGTGAAGTTGATCGTGCGGGTGAGGCGGTCCTGGAGATTTTACTTCTCTTGCCCGATCAACATCTGTCCTCTGTGGAGATTCAAAATGTTCGGGAGTTGATCGCTATTACTACTTGTTATTTATGGTGGGAAAGACGTAAACTGGTTCGTGAGGAAGCAATCGAAACTGCATATCACATCTCTATGGGGATTCTTGCGCTTACATCTAACGTTTTTATTGCTTCCTCTTCAAGAGCGACAATAAAAGGGGGGCTGGAGTCGTCCCTGGTTTTTTTTTTGTAAAACTCAATGTTGATGCATGCGTTGACCATGATAAATTTACACTACTACATGAATGCCTAGCAGTGGCGGGTGAAAAAAGGCCAGCTGTGGCGGACCAAGCTCCTAGGGCCGCTCACCACTGCTATAACCGCATCAGTGAGAGGCCGTTTAAGGCGTCCGGTTGTAGATGCTCTTAGGAGTACAATACAACTGAAACACACCCTCTCTCGTATCCAAACGTTCTGGATACAGCAAGTTCAACCTCCTTTAACCATTCTTCTCTAACCAACGCCGGTCGCCTACCTTTCCTTTCAAAACATCTCAGTAAGTGAAAGAGAAGGCATCATAACAGCACCGAAACTCTTTTTTTCTTTTGCGAATAAATGAGATTTTATTGCTTAACCTTGGAGATTACAATCATATCGGTGTAGCAAATAAATCTCATTTGGACCAGACCTAAGCCGAAACTCCTAAAGCTAGCTACGGATAAGTTACGCGTACACGGATGCTTGGACCGGCCAAGATGGCAAGTGGGAACGGAAGCCAACGATTCCATGGAAATTTCTTGCCAAAACTCGCAAAAGCAAACGCGCGACGCGACGAGCCGATGTGCTGCATCGATCTATCTACCCCGCGACTTGGATGACCACGACGAACGAGTAGCTATATATGGCTGGGTAGGCCGTACCGTGTTGGTGGATGGATTCGGATTGGCACGCACGCGTACGACTAAGAGCATCTTCAGCCATGACTTGCAAATCCGGCCCCTCAAGTGACCGGGCGTGTCCGTTTTGAACCCCTACTTTTTCATCCGTGCAGCCGCATCTCTCATATTTTTCCTCATATGTCCGGTCACTTGCACGTGATTGGTGGAGAAGAAGAGAGAAAGAAAAGAATGAATAAAGAAAGAGAAAAGGTGGTCCTCACGTCCTACATGGCGGACTGACCGGGCGCGTCCGGACGCGTCTGCGACCCCTCATATCGTCCTCATATTTGAGATGGATATGAGGGGTGCCCGTCAGTCCGGGCGTTTGAGATGAATATGAGGGGTCCGTCTGGATCGATTTTTTATGACCGGACAGTGACCAGGCGGCCTGCCCGGATGTTTGAGGAGGGTACGAGGGGTCCGGCTGTAGATGCTCTAAGTGAGAGCGACTAGACTTGTGATCCAAAGCGAGTAAGTATGGAAGATAACTTTATGTTTGGAAGGTGGAAAATAGCTTTTCGACTAAGATTAACGTTTGGCCACTGGCTGGTCACTAGCTGGTGGTAGTAACATCTCGCACGTACTATTAACCTGGTTGTAAAAGCTAGTGTTATGGTAGCAACCCACTCATATAAAGTCATAATCCAGGACTAGGTAGACAGTTGCAAGAAGTGGCCACTAACTAAATTGGTTAAGCGTGGGCTGACTCAGTGACATGGCATCATTGGTATGCATGCATGTTTCTAGAGAAAAGTCACTCCACGGAATCGAGAAATAATTCATCAGGCTACTAAAAGCATGCATCATGCGCGGAGACCACCACGTAAAGGACATAATTTACGCTGGAAAAACCGTAAAAGCATGGATCATTTGCGGAGACCTCCACATAAATCTTACTTCTTTTGTTCGGATTTATAAGGCACACACATATTCTAAAAAAGTTACCATTACTTTGAAAAAATATTACTTATGTGCCACAAAACATAGGTTTCACATTCAAAAGAAGTTTCCAACTTTAGAATTTTGTCGCCCTGGACCATGATTGGTGGCACAACTCACCTAGGTAAACCTTTTGTGGTCTCTATTGCCGTTCTGAAAAATAAAATGCATGTGTAATTGTAAACTTTCACAAATTGAAATTATTGGGGAAAAATTAATAATCTTATCCGAGGGTCCTACCTAGTTGAACATGGTGAGTCAACAAGGTCAAACATGGTCAACAAATGTCCAACTCAATCAACAGAGCTCAAGCCAGTTGACAGGATCAGTCCATGCAAATTGCCATGTTCAACAATTTTTTTTGACCCAAAAACCGCAGAACAATCGTTCCACCGTAATTTTCATTAATTATAATATGTACAAGAGGTTCAAAAAAGGTAAAATACAATCAACCAATATCACTTCTAGATCACTTGGTAATTATGAAAAAATTATAGATTTTCTTCAATCCATTCCTTGATCTTGTCTGCCTTGGATAGTTTGACTCTGATCTGTGTTGCCCAAAGCCCTTCCTTCAGATAGTGTACCCAGCCAAGTAAATTAATGAGGGGCTGCCCATCAAAAATTTATGTCATTACTGATTGACCAAATGGCCCAACATCCCATCACTATGACATCCAAAGCAATGTCTCTTGGTAATTCTGTGACAGCTAATTGAATCTTATCATATGCTGAAATACCCAGGTTCTTAGATCTCACTAGTAGAAAACATGTCTTACGTTTGCCCCTTTAGTCCCTGTTTGGCTTTGGCCCAGGACTAATGTGACCATTAGTTCCGGTTCCAACGGCTAGGAGCGGTCGGGGGGCACGGGCACCATTAGTCCTGGTTCATTTGGGACCTATAGTCCCGGTTTGTGATACAAACCGGGACTAAAGGGGTGGTGGCAGACTGGTGTCAGGCTGGGCCCCCACGAGCCCTTTTAGTCCCGGTTTGTCTCATAAACCGGGACTATATGTAGACCTTTAGTCCCGGTTTGTATAACCAACCGGGACTAAAGCTTTCCCTATATAAACCCTTCGTCCAGCCCGAGCCCATTTCTCTGTTTTCTCCATTCCCCTCTCTGTTCTTCCCTAGCTCGAGCTCATCCCTCCATTTTTGCCAAGATTTGTCAAGATTTGAGGCACCCCAATACATCCAAGTGTCCACAAAGGTTAGCAACTTTGTCCTTTCATCTCTTATTGCTAGATTAGCTCGTGCAATGCTTTATAAGTATAGTGATTTGTGGGTTTTAGTTTGGATGTAATTATGTGGTAGTTTTTTATTTATTTATATGCAATTTGAGCTCAAATTAATTTCTTAGTTTGCATATGTGTAGGTGTGGTTTACTTAGTGTGCCTTCCCGTCCCCGTCCTAACCACCGTCGATCACCCGCACCATCCCGTCGCCGGCACCACCTTGGTGAGCCTCTTCTTGTGTTCTTATCCTTTTTATAATAAAAAAATTGTATTTGTATGATTTAGATAGTTACTTGCATAATTTTCTTACTTGTGTGATTGTTGTTATATATAGTGCCATGGTTATGATATCCGTGCCTATCGGCCCTCGTCCGGTTTACGATTCGGATGTGGTATATTCTCTTTTATAACTATTTGTTGCATTTCGTGTTAATGACAATTATGCCCATCAAGTTGACATAGATATGTTTATCTAGGAGGTAGTAGAACCGGAAATTCCAACTGATCCTATTGTCGAGAAGTTAAATTTAGTTGAAAAAGAAAACGAGGATTTGAAAGGAAAATTGAAAAGAGTTGAAGAAGAGAAGATGAAATTGGAGTTGTACGTTGCCGATGTCGTCGATGATCACAAGATCAAGATGGATGCAATGCGCTTGAAGATTAGAAAGATTAGAAAATATGCCATTAATAAAGAGGTTGGTATCATTATGCTGTTGGATCAATTGTTACCTTAGTTGCGATTTTGATCGCATTTGTTGTTGCATTTAAATGTTTTAGCTAGATAGTTGTATGTTGTTTTATGAGAATAAGTGTGTATGAACTTTATGTATGAACTTGTATTAATTTGGTCTTTTCGGTGTTGTGTAATGAAGATGAACCGGCAATGGATGTGCGATGACTGACGCTCTCCCCAGATCATTAATGGCGTGCATAGTTTTCTGCGTGCGGCTGAGGTAAACAATCGGGATGGTTTTATGTGTTGTCCATGTGGTGTGTGTAAGAATGATAAGACTTACTCTAGCACAAAACAAATTCACGTCCACCTTTTTACGTACGGTTTCATGTCCGGCTATAATTGTTGGACCAAGCACGGAGAAAGAGGGGTTCTAATGGAAGAGAATGAAGAAGAAGAGGATGATGACAACTATCCTGGGTTTCCTGAATTTGATGGTACTACAATGGGGGAAGAGAATGAAAAAGAAGAAGCTGAGGCATCAGATGAGCCCACTGATGATCTTGGTCGGGCCATTGCTGATGCAAAGAGAAACTGCGAAAGTGAAAAGGAGAAGTTGAAGTTGCAGCGCATGTTAGAGTATCACAAAAAAGGGTTGTACCCAAATTGCGAAGATGACAACGCAAAGCTCGGTACCACACTGGAATTGCTGCAATGGAAGGCAGAGAATGGTCTATCTGACAAGGGATTTGAAAAGTTGCTGAAAATAATGAAGAAGAAGCTTCCAAAGGACAACGAATTGCCCGACAGTACATACGAAGCAAATAAGGTTGTCTGCCCTCTCGGATTAGAGGTGCAGAAGATACCTGCATGCCCTAATGACTGCATCCTCTGCCGCGGTGAGGAGTACGAGAATTTGAATGCATGCCCAGTATGCGGTGCATTGCGATATAAGATCAGTCGCGATGACCCTGGTGATGATGTTGAGGGCGAGCGCCCGAGGAAGAGGATTCCTGCCAAGGTGATGTGGTATGCTCCTATAATACCACGGTTGAAACGTTTGTTCCAAAACAAAGAGCATGCCAAATCGTTGCGATGGCACAAAGAAGACCGTAAGAAAGATGACAAGTTGAGAGTACCCGCTGATGGGTCGCAGTGGAGAAAAATCGAGAGAAAGTGGCCGGACTTTGCAGATGACCCAAGGAACGTATGGTTTGGTTTAAGTGCAGATGGTATTAATCCTTTTGGGGAGCAGAGCAGCAAGCATAGCACATGGCCGGTGACTCTATGTATCTATAACCTTCCTCCTTGGTTGTGCATGAAGCGGAAGTTCACTATGATGCCAGTGCTCATCCAAGGCCCTAAGCAACCCGGCAACGACATTATTGTGTACCTAAGGCCATTATTTGATGAACTTTTACAGCTGTGGAATAAAGAAGGCGTACATGTGTGGGATGAGCACATCAGAAAATTGACCTACGAGCGTTGCTGTTTGTAACCATCAATGATTGGCCTGCTCTTAGTAACCTTTCAGGACAAACAAACAATGGATACCATGCATGCACGCACTGTTTAGATGAGACGCAAAGTATATATTTGGACAAATGCAAGAAGAATGTGTAGCTGGGACATCGTCGATTTCTTCCGACCAAGCATGCCTTAAGAAAGAAAGGCAAGCATTTCAAAGGTGAGGCAGATCACCGAAAGAAGCCTGTCCTCCGTACTGGTGATGATATACTTGATATGGTCAAGGATTTACAAGTAATCTTTGGAAAGGGTCTTGGCGGACAATCTGTTCCGATTAACGCTGACGGACACGCCCCCATGTGGAAGAAGAAATCTATATTTTGGGAGCTAGAATATTGGAAAGTCCTAGAGGTCCGTTCTGCAATCGACGTGATGTACGTCACGAAGAATCTTTGCGTGAACCTGCTAGGCTTCCTGGGAGTGTATGGGAAGAAAAAAGATACACCGGAGGCACGACAGGACCAGCAACATATGAACGCCAAAGACGGCATGCATCGAAAGCAGTATGAAGGTCCTGCCAGCTACGCTCTTACCAAAGCAGAGAAGGAATTTTTTTTGAATGCCTGCTCAATATGAAGGTCTCGTCTGGCTTCTCGTCGAATATAAGGGGAATAATAAATATGGCAGCGAAAAAATTCCAGAACCTAAAGTCTCATGACTGCCACGTGATCATGACACAATTGCTTCCGGTTGCATTGAGGGGGCTTCTACCAAAAAATGTTCGATTAGCCATTGTGAAGCTATGTTCATTCCTCAATGCAATTTCTTAGAAGGTAATCGATCCGGAAATCCTACCAAGCTTACAGAATGATTTGGTCCAATGTCTTGTCAGTTTCGAGTTGGTGTTCCCACCATCCTTCTTCAATATTATGACGCACGTCCTAGTTTACCTAGTCGAAGAGATTGCCATTCTGGGTCCTGTATTTCTACACAATATGTTCCCCTTTGAGAGGTTCATGGGAGTCTTAAAGAAATATGTTCGTAACCGTGCTAGGCCAGAAGGAAGCATCTCCAAGGGCCATGAAACAGAGGAGGTTATTGAGTTTTGTGTTGACTTTATTCCTGACCTTAAGTCGATTGGTGTTCCTCAATCGCGGCATGAGGGGAGACTACGTGGAAAAAAACGCTTGGACCAAAATCAATAATATGTAGGGACGGGCATTCTTGGGCGCAAGCACACGACGCAGTTCTACAAAATTCTACCTTGGTGACCCCGTATATCGAGAAACACATGGATATTATATGCTCCAAGAACCCGGAGCAGTTTGACCCCTGGATTAAACGTACACACATTGAGGCTTTCGGCGGTTGGTTGCAAACACATCTCATGAATGACGACATTGTTGAAGATGAGCTGTACTTGTTGGCCAAGAGACCATCTTCTACTATATTGACTTTCCAAGGATACGAGATAAACGGGAATACATTTTACACGATCGCCCAAGATATAAAGAGCACCAACCAAAATAGTGGTGTCCGCTTTGACGATGCAGCAAACACCAATAGGGAAAAGGACACATATTATGGTTACATAGAGGAGATATGGGAACTTGACTATGGAAGTTATTTGAAGGTTCCTTTGTTCCGGTGCAAATGGGTCAATCTGACTGGAGGAGGGGTAATGGTAGACCAGCAGTATGGAATGACTACAGTGGATCTCAACAATCTTGGGTACACAGAGGAACCCTTCGTCCTAGCCAATGATGTGGCACATGTTTTCTATGTGAAGGACATGTCTACCAAACCAAGAAAAAGAAAAGATAAGAAAGCGAATACATCATACGATGAGCCAAAACACCACATAGTTCTTTCGGGGAAAAGAAACATCGTGGGAGTGGAGGACAAGACAGCCATGTCAACAGATTATGAAAAGTTTGATGAAATTCCTCCCTTCACAGTGAAGACTGACCCAAGCATCCTGTTAAATGATGAAGATTGTCTATGGTTACAGCGCAATAAGCAAGGGACACACGAGAAGAAAAAGTTTTTTACCCCAAGATCCCACTCTGGGATGTGATTGGCTTCACCGTCATCACTTTTCTTCTATAGCAAGTAGCCGAGATGGTCCAGTTTGTACACGAAGTGTATCCAGTTTTTTTTGTATCCCTCTCAACTTTTTAACACATGCTATGTGGGTGAAATGATGATACCATGCCAAGTTTCATCCTTTCCAGAGTTCATTTGTAGTGTTTTTTAATTTCAGGGTCGTTTAGCTAAAAAAATCATTAAATGCATGAAAAATAGCAAATGAAGTTAGAAAGGGTTGAAATGTGAAGATGTGGCTTAGAATGGTGCATATTGAATGCACAAAAAGTCTATAGTTGAAATAAGTTTAAAAAAATGAAATGCCTTTGTAACAGATGAGTTTTCGTTCGAAAGCCTCATACTTCGAAGGAGATGGTCCAGTTTGTACACGAAGTGCATCCAGTTTTTGTCGTAACCCTCTCAACTTTTTAACACATTCTATGTGGGTGAAATGATGATACCATGCCAAGTTTCTACCTTTTCAGAGTTCATTTGTATTGCTTTTTAATTTCAGGGTCATTTAGCTAAAAAAAACATTAAATGCATGAAAAATAGCAAATGAAGTTAGAAAGGGTTGAAATTTGAAGATGTGGCTTAGAATGGTGCATATTGAATGCACAAAAAGTCTAGAGTTCATTTGGGTGATTTCGATTAAAACAAATGAAGGTATAAAACTAAAAGAGTTAAACATAATCTGGTTTTGATTAAAACACCTATTTAAATTATCCTAAAAATTCCCAAATTTAACATAATGATAAAAAACACTAATATTAAACAACAGGAAAAACAATCACTCAAAAATCTATTTTTAAACTAAAGTTATTCACAAACTAGTGATTCACACAAATTTCAAAAGAATTCAAATTTAAACTATTTAAATTTGAAAACTACTGGCACTAACAGAAAGTTTGTAATTGTTTTGACCTAAAGCAAAAAGATTCATAAAAAACTATAAATATTCTAACAGTTATTCCAAATCTAAAAACAGAAATTAGAAAAACAAAACAAAACAAAAAAGAGAAAATACAGCTTTAGTCCCGATACCAACCGGGACTAAAGGTCCCTTCCCGCGCGGAATTTGGGCCGCCGAAAAGGAGAGACCTTAAGTCCTGGTTGGTGTTACAAACCGGGACTAAAGAACCTTTAGTCCCGGTTGGTAACACCAACCGGGGCTAAAGGTGTGGGGGTATTTAACAACGCCTTATTCCTCCTCACTTTCTCCCCCGACGCCACACTTCACTCTACGCCGCCAGGCTGCCCAATTTCGCCCCGACGCCGTCACCATCGCCGCTCCTCGCCGGTCTCCTCCGTCGCTCCGTCATCGTCGCCGCTCCTTGCTGGTCTCCTCCGTTGCCGTCGCCGATCCTCGCCGGTAAGGCTCCCCTCCTCTCTGCCTCCGTCGGCCCCGCGCGCCTCCGCCGCTCGCCCCCACCCACCGCAGCACCACCGCCGGCCCCGCCTCCGCCCACCGCAGGACCGCCGCTGGCCCCGCGCGCGTCTCTGGCGACCCCGCAGCGCCGCCCGACTCTGTCCTGTGCGGTGCCCGTGCGTTGATTTAGTTGTTTTAGTTAATTTAGTTTTTTTTATGTTTTAGTTAATTTAGTTGTTTTAGTTGTTTTAGTTGTTTAGTTTTTTTTTATGTTTTAGTTGTTTTAGTTAATTAAGTGTTCATATTGTTTTAGTTAATTTAGTTGTTTTATGTTTTAGTTGTTTAGTTTTTTTTATGTTTTTTTTGTTTTAGTTGCAAATAATGTAGTATCGTCGGTCGTCGGTGACACGATATCGAGGAATCCCCGACGATCGTCGGTGAGGGAGAGTCCCCGACGATCGCCGGTGAGGAGTGCCGGACGATCGCCGGTGAGGAGTCCCCGACGATCGCTGGTGAGGAGTCATGGACGATCGTTGGTGAGAAGTCCGCGACGATCGCCGGTCAGGAGGAGGCGACGATCGCCGGTGATATATGATGTTTAGATGTTTAGGGTTTAGAAGTTAATATGTTTTAGTAAATGAAACTTTTTATTAGGCATTAGCTATTTTATATTAGGCAGATATATGATGTTTAGATGTTTGAATGTTTAGTTGCATAGCGTAACCGTTGAGTCGACGATGCCCATCCCGCATCCTCGTCGTCGACTCGGCGGCAACCACCTGCTTGAGAGGTGCCATGTCCGGGACTGGGCTCCGCCGGGCTGGCACTAGGAGGTGCTGCCTTCCGGGGCGTGCAGCTTGGTAAGGAATCAGGGTCCCGTCGTCGACCCGAAGATTATTTGGTGGCGGTCGCGTGGACCACTGTCGGTGCAGAGGGAGCCGGCCCCCGCGGAGGTGGTACGTCGCCGTGTCAGGGAGGAGGACGAGCACGTCCGACGCTACATGGCTGCGTTGGACGCCAGGTTCTCCAATACCTGGCAGGTTCTTCAGGGATCACACCCGAGCTATGATCCTGCCATAGTTCCTTATCTTTGGGTGTCCACCGCCTGCGCCGCGAGACGTCAACTAGATCTGTATTAGTGATATTATATTCGAGATGTATTAGTCATAATATTCGATGATGTATTAGTTATATTATATAATAATATTCAAGATGTATTATTGATACTATTTGATGATGTATTAGTGATATTACATGATCATATTGTTGCATTGCCTTGTATTGATTTGCATATCTCCGGTTTTGCTTATTGAATGCATTCTAATTGTTTTATATTTGTTCTGGATTAGTTAAGCTATGGATGGTAGAGACAGAGACCGTGATCAAGAGAATGCCATGTACGACTTGATACGCTCCGGAAACGAAGAGAATGAAGAAGTAGATGATGGCTCACAATACCTTAACCCATCCGGTGAGGGAATTGAGGAAGAACAACCAAGAGACGAAGGGGAACCAACTGACAATGATGGCGAAGAAATTTTTCTCCATCATCAGAAGTCCGGTGAGGTATTAATTTGCCCTCTGGTGATCATCAGAAGTATTGATTGATTTGTATATATTAACGAATCTTTCTTCTTTTAGCCCTCCGGATCGAGCAAATCTTCTACAAGGGTTAAACGTGGCCCGACAAAAAAGTTGAAAGAAGGCATAAAGTACAACATCGATCAAATCAGAGCAGATGGCGAACCGATTGCTCCTAAAATTAATGCAGACAAATTTATACGTCAATGCAGAGTTATTGTTAGGGACCAAATCCCGATCTGGGTTCAAGAATGGAATCAGCCAAAAGATTGCGGAGTTCCTTTTGCCAGCCAAAGAGCAAAAGATCTGCTTTGGGAGGCGCTCATGAAACATTTCACCCTACCAGAGGGTCTCACAGATCTCCAACGGGAGAAAGTCAAGAAGTGTGCTCTTAAGAAGATGGCCACACAATTCCAGACTTGGAAGAAAAGGTTATGGACCAATTACTTGAAAGGAGGAAAGAAGACTCCAGAATTCAAAGGAGAATATACGAAGTTAAAAGATGACTGGGACAGATTTGTGCAGTTCAAGGAATCAGAAGCAGCTAAGGAACAATCGAGAGTAAACAAGATAAATGCCGAGAAAAAAACATGGCACCATCATCTGGGGCTAGGTAGCTACAAGTATGGGTTGCCTTTGTGGGAAGAATCCGAGAGAAACATGAAGGCTGCAGGGGTCACTCTAGAAACAGAGAATTGGCCCGACAGGTGGAGGACTTGGTTTTATGCACATGGGGGAAAGTTGGACCCAAAGACAGGGAAGGTTCTTGAACAGGCAAGTCTTAAAGAAGCCACGGACGAGTTACTTAAAGCAATATAAGAAGCTCGAATGGGTCTGTACCAGCCCGAGAGAGAGAACGACGAGCTTACACGCGCCCTCAAGAATCCTGAACACCTGGGACGAACACGAGGCAAAGGCCTTGTTCCATGGCTTCTGGGGTTTGCAGATTGGAACGACAGTTACAGAAGCCGTGAGAGAAAGAAGAAGCATGAAGTAGATCGGATTCAAATGGTAGAAGCAAAGAACGCGGACTTGGAATGCAAATACATGCTGCACCAGGAGCAAATCAACAAACTTAGCCAGCAAGGCACCTCTCAGCAGCAGGAGCATCCAGATGCAGCATTGGATGGTACCATTCCATCATCTATGCCGAAAAGCAGCGTGGGTTCCACGGGGGTCCCGGCCGATGATGCACTGCTGGCTCGCTACCCCGTGGATGATATCCTAGAGTCGACAGTTTGTGAGCTACACGTGAAACTGAAGAACATATCCATGAAGGTGGCGGACGGCTTTGCTTTACCGAGTGGACCTGAAGCAACCTTCCACGGCAATCCGATTCCACCTGGCTATGCTTGTGTCGGGGTGGATGAAGTTTTGTTGGCATTTGAATCACTAGATCTTGACTACCTTGGAGGTGAAGGGGAGCGGACACTGGGAGAAGCCATTCGTTGTCTCATTTTATGGAAAAAGGAATGCATCGTGTTTCCAAACTCGGTGCCAAGGCCACTGACTCCTCCTCCAAGTCCGCCGCGTCAGCAGACTCCAATCCACCTCGAGACGGAGCGCAGGGCGAGTCTTCCAAGTCTACCGCGTCAGCAGACTCCAACCCACCTCGAGACGGAGCGTAGGGCGAGTCCGCCATATCGATCTCCGTCACGTCAGCATAGTCCATCCCACCCCAAGACGGAGCCTAGCGCGAGTCTGCGATATCGATATCCGCCGTCTCCAAAGCGAAAGAGCACAAAAGAAGAAACCCGAGCCTCCTATCAAAAAGAAGTTAGCTTACGAGAAGTTACCTTACGAGAAGACTGACGAGGAAATCAATGAACAAGTGGCTAAGGAATTGCAGGCCTTTTTTGGACCGAAACAGCCCCCGCCGCCAAAGGAGAAAATACCTGAGGAAGTCGTACAACACTTTCTGAATGCAGCTAAACCGGCGGAGAAAAGGCCGCTATCAGACTATGAACGCTCTATTAGCAACTCCTATCATAAACAAAAAAACAGAAGTCGAGCGGTAGTAGTAAATGCGGGAAAACTGTTCCCCAGCTCGGAGAACATGCAGTGCAATCGATCATCCCGCTCAAGGTGAGTACTGATAAGGTGGTAATAACTGACGCTGATAGAGAGAATGCTAGACAGCTCGGTGTCACTGTTGAACAACTCCTAGAGATCGAGGAATTCCCACCGACAGATCCGAAGGAACTAGAATGGGCATATGACCCCGGGAACCCTCTCGTGAGTCCTGAAGATGAGAAGCTTCTATCAACGCAAATGTACAGCTTGCATGACTGGTACATGAGAGAGGTAAAGAGCGGGCGACAGAGTCTCATGGTGAAGTCAAGGGAGAGCATTACATCCATGAAAATGATTTGTGGATTGAAAATGAAGAATTCTTTTAGTTATTCAATCAAAAAGCACTCGACAAATCTATCGTCAATTGCTACTGTCTGTAAGTGATTTCTTTCTGTAATTTGATTAAGTCTCTAGCTCAGCTCGTTCATTGCCTGTAATTATCCTCACTGCTATATTCTTTTGTGTGGTATTGTGCAGAATGAAGATTTTTGAATTGAAAAGAGATGGAGTCTATGGCATTGGGTTCATTGACCCAAATACCGTTAATGAAAAGGTGTTAACTACTTACCTTAAAGACACGGAGAAAATGTTGCTAAGGTTTTTGAAGGCCCTAAATACCAAACCAAAAATACTTTTACCTTACAACTTCAAGTGAGTGTTACTTTTACCTTACTTTTACCTTATATATATACTCGATGTTAAGTGTAGTTGATGAGTTATGCATGCCCGCTTATACAAATCGTGTCCGCAGCTACCACTGGATCCTGCTAATCATTAGAATTGACGATGGAACTGTTGAAGTACTGGACTCACTAAGTAAAGACCCTGAAGAATACAAAAGCCTGCATTCGATGCTCGACAAGTAATTTCAATCATTTACACACTATGTCGGCCTCTTTAGTTCGTTTCTTGATATCAAGTAATTAGTAACTCATTTATTCATTTTCTTTGCCGGACAGGGTTTGGAAAAAGTTCACCAAAGATGTTAGAGGTGAATGGAAAGAGGAGCTGAAATGGCGAAGGTCCAAGGTATTTAAGTAGTACTAGCTACGTCCGCACATCTCTTTAAGTATAGTTTCAATACCTTTATCATGCTTTGATTATTATCTGATTGAATTATATTCTCGTAAAGTGCATGAGGCAGGAACAAGGGACTAGTTTATGATGTGCATATTACGTTTGTGAGAACATTCGCATTATGACCAAAAAGATCAGAACTACAAGAGATCTTTGGGTACGTAAACACCATTCATATTATTTTATCATGATGTAATATATATACAGACAACTAACATGTTCATATTGATCTCCTTCTTTAAAGATGCACGAGATGCAGGATAAGCTCCTACCAAAGGACCGCATACGAGCAATTCAAGAGGAAATTGCAGTTTTTTTGCTTGAGCAGGTCATATCTCCCGACAGAGAATACCATTACACCTAATGCCTGCATGTAATGATTTGCAAATTGTAGGAGAAATTGTATATACCAAATTGTACATAAGTTTATGCATGGTCGTACGAAAATTTCTATGTATATGATTGGTTCTACGAGATATTCTATTATATATGCATAACGTGTACAGTATGTAGCAGCGTAAAGTATGTTTGAAATGAAAAAGAATTAAATCGAATACACAAAATGAAAAGGAAAAATAAACAATAAAACCTAAACCCATAAACCCCAAAGCCTCTAAATCTTTAGTCCCGGTTGGTGTTACCAACCGGGACTAAAGGTCCCCATCGCCTGGCGCCCGCTGCCGACCACGTGGCAGGGGTTTAGTCTCGGTTCGTAGCCAACCGGGACTAAAGGCTTGGACCCTTTAGTCCCTATACATTAGTCCCGGTTGGGGAACCGGGACTAAAGGCCCTTCCCAACCGGGACTAATGGCCTGTTTTCTACTAGCGTCTCATGAGGTGGTCCTAGCAATATAGGGTAAATGGGCAGTTCCAGAATAGACGTAGTGAATTTCCTTAGTGTTATCAGCACAAAGCGCACAATTATCGCTTTCCGGATAGTGTTCTTGCAGTTTAGAGGATTCCTGGTATATACATGGTCATGAGGTAATAACCAGAAGAATATTTTTGTGCCTATGTCCACATGAGGTATCCCAGAGTTTCTTGAAGACAATGTGTCAGAGCTTGTGCCAACCATAAGTTTGTACATGTTCATGGACAAGTATTGTAACAGCCCGAGAACGATTCTTTCCATGTTTATTATATTGCTTGCTCTATTCCATTTTTTGCATTGCATCGTTTCATCATTCCATCATGTCATTAATTTTGCAACTCAAATAAATAAATTTAATGGATCTTCGATCCACGAGGGAATTCACCTAGTGATTTCTCTTTATAACATATCCTCCCAATATTTTAGGGAGCTATAAGAAATACTCCGTTCTTTTGGGAATCAACTATAACACACTTGCAATTTAAATCCCACGCCTTTTCTATCTCAATTCTTGACCTCAAACTTTGTTTTTAAATTCTTTTGTCCTTTTCCCAAGTTCCACCTAATATCTCAACATTTTTCTGACCTTCCAAGCACCCACTTCCTTTTAACCATTTGAATTTGATCAAATGAGTTTGAATGCAAACCTTGGAATTAGTCCCACTTCTATTTTCTTGGACCAAGCTCAGTTTTCCGAGTCTAGGGAAATAACCCCCCTATGCTCAAATTCTTTCCTAACCCCTCTCTTTCTTTTCTTCATTCAACGTTCTGTTTTTTTCTCTTCCTTTAATTCAGAGAGAGGGAGAAGGGGAGAGAGCCCAACCCAGCCGGCCACTTGGGCCTCCTGCAGCTCAAAGCCTAGCCGGATCCCTCCTCTTCTAAAACCTAGCCTGATCCCCATCCCTCGATCCCCTTGTCTCTCCCGACCGCGCCGCCACCTGCCCAGAAACCCACGCAGACTCGGCCACTCCCGTTCGATAACCCGATCCTCTTCCTTTGATCCCCTCCTTCCACTGCTCGCACGGACAGAGAGGAGCGAGAGCCCCGCGCGTTCGATCCCTTCGCCAGCTCTCGACCCCGCCTCGACCTCCGGCGAGCCCCACCGCCGAAGAGAACCTGCTCTGCTGCGCCTCCTCGCACCTGACCTGCCTCCGTTGTGGGCTTGCCTGTGCAGCTCCCCATGGCGCCGTCGCATGCTTGGCCCGTCCGGCACCGGTCCCTCTCCTCTGCCGCTTCGGCCAGACCACCGGCGAGCCATGGCCGCCTCCTTCCTCCGTCCATCTCCGTCGTCGTTGCACAGCAGACGCACGACGTCCTCCCATACCAGCAAGCCATGGCGCCGATGCATTCGCTGCTCCGCTGCAGATCCCTTGTCCTCTCGCTGGGCCAGGCCGCCTCGCACCATCCCGAGATTGCCGCCCCGCCTATGCTCCGACCTCCCGCTCGATCCTGCAGCTCCATCCCCACAACCCTCCTCCTCGCTCGATCCAGTAGGAGAGCAGCCTCGTCAGCCGCCCTTTGCCATGGAACTCGCCTCCACCTCGACGCCTCACAAATGCCTCCTGTCTGAGCCTCCCTGAGCTCCCTTACGCTTTCCATGGATGTGGCCAGGAACTGCATCTCGTTGCCCTGCCTTGCTGCCTTTTTATGTCGTTGCCAAGACCATCAGTACCTTTGGTTCATGAAGACTGACAAGTCCGACCTCGAACGATCGACCATTCATGGACTCCCTCGACAGTGTACATCTATGTCGCCTAGGATCCGACAAGACCGACGCCGTGTACCACCACCATCGCCACGAGGACCACGGATTCATCAGTTTCATCTTCGACACGTGTACCACTACTTCCACGACGTCCACGACGACCCGTGAACCTCTACACCGCATCGAACCATTCCGTCTCACCCGCACGCTTCAAAGGTATAATCGTCGAGTCGACCGCCCATGGAGGAATGCATGTGTTGTATGCCTATGCTTGCTCCATGTCCGTATTGTTACCTGCACGTTTCGCGTTTGCCACGCCCTCATCACGTGGGAACCCGGTAACCGGGATCACCCCACCATCTCTTGCATGACACGCTATCGCCCACAATTCTTTTGCACTGGTATCTCAAAGAGTTATCGGAACTGGAACATTGTCGTGGCATCGTTTTCGCTTTCGCCACCGTGGCACCCAATTCTTCCGCCATGGCGACAAATGCACCATATCATGATATATGTCAACATTTTCATAAAAATTGCATATACCTTGGATATGTCATCCTCATGCATGCTAAAAACATTTAAAATGATGTTGCATTAAAAATTGCCTAATAGCATGCTAAAACGGTTTGTATCATAACTAAATAACCGTAACTCCGAGTAAAATGTTTTACATATGTAACTTGACTAGACAAATGAGTAGAATCCCTTGGTGCACTTTATTTTATCTCTTTAATAAATATAATATATGTTTAGTTCAGATCTGGACCAAATTCATAATTTGCACATGAGGTCATTTCGAAAATGCTATTTGTTGCTTCCGGCCTCATTTAAAATGCCTAGATAGATAGTTTATTTATGCTTCACCTCTTGCAATGTTAAACAACATTTAATATTGATGAGTACCTAAACGAGAGTGAACTAAATGATTCGAATGTGGAGTTTCGTCAATATGCAACTCGGTGCATATTGAACTTCACTTAATTTGTAGTGTTTGATTGTTGCATCTTGTCATGCCATGCCTTGCATATTTAAACCAGACATGCATCATACTTGATTGTGCATCATGTCATGCATATGTTGTCGTGTTTATCATGTGTTGATTGTTGTTTCCAGATTGCTTCTTCTCGATAGAGTTCCGATAACGTTCGGTGAGTGAGGATTCGTTCGTCTTCCTTGGATCGTCTTCTTCACGGATTGGTTCTTCTTCCAAGCGGGATCTCAGGCAAGATGATCATTTCCCTGGATACCATTACTATCATTGCCATGCTAGATGTCTCGTTTCTATCGCTTGTCTCGCTACCTACCACTTGTTTGTCAAGCCTCTCAAAATGCCATGATAAGCCTCTAACCCTCCACATCCCAGCAAACCATTGTTTGTCTATGTTACCGCTTGCTCAGCCCTTCTTATAGCGTTGCTAGTTGCAGGTGCAATTGGTTCCATGTGCCAACATGGATATTTTTGAGATATCACAATATTATTGCTATTTAATTTAATGTACATATATACTTGGTAAAGGGTGGAAGGCTTGGCCTTTTGCTCGGTGTTTTGTTCCAATTTTGCCGCCCTAGTTACTTGTGTACCGGTGTTATGTTCCATATTGAGCGCTCCTAACATGCTCGGGGTTGTTATGGGGACCCCCTTGACTTTCGTTTTGGGATAAAACTCTTCTGGCAAGGCCCAACATTAGTACTATGTGCTTAATAACAATTAAAATTTGCATAGGGCATGATCACCCCGTGGATAATTAATCAACCCCCGGGCCAGTGCTCCTCATGAGTGTTGGTCCAAACTAGAGTCGTGTGTGGGACCAACCCGGGGTAACTCGGGAGATGTCTATCAGGCCACTGTACGCTGTGCTCATCCGGTTGTGCACTGAGAACGAGATACGCGGCTCCTATCGGGATTGTCGGCACGTCGGGCGGCCTTGCTGGATTTGTTTTACCTTTCTCGAACATCTTGTGCGTGGGATTTCGAGGACACTTCGGGCTATCTCGAGGTTGAGATTTTCCATCGGAATTCCGCAAATACTATGGGTCATCCCGCGGTTGAGGAGTTCCAACGTAGCTTGTGGTTAGTTTGTGATGGATGAGTTGGAGCACCCCTGGAGGGTTAAATCTTTCATGAGAGCCGTGCCCGCGGTTATGTGGCAACTTGAAAATTTGTTGAACAGCCGGTCATAGAAAACTTAAAGTAAACTCAAATAAAATACACCAAATGTGTGCGTAACCGTGACCGTCTCTTCTCGTGAGGCTTGCTCCGAAAGAGAACACGGTGGGGTTATATTTGACTCGTAGGTAGGTGTTCAGGATCACTTAGTGATCATTATTAGTTCACATCTGTTTATGCGACGATCATCCCCCCTTATTCTTGTACTCGTAAGTTAGCCACTCAAATAAATGCTTAGTGCTTGCTGCAGCCTCACCACTTAACCATACCTTACTCATTAAGCTTTGCTAGTCTTGATACCCTTGGAAATGAGATTGCTGAGTCCCTGTGGCTCACAGATTACTACAACAAAGTTGCAGGTACAGGTAATGCGATGCCTTGACGTGAGCGTGATGCTTGTTTGATTTGGAGTTCTTCTTCTTCTTCATCGATCATAGGATGGGTTCCAGGCCGGCAGCCTGGGATAGCAAGGATGGATGTCGCTTTTATCGTTTGATTTCGTTCGTAGTCGGACCCTGCTTTTCTGTATGGTGATTGAATGTATTGTTGTATTTGATGTGAACATGTTTTAGCTTGTGGCGAGTGTAAGCCAATTCCATATAGTCATATCCTCTTTACATGTACTTGTAACGATATCCATTCTTGCGAAACGACGAGATGCGCTTCTATCCCTATCGAGGCCCTCGAGCCAAAATAAGGATAGGACCGCATCTTGGGCGTTACAAGTATTGCGTGCATGTCTGTGGTAAATAATTGGCCTTGTTCCTCTAACAACTATTGATATGCTTGAAGGGATAGTGATCTATGGAAAAGATCTCTAGTCTCATGTAAAGCTAGTACCCATTGCATTGAAATTTCCTTGTTGTTTGTGTGAGAGTAGAGCTCAGGAAACTTAATGTGAAGAGGCTGGTCCCACCATCTATCCACCCAAAACATTGTAGTATCCCCTACACCAGCTTTGCATATGGAAAATTATTTGTAAATGGGCAGAATTTTTAAGACAGAATTCCAGCAAAAAGAGCCCACCATTTTGTCACCAGGCAAGGCCATGGTCAACAATTCAAAGGAGAAGCCATAAGTCCAAGGGAATTGCTAGTGCGTACACGTGGTGGTGGATGGATGAGCGCGTAAGAGTAGGTGAGAGTGACTGGAGAGATGATTTTAAACAATGCATAGTACGTTTAAGCAAGAGCGATTAGAGAGATGATTTCAACAATGTATATTACGTTTGAGAAAGAGTGACTAGGGACAATTTTTTTACCAAGCATGGTAATGTGATCAATGGATCCATAGTTCCCATGTCATCATATACGACACAACTAGTGTCCACCGAGAACAACTGGTGGCACAACTCACTCTTCCTTTTGCATTTTATTTTCAATCCAATGTCTGCTTCAAACACATTTATGCAATCGCAAGTCTGAAAAATAAATGCATATGAAATAATTGTGTACTCTTTGTTGCAAAATTCCACATATTAAATTATATGTAAGTTTACTGGCATATCATATTATGAAACTAAAAATTCTTAAATGCATTATAAATGGCTATCTGTAGCCTTCTAAAATTATAGTATTGAGCTAACCTGGTTTTGAAATGCAATATGGTTGACACTGCACTAGACAATGTTTGAAAAGATTGTGAAATACAATGTTTATATTCGTTTTGGTTTGTTTGATATTGGTATGACATGGCTCTGAAATGAAGTTTGGATGCAGCTTCACAAAAATTGCAAAAGATTGAAATAGGCTTGAAATGGTTGTGAAACTACAATGAAACAAATTGTAGTGGGAGTGTTTTTACTGAATATGCACTGAAATAAAATGAGAATTGTATCCCCACAAAAAATATGGGAATTGCATATGGAATGGAGATCGCAATGAAATCCACTAAATTTGAGACTGGGTGAGTTGTAAAATGTCTAAAATGGCTCTAAAAGCTTTCTAAATTTAGTGTTTCAAAATTTATTGAAATGGCTCTTAAAGTTGAGCTCCAGTATTTGAAATCACACAGAAACTCATCTTTACAAAACAATTCACTAAAATCGTGTTTGCACAAATTAAAATTGCACTCAGATCATGTGAAAAGTTTTCAATTGCACTGAAATAATGTTTAGAAAATTTGCAATTGCACCAAATCATTTTTACTTGGCTTCGAGTCACAAACATCTCCCTTCGGCTGCGATATATGGTTATTTGATAGACATTTTAGGATTTAGGTTCAATATATAGAGTTGGTGACCAAAGCAGACAACAGGAGATGCTCATGTTGTAGGCCCACGTGCCCAGGGGTACGCATGAGGGGTTGTGGGCCTCTCTGAGCTCCGTTTGCTAACTCCTTCCGCAGACCTTCATCTTCTAGAAAGTTAGGATTGCCTTTGTTAAATTCATCGGCGTTCTATAATGTTTCTAAAAGCACTGACATAAATTTATAAATCTACCCTCTAGCAATCTAGCAGGTTAGTTAAAAACTACAAAATATTGTATAAAATAAGAAGAATACACATATAAACTTCAGAAGTTATCGATAGATTTAAGATGTATAAACTTTGGCCAAGTAGGCGCAACAAAGGATATCACAGACTCATTGTGACGCAATCGGCGTGGTACCGACGAGATAGCCATCAACTGAGTTGGAGAGGAAAAATAGTTCACATCAATATTACATTTTAAATCATTTTGGTGTTATTTGGGATGTACTCCATATGTTTGGGTGATGTTACTGTCACCTCATCATGCAACATAGATATAGTTTCTTTCAACATATATATGCATGGTTGCATGTTGAGGTTAGCATTTTCTGATGCGTGTGCATGATGAGGTGGCATGCTTGCATGTTGAAAGAAATACATTAACGGGGGCAAGTTGTTTAGATATACTAGATGATACCCTACACGTTGTTACATAAATGTTTTGCAATATATTTGATTATATGAAACATGAATATTTAAAGTAATAATATCATAAGTAATACTAAAAATACAAATGTTTGATTGTGTTTTATTATTGTATATAGTTGTAAAGTATTTATTAAATGTAAATGCCATAATAAAATGAAAATTCTTATGCATGTATTTATGTTGAGGTGTGCCTTTTTCTATGCATGATTGCATGTCAAGATGTTCTTTTTCCATCCATGTTGTTGGGTGAGGTGGCATGCTCGCATGTTAAGATAGAAAATATAATCCAAAGGAATGG
Organism: Elymus sibiricus; assembly: GCA_039707655.1. Lineage (NCBI taxonomy): Eukaryota > Viridiplantae > Streptophyta > Magnoliopsida > Poales > Poaceae > Elymus > Elymus sibiricus. The sequence goes on from CM077663.1 coordinate 90,450,176, forward strand.
AGTAAGATTGACATGGGTCTCCGAGCGTGATGCATGCTTTGGATACGAGAATTATGTCCGATGCTATTGTTTCTTGCATGTTGCTGGGTGTCTTGGAGAATATTATGTCCCACGATTCCACTGAGTGAAAAATTTCTCCTTTTTTTCTTGGAGTAAACATGCATGCATAATGCATATACCGTTGATGCAATTGACAGAGTCAGACAACACTTAACTAATTTAGATAGTTGCCACATCTCACAACTGTCTATCTAGTCGTCAATTAAGACTTTGTTATGAGTGGGTTGTTACCATAACACTAGCTTGATAACGGAGTTAATAGTAAGCGCGAGATGTTACTGCCACTAGCAAGTGACCAGCCAGTCCAAACGTTAATCTTATTTTCCATGCTTAATCACTAGCTTTTGGCTTCATATAAGTCTAGAATTGCTCCCGCTTAGTCTAATAGTATTCACGCGTCCATCCATTCATCAACAACACGTGTGCGCATTACGTATAGTCATAGCTACTCGTTGGCGATCCTTGGTGTTGGTGATACAAGTCGCGGGGCTCGTCGCATCCCGCGTTTACTTTTGCATATTTTGGCCAGAATTTCAATCTAGGCCGTATCCAAGGATCTGAGTGTGATGATATGATTCCTTCTCCTCCACTTAACGAGACGTGTGTTGAATGGAAATGTAGGCGGCCGACGTTCATTGAAGAAAAATAGTTAACGGGGGGTCTATAGCTCCTGTGCGACACCTTTGAGGTGAATTGGAAAGAATGCGACGTAGTTGACGAAAATGGCTCTCGCGAGACGTTTTCAGAAGCCCAAATAGCCAAGGCCCACTCGGGCGATTGAAATGGTCGTCAACGGGAGTGAGGTTATGTTTAAGACATGCGGGCCCTACTTGGCAGTGCATCTAGTTACGGGCCCCACTTGTCAGTGCATCAGTTTCAAAAAAAAAAAATTTGTCAGTGCATCAGGTGAAACTTTTCCCCGTGCCTGTCCGAACGGGTACCCCTTTCTGAACCTGTGTTGCTCCCTCCTCTTCGTTCCCGGCGGTGAGCCGGCGGCGGCGGCGGAGCTTTTGTTCTGGGTGACAGCAGCGGCGGAGCTTTCATTCTCGACGACGGCGGCGGCTCTGGTGAGTGAATCCGGAACCCTGTCCTGTTCTCCTCGGGTGTGTCGAGTTAGATCTCACCGCATCGCCTCTGTTTCCCTCAGTTTTTTGTCGATTTGATCCAGATTTGGGTGGGGGGGAAGGGGGGATGACCGCGATGGAGCCGCCAGAGACTACAACATCCATTTCAACCTATGCGATTTGTGCCTCGTCTGCTTCCGCTAGCTCACCTCACACTGCCCCGCCATTGACAAACAGGGGTGGTGGTGCTCGGACGTTCGAATTCACTGTGGAATTTCTTCCTTCTAAGGCGAAGCTAGGTGATGGTAGCATGCGGGACATAGAGAGAGATACAATTGTGAAGTGGGAGATTGATTTTGCAGAGATTGATCCACAAGACCTACAGAGCATGGAAGAGAAGGCCGTGAAGAATGTGGTGGAAAAAATTGGGGAGAGCATTTTTTGGGGTCCAGAGCAAGAGGTAGCATTGTTACGGTTTGATAATTGGAAAGGAGAGTATGTGAGAATTGAGGATGGTGAAGAGATGGTTGATGAAATCGATCGACAAGATGGTTGGACAACCAAACAGACTATGTTTCATGCAGAGCTTGTTGATCTGAAATCAGATTCTAAGGTTGGATATGTGCCCTCAAAGTTAGCTTCACAGATGGTAGATGATGATTGGGCTTCAGAGAGGCAGATAATGCCCATGTGTACAGGTGAAGTGACAGTATTACCTGAGGGGGTTGATGCAGAAGAGGGCTCTGATGGTGTTGCAAGGGTTGTTTCTGTTGATTGGAATTCAGTAGAATTAAATGACCTAACTGATTTAGTCATTGCACCAATGGATGACACTGAGATGGCCAAAATTTTTGGCATTCCAGTAGCTGATGAAGATAAGGAGGAGAAGGATGGTGAATCTAGTATGCCTAGTGATACTGATGCTACCAGAGATAGAACTGGAGATGTGGATGGACACCTGATGGAAGATGCTGCAGATGATGTAGATGATGCACATGATGATGAGTTGGTACATGTGTGTGACAAGGAAAACCCTGTTATTGCAGTGGGAAAGTTGTTCCCAAACATGGATGAGTTTAGGATGTGTTTCAAGACTTATGCAGTCAAACATGAGTTTGATGCCAAGACTAAGTGGACTGATAGAAAGAAGTTTTATGCAAGATGTAGAGGTTTTGATGGAAGTGTCAAGCCTTGCAAGTGGTACATATCTGCTAGACGCCAACCTGATGGAAGTACCATTAGGGTGAATCAAATCCCACACGAACATACTTGTATTACAAGTTCACAGACAGTATCAACCATGACATCACAGTTTTGGATTGCAGAAAAGATCACTCCTATTTTAGCCAAGAAACCAAACACTACTACAAAGAAACTTAAAGTAGACTTGGAAAAGGGATACCCCATTAAGGTGAAGTATAACACGGTGTGGAAGGCAAAACAAAGGGCAATGAAACAATTATATGGTGATTGGGCAAATACTTTTAGGATGCTATATAATTTCAAAGCAGAGGTGGAGAAGAGGTCACCTGGCAGTGTTGTGGAGATAGATACCGAGGTAACAGAGGATGGAAGAGTCCTTTTCTCTAAGTTTTTTATGGCTTTAAAGCCTTGCATTGATGGCTTCAAGGCAGGTTGTCGTCCATATTTGAGCATAGACTCATCATTTTTGACTGGCAAGTGGAATGGTCAATTGGTAGCTTGCAATGCTTTGGATGGACACAACTGGATGTTCCCTGTTGCTATTGGCTTGTTTCAGTCAGAGACAGAGGTCTCGTGGACATGGTTCATGATGCAGTTGAAAAGATGCATAGGGCCAGTGTCACCTTTGGCAGTCCACACAGATGCATGCAAAGGGCTAGAAAGCGCAGTGAAGAATGTTTTCCCCCATTGTGAGCAGAGGGAGTGCTTCGGCCATATGTGGATGAATTTGATCAAAAAATTCAGAGGTGAAGAATTTGGTCGCATGTGGCCAGCAGCAAGATCTTATACTAAACAGACACATTCATATCATCTTGGTAAGATAATGACAGCATGCCCTGAGTTTGGTCCATGGGTGAACACCTACCATTCTCTATTATGGTATAGGTCAGGATTTAACACTGCCATCAAGTGTGATCATATCAACAACAACTTGGCAGAAAGTTTTAACAACAAGGTGAAGCAGTTAAAAAATTTGCCTGTGCATGACATGGTTGACCAAATCAGGATCATGATCATGCGCTTGTGGGAATTGAGAAGAAGGATTGGGGATTGTCTACAAGGGGATAAACTTCCTGCGGTGGTACAACAGGTGGTCAACAGGAGCAGAAATCTTACGCATTTATCTGTTGAAAAATCTTCTGTTTGTGGTGCTAAAGTTAGAGATACCAAAACTGGTAGAAGGCATGTTGTTAACACTGAAATGCATGATTGCACTTGTTTGGAGTGGCAACACACTGGGAAACCATGTGATCATGCCATACTTTTCTTGGCCTCCCGACCGAAGATAAACATGCACCCATATTTGCACGAATATTACTCAGTAGCAAGATTCAAGGCTGCATATGCAACTCCAATTCCAGCACTTACAGATCAGTCTCAGTGGCCTAAAGTGGAAATTGAATTTTCCATGTGTCCTCCCCTAACAAAAAGAAAGGCTGGCAGGCCTAAAGAGAGTAGATTCAAGGCATGGTTTGAGAAAGGTGGGAGTAGTAAAAAGGGCAAGGGAAAGAAGGATGGAAAGCCAAAAAGGTCCCAAAAAGGTAACAAAAATAGATGCAAGCTGTGCCAGGAACTTGGGCACCGAAAAGGATCTCCAAAATGTTGTTACACTCCTGAAAGGCCAAAGTATGTGGGCAACTGTTTGCCATGTTTACTATTTTGTTGCATTTTTCAATTACTAACCAGTTGACATGATTTATCTTTTTAGGAGGAAACGTGCAGGTGAGCCCCTTGTTGTTGAAGAATGCTGGCCAAAGAAAAAGGCAAGAGGCAATGGCTGTAGAAAAAAGAGAAGTTCTGGTGAAACAATACACATTCAACCAGACTTGGATGGTGTGGTGCAAAATGAGCAAGATGAGCAAGATTTTGATGTTCTGGTGCCAACTGAAGATATTCCAGTTGATGTTGTGCAAGCTGAGCCTATGTTGGAAGTTGAGTTGCCTTCTGAAGATATGGGTACCTCTGAAGATATTCCAGCTGATGTTGTGCAAGCTGAGCCTATGTTGGAAGTTGAGTTGCCTTCTGAAGATATTCCATCTAATGTGGTGCCTGCTGAGCCTATATTGGAAGTTGTGTTGCCACCCCCTGTTGTGGTGCGAAATAAAGCTGCTGTTCCAGGCAGTCCAGTGAAGAAAATCAAGAGCTTGAGTGAACTGGGTGTTGTACAATCAAAAACAAGCATTGGTAAAAAGAAGAAGAAATTGAGTGGTAGGAGGAAGCAGAAGTGAAAATTTGTTGAAACTTGTGTATTGCTACTATGCTGTTGAAATTTGTTGAAAACTTGTGTATTATTTTGATATGATATGTATTTGTGTAATACTATTCAAGTTTGAGACAAAATTCAAATTTGAGCCGAAATTCAAATTTGAGCCGAAATCCAAATTTGAAGTTATTTGGTATGTGCTATTGGTGTTACAATGATTTCTGGACTATTTGTAAGCTAGGGAAAACAGACCCATTTGTACAATCAAAAATGTGCTCCACATGAGCTCCAAACCCCTCCAAAGCTAGGGAAAACAGACCCATTTGTAAGCAAGTTTTTTTTCGACCTTTTCTAAATGAGCCAAAAAATGAAACTTGACATCTACTGTGTGTATATAAGAGTCCGTCCTGAGATTGGATCGTTTCGATAAATTATGACATGTTTAACACTTACCCTTTGCTCACTTGTCTTGAATACTCCACAACCTTGTTCTTGATAGACATCTTTTGTGAAGGTTTTTTCATGAAAAAATCCGTAGTCCAAGTTTTTTATTTTTCCTAGATACTTAGTCACATAAAACGATGATCGGCACAAGTTTTATATTTTTTTGATTTTTTTTGAATTAGTTATGCTCAACCCTAACCGTCGAAAACCTCTCAAAACCCCTCAAAGCGCCTCAAAACCCCATCAAAACCCCGCACCCCTCTGGGCCATTGGATCGCTGTGAATGGACGCTCTGGATCAGGCACTAGGGCTACGTCAGCGATCCGCGGGCTGCACTCTGATTGGCTGATTCGAAGATGCTGGATATTATAACACGCAGCACCCTGGACCATTGGATGGATGTGTACAGAAGCAACGGTCTGGATCGGGAGCCACGTCACAGATCCGCGGGCTGCGCTTTCATTGGCTGGTCATTTTAGCCCATTTTTTTTTACGTTCGATGAGATTGAGCAGGCCTGCCATGTATTGTTGGGCTTAATTAAAGCGGCCCACCCGTTGGACCGATGGACACCACGCTGACCCGATCTGAGCAGGCCTGAAAAGCATGCACGCATGCACGCGCAGCCCTGCGCCGCCCGCCTCACGTCGCTGCTTGGCTATTCTAGGTGCCCGACCATCGCTAGCCGCTGCATGCATGGCATCGAGCTCATCTCTCCACGCGTTTTTAATGGCCAGTGTGCTACGTGGGCTGTTGGCACTACTACCACGATGCGACACTTGCATGCTCGTGTACAAAACAGCCGTCGACGCATGCATGCACGGGCGGCACACGCACAGAACGAGCAGGCGTGAACCCCGACCGACGGGCCCCCGACCGACGGCACAGAGCGTGCAGCGCTGAAACGTCGCAGCCTGGCTATTGATGCCGCTTTCGGATTCCCATGCGTGTACACACACCCCTCCCCTCCCCCGATGCCACCCAACACCGCCCGCTCATTACTTCCACCCGGTGTAAACGACGTCGCACTAGGGCTATTTAATCCACTTATCATCTTCCTCCTCCTCACCCATCCTCTCCCATCTGCATCCTTTTCTCACCACCACAAACAACCCCAAAACCAGGCCGCCGCAGCCATGAACTACACCGGGCCAACCTTCCGCTTTCCCCCCACCGTGCCGGAGACGCTCTACCCCGCCGACGTGTACGTCGAGAACACACTCCGTGTGTGGTCGATGTCAAGATGGAGGGGCGCAAGGGATTTCACCAACGCCTTCCTTGCGCTCGGGTTCGGCCACCTCCCCCGGGGATCTCCAAGGATGTACCGAGTCGAGGAGGTCATCCACAACGGGGTTGTGGTTGCTATCCTTGCCCACTTCACCAACTCCTTCGACGCGTTCTACCTCCTCGGCCGTGTGTTCTGGTGTGGCTGCGAGTTCATCGCTTTCACCACCCACAACATCTTCACGGACTACACCAGTATCTTCCCCACCGCGGGGCGCATGCACACTCTGCCGTACCCCATCGACAACACCCCGGAGGAGTAGTGAACGGCGCCCGGAGGAGTTGGCCATGGAGGAGTTGGGCTTGGAGCAAGCAAGCAAGGCGGTGGTGTTTTATCTTATCTAGGGTGCCGTTTTATTATTGTCGTGTTGGGTTGAACTATCTATATAAGTTGTAATGGTACTATGTATGTCGTGCTTGAGTTTATCTATGTTAGTTGTAATGTGTTATTGATATATGTGCTTGATGTTCTATCTAATTGATCTATGTGTTACTAATACAACTATGACATGCAACCATGGACATGCAACTATGACATGCAACTAATTTAGTTCATGCAAATAATTATTGGATTAACTCAAATGCCCAAAATAAATATTTTTGTGCTCCTAAAAATATTGCTTTGAATTTTACCTCTGGCCAATATTTTCAGAGCAAAACAGGAACATTTTCTTTGACATATTTGAAGCGAATTTTAACTTGATCATTTCCAAAAATGATTTCTGAGGCTTTCATATATTCCCATTTTCCAAAAACTTGAACATTTTCTGAAGCGAATTTTAATTATGATAAGTTCATGAAAACAATCACAAAACAATAGTGGACAAGCAACAAAAATGTAAAGCAAAACAAAATAAGTTACAATACATACGGCCCAACATTTATTCGACATAAAAATTTGGCCAAAACAAGTAAAGAAGTATATGTTTGTTAGAGGTTTATTTGCCGAAGCAACAATTTATTTTAGTCGAAGCATTTTTTTTCTAAACTTGGGTGCCTCAATGATATAAAACAGGGATGGTGCCCCTACGCGGGTGGGCTGGTCTCTATTTGGGCCTGGTTATTTTCTCGGCCCAACATCTATTCGGCAAACAAAGATTTTTTTTTTCTAGAAACTGAATTTGGGGGGTGTGCACTCTGTTAACTGAAGAACAAGAACAGAGCATGAACACTGAATATTTCTGTTGGGTACCCATTTCTGCTTCGATTCAATTACATGAACTTGGCATGACGCACAGATCGCATCCTCTGCCCTGACAGACCTAAATGCCCCCTCTAAAGACGGATGAACAGCAAGTAAAACAAAAACAGAGCAATGATACAACAATAGAACCCCCCTGCCATGAAATTTGCTTGCTTCTGCAAATCGATCATCTCCATTAGATTTTTCTTGATCTTCGTCAGTTCCCCGGTCAGTTCAGACTCCAAGTGCAGTTCAGCATTGCGCGCATACCTCGCCATCGGCACGACTCTGCCCGCCCCTCTGTCCGAGGTCCCCAAATTCTCCATCTGCGGCACCCCGCCCAAATTGAGCTCCCAGGTTGCGGCCCCGCTCGAATCAATGTAGCCCTCGAACTGAATCCTCTCAACATATTCATCCATCCACTCGAAATGGGTGCATTTCTTCAGGATCTGAAAACAACAATATGAACCCTAAATTCCAAATTGGAGGGAAAAAACAAAATATGGAGAAATCAGAGCAAACGGCAGTGAAAGAACGGGCTACGAACTGAGATCTAACCTTGCCATCACTTCCGGCCATTGTTTTGCTCAAGCACTTCACAAATTCCCGCCCAAGATTTCCATTATCATCAGTCCTAGTGACCAACCGTTTCAGAGGCTCTGGGCGTGGGCAGTCAGGGCACCTTTTGAGCGGCACTGGACCATACCGACGCCATTTTGAGTGCGTGGCGGACGAGGTGGACATCTGCACTAGGTCGCCGGAGGAGAGGAAGAATGGGGAAAGGGGAAGCTATGGGCGGCGGCAGGCGGACGGGCACAGGCGGTCGTCTCTTTTTTTTTTGACGGGGGCGGTCGTCTCTTCTAGATGCGAAGAGATGGGTCCCGCGCTCAGTGGACAAGTGGTGGGTCCCGCGCTTACGTGGATAAGTTGTGGGTCCAGCCCCTAACAGCTAATGAGGGCATCAGTTCAGATTAAGGGCCATGTCGTGTCTGGGGTATTTCCTCGATAGAAAGTGTCGCACCAAGGCAATTCGGACGAAAGACGTCGCACTCCTTCCAATTCACCTCAAAGGTGTCGCACAGGAGCTATTGACCCTTTAACGGGAAACCCTTCTTATCAGTAGTCTGATGAAATCCATTCATCAGACTTGTTGTGTTCCATCGATATTTGCTTGATCTCATGAACGAGAAACCACAACTTAATTCCTCCCTTCGCTACTAACCACCCGGTTTTGACGCACGCTCGCGTGATTCCCTCGCCATAATTATTCATTGTTTCTTCTCTTCCAATACCTTGCCTCTCAGCTGTTGCCTCCATCCATCCCATCGCTGAGGTCGCCTTCCACACCTCGCCACTATCCTCTCCTTTGGAATCCATGTTGATAGCAAATATTTGTTTCATTTGAAAAACTAATGTTACATCATTATAATTTTCTAATTGTAAGAAGCACACAAATTTTCTATGTTGGAAACAAAATACAAACTGGAAACAATCTTAGTTGTCTTGGATGCAATCTCGTTGGCCAACGGAAACAAAATATGTGGTCGAGAATTTTTTTTCTTTTTGGTGGAAGCAATATCCTGATAATTTTACAGTGTTAGAAACACATCAATTAAGCAAACATCGTTAACTATGTAAGCTAATTCTCCTGTTGATGGAAACTAAAAATTATTGTGTTGTAATTCTGTAAAACTGAAGCAACTTTATATTTTGTCGGAAGCAAAATTAAATAACTATGGAAGCAAATTTTCCTTATGGTAAACGCATTGAAATTAATTCTTGGACTAAATTTTATTTGAAAGTGTATGCTTCCATCATTCAAGAGGAATGTTTCAATGCAAACTACGACGTCGTCGTAAACATGCATCTAAAAAAAATCCCTAAAAGAATGCTTCTAGCTAGAAAATATTGGACTAAATTTTATTTGAGGTGCATGCTTCCATGTATCAAAATAAATATTTCATATCACAAAATCTATTTTGTCGCCGTATAAAAACACATCTAAAAACTATTGGACTTAATTCAATTTGAAGGTTTTGCTTCCATCGATCAAACAAATGTTTCCGTAGCACAGAAGGTAGGTCGTCGTCGCGTAAAAATGTGTCTCAAGGAAAATTAAGAGTATTGAACTAAATTCTGTAGAAGTGCACGCTTCCACAAGTCAAGAAAACTAGTAACAGAACATCATTGTTGTACTGGATGTATTTTGTTTGAAACAAATCGTGACTGACCAAGATTATCTCCAAAAAATATGGGACATCACAACAATCACGGAAGCACAACAACCGGATGCACTTGGTAGGAAGCAAATCGAGTAATAAATGGGAATTAACTGCGTTGAGGCCCATGCATGCACTAGTAGCGTGACTAGCGTCCGAGTCCAATCTGAGCGCTTCAACCAAATCAGATCGTACGGCCATTGTCTGGTCTGATGGAACGCCATGCATCAGTAGTCTGGTCTGATGGTGCATTGGCTCGAGGGACCATTGGGCGGTTTTAGCATTGGGGCGACGTCTCATGTCATGCATCGGCGATGTGGAGTCTCGGAGGTGTGGCTCAGCAGTGTCTCGGCGATGGTTGTATGATGATGGACGCGCATAGGGAGGTGGCACTGTCTGGCGCCGTGGTCGATGTGTCAAGGTCGATGTGTCAGTACCTGCTCTGAAGATGGATTGGTAAAAGATGGCTGCGGCGACCTCTCAGAGTGTGCCGGACCGGTGTGTGTCTGAGACACGACAAGAGGCTTGGTTGGGGCCTCTGGCTTTAACTGTTAGGCTTTGGTGCGATGTCTGTTTGGTATTCGGCTCGGACGTTCGGCACCCCTTCATCAAGTGGTTAGGAGAGCGACAGATGTTGCCAAGATGATGGCTTCAGACTTACCGACGTATTATTTTATAAGGTCTTAGTGAACAATTAATAAAATGGTTGCATGCATCGTCCAGATGCAGAGGCCGGGGTCATCCTCCTTTTCAAATGTAGAATATATTTATCTCTAGAAAAATGTAGATAATTTTTTCTGTAAACTTGATCAAAGTCTCTAAAATTTGCCTTTTGAAACTATATTATGAAACAGAGGTGGTATAGAACAACAAAAAACGCACAACAGCTTAAAACTCGGGGAACCGCTATGGATCAGACTACTGATGCATGGCGTTCGTGCGTCAAAACCGGGTGGTGAGTAGCGAAGGGAGGAATTAAGTTGTGGTTTCTCGTTCATGAGATCAAGCAAATATCGATGGAACACAACAAGTCTGATGAATGGATTTCATCAGACTACTGATAAGAAGGGTTTCCCCTTACATTATGTACATAGGGAAGTGGTTCACACCGGCTCATCTTCAAGCGCTCGCGTCACAGATGTACTTACGCGCACTTGTGAGTAAACAAAACATGCTGCGCGCGGAATCGGTTCAGGAAGAGGCCGCCCAACAAGATCGTCTCGCTGGATAGAGTTGGGTGCGCATCGCTTTCTTAGTTTCCTCATTAGCTTTGCACGTAACCGTGCAACCATGTGATCAGCGTCGGTCGATCCAATCCATACTACTACCCGCCTGATGATGCACCTGGGCACCTAGGCAGATATGATCTTACCTACCAGGATATTACACTGTTGACTAACCAAGCATATATATACTGGAGATGCTTAATCCTGTACTTTGTGTAATTCTGCCCGTGATGCATCAAGCACATCATGATATCATCACTCTTGTATTTAGGACTAAAACACAAAAACGAATTGTACACCGTAAGGCGACAGGCACGAAGTTTGACTGATGTTCCAGCCACTACATACTAGTCAGTCAGTGGTGTCTAGTTACGGTTGAACATCTACGCGCAACTTCAAGGCCGTAGACTGATACGCTGTATGTATGCATAGGAGACTGTGGTCGGAAGGCCGACAATTCAAGAGTGAATGTTCGTACGTACGAGCACCATTCTCTTGGCATGCCAGCAGGACAGGTCACCCGCTTACAAGTCGCTGCGCCGTTTGAGAACCGAGTAGAGCCACACGCATGCCCACCTGGCCGGGGTTGGTGCTCGTGGCGTCAACGTTACCAACCCATTTTTTGACTAACCAGCGCCACCCTATTAATTTCCTTCGAGGGTATTCGGCCTGGCCGGCTCGCCCCAAAATGAAACCGCCTATATATACATGCACACACTAAGCTACGCTAACCCAACCCACACAACACAAACACACACGATCATTAGTTACCTTGGCTGCTCCTGCAATGGCAGTGATGGTGGAGATCACACAGAGCACGGTGCTCGAACCCTCACGAGAGTCGGCCCGCGGCGGCGGGAAGAAGGTGCCTCTCACCGTCTTCGACCGCGCCTCCACCGACGGCTACATCCCGGCCGTCTTCGCATGGAACGCGCCGGCGCCGCCCAACGACGCGCTCAAGGCCGGTCTCGTCGCCGCCGTCGCCAGGTTCCCGCACCTCGCCGGCAGGTTCGCTGCCGACGACCACGGCCGGAAGTGCTTCCACCTCAACGACGCCGGGGTGCTTGTCCTCGAGGCCACCGCGGATGCGGACCTTGCCGACGCGCTGGCGCACGACGTGTCCGCGCACATCAACGAGCTCTACCCCAAGGCCGAAAAGGTGATGGGATGCAGATTATTATCACACGTCCGGATAAGACTTCTACACGTAACGTAAAGCATATCAGTACTGTAGGGTTGAAAACATGCTGATGATTTTTGACACTGTTGGGTTGCAGGATCGTGCGAATGAGCCCATCTTCCAGGCGCAGCTGACGAGGTACGCGTGCGGCGGTCTGGTGATCGGCACCGCATGCCATCACCAGGTCGCCGACGGTCAGTCCATGAGCGTCTTCTACACCGCGTGGGCCACCGCCGTCCGCACCGACTTGGCAGTCCTCACGTCGCCGTTCGTCGACCGCTCGGCCACCGTTGTCCCCCGAAGCCCACCGACGCCGGCGTATGATCACCGGAACATCGAGTTCAAGGGCGAGCTCAGCTGGAGCCACTCCTATGGTGTCCTTCCCATGGACAGGATCAAGAACCTGGCCGTGCACTTCCCCGATGAGTTCGTGGCCGACCTCAAGGCCCGTGTGGGTACGCGCTGCAGCACGTTCCAGTGCCTCCTCGCGCACGCATGGAAGAAGATCACGGCTGCACGGGATCTGGCGCCGGATGATTTCACGCAGGTGAGGGTCGCCGTCAACTGCCGCGGCCGCGCAAAGCCTCCTGTGCCCATGGACTTCTTTGGGAACATGGTGCTATGGGCCTTCCCGAGGATGCAGGTTCGGGACCTCCTGTCCGGCAGCTACCCGGCGGTGGTCGGCGCCATCCGGGACGCCGTCGCGCTCGTCGACGACGAGTACATCCAGTCCTTTATCGACTTCGGGGAGGCTGAGCGCGGCGTGATTGAAGACGGCGGCGAGGAGCTGGCGTCCACAGCAGCGACGCCAGGCACAATGTTTTGCCCCGACCTGGAGGTTGATAGCTGGCTCGGATTCCGCTTCCATGACCTCGACTTCGGCTGCGGGCCGCCCTGCGCGTTCCTGCCGCCGGACCTGCCCATCGAAGGAATAATGATCTTCGTGCCATCCTGCGACCCCAAGGGCGGTGTCGACCTCTTCATGGCGCTCGATGCCGAACACGTCCAGGCCTTCAAGCAGATATGCTACTCCATGGACTAAGCATGCAACGTATAATACTCGCATGCATATATGGGTACCACAGCCTTCTATGCAATTAAGCAAAGGCAGTTATAAGGGAGCGGATAGAAGTATACAACTTTGTGGTTTTACTCGTGTACAAGTCTAATTATCTATATACGTGTATGAAAACAAATGTACTGACAGTCTCATAAATTACATGTCTTCAAGGATTGGTGCAATTTAACTTTTACACACACAAACATTTATGAAATGCCCCCTACAAGACTAAAGTCATACTGTAAAGTGTTAAAATAGACGAAAAAGGTATGTTCTTGGTTCGGGTCAGCATATTTTGTGGAGTGGGATCATCTACGTGGGGGAATCTTCGATATACTAATATAGTGGGAAGAACTATGATCAATCCAATTTGGCGGAATATATGGAAGCCCACGTGTCCAACTAAAGTAAAAATCTTGATTTAACGTACATCGTATGATACACTCCTGTGTCGTGTAACGGATGCAAACACATCTAAGTCTCACCTCAGTGCCCTGCTTGTTTTCTGGATTCAAGGACACAAAGCATGTGTTATTTCTCTGCCACAAACCAAAAGAGGTTTGGAGAAAATTGAGTTGAATTATCATGAGAGCATGTGAAGTTGATCGTGCGGGTGAGGCAGTCCTGGAGATTTTACTTCTCATGCCCGATCAGCATCTGTCCTTTGCGGAGATTCAAAATGTTCGGGAGTTGATTGCTATTACTACCTGTTGAAAAGACGTAAACTGGTTCGTGAGGAAGCAATCGAAACTGCATATCACATTTCTATGGGGATTCGCGCCCTTACATCGAACGTTGTTATTGCTTCGTCTTCAAGAGCGACAATAAAAGGGGGGCTTGATACGTCTCCAACGTATCTATAATTTTTGATTGTTCCATGCTATTATATTATCTGTTTTGGATGTTTTATATGCATTAATATGCTATTTTATATCATTTTTGGGACTAACCTATTAACCTAGTGCCTAGTGTGTCAGTTTCTGTTTTTTCCTTGTTTTTGAGTATTGCAGATAAGGAATATTAAACGGAGTCCAAACGGAATAAAATCTTCGGAATGATTTTTCTTGGACCAGAATAAACCTGCCAGACTTGGAGATGAAGGCAGGAGACTTGCCGAGAGGCGACAAGCCACCAGGGCGCGCCCTAGGGGGGGGGGCACCCCTCTGGCTTGTGGCCCCCTAGCAAGTCTCCTAACCCTATTCTTCAGCCTATAAATTCCCAAATATCCCCCCAATACCAAAAAGAGCCACAAAAATACTTTTCTGCCGCCGGAACCCTCTGTTCCCGTGAGATCCAATCTTGGAGCCTTTTCCGGTAATCTGTCGGAGGGCATCTACATCAACTCCATTGCCCTTCCGATGATGCGTGAGTAGTCCACCACAGACCTTCGGGTCGATAGCTAGTAGCTAGATGGCTTTTTCTCTCTCTTTGTTCTTCAATACCATGTTCTTCATGATCTTCATGGAGATCTATCCGATGTAATACTCTTTTGCGGTGTGTTTGTCGAGATCCGATGAATTGTGGGTTTATGATCAGATTATCTATGAATATTATTTGAATCTTCTCTGAATTCTTATATGCATGATTTCATATCTTTGCAAGTCTCTTCGAGTTATTGGTTTGGTTTGGCCAACTAGATTGGTAATTCTTGCAATGGGAGAAGTGCTTAGTTTTGGGTTCAATCTTGCGGTGTCCTCACCCAGTGACAAAGTAGGGGTAGCGAGGCACGTATTTGTATTGTTGCCATCAAGGATAAAAAGATGGGGTTTTCATCATATTGCTTGAGTTTATCCCTCTACATCATGCCATCTTACTTAATGCGTTACTCTGTTCTTCATGAACTTAATACTCTAGATGCAGGCAGGACTCGGTCGATGTGTGGAGTAATAGTAGTAGATGCAGAATCGTTTTGGTCTACTTGATACGGACGTGATGCCTATATGCATAATCATTGCCTTGGATATCATCATAACTATGCACTTTTCTATCAGTTGCTTGACAGTAATTTGTTCACCCACCGTATTATTTTCCTTCAAGAGAGAAGCCTCTAGTGAAACCTATGACCCCCGGGTCTATTTTCCATATTATATTTTCAGATATATAAACCAAAAATACCAAAAATACTTTGCTGCAATCTTTTTTACTTTTGTTTTACTTTTCGTTTTAGTAATCTTCTATATTTATCTCTATCAGATCTCATCCTTGCAAGTAACCGTGAAGGGATTGACAACCCCTTTATAGCGTTGGGTGCAAGTGTTTGATTATTTGTGTAGGTACATCTATTGGGGACTTGCTTGTATCTCCTACTGGATTGATACCTTGGTTCTCAACAACTGAGGGAAATACTTATCTACTTTGCTGCATCACCCTTTCCTCTTCAAGGGAAAACCACCGCAAGCTCAAGAAGTAGCGAGAAGGATTTCTGGCGCCGTTGCCGGGGAGATCTACATCAAGCCTACCAAGTACCCATCACAAACTCATCTCTTGCATTTACATTATTTGCCATTTGCCTCTCGTTTTCCTCTCCTCCACTTCTAAAACGATTTTCCAAAAAGATTTGCCTTTTGAGGGAGTCCTGGACTAAGGGGTCCTCGGGAGGCCAGCCTATGTCTTGTGGGCCGGACTGTATGGGCCACTTGCCGAATACTGGAAGGATTGAAGAACTCATACTCCAAGAGGGAAGCTTCGGGAATCGTGGATTGTTCTCCACGTTTGGAATAGCGAATAGGCATGTTTATCCCTTCGACGTGTAACCGACCATGTGTAAACCCTAGGGACCCCGGCGTCTATATAAGCCGAAGGGTTTTAGGATGTAGGGGGAGAACTCATCTAGGGTTTTAGTCATACGATCTCGTGGTAGATCAACTCTGTAAACTCCATACACTCAATATAATCAAGCAGGACGTAGGGTATTACCTCCATAGGAGGGCCCGAACCTGGGTAAAACCTTGTCCCCTTTGTCTCTTGTTACCGTCGATCCAAGTATCACAGTTCGGGACCCCCTACCCGAGATCCGCCGGTTTTGACACCGACATTGGTGCTTTCATTGAGAGGACCACTGTGATCGCCAGAAGGAATCGATGGCCCGCCTAGTCGTCAACAACGAGGTCTGTAACACTGGTGCTTTTGTCCCCGGAGGGTGCTCAAACACCCAAGAGTAATAAGCTTCTCAACTACTAACTTCCACATATCACCGTGGAGAACTCAAACCGATGCAACTAATGCAATGGCAAGGGCACACGGAGTGCCCAAGTCCTCCTCTCCCAAATCCCACCAAAGCAACTAATGCTAGGGAGGAAAATGAGAGGAAGAACGAAGAAGAACACGAAGAACTCCAAGAACTAGATCCAAGGGGTTCCCCTCACTTAGAGGAGAAAGTGATTGGTGGAAATGTGGATCTAGATCTCCTCTCTCTTTTCCCTCAAGAAGGAGCAAGAATCATTGGAGGGATTGAGAGATAGGCAAAGCTCTAGAAAGTCAACAATGGAGGAGAGAGAGCTTAGAAGAGATAAGAAAACCGTTGGGGAAGAAGACCCCTTTTATAGGGCCACCCCAAATCCAACCGTTACCCGTGCTGGACGCGTACAAGCGGTACTACCGCTCTTGCGAGCGGTACTACCGCTTAAGCGGTAGTAATTCAAAAACAGCAGGCGAGAACACGGGACTGGAGCGGTAGTGCCGCACCAAGCGGTACTACCGCTCAACTAAGCGGTACTACCGCTAAAGCGAAAAGAGCAACAGAAGCTTGCACACTCTGCGAAAAATAAGCGGTAGTAGCAGCGGTAGTGGAGGGCGGAAGTACCGCACCAAGCGGTACTACCGCCCAGCAGACCGGTACTACCTCCCTGAGCGGTACTACCGCACAACTGCCGCACTACTACCGTTTAACAGAAAACGGCAACAGAGACGTGCACAGAAGGAAACCCCGCAAGCGGTAGTGGCGGCGGTAGTAGGGGCGGTAGTACCGCCAGAGCGGTACTACCGTGCTACTACCGCTCTACTACCGTGAATGGCAATCTGGCAACAGAAAGTTGCACGCTCGGGGAAACCCCAAGCGGTAGTGCCACGGAAGTACCAGCGGTACCACCGCATAAGCGGTACTACCGTGGGCACTAGCGGTACTACCGCTTGCAAGCTACTGAAAATCCACAGAAACAGAGGATACAAATAAAACCAGAACTGCCATAACTTCTGCAAATGAGCTCCGAATTGAGCAAACTCAAGCTTGTTGGATAGAAGACAACGAGTACTATCCAAACAGCGAAACCTCTATGAATAGAGATGAGAAACCTCTATGAATGAAGAACCGGCATAAACTCCAACATCGAAAACATCATAGAAGATGCATATATGAACTCCGTTTTCGATGAACTCGAGCTTGTCATGAAGATGACCAAAAGCTCAAAGACTCACAAAGAGAAACACCAAACACAAACCAAGAAAGATGATGCAAGGATGCAATGGTTTGAGCTCTCTACGAATGATACGATAAAGCTACTCACTTGAGAGCCCCCCTTGATAGTACGGCTATCGATCCTAAAACCCGGTCTCCCAACTACCACCATGAGACCGGTAAAATAGAAAACTTATCAAGGGCAAACCTTTGCCTTGCGCATAGTCCACTTGAGCTGGATGATGACGATCTTGACCTCCTCAAGTTGGACCACCTTTCTTGATTGCGCCGGCTTGATGAAGACTAGTTGATTGCTCCCCCATACTCCACTATGGGTGAGCCACTCTTCGGCACATCTTCACAAGTCCATTGTCACCACAATGGACAGCAAGCTTCAAGCATGTGATCTCTTCGTGATGCTCCACTTGAACTTGCACACCGCAATCTTGATGACGATCACCACTTGATGTCATCCTCCATGGGTTGTGTGATATCTTCCTTTTGATGCACGCCCATGGAAACAAACCTAACCCCACAAAGAACTCTTGCATAGAACATGGGTTAGTACACAAAGCGTAATGGACAATGCTTACCATACCGTGAGATCACTTGATCCCACTCGGTACATCTTCTACGCTTTGTGTGTTGATCAACTTGAATCACTCTTCATATTTAGTCTTGATCAACCTTGAATCTTTCCAACTCTCTTCATTAGGATGATGTCTTGAAGGTAAACATGAATGTTCACACAAACTTCTTCTTCAAGACATGCTTGCAATAGGCTCAACACTCACAAGACCAATCTTTGGATAAATCCTTGAATAGCACCTTGGTCAACACACATTCTTCTTCTAATAACCTTGAAACCAACAAATGGTCTTCAAGCAATGCCTATGGACAAACCCTTCAAATAAAACTCAAGGCAACCATTAGTCCATAGAGATTGTCATCAATTACCAAAACCAAACATGGGGGCAGCACATGTTCTTTCATAGGTGGGTACCACCTTACTAAAGTCCTCATGGACGGTGGAAGTAGCCTTAACCTGATTTACTCAGATACGGTGAAAAAGATGGGCATAGATCCTTCGAGGATCAAGCCCAGCAACACTACCTTCAAAGGAGTGATCCCAGGCGTTGAAGCCCGGTGCACAGGCTCTGTAAGCCTGGAGGTTGTGTTCGGCTCGCCCGATAACTTCCGAAGCGAGGACTTGATCTTCAACATAGTACCTTTCCGCAGCGGCTATCACGCCCTGCTCTGCCGTACAGCGTTCGCTTGCTTTAACGCCGTCCTGCACTACGCATACCTCAAGCTCAAGATGCCTGGCCCTAGGGGGGTCATTACTGTAAACGGCAACACAGAGCGCTCCCTCCGAACCGAGGAACATGCGTTGGCCCTGGCGACCGAATTCCACTACACCGATGATTGGCAATCGCCGACATCTGCCGTCAAGGCACCCAAGGCTGGGAAAAGAGCTCGGTCTCAATCCAAGGTTCCAGAACCTTCCACTCCCTATAAATAGGGACTCGCCCCCCATCATATGGCCCTATTACCGGAAAAGTACGTGCCGAAGAGGCACAACTTTGCGCTTAAAATTCCATGGGCAGCAGTGGGGACAAACTATCACAGGGTAGGTGTTTGGCTGGACCGAACTGTTACCGTCAACACGTCTCCGGACACTCCACAGGTACCATAAAGTGCCTGCCACAAGGCGTCAAGCTTTCCATATCTCGGCGACTTCTGAAGACCCTTTCTTCAAGGTCCGTTCACTGAACTAACAAAGCCCATATAGGCATACACCTCCTTAGGAGATGCAGGAGCAGATAAGCGACAGGGCACATCAAGGACGTCAGGTCATCGATCGAAGGCTCTTGGTACAACCTCTCCTGTAAAATTTATATTTCCTTTCTCAAATACCTGTAAACAGTTGCATCAGCAATTTGAATAATAAGAGTTGTTGAGTAAAATACAGATATATCATTTTCTCCTTGCTGTCCCTTTTCGGAACACTTTCTGTTTTCCCCCTCTTCTTGCGAACCTGTTTTGGTACATTGTATGATGCAACCGGCTAATAGACCGGGGGCTCGACTTTAAAAATCGCCCTAATCACAAGTTCTTTAAGTGTTCGGCGTCTTGGAATTCCGCTTTGTATGCATTGGTTCCGAACTATGTCTTGGGTCAATAGTTGGGTTGCCCGGCTCCTGTGCTTGCCCCTTTATGTTCCGCTCGTTCGGCTAAAAGGGCAAAGGGAGCACTGCTGCGATTGTGCTTCCGGCTAGCCTGGTCAAGCGCCTCAGCGGAGAAAGCCGAAAACTGACTGTCATAGTATGCGCGAACCGGTCTGCGAATCCGAGCTTAACTAAATCTCGTCAGAGGTTATTCCGTGTCATACGATGGGTTTGGTGTTCGCACAAACCAGTGATATAGGCTTTGGCCACGGTTCATCCGGACATCACAAACACCTGGGGGCTCGTTGTTGGCTCCCGCACTCCTTTCTTGCGCCCCTATGGCTAAGTGAAAGCAATAAAGCATTATGGTCCGATTGCCTTGTCCGCCCCACACTACCGCCTTCGGGTGCCGATAAGCTCGGCTAAGGGTTATAGTGCGTTTGGAAGAGACACCTTGTGTAGTGTCTACACGGGGGCTGAAGCCGACGACTCGCGGCTTTCAGGGTTAACGGCCACAAAGGAGTTATAAAGGATGCAAAACATACAATACATGATAAAAAACCATGCATTTTAAATTTATACACGCTGACAAGTCTTCGGACATATCACAGCATCTTACTCATACTCATTCTCTCTTGTACATTGTGATTCTATGGCCCGAGCACCCTCCATAACTCCGGAGAAGTACAGCTCGGGGCGCCTATGACCCTTCCCAGGAGGCGGAGGAGTTGTGGCTACCTTCAATGGATCCAGCCCTGGCCAGTGCACCTTGGCCCTCGCAAAGGTCATCCTTGCTCCTTCTATGCAGGAAGACCGCCTCAATGCGTCGATCCGAGGAGTGGCGTCGCTCAGCTTCCGCACTAGCCCGAAATAGCTGCCCGGCAATGGCTCGTTGGGCCACAGCCGGATCCAGAGGTCCTTCAGGGCCGGTTCTGCCATCCGATGTAGCTCCATCAGCTGCTTCAGCTGCTCCACAAGGAGAGGAGAACGCTCGGGGGCTTCGAATTGCGCCCAGAATAGCCGAGCTTCATCTTCTTCTCCCCGCGAAGCATAGAACTGCTTCACGTCCGCTAAGCCCTTCTGGAGGTCCGAGCAGGCGCCTGAGGAACGCCATACCTGGTTAAGCAACTCGAACTTGCTGTCCCCGAAGATACACTGCAATGAATACGGCTTACCATCCATGATTGATTTGGCTTGGCGGAGCTCCTCTTCAAATGACCGCCTATCCACCCGCTCCTTTTGGAGATCGGTTTTCAGGGTGGATAGTTCGACGGCTTGCTCTTTCCCTTTCAGCTCAAGGACCTCGCACTTTTTGCTGGCGTCCTTGAGCTCCTATTGAATTTCTTCTACCCGAGCCTCATGCTTGTCGCTGGTGGCTCTCAGGGCGGATAGAGCAGTGGCCACTTCTTTGGCCGCCGACTTCTCAACCAAAGCTTCTTGCTTCGCTTTCTCAAGCTCGGCTTTGAGCTTTTCTATCTCTTTCGCCGAGGCTGCGCATGTATTGACTTATGTTCAGAAACCGTGTTGATAGAGTGGTAAAATAGAGTTTCGATACTCTAATTTCGGCTTACCTTGCGCCTCGTCGAATCTCTTGTTTAGAGCATCAAGTTCGTCTTCAGAGCTCTTGAGCTTTCGATTCAGCTCCTCTAGCTCGGCGGTGTTAGTAGCCGCTGCTGTCGACGAAGCCTGTGTCATAGAGTTATATAACCATTAAAGAGGTTTAGAAACTCCGAACTGTTAATAAAACTGACTCTGTGTCCGGACCGCTAATGGGTTGTTAGCCCTATCCGAACACATATTGTCCGGTGCTCAGCTCGGATATAAGGCTATGATGGACCCCCAGGTAAGTTTTTTCAAACTTGCCTAGGGCTCGGGGGCTGCTATGTGTATAAACAATCACTTAACTAAATCAATTTTTCACAAAGTAGGGCATTACTTGGCTTACCTGAAAGCCCGTCAGGAGACTGTTGAAGGCCTCCTTCAGTCCGGAATCCACGGACTGAATGCTCTGCAATACCGCATCCATAAGCATGCGGTGTTCCCCGGAGATGGAGGCGCTGGACAGAGCCTCCCCCATGGCCGGCCACCCAGTGGTCGGCGGGGCCGGTGGGGATCGGGTAACCCGATCTCCAGTCGGAGATTGAATGGGTACCTCCGGAGGCATTGTGTGATCTGGAGATGGCCTTGGAGGAGACTGGGCACTTCCATGTCCGGCCACCTCGATGTCCGGGAGTCTTCTCCCCTGGGTCTTCGGTGGTCGAGGTATTAGCCTCGACCATGATGTCGTCACCTTCACCTCCAGTATTCGGCTCCAGGGAAGCCTGCTGGGATGACACCTCCGTGGCATCCTTCGTAGTGCCCGGAGGAGAAGGGCGCGACGCAGACCCGCTCTCCGCAAATTCGGCGGGCGGGGTCTCCCCGTCCGAAACTTGATCGGTGGGGAGAATGCGTGGTGGGCTGCAAATTGATGTGTGCTCACAGGTTAATAAGCATTCAAAATTAAGTACCGATGGCTCGGTAGGTCTTCGGATCCTTACCTTCGAGGTGGGGGCTTGACCCTGAGGTTCCTCCGCGGAACCCTCTCGAAGTCCTCGGACTAGGTGTTCGAGTCCGAACTGTCGTCGGACGAGATCACCTGTGTCCAGCGCGGTTTCTTCTGGGCGGGAGGAGCTACCTCCTCCGAGGCATCCGATGACGCTGCCCTCTTTCTTGTGAGGGGGGAATCGCCTCCCCCCTCAGCCTCATGTTCCTCCTCTTGATTTGAGAAGGCATGAGTCTCTTCGGACGTAGCCCCTGGCTGGTCCCTGTTGCGCAGGCCAGTTCGGCCTGGCTTTTTCTTCTCTTTATTCTCTGGCGCCTTATAGGGCGCCATGACAAGCATCTCCAACAGCAGCGGAGACTTGGGGTCTTCGGGCTGTGGAGCCGGACACTTGATGCCCGTGGCTTTGCTCAGCCACTCCTGTGAAAGGTAATCGGAAAATGCTTAGAATATCTCTGAACAGATGGAACCGATGAAATAACACAACACTATACCTCGGGTGCAGGCTTGATGGCGCTCAAGCCCTAGTCCTCCTTCCTGCTTGTCCAGTACTCCTGCGCCTTGAACAGCGCCTTTCATAGTTTCTCCCGCGTAGTGCGGAAGAGTTGACGAACTGTAGGGTCGTCGTCCGTCCGGTAATCCCACATGGGAGAGCTCCGGCGCTGGCAGGGGAGGATGTGCCGCCGAAGCATGACCTGGACCACGTTGGTCAGGCCAACTCCTTCCCTGATTAGGGAGGCGATGCCCCTTTGCAGGTCCTCCACCTCTGTTTCCGACCCCTAGTCGAGACCCTTCTTGACCCATGAGGTCAATCTGGTTGGGGGCCGAACCTGAATTCGGCAGGAACAGTTCCGCATTCTGCAGGAACAGTTCCGCCTTCCTCTTCCTTGGGCTCGGTGATGTAGAACCACTCCCTCTGCCAGGTTTTGATGGCGTCGATGAAGGTGTCGGATGGCCACACTGCGCGCGGAAGCTTGCCGATGACTGCCCCACCACAGTCTGCATGTGCTCCGGCGACACACTTCGGCTTGATGTTGAAGATTTTGAGCCACAGTCCGAAGTGTGGCTCGACCCGCAGGAATGCCTCGCAGATAATGATAAAGGCAGATATATGCATGAAAGAGTTCGGTGGGAGATCGTGGAAGTCGAGCCCATAGAAGAACATAAGGCCCGTCACGAAGGGGTGAAGTGGGAAGCCTAATCCCCGGATGAAGTGGGGGACGAAGACCACCCTCTCGCCTAATTTGGGGGTGGGGATCACCTGGCCCTCCTCAGCAGCTCGGTGGAAGACATTGGCGGGGAGATAGCCGGCGTCCTTGAGATCTCGGATGTCCTGATCTTTGACCGTGGAAGCTTCCCATTTGCCGCTGGCCATGGCTGAGCTCGGAAGGAGGAGGATGGAAGATTTAGATCTGGGCTCAGGAAGCTCGGAAATACGGGGAAGCAGGAGGTGAATGGGGACGTGGATAAGCCTTGGGGTTTCTTTCCCCTTTTATTAAAGATTATCGCCGGTTAGCCTCCCTTTGCGGCGCCATGAATCCCTCCGCTTCCCAAGACATGCGTGCCGTTGAGCGCGATTAAGCATATCCCGTGTAAAACGGGGCACAATCTGTGCATTGATAGACCGTGCTGGTGGAAACGGCCTCGGACCGCGAATCGAGTCTTCGTGACTGGTTCAAAGGTCGTGCTGGGCAGTGGCCTTTCGTCTGAAAAGTTGTCAGAAGACACTATTGGTTTTCTGACGTTTGGCCTTCGAAGCCGAACTACTCATTGTGTACGGACGGTCTATGATCGGAAACATTACACGTCGACGGAGGCCGAACTATAGCTCGAGCCGGACACTGTTTAGAGAAAGGAACTCGCCTCGCAAGCTGAAGACTCTGATCACTCGAAGCTGCTGGAGCCTGGACCCTTGGCGTTGGAGGCTAGTTCGGGGGCTACTGAGGGAGTCCTGGAATAAGGGGTCCTCGGGAGGCTGGCCTATGTCTTGTGGGCCGGACTGTATGGGCCACTTGCCGAATACTGGAAGGATTGAAGAACTCATACTCCAAGAGGGAAGCTTCGGGAATCGTGGATTGTTCTCCACGTTTGGAATAGCGAATAGGCATGTTTATCCCTTCGACGTGTAACCGACCATGTGTAAACCCTAGGGACCCCGGCGTCTATATAAGCCGAAGGGTTTTAGGATGTAGGGGGAGAACTCATCTAGGGTTTTAGTCATACGATCTCGTGGTAGATCAACTCTGTAAACTCCATACACTCAATATAATCAAGCAGGACGTAGGGTATTACCTCCATAGGAGGGCCCGAACCTGGGTAAAACCTTGTCCCCTTTGTCTCCTGTTACCGTCGATCCAAGTATCACAGTTCGGGACCCCCTACCCAAGATCCGCCGGTTTTGACACCGACACCTTTTTATTCGCCCTTCTTCCGTCCGTCTCTTCGATTGCTTTTTGTTTGCGTGTGTGCTAGATCGATTTGTTGCCATCATGTCTGAATCTGGGGAGGTTATCATCGAAAATTTTGAGGGTATTGCTAGTACAAATCTTGAGGAAAAATTTGGATCTTGCTCTCTAGATCATGAAACTGAATCTCCTCCTAATTATAAAGCTAAAACTTTTCAAGTGGGAGACGGAAATATTATTGGGAAGAGTGTTATCCAAGAGTTCTTTGATTGTACAGGAGTGATGCCTATGAATAAGAGATCCATTCTTCTTAGCACAAATTGTTATGCGGATGCTATTGTCATGCTCATTGAAAAATTGGAAAGAAAATTTGTGCACATTCATCCCGCTTTGCAAAAGGTGTTTTATGAACTTCCCAATATTAATCATCCTAAAGCTAAAAAGATTGCTACTATCATTCTTATGCAAGAATTTGATTTTATTGTACAAGAAGCTAGGGAGATTTTTGCTTTCTATAATAAAGATGTTGAACACCCTCCAATTGAAGAAATTCTCCATGATAAAGAAACTTTGCGTAGTCTGGAATCTAGAGACTATCAATCTTATAGTGAAAATCTTAGGAGGAGAGTTCCCTGCGCGGAAGTCACTCAAACCTTGTATATCGAGACTTATGATGAATTTGATTGGTTAACTAGGGGAATTTTCGTAGGGTATAAGGATGATTGGTTGGAAAAGATGGCTAGGGAACCCGTTAGAAATAAGATATAGGTTTTATATGATGATATTTATGGTGATGATCCAGATTTCGGGTTTATGAATATTAAAACTACTAGTCAAAGTCCTTTTCATGAATTAAGTTCACCTACTAGAAAAGAAATAAAGGAAAGGATAGATCTATTTAGAAAATCTCTTGATGGTTTAACTACTTATGGATTGCATACCAAAGATGACAATACCTAGATCTATAGCGTTATGCCTAGCTAGGGGCGATAAACAATAGCGCTTGTTGGGAGGCAACCCAATTTTATTTTATGTTTCTGTTTTTTGCTTCTGTTCTTGAGTGTTTTGCACATTATTACTTCTGTAGTAATTGTGTTTTATTGTTTTAATTAGTGTTTGTGCCAAGTAAGACCTTTGGGATGGTTTACGGTGATTGTTGATTTGGTTTTGCTGAAAAACAGAAACTTTTGCACTCAGACCAGGAATTTTATAAATTCACCAGAGTGTCAATTGGATCTTAAATTTTTACACAAGATTGATATACAAATTTCCCTGATTTTCCTATTTTTTCAGAATTTTTGGAGTTACAGAAGTATTCGAAGTCTAGAGATTGCTACAGACTGTTCTGTTTTTGACAGATTCTGTTTTCTTTGTGTTGTTTGCTTATTTTGATGTATCTATGGGTTGTATCGGGGGGTATGAACCATGGAGAAGTTAGAATACAGTAGATATTACACCAATATAAATAAAGAATGATTTCACAACAGTACCTAAAGTGGTATTTTATTTTTCTTATACTAATGGATCTCACGAGTTTTCTGTTGAGTTTTGTGTTGTGAAGTTTTCAAGTTTTGGGTAAAGATTTGATGGACTATGGAATAAGGAGTGGCAAGAGCCTAAGCTTGGGGATTCCCAAGGCACCCCAAGCCATATTCCAGGATACCGAAGAGCCTAAGCTTGGGGATGCCCCAGAAGGCATCCCCTCTTTCGTCTTCAATCCATCGGTAAATTTACTTGAGGCTATATTTTTATTCACCACATGATATGTGTTTTGCTTGGAGCGTCTTGTATGATATGAGTCTTTGCTTTTTAGTTTACCACAATCATCCTTGCTGCACACATCTTTTGAGGGGGACACACACTAATCGTGAATTTATTAGAATACTCTATGTGCTTCACTTATATCTTTTGAGCTAGGCAATGTTGCTCTAGTGCTTCAGTTATATCTTTTTAGAGCACGGCGGTGTTTTATTTTATAGAAATAATTGAACTCTCGTACCTCTCTTATATTATTTTGAGAGTCTTTAAACAGCATTGTAATTGGTTTAGGTTATGAATTTAGTCCTAATATAATGGGCATCCAAGAGGGATATAGTAAAAGCTTTCATATAAAGTGCATTGAATACTATGAGAAGTTGAATTCCTTGCATATAGTTTTGAGATATAAAGATGGTAATGTTAGAGTCATGATAGTGAGTAATTGTGGAATGGTAAAAATACTTGTGTTAAAGTTTGTGACTCCCGTAGCATGCACGTATGGTGAACCGTTATGTAACGAAGTCGGAGCATGATTTGTTTAATGATTGTCATCCTTTGTGTGAGGGTCGGGAGCGCGCGATGGTTTACTCCTACCAACCTCTCCCCTAGGAGCATGCATCTAACACTTTGCTTCGATAACTAATAGATTTTTGCAATAAGTATGTGAGTTCTTTATGACTAATGTGAGTCCATGGATTATACGCACTCTCACCCTTCCACCTTTGCTAGCCTCTCTAGTACCGCGCAACTTTCGCTGGTGCATTAAACCCACCTTCCTCAAAACAGCCACCATATACCCTTCCTCAAAACAGCCACCATACCTTCCTATTATGGCATTTCCATAGCCATTCCGAGATATATTGCCATGCAACTTCCACCGTTCCGTTTTTTATGACACGCACCATCATTGTCATATTGCTTTGCATGATCGTAAGACAGCTAGCATGATGTTTTTATGGCTTGTCCGTTTTTTTGATGTCATTTGCTATGCTAGATCATTGCACATCCCGGTACTCCACCGGAAGCCTTCATATAGAGTCATATCTTGTTATAGGTATTGAGTTGTAAGTAAATAAAAGTGTGATGATCATCATTATTAGAGCATTGTCCCATGTGAGGAAAGGATGATGGAAGCTATGATTCCCTCACAAGTAGGGATGAGTCTCCGGACTTCACAAATAATAAAAGAGGCCAATGGAGCCCAAATAAAAAAAAGAGGCCAAAGATGCCCACCAAAATAAAAAAATGAGAGAAAAGACAGAAGGGACAATGTTACTATCTTTTTTCCACACTTGTGCTTCAAAGTAGCACCTTGATCTTCATGATAGAGAGTCTCCTATTTTGTCACTTTCATATACTAGTGGGAATTTTTCATTATATAACTTGGCTTGTATATTCCAATGATGGGCTTCCTCAAATTGCCCTAGGTCTTCGTGAGCAAGCAAGTTGGATGCACACCCAAGCTTTCATACACTTATAGCTCTAGTGCATCCGTTGCATGGCAATCCATACACACTCACATTAATATCTATTGATGGGCATCTCCATAGCCCGTTGATACGCCTAATTGATGTGAGACTATCTTCTCCTTTTTCCATACAACCTCCACCATATTCTATTCCACCCATAGTGCTATATCCATGGCTCACGCTCATGTATTGCATGAAAGTTGAAAAGGTTTGAGAACATAAAAGGGGTGAAATAATTGCTTGACTTGTCATTGGGGGTGTGCATGATTTAGATACTTTGTGTGGGGAAGATGGAGCATAGACAGACTATATGATTTTGTAGGGATAAACTTTATAAGGCCATGTTATTTTGAAAGGACACAATTGTTTGTTAGTATGCTTGAAGTATTACTGTTTTTATGTCAATATTGAGCTTTTGTTTTGAATCTTATGGATCTGAACATTCATGCCACAATAAAGAATATTACATGGATAAATATGTTAGGTAGCATTCCACATCAAAAATTCTTTTTTTATCATTTACCTACTCGTGATGCCTATATGCATAATCATTGCCTTGGATATCATCATAACTATGCACTTTTCTATCAATTGCTCGACAGTAATTTGTTCACCCACCGTATTATTTTCCTTCAAGAGAGAAGCCTCTAGTGAAACCTATGCCCCCCGTGTCTATTTTCCATATTATATTTTCAGATCTATAAACCAAAAATACCAAAAATACTTTCTGCAATCTTTTTTACTTTTCGTTTTATAATCTTCTATATCTATCTCTATCAGATCTCATCCTTGCAAGTAATTGTGAAGGGATTGACAACCCCTTTATAGCGTTGGGTGCAAGTGTTTGATTATTTGTGTAGGTACATCTATTGGGGACTTGCTTGTATCTCCTACTGGATTGATACCTTGGTTCTCAACAACTGAGGGAAATACTTATCTACTTTGCTGCATCATCCTTTCCTCTTCAAGGGAAAACCAACGCAAGCTCAAGAAGTAGCAGGGCTGGAGTCATTTTTTTTGTAAAACTCAGGGCCTCTTTGATTCGTAGGATTTTGAAAACGTTGGAATAGGAAAAGTATAGGGTTGGAGTGGCATGTCCATTTGAACCCTATAGGATTAACAAGGAGTGTTTGATGGCACAGAAAAAACAAAGAAATTGTAAAAATAGGTTGCAGTGGCTGTTAGATTTCCTATGAAATATAGTACAAAAGAATCCATAGGAAAAAAATGTTAGATTTCCTATGAAATGTAGTACAAAAGATTCCATAGGAAAAAAATCTATGGGATCCAATCCTATGAATCAAAGGACCAATGTAGGAAATATTCCTAAGGATCTCAATCCTCCAAAAACCCTATAGAATTCCTTTGAACAAAAGGAGCCCTCAATGTTGATGCATCCTTTGACCATGATCAATTTACAATACTACAGGAATGCCTAGGAGTGGCGGGTGGAAAAAGGGTAGCAGTGGCGGACCAAGCTCCTAGGGCCGCCCACCACTGACCTCCCGCCATTCTATAACCGCATCAGTGGCGGGCGCCCGCCTGTCACTGGTAGGGAGTCTGTAGTGTCGGTCACGTCCGGAATCCCGTCACTGGTTGGTTTGGTATTGTGGCGGTCTTTCGTTACGCACGCCACTAAGTCTCGGTCACACAAATTAAAAATT
Organism: Elymus sibiricus; assembly: GCA_039707655.1. NCBI lineage: Eukaryota > Viridiplantae > Streptophyta > Magnoliopsida > Poales > Poaceae > Elymus > Elymus sibiricus. The sequence continues at coordinate 90,479,696 of CM077663.1, forward strand.
TCGCCGCGACGACAACATTTATGTTGCCCTGGTTGCATTTTTCATACCACACATATCAGAATACATTGATAAGAATAAGAGAGGTTGAAATATTGCTACATACATTAACCACTAGCTCTAATTGTTGTCAATCCTGACTACAAATGCTCCAACTAAATATTCATATAGGTAGGTAGCAACCAACACATTATGCAAAACACAACTGACGATACAAAAATCCATTAGTTAATTAGTCCTGATAATGACAAAGGACTATGACATACTCCTCTCTTTTAGGATAAACTGAAAAAGAATAAGAATGCGTCTGTATCTCCATGTTGAAGCACAAAGATCCACCGATCTCCAATTTCCGGTCTGCACTCATTCAATATTTGCCGCCATTCATCAATTTCGAGGCGTCCATCTCGTGGGTTTGCAGTCGAGTAGGTGCCTTTGAAATTGGTCTTCTGATAGCAAATAATTTTCATCTCACCTTTCACGTCCATCGCTGCACGCACAGCAACTCTTGAGTGCTTTAGTTGAAGAATAACATAGTAACATACTAAGGAGTGTAGTTTATTTAGAATGGACTAGTGGCACAATAATAGTACAAAATCATACCATGCATATTTTTGTAAATGTTGGTATTGGTCAACTTGTGGACTAGTGACATGTATGGTGTAGTATTTGGACCAACTCCATAAGTTCCCTTAAACGACTCAACATAATTAACAAAGGAGCTAAGACAATTCTTATCCTCCCAAGTAAGCTTGGAGTCAGCAGTGTAATAGGTCTTATCTACTATATTTCATATTTTTCTTCTAGTAGAAAATAAGTTGTAGATTTCAATTAAACTGTTAACTTAAGAGTGAATAACAAATATTTAAAAATTAGCAAGATATATTACTTAATAAAATTGTTTAAGAAACTCACACGGAGGAAAAATAGGAATCAAGTCTATTTCCACCCAAATGTCTTGATCAAAAGGAGAAGTGTTGCCGTAAAAGATGCCAATATCAAAGGTTATACTCATACCCTTCTCAAATTCATAAGCCTTACATAATACTTTTCAATTTTTTGCAACCAAAATATGTGTGATCAACTTCATTGTAGATCGTAGCTTCGAAAACAAAACCATGTTTTGTCTTTAGGTAAAGAGTCCTTTTAGTAATGTCCTCTATGTCTTCAATATGGAGCTTCTCTAGGACAAAACGCCTTGCATGGCAGAGGATGCACTAGTCGAATTGAGAAAAAAAATTACACGTTAAAATAAAAATCTCGAGACATGTGAAGTTCAGAAGGAAATATGTGCAGAAATTACAATATAATATTTGTAGTCCTCTTTAAGCGTTAGCGAGAAGCACCTATCGTCCTCTAGATCAGGATTGTCACACATACCCTAGTTGTCGGAATAGTAGTCGCACTCGGGGATCCCATCTATCTCATCCTCCCCATTCATTTGTTGTGTTAATAGATGGAAGATTAATAATCAACACACAAAAATTCATGGGATCACACATTACCAACAGTGCGATCACACATTACCAACACTGCTTGTGTCGCCTTGATACGTCTCCAACGTATCTGTAATTTTTGAATGTTCCATGCTATTATATTATAATTTTAGGATACTTTTTGAGTGTTTATTTATTAATTAATATTATTTTTGAGCACTAACCTATTAACCCAGTGCCTAGTGCCACTTTCTGTTTTCTGTATGTTTTTGGCTTTTCAGGTTTACAGTACCAAACGAAGTCCAATTGCCACATTTTAATATGATTTTTTTCTAGGCCAAAACAAGACCTGGAAGCTTTGGAAGGAGGCCGGGGACCCCATGAGAGAGGCACCACACAACAGGGCACGCCCTGGGGGTGGGCCACTCCCTGTTGCCTTGTGCCTCCCTCGGGCGTCCCTCGATGCCCCTCTCTAGCCTATATATTCTTTAATATTCTAAAAACCCTAAGAAGCATCCAGAAACACTTTTTTCCATCGCCGCAAGTCTCTGTTCCGCCGTGTGCCCATTTGAAGCCCTCTTCCGGTGCCCTGCCGGAGGGGGGATCGATCATGGAGGGCCTCTACATCATCCTTGCTGCTCCCATGGTGATGTGTGAGTAGTTCATCACAGACCTATGGGTCCGTAGTTAGTACATAAATGGCTATCTCTGTCTCTTGATCTTCAATATAATGATCATCGCATCTTCGCTTTGATCTATCCGATGTAATTCTTTTGTGCGGTGTGTTTGTTGGGATCCGATGAATTGTGGGTTTATGTTCAGATTATTCATGAAAAAGATTTGAGTCTTCTCTGAAATTTATTATGATTCTTATTTGCATGATCATTATAGCTTCGTAAATCTCTCTGATCTGTTGAAATAGTTTGGCCAACTAGATTGATATTTCTTCAGTGTGAGGGGTGCGTTATAGTGGGTTCAATCTGGCGGTGCTCTATATCCCAGTGATAGAAAGGGACAAGACACGTCTTTGTATTGTTGCCACTAAGGATAAAACGATGGGGTTCATTCATATTAATTGAATTCTCTTTGCCTACATCATATCATCGTTCTTCAAGCATTACTCTGTTTTACTTAATACTCTAGATGCATGCTGGATAGCGGTCGATGGGTGGAGTAACAGCAATAGGTGCAGGCATGAGTCGGCCTATTTTCTTATGGATGTGATGCCTATATATACATGATCATTGCCGTGAATAAAGATTGCATAAATATGCGCTTTTCTATTAATTGCCCAACAGTAATTTGTCTACCCACCGTATGGTTACTATATGAGAGATGCCACTAGGAAAAACTATGCCCCCTGGGTCTATTCACTTATAAATTTACAAAAGCTTTCAATACCTTGTTGCCATTATTTGTATTTTATTTTATTTTTGGAATTTACAATTATCTACTATCATCTACATACTTCAATTGCTTGCAAATAACGAGACCAAGGGGATTGACAACCCTCTTGTCGCGTTGGGTGCAAGTGTTTGCTCTTTTGTGTGTAGTCGCTGAAGACGGTGGTTGAGCGTTACACCTATCGGTTCAATAAACCTTGGTTCTCCACTGAGGGAAATACTTATCCATAATGTGCTACATCACCTGTTCCTCTTCATGGAAAACCCAACGCAGATCACAAGTATCACGCCTCGACGAGGTTTGACCATTATATCTTGACCATGTCGGGTTTTCATCAGGGGAGCCCACTTTCTTAAAATTGAAGACAATATGAATCACAAACTAATGGAGTCGTCTCATATGTAAGCGAATTAAACATGCTTATTAATCACATAAAGGCATACAAAACTAAGTTCACATAGATTATATTGGTCACATGATGGCAGTGCACTAGTTCATAATATGAAATTCAGTTTAGCTTTGTCAGCAACATGAAATTATGTTCACACTGATCATATTGATCACATAGAGGTAGTGCAACACTAGTTCACAAGCAAACGCTTAGCTCTGTCCAGAGCTATCCTCATCTCCAATCATCTTCTTGATCTCAGCTAGGGCGGTCTTCACAGTTCGGCAGATGTATTCGTCATCTCGGCAGCTCCTCGCACACTTTCGTAGGCTTGTGCAGTGCTCTATACAGATACTACTACCTCCAGTAAGGAGACCGTGAGCTGCGTGTAATGAACCACCTTTGAGACGGAGTCTACAACTGCAGGAGTTATAACGATGCGTCTTGGATTCTCCATCTAATCCGCATTAAAAAAAACTTGACATTTAAATAAAGCATGATCCCATTGAAAGAAATGTTTAGATAAAAAGATATAACAGTGGATGTGTTTTACGGAAAAAATCTGCATGTCCTTTGCTAGTTATTCAACATATTGAGTGCTAGAAATTTGACGAAACGGAACTTAATCAACGTTTCCCAAAACATTGGCACTACTTATGAAGATCTGCATCATGACTAACTAGTACAAACTTTTAGTTTTATATGTACACTATCTAATAACTAGTACTAACATTTTCTAGTATAAAGAATATGCCACACCCAAAAAATCTACATCTACTGCTAACTTTTTCTAGTACAAGAAAAACAACAATCTAAATATACAATAAAAAAGAAAGATGCGGCTACCAGGCTACCAGGCAGACGGATAAGACGGGGAGGGCAGCGGACGTTGCGGACGTCGGGGATGTGGTGGGCGTTGGAGTCGGCAGAAGGCGATGACGACGGGGACGTTCGATGCGGCAGCAGACAACGTTGACGTTTGATGCGGCGGACAGCGAGGGCGATGTGGACGACGAGCACGAGGGTGACGGCGCCGATCTAGCAGGTGCCAGAGAGTGAGCTCAACGGTTGCGACGCCAAAGGCCACCACTACGGCGACGGCGGCGGGCGAGAGAGAGACAAAAGTTTGGGGTTTTTTCTTTAAAAAAAAGATAGGCAAAAGTCATCTCGCCATCAGCGGTAATAACACGACCCACAAAAACCTAATACTACTTTTTCTTAAGCGGGAACCTAATACTCCTTTGTTGGACGTGACTACAACCAACTTCAGAGCCATTCAACCAAACACAATTTTTTTTAATTTTTTTTCTGAAACTTTTTATACATTTGAATTCCAGGCGCCAAGACCATGTGAACAATACCAATCTTAGATACATTTTGAATACATTTAAATTTAAATATTTCAACCAACTTATTTCAGTCAATCTGTTCCAGTGTGTTCTTGAAACGAGTGAAATCACTTCATTTGAAATTAGTGAAATATGTTTGTGAAATCAGTGAAATATGTTTTTGATGGAAATCAGTGGTTTGAATTTTAGTAAACTAAAAGAAACATCTTTTCAATATGAGTGAAATCAGTTTTTCTAAACTGGTGAGACCGGTTTCTTGAATTGAGTGAAGTCCGTGATTTTTGAAATTAGTTAATCAATATTTTGGAAACAATTGAATCCTTTCGTAAATTGAGTGCAGTAAAACTGTTAAGTTGCTTGAAGCCAGTGTTTTCAAAACACTTTCCGTAATTAGAAAAATATGCTTTTTGAAATGAGTGAAAAAGATTTTTCAAAATGAGTGGATCGATTTCCAAATTCAGTGAAATCAATGTTATCAAATGATTGATAATTGTTTTTTTTAATGAGTGAAATATATTTTCTTGGTTGGGTCAAACCTCGTTTTTAGTTTAAATGAGTGAACTCAATCTTTTGAAATAAGTGAAAGCAATTCTTTGAAATGAGTGAGAGTAGTTCTCTGAAATGACTGAAATATGTGTTTTGAAATGACTGAAATAATTTTTTTAAAGAGGTGAAATAAATGATTTAAATCGTATCTTAAGAAATGATTTTTAGGAACGGGGTGAAATATGTTTCATGAAATTCAATTAAAATGTATCCAGAACCGGTCTTCTTCTAAAGGTCTTTGCGCCATGAGTTCAAGTATATAAAAGTTTTGAAATCAAAATAATGGTTTAAGATATTCAAATGATTTATGTTAGCATAGGTGAAATAAAGGGTGTATTTGTTTGGAGAGATAAAAGAGAGAATCGCAGCGAATGTGTGCAAGTCTACTGTACCACCTCACTAAAGGATGACACTCACTTTCAAAAGTGTGTATTGCTATGTATATAGGTAGGAAAATATGTCCCTCTATTATACAGCAAATCATTACAGTGATATTGATGTAGAAATGAACAGTAGGAGGTGGTGTATCATTAGGTAGCATTACCGCCAAATTTTCCACTTTCCAAATATGGACCACTTAACACAAAATCGAGTATCGGAGTTGGTCCTAAGAGACGGGTTTCAACCAAAAATACAAACGCCTCTAAAAAATAATGTATTCATTCTTTTCATTTGTTTGTTTAGGGAATCTACACTAGTGCAGAAAAGCCTATTTATGGCGTGGCGATAATGGCATGACTGGCGTAGACACCCGACGTCACCAATATGGCGCCATAGTTTAAAAATAGTGGTGGCGTTGGAGCCTACGCCAACAGTATTTCATCTACCTATGGTGTTGGGTTTATCTCCACGACGGCAATATCATACATATCTAGGGCATGCTAACTTTCCCAACGCCAGACATTGAAGAGATCATTACGGGCGTATCGACTGTTTCGCACGCCAGTACTAAATGATCAAATGCAACCAAAAAAACGCTGTCACCGCAGCGAAAAACGCTGCCGCAACAGCGCAATTTTGTATCAGTATATACATAATGACATTTGCGTCCCACATTGATTCCGATAAGAAATGAAAACACGTACAACATAATTTATATTATGGTACACATCACTTATATATATGCATACATTAACCATCGTCGTAACTACTAGTACGGTACTCCTATCCTTTAGGATCAATCTTGAAGAAGAGGGAAACCCCCTGCATCTCTGGCATGGCTTGAGACTACGTTGGTATTTCCCCAAAGAGAAGGGATGATGCATCACAGCTACGGTAAGTATTTCCCTCAGTTATGAAACCAAGGTTATCGAACCAGAAGGAGGACCACGCAACGCTATGTAAATGGTACCTGAACACAAAGAACAAATACTTGCAACCCGACGCGTAAAAGAGGTTGTCAATCTCTCCAGGGTAAAAAGATAGATTGGTTTGTATTAGATTGGATAAATAGATCGCACAAGAACAAAAAATAAAAGATGCAAATAAAAAGTGCAGGAAGGTATTTTTGGGTTTTTAGATTAATAGATCTGAAAACAAATGCAGAAAAAGATAGATCGAAAAACAATATATTAAAAGAATAGACCCGGGGGCCGTAGATTTCACTGGTGGCTTCTCTCAAGAAAATAGCACACGGCGGTAAACAAATTACTGTTGGGCAATTGATAGAAGATCAAATAATCATGACGATATCCAAGGCAATGATCAATATATAGGCATCACATCCAAGATTAGTAGACCAAAACGATTTTGCATCTACTACTATTACTTCACACATCGACCGCTATCCAGCATGCATCTAGTGTATTAAGTTGATGGTGAAACGGAGTAATGCAATAAGAACGATGACATGATGTAGACGAGATCTATTCATGTAGGAATAGAACCCATCTTTTTATCCTTAATAGCAACGATACATGCGTGCCTCGCTACCCCTTCTGTCACTGGGAGAGGACACCGCAAGATCGAACCCATCACAAAGCACCTCTTCCCATGGCAATAAAAATCGATCTAGTTGGCCTAACTAAACCAAAGATTCAAAGAAGAAATACGAGGCAATAAATAATCATGCATATAAGAGATCAAAGAAGACTCAAATAATATTCATGGATAGAAACTGATCATGAACTCAAAATTCATCGGATCCCAACAAACACACCGCAAAAAGTCATTACATCAAATAGATCTCCAAGAGACCATTGTATTGAGAATCAAAAGAGAGAGAGAGATAGCCATATAGCTACTGTCTACGGACCCGTAGGTCTATGGTGGACTACTCACGCATCATCGGAGAGGCACCAATGAGGATGATGAACCCCTCCGTGATGGTGTTAGATAGGATCTCGCGGTTCTGGAACTTGCGACGGCTGGAATTGTGTTTCGTCGACTCCTCTAGGGTTTTTGGAATTTCTGAGGATTTATAGAGTTGAGAGGAGGTGGAAAAGACCTCTGTGGGCCCCACGATGCATCAGGGCGCGCCGGGTGCCTCTCGCACCCTGGTGTATCGTGGGCCCCATGGGCCTTCCCCCCAGGTGCTTCCTTGGCTCCCATGTTGTCTTCTGGTCCAAAATAAATTCTCCAAAAAGTTTCGTGGCAATTGGACTCCGTTTGGTACTGATATTCCATGAAGTAAAATACAAGCAAAAAATAGCAACTGGCATTGGGCACTATGTCAATAGGTTAGTCCCAAAAAATGATATAAAGTTGCTATAAAATGATTATAAAACATTCAAGAATGATAATATAACAACATGGAACAATCAAAAATTATAGATACGTTGGAGGCGTATCAGCATCCGCAAGCTTAATTCCTGCTCATCCTCGATTAGGTGATGATAAAAACATAATTTTTGATTTGGAATGTTGCCTAACATGTTCATCACATATTCTTTTCTTTTGTAGCATGGACATTTGGACTTTTAGATGGTTCAAAGCAATAGTCTAGTTTTGACATGAAGACTTTAATACTCAAGCATACCAACAAGCAACCATGTCTTTCAAAATATCAACACTAAAGAAAGTTATCCCTAGCCCATCATGCTCAATCATTGATCCATTCATGAAACACACTCGAATATTAGCTACACCCAATGCACAAGTATGATCATAGTGCCCCCTAGTTGGTGCTTTATAAGAGAAGATGGAGACTGGAATAAAAGTAAAAATTGCATAAAGTAAATAGATAGGCCCTTCGCAGAGGGAAGTAGGGATTTGTAGAGGTGCTAGAGCTCAAAGTTTAAACTGGGAGATATTTTTTTTTGAGAGGCATGCTTTTCCTGTCAACGAAAACGACAGAGTAGTTCTCAATACTTTCCATGCTAGATATATCATAGGCGGTTCTCAAACAGAAAATAAAGTTTATCCCTTTTTCCACCATTCTTTCACAATCCATGGCTAGCCATATCCACGGTTGCCTTCCATACCAACACTTTCCAAGGAATTTATTATTTCACAACATAAAGTAAATTTCTTTTTCATTTTGGGACTAGGCATCCCTATTACCGCCGTACTCTCGTGCAATGACAAGTGAATAAACACTCATCTTGAGAATAACACATCTAGCATGGAAAAATATCGGACACCCCCTACCGCTTCATGAGCGGTACGAGCACACAAAAAGGAAATTCATTTTGAAAATTAGATATGGCACATACAAATTTGCTTAGAACGGCACAGAAATACCGCATATAGGTAGGTATGGTGGACTCATATGGCAAAACTGGGTTTAAGGATTTTGGATGCACAAGTCGTATTTCTACTTAGTACAAGTGGAGGGTAGCATATTGATCGAGAAGCAACCAACCAAGAAACGAAAATTCACATAAACGGGCATTAAGCATAACTAACACCGAATAATGCACCACAAGTACGATGTAATTTCATTGCATAACTATTGACTTTCGTGCTTGCATAGGGAATCACAAACCTTAACACCAATATTCTTACTAAAGCATAATTACTCACCAACATGACTCACATATTACTATCATCATGTCTCAAAACTATTATAAGGGATCAAGTTTATTTTGTCCAATGATCTTCATGAAAGTTTTTATTATATCCCTCTTGAATATCTATCACTTTGGGACTTGTTTCATCTATTGCCATTTCTTTTGACAAGCTCAAATAAATTTAAGTGAAGAACATGAGCATATGAATTTCATCTCTCAAAATAATATAAGTGAAGCATGAGAGAATTTCTTCAAAATTTACTAACTCTCAAATTAATCTAAGTGAAGCATGAGAGTATTTCATCAAAAATTTAAAGCACACCGTGCTAAAAAAGATATAAGTGAAGCACTAGAGCAATTCCATAGCTCAAAAAAAATTAAGTGAAGCATATAGAGAAATTCTAAAAAATCATAACATAATTTTGGATCTCTTAAATAGGTGTGTCCAGAAAGGATACTTTTGACAAACTAAAAAGCAAATCAAGCAAAGACTCATGTAATACAAGATGCTCCAAGCAAAACTCATGATATGTGACGAGTAAAAATATAGCTCCAAGTAAAATACCGATGGTCGTTAGAAGAAAGAGGGGATGCCACTCGGGGCATCCCCAAGCTTAGTTGCTTGTTTCTCCTTGGATATTATCTTGGGGTTCCAAGGGCATCCCCAAGCTTAGGCTCTTTTCACTCCTTATTCCTTCATCCATCGTGATCTCACCCAAAACTCGAAAACTTCAATCACACAAAACTTAACAAAACTTTCGTGAGATCCGTTAGTATAATAAAGCAAATCACCACTTTAAATACTGTTGCAAACCCATTCATATTTTATTATTGCATTATATTTAATGTATTGTAACTTTACCATGGCTTATATCCTCCAATGCAAACCATAGATTCATCAAAATAAGCACACAATGCAACAAAAACAGAATCTGTCAAAAATAGAACAGTCTGTAGTAATCTGTACTCTAACCATACTTCGGTAACTTAAAATATTATGAAACATTAGTACAACGTCGTCAATTTGTATATCGATCTTGTGTAAAGAATTCAGAATTATTAGTCAATTCTGTGATTTTTAAAAATTCTTCTACTGGACGCAAAAGTTTCTGTTTTTCAACAAGATCAAATCAACTATCACCCAACATGATCCCAATGGTTTTACTTGGCACAAACACTAATTAAAACATAAAAACACAATAATAAAAGTAGCATAATTGTGCAAACACTGAAGAACAGAAAGAAAAACGTAAAAATAAAATTTATTCATTGGGTTGCCTCCCAACAAGCGCTATCGTTTTATGCCCCTAGCTAGCCATAATGCATAGATTGAAGCGTTGTCATCTTTAGTTTTTGCTCCGTAGGATGCTCTCAGGATTGATTCATATGGTGGCTTAATTCTTGTTCTAGGGAAGTGTTCCATGCCCTTCCTTAGTGGGAATTGAAATTAAGATTTCCTTCTTTCATATAAATCACGACACCTATAGTGCGTAAAAACGCTCTACCAAGTATATTGGGACAAGACGGATTACAATCAATATCAAGAACAATAAAATCTATAGGCACATAGTTCCTATTTGCAATAATAAGAACATCATTAATTCTTCCCAAAGGCTTTTTAATAGTAGAATCCGCCAAGTGCAAATTAAGAGAACATTCTTCAGTATTGGTAAGACCAAGCACATCACATAGAGATTTCGGAATTGTGGAAACACTAGCACCCAGATCACATAAAGCAAAGCACTCATAATTTTTAATCTTGACTTTAATGTTAGGTTCCCACTCATCATGTAATTTTCTAGGAATTGAAATCTCTAACTCCAACTTTTCTTCAAAAGATTTCATCATGGCATCAACAATATGTTTAGTAAAAGCTTTATTTTGTTCATAAGCATGGGGTGAATTTATCATGGATTTTAACAAATAAATACATTCAATCAAAGAGAAACTATCATAATTAAAGTCTTTGTAATCCAAAATAGTGGGCACATCACTAGTTAAAGTTTTGACCTCTCCAAACCCACTTTCATCAAAAAAAATCATCAACATTTTCACCCTCCAAATCATTGGGACGCCCCATAGGTAAAGTTGACTCTTCTTTAGTCCCTTTATCATCAATTTTAATATTACTAAACAAGGAATCAATAGAATAAACACCAACCACTTTAAGATCTTCATCATTTTTATGAAAGCAATCACTAGAAAATGCTTTTTCTAAAAATTCTCTTTTAGCTCTAAATATAGAGGTTATTTTCTTTCTTTTATCTATAGAACATTTAAAGCTTTAATTGATTCATCAATCTTAGGTGAAAAAGCTTTCAACTTGATATTTTCTATATCATGGGAAATTATATCAATGCTTCTAGACATATCATCAATCTTATTCAACTTTTATTCTATCGTAGTATTGAAAACCTTTTGAGCATTGATAAATTCTTTAATATTACTCTCAAGATCAGAGGGGTTCCTATTATTATTTTAAGAAGAATTACCATATGAATTACCATAATTGTTAGAGGAATTTCCAGGAAAAGGCCTAGGATTAAAATTACCTCTATAAGCATTGTTATTAAAATTGTTTCGCGAGATGAAATTGCTCAATCAAAGTAGACAAAGGAACATCATTAAGATCAATAGGAGCATTTTTACTAGCAACCAACTTCATAAGAGCATCAACTTTCTCACTCAAAATACTAATTCTTCAATCGAATTAACATTTTTACTAGTAGGTGCTCTTTCAGTATGCCATTGTGAATAATTTGCCATAATATTATCTAGCAATATAGTAGCTTCACCCAAAGTAATTTCCAAAAAAGTACCACCCACGGCGGAATCTAAAATATTTCTAGAGACAAAATTCAATCCCGCATAAATTTTTTGTATGATCATCCAAAGATTTAAACCATGAGTAGGACAATTTCTTAGCATCAATTTCCTTCTTTCCTACGATTGTGAAACATTTTCATGCTCAAGTTGCTTAAAATTCATGATTTGAGTTCTAAGGGAAATAATTTTCGCGGGCAGAAAATACTTAGTAATAAAAGCATCTTTGCACTTATCCGAAGAATCGATACTATTGCGAGGCAAAGAAGAAAACCAAATTTTTGCACGATCCCGCAAGGAGAAAGGAAATAATTTCAAATTCACTATATCATTGTCCACATCTTTTTTCTTTTGCATATCACATATTTCTACGAATGTGTTTAGATGGGACGCGTTATCCTTATTAGGCGTACCGGAAAATTGATCTTTCATGACAAGATTCAATAAAGCGACATTAATATCACAAGACTCCGCACTAGTGGGGGAGGAGCAATCGGAGTACTAATAAAATAATTATTATTGGTATTGGAAAAATAACACAATTTGGTATTTTCTTGAGTCATCGTGACTACGCAAACAATATTTCAAGCAAACAAGAGATCTGACAAGAAAAAGGCAAACGAAAAAGAGGGCGAATAAAACAGCAAATTTTTGGGAAGTGGGGAACATGAAAACGAGAGGCAAATGTCAAATAATGTAAATTGCAAGGAGATGAGATTTGTGATTAGGAACATGATAGATGTTGATGATGTCTCCCCGGCAACGGCGTCAGAAATTGGAAAGTTGACGGGAGACTATTTTCACACCTCCTCCTCGGCAACGACGCCAGAAATTCATTTGACGTGGCTTGAGACTGCGTCGATGATTCCCCAAAGAGGAAGGGATGATGTAGCACAGGTACGGTAAGTATTTCCCTCAGTTATGAAACCAAGGTTATCGAACCAGGAGGAGGACCACGCAATGCTATTTAAACGGTACCTGCACACAAAGAACAAATACTTGCAACCCGACGCGTAAGAGAGGTTGTCAATCTCTCCAAGGTAAAAAGATAGATTGGTTTGTATTAGATAGGATAAATAGATCACACAACAACACAAAATAAAAAATGCAAATAAAAAGTGCAGCAAGGTATTTTTGGGTTTTTGGATTAATAGATCTGAAAACAAATGCAAAAAAATATAGATCGAAAAGCAATATATTAAAGGAATAGACCCGGGGACCGTAGATTTCACTAGTGGCTTCTCTCAAGAAAATAGCACACGGTGGGTAAACAAATTACTATTGGGCAATTGATAGAAGATCAAATAATCATGATGATATCCATGGCAATGATCAATATATAGGCATCACGTCCAAGATTAGTAGACCAAAACGATTCTGCATCTACTACTATTACTGCACACATCAACCGCTATCCAGCATGCATCTAGTGTATTAAGTTCATGGTGAAACGGAGTAATGCAATAAGAATGATGACATGATATAGACGAGATCTATTCATGTAGGTATAGACCCCATCTTGTTATCCTTAATAGCAACGATACATGCGTCCTCGCTGCCCCTTCTATCACTGGGAGAGGACACCGCAAGATCGAACCCATCACAAAGCACCTGTTCCCATGGCAAGAAAAATCGATCTAGTTGGCCTAACTAAACCGAAGATTCAAAGAAGAAATACGAGGCTATAAATAATCCTGCATATAAGAGATCAAAGAAGACTCAAATAATATTCATGGATAGAAACTAATCATGAACTCAAAATTCATCGGATCCCAACAAACACATCACAAAAAGTCATTACATCAAATAGATCTCCAAGAGACCATTGTATTGAGAATCAAAAGAGAGAGAGAAAGCCATCTAGCTACTGCCTACGGACCCATAGGTTTATGGTGGACTACTCACGCATCATCGGAGAGGCACCAATGAGGAGGATGAACCCCTCCGTGATGGTGTTAGATTGGATCTCGCGGTTCTGGAACTTGCGCCGGCTGGAATTGTGTTTTGTCGACTCCTCTAATGTTTTTGGAATTTCTGAGGATTTATAGAGCTGAGAGGCGGGGCAAAATACCTCCATGGGCCCCACGATACATCAGGGCTCCAGGGGCCTCTAGTGCGCCCTGGTGTATCATGGGCCCCACGGGCCTTCCCCCAGGTGCTTCCTTGGCTCCCAAGTTGTCTTCTGGTCCAAAAAAATCTCCAAAAACGTTTCGTGGCAATTGGACTCCGTTTGGTACTGATACTCTGCGAAGTAAAATACAAGCAAAAAACAGCAACTGGCACTGGGCACTATGTCAATAGGTTAGTACCAAAAAATAATATAAAGTTGCTATAAAATGATTATAAAACATCCAAGAATGATTATATAACAGCATGGAACAATAAAAAATTATAGATTCGTTGGAGACGTATCAATCTCCATGGTGGAGGATAGAGATCCACCGATCTCCAATCTTCAAGTTGCGATCACTCGGTAGTTGCCTCCATTCTTTTATTTCGAGTTGTCCATATGGTGGTCATCCATCTCCGGAGGCACAACACATCTTGAGAGCTTCTGTCCTTGAACAAAATAGTAACATAGTACGCAATGTAGTAATCATCTTTTGTCTTGAGGCATATAATTGTCATATAAACCACACTGTTAGCAACAAAATTTGTGTGATCTACCTCATTATAGATTGTACATTTGGAATTGAAATCATATTTCCTCTTGAGGCATTGTATCGTGATGGAGAAGCATTTATTGTTGTCAAGGTGAGGATCATCACACATACCCCTTTGTTGGAATAGTACGGGCATTCTTCCATTTTGTGCTGCATTCATAAAATAAAAATCAATGGAAAAAATGGACATGAACGTAGGTAAAAAATGGACATATTGAGTGCCAGAAATTTTTATGAAATGGAAATGAATCCACGTTTCGCCAAAACATTGGCCACTCTCTCGACATTTCCCTGCAAAAAGAAACATAGCGCGAGACAATTCGCAAGAACACACGATAATGCAACATATAACATATTTCATCAATTCGCACTTCGTCAAATGGTTAGAGATAGTTTTTTACCGTCCAAATCGAGTGGGGGTTGGCTGTCAGGAGGGCGCGGTGGGGGTGCCCATGAAGACTGCACAATGCGATGGTGGTGCGTGGCGGACGGGGCGGCCAGACAGGACGACGGAGGAAGAGAGTGGCCGGACAAGACGACGGAGGGAGAGAGTGGCCGGACAGGACAATGGAGGAAGAGAGTGGCCAGACAGGACGATGGAGGGAGAGAGTGGCCGGACAGGACACGGAGGGAGAGAGTGGCCAGACAGGACGACGGGGGAAGAGGCTCTTGGATGAGTGGGTGGGCCGGGGGAAGGGCTGTGCAGCGCGGCGGCACGTCTGGCGCAGGGTGCGGGTGTGGCTGGGCGGGGGAACAGTGGAGAACAGTGTCCGGCTGCGGGGGGGGGGGATAGAAGGGGGATTCTGATTTGTTCTCACAAAAGTAGTGTAGCTAAAAGTGCCGGTTAGTCATTAGTGCTGGCGCCAATGACGTGGCCAACGCCAACAGTAATTGGTGTTGTGTTAGCTAGGGTTGTTCTAATACTTGACAAATGGCGTATGAAAATGCATACATGAATGTGGATGAAAGTATATAATAATGCAAATTAGGAGGTACACACAGATGAAGTACACAATATCGTGTGATGTATTACGCAATGAAAAGTACACAATGAAGCACACAAATTAATCAAGTAGTACGACGTCGTTTGACAATCCTCTCAACGACGGTTTGGGTCTTTTTAATCTTGCTTGAATACTTCTGTCCCACGTTATGACTCTTTCGTAAGAAGGGACGTCCTGTCTCGGGCAAGGTAGTTCTGCTCCTTCTGGTGGTGTAATTTTCAACGTCATCATAGTTCTCCTCTTCTTTTGGGTCGACGCCAAAATGATCATAGTCATCCTCGTTGGCCACTCCGTCCATCCCGACGATGGATCTCTTGGATCTCCTGACGACAACACGACTTGGCTTTGCCGGGTCAGTTATGTAGAAGCATTGTGACACGTCCTTAGTGAATACCCAAGGCTCATATTTGGCGGTAATTCCTTTGACACCCTTTGCACCAGCAGCTTGTGCTTCGTGCAGGGATATGGTAACGGCACCACGTTCTTCCTTCTCGACATTCTTCGCCCATCTGACTCGGAACAGTGGCACCGTGTGATCTTCGGCGTACTCAAGTTCCCATATCTCTTCAATCCTTCTGTAGTATCTGTTAGTTTCATTCTTGGTGGAGGCAATTATCGTGACGCCTAAGTTCTGGTAATCAGAGTTTTTGTCTTTTGCCTCGGTATAGAATGTGTATCCATTGATATCATATGATTGGTAGGTGGCGACGGTGCACGCGGGCCCTACTACTAATGCATGGATGAGATTTGCATTGGCAATACCCATTGGCAGTGTTTTCTCCCGAATTCGCTCTTTTAACCAGGCTGCAAATTTGGAGTTGTGCTCTCTAATGATCTGGGCTTCAGTCCTCTGCCTCCCTTCCATTGCATGCTCTCTCTTTAAGGTGTCCTTGTGAGTCTGCTGCCAAGGAGTGATTATATTTGCTTGTTGTAACACCACTGTGTGCGCTCTGTCGAAGTCGTCTTGGCAGTTCTGTATATCCACATTTAAATCATGCTTCAACTATGAGTGACCTACTCCATAAAGCCTATCGACATGCTTCCTCATGGGCAAACCAAGAGGTTGATCATCATCTGTATAATTATTGCAGAATGATATGCACTCTTCGATCAGATAGGCCTGGACGATGCTTCCATCCAGACGGGCCCTGTTACGAACGTAACCCTTCATAGTTCCATTCATCCTTTCAAACGGGAACATGGTATGCAAGAAGGTCGGTCCAAGGTCTTTAACCTCAGAAACAACATGAACTAGGAGATGCACCCTCACATCAAAGAATGACGGGGGTTAATATATCTCAAGCTCACATAATATTGTGATGATCTCCTCTTGTAGTCGGGTGAGATGTCACACGCTGATCGACTTTCGAGAGAGAACGTCCAAAATGTTGCAGAAGTCAAGAAGTGTGTTGCGAACGTGATCATCCATTATCCCTCTGAGGGCTATCGGAAGTAATTGCGTCATCATCACATGACAATCATGGGACTTCATGTTGCTAAACCTTTGCTTTTTGTGTCAAGATATCTCCGTATGAGCCCGGAGTAACCACAAGGAACTTTGATGCCATCAAGGCAATTGAAAAGTTGATGAAGCTCATCCTCGTCGAGCGTGAAGCAAGCTGGACGGCAATAATCTTATTTGTTTTTTGTCACGGTTTCGCCATTCGTTGTCTCGTCGGCTATGGCCATGTTTTTGCCCTCGTACCGTCTTTACTTTTTTCTGGCATGTCAAACAGTGTGCCAAGCAAACTCTCACAGATATTTTTTTGTAATCTGCATCATATCAAGAGAATGCGGCGAGCTGAGTAGTTCCTAATACTTCGAGCCCCAAAAAACAGACTTTCTTTTCCATACTTATAGCAGCATTTTCTCAGCCTTCTTTTTTTTCTTTCCTAGCTTCGGGCAATCTGTCCAATTCTTTAACATCTCATGGATTTCTTCTCCACTCCTCTTACGTGGTGGCCCTCGGGCCTCATCTGTGTTGTCGAATAGGTCGCCATGACTTCTCCACTCATCATGTTTGTCAAGCCACCTTCGATGGCCCATGAACACTGTTTTGCAACTTCCCTTTTTTGATAGCTGGAGAAAAGATGTGTCATCCATACATTTAACACATCCGCAATGTCCATGACACGCTTGTCCGGAAATATATCCGTAACCTAGATAGTCATGAACGGTCGTGAGCAATGCTTCTCTCATTGGAAAATAGTTTCCAGTGCTGGCGTCCCACGTGTTGACCGCTTCATCCTTCCATAATATGTCTAACTCCTCCTTCAATAGCTCAAGATATGTGTTGATATCGTAGCCTGGTTGGAGCGGTCCTTGAATGAGCATTACCATGTGTATGTACTTTTGTTTCATGCAGAGCCAAGGCGGGAGGTTGTACATCCAAACAAACATGGGCCATGTACTTTGTGTGCTACTCTGCTTGCCAAATTGATTTAGTCCATCGCTATTGACACCCAACCTGAGGTTTCTTGGTTCTGCTGCGAATTATGGTTCAGTGCAGTCGAGTGCTTTCCACTGACAACCATCTGCAATATGTCTCAGAATGCCATCATTTGTGGATTTCCTGGTCTTGTGCCAAGTCATGTTCTTTGCTTCATTCACGTCAGCGAAATAACGTTGCAGGCATGGAATCAACGGAAGGTACCATACAACATTTCGAGGATCCTTATTTCCAGGCTTGTATCGGGGTTCATTGCAAGTTGGACACTCTATTTTGTGCTCATGCTCGTTACGATATAAGATGCAATCATTTATGCATGCATGATATCTTACATGCGACAAATCAAGAGGGCACACGATCTTTTTCGCCTCATCAACACTCTTAGGCAACAAATTCCCCTTGGGCAAAACTGTATGTAAATATTCCAATGTAGCATCCAAACTTGCGTCTGTGCTCTTGAATCTTGTCTTGATGTCTAGAAGTTTGAGCGTGACGTGCAAGCGGGTGTGCTCAGGATCGCAACCTTCATAGAGTGGAGCATTCGTGTCTAACTCCAATTGCACCAACTCGAGAGCCTCCTTAATAGCAGCTCTCTCATTTGCCGTCTTCTTCTCAAGCAGTTCTTTAACATGGGGATCCTGCAGCATTTCAGCCAACGACATATCCTGGCTGACACGGTCCTCTTCATGTTCGGGTGGCGTTTCATCATTTCCTCCTCCAGGCGCATGTTCATTATTGTTTCCTCCTTCTGGCGGCCCTGCTAATTCATCATCGAAAGGGTTCTCCGCTTCCATATCCGCCGCTCCGTCATCGTCGTCACGTACATCATCATTCTGCTCACCATGCTTTGTCCATCGTGTATAACCTACAACAAAACCACGACGAAGCAAGTGCGTGAGGACGCTACCATCGAACGGGTTATGGAAAATTCCATTTTTGCAGGCCTTACATGGACATAATATCTTCGTTTCACACTTTTGTATCATATTCGTCACCGTGAAATTGAGAAAGGCCTTCACACTTCGATCCATATTGAATCTGTCGATAGATCAAAGTATCCTGTAAAGGGAAATACAAAAAGAATTACATATATATTAACAACGAGCGAGGGCATACAAAATTTCGGCATGACTGATGTCTACTACACAACCTTCTTAGTGTAGACTCGTGTTGGGCCTCCAAGCGCAGAGTTTTGTAGGACAGTAGCAAATTTCCCTCAAGTGGATGACCTAAGGTTTATCAATCCGTGGGAACTGTCGGATGAAGATGGTCTCTCTCAAGCAACCCTGCAATCAAATAACAAAGAGTCTCTTGTGTCCCCAACACACCCAATACAATGGCAAATTGTATAGGTGCACTAGTTCGGCGAATAGATGGTGATACAAGTGTAATATGGATGGTAGATATAGGTTTTTGTAATCTCAAAATATAAAAACAGCAAGGTAGCAAGTAACAAAAGTGAGCAAAAACGGTATTGCAATGCTTGAAAACAAGGCCTAGGGTTCATACTTTCACTAGTGCAATTTCTCTCAACAATACTAACATAGTTGAATCATATGTAAATCTCTCACACGCGACAAAGAGTTCACTCCAAAGTCACAAATAGCGGAGAACAAACGAAGAAATTATTGTAGGGTAAGAAACCACCTCAAAGTTATCTTTTCCGATCAATCTTATGAGCTATCCCTATAAGTGTCACGAACAGCCCTAGAGTTCGTACTAAAATAACACCTTAAGATACACATCAACCAAAACCCTAATGTCACCTAGATACCCCAATGTCACCTCGAGTACCCGTGGGTTTGATTATACGATATGCATCACATAATTTCATATTCATCTATTCAATCCAACACAAAGAACTTCAAAGAGTGCCCCAAAGTTTCTACCGGAGAGTCAAGACGAAAACATGTGCCAACCCCTATGCATAGATTCCCATGATCACGGAACCCGCAAGTTGATCACCAAAACATACATCAAATGGATCAATAGAACATCCCATTGTCACCACAGATATCCCATCGCAAGACATACATCAAGTGTTCTCAAATCCTTAAAGACTTAATCCGATAATAAAACTTCCAAGGGAAAACTCAATTCATCACAAGAAGATAGAGAGGGGAAAACTCCATATGATTCATCTATATCAATAAAGCTCGGGGTACATCAAGATCGTGCCATCTCAAGAACACGAGAGAGAGAGATCAAACACATAGCTACTGGTACATACCCTCAGCCCCAAGGGTGAACTACTCCCTCCTCGTCATGGAGACCGCCGGGATGATGAAGATGGCCTCCGGTGATGGTTTCCCCCTCCGGCAGGGTGCCGGAACGGGCTCCTGATTGGTTTTTCGTGGCTCTGGAGGCTTTCGGCGGCGGAACTCCCGATCTAGGTTTATTTTCGGAGGTTTCTGTATTTATAGGAATTTATGGCGGTGGTCCCACGTCCAGAAGGTTTTCGAGGAAGTCACAAGCCAGGGGGGCGCGCCCTAGGGGGGTGGCGCCCCTGTGGCTTGTGGCTTCCTCGGCCTTCCTCTCTGGTGACTCTTCGCTCCAGTATTTTTTATATTTTCCAAAAATATTCTCCGTAAATTTTCAGCTCATTCCGAGAACTTTTATTTCTGCACAAAAACAACACCACGGTAGTTCTGCTGAAAACAACGTCAGTCTGGGTTAGTTCTTATAAGAGAAGATGGAGACTCAAAGCAAAAATAAAAATTGCATAAGGTAAATAGATAGGCCCTTCGCAGAGGGAAGTAGGGATTTGTAGAGGTGCCAGAGCTCAAGGTTTAAATTGAGAGAGAAAAATATTTTGAGTGGCATGCTTTTCCTGTCAACGAAAATGACGAAGTAGCTCACAATACTTTCCATGCTCGATACATTATAGGCGGTTCCCAAACAGAATAGTAAAGTTTTTACTCCCCCTCCACCAATCAATCACACTCCACGGTGAGCCGAATCCACGGGTACCGTCCATACAAACAACAATCCTGGGGGAGTTTTGTTTCATTATATTTTGATTTGATTTTTGAGCATGGGACTGGGCATCCCGAATACCAGCCACTTTCTCGTGAATGATAGTAAATCAACACATATCGTGAGAATAACACACCTAGCATGGAAAAATATTGGATACTCCCCACCGTTTCATGAGCGGTACGGGCACACAAAAGAGAAAATTTATTTTGAAAATTTAGAGGTGGCACATACAAATTTGCTTAGAACGGCATGGAAATACCGCATATAGGTAGGTATGGTGGACTCATAAGGCAAAACTTGGTTTAAGGATTTTGGGTGCACAAGTATTATTTCTACTTAGTACAAATGGAGGCTAGCAAATAGATTGGGAAGCAACCAAACCAAGAAACGAAAATTCACATAAGTGAGCATTGAACATAACTAACACCGAATAATGCACCACATGTAGGATATAACTTCATTGCATAACTATTGACTTTCGTACTTCCATAGGGAATCACAAACCTTAACACCAATATTCCTACTAAAGCATAATTACTCACTAACATGACTCACATATTACTATCATCATGTTTCAAAACTATTACAAAGAATCAAGTTTAATTTGTCCCATGATCTTCATGAAAGTTTTTATTATATCCTCCTTGGATATCTATCACTTTGGGACTAGTTTCATATATTGCTATTGCTTTTTGGCAAGCTCAAACAAATTTAGGTGAAGCACATGAGCAAATGACAAGCTACTCTCAAAAGATATAAGTGAAGATTAATGAGTAGTCAAACAATTAAGTAGCTATGTGAGGACTCTCTCTCCCTCAATAAATATTTTCAGATCTGAGTATTTTATTCAACAGCAAGCAAAAGAAAAATAGCACTCCAAGAATAGCACGCATCATGTGAACGAATAAAAATTTAGGATCAACATAGGCTAACCGATAATTGTTGATGAAGAGAGATGGGATGCGTAGCATCCCCAAGCTTAGATGCTTGAGACTTCTTGAAATATTTAATTGGGGTGCCTTGGGCATCCCCAAGATTGAGCTTTTGTATCTCGTTCAATCATGGTTTCACCTTTTCTCAAAAACTTCATCCAAACAAAACTCAAAAAGAACTCGTGCGATAGGTTAGTACACATAATAATAAATCAACTCTTTATGTACTGCCTAGACAAGTTGCATAATAATTTTCAAACATTAGGTACTGTATACTATCATCTCCACAATTTATATCTACCAATATAGGCTATGGAAATAGAACAGTCTGTTGCAATTTATGAAAACAGTGTACTTCTGTAACTCAAAACATTATGAAAATTTAGGACATGCTATAAAATTTATATGACCATACTGTGTAAAAATTTCAGAAACTTTCCATGTTCCAGTAAAATATGAAAATTCATACACTACAGCATGAGTTTCTATTTTTACACAGCACATATCAAAACATGTAATGCAAGCATCCTAATGCAATTCTTGGAACTTTTTATTGAAAAACAAGATTATAAATAACACCTAACAGAGAAAAACAAAATAATATGACGCTCCAAGCAAAACTCATATTGTGTGACGAATAAAAATATAGCTCTAAGTAAGATATACCGATAGTGTTGAAGACGAAAGAGGGGATGCCTTCCGGGGCATCCCCAAGCTTAGGCGCTTGAGTCTTCCTTGGATATTACCTTGGGGGTGCCTTGGGCATCCCCAAGCTTAGGTTCTTATCACTCCTTATTCTCCTCATATCGGTGTCTCACCCAACACTTGAAAACTTCAATCACACAAAACTTAACGGAACTTCGTGAGAAGGGTTAGTATAATAAACAAAGATCATTCACTTAGGTACTGTCAAGACAAGATTCATAATTGTTCTCACATAATACCTACTGTATTCTATCATTCCCATAATTTATATCACTGAATATAAGCTATGGGAACACTAAAACAAGCAAACTATGCATGCAAAACAGAATCTGTCAAAAGCAGAACAGTCTGTGAAGATCTGTAGTATAGGCATACTTCCCTGTCTCTAAAAATTCTGAAACATTATGTCAGTGTACAAAGAACCAGGGTATCTATTACCCAGACTTGTGCGCGGACAACCCCCTGGAATCAGATACGGCAGCATCAAGGAGACAGAAAGCCAAAGGCTGGGGCCCCGGCAAGATCGTGCCGGGAAGGCTCAGGGCCCCGGCAAGCCCTGCACCCGGCAAGACTTTGTCACTGTTCAAGCACGCTGCCCCAGGGCAACTACCAGCTTGTCTTCTAGCTGTTGTCCTCCTGGGGCGTGTCAGACGCTGACGGTGTGAGGCCTTAAGCGGTGCGATGGGATGGCTCCTTTTTCCATCCCCAAGAAAGGCAGGGACACCTCAACGGATCATTAAATGCCCTTGTCCTAAGCCGTCAGTGTTAGGTATGATAAGCACTGTAGATACTTTACACCTCATGTATTCCCTGTACGCCACCTTTGTACTTTGCCACTGTTGGTGACCCCTTCGAGAGTATAAAAGGAGGCCCAAGGCATAGCTACAGGGGGGGATCAGATCTTTTAGAGCTCATTCTGCATGTGTAGCTGCTACTGTAGCGCTCCTAGAACTGAGCTAGAGCACACCTAATACAACCAAGCAGGAGTAGGGTTTTACGCATCTTTGCGGCCCGAACCTGGGTAAAATCCCTGCGTGTTGATCATCAGTTCTGCTCTCTGTGACCCCATAGGTGTCATTTCCCTGCTGAATCGTAAAGGGATCCTTGTGACCCCATAGGTGTCGTTTCCGACATCTTTGGCGTGCCAGGTAGGGGAGAAGGTTGTGCGGACCTGATCTGGTGACTAGCGCGCCAGTTCTTCATCATCTTCGCCGCCATGGCCCCCAAGAGGAAGGGGTTCACGGCGGTTGGTCCATCCACGTCCACCGCGCCTGTGCCTACACGCATGGGCGACGGTGTCGACGCGGGTGGAGGAGGAAGTAGAGATCCAGAGCTTCCACGACACTCTGGTGATCGTAGCCAGGCGAGCGGCATCGTTCGCACCGCTGGATCTAGGGATGGAGCTGTGCTGCCAGCAGGCGGCGCAGCGAACTCCAGAGATGGAAGGGCGCCTTCCAAGATACCCACGCCGGCGCACGTGCCGCGACCCTCCCAGGGCACGCGCGATGAGCATCGCCGCGACGTTGGTGGTCCCGGACGTCCCCATGGAAAATCTCCTGAGCATCATTCTCGGGATGCGCGAGACCAGCATGCACGTCCACGTGCTGGTGGAAGCGGCGTACGGTCGCAGGATCGTGTTGTTGCTCCTTCTAACACGATTAGGAGTCAGAGCACCTCACGTTCCTCGCACCTGTCGCCGCCGCCTACGCCGGCAGAAGCGCTGGCACGTGCACAGCTGCTCCTGAACTTCCCTCCTGCTGCAGACAAGCTCGACGAGTGGAGGACTGCCATCCAGAGCCTCGTCGGCCTCGCAAATGAGGACAAGCCGGAGCGGGCGGAGCCTTCGCGGAGACGGTCCATCGAGCCGGCCCGCGTCGGCGGAGGGAAGACTGTGGGCGACACAACTACGGTGTAGTCTCCTCCACAGCGGCAGCAGCAGACGCAGACTCGGCGGGTCAACACCCGTGATGATGATTCCACAGCGTCGTCTGACCCGCGAACTCGCTGCGACCAACGTCAAGTTCTTCGGGAGCGAGGCAAGGAAGACGCTCGAACCACCATCGAGCGGCGTCGGGAAGCGCGCCACCAATCTGACAAGCGCGCAGGGCCCACTGTAGACAAGTCAGCGCCGGGGTATCCCGTCGATCTACCTTATGAGGTGGGTTGTCCAGCGTTTACCCGTGAGCTGCGGCGTGTCCAGTGGCCCAATTCCCGCACGTTCAAGCCGGAGGTCCCGGAGAAGTACGACGGCAAGACTCACCCGTCAGAGTTCCTGAGGATCTAAACCATTGCGGTGCAAGCTGCCGGGGGTCGTGATGACAAGATACTCGCCAACTACTTCCCGTTGGTGCTTAAGCCCAACGTTAGGTCGTGGTTGATGCATTTGCGGGAAGGATCCATTTCTTCCTGGGCAGATCTGTGCTACGAGTTTGTTGGCGCCTTCACCGGAGGCCACCAAGCTCCTGCCCAGGAGAGTGATCTATATCTCATCCCCCAGAAGGAAGGCGAAACCCTGCGCAAGTGCATTCAGAGATTCAGCCGCATACATCACAACATTCCAGACGTTCATCCTGCCGCTGTCATCAGCGCGTTCCATCAGAACGTGCGCAACCGCAGGATGCGGGAAGAGCTGGCAATGAACAAGGTCAAGGATGTTGCCGAGCTTTATGCTCTGGCAGATAGGTGTGCGCGCGCTGAAGAAGGAAGGAGGCTCCCCGGCGAAGATGCTGGCGCAGGGGACGACTCCGACGACGAAGACGCTGCCGCCTCGACAAAGAAGGGTCGGCGGCGCAACAGGAAGCGCAAGGGCAAGGCCGTGCTTGCTGTCGAGGTGTCCGGCAACCCCGGCACCGCCAAGAAGGCCAAGGTTGACGACCCCGGCAAGGATGTTGCCGGGTGCGCCTCCTGCCAGGCCTTGGCGGCTGCCGACAAGCTAGACGACTCTGGCAAGCAGTATTGCAAGATCCACCGCACCAAGGGACATGATCTCCAGGACTGCCGGCAAGTTGAGCAACTTGTCGAGAAGCAGAAGGCCGAATACGAGAGGCGAGATAAGGAGAAGTCTCAAGATGGCGCGGAGGGGTCCGGCAAGAAGTGTGGTGGCCAAGGAGGTCACCGCGGCAAGGCCAAACAATAGAAGGATCGGCCCGCTCGAGGCCGCGACAAGCAAGGGGGGCTGATGATGACATGGAAGAGGACTATGAATCCAGTGAGCAAGAGTTCCAGAAAGCTACGGGTGCCATGTGTGTTAACGGAGGTGCCTCGTTGCATTCTTCCCACCGCCAACTTAAACAGTGGGCGCGTGAGGTTAATGCGACTGAGCCAGCTATCAGCGCCCAAAAGCCTTTGAAGTGGTCCAGCATGCCTATCATTTTTGACATTGAGGACCACCCCGATCACACTACTGCGGTCGGGTGCTTGTCGTTGTTGGTTTCGCCAACAAATCACAACCTCAAGGTGACAAAAATGCTAGTTGACGGCAAGAGGCTCCAAATTCCTGATGGAGATCTCGAAGAAACGGGCACGTTCCAAGGGGTCAATCCAGGAAGGAGCCAGCCAAAGGGAAAGATCACGCTGCCAGTAACATTTGGCAGTGACTTAAACTTCAGGATGGAGAAGATCGTGTTTGACGTCGCCAAGATTCCATTGCCATATAATGGGATCCTTGGCCGCCCAGCGCTTGCCAAGTTTATGGCGGCATCACACTATGCCTACAACACATTGAAGATGCCCGGGCCAATAAGTGTCATCACTGTCAACTCCGATAAGAAGGATGCACTTGTCTGCACCGAGAAGCTCTACCGGGAGGCAGTTGCAGCATCTGCCGACAAGGCACTTGCTCCTGCCGCTGAAGCTCCCGGGGGGAAGAAGACCGTCAAGGCCTCTCGCACACCCTCCGGCAAGCGCACCTCTTTGGAGTGCTGCGCTCTTGTTGAGGATGTGCCTGAGAGCTCCACCGGCAAGAGCAAGAAGTCCAAGGCTGCTCCGCCAAAGACCAAGAAGGTGCCCGCCAAGGAGGATGGTACGGGAGGAACTTTCACTATAAGTTCCACCCTCGATAGCAAATAGGAAAGCACGCTCGTTGCCTTCCTGCGGGCGAATGTCGATGTGTTTGCATGGCAACCATCTGACATCCCTGGTGTTCCCAAGGAGGTAATTGAGCACCACCTTACCGTTTGTCCACACGCGTGGCCCGTCAAGCAGAAGGTCAGGAAGCAAGCTTTGGAGCGGCAACAGTTTATTGCCAAAGAAATCAAGAAATTAGAAGCAGCATGCTTGGTTAGAGGAGTACTCCATCCAACATGGTTGGCCAATCCAGTCGTAGTGCGCAAGGCGAATGGCAAATGGAGGCTGTGTATTGATTATACAGATATCAATAAAGCCTGTCCGACAGATCCTTTTCCCTTGCCGCGCATCGACCAGATTGTGGACTCCACTACCGGCTGTGACTTACTTTCATTCCTTGATGCCTACTCTGGGTATCATCAGATCTTCATGTCGAAGGAAGATGAAGAAAAGACCGCATTTATCACCCCATGTGGTACGTATTGCTTTTTGCGTATGCCTTTCGGGTTGAAAAGTGATGGTTCTACATTTGCAAGAGCAGTCCAGATTGGTTTTGAGCCCTAGCTACATAGAAATATGGAAGCTTATATGGATGGCATAGTGGTCAAAACCAAGGACAAGGAGACACTCATATCAGATTTAGAAGAAACATTTGCAAATCTGCGCAAGATCAATTTGAAGCTCAATCCTGAGAAGTGTGTGTTTGGTGTCCCATCCGGCAAGCTTCTCGGGTTCTTTGTATCTCAACGAGGAATCGAAGCAAATCCCGACAAGATGAAAGCAATTGAGCAAATTGAAGCGCCAAGACGTGTCAAAGATGTGTGCTGTCTTGCCGGCTGCGTTGCTGCTATGAGTAGGTTCATCTCAAAATCTGCTGAGCGCGCCCTGCCCTTTTTCAAAATTTTGAAGAAGGCAGGTCCAATGAAATGGACTCCGGAAGCGGAGGCAGCGCTGCAAGATTTGAAGAGGTGCCTCCCCTCTTCGCCAGTACTAGTCGCGCCAAAACCACAAGAACCGCTGCTACTATATCTAGCGGCAACAAATCAAGTGGTGAGTGCTGCGTTAGTGGCGGAGGGAGAAATTGATGAAGAAGCAGCACCAACAGCAGGAACGCCAAGTGACGAGCCAAGGTCTTCCCCGGCAAAGTCTGGCGCCGACAAGGTTGAGTCTGCGCAGTCAAGGGAAGCGATACAGAAGAAGAAGATGGTGCAGCGTCCAGTCTATTTTGTCAGTTCCCTTCTGCAGGGGGCTAGGTCGAGATATTCTGGTGTGCAGAAGCTGCTCTTCGGCCTTCTTATGGCCTCGAGGAAGCTGCGCCATTACTTCCAAGCACATGAGATCACCGTCATCACTCGCTTTCCGTTGCAGCGGATCTTGCGAAACCCAGATGCTACCGGCAGGATTGTGGAATGGGCTTTGGAATTATCAAGCTTTGGTCTCAAGTTTGAGAGTACTTCAACTATTCAGAGCAGAGCTTTGGCGGAGTTCATTGCAGAATGGACCCCAACGCCAAATGAAGAAGTTCCAGAGTCAACTCTCCCCGGCAAGGAAGCAAATCAAGAGTGCGTTATGTACTTTGATGGGGCTTTCTTGCTGCAAGGCGCCGGTGCTGGCGTGCTGCTTGTCGCACCCACCGGAGAGCACCTCAAGTATGTAATTCAAATGCACTTTCCCCGGGAGAGATCAACGAACAACACTACCGAGTATGAAGGGCTGTTTGCCGGTCTCAAGATTGCGGCAGACCTTGGAATCCGGAAACTTATCATCAGGGGTGATTCTCAGCTTGTCGTCAGGCAAGTCAACAAAGATTATCAGAGCCCGTTGATGGAAGCTTATGTAGATGAAGTGAGAAAGTTGGAAGAGCGTTTTGACGGTCTGCAAATGGAGCACGTCCCTC
Organism: Elymus sibiricus; assembly: GCA_039707655.1. Taxonomy (NCBI): domain Eukaryota; kingdom Viridiplantae; phylum Streptophyta; class Magnoliopsida; order Poales; family Poaceae; genus Elymus; species Elymus sibiricus. The sequence goes on from CM077663.1 coordinate 90,508,283, forward strand.
GTGCAGAGAATAGCATTGCTGATGACCTGTCGAAGCACGCTGCCCTTAAGCTGCCTGTGGAACCAGGTACCTTTGTGCTCCGACTCACTCAGCCATCCGTGACACCATCAATAGGACAAGAGAAAAGAAGAAAGTTGAGTTCCGGCAAGTACTTCCCGGTAGAGCTCCCAGAAGCCGCCGGCAAGGAAGTTGCCGGGAACAACGCCAAGCTTGCCGGTGAGCGACAGGATCCAGCAGGGCCTCAGGCTCTTGCCGTCGAAACAAACGCTCCCGCCAAGCTTGCCGGGGAACAGCAAGATCTGGCAGGGTCTCAGGTCCTTGCCGTCGAAACAACTGCTCCCGCGGCAGAAGATTTGCCTTTAGTCCTTGCCGTCGAGCCTCAGGCTCCAGCATGGGCGCAGCACATCGTCCATTTCCTTCAGACAGGAGAACTCCCCGAGGAGCAGGAAGAAGCAGAGAAAGTAGCCCGTCAGTCTAAAATGTACCAATTTGTGGACAATGTCCTGTACAGAAAGAGGCCGAACGGTGTGAAATTGAAATGCATTTCTCGGGAGGATGGACTAGAGCTGTTGGCAGAGATACATGGAGGCATATGTGGCACCCACATAGGATCAAGAGCAATTGCCGGCAAGGCGTTCCGGCAAGGTTTCTTTTGGCCCACAGCCCTCCAGGATGCAACTGTGCTAGTAACTAGGTGTGAAGCATGCCAGTTTCATTCAAAGAAGATACATCAACCAGCTCAAGCTCTTCAAACAATCCCTTTATCCTGGCCATTTTCGGTCTGGGGGCTCGACATCTTGGGCCCTTTCCCCCGTGCTACCGGGGGCTTTGAGTACTTGTACGTTGCAATCGACAAGTTCACAAAGTGGCCGGAGGTGGAAGCAGTGAGGAAGGTGACAGCACAGTCAGCCATCAAGTTCTTCAAAGGAATAGTTTGCCGCTTTGGTGTACCCAACATGATCATCACCGACAACGGCACACAGTTCACCAGCAACACCTTCATGCAGTACGTCCAAGACCTTGGCGGCAAGATTTGTTTTGCTTCTGTTGCTCACCCAAGGAGTAACGGCCAAGTGGAAAGGGCAAATGCTGAGGTGCTGCGTGGTCTCAAGACAAGAACTTTCGACAAGCTGCGCAAGTGCGGAAGGCGCTGGATTGATGAGTTGCCAGTGGTTCTTTGGTCAATCAGGACGACACCGAATCGAGCCACCGGCCAGACACCCTTCTCCCTAGTATATGGGGCGGAAGCAGTTCTCCCCACGGAACTCATATACGGGTCGCCTCGAGTGCTCGCTTATGATGAGCTCGAGCAAGAGTAGTTGCGGCAAGATGACGCGTTGCTCCTTGAGGAAGATCGTCTCCAGGCTGCTGTGCGAGCTGCACGCTACCAGCAAGCTTTGCGTCGCTATCATAGCCGCAAGGTTCATGCCCGGAGCCTTGAGAAAGGTGACCTTGTTCTTCGGCGCGTTCAGTCGGCCAAGAATTCCAACAAGTTAACGCCGAAGTGGGAAGGCCCTTATCGGGTAGTACGAGTCACCAGGCCTGGCGCAGTACGCCTGGAGACCGAAGACGGTATTCCGGTGAGCAACTCCTGGAATATCGAGCATCTTCGTAAGTTCTATCCATAAGGCGCGGTTGCAGGGTCTCCCGGCAACCCCTTTTGTACAAGTCTTGCCGCTGTAGCATGTGATCCTTTGTACAAAGCCAGGCGCAGACCCTGTGCATAGTTGAATAAAGCCTAAGTGTTTCGCAATCCTTGTTGATTTACATGTTTACTTACGTGCATGTTTATCTAAGATATTGTGTTACACTTATTCCCAACAAGTGCTAACGGACCGCCAAGGTTCCATACCTCTATTTTCTCTTCTTTCTTTTTCTCAAAGGGACAGAAGGTTAACTCGCGTGCAGCTTTGCCGGGGGGGAAGATGGTATGGATACCAACAGGCGACGTTCAAGGAAATCACTTTGCCGGAAGGAATGCAACAACAAAAAGCTAAGTTACACGAATTTTAATCAGAATCAGATTTCTGGTTTGTTATTCTCCTTGAACGATTTCAACTTGTGTATGGAAAACCTGCACGCGAAGGAACCTTGCTGTGAATTGGTTGCGCCCTTATCCTGTTTCGAGTCCGCTCAACAGTTTAGGTGGCTGCACTAAGAGCACCAAGGCTTCTTGCCGGCAGCGGCCCCGCCAGCAGGCTGCTAAAGTCCCGCACCTAGCGCTCGCGGCAAGGGTGTGCGCACCGGCAAGTTTCCAGTCAAGCGTAGGGCGAATACATACATAAAGAAATTAAGCAAAGCGGAATAACATAGCATTTGTCCAGAACATAGCAAGTTATATTACAATAAAAGCTGCCGCGATTCTAACATAAGGCAATGTTGTCTTTGGCATGAAATGGCGGCGGCGAAGAAGTAAAGCAGCTAATCCCGGCGATCGCCTTCGACCCTCTTGACCCGGCTTACCCTGTCGATGATGGGTGCGACAAGCTCTTCTGCTGCCTTGAGGTCTGCATCCTTCGGCAGGTGGTCGAAGACGTTGGCGAGGTTGTCAGGGATCACTAGAAGAGTGTCTAGAGGGGGGGTGAATAGACTACTAGCAGGAATTTAAAAACCTAACCTTTTCCCAAATTATTGGTTGGCAGATTTTAACAGTTTTAGCAAGCATAGCAAGTCTAACAGCCCTACACATGCATGTCAATAGATATGGCAGCGGAAAGATAAGAACAATGCATGTGAAGTAAGGAGTAGAGATAGGAAGATCAAACACAGTTGGAGACGCATGGATTTTTCCCGTGGTTCCGATAGGTGGCGCTATCGTACATCCACGTTTATGGAGTCTTCAACCCACGGAGGGTAACGGTCGTGAGAGTCCACAGAGGGCTCCACCCATAAGGGTCCACGAAGTAGCAACCTTGACTATTCCATAACGGCTTCTGTCCACGAAGGACTAGCCTCACTATGGGTAGATCTTCACGAAGTAGGCGATCTCCTTGCCCGTACAAACTTCTTGGTTCACTCCACAACACGCAGTAGGAGGCTCCCAAGCGACACCTAACCAATCTAGGAGGCACCACCCTCCAAAAGGTAATAGGCTCGGTAATGACGATGAACTCCTTGCTCTTGTGCTTCAAGATGATAGACTCCTCAACACACAATCACTCTCTCACGGATTTGGCTGGGTAGAAGAGATGGGATTGGTGGAAAGCAACTTGGGGAGGCTAGAAATCAAGATCCATATGATTGGAGTGGAAGATCTTGACCTCAACACAAGACTAGGTGGTTCTCTCTCAGAAAACTGGATGGGCAAGTATGGAATAGTTCTGAGTGCTCTCTTATCGAGTGGTTGGTGGTGAAGGGGTATATATAGGCATCCCCAAAAATCCAACCGTTACACACAAAATGACCAACTCGGTGACACCGATGTGTGAATCTCGGTGGTACCGAAGTGACCAAAAGGTGGCAACTTTTGAATCTCGGTGAGACCGATATAGGAATCTTGGTTGCACCGATAAGGTGACCAACGGTCAGATTTCCAATCTCGATGACGCCGATCCAACATTCTCGGTGGGACCGAAAACGTGAATTTGCGTAACAGAAAGTTGGCAACCTAAACTCGGTGGCACCGGTATCGAATCGGTTGCACCGAAGTGGCTAGGGTTTGGCTGAGTCTGTCTAGGGTTTGGAATCGGTGGTACCGAAGTGAAGAAGTTGGTTTCACCGATTTTGAGTGTTAGGCTTTGGACAGACTTTGGTGGGAGAGCTTGTGGGTGTTTTTGGCGAATGTCACTTGTGCACGTATGAGCATATTGTTCACCATTCAAGACCTTACCCCCTTTTAATAGTATTGGCTTTCCTATGGACTCAAAGTGATTTCTCACAAATATAAAATGTAGAGTCATCTTGCTTGAAGCTTGGCCAACCTATTTCCTTGCATCTTGGGGTATTTCCACAATCTCCACAATCCTTTTGCCAACCCTCTCTGTGGACTTTATCTGAAATACACTAGGTAAAAGTATTAGTCCAAGAGACAATGTATGTTGTCATGAATTATCAAAACCACCAAGGGAGCATGTTGTGCTTTCAATCTCCCCCTTTTTGGTAATTGATGACAACATACAATCAAAGCTTCAAATAAAGATATGCATGGATATAATGAAGACTTTGAGAGACACATGACTTAGATTTGCTCCCCCTAAATGTGTGCAGTCCTTTAAAGGATAGTTGCTTTGGAATGCATGGACACACAAGTAGTAGAAGGGATATAATGAGTCATGTGTATCTTGGCCATATGCATCAAACATATATGAATGAGATGTATCCTTGTTCAAGACTTCACTCTTGCAAACAATATGTGCAAGAAGCAAGAGATCATCTTGATCAAGGGTATGATGCATATACTTACCTTGAGTTCTTGAGCATTCTAGTAGTAGAAACACACTTGAGAAAACAATGTTAGAAAACACAAGAGTATTCTACCAAACAACAAGGCAATAGAACTCAACAGTACCAAGATATGGAGAACATATAGAAGATAGTATTAAGATTGATATGTCTCCAAGATCATTAGAACTTTCTCCCCTTTAGATATGAAAATGAATTATCCTCTCCCCCTGAATCTTAGCATGTAGATATTGGGATTGGATAAGGTGAGAAAATCTGAGATGAAAAACTGACTTTTTCTCCTCCTACTTTAGTATCCTCCCCTTGTTGAAGTGAGTATGAATATATATTGGCTCTCCCCCTTAATCATATCTCCCCCTTTGCGTAAGCATGTATCTCCCTTTTAGCATGAAGCTTTGTTCCTCTTAATCATATCTCCCCCTTTGCGTAAGCATGTATCTCCCTTTTAGCATGAAGCATGTATCTCCCTTTTAGCATGAAGCTTTCACTACAGGAATCAGGCACTTTGCCATCTGCCATGGCAGATGGCAAAGGCATGGTCGGCGGATGGCAAAGGCTTTGCCATCTGCCAGCAGACGGCAAACAGTTTGGCTGAAACCCAGCCGGGAAAGGCTACTTTGCCGTCTGCTGGCAGATGGCAAAGAGCCTGCAGCCTTTGCCATCAGCTGGCAGATGGCAAAGCCTCTGAACGGGGTTAGCCACGTTAGAAGGCTAATGGCGTGCTTTGCCGTCTGCCAGCAGATGGCAAAGATTCTGACCTTTGCCATCTGCCAGCAGATGGCAAAGGCCAGAATCTTTACCATCTGTTGGCAGACGGCAAAGGCGGCAAAGATTCTGCAGCCTTTGCCATCTGCTGGCAGATGGCAAAGAGACCAAATAGGCCCTTCCCAGGTTGTACAGGTAGCTGACACGTGGCCTCTTTGCCATCTGCCAGCAAATGGCAAAGTGCCTATATTACCCCATTTAATTTTGTTTTTTCTTATATCAATTCATCTTCACAGAAAATCAAACATACATATATATATAACCAATATAGGATATTCAACACATATTACCAATAGTCATGAACAAATATATATGCAACACATCCATGAACACATATCCAAGACATGTTACCAATAGTAGCAAGTTTCATCCATACATATACATAGTTTCATCAATATTACACAGTTTCATCCATAGGTAGCAAGTTTCACAAAGTCAAAACAAAAACTAAAGACAAGCACTCCATCAACCCAAGCTTCTGTGATCTAGAGCAAATCTGCAAAATGGGAAAGAAGAAAGTTAGAAGAAAAAGACTAGAAGAAGAAGATTATTATGATGCAACTAAAATGTGAAGACTATTATGATGCAACTTATATCTGTAAAATATGTCATTTTGGAGCTAAGTATGATTATTATGTCATTTTTGAGCTAGCTAAGCATACTAAGTCATTTTGGTGTAAAAAATGCTAAGTAAGGTCATTTTGGAGCTAAGTAAGGTTATTATGTCATTTTGGAGCTAGCTAAGCATATGAAGTCATTTAGGAGCTAAAATATGTCATTTCTTAAGCATATTATGTCATTTTACGAGCTCCCAGCCATCTTTCACACGCAATGAAAGCAGAAGGACATCTCAGTATCTCACAAACACACCAGGGCACAAAATGTGGCATTAAGTATAACTACAGAACTGTATTTCAGAAAATATGTATGCTACCAGATTCAAAATCAATTGACACAATGTCATCTTGCCACATTTCTGAACAACCAAGAACAACAGACCCACAAAAGCCCAAGTTATGTGACTTCTATTGGCTCCCTGTATATGCAGAACTGTAAACAAAATATATGAACAACTAGAATGATTATTTGTTCTAAGGTAACAACGCTAGAATCAAAAGGGCTTGTTTCACTGCAGAAATTCTAAACAGCACATATGAATTTGATTGATTAAGCTATATTTGCAGTCGAGATTTGCTTTTACCAAGAGGGAAAGAGAGACTAAAACAGAACATATTTAGTACACTTATCATGCAGCAAAACTCTCGACAATAAACTTTTTGAATTACTGGTAACATTCATATAATTCAAAGCACATGACATTTTCTAATTAACTGTAACAATCCTGTCCAGAACCCACATGTGCTATGGTTAGACCAAGATTGCTATAATGAAACCAAGTTTGCCGTACATTCTCAAAAGATTCAAGGTCTCGAAAGCTGAGGACCAAGAGGCAAAGCTAGTACAGGGAAAGACAAAAGCTAGAAACGAGGACGCCTGGCAGAGGGTCAAACATGCCTAATCATATTGTCTAATGTTGAAATATTTTTCTCCGTGCAAATGATTTTACTGTAATTAATTATAGCAACATCTCTGTCTATATGAGTTCAACCAAATTGTGCCCCTGGCACCTTAATTAAGATGGATTTAGTGTACAGAAAACAGCCAGTTCAAGATAGATATCTGAGTTATGAGCCACATCTAGGAAAATAGGGCATAAGTAGGTGCATACATTACATATAGTACAACAGTACCATGTAGGCAATGAGGTAAGCTAAGAAATCAGGCTAAAAAAAAGTGCGTGCATGTCTCAAAGCAAGTTATCCATTTTTTGGAGAAAATGCAAAGGACTTGCGTTTCATTTCATTGAAAAGAGAGAGTTTGCGGTTACACTCCTCCTAGGAGGCGGTTTTACAATCATGTATCTAGCACTAGTGCACATCCCATGAGGCGGGCAGCACGACACGGAGCCCGTCGGCGCCAGCGGCAGCCCACTGCCTGGCTTCGTCTTTGATCCTGGTCACAACGGCGTGGATGGACGGCTGCGCACGGTCAAATATGCAGTCGTTCCTAGCATGCTCATGTTGTCTAGAACTAAATTGACACATAACTAATGGGATGTACGACTAAGAGATGATGGACTAACCTTTCAAATCCCTTTCAAATCATGTTGACGAACATCATCTCGTCCCTTTCAAATCCGACATCGGAATCAGATGTGGCCTATATTTATCAAACACAAAAGATACATTACTCATTACTTAATAGTTCTGTTGCTGCAAGCCTACCATTGAGATGTGTTAAACTTACCAAGTCAGGTAATATAAGCAATAGTAGAAAATGCTTTACGCGGAGTAATGGTCGAGTACAATATGTTCATGTATTTTCTCGAGTAATATAGTTTTGCCAGTCCCATTGAGCAGACTTTCTATTGTTTCTGTGAGGCAATATCCTTTGAACGCAACTGAACTATCTCTTCTGCCTGGCTAGGTATGTTCTTCATTTTTTAACTGACATATGCTCTGCTCTATTTGTGATGATGCTCGCTACCATTAAATGTTGGTAGTACTAAGTGCTAATGAGTGCTTGTTTACTGTTAATGCTCACAGTTCTTACGCCTAGCAATGCTTACTGATTGTCTTTGTGAAGCTTAGTAATGTACAATAAATTTATTTGCTTTTTAATTGGCTTTGTCTGTACAATGCAACACAGCTGAAGATCATAAGGAAGATCTAACAGAGTTGATGCACATTCACAAAGCTACAGATGAAATTAAAGCTGCTCAGAAGAAAATAGGGGACTTTCTAGGATTTTTTTTAGTGACATTTGAACAAAAGAAAAATAACAGGAACAGGATTGGATATTCTTTATGTACTACTATTCACGACGCCATGTAAACAAATCCATCTACATATGAGCAAACCTCTATGTTTAGAGGAAGAACTCGTACGAATTTACATTTACTTATTGAGGCAAAAATAGCAGACCAGGCGAATAGAATACATGATATAATGCAATGCAAGAAGGAGATGGTTAGATATTTCGTTACCAGATTTTTCTATTTCTTACTTTCCTTAAGTCTTAGAGAGAAAATCAACAGAGAGGCCTGATACCACAAGAAGAATGCTACCTATGCAAAAGTTCCCTTACTATAGGATTCACATTTGAAATACAACTATTACAGTAGGTTTCAACTCATGTGCCTACATGTCAAGGATACTTTTTGCTGTTGAAGCCTAGATACTCTTATACTAAGAATTAATAATCAAGTACACTGGAAGTACAGAAATTTATCTACAACTCTCGCATTGTCACTATAAATCAACTTTGAAAGTATCTCGTCCAGAAACAGATAAATGTAATACTGCAACAAGTAAATACTGCATGACTGCAGTACAGCTTTGATTAGAACATCTAATTTTTTATCAGAATTGAACAAACAAGATACTCTCCAGTCTGCAGATGAAAAGAGAAGGAACAAAATACCTTCAGCAGCGACGGGAGATCATTGTGATTGGAAAATGTCATCAGGCGAAGGGGGTATCATTGTGTGGCAGGTTCAGTGCTCCACTCTTCCTCGCCCAGCATACAACTGCTCAGTAGACCACTAGATTCTGGGTGCTTGATTCATGTGCCTAAGCTCAAAAGCTTTATATTGCTGCACTTCAGATAGGCCCAACTGACACCTGCATGATAGCATAGTGCATATAAGAATAACAAGTAAGAACCCTGCTCTACATCTTTGAGAAAGAACACACGGCTGCATCAGCCTTAGGCACCTGAGTTAAATGTTACAGAACTACAAAATACTGAGAAGAAAAGCAAAAGCGAGATTGCAAAACTTAGAATCACTACTGGATGAAAAATAACCAGGAATGTACGTACTACATGATGAAGGGCATCTTCAATGTTAATTGGTTTGCTTGGCAGAGACTGCTAGTTAAGCTATACAGTATGAAGTGTCTCATCCTCATTACACACCCTGACAAAGTGTCTCTGCTCTTATATACTAGTGCCAACTGCTGCAACTAGCTAGCCTTGACCAAACAACATGCATCAACACAAGCTAGCTAGCTAACCTCACCGGCGCTAAATGCCCATTTGCTAGTTAATAAAACTTTTTTTCAACACATAGGCTTGATTTTACTTTCCAAACTAATAGGCTTGGCTTTGTTTTCAACAACCATACAAAGAAATAGACCTAAACAGACATGCAAACAACCATGGCCTCGATGTAGAACCTGAATCTCACCACAACAGTAGCCCGCCATGGCACATCTCCTCCATCTCCCCCCTCCCCCGTAGTCAACTTGAACCACAGGAGCAAATCCTGCAACCCAAGCACCAGAAAACAAGCCTGCCATACATTACAACAGCACACATATGCCACATATATGACCTGCTCCATGAATTGTGCACAGGAAGAGGCGACCAGACCTAGTACAGGCGGGCGAAGGCGGGAGTGGGCGTGGTCTACTCGGCGACGGCGACCTCCACGCGTGGATGCAGGACACGGCGGCATTGGCATGTTTACGACCACCGCCGGCTGGTGGTGTCCTAAGACAAGAAGGCATGCAGGTGGGCGTTGGAGGCCGGATGCGAGGCCGGGGTGGCCGGATCCGAGGCTGGGGTGGCCGGATCTGACTCAAGAAGGAGGAGGAGGGCACGTGGCTCGTCGGAGAGGAGTGGTCGTCGCCGGCTGGAGAGGATAAGAGGCGTCGCCGGCTGGGGTGGCGGGGTTGGGGTGGTGGGGCGGGCGCCGGGGCTGGGGTGGCGGGGCTAGGCTGGCGGGGCTGCGGTGGAGGGGCGGGCCCCGGGGCTGGCGGCGGTGCTGGGCGGCGTCGGGGAACAGCGGGGCTGGGGTGGTGGGTGGGTGAGGTGGGGGGACAGAGAGAGGGGGAGAGAGAGAGGGGTGGGGCCGGACGGGGAGAGATAGGGGAGAGAGAGAGGGGTGGGGCCGGGCTGGAAGAGAGAGGGGAGATAGCCCCACCTCTTTGCCATCTGCTGGCTGATGGCAAAGAGGTGGGCTAGTGCGCCGTTACAACGCCGTCGTTCGTTGGACCCCACCAACCTCTTTGCCGTCTGCCAGCAGACGACAAAGATTCTTTGCCATCTGCTGGCAGATGGCAAAGAGGTGGGTCGACCCCACCCACCTCTTTGCCGTCTGCCAGCGGACGGCAAAGATTCTTTGCCATCTGCTGGCAGATGGCAAAGAATTGGCTGATGGCAACCAGGTTCTTTGCCGTCTGTCAATTCTTTGCCGTCTGTTTTTTGTAAGCAGATGGCAAAGACGTTCTTTGCCATCCGCTGGCAGATGGCAAAGAGCTGACTGATGGCAAATTCCCTATTTCCAGTAGTGTTTGTTCCTCTCCCCCTTTGGCATTAATTTCCAAAAAGGCAAGGACAGGGATTGATACAGGGATCATTAACTAAGAAGGGATCCTTGAGAACAAGGGTCACTGAAACGTAGGGTTCATAGAAATGAAAACTTGAGGGAATCATTGAAAATGTTTTCTCTCCCTTTGAGACGTTGTAGGACTTTGTTATTCTCCCCCTTTCTTGTTGAAGTTAGGGATCCTTGAATAAGGAAACTCTCTCAAGATTAGCTTTTGTTCTTCTCCCCATAAGTTTTTTTTTGAAGGAAGGGGTCATCGAAGTAACAGAATAATGACAAATAAGAGAAGAAATAAATCGGTGACTCCGAGACGGATAGATCGGTGGTACCGAAACTTGAGGTGCAGCTTATCTGCAATTTCGGTAGAACCGAGATATCTGAGTCGGCGGCTCCGAGAGAAAAACCAAGTTTCTGTTTTCACAGAGATAAGAGAAATATATTCAAGTTAATGACAGTTTTTTTTACAAAGGACATCAACTAGAGAAGATTGGAGCGGTTATGAGAAATCATGCAAATAGAAAGCAAACCACACCAGATTCTTAACTAGATGATGGGCGGTGACTAGGTCACCTATATTAGAGTATATTGACTTAGGAGCCAAGCAAGAATACTTGATCATAGGTCATACTCTACGTTAAGCTCAAATGGGGTTTCCATTTTCGATTAAGTATTTAGTGTCTTCATATCGCTTGAGTTACTTTAGCTCATTTCTTGGAGTAAAGCCTTTTCAAGGATATGAATACATACCTTTGAGTGATGTTGATGACGTAGCTTGTAGATGAACTTGATGAGGATGCTCGAAGTTGATGAAGATCATCTTGAGTTTGGAGCAATCCTTCTCGATTTAGTTCACTTGTCACCTACAAAGATTAGTCAAGCAAGGAAGGGCAATAGATATATCCAATTGACATGATACCAAATTGAGAGTTGTCAATATATGTCAAGAATATGGTTGTGCAGACTTCTTCCTTTCATCATCAAGAGGGGTTGTGGATACTTGGTCAAGACAAGATTGCTTAGGATTTGAGTTGAGGGAAATCTTGTGGAATGAAGTTCTTCCAAGTACCTACAAAAGACTAGATGCAATACAAGGGAGCATAGAATTCCATGGCATAAGATAACATGTTAAGGCTACATGGAAATATTGAGAAAGCTCATGCCCTTGCAAGCATCCGAGTGAGTATAGCTTAAATTTGAAGCATCAATGATGTTCAACTCACTCCTCAAGTGACAAAAAGTCTTCTCATCAAGTGGCTTAGTAAAGATATCGGCTAATTGCTTGTTAGTGCGAACATGCTTAAGATTAATATCTCCTTTGGCAACATGATCACGAATGAAATGATGTCGAACTTGAATATGCTTAGTTCAAGAATGTTGCACAGGATTATGACCAATTTTAATAGCACTTTCGTTGTCACAAAGTAATGGAACATTTTTAACATGGATTCCATAGTCCTTAAGCATTTGTGTCATCCATAGTAATTGCGCACAACAAGATCCAGCAGCAATATATTCAGCTTCGGCAGTAGATAGAGATACCGAGTTTTGTTTCTTGGAGGACCAAGATACAAGAGATCTGCCCAAAAATTGACAAGTATCCGAGGTGGGTTTTCTATCAACCTTGTCACCGGCATAATCCGAATCGGAATAGCCAACAAGATTAAAGGAAGATCCCTTGGGATACCAAATGCCAAAGTTTGGTGTTTGTATCAAATATCTCACAATACGTTTAACAGCCAAAAGATGACACTCTTTAGGTGCAGCTTGATATCTAGCACACATGCAAACACTAAGCATAATATCGGGACGAGATGCACATAGATATAGCAAAGAACCAATCATAGATCGATAAACCTTTTGATCAACCGGTTCATCCTCTCTACTGAGGTCAACGTGTCCACTAGTGGGCATGGGGGTTTTCATACCTTTGCACTCATGCATGTTGAACTTCTTGATCAAGTCCTTGGTATACTTAGTTTGAGATATGAAAGTTCCTTCTTTTGATTGCTTGATTTGCAAACCAAGAAAGAATTTCAGCTCACACATCATAGACATCTCGTACTTTTCGGACATCAACCTTCCAAATCTTTCACTAAATTGAGGGTTAGTGGAACCAAAGATAATATCATCCACATAGATTTGGCACACAAACAATTCACCATTCACTCTCTTAGTGAATAAGGTTGCTTCAATTTTACCAATTTCAAAACCTTTTTCGATAAGAAACTTCGTTAGGCATTTATACCAAGCACGAGGGGCTTGTTTAAGACCATAAAGAGCTTTACGAAGCTTGTACACATGATTAGGTTTCTTAGGATTTACAAAACCAGGTGGTTGCTTAACATAAACTTCTTCTTCAATTTCACCATTTAGAAAGGCACTTTTAATGTCCATTTGATAAAGCGTGATATCATGGTGATTGGCATAAGCAAGAAGAATGCGAATAGCTTCAAGTCTAGCGACGGGTGCATAAGTCTCACCGTAGTCCATACCTTCGACTTGCGTATATCCTTGGGCTACGAGACGTGCCTTGTTCCGTACGACTTGACCGTCTTCGTCTTGCTTGTTTCGAAAGACCCATTTCGTTCCGATGATGTTTTGCTTATCCTTGGGCTTCTCCACGAGTGTCCACACTTCGTTTCTCTCGAAGTTGTGAAGTTCTTCATGCATAGCGTTCACCCAATCCGCGTCTTCAAGAGCTTGTTCTACCTTCAAGGGCTCAATGCTAGAAATGAAAGAATAATGCTCACAAAAGTTAGCTAGACGAGTTTTAGAGCGAGTGATTCTTCCTGTTTGTATATCACCAAAGATTTGGTTTAGGGGATGATTCTTGGTCACTTGTGCTCGAACTCGGGTCAGCTTCCGATTGTTGGATGGTGGAGCTTCTTCTTCATCATCATCTCCATCATCTTCATTGTTGTTGAAGGCGTCGTTCCCTTGAGGTGGTGGTGAAGGAGGTTGTGGTGGATCTTCATGATGCACTTCCTCCTCTTCATCGTCCTTTCGTGTACCGCTTGTGGATGCCTCCAAGTCATGTTGAGGTTCACCTTGACGTGAAGTAGGGGCTTCCACTTGAGTTGATGAAGTACTTTCCTTCACCTCCATGGGGCGAATCTTGCCGATGGGTAAATCTAGAATAGCTTCCGAAGGGTTCTTATCACCTACATCATTTGGCAATTGTTCGACTTGCGAACCATTAGATTCATCAAACTTCACATCTACCGTCCCTTCAACTTTTCGAGTGAAGTTGTTGTAGACACGGTAAGTGTGAGAGTTCGATCCGTAACCAAGTAGGAATCCTTCATGAGATTTAGGAGCAAATTTAGTACGACGATGCTTATCAAGAATGTAGCACTTTGAGCCGAATACCCGAAAGTATCCAACTTGGGGTTTGTTACCGGTGAGTAGCTCGTATGCCGTTTTACCGAGAAGCTTGTGCAAGTAAAGTCGGTTTGTGGCATGACATGCTGTTTCCACGGCTTCTGCCAAAAAGTGTCTTGGCGTCTTGTATTCGTCAAGCATCGTTCTTGCCATCTCAATAAGCGTTCGGTTCTTCCTCTCAACAACTCCATTTTGTTGAGGTGTGTACGTAGCCGAGAACTCATGTGAGACACCTTCTTCGTCAAGAAAGGTATCTACATGGGTGTTCTTGAACTCCGATCCGTTATCGCTCCGAACCTTCTTGATCTTCACTTCAAACTGATTTTGCGCTTTGCGAGCGAAGTTCTTGAAGATCTTTTGAACCTGCGACTTATCATCAAGAAAGAATACCCACGTAAAACTGGAAAAATCATCAACTATAACTAGACCATAGGAATTTCCACCGAGACTCTTGTAAGCATTGGGACCAAAAAGATCCATATGAAGTAACTCGAGTGGTCTCCTAGTAGTCATGATATTCTTAACATGATGACTTTCACCTACTTGTTTTCCAGCTTGACAAGCACTACAAAGTCTGTCTTTGTCAAAGATAACATCTCTAACACCAAGTATATGATCACCTTTGATGAGCTTGTCTAAATTACGCATGCCAACATGTCCTAATCTTCTATGCCAAAGCCAACCTTTAGAGGATTTAGCAATCAAACAAGTGCGAGGTTTGGATCTCTTAGTGAAGTCAACAATGTATAGATCACCTCTACGGATACCGGTAAAGACTATTTTATGATTATCTTGACGAAACACTTGGCAATCTACTTTCGTGAATAGCACATTAAAGCCAAAGTCGGCAAGTCTAGATATGGAAAGAAGGTTGTAGCCAAGAGATTCTACAAGCATAACATTTTGGATAGAGCTATCATGGGATATGGCCACCTTACCAAGACCAAGTACCTTACCCTTGGAGTTGTCTCCAAACGTTACGTACCTTCGCGGTCCATGGTTTGGTGTGATCTCTTCAAACATTTCTCTATCTCCGGTCATATGATCGGTACATCCGCTATCGAGAATCCACTCTTTTCCTCCGGACATGTAATCCTTGAAGTTTGCCATGAGACTTAGATTCTTCATGATCTTCTCATACTTGATGTCGAACAGCTCATCTTCATCATAGTAGCCATGTTCCACATTGTCATCATCAAGTGGAAAATCCTCGTCATAAAGAACAAGAGATTCGTTAGGATTGTGATCATGACAATGTTCTAGTTTGTGAATGCGAAGGGCTTCTATAATGATATTGTTGATAGTAGTGACATCTCCTTTAGCACGCATGAGGTCTCTAAGCTCAAATAGATAAACATCGAATTTAGGATCACTAGGCTTCATTTTGTGGAAGGCAATAGTTTTATGAAGAATTTCATCAAGATTACTCAATGAATAATTTGGATATCGTTTCTCCAAATCATTCCACAGAGTGTAAGCACAAGCAAAATTCTTCATTTGGCTAAGCACATTTCTAGGCAATGCTCTAACAATAAGATTGACAGTTCTAAGATTGTATAGCATATCAATTTCCTCTTCATGTGTGGGATGCAAAGGATCAATAGGAGGTACATACGGGCACTTGACACATTTGCTTAAATGAAATTCATTAAATAGCTCAAGCATCATGGTTTTCCATTGACTATAGTACTCTCCATCAAGAATGGGAACTCTACAACTCAAACTCCCTATGCTAGACACATCCATCTTCCTCCTCGGTGATTAAACCGAAGCAATGGAGACTAAAGCTCTGATACCAATTGAGGGATCACTAGAAGAGTGTCTAGAGGGGGGGTGAATAGACTACTAGCAGGAATTTAAAAACCTAACCTTTTCCCAAATTATTGGTTGGCAGATTTTAACAGTTTCAGCAAGCATAGCAAGTCTAACAGCCCTACACATGCATGTCAATAGATATGGCAGCGGAAAGATAAGAACAATGCATGTGAAGTAAGGAGTAGAGATAGGAAGATCAAACACAGTTGGAGACGCATGGATTTTTCCCGTGGTTCCGATAGGTGGCGCTATCGTACATCCACGTTTATGGAGTCTTCAACCCACAGAGGGTAACGGTCGCGAGAGTCCACGGAGGGCTCCACCCATAAGGGTCCACGAAGTAGCAACCTTGACTATTCCATAACGGCTTCCGTCCATGAAGGACTAGCCTCACTATGGGTAGATCTTCACGAAGTAGGCGATCTCCTTGCCCGTACAAACTTCTTGGTTCACTCCACAACACGCAGTAGGAGGCTCCCAAGCGACACCTAACCAATCTAGGAGGCACCACCCTCCAAAAGGTAACAGGCTCGGTAATGACGATGAACTCCTTGCTCTTGTGCTTCAAGATGATAGACTCCTCAACACACAATCACTCTCTCACAGATTTGACTGGGTAGAAGAGATGGGATTGGTGGAAAGCAACTTGGGGAGGCTAGAAATCAAGATCCATATGATTGGAGTGGAAGATCTTGACCTCAACACAAGACTAGGTGGTTCTCTCTCAGAAAACTGGATGGGCAAGTATGGAATAGTTCTGAGTGCTCTCTTATCGAGTGGTTGGTGGTGAAGGGGTATATATAGGCATCCCCAAAAATCCAACCGTTACACACAAAATGACCAACTCGGTGACACCGATGTGTGAATCTCGGTGGTACCGAAGTGACCAAAAGGTGGCAACTTTTGAATCTCGTTGAGACCGATATAGGAATCTTGGTTGCACCGATAAGGTGACCAACGGTCAGATTTCCAATCTCGGTGACGCCGATCCAACATTCTCGGTGGGACCGAAAACATGAATTTGCGTAACAGAAAGTTGGCAACCTAAACTCGGTGGCACCGGTATGGAATCGGTTGCACCGAAGTGGCTAGGGTTTGGCTGAGTCTGTCTAGGGTTTGGAATCGGTGGTACCGAAGTGAAGAAGTTGGTTTCACCGATTTTGAGTGTTAGGCTTTGGACAGACTTTGGTGGGAGAGCATGTGGGTGTTTTTGGCGAATGTCACTTGTGCACGTATGAGCATATTGTTCACCATTCAAGACCTTACCCCCTTTTAATAGTATTGGCTTTCCTATGGACTCAAAGTGATTTCTCACAAATATAAAATGTAGAGTCATCTTGCTTGAAGCTTGGCCAACCTATTTCCTTGCATCTTGGGGTATTTCCACAATCTCCACAATCCTTTTGCCAACCCTCTCTGTGGACTTTATCTGAAATACACTAGGTAAAAGTATTAGTCCAAGAGACAATGTATGTTGTCATGAATTATCAAAACCACCAAGGGAGCATGTTGTGCTTTCAGGTTGATGCCGGGATTCCTGAACACCACCTTGGTGAGCACTTTGCGAAGGACGTCCTGGCAGAGCTTGCGCGACTCGCTGGCTAGATAAGCTGTTCGGTTAGAGTGGAGCTCCTCCAAAGCTTCAAGCACATGGTCGAAGAATATGGTCAGCTTGGCGCTCGGGGGCATCCTGTCATCAAAAGGCTCCCTGTAATCCTCCAAGCCCATGGTAGACAGTTGCGCGGCAAGGTTCCTCGCGACGACGACAAGCTTCTCAGTCCAGATCTCCATGCCTCGCACATAGCCATTGTGCTCGATGGCGACGCTCTTGAACAGCTCCCGTTCGTTCTGGAGGTCTTTGGTCAGGGCCTTCTCGTGAGCTTCCGTGGTTTCAAGGGACTCCGTCAGCTTGGTAACCTTTAGCTTCAGATCAGTGATGGACTCGTTGGCTGTGGAGAGCTCCTTGGACTTGTCAGAGACGGCGACCTGTGCCTCCGCCAGACTGCGAAGAGTTTTGTCTCTTTCGGTCTCGAGCGTTGAGACCTTCTTGCCGTGCTCTTCAAGCTCTGTGTCCAGCTTCTTCACCTTCTCGGCAAGCTCGTCCTTGGAGGCCTCTGCAGCCCTGGCGGCATCGATGGCCTCCTTCAGCTTGCCGGCATGATCTACAGCTAGAGCTTTCAGCGCTTCGTCGTGCCTCTGCTCTATCTCCTGGGTCCGCCGCGCGACAAGGTTCTCAAGTTCCTTGTCCTTGGCACGGAGCTTGTCGGTGAGCGCCTTCTCGCGCGCGGCAAGGTCATCTTCATGAGATTCAAGCCCGATGCGAAGCTCTCTCAGACGTGCTTCTTCTGCAGCAACCCGTGGCTTGGCGTCCTCCTGTGCCTTCTCGATATCAGATTGTTTCAGGAGGAGTTCTTCCCAGCTCTGGCTCAATTGCTGTTGGCCCTCCTTCAACCCTTGGACGGCCTCAGCATACCACTCTTGGGTCTCCTTGATGCGCTCTTGGAAGTTCACCTCTCTTGCTTCAGCAATGGCGGCCCGGGAGTCTAACTTCTCTTTGCGGGCGCGATGAAGGGCCTGGAGCTTCTGGTAGTTGCTGTTTATTGCCAGGAGGAGCTTCTCTTCCTCAGACCTGCTGCTACCGGTGCTAGGATCATCAACAATCTCAAGCCCGGCAGCGGTGACGACTTCCTCAAAAGTTTCTCCTTCGATTGGTGCCCTGATGTTTGCTGCCCCTAGAAGGCTCACGAACAGATTATCGCCGACCTTGAGGTATTTGCTGGAAGAGGGAGCTTCAGATGTTGGCGGTTGCTCGTTGGCGGCCGCCTCATCGACAGTCGGGGGCTCCGGGGTTGGCTCAGCGCTATGCGCTCCTGCGGCAGGAATGTCGTCAGTGCGGCCGCCGGACTCCTTGTCGGCCCTCTCAGCAGATTCTTCGGTGGCTTTTCCTTGTGCGGCCCTGGCGGCCTCACCGGCAGCGGCTTTGGCGGCTTCAGCGGCAGCGCTTTCGGCGGCCTCCTCAGCGGCAAGCCTGTCGGCTTCGGAGGCAGCGTCCCTGGCGGTGTTCTCGATGACAGCATCGACATCCATGTCTTCCGCCGAGGGGATGTCTGAAAGCCAAAGGAATAAAACAAAATGGAGATAAGGAGGAAGTTCAAGAAGACAAAAAAAGGAAGATAAAGCAACAAATACTCCGAAGCGGATGGTTTACCTGTGTCAGCCTGCCGGGGAGTGGGTTCTCCCCTCCCGCCAACATCAGTTGCCGGCGTATGGCTGCCGGTGCCTTCGCTTGCCGGCTCCCCCTCGTCGCGATAAAGCACGCTGGAGGAGGTCCTAGCTGGAGACGCATCTCTGGGCGGTGTGGATGACGGAGGTGGCATATCAGGGATGAACTCTGACGATTCTCCTTGTCGCCGCTCTCCTCCTGCACGTCCGATGATGTCAGCAGCATAAATGCACACCCCGGCACTTGCCAGCGGAAAGTGAGTAATGGACTCACGCTGGGGGCTGCGCCGGGGGCTGAGTTGAGGACTGCTTCGCGGGCTGGGTCTCAGGCTGATAGTAGCCGTCTCTGGTGCACCTGAGGTGCTTGCCGGTGGCTCCTCGTCCATTGAGGTCCTTGCCCTCTTCGCTATCCTCTGCGCGAAGGTTTCAAAATCTCTGCAGAAACAAGCCAAAGCAAACGATGAGTTGGAGTGAAATCAGAAATTCAGAAGATAAAGGGTGCGACGAGCTTCTTACTCTTCTTCTTCTCCCGAGCTAAGGGCAGAGAGGTCGAAGGCGACCTCCACCCTTGTGGCCTGGGGAGGAGGTGGAGGGGGGCTCCTTGGCCGCTTGGCCGCGGCAGGTGTGGGTTGCCGATGAGCTTCTTGCTGCTGCGTCGCCTTGCCAGCCGCCCCCTTGCCGGGGGCTGCACTACTTGAGGAGGTCTGCTGGGCCGGGGCCCCAGAGGCGGCGCCTCGAAGGACGCATCTACTCTTTGGCCTGAGAGTCAGGGCCTCCTCGAGCGGTTCCTCCTCGGCTGCGTCTGCGACAGGCTGACCCCCGGCAGATGTGCCGCTCTGTTCCTCAACAGTTTCATCTTGCCCGACAGGATCTTCATCCGGCAGCATCTCCTCTTCGCTAGATTCTTCTTCCGCGAAGCCAGCGCCGCTAACCTCCGCGACAAGGCCCGCCTCCTGCACTCTGCTGGCGATGTACGCCAGTTCTCTCTCAGTGGTGTCTCGGATGAGGTCTTCTTCCTTAAGGATAGACTTCTCCGACGGGCCATCAAAGAATCATTGGACTTGGTCATCGGGAGGCACGATCCAGCGCCCATCAACGCTGTGGGCATCCAGTACTGGCATCATAGCGATGACGCGGCCCAGGGAAGCATTGTTGCACAAGGGGACTACGCCTGCCGGCAGATCGCGCACTACTGCACTTCGGAACAATTTCTGACAGACAGATGCGTGCTGCATAAGTGTCAGGTTGAAGTCCAACCCAGGGCGCAACCTCATGATATCTGCCGCATTCTTGAACTCCCAAGCTGGCCTCCCTTTGTTCTGCAAAGGGGCAATCCGCCGGCGAAGGAAGTCAGCGCCTATCATATCTACAGAGAGCCCGGCAGTTTTGAGGCGGAGGATTCTTGTCGTCGCGATTGTGAGCTTTGCATCTTCATGGTCAAGAGCGCTCCAATCATTGCTGCGGGCTATCCTCATCTGCCGCGGCAAGCAGAAAGGCTGAACTTCTTTTTCTTCTGTCTCCCGAACCCAGCACCATCTGCCCCGCCATTCCTCCCACTTCCGGCAGTAGGCCGCCTCTGGATAGACCTCCATGGTTCCTGTCCGTGGGATCCAGGCGATGGAACCAGAAAGGGCCTCGCCGCTCTCGATTCGAGGAATGAAATAATGGCGAAAGAGGGCAGTGCTAGGATTCACTCCGACAAAGTTTTCGCAAAGATGAGCGAAAACAGACATGCACGTCACGACATTTGGCGTGAAATCTAAGAGCTGGAAGCCGTAGGTGTGCATGATATCTTTGAAGAAATCGGAGAAAGGGGGACAGAGCCCACAGTAGAAGTAATCAGCAAAAAAGTGGTATTTCATTGGATGAGCCTCAGCAGAACCTGGACTCACGCGGGTGGCGGGATGCGCCGCCGTCTCCGACGCCCACATGAACTGGTACTGCTCCTTCAAGGCCTCCGTGTCGAGCAACGGTGCGAAGACGACGCGCTCTTTCCGCATATCCACCATCTTGTTCTCCGCCGCCTTCTTGCCCTTTCCCTTGCCTGCCTTGGGCGGCATGATGGCTATGGAGGCTGGAAGATGAGGACGGCGAAGGTGTGGGAGCGGCGAGAGGGGTGGAAGGAAGCTCTGGTTTGGAGGAAGACGGCGGCGGTTCCTAGATCGGAAGAGGCAAGAGGTAAATGAGCCGCGGCCCTGCAGATTCCTTTTTATGGGGAAGGCGCAGGGCTGCCTCTTTACTAAATTAATGATGGAATACCTCGCGAGCGTGCTGCTGCAACGGTTGCGTCGCGCACGTCTCCCACGTCCCGCATTTAATGGGCGTCGTGGGCGGCGTAGTAAAGGAATGATTACAGACAGTAACTTCTGCCACGCGTGCCCGCGCACTGTTTGGGCCTAGCCCAACGACGCCGCGCGCCCACGTGTGGCCCAGGCCCGGGGGCTCCCGTGTCGGTACACTTGTGCACGGGCCCGTCGGGACAAGACTTGTCGAGGTGCTTGCGGCAAGGCCTGTCGGAGTGCTTATGGCAAGGCTTGCTGGGGACGCTCGGGCAGTTGAAGACACATTTGCGGCAAGCGCAAGCTCACAAAGTCAAGAACCCCAAGTTAGGGATCAATAAGATAGCAGTTGGACGTCTGCAACGGATAGAAGTAAGGACAAGAATGAGTGCATGAATCGAGCATCGCTCTCGCGGCACCCTCTATGGGAAAGTCTTGGGGGCTGGCTCTTCATCACGCGGCGCGGTGCTTTCTCCTTAGGCCCGCGGCTCTTGTCGATATTCCGTTTTGTTCGTCCACATCATCGACAAGCTCAAAATTCGGCAAGACCTCCGGCAAGCGCACCTCTTCGAAGTGCTGCGCTCCCGTCGAGGACATGCCTGAGAACTTCCCGATAGGATGCTTGTCGGGGGGACAGCAAGAGACAACGATACATGCAAGAGTAAAAGATTCTCAAACAAGAATTTTTTAAAGATAGGTACCCAGTGCATTTCTCCTTGAGATATCCAAGGACTACATTGGGTACAGTTTGATACATCAAAAGAAAATTTTACTACTGCGACGCGGCGATTGATCCGGAAACAAGGTCTCGCGGATGGAACGTCGGGTCCTAACTACGGCGCCAAGCGTGCCTAGTCGGAGTCCTCGTTCTTCATGCCGATGACGCTGTCCTCGTCGTCGCTATCGCTGAGGAGTCGAAGTCGCTGTCGCTTGAGCTCTCGGCGCAGCACTCTAGGCGAACGCCGGTCGCCCCGAAGAACCTCAAGGCGAGGGTGTCGGAGTCGATGAGCTTGAAGTGGAGCAGCTGCCCGGGGGTGAGGCCCCGGGAGCGGGCGAACGACTTCCATCCCCGCGTCAGGAACATGGCGCTTCCGGGGGTGAGGTTGACCGCCACCCACCAGGGGCCGTTGCTGCAGCCGTCCGCCCGGAGCCACAGGCCGTGCGGCCGGCTGCTCTCCATGGCTCTCGCAAAGGGGCCGGGGAGGCGCAGCCAGCTTCGGAGCCGGCGTGGAAGGACCACGACGAACTCCCGCAAGTCCTCCCCCGCGTGGATCCCCGCGTGGGGCTGCGGAAGAGGCGTGCTGCTACGGCCACCGCGCCCCGCCGGGGCCGTCCTCACGCGGCCTCGGGATGCAGACCTGATGCGGGAGCTTGGACCCGCCATCGTCACCACCACATGCGCTGCGGTCCGAGGGCTGCTCCTCGTAGCGCTAAGGGAACCCCGGGCGCGGCCGCGTCCTCTCACAATCTTGGGGCGGCGCAGCGAAGGAGGTGGCGAAAGACAGAAGGAGAAAAAATCAAGCAGCAGGAGAGTGGAAGATTGCGGATGGGCGGAGCCCTCTTTCCCTTACTTCCCTTTTATAAGGCTGAATGCTGGAGGAGGAGGGAGGCCGACTCTTCGTAGTCCTGGACAACACGCGTCACTCAAGGCGCGCCACCCAATGCATTAATGTGGAAGCGAGCGTGCGCCGCCCTGTTCATCGTTTCTCCTCCCGAGGAAGAAGGCGGACCGCCTCGCTCTGATGCACCCGAGACCTGCAGTCACTGTGCGTCGTGAGAAAAGTCATCAACCGTCATCATTGCTACGGCCACATGTGCCCGCGCACTGTTTTGGGCCTAGCCCAACAGCGCCGCGCGCGCATGTATGGCCCAGGCCCGGGGGCTCCTGTTAGTGTACAAAGAACCAGGGTATCTATTACCCAGACTTGTGCGTGGACAACCCACTGGAATCAGATACGACAGCATCAAGGAGACATAAAGCCAAAGGCTGGGGCCCCGGCAAGATCTTGCCGGGAAGGCTCAGGGCCCCGGCAAGCCCTGCACCCGGCAAGACTTCATCACTGTTCAAGCACGCTGCCCCAGGGCAACTACCAGCTTGTCTTCTAGCTGTTGTCCTCCTGGGGCGTGTCAGACGCTGACGGTGTGAGGCCTTAAGCAGTGCGATGGGATGGCTCCTTTTTCCATCCCCAAGAAAGGCAGGGACACCTCAACGGAGCATTAAATGCCCTTGTCCTAAGCCGTCAGTGTTAGGTATGATAAGCACTGTAGATACTTTACACCTCATGTATTCCCTGTACGCCACCTTTGTACTTTGCCACTGTTGGTGATCCCTTCGAGAGTATAAAAGGAGGCCCAAGGCATAGCTACAGGGGGGGGATCAGATCTTTTAGAGCTCATTCTGCATGTGTAGCTGCTACTGTAGCGCTCCTAGAACTGAGCTAGAACACACCTAATACAACCAAGCAGGAGTAGGGTTTTACGCATCTTTGCGGCCCGAACCTGGGTAAAATCCTTGCATGTTGATCATCAGTTCTGCTCTTTGTGCAAGCCTTCTTCCCGCCGAATCGTAAAGGGATCCTTGTGACCCCATAGGTGTCGTTTCCGACACATTAGGACAATCTAGGAAATTTCTATATCAAGACTGTGTAAAAAATTCAGATCAAAAGCACGTTCCAGTGAATTTACAAAATTCCTGGACTAAGAGCAAAAGTTTCTGTTTTTGCACAAAATCAAGTGAACTATCATCCACACTATCCCAAAGGCTTTACTTGGCACTTTATTGAAACAAAAGCTATAAAACATGATTAATACAGTATCTTAATCAAGTGAACACACAAAAACAGAAAATAAAAGTGTTGGGTTGTCTCCCAACAAGCGCTTTTCTTTAAAGCCTTTTAGCTAGGCATGATGATTTCAATGATGCTCGCGTAGGAATAATAATTGAAACATGCAAAAGAGCATCATGAATCTCATGACAAGCACATTTAAGTCTAACCCACTTCCTATGCATAGGGATTTTGTGAGCAAACAATTTATGGGAGCAAGAATCAACTAGCATAGGAAGGCAAAACAAGCATAACTTCAAAACTTTGAACACATAGAGAGGAAACTTGATATTATTGCAATTCCTACAAGCATATGTTCCTCCCTCATAATATTTTCAGTAGCATCATGAAGGAATTTCACAATATAACCAGCACATAAAGCATTCTTTTCATGATCTACAAGCATAAAAAATTGTCACTCTCCACATAAGCAATTTTCTTCTCATTCATAATAGTGGGAGTATCATATGAAGCTCGAATACTAAAAATTCTTTCCACATTAAAAGAGTAATGTTCAGTAAAAGGATATTCAAAATTATGACAATAATTATCACTACTCTTTATAACATAAGTATCATCACAATAATCATCATAAGTGGCAACTTTGTTCTCATCATAGTCAATTGAAACCTCTTCCAAAATAGTGGAATCATTAATAAATAAAGTCGTGACCTCTCCAAATACTCTTTTATCATTATAATAAGATTCAACACCCTCCAAAATAGTGGGATAATTATTATCTAAAGTTGACACTCTTCCAAACCCACTTTCATAAATATTGCAATCATCAAAAATAGGGGGCATGCTATCATCATAATAAATTTGCACATCAAAACTTGGGGGACTAAAAGCATCGTCTTCATTAAACATAGCATCCCCAAGCTTGGGACAAACATTAATTGCAGCAAATAAATTCTCAAACATGTCATTCTCATCAAACATAGCATCCCCAAGCTTGTGGCTTTGCATAAAATAAGCATAATCACTCTCATCATTAATAGTATGAATAGCACCAATCGTATAACAATTATTATCATCACAATTTTCTAAGTTGGTGCCAAAAAGATTTTCAAGATTATAAGGGGTGTCATTATTTGGGAGAGATACCTCTTTACCTTTACTTTTCCTTCTTTTCTTCTTCTTCACCACATTCTGTGTGGGTTTATTTAATTCCTCCAAGCTTCTTTTTGAAGAGATTGGTTGAATATGAAGCTCGTCCTCGTTACCTGATTTATCATAAGAAAAAATAGGAGGATATTGGGAAACCTCTCCCCCTTCATTACTATTCTCTTCATCTTCTATTTATTTCCTTGTCTTTAAGTAATTGGCAATATAAGGATTCTCAATGCAATTTACCACGCAATACATATAGATTTCATTTAGATCAAAATCAATCATTTTCATGAGAACCCAAGCTGGAACATCCTTAGTTTTATGTTTCATTTCTTCATACCCCAAAAATAGACAAAGTTCATTATGATGCTCAAGGGCAATGAGGCTATCACAATTTTTGGACACAATTCGATCATGAAATAATTCACATTGGAAATTAAAATGACCACTTTCATTGCAAAGTTCACAAGGACGGCGAGAAATATTAAGTCTTTCATCACAAACATATAGCCTCTCTTGCAACCATTTAGTTTCTAAATACTTATGCCTCTTACAAAATCTATCTTCCCTTCTAGGCATGTCTTCACAAACTCTATGCACTCCACAAAAATTGACATGCTTATAAGAAATCTTTTTATCATGACTAGTGCAATCATCATTAGTACTATGGATATTGAAAGAATTCATACTAACAACATTGCAATCATGCTCATCACTCAAAGATTTAGTGCCAAACATTTTAATAACTTCTTCTTCTAACACTTGAGCACAATTTTCCTTTCCATCATTTTCACAAAAGACATTAAAAAGATCAAGCATATGAGGCAACCTCAATTCCATTTTTTTTGTAGTTTTCTTTTATAAAACCAAACTAGTGAAAAACAAGAAACTAAAAGATTAATTGCAAGATCTAAAGATATACCTTCAAGCACTCACCTTCCCGGCAACGGCGCCAGAAAAGAGCTTCGTTGACGGGATGTGAGTGCCGCTTACCTAGCCTCCCCGGCAACGGCGCCAGAAAAGAGCTTGATGTCTACTACACAACCTTATTCTTGTATACTCGTGTTGGGCCTCCAGGCGCAGAGTTTTGTAGGACAGTAGCAAATTTCCCTCAAGTGGATGACCTAAGGTTTATCAATCCGTGGGAGGTGTAGGATGAAGATGGTCTCTCTCAAGCAACCCTGCAATCAAATAACAAAGAGTCTCTTGTGTCCCCAACACACCCAATACAATGGCAAATTGTATAGGTGCACTAGTTCGGCAAAGAGATGGTGATAAAAGTGTAATATGGATGGTAGATATAGGTTTTTGTAATCTGAAAATATAAAAACAGCAAGGTAGCAAGTAACAAAAGTGAGCAAAAACGGTATTGCAATGCTTGAAAACAAGGCCTAGGGTTCATACTTTCACGAGTGCAATTTCTCTCAACAATAGTAACATAGTTGAATCATATGTAAATCTCTCACACGCGACAAAGAGTTCACTCCAAAGTCACAAATAGCGGAGAACAAACGAAGAAATTATTGTAGGGTACGAAACCACTTCAAAGTTATCTTTTCCGATCAATCTTATGAGCTATCCCTATAAGTGTCACGAACAGCCCTAGAGTTCGTACTAAAATAACACCTTAAGATACACATCAACCAAAACCCTAATGTCACCTAGATACCTCCAATGTCACCTCGAGTACCCGTGGGTTTGATTATACGATATGCATCACATAATTTCAGATTCATCTATTCAATCCAACACAAAGAACTTCAAAGAGTGCCCCAAAGTTTCTACCGGAGAGTCAAGACGAAAACGTGTGCCAACCCCTATGCATAGATTCCCATGATCACGGAACCCGCAAGTTGATCACCAAAACATACATCAAGTGGATCAATAGAACATCCCATTGTCACCATAGATATCCCATCGCAAGACATACATCAATTGTTCTCAAATCCTTAAAGACTTAATCCGATAAGAAAACTTCAAAGGGAAAACTCAATTCATCACAAGAAGATAGAGAGGGGAAAACTCCATATGATTCATCTATATCAATAAAGCTCGCGGTACATCAAGATCGTGCCATCTCAAGAACACGAGAGAGAGAGAGATCAAACACATAGCTACTGGTACATACCCTCAGCCCCGAGGGTGAACTACTCCCTCCTCGTCATGGAGACCGCCGGGATGATGAAGATGGCCTCCGGTGATGGTTTCCCCCTCCGAACGGGCTCCCGATTGGTTTTTCGTGGCTCTGGAGGGTTGCGGCGGCGGAACTCCCGATCTAGGTTTATTTTCGGAGGTTTCTGTATTTATAGGAATTTATGGCGGTGGTCCCACGTCCAGAAGGTTCTCGAGGAAGTCACAAGCCGGGGGGGCGCGCCCTAGGGGGGGGGCTGTGGCTTGTGGCTTCCTCGGCCTTTCTCTCCGGTGACTCTTCGCTCCAGTATTTTTTATATTTTCCAAAAATATTCTCCGTAAATTTTCAGCTCATTCCGAGAACTTTTATTTCTGCACAAAAAGAACACCACGGTAGTTCTGCTGAAAACAGCGTCAGTCCGGGTTAGTTCTAATAAAATCATACCAAAATCATATAGAATTATTGTAAACATGGCCTGAATACTTCATAAATTATAGATACGTTGGAGACGTATCAATGACCTTTGCTAAAAACGGTACATATTGAGTACCAGAAATTTGACAAAACGGAAATGAATCAACGTTTCACCAAAACATTGGCAACTCTCTCTACAAATTCGCCATCCATGCACGTTTCCCAATATAGCAATCACACACGTACGTAACATGCATAATTAAATGACGAGGAAGTGTTTTGTGTTAATTAGCTCAAGCATAAGAGACACGAGTCGAGCTAGTCCTCGATCGATCCCGCGAGAAGCCGTTCGACCGTACGTAGGTTGGAGGGCACCATTAATGGAGGGTGAAGGAAAATTTAATGCAAGTGGGTGGAGGAGAGAGCTAGATATAGCTAGCTTAGAGAGTGGGTGTGTGGAGGAGGCTAGCAAACGTAACTAACGCATCACCTAGCTAGATTTAACTACCTAATTAAGAATCATGATAAAATAATTGAGTTTCTCAAGATGAGGAGGGAAGAGAGAGGAGTAAGAGGAAGAGCAAGAGGAAGAAGAAGTGGAATCTAGTGTATACACAAGGGTTATCACGTGGTAGTAGTGTTGTGACTTTATTACTGGCATTTCAAGACAATAGTTCACCAGCACTAACATGTATATTCCTGGCGTGCCATTGTATGCTACGTCGGTGTTACGTGGGTCCCAATGTTGACCTAAAAAAATGGACCCACAAAATAAACTGCTGGCGTCCGAATGAAAGCAACGCCATAGATATAGGAAATACTGCCGGCGTAGTACCAACCTGGCACACCAACAGTAAGTTACGCCTGCACACAATCTTGGAGGCCACATACAAGTGGCGTTCCATGTACGTCCAGCGCCAACACTAAGTAACTAGCTATGTCGTACCAAAATGGCCGGCGCCAGTGATATTCGAAAAATGTAGTGCTGGCATCGGCTGAAAACGGTGCGCCACCAACAAGAGTTGTGGCTAGCCATTTCTCTACTAGTGCTACCTCAGGTGGCAAACGAAATAAAACCATGGGTGATATTAGGAAATCAGAACCACCTCCAAGTATTCTAGGCCGCAGACGCTTATCCAAATGATAGTTGCGAGGAGGATTTCTTCATGTTGTATGATGATCGCGAAGGGTCACAGACTTCGAAGACATGTAGGGAGAAGATGCATGTGTTACTGGCGGAGGAGGTGGAGTGGCCAGCCAGACTTCTCGGCACAGCGAGTGTTGGAATTGTGGCCGGAAGGAAGCCATGGTGGCTATATTCGTCGGGATAGACGACTTGGTTGTTAGGGGCATCATTATCAACTGTTTGCATTCCCAGACCTTGGGGGTCCATGATGTCTACTATGCAACTTTATTCTTATAGTCTTTGTTGGGCCTTCAAGCATAGAGTTTTGTATGACAAAATCATATTTCCCTCAAGTGAATGACCTTAGGTTTATTAATCCGTGGGAAGTGTAGGATGAAGATGGTTCTCTCTTAAACAATCTTGCAACCAAATATAAATAATATTTTGTGTCCTCAACACACCCAATACAATTGTCAGTTGTATAGGTGCACTAGTTCGGCGAAGAGGTGATGATAGGTGTGAACATGGATGGTAGAAATAAATTTTTATAATCCAAACAAATAAAAATAGCAAGGTATAAAGTAGCAAAAGCAAGAAAAACCGTATTTCAATGCTTAGAAATAAGGCCTAGAATTCATACTTTCGCTAGTGCAATCTCTCAGCATCATTAACATAATTGAATCACATGAAAATGCCTTGAAGTGCAGAAAAGAATCACTCAAAATTCTCTATTACTATCAGAGAAAGTAGGATAAAATCGTGCATCATCTTTCCAATCTATCTTATGAACCACCCCAGGTGTCATGAATGGTCCTAGAGATCGTACTACGACAACACAATTTTATATGTATCAATCAACTCTTGTGTCACCTAGATTACACCAATATCACCACGGGTATCCGCAAGTTAGAAATGCATCAAGTGATCTCAAATCCAAAATAAGAAAACCTCAAAGAGCAAGACTCAATTCACCATGAAAATAAGAGAGGGAGGTGAACATCATGTGATCAAACTATATTGATAAATCTCATGATACATCAATATCGTGTCAAATCATGAACGAGAAAAAGAGAAGGAGAGAGAGAGAGAGGGAGAGAGAGAGATCAAACACATAGCTACGGGTACGAACCCTTAGCCCCGAGGATAAACTACACACGCATCACCATGGAGGCAGCAAGGTTGATGAAGATGGCCTCCGCAATGATTTCCCCCTCCGATAGGGTGCCGAAAAAGGGTTGCAGATGACATCGTTTTGGAAGAGAGGCTTGCGGCGGCGGAGAAAAAGTTCTAGGTTTCTTTCTGGGGGTTTCTCAATTTATAGAATTTCAGCGTTGGAATCACGCCAAACGAAGCCACAATGGGGCCATAAGCTACGAGGGCACGCCCTACTCCCCCGGGCATGCCAGGGTGACTTGTGGCCACCTTGTGGATCTTCTAGTTACTTCCTAAAGTCCTTATCGATGCAGAAAAAATTGTCGTAAATTTTCATCGTGTTTGGACTTTCCTAGGTATGGATTTTCTACAAGACAAGAAACATACCAAAAGCAGGAACTGGCACACATGACAGTAGATTAATATGTTAGTCCATCAAAATAATATAAACGTACACCAAAACCATGTAAAATTAATGCAAATATATCATGAATACTTCATAAATTATAGATATGTTGGAGACGTATCAGTCCACCACCTGGGTCATTGACTCTCTTAATGCGGCATGTTGGGGTTTGGAGGAGGCAGGGGTCTCGAGATGGCAACGATGGCGATGCATATCGGGATCGAGCCATGAAGCTTGCGAAGTGTTGGAAATAAGCCCTAGAGGCAATAATAAAGTTGTTATTATTCTATTCTCATGTTCATAATTCAGTTATCTTTCTATGATAGAATTGCAATTATTCTTGATTATGATATTCGGAGGAAAGCCTAATTGCATGTGTATAAAATGAACACCAAGCAGATACCTATTCAGGCATGTTTACTAGCTCATGTATAATTGATGATTCTATCTTTCTAGCAATGGTAGGGGCGCCACCGGTAGAACCTTCTCGTCACTCCATGAAGGCCGACATCCATGATACTTCTCCAACGTATCGTGAATTTATGAAGTATTCATGCCATACTTGCATATGTTTACAATACTTTTATATGGTTTTGATGCACTTTATATGATTATTTAGAACTAACCCGGACGGACGTTGTTTTCAGCAGAATTACCATGGTGCTGTTTCTTGTGCAGAAAATAAAAGTTCTCGGAATCGCCCGAAATTTTCTTATGATTTTTTTTGGAGGAAATAAAAAATACTGGAGTGAAGAACAACCGGAGGGTTGCCACCTGTGGGCCACAAGCCAACAGGGCGCGCCCGCTCCCCTGGGCACGCCCTGATGGCTTGTGAGGCCCACGTGGCTCCGTTTAACGTGATTCCAATGCCGAAAATCCTATATATACAGAAACCCTCAGAAATAAACAGAGAACTTCCGCTCCGCCGCCGCAACTCTCTGCATCAAAGAAAAACCAATATGGAGCCTTTCCAGTACCCTGCCGGAGAGGGGAAATCATCACCGGTGGCCATCTTCATCATCCTGGTGGAGGCCATGATGAGGAGGGAGTAGTTCACCCTCGGGGCTAAGGGTATGTACCAGTAGCTATGTGTTTAATCTCTCTCTTTCGTGTTCTTGAGATGGCATGATCTTGATGTATCACGGTCTTTGTTAATATAGTTGGATCATATGGTGTTCTTCCCTTGCCATCTTGTTGTGATGAATTGAATCTTTCCCTTTGAGATTTTGTTATGTCGGATTGAATATTGGATTTGAGATCACTTGATGTATGTCTTGGTACTCAACTTGCAGATTTCCGTGGTGACAATGGGGTAATCTATGTATAGGGGTTGATACACGAATTGTCCTACATTCTCCGATAGAAATCTTGGGCTACTCTTTGATGTTCTTTGTGTTGGATTGAATATGATGAATCTGCAATTGTTTGATGCGTGTCGAAAAATTAACCCACAGATACTTGAGGTGAAATTAGAGTATCTAGGTGACATTAGAGTTGAGTGATATGTATCATTGGTGTTATTTTAGTATGAACTCTAGGGTTGTATGTGACATCTATACGAATAGCCCAATAGATTGATCGGAAAGGGTAACTTTGAGGTGGTTCTTACTACCTATGACAATTTCATCTTATGTTCTCCGCTACTTATGAACTTTGGAGTGATTCTTTGTTGCACGCTGAGGGATGATCATATGATTCTATTATGTTAGCACTGTTGAGAAATTG
The DNA here is from genome assembly GCA_039707655.1 of Elymus sibiricus. Classification (NCBI taxonomy): domain Eukaryota; kingdom Viridiplantae; phylum Streptophyta; class Magnoliopsida; order Poales; family Poaceae; genus Elymus; species Elymus sibiricus. The sequence goes on from CM077663.1 coordinate 90,540,430, forward strand.
CACTAGTGAAAGTATGAACCCTAGGCCTTATTTCCAAGCATTTATATAACGTTTTGCTACGTGTTTGTCACTTGCTACCTTGCTGTTTATATATTTTTAGACTAAAAAAACCTATATCTACCATCCATATTGCACTTTTATCACCATCTCTTCGCCGAACTAGTGCACCTATACAATTTACCATTGTATTGAGTGTGTTGGGGACAGAAGAGATTTCTTGTATTTGATTGCAGGGTTGCTTGATAGAGACCATCTTCATCCTACACCTCCCACAGATTGATAAACCTTAGGTCACCCACTTGAGGGAAAATTGGTATTGTCCTACAAAACTCTACGCTTGGTGGCATAACACGAGTCTACAAGAATAAAGTTGTGTAGTAGACATCAAGCTATTTTCTGGCGCCGTTGCCGGGGAAGTGAGTGCTTGAAGGTATATCTTTAGATATTGCAATTAAATATTTTAGTTTCTTTCTTATCACTAGTTTGGTTTATAAAAGAAAACTACAAAAAATGGAATTGATGCTGCATCAAGTTCTTCACCTTTATGATGTTTTTCTTGAAAATGATGGATCGGAAAATTGTGCCAAAGTGTTAGAAGAAGAGTTTAATAAAATGTTTGGTATTAAATCCTTGAATGATGAGCATGATAGAAATATTTTTAGTATGAATTCTATGAATATCCATGATGCTAATGATATGCAAAGCCACAAGCTTGGGATGCTATGTTTGATGAAGATCATATTTTTAGTCCCCCAAGTTTTGATGAGCAAATTTATTATGATGATGGCATTCCTCCTATCTATGATGATTATGGTGATGACATGTATGATATAAAGAGTATTGATAACCATAAAACTTGTCAACATGATTTTAATATTCAATGTGGTTATGTCAATCAAGTGTCTCATGATAGTTATTTTGTTGAGTTTACTCCCACCATTATGTATGAGAAGTTTGCTTATGGGGAGAGTAATAAATTTTCTATCCTTGTGGATCATGAAGATAATGATTTATGTGATAGTTATATTTTGTAATTCCTTCATGATGCTACTGAAACTTATGATGATGGAGGAACATAGGCTTGTAGGAATTGCAATAATATCAAGTTTCCTCTCTATGTGTTGAAAGTTTTGAAGATATGCTTGTTTTGTCTTCCTATGCTAGTTGATTCTTGCTCCCATACATTGGTTGCCCACAAAATCCCTTTCCATAGGAAGTGGGTTAGACTTAAATGTGCTTGCCATGTGATTCATGATGCTCTCTTGTATGTTTCAATTATTACTTTTTATGTGAGCATCATTGAAATCATCATGCCTAGCTAAAAGGCTTTAAAGAAAAGCGCTCGTTGGGAGACAACCCAATATTTATACTTTATGCTTTTGTTTGTTCACATGATTAAGATAATGCAGTAATAATTTTTTTTGTCTTTTATTTCAGTAAAGTGCCAACTAAAACCTTTGGAATAGTGTGGATACTTGTTAGTTTGATTCTGTGCAAAAACAAAAACTTTTACGTCCAGTGCAGAATTTCTCTTATTTTACCACCGAGTCAAAAAATTCTGAAATTTTTACACAGTTTTTCTATGAAAATTCTCTGCGTTTTACTATTTTTTCAGAATTTTTAGAGATAGGAAAATATGTATTTTATTCAGATCTTCACAGACTGTTCTGTTTTTGACAGATTCTGTTTTGCATGCATAGTTTGCTTGTTGTAGTGTTTCCATAGCTTATATTTAGTGATATAAATTATAGGAATGATAAAATACAGTAGGAATCATGTGATAACAATTATAAATCTTGTCTTGACAGTACCTAAGTGAATGATCTATGTTTATTACACTAACCCATCTCACGAAGTTCCGTTAAGTTTTGTGTGATTGAAGTTTTCAAGTTTTGGGTGAGACACCGATATGAGGAGAATAAAGAGTGGTAAGACCCTAAGCTTGGGATGCCCAAGTCACCCCCAAGGTAATAGCCAAGGAATACTGAAGCGTCTAAGCTTGGGGATGCCTCGGAAGGCATCCCCTCTTTCGTCTTCAACAGTATCGGTATATCTTACTTGGAGCTATATTTTTATTCGTCACATAATATGAGTTTTGCTTGGAGAGTAATTTTATTTTGTTAAAATTTGCTTGATGTTATTTATAATCTTGTTTTTCAATAAAAAGTTCCAAGAATTGCCTTTTAGGATGCTTGAATTACATGTTTGACGTGTGCTGTGTAAAAACAGAAACTTTTGCGGTAGTGTTTGAATTTTCATATTTTACTGGAACGTGGAAAGTTTCTGAAATTTTTACACAGTATTTTCATATAAATTATTTATCATTTCCTAAAATTTCATAATTTTTTATATATACAGAAGTGCACTTTGTAAATTAATTTCTACAGACTATCCTGTTTAGAAAGATTGTTTTCATAGTTTTGTTATCTACTTCTCCTATAGTTTTCCTGACTTATATTGGTAGATATAAATTATGGAAATGGTAATATACAGTAGATAATGTTTAAAAATTATTATGCAACTTGTCTTGGCAGTACATAAAGAGTTGATTTATTCTTATGTGCACTAACCTATCTCACGAGTTCTTTTCAAGTTTTGTGTGGATGAAGTTTTTGAGACTTAGGTGAAACCGTGATATGAGAGGAATTAACGAGACACAAAAGCTCAAGCTTGGGGATGCCCAAGGCTCCCCAAGTCAATATTACAAGAAGTACCAAGAATCTAAGCTTGGGGATGCTACGCATCCCACCTCTCTTCATCAACAACTATCGGTTAGCCTATGTTGAGCCTAAGTTTTTATTCGTCCACATGATATGTGCTATTCTTGGAGTGTATTTTTGTTTAGTTTGCTGTTTTAAATAAAATAATCAGATATGGAAATCTTTATTGAGAGAGAGAGTCCTCACATAGCTACTTGATTGTTTGACTACTCGTTGGTCTTCACTTTCTTTTGAGAGTAGTTTGGTATACTTCCCTTTTATCCTAAGGGTAAATTGTGAATGAATGAAATACCATAAATCTAAAATTATCAATGTGCTTTATGCTTAGTAGTAGTTTCAAATTTGGTTTAGAAAGTAAAATCTATTGAAGTTTGACAATCACAATATTCGTCATACAAGCAATTCATGAATGATTAGTATAAGAAAGAGAACTTTCACATACAAATATATTATCTTGGACATCTTTTATGATTGTGAATACCCATTAATTATTTTTAACCTTGATCAAATAGTTGAAGTTGGACAAGGAAGACAACGTAATGGCTATGTTTGTGTATATTTGCATAGAAGTTATATTGTTATGGATCCTGCAACATGTGGTGCTTGTGTAGAACCTTTTGCTAGCCAAAACTTCGTACTAAGTACTTGTGCATCCAAATCCTCGAGCAAAGTAAGAGTCCACCATACCTACCTATATATGGTATTTCACTGCCATTCCAAGTAAATTTGCACGTGCCTGCTCTAAACATTCAAATAAAAATTCGTATTTTGTGCTTGTACCGCTCATGGAGCGACAGGGAGATCATTATCTTCCATGCTAAGCGAGTTATTATCAAGATGAGTGTTTATTCACTTGTCATTGCATGAGAGAGGCTGGTAAAAAGGATGCTCATTCTTGCATAATATAAAAGTAAAGAAACAAGAACTCCCCCTAAAAAATTAATTTTTTGAAGGGCAACCGTGGATTCGGCCAGCCATGGAATGTATTTGAATTGTGGAGGGGGTAAAATTTCAATTCTGTTTGGGAACCACCAATAATGTGTTTAGCATGGAAGATATTGAAAAGTGTGTTGTGATGTTGACAGGAAAAGTATACCACTCAAAATTACATATTCATCTCTGTTTTAAACAATGAGCTTTGGCACCTTTGCAAATCCCCGCTTCCCTCTGCGAAAGGACAATCCATTTACTTTCATGTTATTTACTTTTCATGTTGATTCAACTTCTTACTCCAACCTCAATCTATTAGTTGACTAGCATTATGTGGTGGGGAAAGATCCAAACACATATATCTCGTCAAATATATTTGATCATGATTCATTATTGTTGACAATTATGTTTATGATAAGTATGTTGGGAGGCGAAACATTAAGCCCCTATCTTTCTATGTATTCGATGGATATTGTTTGTTCTAAAAATATGCTTTGAGTATTAGCAATCATGGAAGACTATATGATAATTGAGTATGTGGAGATCCTACTTAGACTTGATGATGCATTGAAATTGTTTGCTGCCGAAAAAACATAGGTAGTTAAGTTTCAAGAGAATGCATATTTTGAACCATGGCATGTGAATTGATTACTACTCTATCATGTTGAGTTTTATGAGAAAAGTTGCTGGTTATGATGCTAGAAAAGTGAATGAAATTACCATCGATCAAACTTATATACTATGCTAGCATTCACACTTCATAAACTACTTCTTTTATCATTTACCTACTCAATGACGAGTAGGAATTAAGCTTGGGGATGATGATACGTCTCCGGCGTATCGATAATTTATGAAGTATTCTTGCCATAATTGCATATGTTTACAATACTTTTATATGGTTTTGATGTACTTTATATGATTTATTTAGAACTAACCCAGACTGACGTTGTTTTCAGCAGAATTACCGTGGTGTTGTTTTTTGTGCAGAAAATAAAAGTTCTCGGAATCACCCGAAACTTTTTCAGGATTTTTTGGAGGAAATGACAAATACTGGAGCGAAGAACCACCGGAGGGGAGCCACGTGTGGGCCACAAGCCAACAGGGTGCGCCTAGGGGTGGGCGCGCCTTGATGGCTTGTGGGGCCCACGTGGATCCGTTTAACGTGATTCCAACGCCGAAAAATCCTATATATATAGAAACCCTCAGGAATAAACAAAGAACTTCCACTCACCGCTGCAACTCTCTGTATCAAAGAAAAACCCATCTGGAGCCTTCCCAGTACCTTGTCGAAGAGGGGAAATCATCACCGGTGGCCATCTTCATCATTCCGGGGGAGGCCGTGACGAGGAGGGAGTAGTTCACCCTCGGGGCTGAGGCTATGTACCAGTAGCTATGTTTTTAATCTCTCTCTCTCTCTCTCTCTCTCTCTCGTGTTCTTGAGATGGCACGATCTTGATGTATCATGGTCTTTGTTAATATAGTTGGATCATATGGTGTTCTTCCCTTGCTATCTTGTTGTGATTAATTAAATCTTTCCCTTTGAGATTTTGTTATGTCAGATTGAATATTGGATTTTAGATCACTTGATGTATGTCTTGGTACTGAACTTGCAGATTTTCGTCGTGACAATGGGGTAATTTATGCATAAGGGTTGATACACGATCTTGTCCTACCTCCTCTGATAGAAATCTTGGGGCACTCTTTGATGCTCTTTGTGTTTCATTGAATATGATGAATCTGAAATTGTTTGATGCGTGTCGTATAATTAACCCACGAATACTTGAGGCGACATTGGAGTATCTAGGTGACATTAGGGTTGATTGATATGTATCATTGGTGTTATTTTAGTACGAACTCTAGGGCTGTTTGTGATATCTATAGGAATAGCCCAATAGATTGATCGGAAAGGGTAACTTTGAGATGGTTCTTACTACCTACGACAATTTCATCTTATGTTCTCCGCTACTTATGAACTTTGGAGTGATTCGTTGTTGCACGTTGAGGGATGATCATATGATTCAATTATGTTAGCATTGTCGAGAGATTGCACTAGTGAAAGTATGAACCCTAGGCCTTATTTACAAGCATTTATATAACGTTTTTCTCGCTGTTTGTCACTTGCTATCTTGCTGTTTTTATATTTTCAGATTACAAAAACATATATCTACCATCCATATTGCACTTCTATCACCATCTCTTCGCCGAACTAGTGCACCTATACAACTTAAGATTGTATTGGGTGTGTTGGGGACACAAGAGATTTCTTGTATTTGATTGCAGGGTTGCTTGAGAGAGACTATCTTCATCCTACACCTCTCACGGATTGATAAACCTTAGGTCATCCACTTGAGGGAAAATTGCTACTGTCCTACAAAACTCTGCGCTTGGAGGCCCAACACGAGTCTACAAGAATAAAGCTATGTAGTAGACATCAATCCACAGGTGGTGGTGCTCATGGCTAGGATGGCTGGGCTGCACCGCCCCTTGACCTGGGCACTCACTATTTAGCTGCCCGCTGCGATCCAGATCTCGGTGCAACGGGGCACTCCAGCCAATTTGGTGGCAAAGAAGGGGGTCTTGTTGCCATCGTCCTCCTCGCGACGGAGTCACGACCGGGGGCGCTGGTGGCTTCCTCGCCCGACCTTGGGCCTAGGCCATGTTGCCTGAGGAACCCGCACCTGCCTTGTTCTAGGGAAGAGTAGGGGTCATTGGGTTGTAGGTTGGGTCATGGCCAGGGGGTCATGGCCGCCGTCTTTAGGTTGACGTGGATGTTTCCGTTTTTAGACTAGTTATAATGGGAGTATCGTAGCTAGTATCATGCATGCCAACTAGGCAATTTTGATGATGTGGCATGGAATTAAATGAAGAAAGAGGAGGTTGAGTATCATATCATGATACCTGATGTGGCTTGAGACTGCGTCGGTATTTCCCCAAAGAGGAAGGGATGATGCAGCACAGCGACGGTAAGTATTTGCCTCAGTTATGAAACCAAGGTATCGAACCAGTAGGAGGATCACCACCACCTAATAAGCAGCAGCTGCACACAAATAACAAATACTTGCAACCCGACGCGAAAGAGAGATTGCCAGTCTTTCTACGGTAAAAAGATATATTAGTATATGATAGATAGGAGAGATAGATCTCACAAGAACAGAAACTAAAAAGAGCAACTAAAAAGTGCAGCAATATATTTTTGGGTTTTTGGTATAGTAGATCTGAAAACAAGGAGGCAAAAAGATAGATCGGAAAGCAATATGTTGGAAAAGTAGACCCGGGGGCCCTAGGTTTCACTAGTGGCTTCTCTCATGAGTACAGCACACGGTGGGTGAACAAATTACTGTTGGGCAATTGATAGAAGATCAAATAATCATGATGTTATCCAAGGCGATGATCATTATATAGGCATCACGTCCAAGATAAGTAGACCGACTCCTGCTTGCATCTACCACTATTACTCCACACATCGAACGTTATCCAGCATGCATCTAGTGTATTAAGTTCATGGAAAAACGCAGTAATGCAATAAGAACGATGACATGATGTAGACAAGATCTATTCATGTAGGAATAGACCCCATCTTGTTATCCTTAATGGCAACGATACATGCGTGCATAGCTGCCCCTTCTGTCACTTGGAAAGGACACCGCAAGATCGAACCCATCACAAAGCACCTCTTCCCATGGCAAGAAAAATCAATCTAGTTGGCCTAACTAAACCAAATATTCGAAGAAATACGAGGCTATAAGTAATCATGCATATAAGAGAACAAATAAGACTCAAATAATATTCATGGATAGAAATTGATCATGAACTCAAAATTCATCGGATCCCAACAAACACACCGCAAAAGTTTACATCAAATAGATTTCCAAGAGACCATTGTATTGAGAATCAAAAGAGAGAGAGGAAGCCATCTAGCTACTGCCTACGGACCCGTAGGTCTATGGTGGACTACTCACGCATCATCGGAGCGGCACCTATGAAGAAGATGAACCCCTCCGTGATGGTGTTCGATTGGATCTCGAGGTTCTGGAACTTGCGGCGGCTAGATGTGTTTTTCGTCGACTCTCCTAGGGTTTTCTGAATATTTGGGAATTTATAGGCATCAGAGGCGGTGGAGGGGGGCCCGTGAAGGGCACAACAAATCAGGGCGCGCCGGGGGCCCCCTGGCGCGCCCTGGTGGGTTGTGCTCTCCACAGCCCACCTTCCTGGGTCTTCTTTGGCCCACTGGGTGTCTTCTGGTCCAGAAAAAATGTCCAAAAAGTTTCGTCGTGATTGGACTCCGTTTGGTACTGATATTCTGCGAAGTAAAAAACAAGCAAAAACATCAACTGGCACTTTGGCACTATGTCAATAGGTTAGTCCCAAAAAATGATATAAAGTGGCTATAAAATGATTGTAAAACATCCAAGAATGATAATATAACAGCATGGAACAAGCAAAAATTATAGATACGTTGGAGACGTATCAGCATCCCCAAGCTTAATTCCTACTCGTCCTCGAGTAGGTAAATGATAAAAACAGAATTTTTGATGTGTAATGCTGCCTAACATGTTCATCTCATATTCTTTTCTTTTGTATGGACATTTGGACTTGTAAATGATTCAAAGCAATAGTCTAATTTTAACATAATGACTTCAATACTCAAGCATGCCAACAAGCAACCATGTCTTTCAAAATATCAACACTAAATAAAGTTGTCCCTAGCCCATCATGCTCAATCATTGATCCATTCATGAGGCACACTAAAATATTAGCTATGCCCAATGCTCAAGTACAATCATAGTGCCCCCTAGTTGGTGCTTTATAAGAGAAGATGGAGACTCAATGTAAAAATAAAAATTGCATAAAGTAAATAGATAGGCCCTTCGCAGAGGGAAGTAGGGATTTGTTGAGGTGACAGAGCTCAAAGTTTTAAATTGAGAGAGAACAATATTTTGGGTGGCATGCCTTTCCTGTCAACGAAAATGACAAAGTAGCTCACAATACTTTCCATGCTAGATATATCATAGGCGGTTCCCAAACAGAAAATAAAGTTTATTCCTTTTTCCACCAAACTTTCACTTTTCATGGCGGGCCGTATCCACGGTTGCCTTCTATACCAACACTTTCCAAGGAATTTATTATTTGACAACATAAAGAAAATATTTTTTTCTCTTTCAATTCGGGAATGGGCATCCCTATTACCGTCGCACTCTCGTGCAATGACAAATGAATAAACACTCATCTTGAGAATAACACATCAAGCATGGAAAAATATTGGACACTCCCCACCGTTTCATGAGCGGTACGAGCACACAAAAGAGAAAATTTATTTTGAAAATTTAGAGATGGCACATACAAATTTGCTTGGAACGGCAGGGAAATACCGCATATAGGTAGGTAATGGTGGACTCATACGGCAAAACTTGGTTTAAGGATTTTGGATGCAGAAGTAGTATTTCTACTTAGTACAAATGGAGGCTAGCAAATATATTGAGAAGCAACCAAACAAAGAAACGAAAATTCACATAACCGAGCATTGAGCATAACTAACACCGAATAATGCACCATAAGTAGGATGTAATTTCATTGCATAACTATTGACTTTCGTACTTGCATAGGGAATCACAAACCTTAACACCAATATTCCTACTAAAGCATAATTACTCACTAACATGACTCACATATTACTATCATCATCTTTCAAAACTATTACAAGGAATCAAGTTTAATTTGTCCAATGATCTTCATGAAAGTTTTTATTATATCCTCCTTGGATATCTATGACTTTGGGACTAGTTTCATATATTGCCATTGATTTTTTGACAAGCTCAAACAAATCTAAGTGAAGCACATGAGCATAAAGATTTCATCTCTCAAAAATTTATAAGTGAAGCATGAGAGGATTTCTTCAAAATTTACTAACTCTAAGTGAAGCATGCGAGTATTTCTACAAAAATTTCCAAGCACACCGTGCTCAAAAAGATATAAGTGAAGCACTAGAGCAATTCTATAGCTCAAAAAGTTTAAGTGAAGCACATAGAGCAATTCTAACAAATGATAGCATAATTTTGGCTATCTCAAATAGGTGTATCCAGCAAGGATACAAGTGACAAACTAACAGGCAAAGCAAGCAAAGACTCAAATGATACAAGACGCTCCCAGCAAAACTCATGATATGTGACGAATAAAAATATAGCTCCAAGTAAAATACCGATGGTCGTTAGAAGAAAGAGGGGATGCCACTCGGGGGCATCCCCAAGCTTAGTTGCTTGCTTCTCTTTGGATATATCTTATGGGTTCTGTAGCATCCCCAAGCTTAGTCTCTTTTCACTCCTTATTCCTTCATCCATCGTGATCTCACCCAAAACTTGCAAACTTCAATCACACAAAACTCAACAAAATATTCGTGAGATCCGTTAGTATAATAAAGCAAATCACTACTTTAGGTGCTATTGCAAACCCATTCATATTTTATTATTGCATTATACCTACTGTATTTTAACTTTACCATGGCTCATACCCTTCAATACAACCCATAGATTCATCAAAACAAGCACACAATGCAACAAAAACAGAATCTGACTTAAACAGAATAGTCTGTAGTAATCTGTACTCTAACCATACTTATGTAACTCTAAAAATTCTGAAAAACTTGGAAAACGTAAATAATTTGTATAGCAACACCGTGTTAAAATTTCAGCTCAAGATCGCGTTCCCGTAAACAATGAAAATTCAAACACTGGACGCAAAGTTTCTATTTCAGATTGAGCATTGTTTCTACTCATCTTATGAATCATCCTAAAGGCTCTACTTGGCACAAACACTAAATAAACCATAAAAACAGAATCATAACAGAGGCATAATTTTGTCAACACTCAAAAACATAAATAAAAAAGCAAAAATAAATTTATTCATTGGGTTGCCTCCCAACAAGCGCTATCGTTTTACGCCCCTAGCTAGGCATATATTCAAGTATTGTCATCTTTGGTTTTGGAACTATAGGATGCTCTCAAGATTGATTAATATGGTGGCTTAATTCTTGTTCTAGGGAAGTGTTCCATACCCTTTCTTAGTGGAAATTGAAAATGAATATTGCCTTCTTTCATATCAATCACGGCACCTATAGTGCGTAAAAACGGTCTACCAAGTATAATGGGACAAGACGGATTGCAATAAATATCAAGCACAATAAAATCTATGGGCACATAGTTCCTATTTGCAAGAATAAGAACATCATTAATTCTTCCCAAAGGCTTTTTAATAGTAGAATCCGCCAAGTGCAAATTAAGAGAACATTCTTCAATATTGGTAAGACCAAGCACATCACATAGAGATTTCGGAATCGTGGAAACACTAGCACCCAAATCACATAAAGCAAAGCACTCATAATTTTTAATCTTGACCTTAATGGTAGGTTCCCACTCATCATGTAATTTTCTAGGAATAGAAATCTCCAATTCCAACTTTTCTTCAAAAGATTTCATCATGGTATCAACGATATGTTCAGTAAAAGCTTCATTTTGCTCATAAGCATGGGGTGAATTCAACATGGGTTGCAGCAAAGAAATACATTCAATGAAAGAGCAACTATCATAATTAAAGTCTTTGCAATTCAAAATAGTGGGTACATCACTAGTTAAAGTTTTGACCTCTTCAAACCCACTTTTATCAAAAATTTCATCAAGATTTTCACCCTCCAAATTATTGGGACGCCTTCTAGCTAAAGTTGACTCTACTTCAGTCCCTTTATCATCAATTTTAATATTACTAAACAAGGAATCAATAGTAGAAACACCAATCACTTTAAGATCTTCTTCTTTTTTATGAAGGCAATCACTATAAAATGGTTTTTCTAAGATTTCTCTTTTAGCTCTAAGCATAGCGGTTCTTTTCTTACCTTCATCCATGGAGACATATAAATATTTAATTGATTCATCAATCTTAGGCACAAAAGCTTTCAACTTGAGATTTTAAACATCATGACAAATCCTATCAATGCTTCTAGACATATCATCAATCTTATTCAACTTTTCTTCTATCGTAGTATTGAAAGCCTTTTGCGCATTGATAAATTCTTTAATATTACTCTCAAGATCGGAGGTGTTCCTATTATTATTATAAGCAGAATTACCATAGTAATTACCATAATTATTAGAGGAATTTCCAAGAAAAGGCCTAGGATTAAAATTGCCTCTATAAGCATTGTTATTGAAATTGTTTCGCGAGACAAAGTTCACATCTACGGAATCACTATTTTGCTCAATCAAGGTAGACAAAGGCACATAATTAAGATCAATAGGAGCATTTTTACTAGCAACCAGTTTCATCAAAGCATCAACCTTATCACTCAACATACTAATTTCTTCAACCGAATTAACCTTTTTACTAGTAGGTGCTCTTTTGGTATGCCATTGTGAATAATTTTCCATGATATTATCTAGCAATTTAGTAGCTTCACCCAAAGTAATATCCATAAAATTACCACCCACGGCGGAATCTAAAAGATTTCTAGAGACAAAATTCAATCCCGCATATTTTTTTTGTATGATCATCCAAAGATTTGAACTATGAGGAGGACAATTTCTTAGCATCAACTTCATTCTTTCCCAAGATTGTGCAACATGTTCATGCTCAAGTTGCTTAAAATTCATGATTTGTGTCCTAAGGGAAATAATTTTTGCGGGCGGAAAATACTTAGTGATAAAAGCATCCTTGCACTTATTCCAAGAATCGATACTATTGCGAGGCAAAGAAGAAAACAGAATTTTTGCACGATCCTGCAAGGAAAAGGGAAATAATTTCAAATTCACTATATCATTGTCCACATCTTTTTTCTTTTGCATATCACACAATTCTACGAACGTGTTTATATGGGACGCGACATCCTCATTAGGATTACAGGCAAATTGATCTTTCATGACAAGATTCAACAAAGCGGCATTAATATCACAAGACTCCGCACTAGTGGCGGGAGGAGCAATCGGAGTACTAATAAAATCATTGTTATTAGTATTGGAAAAATCACCCAACTTGGTGTTTTCTTGAGTCATCGTGACTACACAAACAAGATTGCAAGCAAGGAAGAGATCCGGCGAGAAAAAGGCTAACGAAAAAGAGGGCGAATAAAACGACAAATTGGTGAAGTGGGGGAGAGGAAAATGAGAGGCAAATGACAAATAATGTAATTGCAAGGAGATGAGATATGTGATTAGGAACCTGGTAGACGATGATGGAGTCTCCTCGGCGCCTGAGATTGGCACGTGGAAGAGACCGCTTCCTCCCCGGCAACGGCGCCAGAAATTCCTTTGACGTGGCTTGAGACTACGTCGGTATTTCCCCAAAGAGGAAGGGAGGATGCAGCACAGCGACGGTAATTATTTCCCTCAGTTATGAAACCAAGGTATCGAACCAGTAGGAGGATCACCACCACCTAATAAGCAGCACCTTCACACAAATAACAAATACTTGCAACCCGTCGCGAAAAAGAGGTTGTCAATCTCTCTACGATAAAAAGATAGATTAGGGTATGATAGATAGGAGAGATAGATCTCTCAAGAACACAAAATAAAAAGAGCAAATAAAAAGTGCAGCAATATATTTGTTGGTTTTTGGTATAGCAGATCTAAAAACAAAGAGGCAAAAAGATAGATCTGAAAGCAATATGTTGGAAAAGTAGACCCGGGGGCCCTAGGTTTCACTAGTGGCTTCTCTCATGAGTATAGCACACTGTGGGTGAACAAATTACTGTTGGGCAATTGATAGAAGATCAAATAATCATGACGATATCCAAGGCGATGATCATTATATAGGCATCACGTCCAAGATAAGTAGACCGATCCTGCTTGCATCTACCAGTATTACTCCACACATCGACCGCTATCCAGCATGCATCTAGTGTATTAAGTTAATGGAAAAACGCAGTAATGCAATAAGAACGATGACATAATGTAGACAAGATCTATTCATGTTGGAATAGACCCCATCTTGTTATCCTTAATGGCAATGATACATGGGTGCCTTGCTGCCCCTTCTGTCACTGGGAAAGGACACCGCAAGATCGAACCCATCACAAAGCACCTCTTCCCATGACAAGAAAAATCGATCTAGTTGGCCTAACTAAACCAAAGTTTCGAAGAAGAAATATGAGGCTATAAGTAATCATGCATATAAGAGATCAAAGAAGACTCAAATAATATTCGTGGATAGAAACTGATCATGAACTCAAAATTCATTGGATCCCAACAAACACACCGCAAAAGTTTACATCAAATAGATCTCCAAGAGACCATTGTATTGAGAATCAAAAGAGAGAGAGGAAGCTATCTAGCTACTGCCTACGGACTCGTAGGTCTATGGTGGACTAGTCACGCATCATGGGAGAGGCACCTATGAAGAAGATGAACCCCTCCGTGATGGTGTTAGATTGGATTTCGAGGTTCTGGAACTTGCAGCGGCTGGATGTGTTTTTCGTCGACTCCCCTAGGGTTTTCTGAACATTTGAGAATTTATAGGCATCAGAGGCGGTGGAGGGGGGCCCCGTGAAGGGCACAACCCATCAGGGCGCGCCGGGGCCCCCCTGGCGTGCCCTGGTGGGTTGTGCTCTCCACAGCCCACCTTCCTGGCTCTTCTTTGGCCCACTAGGTGTTTTCTGGTCCAGAAAAAATCTCCAAAAAGTTTCGTCGCGATTGGACTCCGTTTGGTACTGATATTCTGCGAAGTAAAAAACAAGCAAAAACAGCAACTGGCACTTTGGCACTATGTCAATAGGTTAGTCCCAAAAAATGATATAAAGTGGCTATAAAATGATTGTAAAACATCCAAAAATGATAATATAACAGCATGGAACAAGCAAAAATTATAGATATGTTGGAGACGTATCAATACCGTATCGTAATAAATGCTATGCTACTATGTGTGATGTATGACAATAGATAAAGTACTATATGATACTAACATATTATACTATGCATTAGGAAGGTAGTATCATACACTAGTATCATATGCATGACACTAGTATATGATACTCCCCATTACGATCAACCTTATATTCTCCTTCCTGGCTTGGCTTGCAGGTGGGGGAAACCTACGGGGGTTGTGGTGTGTCCACTCTGACGGGTGCACTACTAGGAGAATGCTTATAGATAGGATTTTAGCAGTAGCATCTGTTAAACGGACGGCGCTACTGCTAATTATTAGTAGCGCGGTCAGAGAAAGGCGCTACAGGTATTCCTTTAGCAGTAGCGCTGGACTTTGAACCGGCGCTACTGCTAATCGGTCCCATCCCGACCGACGGGGGCGACCGGTAGTAGTAGCGGCTGTCAAAGAGCAACACTACTACTAAAGGCGTAGCAGTAGCGCTCTTCCCGTCCCCGCGCTACTGCTAAGTAGCGGTCCCCTCGTCTTATCATCTTACCCCGCACGCCCCTCACTCCTCAATCTTAGATCTATCACGCCACCGCTCCCACATCCCCGCGCCGGCGCTGCCATGCGCCGACCCTCCCCACGCGGCGGCCCTCCCCGTCCCGGCCGTCCCCACGCGGCGGTTCCCCGTCCCGGTCATCCCCACGCAGCGGCTGCCCGTCTCGGCCCTCCCCATGCGGCGGCTCCCCATCCCGGCCATCCACGCAGCGGTATCTCTCCCTCTCCCTCCTCTCTCCCATGAATGGATGGAATTTAGATGGTTAGATGAATGGATGGATGAAATTTAGATGGTTAGATGGATGGATGATGTAAATGGATGCATTTAGATGGTTGTGAATGGATGCATTTAGATGCTTGTGAATGGATGCATTTAGATGGTTAGATGGATGGATGATGTAAATGGATGCATTTAGATGGTTGTGAATGGATGCATTTAGATGCTTGTGAATAGATGCATTTAGATGGTTACATGGATGAATGGATGCATTTAGATGAATGGATGCATGCATTTAGATGGATGGATGGATGCATTTAAATTGTGTTACGAAGGTGCTTCGTGTCGTAACCGTAAAAAAATGTTTAAACATGCACACTTTCGTGGTTTGCATCTAAACCATTGCTCCTATGGATCTAATTTCTTTATGAGATTTGTTCTATGTGATGTCTACTTAATATGTCCATTGTTAAGCAAATGTCATGCGAAAGTTACAGGGATTCCCATGTCTCCTAAACGTTCTCGTGAACAGGAGTTGTAGTGGCGGAGGCAGTTGCTGGCGCGGGGAAAAAGGATTGACGATGCAGTGTTCGGATGGAGATATTGTATGCGGGAGCTGAAAGAGGCAGAGAATAAGTTCCGGGAGACTCAGTCTTGTTTTTGGGAGCACGAAGTCAATGAGTGCAGGTCTTAGGCCGAAACACAACTAAAAGTTGCGGCATACGTCATCTTCGTGGAGGCCAGCGCTATAGAGCATGCTCGGATGCCGCCTCAGAGTAGTCCCCACTTGGTTATGGAATGGGCGCTACAACAAGTGACATCTTCGTGCCCGGCTCACAGAGCCCGATGGGGAACTGTGGTCGGGATACTTCCGCCGAGAATGCCCCCCCCACCACCACCAGATTCTGCTCATTAATAGTATTGTAGTAAGATTAATAGTATTGTAGTAAGATTAATAGTATTGTAGTAAGATTAGTGGTATCGATCTAAGAGTTCGGTCTGGACTTGTAAGGTTTTTGAAGTCTAGTTATGTGTTTGAACTCAAGTTGTCATCAATTACTAACTTGTATCGCTATATCTTCGAGACATGAACGTGATCGACTATTAGTGATGATGATATGCATGTTGTTATCGTATAGAAGCTGTATCTGTATAAATAGAGCAAAAAACGCAAAAAACATAAAAATATTAGTAGTAGCGCTGGAAAAATATTACCTGCAGCGCGCTTGTAATAGTAGCGCTGGGTAGAACACGCGCTACTGCTAAAATTTAGCTGTAGCGCCGTAGCAGTAGCGCGGGTACCCGCGCTACTGCTAGTACAAAAACCGGCACTACTAGTAGGCTTTTCCCTAGTAGTGGTGTATGCACGTCAACCCGGCGGTGCGTCAAGGCCATGTGATCCTCTGGACGACGGGATGATGACCCCGGGTGGTTGTCTGTCAGAGTGTCCTTGCAGCAGGCGTCTAGACGGACGTGGTGGTGGCTTTCTTTGCTTGTTTGGTCGAAAAAAGTGTGTAAGTTTGAGTAATCCTAGTGTCTTCGGTGCCTCGACTCTTATGGCTCCTAGATTGTGCTTTGGAGGTCTGGTTTGGCGGTGACAGGTCTACCCCCTGGGTAGGTAGATGGTTGAGGTCCTCGGGTGGCGTGGGTGAGAGGTGTCAGGAAAAAGCATTGTGCTCCGGCGCCAACGGTGGCGATACCTGTGGGTGTCGCGTCCCTCTTGGGGGCGTCGTTCTGACTCCTCTCTCCGAGCTAGGGCTCCGCGTGAAAATCCTTGATCATTTCCTCGGTCTTAGCGGCAGTAGTCGTTGTGGCGTATCCCTCCTGGGGGGCATTGTCGTGGAGCCCAGGTTGGCTCGCATCGTGTCGTCATCGGTGGGCAATTTAAGATCCTAGCATTAAGCTTCTTTCACGCTATCTTAGGAAGGTGCTCTTGTCTCCTCACCTTTTACACGGGTCCTCGTTGGCAATACCCGTGGTTCCTGTTGTCCGTAGGTAGGATCGGGCTCCATGATGTAGAGCGGGAGGGCAGGGGGTCCTCCCCGGCGATATCTTGGCTTGAGCAGTGCAACGAGGTCCTGTGTTTTCTTCCTTGGAGGAGAGCTTTCTTCTTAGTTGGTAGTTTACGTAGCTTTGTTTTAGGAACTTGATAAGTGCCACACGCGTGGCACGAAGCAATTCCAACCTGACGTTTTTCGATGGCAACTTTAGTTATCCGAGGATGGCAACTTTAGTTGTGAAGCATGACAACTTTCTGTTTGGATGACAAGTTTCAGTTTTTTGGGGATTTTTTTTTCAGATGACAATTCTAGTTGTAAAAGACGTCAGGGCGGTGTTACTTCGTGCCACACATGTGGCACTTATCATTTGGGTTGTTTTATGTTGTGGATCCTCCCATTTTCTTGTTTTTCTATTGATATGCCTTATAAGAGGGTCTTGTGCGAAGTTTTGGTGCACGGGTACATTGGAGGACTTTATTTCAAATCATTCAAAAATGATATTTTCATGTTTAGAAAATAATCCAAAAAAATTCTATGAAAACTTATACATATCCATGACATATCTGTAAAATTTAGTTTAAAAATATTATGGCTTGAAAGTTGCACAAAACAAATTCTGGCCCATCAACAAAAAGGGCCATTTTATGTACATATTTGTGTTTGTATACACCACATATGAACGTATATTGTGATGAAATTTATATATATACATATATATACATATATATATATATATATATATATATATATATATATATATATATATATTTGTGCATATACAAAAAATGATTTTTTTGTGATGTAGAAATATGTTTTTTATAAAGTCCACCATGATGCCCGTCCTTCATTTGCTCCTTTTGGGTCTCCTCATCACCTTGTATTTATAAAACGGGGAGAAAGCCTTTTAATAAAGTGAATGAAAAGGGACATCATAACTCAAGATGGCAACGGGACGAAATCCACCGGGTTTTGCCTGCTCAAACCCATCCTCACGAGAAAATCTTAAGCCCGTCCCCGTTCCCGTCACCGTGCGCGGGGCTAGCATTTTGCCCGTCCCCTTAACCCATCGGGTTTTCTAAACCCATGGAAAACCCACGGGGAAATCGGCATATTTACGCAAATATAATAGTAACACAGAATAACATTTCAGCAACAAAAAAGCATATTTCAGCTGTATAACTTGAGAAATTTTCAGCACAATATAATAATAGATGGTTCAACAGCTATAATGAGCATATTTCAGCAGCATAACTTGCGAAAAAAAGCAATAACAGCAGCTACAAGGAGCATATTTCAGCACAATACAATACCCCATTTAAGCAAGAAAGATAAGCATATTTCAGCAACAAACAGTAGCATTTTGACGGGGATGGCGGGTTTCGGATTCGGGTATTGCTGAACCGAGCTTGAACCTGCGAAACGTACCAGGTTTATTACATTATCCAACAGCAGCCCCACGGGGTTAAAAAGACGTCCATCCCTCTTTCCTAATAGGGTAAAAACCCGCGGGGACACGGTTTCAGGGCCCCATTTCCATCTTAAATCATAACAGCACCGAAACTCATAAACTAGCTACGGATGTGTCACGCTTACTCGGATGCTTAGACCGGCCAAGATGGCAAGTGGAAACGGACGCCAACCTTTCCATGGAAATTTCTTGCCAAAACTCGCAAAAGCAAAAGAGCGACGCGACGAACCGATGCGGTGCATCTATGGCGAGTGCTACAAATCATCCGACTGATCGGAGGGAAACATAAGCCGCCTCCACGGTCGTTAGATACGCATCATCACAACCGTCGCTTGGGCCTCTCGCTGAACCTGCATCTCTCTCCCGCAACACAAGCCAGCATCGCTCCTCTTCAGTCTCGGCAGCTGGCCACCGCTTGGCCCTGATGTAGTAGACCACGTCCTCCGATGGTCGTCGCTCCACGGTGATGCTGCAACACGCATCCCATATCACTGCAGCTACGACGGGTCGCCGCCGCTCACGGCCGCAGGAGGCGCCGCCGAGCATTTCACTGCAACACTCGGAAACAGCCGGTGAGCACTCCATTGCAGCGTCGGGAGGTGCATCGCAACTCCGAGACCATTGATGAGCGCTCCATTGCAACCTCGGGCGCGCCGGCAAGACCTCCATTGCAACGCCGGGAGGGAGCGCCGACGAGCCACATCGAAGCTTGGAGACCACCGGTGAATGCTTCATTGCAGCGTCGGTTAGCGCTCCATTGCAGCGCCGGGAGGGATCATGGCGAGCGCTCCACTGCAGCGCCGGCTAGCCGCATCACAGCTCAGAGACCGCCGGTGAGCGCTTCATTGCAGCGTCGGGAGCACCGGCGAGCGCTCCATTGCAGCGCCGACAAGTGCTCCATTGCATCTCCATCTTGTCGGCGCTGCAATGGAGCGCTCGCCGGTGCTCCCGACGCTGCAATGAAGCGCTCACCGGCGGTCTCTGAGCTGTGATGCGGCTAGCCGGCGCTGCAGTGGAGCGCTCGCCATGATCCCTCCCGGCGCTGCAATGGAGCGCTAACCGACGCTGCAATGAAGCATTCACCGGTGGTCTCCAAGCTTCGATGTGGCTCGTCGGCGCTCCCTCCCGGCGTTGCAATGGAGGTCTTGCCGGCGCGCCCGAGGTTGCAATGGAGCGCTCATCGATGGTCTCGGAGTTGCGATGCACCTCCCGACGCTGCAATGGAGTGCTCACCGGCTGTTTCCGAGTGTTGCTGTGAAATGCTCGGCGGCGCCTCCTGCGGCCGTGAGCGGCGGCGACCCGTCGTAGCTGCAGTGATATGGGATGCGTGTTGCAGCATCACCGTGGAGCGACGACCATCGGAGGACGTGGTCTACTACATCAGGGCCAAGCGGTGGCCAGCTGCCGAGACTGAAGAGGAGCGATGCTGGCTTGTGTTGCGGGAGAGAGATGCAGGTTCAGCGAGAGGCCCAAGCGACGGTTGTGATGATGCGTATCTAACGACCGTGGAGGCGGCTTATGTTTCCCTCCGATCAGTCGGATGATTTGTAGCACTCGCCCTTTTCCTGCATCTATCTACCCCGCGACTTGGATGACGACGACCAACAAGTAGCTATATAGCTATATATGGCTGGGTACGGCGTACCCGTGTTTTTTTTAACACAGTACAGACGCAAGCGCTCATATACACGCGCATACATTCACCCCTATGAACGCACACACGCACACCATACCCCTATGAGCATCTCCGATAGACTGAGTCGGCATATCTTCTTGAAATTTACGAAGTCACCGTAGGCATCTCGTCGTCGACGGGAACGTCTCCTCCCACTGAATGCGCATCGCCGGAAATCCTGAAATAAATCCAGGAATAAATGTGAGCACCAGGATTTGAACCCTGGTGGGCTGGGGATACCACAGTCCCTCTAACCATCCAACCACAGGTTGGTTCGCGCTGGTATGGCGTACCCGTGTTGGTGGGTAGATTCCGATTGGCACGTACGAGGACTAGACTTCTCAAGCCAAAAACGAGCAAGTACGGAAATGACTTTATGCTAGGAGCTTTTCAACAAAGATTAACGTTTGCACACTGGCTATGACCACAAAGATTAAATCATCTCGGACTTACTATAAATAAAGCTAGTGTTATGGTAACAACCCACTCATATAAGTCATAATCGACGGCAAGATAGACAGTTGTAAGAAGTGATAAGTAACGACATTAGTTAAGTGGTCTGACTCGGTCGATGGCATGGCATCATTGGTATGCATGCATGTTTGTAGAGAAAAGTAGCTCCATGGAATCGAGACAAAATTCATGCTAGTAGTAAAAGCCTGCATCACACGCAGAGATTACCACGTAAAGGATATAATTTATGCTAGTAAAAGCATGGATCATTCGCTAAGACCCCACGTAAATCTTACTTCTTTTGTTCAAATTATAAGGACAAACATATTTTAAGAATTTTTATTACCATTAATTTAACAGAATATTGGTTATATGTCGCAACCAGTAAATTTAGGCCTTCAAACATCTACGGACGCGTCGACGCCCCGTATACAGTGACCGGACATGTCTCATATTTTACGAGTTATAATCATATACCCTATTTTCAAAACAGTAAATACATGTAAACACATGCACATCGACCGTGTTGGGCCGGCGGGTTTAAAAAAACATCGAATTAAATTCTCATACTTAAGATTTTCACATCCATATTGGGCCGGCGGGTTTCGAATGTTTTTAGCCCCACCTCACTGTCTGAGGAGCTAATGAACCGACTTAAATAGCCGGGTCGTCTAGAAGCTTCAGTCATCATTATATCCTTTGTGGAGCAGATGGACTATTACTATGAAGCTTCTCTGCTTATCACAGAGAAGATTCATAGTCATGATCTATCTACTTCACAAATGAAACATTAATGTTTGCAATGCTCTTTTTGAATCACAAAATAAAATTCTCTTTCATTGTAGTAAGGCTATCAACGTATACGAATGAGATAAACGTGACACTCAATGAACAATCATCAATTGATGAAGTGTAATCTAGTGTCAAGCTACCTCATTCGCACAACCATAATTGATCGACCTATGCAATTAACAGAGAGGCTTCCTGCCATCCACCGGCGCGGCTATTTCAGCCGGTCGGCGTCCGGCCAGCGTGGCGAGCTGGGACTAAAATTTGGCATGCAAGGCCAGCTTGCCGCGCCGTTGGATCCTTCACGCTCTGTAGAGATGAAAGAGTATGGAGCTTTAGGTGACTGCAGGTGGCACTGCTATGAAATGGAGTGGGGTGTCCAGTCGCATCCAATTGCGTCCGAGCACCCTCATATCGTCCCTACATTTGGTCCCGATTTGAGGGATGTCTGTCAGTCCGGTCGTATAGGGACTAAGTGAGGGGTCCGGTTGGGTCAACTTTCTTTTTTTATCGTACAGACGTTGCAGACGTTTACGAAGGAAATAGGGGGTTCGACTGTAGATGCTTTAAAGGATATAATTTACGCTACTAAAAGCATGGGTCATTCGCGGACCCCCACGTAAATCTTATTTCTTTTGTTCAAATTTATAAGGCAGACACATATTTTAAGAATCTTTTTACAGTTACTTTGACAGAATGTTAGTTATATGCCACGAAACATATAATTGGTTTCACATTCAAAAGAAGTTTTCAGTTCTATAAGTTTGTGGCCCTGGACTGCGACTGGCGGCACAACTCACCTAGGTCAACCTTTTGCTCTCTATGGCTATTCCGAAAAATAAAATGCATGTGAAATGAATATGTATTTGTGAAATTTCAGAAATTGAAATTATTGAGGGAAAATAACTAATCCTGTCAGAGGGTCCCACCTAGTCCTACATGCCAAGTCAACGAGGTGAAGAATGGTCAACAAAAGTACAACTCGATCAATAGGGCTCAAGCATTCGATGAGAGTCCAGGACAAATTGCCATGGTCAACAATTCAAAGGAAAATTCAATCAACGAAAGTCCAAGCAAATTGCCAGTGCGTACATGCGTTAGTGGATGGATGAGCGCATAAGACTAAGTGAGAGTGACTGGAGAGATGATTTTAAACCGTGCATAGTATGTTTGAGCAAGAGCAACTAGAGAGAGTATTTTTTACTTGGCTCGAAAATATCAATGGACCCACAGTCCCCTTGCCATCATCCCATCGTTCGACATAGCTAGCGTCCACAACGAGCACAACCGATGTCACCACTCACTCTCCCTTTTGCTTTCGATTTTGAATCCAATGTCTACTCTGAAGTTTGAACGCATTTCTAGAATCGATCATAGTTCTGAAAAATAAATGCATCTGAAATGAATGCGTACTCTTATTGTGAAATTTTACAAATCGTGAAAGTTCACTGGCATATAAAATAATAAAACTGAAATTTCTAAAATGCGTTATAAAAATTTTGTATAGCGTTCTAAAATTGTACTATTGAGCTAACATGGTTATGAAAGGCCGTATGGTTGACACTACACGAAACCGTGTTTGAAATTATTGTGAAATGCAATGTTTGTAATTGGTTTGGTTTGTTTGAAATTGGATTGAAACTGGTTTCACATGGTTCTGAAATGAAGTTTGGCTACAACTTCACGAAAATTGCAAAAGGTTGAAATGGTTGTGAAACTACAGTGAAACAAATTGCATTGGGACTGCTTTATTGAAGATACACTAAAATAATTGTATCCCCATAAAAAAATTGAATTGTTTCTAGAATTGGAGATCACACCGAAATCCACTAAATTTGGGACCGACTGAGTTGTAAAATTGTTAAAAGGGCTCTAAGAGCTTTCTAAATTTAGTGGTTGAAATTTTACTGAAATGGCTCTTAAAGTTGAGCTGCGTTATTTGAAATTGCACTAAAATAATGTTTACAAAAATAATTACACTAAAATCATCAAAAATTAAAATTGCACTTAAATCATGTATAGAAGTTTGAAATTGCATTGAAATAATTTATATAGAATTTACAATTTCACCATATCATTTTTACTTTGCTTCAGGTCACAAACATCTTCCTTCGGCTATGACATATTGTTGTTTGATAGATTGTTTAGGGATTATGTTCAATATATAGAATTGATGACCAGAGCAGAGGTGCTCATGCTGTGGGCCCATGCGTCCAAATTTATGCACGAGGTGACGTGGGCTCCCCCGAGCTCTCTTTGATAGCTACATGCGTGGGCCTTCATCTTCTAAAAAGTTAGGGATGACTTTGTTAAATTCATTGGAGTTCTAGAATGTTTCTAAAATAACTTACATAAAAACATATAAATCTTTCCTCTAGCTATTTAGAGGTTAGTCAAAAATTATAAATACTGTATAAAATAATAAGAAATACAAATATAAACTTCAAAAGTAATCGATACATTCAAGATGTATAAACTTTGGCCAAATAGACACAACAAAGGGTGTCACGGACTCACTGTAACGCCACCGGTGTGGTACTGGCGAGATAACCATCAACACAGTTGGAGAGGACAAATACTTGTCATCAATATTACATTCCAAATGGTTTTGGTGTGCTTTGGATTGAACAATAAATTTATTGATCAATTTTTTTATTATAATGCAAGAAGCTTTATAAAGAACACAAGCATTATAATAAAAACTTTGACCAATAAATTGATTAATAAAATATTAGTTACTTGCGACAAAAATTATAACACCAAAAACTTCTTTTGAATGTGACTCCTATTATATGATTTGTGTGGAATATAACTAGCATTCTGTTAACTTTATGATCAAATAGTTCTAAACTATGTTATACCCGCATGTAGTTGCAGGATATATCGCAATGAAAATCGAAAATAAAAATGATATGCTTTTTTATGTATAGTTTAAAATATTTAATAAATATAAATAACATAATAGAATGGAAATTATCATGCATGTTTAAACGTCGAGTTTGCATTTGTCCTATGCATGGTTGCATGCTGAGGTGAGCATTTTCTCATGCATGTTGCATGATGAGGCCACATTTTACTTCTTGAGAGAAATAGGTTTGTGGAGGCTATATATATGCATGGTTGCATGCTGTGGTGAGAATTTTCTCATGTGTTTGCATGATGAGTTGGCATGCTTGCATGTTAAGAGAAATAGTTAGTGGAGGGCACTAGTATAAAACAAGGCTTTGATCCTGGCGAGATCAGAGCATTAGTCCCGGTCGTGTTACTAACCGGGACTAATGGGAGCATCAGTCCCAGTTCGAGAGGCTAGGACGACGGCCGAGCCTCGACAGGCATCAGTCCCGGTTCAGCTGGGACCTTTAGTCCCGGTTACAGCCACCAACCGGGACTAAAGGGGTTGCTGTCTTTTAGTTCCGGTTGGTGTCTGGAACCGGACTAAAGGTTAGGCCATTAGTCCCGTTTTTAGACACAAACCGGGACTAAAGTGGTTGCCTATATATACGCACGCCCCCCATCTCCTTTGTTTTTTGGCCGTGGAAGGGTGGAGGTCTCGGCTACTCTGTTTTTTGCCTATATATGCACATGAAGTGTTCGATGAAATGCCGGAGCCACAATTAAGCTTCCTCCTTTGTTCTTCCTCCAAGATCGACCTCCAAGCTCCATTTTCCCCAAGATTTGTCTAGGTTTGGCGGTGCACCAACCATCCAAGTGTTCTAAAAAGGTTAGCAACTTCATCCTTTCATCTATCACTGCTAGTTTAGCTCATTTCAAATGCTCTAGAAGTAGTGTGGTTTGTGGGTTTTAGTGGAGGAGTGTATGTGTGAGTTTATTTGATTTAGATGCACAATATGACCTCAAATTAACTTCTTAGTTTGCACATGTGTAGGTTGCGTCCAGTCCCCGTACCCGTCCTCACCGCCGTCGATCGCCCACACCGATCTCGTCGCGGGCACCACTGTGGTGAGCCTCTTGTTCTTATCTTTTTTTAAAGAAAAAATTCTTACTTGTATGATTTATATAGCTACTTGTATAATTTTATTACTTGTATTATTGTTTGTTATTATATAGTGCCATGGTTTTGGTATCCGCCCCCGTCGGCTCTCGTCCGGTCTATGATTCATATGTGGTATATTATCTTTTATAACTATTTGTTTCATTTAGTATTTATGACAATTATGCCGACCAACTTGACATAGATGTCTTTATCTAGGAGGTATGTGAACCGGAAATTCCAACCGACCCTCTTGTCGAGAGGTTAAATTTAGTTGAAAAAGAAAAGAATTATTTGAAAGAAAAAATGAAAAGAGTTGAAGAAGAGAAGATGAAATTGGAGTTGAATGTTGCCGATGTCGTCGATCTACACAAGATCCAGATGGATGCAATGCGCTTGAAGATTAGAAAGATTAGAAAATATGCCATTGATAATGAGGCTTGGTATCATTATGTTGTTGGATCAATTGTTATCTTAGTTGCGATTTTTATCGCATTTGTTGTTGCATTTAAATGTTTTACATAGTTGTATGTTAGTTTCAATGTATGTTTTAGTTAGATGCTCTAGAGAGCTGTATGTTGTTCTATGAGAACTATGTATGAACTTTATGTATTTATTTTTTCAGTAATAACATTTGATCACTACTCTACTTTGGTTTTAATGTGATGATGAAGTTGTATTAATTTGGTCATTTCTCTAGTCATGATGTTCTATAATGGTTTTTGATATACTTAATTATATAATGCACGCAGATGAACCGGCAATGGATGTACGGTGACCGACGCACCTCCGACTACATTACGGGCCTGCGTAATTTTCTCGAAGTGGCTACAGCAAACAAGAAGAATGGTTTTATGTATTGTCCATGTACTGTCTGTGCGAATATGAAGGATTACTCTTCCTCGAAAACCCTTCACTCCCACCTGCTTGAGAAGGGCTTCATGCCACACTATAATGTTTGGGCCAAGCACGGAGAAAGAGGGGTTATGATGGAAGACAACGAAGAATAAGAGGATGATGACAACTATCCTATGTACCCTGAATACGGTGATAATGCAATAGGGGAAGCTAAAGATCAAGAGGCACCAGATGTGCCCGCTGATGATCTTCGCAGGGTCATTGTTGATGCACAGAGAGAATGCAAAAGTGAAAGGGAGAAGTTGAAGTTCGATAGCATGTTAGAGCATCACAAAAAACAGTTGTACCCAAATTGCAAAGATGGCAACACAAAGCTCGGTACCACACTGGAATTGCTGCAATGGAAGGCAGAGAATGGTTTATCTGACAAGGGATTTCAAAAGCTACTGAAAATAATGAAGAAGAAGCTTCCAAAGGATAACGAATTGCCTGACAGTACGTACATAGCAAAGAAGGTTCTCTGCCCTCTAGGATTAGAGGTGCAGAAGATATATGCATGCCCTAATGACTGCATCCTCTACCATGATGAGGAGTACGTGAATTTGAATGCATGCCCGGTATGCGATGCATTGCGGTATAAGATCAGACGAGATGACCCTGGTGATGTTGAGGGCGAGTGCCCAAGGAAGAGGGTTCCTGCCAAGGTGATGTGGTATGCTCCTATAATACCACAGTTGAAATGTCTGTTTAGAAACAAAAAGCATGCCAAGTTATTGCGATGGCACAAAGAAGACCGTAAGAAAGACGGGAAGTTGAGAGTACTCGCTGATGGGTCGCAATGGAGAAAAATCGAGAGAGAGTGGCCGGACTTTGCAGATGACACAAGGAACTTATGGTTTGGTTTAAGTGCAGATGGCATTAATCCTTTTGGGGAGCAGAGAAGGAATCATAGCACCTGGCCTGTGATTCTATGTATCTATAACCTTCCTCCTTGGTTGTGCATGAAGCGGAAGTTTATTATGATGCCAGTGCTCATCCAAGGCCCTAAGCAACCCGGAAACAACATTGATGTGTACCTAAGGCCATTAGTTGATGAACTTTTACATCTGTGGAGTAAGAAAGGTGTACGTGTGTGGGATGAGCACAAACAGGAGGAATTTGACGTACGAGCATTGCTGTTTGTAACCATCAATGATTGGCCTGCTCTTAGTAACCTTTGAAGACAGACAAACAAGGGATACCACGCATGCACGCACTGTTTAGATGAGACTGAAAGTATATATTTGGACAAATGCAAGAAGAATGTGTACTTGGGACATCATCGATTTCTTCCGACCAATCATGCCTTAAGAAAGAAAGGCAAGCATTTCAAAGGTGAGGCAGATCACCGAAAGAAGCATGTCCTCCGTACTGGTGATGATATACTTGATATGGTCAAAGATTTACAAGTAATCTTTGGAAAGGGTCTTGGCGGACAATCTGTTCCGAATGACGATGACGGACACACCGCCATGTGGAAGAAGAAATCTATATTTTGGGAGCTAGAATATTGGAAATTCCTAGAGGTCCGCTCTGCAATCGACGTGATGCACGTGATAAAGAACCTTTGCGTGAACCTGCTAGGCTTCTTGGGCGTGTACGGGAAGACAAAAGATATACCGGAGGTACGGGAGGACCAGCAACGTATGCACAAAAAAGACGGCATGCATCCAAAGCAGTATCACACTAGTAGAAAACAGGCCTTTGGACCGGAGCATTAGTCCCGGTCGTGTTTTGGACCGGGACTAATGTGTCCACTAGTCCCGGTTCATGAGGATAATCATTAGTCTCGGTTCGTGAGTACCCTCTAGTCCCAGTTGGTTATACCAACCGGGACTAAAGGGGTGGTGGAAGGGTTGCGCCAGGCTGGATCCCCCGCGAGGCCCTTTAGTCCCGGTTGGTAATAGCAGATGGGACTAAAGATCTATCTCTAGTCCCGAATGGTAATACCAACCGGGACTAAAGGTAGCACTATAAATAGTGCTTCATCCAGCCCGAGCCGAAGCTCTCTGTTTTCGCATTTCTCTCCTCTGTTCTCTTCCCTTGCTCGAGTTCATCCTCCATTTTTGCCAAGATTTGTCAAGATTTGAGGCACCCCATACATCCAAATGTTCACAAAGGTTAGCAACTTTGTCCTTTCATCTCTCATTGCTAGATTAGCTAGTGCAATGCTCTATAATTATAGTGATTTGTGGGTTTTAGTTTGGTAGTAATTATGTGGGAGTTTATTTGATTTATATGCAATTTGAGCTCAAATTAACTTCTTAGCTTGCATATGTGTAGGTGTGGTTTACTTAGTGCCTTCCCGTCCCCGTCCTAACCACCGTTGATCGCCCACACCTTCCCGTCGCCGGCACCACCTTGGTGAGCCTCTTGTTCTTATCCTTTTTGTAAAAGAAAATCTTATTTGTATGATTTAGATAGTTATTTGTATAATCTTCTTACTTGTATGATTGTTTGTTATACATAGTGCCATGGTTTTGGTATCCATGCCCGTCGGCCCTCGTCCGGTTTATGATTCGGATGTGGTATATTCTCTTTTATAACTATTTGTTGCATTTCGATCGTGTTAATGACAATTATAACCATCAAGTTGACATACATATTTTTATCTAGGAGGTAGTTGAACCGGAAATTCCAACCGACCCTATTACCGAGAAGTTAAATTTAGTTGAAAAAGAAAACGACGATTTGAAAGGACAATTAAAAAGAGTTGAAGAAGAGAAGATGAAATTGGAGTTGTACATTGCCGATGTCGTCGATGATCACAAGATCAAGATGGATGCAATGCACTTGAAGATTAGAAAGATTAGAAAATATGCCATTAATAAATAGGCTTGGTATCATTATGCTGTTGGATCAATTGTTACCTTAGTTGCGATTTTGATCGCATTTGTGGTTGCATTTAAATGTTTTAGCTAGATAGTTGTATGTTGTTTTATGAGAATAAGAGTGTATAAACTCTATGTATGAACTTGTATTAATTTGGTCTTTTCGGTGTTGTGTAATGAAGATGAACCAACAATGGATGTACGATGACCGACGCTCTCCCCAGTTCATTTATGGCGTGCATAGTTTTCTGCGTGCGGCTGAGGCAAACAAGCGGGATGGTTTTAAGTGTTGTCCATGTGGTGTGTGTAAGAATGATAAGACTTACTCCAGCGCAAAACACATTCACGTCCACCTGTTTACGTCCGATTTCATGTCCGGCTATAATTGTTGGACCAAGCACGGAGAAAGAGGGGTTCTAATGGAAGAGGATGATGACAACTATCCTGGGTTTCCTGAATATGATCGTACTACAATGGGGGAAGAGAATGAAGAAGAAGAAGAAGCTGAGGCATCAGATGAGCCCGCTGATGATCTTGGTCGGGCCATTGCTGATGCAAAGAGAAGCTGTGAAAGTGAAAGGGAGAAGTTGAAGTTGCAGCGCATGTTAGAGGATCACTAAAAAAGGTTGTACCCAAATTGCGAAGATGACAACACAAAGCTCGGTACAACACTGGAATTGCTGCAATGGAAGGCAGAGAATGGTCTATCTGACAAGGGATTTGAAAAGTTGCTGAAAATAATGAAAAATAAGCTTCCAAAGGACAACGAATTGCCCGAAAGTACGTACGAAGCAAAGAAGGCTGTCTGCCCTCTAGGATTAGAGGTGCAGAAGATACATGCATGCCCTAATGACTGCATCCTCTACCACGGTGAGGAGTACGAGAATTTGAATGCAAGCCCGGTATGCGGTGCAATGCGTTATAAGATCTGGCGCGATGACCCTATTGATGATGTTGAGGGCGAGCGCCCCAGGAAGAGGATTCCTGCCAAGGTGATGTGGTATGCTCCTATAATACCACGGTTGAAACGTTTGTTCCAAAACAAACAGCATGCCAAGTTGTTGCGATGGCACAAAGATGACCATAAGAAAGACGGGAAGTTGAGAGTACCCGCTGATGGGTCGCAGTGGAGAAAAATCGAGAGTGGCCGGACTTTGCAGATGACGCAAGGAACTTATGGTTTGGTTTAAGTGCAGATGGCATCAATCCTTCTGGGGAGCAGAGCGGCAATCATAGCACCTGGCCTGTGACTCTATGTATCTATAACCTTCCTCCTTGGTTGTGCATGAAGCGGAAGTTCATCATGATGCCAGTGCTCATCCAAGGCCCTAAGCAACCCGGAAACGACATTGATGTGTACCTAAGGCCATTAGTTGATGAACTTTTACAGTTGTGGGATTTAAAAGGTGTACGTGTATGGGATGAGCACAAACAGGAGGAATTTGACCTACGAGCGTTGCTGTTTGTAACCATCAATGATTGGCCTGCTCTTAGTAACCTTTCAGGACAGACAAACAAGGGATACAATGCATGCACACACTGTTTAGATGAGAGTGAAGGTATATATTTGGATAAATTTAAGAAGGCTGTGTACCTGGGACATCGTCGGTTTATTCCGATCAAGCATGCCTTAAGAAAGAAAGGCAAGCATTTCAACGGTGAGGCGGATAACCGGAAGAAGCCTGGCCACCATACTGGTGATAATATATTTGATATGGTCAAGGATTTAAAAGTAATCTTTGGAAAGGGTCCTGGCGGTCAATCTGTTCCGAATGACGCTGACGGGCACGCACCCATGTGGAAGAAGAAATCTATATTTTGGGAGCTGGAGTATTGGAAAGTCCTAGTGGTCCGCTCTGCAATCGACGTGATGCACGTGACGAAGAATCTTTGCATGAACCTGCTTGGCTTCCTGGGCATGTATGGGAAGACAAAAGATTCACCGGAGGCACGGGAGGAGTAGCAACGTATGCTTGAAAAAGACGGCATGCATCCAAAGTATTATGAAGGTCCTCCCAGCTACACTCTTACCAAACAAGAGAAGGAAATATTTTTTGAATATCTGCTCAGTATGAAGGTCCCGTCTCGCTTCTCGTCGAATATAAAGGGAATAATAAATATGGCAGAGAAAAAATTTCAAAACCAAAAGTCTCATGACTGCCACATGATTATGACGCAGTTACTTCCGATTGCATTGAGGAGGCTTCTACCGGAAAATGTTCGATTAGCCATTGTGAAGCTATGTGCATTCCTCAATGCAATTTCTCAGAAGGTAATCGATCCAGAAATCCTACCAAGGTTACAGAATTATTTGGTGCAATGTCTTGTCAGTTTCGAGTTGGTGTTTCCACCATCCTTCTTCAATATCATGACGCACGTCCTAGCTCACCTAGTCGAAGAGATTGCCATTCTAGGTCCTGTATTTCTACACAATATGTTCCCCTTTGAGAGGTTCATGGGAGTCTTAAAGAAATATGTTCATAACCGTGCTAGGGCAGAAGGAAGCATCTCCAAGGTCCATGAAACAGAGGAGGTTATTGAGTTTTGTGTTGCCTATATTCCTGAGCTTAAGCCGATTGGTGTTCCTGAATCGCGACATGAGGGGAGACTGAGTGGAAAAGGCACGCTAGGAAAGATATATGTAGGGACGGGCATTCTTTCACTCAAGCACACTACGCAGTTCTACATGGTTCCACCTTGGTGGCCCCGTATATAAATGAACACAAGAATATTCTATGCTCCAAACACCCGGAGCAGTCTGACGACTGGATTACACGTGAACACATGGGGACTTTCGGCGGTTGGTTGCAAACACATCTCATGAATGATGATAGTGTTGGAGACGAGTTGTACTTGTTGTCCAAATCACCATCTTCGACTGTATTGAGTTTCAAAGGGTACGAGATTAATGGGAATACATTTTACACTATCGCCCAAGATAAAAAGAGCACCAACCAAAACAGTGGTGTCTGCTTTGATGCAACAAACAACAATAGGGAAAAGGATACATATTATGGTTACATAGATGAGATATAGGAACTTGACTATGGACCTGAATTACAGATACCTTTGTTTCAGTGCAAATGGATCAATCTGACGGGGCTAAAGGTAGACCAGAAGTACGGAATGACAACAGTGGATCTCAACAATCTTGGGTACATAGAGGAACCATTCGTCCTAGCCAATGATGTGGCGCAGGTTTTCTATGTGAAGGACATGTCTACAAAACCGAGAAAAAGGAAAGATAAGGAAGCGAATACATCATACCGTGAGCCAAAGCGCCACATAGTTCTTTCAGGGAAAGAAACATCGTGGGAGTGGAGGACAAGATAGACATGTCAGAAGATTATGAAAAGTTTCATGAAATTCCTCCCTTCACAGTGAAGACTGACCCAAGCGGCCTGTTAAATGATGAAGATTCACTACTGGAATCAGGTACTTTGCCGTCTGCTATAGCGGACGGCAAAGGGTAGGACCACCGACGGCAAAGCCTTTGCCGTCCGGCAGCAAACGGCCAAATTTCCGGCACTAGGAACTCCGGTAAAGGTGTGCTTTGCCGTCTGCCTTTATACAGCGGACGGCAAAGTGTTTTTGCCGTCAGGCAACAGACGGCAAACCGGCTGGACGGCCTAAACTTGAGTTAGCCCCGTTAGTGGCTAACGGCAGCCTTTGCCGTCTGCCACCCCTTCTTTGCCGTCCGCACCCTTTGCCGTCTGCCACCCCCTCCTTTGCCGTCCGCAGCCTTTGCCGTCCGCCACCCCCTCATTTGCCGTCGTCCCCCGCCACACCCTCCTTTGCCGTCCGCGCCCTTTGCCGTCTGCAAATGTACCAAATGGCACCAGGCCTGGCACTCCCAGGGTGCACAGGTGAGTGCCACGTGTCACCTTTGCCGTCGGTGCCAGACGGCAAAGAAGCTTTGCCGACGGTGGCCGTCGGCAAAGTGGCAATATTGCCCCAGTTTTTTCTCTTTTTTCTTATATCCAAAAATTTTCACAGGCAACATATGCTATATATGTATATATTTCACAATAACCCTACTGATGATCATCCAACAACAAGCATAAGCACAAGTATCCAACAAACATACCAAAACAAATGTCACATTCACTACTGGAATCAGGGTCTTTGCCGTCTGCCATAGCAGACAGCAAAGGCCTGCCTGGCGGACGGCAAAGCCATTGCCGTCCGCCAGCAGACGGCCAACAGTCCGGCCGAACAGCTGCCGGTAAAGGCCACTTTGCCATCTGCTGGCAGACGGCGAAGATCTTTGCTTCTTTGCCGTCTGCCAGCAGACGACAAGGAGCTGCAGCTGACGTCAGGCGTCAGCTGGGCCAACGCGGGCTCTTTGCCGTCTGCCAGCAGACGGCAAAGAAGCAAAGATCTTCGCCGTCTGCCAGCAGACGGCAAAGAGGCCAAATAGGCCAGCCCAGGTTGCACAGGCTGCTGCCACGTGGCCTCTTTGCCGTCTGCTGGCAGACGGCGAAGACCTTTGCCGTCTGCTAGCAGACGGCAAAGTGGCTATATTGCCGCTGTTTTTTTTTCTTAAATTCAATCAATTTCACATATATATATATATATATTCATTTCAAAATATTTCAACAAGTACATATAGCCAACATATCCCTGCCATATGGATATGATCATCCAACACATATATACACCAAATGAAAAGTCCAACATATCCAACAATTAAGCAAAAGGTCCATATAGTTTCATCCATACATACATATATAGGTAGCAAGTTTCACATTGTTCATCCTACAAAATCAAAACAAAAAGGAAGCACAAGAAGAAGAGTAGACTCCATCAACGCAAGCTTCCTCATCGAAAGCAAATCTGCAAATTTGGAAAGAAGTAAGTTAGAAGAAGAAGAAGAAGAAGAAGAAGACTAGAAGAAGAAGACTATCTAGAAGAAGAAGAAGAAGAAGACTAGAAGAAGAAGAAGAAGAAGAAGAAGAATTTTTCTTCTCTTTCTTTTTCTCCTCTCCTCTTCTTTATCTTCTTCTTCTTCTAACTAAGGTAGGTAAAAATGCCATTTTTTAGCTAAGCTAGGAAAAAATGCTAAGTGTAGGTCATTTTAGAGCTAAGCTAGGTAAATAGGTCATTTTGGAGCTTAGTAAGGTTATTATGTCATTTTCGAGGATGATGCCATTTTTGAGCCAACTTACGTAAGTATAGCTCATTTTTTTATCTAACTTAGGTAATTATGCCATTTAGGAGGAAAATAAGCTAAGTATAGAGAAAACGTACCCTCATCACAACAAATGCGATGAAGATCGCAACTAAGGTAACAATTGATCCAACGGCATAATGATACCAAGCCTCATTATCAATGGCATATTTTCTAATCTTCTTAATCTTCAAGCGCATTGCATCCATCTTCAAGCGCATTGCATTCATCTTCATCTTGTGATCATCGACAACATCGGCAACATACAACTCCAATGTCATGTTCTCTTTTTCAATTCTTTTAATTTTTTCTTTCAAATACTCATTTTCTTTTTCAACTAAATTTAACTTCTCGACAAGAGGGTCGGTTGCAAATTCCGGTTCACATACCTCCTAGATTAAAATATATCTATGTCAACTTGATGGCCATAATTGTCATAAATGCAAAATGCAACAAATAGTTATAAAAGAGAATTTACCACATCCGAATCATAAAGCGGGCGAGGGCCGACGGGGATGGATTTCAAGACCATGGCACTATGTATAAGAAACAATCATACAAAGTAAGAAAATTATACAAGTAACTATATAAATCATACAATCATACAAGAAAATGGCAAGTGTAGGTCATTTTAGAGCTATCCTAGTTAAAATCGGTCATTTTGGAGGTAGGTAAGGTTATTTTGTCATTTTGGAGGAAAATAAGCTAAGTCAATGTCATTTTGGAGCTAAACCAAGGTTATCATGCCATTTTTTACCTAAGTATGCTAAGTATGTCATAAATGAATTAAAGAAGCTAAGTATAGGTTATTTTGGAGCTATCCTAGGTAGTTATGCCATTTTTTAGCTAACTAAGCATATTAAGTCATTTAGGAGGAAAAATGCTAAGTATAGGTCATTTTATAGCTATCCTAGGTAAAGTATGTCAGTTTGGAGCTAAGTAAGGTTATTATGTCATTTTCGAGGAAAATAAGCTAAGTCAATGTCATTTTGTTGAATACCTAGTAACATGAACTAATTAATAATATATATGTACATAATAATAATTGAATACCTGACATTACTAATATTAATCTTCATCGTCTATATATGCTCCGGGATCAATAAATGCAGAATCATCATCACTATCAGTAATGACGTGCTCATCAGCATCATCAATAAATGCATCAACATGTGGAAGGCCTCCTTTATGTAATCGATCAAGCATTGACAGGTCATCCGCAGCAGTAACCTCTTCTTCTTCCGTCTCTTCTTGTTCCGGCTCAGGGGTTAAGTCGGATTCACTCTCGCTGTCTACCTCAACGTTCTGGGGTGAAGTAGAGCGGTTCTTGAAACGTTTTTTGGAAACACGTGTTTCTTGGAAGAATTCTCCTTCATATGTGTCTGGGTTAATGTGAGGGTCATAATCATCCTCATTGAGGGGAGGTGGTCTAAAATGTGGCGGCACATCATAAACGACATCCCAACCATTCAGATTTGGATCAGTTTGGCAGGCCCACGGTAGATAGAAAACTTGGGTCGCCTGTTGAGCCGTAATATAGACATCGGGAACATCTAAATGGGTGCTTTGTTTGATTTCGACTAGCCCTATATGTTCATGAGTCCTTCTAGTCTCCTTTTGGCTGGAACCAATAACATTTGAAGACTACGACGTTTGGTGGGTTTTCACCAAAGAATGTAAGTTCATAAATTGCTTCAACTCTTCCATAATACTCGACCCCTCCTGCAGCCAACGGAACTGAAGAGCTGCCTTGCATGTGGGGCACGGGAACCTTCCATGCACACACCAGCCAACGAATAGCGCATACGCCGGCAAGTCATGCGTCGAGTACATGTACCACACATGCATTTTGAAGTTTTGTTTTGTAGCGGCGTCATATGTCTTGATCCCATTATCCCAAGCTTCTTGCAATTCATCCTTAAGCGGCTGCATGTACACATTCATATTCTTCCCCGGATAGTTGGGCCCTGGAATTATCAACGTCAAGAAAATGTTCTTTCTTTTGATAATCTCTCCGGGGGGAGATTGAGTGGAATGACAAATACAGGCCAGCAACTGTATTGGGTTGCCGTCATACCAAACACTTGGAACCCATCCGTGCTGATGGCGACTAGAGGATGCCTTGGATCTGCCGCTTTGTCCTTATGTAAAGCATCGAAGTGCTTCCACGCAAAAGCGTCTGAAGTGTGTCCCAACATCGGATTCCCATCTGCATCTAGTTCGGTTCTTTTGCCCAATTTATGCCACGTCATCTGTCTGGCCGTCTCTTCGACCATGAAAAGACGTTCAAGTCCTTGTATGATTGGCATATACCGAAGAACATTAACTGGAATTTTGGTCTGACTCTTCTCACCCATACGGTTGTCTACCACAACATACCTGGAAGACTTGCAAATGGGACAATAGTTGAAGCCCGCATAATCAAGCCTAAATAAGGCACATCCATTCTCACAGGCGCACGTAATCAAGCCTAAATAGGGCATCTTAAGCGCACGTAGGATTTCGTCCGACTGGTACAGGTTTGCTGGCAATACATGGCCTTTGGGTAGAAAGCGTCCAAATATCGTCATCATCGCGTCGTAGCATTCTCTGCCCAGGTTGAACTGAGCCTTCAGAGCCATTACTTGCGCGATGGCATCCAGCTGACAAAGCTCAGTGTGCTCGTGAAGAGGACGTTTTGAAGACTCCAACATTTCATAGAAGGCCTTTGCAGATTCCTCCATCTCATCGTCCGAATCCCGAGCATCATGAAAGTCTTGCACCATGTCTTCGATCCCG
Organism: Elymus sibiricus; assembly: GCA_039707655.1. Taxonomy (NCBI): domain Eukaryota; kingdom Viridiplantae; phylum Streptophyta; class Magnoliopsida; order Poales; family Poaceae; genus Elymus; species Elymus sibiricus. The sequence goes on from CM077663.1 coordinate 90,577,752, forward strand.
GTACCATGCTCGTCGGTGCGACGACGAACCACCTCAGCTCTGGCACGTTGGCCAGACTCACCATGAAATGTCCAGACCGTATAATTAGGCGTAAAACCAAACTTCTGCAGGTGTTTGATCATTTCAAACTCTGACCTCCGATGATAGTTGTCGCAATCGGCACAGGGGCACCAGGTTATTTTCTGTCCATTTGCAAATGCGGCTGTCACAAACCCCTTGGTTTTTATTATCCATTCATGGGTCATGTCTTTCTGACTAGTGTGACCGGTGTACATCCATGCACGATCACTCATCTTGCCTAGCTACTGGACACACAAGAAATATATACATAATTCAGCAAACCATATTCATCATTTAATAGAGTTTGTCAGTTTTATTACGTCCATGCAACCTAGACGCTAGTAGGTAAAGATAGGTCCTAATCCCACCCGAGTATGTGTAGATTGGGTTCGTTTTCCCATGCTCTGCTCTGGATCCGACGCAAAATTTTGGCAGCACCTCCTCGCTGTTCTCCTGATACGTCTCGGCAATAAGCAGAGAGGATGTGTACCCGGAGAACGACAGGGAGGTACTGATGAAATTCTGCATCGGATCCGGAGCAGAGCATATGGGAAAACGAACCCAATCTACACATACTCGGGCTGTCCATGGATAACGTTGGACAATTCAAAAGAATCACGGTTATAAATATGCAAATGCATGCATATTTATAGATGTAACCCTTTCGAACGGGAGACGCATAGTGGTCACGCATACTGATGATTGACACCTATAGCTAGCAAGTTTCATCGGCACGAAGACCGGAACAGAGCAAATGAAGGGGGGAGGAGGAGATGTCATTTGTGCTCACCCACGAACGCATGGGCGGAGCTCGTCGAATGCACGGGGAGGTCGTTGAACACCAGACCCTCACAGCAACGAAAGAACTGCACATTTAAATCCACCTGATCAACACAAATATATATGATGTTTTTCTTAACAAAATCGGGAAATATACTTCCTAACTCATAATCGTGGTGTCGGCATGTCATGTCGGGGTCGGGGTGTCGGGGTGTCGGGGGGTGTCGTGTCTGGGTGTCGTGGTGTCGGGGTGTCAGGGGTGTCGGGGTGTCGGGGTCGGGGTGCCGTGTCGGGGTCGGGGTGTCGGGGTCGGCGTGCCGTGTCGGTGTCGGGGTGTCGGGTCGGGGTCGGGGTGTCGGGTCGGGGTCGGGGTCGGGGTCGGGGTGTCGGGGTCGGGGTGTCGAGGTCGGGGTGTCGGGTCGGGGTCGGGGTCGGGGTTTTTCCTCTTTTTTTCTTTTCTTCTTCTTCCTCTTCTTCCTTTTCTTCATTTTCTTCCTTTTTTTCCTTCTTCTTCTTCTTCTTCCTCCTTTCCTTTTTCCTCTTATTCTTCTCCTCCTCTCCTCTTTTTTCTTCTTCTCCTCCTCCTAACCTAATTAACCTAATTGATGTCGAAACTAGTAGCATCTAACTAATTAACCTACTCAAAAAACCTAATTAACAACATCTAACTAATTAACATAATTGATGCATCTACTATCTACTAACAGTAGCATCTATATATATATCTATAATCATGATATTAAAAAAAAGGAAAAAAACAGAAAAATGGAAGAAAAAAAGGGCAGAGGTGGGGGAGCTCACCGGAGGGGGTGCCGCCGGGGGACTCGTCGGGGGGGTGCCGTCGGGGGGGCGCGCCGGGGGTGCCGACGGGGAGGGCTCGCCGGGGGGGGGCTCGACGGGGCGGCGGCGCGTGGCCGCTGCGGCAGACTGCGGGGCGGCGGCGCGGGGCAGCGGACGTGCGGGGCGGCAGCACGGGGCGGCGGCGCGGGGCAGGCCGGGGCGGCGGCGGGGGCAGGGCAGGGCAGGGCGGGGTGTCGGCGCTGAGACAGAGAGGGAGAGAGATGTGTGTGAGAGAGAGAGAGGCTTTGGGCGCGGGGGCGAAAATTAAGTCCCCCTCTTTGCCGTCTGCTGACAGACGGCAAAGAATTCTTAGCCGTCTGCCAGCAGACGGCAAAGACGGTGACCGTTAGCCCACCCCCGCCATGATATTGTGGCCCCCCCCCTCACCTCTTTGCCGTCTGCTGGCAGATGGCAAAGAAATCTTTGCCGTCTGCCAACAGACGGCAAAGAAGTGGCAGATGGCAAAGAGCTTGACCTAGCCAGTGCCGTGCCCCGTGGGGCCCACTTTGGTCTTTGCCGTCTGCTGGCAGACGGCAAAGAGTTCTTTGCCGTCTGCCAGCAGACAGCAAAGAAGTGCAGATGGCAAAGACCCTCTTTGCCATCAGCTGGTTCTTTGCCGTCTGCTTTGGCAAGACAGACGGCAAACAGCCTCTTTGCCATCAGCTGGCAGACGGCAAAGAGCTGGCAGATGGCAAAGACCCTGATTCCAGTAGTGATTGTTCACCATATTACATCAGTAACAAGTTTCACATATGTAGCAAGTTTAACATTGTTCATCGATACAAAATCACAAGCACTCCATCAATGCAAGCTTCCGTGAAGTGACTCTAATCTGCAAAATGGGAAATACGAAAGTTAGATGAAGAAGACTAGAATAAGAAGAAGAAGATGAAGAAGCGGTTTTCTACTCTCTCTCTTTTTCCTCTTGTTTTCTTCTTCTTATTGCTTATTTGTGTCATTCGGGTAATTTTGGAAGAAGGATAGGTCTTTCGAGGTTTGCCTCATGGTGTGTATGGTGCGCGCTCACTCACACTTATATGGTGGTGTATGTTGGTGGACACTACCTAACTCTAATATTTCGACAGTTGGTGATGGTCGTTTCCCCTAACACTAATATTTCGGAAGGAGCTAAGTTTGTCTCAGTGCTAAGTTTGTCTTTCTTTGAGAAAATGAGCTAAGTTTGGGGCTTACCGTCCTCGTCATAACGGAGGAGAGGCACCGCGGTTGCTCGGACCGGTTTCACCTGGAGAAGGCAACCCTGGAGAAGGGTCGTGCGATGCGACTCCGGAGTTAAGCTGCACCAAAGATGATTTGCAATGTCTCGTTAGCATGATGACACTAAAAAGATCATTGCATTGAAATGAAACTCACCGTTGCAGCCGTGGTAATGACTGGCATCGACGGAGCGGTCTGGCCGGTCTTCTCGCACATAGTCTGCACATTTGGTTTTCACAAGTCAACGATATTCATTATTAATTAAATGAACATTAAATGCAAGATTTGACAAATATGAAGAAGAATCTTACCACGAAGAGCTCGTAGATGGCCCGGTAAGATGCATCGGACCGTGCCCTCTCCTCCTCCAACAACCTTGTCGTCCTCTCCTCCATCTCCTTCTCCTTCGCCGCCATAAGCGCCTGTATTACCTCTCTCTCTTTCTGAATAGCAGCCTCCAACACAACTCCTCGTTAGCATTGTAATCATCTTTGTTCACACACACAAAGATGAGGAAAGATATCTGAGTCCGTATAACTAACCTCGATGGCGAGCTCGACTGGCCGTGGACGAGGCCTTATCTCAGGACAGGATCTCGTTTGGCGCGCCTTGATCTCCCGGAGTTTGCTAGGACAACGTATAAGGCCATCTCCAATGGCAATCGAGCCATGGGGCCTCCCGCCGCTAGCTATCATCACCAGCTCTGGATCAATAGGCTCCTGGCTCGGGTTAAAGTCCTCCCCTTTCCTCGCCTTCCCCTCATTTCTGTACCTCACGAGCTTGTTGTGGGAGGAGATGTTCCTGAACTTCAAGGGATCATCGAGGTCAGACTCAGAGAATGCCTTGACCTTCTTGTACGAGGCAGTATGGGCCATCGTATAGAGGTCGTACATCTGTGGCACCTCCATTTTATTGTGATGCGCCTAAAAGAGAGAGAGAGAGAGAGGAACAAAGTATTAGTAAAGGGCTCAAGCTAGAATCAAGAATGAATTGCATGAATCATGAACCTAACCACATACCCAGTTCAGACCAAACTGATTTAAGTTGGCGCTCCCTTGATGGTGTGGCACACCAACCATTTTGTTACGCCGGTCCTTGGCATTGTTGTGGACGGCTAGCCATTGTTCTGAGCACCACTCATCCACCAACGCCTCCCAACAATCCATCTTATCCGCACACCATCTCGGGGGCACCTAAGTTAATAAAGAGATATTTGAGCGCCACGCGTAGGAATCAAATGAAGGAAACTAAGTACAAGGCCTTAAGAATACGTAATTACCTTCATGTAATGCTCCTTCTCCATCTTCTTTCCGCGGAACGTCGACTTCTCCTTCCTAATACGCCGCGAGGTGTAGTAGTCTCGAACAGCCTGCACCCGAGCCTCGTGCCAAAAGTTTTGCAGTAGGCGCTTGCATTGCTGATTGATAACCTTTGCCGCAGCCTCCTCGTATCCCTCCTGACACCTGTGGAAGGTCTGCAATCAAACGAGACAACACTTATTAGTACAATAACTAGCTATTGTTGATTTTTAATTGTGTAAAGGAGGAATTACCAAAAGCTGTCTGATCACCATCTCCGCCCTTGTGTGGCACAAAACACCGTCGATCCTCTCCTTGGGCGGGGCCGGTGCTGCCAAGTAGTGCTCCCAGGTCGGTCCTAACTCTGGAACCTGACCCTCACCAGGCAACGTGACAAACCCCGGGAAGTTTTGCCTGACAAGGACACCAAGGATGATGTTGGGCCTGCGGGCATCCTTGGGTTGATGCCAACCCCTGCAGTATGACAAAGCCAACACATTAGATATTTGAAAAAACGTGAAGGCAAAAGGTTAAAAAAGATTACATGCACTTACCTGTCCCCATCAGGCCTAATCAACCACCTCAGCTCGCGGGTTGCCGGCACGGGCGGGAGCCATGTCATACCACGCTGGTAGACGGTGGCGCCCTCAGGCAGCTCCTCGTCGCTATCGGAAAAACGATCCCCGCCACCATCAGCATGGCCACTAGGCTCCTCCGGTCAGGTATCCCATGGGGTCTGCCGGGACGTGCCCTCATCCCTACTCTACTCCGGAGTCTCGTGGGACGAAGCCTCTGGGATAGGAGTCGTGTAGGTCGAAGGCTCGTCGACCCAAGGCTCGTGGACCGGAGTCCGCGTAGCCTCGTCCTCAGACGGGTCCACCCTAGCAGTCATGTGCTCAGGTGAATCAGCTGGGGGTGGCGGCGAGGAAGGTGTAGCAGCCACCCTACCTTTGCCGCGGCCTCCTCTCCCACCTCTACTACCTCTCTTCTTCCCCCAACCTCCTCTCACGGGGGTCGACGAAGAAGCGGCCACCGGTGTATGCAGACTAGAGAGCAACGCTCTCCGGAGAGAGTCGGCAGGAATGGAAGTACCCATCCCATCACCCTCCGACGAAGGAGCCGCGGAGTGCTCTCGACCCTTTCCCACCATCTTTCAACAACTGCCATGACAAATAGTAAACGAAATTAGTAAAACATAAAATTGAATACCGACATGTATAATAAAATGTATATAATTTAAGTGTATCATCATATACCTATATTGAACTAAAAGTTGATTACCTGACTTGAATTAATAATAATCTTGATCGTCTATATATTCTTCGGGATCAATAAATGCATCATCATCATCACTATCATCAATAAATGCATGATCATCATCACTATCAGGAACAACGTGTGGAAGGCCTCCTTCATATAATCGGTTAAGCATTGACAGGTCATCCGCATCAGTAACCTCTTCTTGTTCCAGCTCTTCCTGTTCCGGCTCAGGGGTTAAGTCGGATTCATTGTCGCTGTCTACTTCAATGTTCCGGGGTGAAGTAGAGCGGTTCTTGAAACGTTTTTTGGAAATACGTGTTTCTTGGAAGAATTCCCCTTCATATGTGTCTTGGTTAATGTGAGGTTCATAATCCTCTTCATTGAGGGGAGGTGGTCTAAAATGTGGCGGCACTTCATAAACGACATCCCAACCTTTCAGATTTGGATCAGTTTGGCAGGCCCACGGTAGATAGAAAACTTGGGTCGCCTGTTGAGCCGTAATATAGACATCGGGCACATCTAAATAGGTGCTTTGTTTGATGTCGACTAGCCCTATATGTTCATGAGTCCTTCTAGTCTCCTTCGGCTGGAACCAATGACATTTCAAGACTACGACGTTCGGTGGGTTTTCACCATAGAATAGAAGTTCATAAATTGCTTCAACTCTTCCATAGTACTCTGTACCTCCTTCGCCGATAGCGGAGACACAACAATTTGTAGTCTTTAGGTCGGGCATAGATAGCTCTTTGCCAAAGGTACGAAAGCGATACCCGTTGAAGTCGTATCTGTCAAATGAACGGACCTTATAGTCAAAACCATTAGCGACTTGTCTCAACTCGGCGTCCAAAGACTCTGAATTAGCCTACAAGTTTAATACGAAAGGATTGTTGCATTAGCCGCAAATAAGACAAAGAAATGAAATGGTCCATTAATGGTAATTACCGTTTGTTTGAACCAAGAGATGAAACCGGGATAGCCGCCTTCATGCTTCGCCCGGAGCTCATACTCTTCAACGGAATCCTTTTGGATGACCACTCCATCCGAGAATTTGGTGACGTATCGACTATATCAAATATCCGGGAATAAAAGCAGTTCTAAGGAATTACAAGTTGCGAAACAATAATGTACCGACAACTTACTCGATGTACGACCGCACTTCTGTTAGGTTGTTGAAGATATATAACGAAATGGTGCGCCATTCATCGACATCCAACGCTTTTGCTTTAGAAGCACCTGCTGGTGCGAGCTTCCCTTTGAATAGGCTAAGGTTGGATCGACTTTTTTTTGGGTCGCCATCATTGTACCAAGGCTTCGGATTATGCAAATGACGATTTTTGGCTTCGTAGTGTGCTGTCACGAAGTTTGCTGCCTCCTCAGTAATGAATGCCTCGGCCATCGATGCTTCAATTTTATGTTTATTTTTACATTTTGCTCGAAGCATCTTCTGCATCCTCTCAGTTGCGAAGCACCAACGATTTTGCACGCCCCCCCCCCCAATCTTGCCTCGATCACGAGATGCAAAATCAAATGCTGCATTGGATTAAAGAAGCCCGGTGGAAAGATCTTCTCTAACTTGCATATCAACTCCGACGCCAACTCTTCCATTTCATCTAGCACGCCAGGCGATAGTTCTTTCGCACAAAGAGAACGGAAGAAATTGCTCAGCTCTGCCAGTACTAGCCATTCATCCTCAGGGATAAAGCCACGCAGCATCACCGGCATTACCCGCTCAAGCCATATGTGCCAATCCTGACTCTTGAGACCAAATATCTTCAGTTTGTCAAGACACGCTCCCCTCTTTAGATTCGCGGCATAACCATCGAGGAACATCAACTGCATTTTCACCCACAAGATCATTTCCCTCATAGCCGGCCTTCCAAGATTGAACCGTGCCTATGGCTTAGTCCAGTTCTGCTTTCCTTTCGCTTGTCGCATGTTTTGTAACGGTCTGCCACATAGAGCCTCCTGATCGATTCTAGCCTTAGGATTATCCTTTGACTTCCCCTCTATGCCGAACAATGTACCAAAAATGGCCTCGGCGATATTCTTTTCAGTGTGCATCACGTCGATGTTGTGTGGGCAAAGGAGGTCTTTGAAGTAAGGCAGATCCCATAAGCATGACTTGTGAGTCCATGCGTGTTCCGTATTATACCCTTTGAAATACCCAGGAGCTGTTGGCCTGTCAACGCGGGTGGTGCGTAGTTTTTGACAACTCTACCTTTGATGAAATTCTTCTTGTCTTTTCTGAACTTATGGCGAGGATCCAGGAACTGTCTATGCATGTTGAAGCAAGAAAACTTGTGACCCGCCTGCAGCCAACGGAACTAAAGAGCTGCCTTGCATGTGGGGCACGGGAACCTTCCATGCACACACCAGCCAACAAATAGGGCATACGCCAGCAAGTCATGTGTCGAGTACATATACCACACATGCATTTTGAAGGTTTTTTTGGTAGCGGCGTCGTATGTCTTGATCCCATTATCCCAAGCTTGTTGCAATTCATCCTTAAGCGGCTGCATGTACACATTCATATTCTTCCCCGGATAGTTGGGCCCTGGAATTATCAACGTCAGGAAAATGTTCTTTCTTTTCATAATCTCTCTGGGGGGAAGATTGAGTGGAATGACAAATACAGGCCAACAACTGTATTGGGATGCTGTCATACCAAACACATTGAACCCATCCGTGCTGATGGCGACTCGAGGATGCCTTGGATCTGCCGCTTTATCGTTATGTAATGCATCGAAGTGCTTCCACGCAAAAGCGTTTGAAGTGTGTACCAACATCTGATTCCCATCTGCATCTAGCTCGGTTCTTTTGCCCAATTTATGCCATGTCATCTGTCTGGCCGTCTCTTTGAGCATGAAAAGACGTTGAAGTCTTGGTACGATTGGCATATAGCGAAGAACGTTAACAGGAATTTTTGTCTGCATCTTCTCACCCATACCGTTGTCTACGACAACATACCTGGAAGACTTGCAAATGGGACAATAGTTCAAGTCCGCATACTCAAGCCTAAATAAGGTACATCCACTCTCACAGGCATCTATCTTCTCATAGGGCATCTTAGGTACACGGAGAATTTTGTCCGACTGGTACAGGTTTGCAGGCAGTACATGGCCTTTGGGTAGAAAGCGTCCAAATATTGTCATCATCGCATCGTAGCATTCTCTGCCCAGGTTGAAATGAGCCTTCAGAGCCATTACTTGCGCGATGGCATCCAGCTGACAAAGCTCAGTGTGCTCATGGAGAGGACGTTTTGAAGAATCCAAAATTTCATAGAATGCCTTTGCAGATTCCTCCATCTCATCGTCCGAATCCCGAGCATCATCAAAGTCTTGCACCATGTCTTCGATCCCGGTACCATGCTCGTCGGTGCGATGACGAACCACCTCAGCTCTGGCACGTTGGGCAGACTCACCATGAAAAGTCCACACCGGATAATTAGGACTAAAACCCCACTTCTGCAGGTGTTTGACCATTTCACCCTCTGTCTACCTTTTAAAGTTGTCGCACCGGGGACAGGGACACCATGTTTTTTCCTGACCATTTGCAAATGCGGCTCTCACAAACCCCTTGGTATTTGTTAACCATTCTTTGGTCATGTCTTTCTGACTGGTGTGACCGTTGTACATCCACGCACGATCTGTCATCTTGCCTAGCTACTGGACACACAACAAATATATATATATTTCAGCATATATATTCATTAGTTAATCAAATTTGTCAGTTTTATTACGTCCATGTAAGCTACACGCTAATAGGTTAAGATAGGTCCTAATCCCACCCGAGTATGTGTAGATTGTGTTCGTTTTCCCATGCACTGCTCCGGATCCGACGCAGAATTTCGACAGCACCTCCCCGCTATTCTCCTGATACACGTCTCAGCAATAAGCAGAGAGGATGTGTACCCGGAGAACAACAGGGAGGCACTGACGAAATTCTGCATAGGATCCGGAGCAGAGCATACGGGAAAACGAACCCAATCTACACATACTCGGGCTGTCCATGGATATTGTTGGACAATTCGAAAGGACGGCGGTTATAAATATGCAAAGACATGCATATTTATAGATGTCGTCCTTTCGAACGGGAGAAGCCTAGGTTACGAAACTTGACATGAAAATAAAATTAAGTGACAAAAAATAAAATTAAGTGACAGCGGCATGACAACCGGAACAGAGCAAATAGGGGAGGGTCGGGGAGGAGATGACAATAGTGCTCACCACTAGACCGTGTAGGGGACGTAGTCGCACGGGGAGGCCGTCGAACACCACACCCTTCAAGCGACGAAAAACTGCACATTTAGATCCACACGATCAAAACAAATATTCAATCCCGATAGAAAAATCTCTCTATGTATGACTACTTTTCCACTTCTATTTTCATCTTTTTCTCCTCTATTTCTTCTTCTTCTCCTCTTCTTCTTCCTTTTCTTCTCTTCTTCTTCTTCTTCTTCTTCTTCTTCTCTTCTTCTTCTTTTCTTCTCCTCTTCTTCTTTTCCTCTTTTTCTTCTACTTTCTCCTCTTCTTCTGTTTTTCCTTTTCATCTCCTCCTCCTCCTCCTCTTCTACTTCTTCTTATTCTTCTTCTTTTCATTTATCCCTTTTCCTTCTTCTTTTCTTCTTCTAACAGTAGCTAGCTAGCTAATTACTAATCTGAAAATGAAAAAAAAACAGAAAAAATGCGGAAGAGGGGGGAAGGGAGGAGGCACAGAGAGCTCACCGGAGGGGGCGTCCAGGCGGCGGGGGCGTCTGGGGTGCCGAGGCGGCGGGGCGGTGGTGCGCAGGGGCACGGGGGCGGCGGGGCGGCCGGTGGGTGGGGCCGGCGGGGCGGGCGGTGGGTGGTGGCGGCGGGTGAGTGGGGGTGGCGGGGCGACGGGTGGGTGGGGGTGGCGGGGCGGGGGGTGGCCGGTGGGTGGGGCGGCGGGGCGGCGGGGCAGCCGGTGGGTGGGGGCGGCAGCCTGTGGGCGTCGGGAGGAAGGAGGGAGGGAGGTGGGGGTGGGCGTTGGGGCAGCCGGTGGGTGGGGGTGGTAGGGCGAGGGGCGGCCGGTGGGTGGGGGCGGCAGGGCGGCGAGGCGGCCGGTGGGTGGGGGCGGCGGGGCAACGGCGGTCACTGGGCGTCGGGGAGAGGGAGGGGAGGGATGAGGGGAGGGAAGGAGAGAGGGAGAGGGAGAGAGGGGTGGGGGACGGCCGTTATTAGGGCGTCGCCTTTGCCGTCTGCCAGCCTGCCTTTGCCGTCTGCTGGCAGACGGCAAAGAACTGACCTAAGCGGCGCAAGGGCCCGATGGGCCCAGCTGGCCCTTTGCCGTCTGCCAGCTGCCCTTTGCCGTGGGCCGTTTTTTTGCCGTCTGCCCAGCTGGCCCTTCGCCGTCAGCTGGCTGACGGCAAAGAACCAGCCTACGGCAAATTCATTCTTTGCCGTCAGCTCACCCTTTGCCGTCAGCTTTCTGCCAGCAAAAGGCAATGACTTTCTTTGCCGTCCGCTGGCAGACGGCAAAGGCTTTTTCTGAAAGTTAGAAGAAGAAGAAGAAGAAGAAGAAGAAGAAGACTAGCTAGAAGAAGAAGAAGAAAAAGAAGAAAAAGAAGAAGAAAAAGAAGAAGAAGAAGAAATTTTCTTCTCTTTCTTTTTCTCCTCTCCTTTTCTTTATCTTCTTCTTCTTCTAACTAAGGTAGGTAAAAATGCCATTTTTTAGCTAAGCTAGGTAAATATGCTAAGTGTACGTCATTTTAGAGGTAAGCTAGGTAAATAGGTCATTTTGGAGCTTAGTAAGGTTATTATGTCATTTTGGAGGAAAATAAGCTAAGTCTATGTCATTTTGGAGCTAAACCAAGGTTATCATGCTATTTTTTACCTAAGTATGCTAAGTATGTCATAAATGAACAGAAGAAGCTAAGTATAGGTCATTTTTTAGCTAACCTAGGTAGTTATGCCATTTTTGAGCTAACTAAGCATATTTATTCATTTTGGAGGACAAAATGGCAAGTGTAGGTCATTTTAGTGGTATCCTAGTTAAAATCGGTCATTTTGGAGGTAGATAAGGTTATTTTGTCATTTTGGAGGAAAATAAGCTAAGTCTATGTCATTTTGGAGCTAAACCAAGGTTATCATGCCATTTTTTACCTAAGTATGCTAAGTATGTCATAAATGAACGAAAGAAGCTAAGTATAGGTCATTTTGGAGCTATCCTAGGTAGTTATGCCATTTTTTAGCTAACTAAGCATATTAAGTCATTTAGGAGGAAAAAAATGCTAAGTATAGGTTATAGCTATCCTAGGTAAAGTATGTCAGTTTGGAGCTAAGTAAGGTTATTCTGTCATTTTCAAGGAAAATAAGCTAAGTATAGGTCATTTTGGAGCTAAACCAAGGTTATTATGCCATTTTTTACCTAAGTGAGCTAATTATGTCATAAATGAAGTAGCTAAGCTAAGTATAGATCATTATTGAGCTATCCTATGTAGTTATGCCATTTTTAAGCTAACTAAGCATATCAAGTCATTTAGGAGGAAAAAATGCTAAGTATAGGTCATTTTATAGCTATCCTAGGTAAAATATGTCATTTTGGAGCTAAGTAAGGTTATTATGTCATTTTCGAGGAAAATAAGGTAAGTATAGGTCATTTTGGAGCTAAATAGGTCATTTCTTAAGCTAAGTATGCATTTGTTAAGCAAAACACTTGGGAAAACTTACCATCATCACGGAGGTGAAGGACCGGTCGGGTTTGCGCCAGTGTGAGACGAGGAAGGACCGGTCGGGGTTGCGGCAGACGCAGAAGGATCGGTCGATGCTTGTCGGGAGGCATGCTGCACCAAAGATCATTTGCAATGTCTCGTTAGCATGATGCAACTCAAATGTGAATACTAGTAACTAATGACCATTCAAATGAAACTCACCGTGGGCGCTATACCAATCTGGGGCATCGACGGAGGGGTCTGACCGTTGTTCTGGCACACGGTCTGCACATTTTGTTTTCACGAGTCAGTCATATTAGTTAGTGATGAAACAAACATTACGTGCATGATTTGGCTAATATGCAGGAGAAACTTACCACGAGGAGCTCGTATAGGGCCCGGTGAGACGCGTCGTTCCGGTTCCTCTCCTCCTCCACCAGCCTAGCCGTCCTCTCCGCCATGTCCCTCTCCCTCTCCGCCGCCTGCCTGTTTGCCTCCGCCAGAAGCTCCTGGGCCCTAGCCTCGATGGCGAGCTCCATTGCCCATGGACGAGGCCTTATCTCAGGATCGGAGCTCGTCTAGCGCTTCTTGATCTCCGGGAGAGTTCTAGGACAACGTATCAGTCCATCCCCAATGGCTATCGAGCCATGGGGCCTCCCGCCACCAGATATCATCACGAGCTCTGGATCAAAAGGACTCTGGCAATGGTTGAAGTCCTCCCCTTTCCTCGTCTTCCCCTCATCTCTGTACCTCACGAGCTTGTTGTGGGAGGAGATGTTGCTGAAGCTCTGTGGATGATCGAGGTCATCCTCAGAGAATGCCTTGGCCTTCTTGTACGGGGCAGTATGGGCCATGGCATAGAGGTCGAACAGCGGTGGCACCTCCTTCTTGTTGTGTCGCGCCTAAAAGAGAGGAACAAAATATTAGTTAAGGGCTCAAGCTAGCATGAAGAATGAAATTGTATGAATCATGAAGCAAACCACATACCCAGTGATCCCCGAACTCAAACAGGTTGGAGCTCCCTTGATGGTGTGGCACACCTTTCATTTGGGCACGCTTATCCTTGGCCTTGTTGTGGACGGCTAGCCATTGGGGAGAGCACCACTCATCCACCAACGCCTCCCAACAGTCCATCCTATCCGCACACCATCTCGGGGGCACCTAAGTTAGACAAGAGAAATTTCAGCGCTACGCCTACGAATCAAATCAAGCAAACTAAGTACAAGGCCTTAAGAATAGGTAATTACCTTCATGTACTTCTCCATACTCAGAAACTTGGCGCGGCACTTCTTCTTGGCCCTCTTAATTTTAGTCGAGGCATAGTAGTCTCGAACAGCCTGCACCCGAGTCTCGTGCCGTAAGTTCTGAAATAGGCGCTTGCACTCGGCTACGAGAACAATAGCCGCGTCCGCCTCGTGTTCCTCAAGACACCTGTAGAAGGTCTGCAATCAAACAAGACAACACTGATTAGTACAATCACTAGGTGTTGTTGATTTTTAATTTTGTAAAGGAGAAATTACCCAAAACCGCCAGATCACAATGTCGGCCACCGTCTCGCACAAGACACCGTCGACCCTCTCCTCCGGCGGGGCCGGGGCAGCCACGTATAGCTCCCAGCTCAGTGCTAGCTGTCGAACCTCACCCTCACCGGGCAGCGTGACCCACCCCGGGAAGTGGTGCCGGCAAAGCACACCAAGGACCTGGTTGGGCCAGCGGACACCAGGGGCGTGTTTCCAACCCCTGCAGTATGACAAGGCCAACACATTAGATATTAATTTGAAGAAAGATGAAGGCAAAAGGTTAAAAAAGAGTAAATGCACTTACTTCTCCCCGTTAGGCACAATCAACCACCTCTGATCGCGGGTCGCCGGCATGGGCGGGAGCTTTGTACCACCACGCTGGTAGACCTTCTTGCCCTCCTCAACCAGCTCGCCCTCGCTATAGCTATCCTCAGAAAAGCTGTCCTCGCCTGATCGACTCTAGCCTTAGGATTATCCTTCGACTTCCCCTCTATGCCGAACAATGTACCAAAAAGGGCCTCGGCGATATTCTTTTCAGTGTGCATCACGTCGATGTTGTGTGGGCAAAGGAGGTCTTTAAAGTAAGGCAGATCCCACAAGCATATCTTGTGAGTCCAGGCGTGTTCCGAATTATACCCTTTGAAATATCCTGGACGCTGTGGATCAGGCTCGAGAGCATTTATTTGATCCAGGGTCTGCTGGCCTGTCAATGCAGGTGGTGCAGAGTTTTTGACAACTCTACCTTTCATGAAATTTTTCTTGTCTTTTCTGAACTTATGGCCAGGATCCAGGAACTGTCTATGCAAGTTGAAGCAAGAATACTTGCGACCCGCCTGCAACCAATGGAACTGAAGAGCTGCCTTGCATGTGGGGCACGGGAACCTTCCATGCACACACCAGCCAATGAATAGCGCATACGCCGGCAAGTCATGCGCCGAGTACATGTACCACACATGCATTTTGAAGTTTTGTTTTGTAGCGGCGTCATATGTCTTGATCCCATTATCCCAAGCTTCTTGCAATTCATCCTTAAGCGGCTGCATGTACACATTCATATTCTTCCCCGGATAGTTGGGCCCTGGAATTATCAACGTCAAGAAAATGTTCTTTCTTTTCATAATCTCTCCGGGGGGGAGATTGAGTGGAATGACAAATACAGGCCAGCAACTGTATTGGGTTGCCATCATACCAAACACTTGGAACCCATCTGTGCTGATGGCGACTCGAGGATGCCTTGGATCTGCCGCTTTGTCCTTATGTAATGCATCGAAGTGCTTCCACGCAAAAGCGTCTGAAGTGTGTCAAAACATCGGATTCCCATCTGCATCTAGTTCGGTTCTTTTGCCCAATTTATGCCACGTCATCTGTCTGCCGTGTCTTCGACCATGAAAAAACGTTGAAGTCTTGGTATGATTGGCATATACCGAAGAACATTAACTGGGATTTTGGTCTGACTCTTCTCACCCATACGGTTGTCTACCACAACATACCTGGAAGACTTGCAAATGGGACAATAGTTCAAGCCCGCATACTCAAGCCTAAATAAGGCACATCCATTCTCACAGGCATCTATCTTCTCATAGGGCATCTTAAGCGCACGTAGGATTTTGTCCGACTGGTACAGGTTTGCTGGCAATACATGGCCTTTGGGTAGAAATCGTCCAAATATCGTCATCATCGCGTCGTAGCATTCTCTGCCCAGGTTGAATTGAGCCTTCAGAGCCATTACTTGTGCGATGGCATCCAGCTGACAAAGCTCAGTGTGCTCGTGGAGAGGACGTTTTGAAGACTCCAACATTTCATAGAAGGCCTTTGCAGATTCCTCCATCTCATCGTCCGAATCCCGAGCATCATCAAATTCTTGCACCATGTCTTCGATCCCGGTACCATGCTCGTCGGTGCGACGACGAACCACCTCAGCTCTGGCACGTTGGGCAGACTCACCATGAAATGTCCAGACCATATAATGAGGTGTAAAACCCCACTTCTGCAGGTGTTTGATCATTTCAAACTTTGACCTCTTATGATAGTTGTCGCAATCGACACAGTGGCACCAGGTTGTTTTCTGTCCATTTGCAAATGCGGCTCTCAAAAAACCCTTGGTTTTTGTTATCCATTCATGGGTCATGTCTTTCTGACTAGTGTGACCGGTGTACATCCATGCACGATCACTCATCTTGCCTAGCTACTGGACACACAAGAAATATATACATAATTCAGCAAACCATATTCATCATTTAATAGAGTTTGTCAGTTTTATTACGTCCATGCAACCTAGACGCTAGTAGGTAAAGATAGGTCCTAATCCCACCCGAGTATGTGTAGATTGGGTTCGTTTTCCCATGCTCTGCTCCGGATCCGACGCAAAATTTTGGCAGCACCTCCTCGCTGTTCTCCTGATACACGTCTCGGCAATAAGCAGAGAGGATGTGTACCCGGAGAACGACAGGGAGGTACTGATGAAATTCTACATCGGATCCGGAGCAGAGCATATGGGAAAACGAACCCAATCTACACATACTCGGGCTGTCCATGGATAACGTTGGACAATTCAAAAGAATCACGGTTATAAATATGCAAATGCATGCATATTTATAGATGTAACCCTTTCAAACGGGAGACGCATAGTGGTCACGCATACTGATGATTGACACCTATAGCTAGCAAGTTTCATCGGCACGAAGACCGGAACAGAGCAAATGAAGGGGGGAGGAGGAGATGTCATTTGTGCTCACCCACGAACGCAGGGGCGGAGCTCGTCGAACGCACGGGGAGGTCGTCGAACACCAGACCCTCGTAGCGACGAAACAACTGCACATTTAAATCCACCCGATCAACACAAATATATATGATGTTTTTCATAACAAAATCGGAAAATATATGACCTAACTCATAATTCACAAATATATGACCCCGTCGGTCTCTGGAAGGCCGAAGAGCACCTTTTTGGTCAACAGGAGGCCGAAGAGGAGTCGGGGGTAGGGGTGTCGGGGGTGTCGTGTCTGGGTGTCGTGGTGTCGGGGTCTCGAGGTGTCGTGGTGTCGTATCGGGGTCGGGGTGTCGTGTCGGGGTCGGGGTGTCGGGGGGTCAGGGGTGTCGTGTCTCGGTGTCGTGTTGTCGTGGTGTCGGGGTGTGGTGTCGGGCTGTCGGGGTGTCGGGGTGTCGTGGTGTCGGGGTGTCGGGGTGTCGTGTCGGGGTCGGGGTGTCGGGGTATCAGGGGTGTCGTGTCTGGGTGTCGTGGTGTCGAGGTGTGGTGTCGGGCTGTCGGGGTGTCGTGGTGTCGGGGTGTCGGGGTATCGGGTCGGGGTCGGGGTGTCGTGTCGGGGTCGGGGTGTTGGGGTGTCAGGGGTGTCGTGTCTGGGTGTCGTGGTGTCGTGGTGTCGGGGTGTGGTGTCGGGCTGTCGGGGTGTCGGCGTGTCGGGGTGTCGGGTCGGGGTCGGGGTGTCGGGTCGGGGTTGGGGTGTCGGGTCGGGGTGTCGTTTTCTTCTTCTTCCTCTTCTTCTTTTTTTCCTCTTTTTTCCTTTTCTTCTTCTTCCTCTTCTTCCTTTTCTTCCTCTTCTTCTTCTTCTTCTTCTTCTTCTTCTTCTTCTTCTTCTTCTTCTTCTTCGTCTTCTTCTTCTTCTTCTTCTTCTTCTTCTTCTTCTTCTTCTCCTCCTCTCCTCTTTCTTCTTCTTCTTCTTCTTCTTCTTTTTTCTCCTCCTCCTCTTCTTTTCCTTTTTCTTCTTCTTCTTCTTTTCTTCTCCTCTTCTTCTTCTTCTTCCTTCTTTTCCTTTTTCCTCTTCTTCTTCTCCTTCTCCTTCTTCTTATTCTTCTTCTTCTTTTCCTTTCTCCCTCTTCTTCTACTTTTTCTGGTTTTTTTTCATCTTTCTTCTTCCTCTTCTATTTATCTAAACTTAAACCTAAACCTAGCATTAAACCTAAAACTAAACCTAAACCTAGCACTAAACCTAGAACTAAACAGGAAATAACAGAAAAAAACGGAAAAAATGGAGCTCACCTTGCTCCGGCGAGGTCGGCCGGTGGAGGCTGGCCGTGGGGAGGGGGCCACTAGAGGAAGGCCGAGGGCTCCGGCGGCGGGGCGGGGCGGCGCAGGGGCCGCGGGGAGGGTTCCGGCGGCAGGGCGGGGCGCCGCAGTGACCTCCGGCGATGGGGCGCGGCGGGGTGGCCGCCGCGGCATGGGTCCGGTGGGCGGGACGGGCGGGCTGGCCGGCGGCGGGGCTGGCTCCGGGTGCGGGACGGGCGGGCTGGCCGGCGGCGGGGCTGGCTCCGGGGGCGGGACTGGCCGGCGGCGGCAACTGGCGGCGGCGACAAAAGGAGGAGAGGGCGCAGGAGGGAGAGAGAGAGAGAGGGGGGGAGACAGCCGCCCGTTAAGTGGCCCCTCTTTGCCGTCTGCTAGCAGACGGCAAAGAGGGTGACCGTTAGGACTCGCCCACGTCACTTCTTTGCCGTCTTCTAGTAGACGGCAAAGGAGGGACATTGCCATCTGTCCCCTCTTTGCCGTCTGCCAGCAGACGGCAAAGAAGTTGACCTAGCCATGCCGGGCCCCGTAGGGCCCACCTGGTTCTTTGCCGTCTGCCTTTGACCTTTTTGCCGTCAGCTGGCAGACAGCAAAGAACCAGCTCATGGCAAAGAGCTTCTTTGCCATCAGCTAGTTCTTTGCCGTCTGCTTTCCCCAAGCAGACGGCAAAGAGCCTCTTTGCCATGAGCTGGCAGACGGCAAAGAGCTGGCAGACGGCAAAATGCCAGATTCCAGTAGTGATGTTTAATGCTATGGTTAGACTTTGTCTTAATACTTTTCTCATAGTTGCGGATGCTTGCGAGGGGGTTAATCATAAGTAGGTTGTTAGTTCATGTAAGAACAGCACCTTAGCACCGGTCCACCCACATATCTAATTATCAAAGTAGCGAACACGAATCAAACCAACATGATAAAAGTGACTAGACAAAATTCTCGTGTACCCTCAAGAACACTTTGCCTATTACTAGTGATTGTTCTGGCATGTCCTTTGCCTTAAAAGGATTGGGCTACCTTGCTACACCTTGTTTACTGTAATCGTTACTTGCTTGTTACAAATGACCTTGCTATCAAACTATCTGTTACCTACAATTTCAGTGCCTGCAGAGAATACCTTGCTGAAAACCGCTTGTCATTTCCTTCTGCTCCTCGTTGGGTTCGACACTCTTACTTATCGAAAGGACTACGATTGATCCCATATACTTGTGGGTCACCAAGACTCTTTTCTGGCGCCGTTGCCGGGGAGTGAAGCGCTTTTGGTAAGTGGAAATCGGTAAGGAAAAACTTATACTACGTGCTGAAATTTATTGCTACTTGCTACTATGGAGAACAATCCTTTGAGGGGTTTGTTCGGGGTATCTTCACCTCGATCGGAACCACAATTAGTTACCCCTCAACCTACAGCACCTACTGAAAATATTACTTATTAAATTCCTTCGGGTATGGTAGAACACTTGCTTGCTAAACCTTATGTAGGAGATGGAACTGAACATCCTGATATGCATCTCTTATATGTGAACGAAATATGTTTATTATTTAAGCTTGGAGGTTTACCCGAAGATGAAGTTAAGAAGAAGGTTTTACCTTTATCTTTGGATGGAAAAGCATTGACATGGTATAGGCTATGTGATGATCTTGGATCGTGGAACTGGAATCGTTTGCAATTGGAATTCCATCAAAAGTTTTATCCTATGCATCTAGTTCGTCGTGATCGGAATTACATATATAATTTTTAGCCTCGTGAAGGAGAAAGTATCGCTCTAGCTTGGGGGAGGCTTAAGTCAATGCTATGTTCATGCCCCAATCATGACATTCCGAGGGAAGTTATGATTCAGAATTTTTATGCTCGGCTTTCTCATAATGATCAATCCATGCTCGATACTTCTTGTGCTGGTTCTTATATGAAGAAGACTATTGATTTCAAGTGTGATCTCTTGGAAAGAATCAAACGCAACTCTGAAGATTGGGAACTCGACGAAGGTAATGAGTCAGGTATAAAGCTTGAATTTGATTGTGTTAAATCTTTTATGAATACCGATACTTTTTAGAAGTTTAGCACTAAATATCGACTTGACTCTGAGATAGTAGCCTCTTTCTGCGAAGCATTCGCTACTCACGTTGATCTCCTAAGGAGAAGTGGTTTAAATATCATCCCCCTATTAAAGAAGAAATTAAGGAACCGGTCATAGCTAAAGAAGAAACCATCTTTTACAATGTTGACCCAGTTGTGCCTACTGCTTATATTGAAAAACCACCTTTCCCTGTTAGGATAAAGGAACATTCTAAGGTATCAACCGTGGTTCGTAAGAGTAATATAAGAGCACCTAAACCCCCTGAGAAAATTAAAGTAGAACCTAATGTTGCTATGGTTAAAGATCTCTTGGAAGAAAATATTTATGGGCATGTCATCTACCTTTGCGATGAAGCTGCTAGAATTGCTAAGCCTGATAAGAAAGATAAACATAGATCTATAGAAGGCTTGCCCGTTGTCTCAGTTAAAATAGGAGATCATTGCTACCATGGTTTATGTGATTGAGGTGCTAGTGTGAGTGATGTCCCTTTTACCTTATACCAAGAAATTATGAATGAAATAGCACCTGCTGAAATGGAAGATATTGATGTTACTATTAAACTTGCTAATAGAGATACTATCACACCGCTTGGGATTGTTAGAGATGTTGAAGTCTTGTGTGGGAAAGTAAAATACCCTACTGATTTTCTAGTTCTTGGTTCCCCACAAGATGACTTTGTCCCATTATCTTTGGTAGACCTTTCCTGAGCACCGTCAATGCTATGATAGATTATGAAAAACAAACTGCCGGTGTCAGTTTTGGTAATGTGTCTCATGAGTTTAATTTTTTCAAGTTTAGTAGACAACCTCGTGATAAAGCATTACCTAGTGAAGATGAAATAATTGGTCTTGCTTCTATTGCTGTGCCTCCTACTGATCCACTTAAGCAATATTTGCTCGACCATGAAAATGATATGCACATGCGTGAAAGAAATGAAATAGATCAAATTTTCTTCAAACAACAACCTGTCCTGAAACACAATTTGCCTATTGAAACTCTTGGAGGTCCTCCTCCACCTAAAGGTGATCCTGTGTTTGAATTGAAACAATTGCCTGACACTTTGAAGTATGCTTATCTTGATGAGAAAAAGATATATTCTGTTATTATTAGTGCTAACCTTTCAGAACATGAAGAAGAAAGATTATTGAAAGTTCTAAGGAAGCATCGGGCTGCTATTGGATATACTCTTGATGATCTTAAGGGCATTAGTCCCACTCTATGGTAGCACAAGATCAATATGGAACCTGATGCTAAACCCGTTGTTGATCACCAACGGCGATTGAATCCTAAGATGAAGGAAGTGGTAAGAACTGAAATATTAAAGCTTCTGGAAGCAGGTATAATATATCCCATAGCTGATAGTAGATGGGTAAGTCCCGTTCATTGTGTCCCTAAGAAAGGAGGTATTACCGTTGTTCCTAATGATAAGAATGAACTCATTCCACAAAGAGTTGTCACTGGCTATAGAATGGTAATTGATTTAAATAAAGCTACTAGGAAAGATCATTACCCTTTGCCTTTCATTGATCAAATGCTAGAGAGACTATCTAAGCACACACATTTTTGTTTCCTAGATGGATATTCCGGTTTCTCTCAAATACATGTGTCACAATCTGATCAAGAGAAAACCACCTTTACTTGCCCTTTTGGAACCTATGCTTATAGACGTATGGCTTTTGGTTTATGCAATGCACCTACTACCTTTCAAAGATGTATGACTGCTATATTCTCTGACTTTTGTGAAAAGATTGTGGGGGTTTTCATGGATGATTTTTCCGTTTACGAAACTTCTTTTGATGATTGCTTAAGCAACCTTGATCAAGTTTTGCAGAGATGTGAACAAACTAATCTTGTCTTGAATTGGGAGAAGTGCCACTTTATGGTTATGAAGGTATTGTCTTGGGGCATAAAATATCTGAACGAGGTATTGAGGTGGATAAAGCTAAAGTTGATGCAATTGAGAAAATGTCGTGTCCTAAAGATATCAAAGGTATTCGAAGTCTCCTTGGTCATGCTAGTTTTTATAGGAGGTTCATTAAGGACTTCTCTAAAATTTCTAGGCCTCTTACTAATCTTTTGCAAAAGGATATTCCTTTTATCTTTGATGATGATTGTGTGGAAGCCTTTGAAACACTCAAGAAAGCCTTAACCTCTGCACCTATCGTTCAACCACCTGATTGGAACTTGCCTTTTGAAATTATGTGTGATGCTAGTGATTACGCTGTTGGTGTTGTCCTAAGAAATTGAAAGTTATACATTATGCTAGTAAAACTCTAGATAGTGCCCAACGAAACTATGCTACTACTGAAAAATATTTTTTAGCAGTTGTGTTTGCTTGTGATAAATTTAGATCCTATATTGTTGACTCCAAAGTTATTGTTCACACCGATCATGCTGCTATAAAATACCTTATGGAAAAGAAAGATGCCAAACCTAGACTCATTAGGTGGGTTCTCTTGCTTCAAGAATTTGACTTACATATCGTTGATAGGAAATGAGCTGAGAACCCCGTAGCTGATAACTTGTCTAGGTTAGAAATTATCCTTGATGACCCACTACCTATTGATGATAGTTTCCCTGACGAAAACCCAGCTGCAATAAGTGTCGCACACAACACACCTTGGTATGCGGATTATGCTAATAACATTGTTGCTAAATATATACCACCTAGTTTCACATACCAACAAAAGAGAAAATTCTTCTATGACTTGAGACATTACTTTTGGGATGACCCACATCTTTATAAAGAAGGAGTAGATGGTATTATTTGGCGTTGTGTACCTGAGCATGAAAAGGAACAGATCCAACGGAAATGTCATCCCGAAGCTTATGGAGGACATCATGCGGGAGATAGAACTACTCATAAGGTATTACAATCTGGTTTTTATTGGCCTACTCTCTTCAAAGATGCTTGTGAGTTTGTCTTGCCTTGTGATGAATGTCAAAGAATTGGTAATATAGGTAAGCATCAAGAAATTCCTATGAATTATTCACTTGTTGTTGAACCATTTGACGTATGGGGTTTTGATTACATGGGGCCTTTTCCTTCCTCTAAAAGATACACTCATATTTTAGTTGCGGTTGATTATGTCACTAAGTGGGTAGAAGCTATTCTAACTAGTAGTGCTGATCACCACACTTCCATTAAAATGCTTAAAGAGGTTATCTTCCTGAGGTTTGCAGTCCCTACATATTTAATGACCGATGGTGGTTCACACTTTATTCATGGTGCTTTCCGTAACATGCTCGCTAAATATGATGTTAACCATAGAATTGCATCACCCTATCATCCTCAATCTAGTGGTCAAGTAGAACTTAGAAATAGAGAAATAAATTAATATTACAAAAAACTATCAATAGGTCTCGTGAGAATTGGTCTAAGAAATTAGATGATGCACTTTGGGCCTATAGAACAACTTATAAAAATCCTATGGGTATGTCTCCATATAAAATGGTGTATGGAAAAGCTTGTCATTTGCCTCTAGAACTAGAACACAAAGCATTTTGGGCAATTAAAGAACTCAATTATGATTTTAAACTTTCCGGTGAGAAGAGGCTATTTGATATTAGCTCTGTAGATCAATGGAGAACCCAAGCATATGAGAATGCCAAGCTATTCAATGAAAAAGTAAAAAGATGGCATGACAAAAGAATCCAAAAGCGGGAATTCAAAATAGGAGATTATGTTTTTTTATTCAACTCTCGTTTAAGATTCTTTGCAGGAAAACTTCTCTCCAAATGGGAGGGACCATATATTATTGAAGACGTTTATCGTTCTGGAGCTATCAAGATTAATAATGCCGAAGGTACTAACCCGAAGGTGGTCAATGGCCAAAGAATTAAGCATTATATCTCAGGTATGCCTATTAACGTTGAAAGCAATGCTATCCAAACCATGACACCGGAGGAACACATAAAAGAAACATTCCGGAACACTCCAGAATATTTAGTTTGTACACGAAGTGCATCTAGTTTTTGTCCTAACCCTCTCAACTTTTTAGCACATGCTATGTGTGTGAAATGATGATACCATGCCAAGTTTCATCCTTTTAAGAGTTCATTTGTACTGCTTTTAAATTTCAGGGTCATTTAGCGCAAAAAAATCATTAAAAGCATGAAAAATAGCAAATGAAGTTAGAAAATGTTTGATATTTGAGGATGTGGCTTTGAATGGTGCATATTGAATGCAAAAAAAAGTCTGGAGTTGAAATAAGTTTAAAAAAATGAAATGCCTTTGTAACAGATGAAGGTATAAAACTAAAAGAGTTAAACAGAATCTGGTTTTGATTAAAACACCTATTTAAAGTATCCTAAAAATTCGCAGATTGAACATAATGATAAAACATACTAATATTAAACAACAGGAAAAACAATCACTCAAAAATCTAATTTTAAACTAAAGTTATTCACAAACTAGTGATTCACACAAATTTCAAAAGAATTCAAATTTAAAATATTTAAATATGAAAACTACTCACAATAAAACAAAGTTTATAATTTTTTTGACCTAAAGCAAAAAGATTCATTCAAAAACTCTAAATATTCTAAAAGTTATTCCAAATCTAAAAACAGAAATTGTCGTGTTTAGAAAAACAAAACAAAAAAAATCGAAAATTGGTAATTAGTCCCGGGTGGTGGATGCAACCGGGACTAAAGGTCCCTTCCCGCGCGGGATTTGGGCCGCCGAAAATGGACCTTTAGTCCCGGTTGCATCCACCCCTTTAGTCCCGGTTGGTAATAGCAACCGGGACTAAAGGGTCTTTAGTACCGGTTGCTGATACCAACCGGGACTAAAGCGTCCCGGGGTATTTAAAGCGCGCTCTCCCTCCTCATTTTCTCCCCCCCCCCACGACACCGAAACCACACCACGCCGCCAGGCTGCTCGTCTCCGTCGCCGCTCCTCGCCGCCAGACCTTGACGTCGGCCCGCCCCCTGCTACCCGCCGACGAGCCCCTGCTGCGCCCACTCCTCCCACGGTGAGCCTTCGCCTCCTTCCCCCCTCTCTGTTCGGCCGCCCCGACCTCGTCGTGCCCGGCCCCTCGCCATGCCCGAGCGTGTGCGGCGGCGCCATGGCCGCCGGCCTGCCTATTATGCACAACCGGAAAAAATGTTATTAATTTCCATAAAAAGGAAATAGTGAGATGAGGTTATCATAATCTAACAAATAATAAATTAGTCAATGCCACCCACAAAAAAATAAGGTCAACACTGTTCATAGAAGAATGAAACTCAGTGTATTAGGATACCAAATTCGCACAATACACTATTCAGAAAAGAGTGGACATAATAGGTCCTTCACAAGATTTTTAGTGAGATACATTTTGAATTTGGAACATAGGAGAATGGGCATGAGTAAGTTAAATGCACATGATCAAAGATTAGATAGTAGGACAACATCTATCGCCGCATTGAATTGTAATGAGTTTGCCCTCTTCTGCTATGACATGTAACCGAAAGAAATGGTTGGGCAGAGAAACTAAAATTAAAACCATGATTTTGAATTTAAGGCATACTAGTCTAAGGTTTGTAAAAGTAACATTTAGATGCCCTCTATCGCCGCATTTAGTAAAAGTAACATTTGTTTATTTATGTCTCTTGAAAGGTTGCTAGTCTTACACCAGTGCCGCTGCCTCCATCGACCCCCCTGCCTCTAGCTCTTCCCGTTCGTCCGGCCCGTTCATCAAGGTGAGGCCCTTGATCCCCAAATCCATTCAGATGTTTGGATGTTTGATAGATGTTTAGATGTTTGATGTTTGATGTTTAGATAGATGTTTGATGTTTAGATAGATGTTTGATGTTTAGATGTGTTTAGATGTTTCTAAATTTGTTTATAAATATGAGTAGCATAATAAAATGATAATCATTGTTATGTGAATCCCACATTTATAAGTTCTCGAGTCGACAATGCCCATCCCGCATCCTCGTCGTCGACTCGGCGGCGACCACCTGCTTGAGAGGGGCTATGTCCAGGACTGGGCTCCGCCTGGCTGGCACTTCTATGTTGTGATGAATTGTTACTTGTTCACGATAAGCTATATGATAAAAAATATATTGAAATAAGTTCTTATGTCAGAGTTTGTTGTTGTTATGTTAATAAGCATGATGCTTCTATGTCCGTATTTTGTTTTTATCGACACCTCTCTCTCAAACCATGTGGACATGCTTTTCAATATCGGCTTTCGCTTGAGGACAATCGAGGTCTAAGCTTGGGGGAGTTGATACGTCCATTTTGCACCATGATTTCCTACTGTTATTTACTTTGTTTTGTTGAATAATAATGCTTTGGGGTGTGATTCTAATGCCTTTTCTCTCATAATATGCAAGGTTTACACAAAGAGGGAGAATATCGGCAGCTCGAATTTTGGACCCAAGAAAAGCACATCAGAGATACCTATTCTGCACAACTCCAATGAAGCTAAACCTTTACGGAGATTATTTTTGGAATTAATAATAAATACCGGAACCAGAAACCACCGGAGAGGGGGCCCAGGGTGCACAGAACCCACCAGGGCGCGCCAGCCCCCGCCCAGCGCGACCTAGTGGGTGGTGCTCGCCCAGGCTCACTTCCGGAGCCAGTCTTCTGGTATAAATTCCCAAAAAACCTAAAAAATGAGGAGGAAGACTTTCGGGATGAAGTGCCGCCGCCTCAAGGCGGAACTTGGGCAGGAGCACTTTTGCCCTCCGGCGGAGCGATTCCGCCGGGAGAACTTCCCTCCCGGAGGTGGAAATCGAAGCTATCGTCGTCACCAACACCCCTCTCATCCTTGGGAGGCCAGTCTTCATCAACATCTTCAATAACACCATCTCCTCTCAAACCCAAGTTCATCTCTTGTGTTCAATCTTTGTATCGGAACCTCAGATTGGTACCTATGGGTGACTAGTAGTGTTGATTACCTTGTGTAGTTGATTACTATATGGTTTATTTGGTGGAAGATTATATGTTCAGATCCATTATGCTATTCATGACTCCTATGATCTTGAGCATGATTATTATTTGTGAGTAGTTACCTTTGTTCTTGAGGTCACGGGAGAAGTCATGTTGCGAGTAATCATGTGAATTTGATATGTGTTCGATATTTTGATGATAAGTATGGTGTGATTCCCTTAGTGGTGTCATGTGAACGTCGACTACATGACACTTCACCATTCATGGGCCTAAGGGAATGCATTGTGGAGTAGTTATTAGATGATGGGTTGCTAGAGTGACAGAAGCTTAAACCCTAGTTTATGCGTACTTCGTAAGGGGCTGATTTGGATCCACATGTTTAATGCTATGGTTAGACTTTGTCTAAATACTTTTCTCGTAGTTGCAGATGCTTGCGAGGGGGTTAATCATAAGTAGGTTGTTAGTTCAAGAAGAACAGCACCTTAGCACAGGTCCACCCACATATCTAATTATCAAAGTAGCGACCCCAAATCAAACCAACATGATAAAAGTGACTAGACGAAATTCTCGTGTACCCTCAAGAACAGTTTTCTTATTACTAGTGATTGTTCTGGCCTGTCCTTTGCCTCAAAAGGATTGGGCTACCTTGCTGCACCTTGTTCACTATTATCGTTACTTGCTCGTTACAAATTACATTCCTATCACACTATCTATTACCTACAATTTCAGTGCCTGCATAGAATACCTTGCTGAAAACCGCTTGTCATTTCCTTCTGCTCCTCGTTGGGTTCGACACTCTTACTTATCGAAAGGACTACGATTGATCCCATATACTTGTGGGTCATGAAGACTCTTTTCTGGCGCCGTTGCCGGGGAGTGAAGCACTTTTGGTAAGTGGAAATCGGTAAGGAAAAACTTATACTACGTGCTGAAATTTATTGCTACTTGCTACTATGGAGAACAATCCTTTGAGGGGTTTGTTCGGGGTATCTTCACCTCGATCGGAACCACAATTAGTTACTCCTCAACCTACAGCACCTACTGAAAATATTACTTATTAAATTCCTTCGGGTATGGTAGAACACTTGCTTGCTAAACCTTATGCAGGAGATGCAACTGAACATCCTGATATGCATCTCTTATATGCGAACGAAATATGTTGATTCTTTAAGGTTGGAGGTATACCTGGAGATGAAGTTAAGAAGAAGGTTTTCCCTTTATCTTGGAGGGAAAAGCATTGACATGGTATAGGCTATGTGATGATCTTGGATCGTGGAACTGGAGTCGTTTGCAATTGGAATTCCATCAAAAGTTTTATCCTATGCATCTAGTTCGTCGTGATCGGAATTACATATATAATTTTTAGCCTCGTGAAGGAGAAAGTATCGCTCTAGCTTGGGGGAGGCTTAAGTCAATGCTATGTTCATGCCCCAATCATGACATTCCGAGGGAAGTTATTATTCAGAATTTTTATGCTCGGCTTTCTCATAATGATCAATCCATGCTCGATACTTCTTGTGCTGGTTCTTATATGAAGAAGACTATTGATTTCAAGTGGGATCTCTTGGAAAGAATTAAACGCAACTCTGAAGATTGGGAACTCGCCGAAGGTAATGAGTCAGGTATAAAGCTTGAATTTGATTGTGTTAAATCTTTTATGAATACCGATACTTTTCAGAAGTTTAGCACTAAATATGGACTTGACTCTGAGATAGTAGCCTCTTTCTGCGAAGCATTCGCTACTCATGTTGACCTCCCTAAGGAGAAGTGGTTTAAATATCATCCCCCTATTAAAGAAGAAATTAAGGAACCAGTCATAACTAAAGAAGAAACCATCTTTTACAATGTTGACCCAGTTGTGCCTACTGCTTATATTGAAAAACCACCTTTCCCTGTTAGGATAAAGGAACATTGTAAGGTATCAACCGTGGTTCGTAAGAGTAATATAAGAGCACCTAAACCCCATGACCAAATTAAAGTAGAACCTAATGTTGCTATGGTTAAAGATCTCTTGGAAGAAAATATTTATGGGCATGTCATCTACCTTTGCGATGAAGCTGCTAGAATTGCTAAGCCTGATAAGAAAGATAAACATAGACCTATAGAAGGCTTGCCCGTTGTCTCAGTTAAAATAGGAGATCATTGCTACCATGGTTTATGTGATTTAGGTGCTAGTGTGAGTGCTATCCCTTTTACCTTATACCAAGAAATTATGAATGAAATAGCACCTGCTGAAATGAAAGATATTGATGTTACTATTAAAGTTGCTAATAGAGATACTATCACACCGCTTGGGATTGTTAGAGATGTTGAAGTCTTGTGTGGGAAAGTAAAATACCCTACTGATTTTCAAGTTCTTGGTTCCCCACAAGATGACTTTTGTCCCATTATCTTTGGTAGACCTTTCCTGAGCACCGTCAATGCTATGATAGATTGTGAAAAACAAACTGTCAGTGTCAGTTTTGGTAATGTGTCTCATGAGTTTAATTTTTTCAAGTTTAGTAGACAACCTCGTGATAAAGCATTACCTAGTGAAGATGAAATAATTGGTCTTGCTTCTATTGATGTGCCTCCTACTGATCCACTAGAGCAATATTTGCTCGACCATGAAAATGATATGCACATGCGTGAAAGAAATGAAATAGATCAAATTTTCTTCGAACAACAACCTCTCCTGAAACACAATTTGCCTATTGAAACTCTTGGAGGTCCTCCTCCACGTAAAGGTGATCCTGTGTTTGAATTGAAACAATTGCCTAACACTTTGAAGTATGCTTATCTGGATGTGAAAAAGATATATCCTGTTATTATTAGTGCTAACCTTTCAGAACATGAAGAAGAAAGATTATTGAAAGTTCTAAGGAAGCATCGGGCTGCTATTGGATATACTCTTGATGATCTTAAGGGCATTAGTCCCACTCTATGTCAGCACAAGATCAATATGGAACCTGATGCTAAACCCGTTGTTGATCACCAACGACGATTGAATCCTAAGATGAAGGAAGTGGTAAGAACTGAAATATTAAAGCTTCTGGAAGCAGGTATAATATATCCCATAGCTGATAGTAGATGGGTAAGTCCCGTTCATTGTGTCCCTAAGAAAGGAGGTATTACCGTTGTTCCTAATGATAAGAATGAACTCATTCCACAAAGAGTTGTCACTGGCTATAGAATGGTAATTGATTTAAATAAAGCTACTAGGAAAGATCATTACCCTTTGCCTTTCATTGATCAAATGCTAGAGAGACTATCTAAGCACACACATTTTTGTTTCCTAGATGGATATTCTGGTTTCTCTCAAATACATGTGGCACAATCCGATCAAAAGAAAACCACCTTTACTTGCCCTTTTGGAACCTATGCTTATAGACGTATGGCTTTTGGTTTATGCAATGCACCTACTACCTTTCAAAGATGTATGACTGCTATATTCTCTGACTTTTGTGAAAAGATTGTGGAGGTTTTCATGTATGATTTTTCCGTTTACGGAACTTCTTTTGATGATTGCTTAAGCAACCTTGATCGAGTTTTGTAGAGATGTGAACAAACTAATCTTGTCTTGACTTGGGAGAAGTGCCACTTTATGGTTATGAAGGTATTGTCTTGGGGCATAAAATATCTGAACGAGGTATTGAGGTGGATAAAGCTAAACTTGATGCAATTGAGAAAATGTTGTGTCCTAAAGATATCAAAGGTATTGGAAGTTTCCTTGGTCATGCTAGTTTTTATAGGAGGTTCATTAAGGACTTCTCTAAAATTTCTAGGCCTATTACTAATCTTTTGCAAAAGGATATTCCTTTTATCTTTGATGATGATTGTGTGGAAGCCTTTGAAACACTCAAGAAAGCCTTAACCTCTGCACCTATCGTTCAACCACCTGATTGGACCTTGCCTTTTGAAATTATGTGTGATGCTAGTGATTATCCTGTTGGTGCTGTCCTAAGAAATTGAAAGTTTTCCATTATGCTAGTAAAACTCTAGATAGTGCCCAACGAAACTATGCTACTACTGAAAAATAATTTTTAGCAGTTGTGTTTGCTTGTGATAAATTTAGATCCTATATTGTTGACTCCAAAGTTATTGTTCACACCGATCATGCTGCTATAAAATACCTTATGGAAAAGAAAGATGCCAAACCTAGACTCAGCAGGTGGGTTATCTTGCTTCAAGAATTTGACTTACATATCGTTGATAGGAAAGGAACTGAGAACCCCGTAGCTGATAACTTGTCTAGGTTAGAAAATATCCTTGATGACCCACTACCTTTTGATGATAGTTTCCCTGACGAACAACCAGCTGCAATAAGTGTCTCACACAACACACCTTGGTATGCGGATTATGCTAATTACATTGTTGCTAAATATATACCACCTAGTTTCACATACCAACAAAAGTGAAAATTCTTCTATGACTTGAGACATTACTTTTGGGATGACCCACATCTTTATAAAGAAGGAGTAGATGGTATTATTAGGCGTTGTGTACCTGAGCATGAACAGGAACAGATCCTACGGAAATGTCATCCCGAAACTTATGGAGGACATCATGCGGGAGATAGAACTACTCATAAGGTATTACAATCTGGTTTTTATTGGCCTACTCTCTTCAAAGATGCTCGTAAGTTTGTCTTGTCTTGTGATGAATGTCAAAGAATTGGTAATATAGGTAAGCATCAAGAAATTCCTATGAATTATTCACTTGTTGTTGAACCATTTGACGTATGGGGTTTTGATTACATGGGGCCTTTTCCTTCCTCTAAAGGATACACTCATATTTTAGTTGCGGTTGATTATGTCACTAAGTGGGTAGAAGCTATTCCAACTAGTAGTGTTGATCACCACACTTCCATTAAAATGCTTAAAGAGGTTATCTTCCCGAGGTTTGGAGTCCCTACATATTTAATGACCGATGGTAGTTCACACTTTATTCATGGTGCTTTCCGTAAGATGCTCGCTAAATATGATGTTAACCATAGAATTGCATCACCCTATCATCCTCAATCTAGTGGTCAAGTAGAACTTAGAAATAGAGAAATAAATTAATATTACAAAAAACTATCAATAGGTCTCGTAAGAATTGGTCTAAGAAATTAGATGATGCACTTTGGGCCTATAGAACAAATTATAAAAATCCTATGGGTATGTCTCCATATAAAATGGTGTATGGAAAAGCTTGTCATTTGCCTCTAGAACTAGAACACAAAGCATTTTGGGCAATTAAAGAACTCAATTATGATTTTAAACTTGCCGGTGAGAAGAGGCTATTTGATATTAGCTCACTAGATGAATGGAGAACCCAAGCGTATGAGAATGCCAAGCTATTCAAAGAAAAAGTAAAAAGATGGCATGACAAAAGAATCCAAAAGCGGGAATTCAAAATAGGAAATTATGTTCTTTTATTCAACTCTCGTTTAAGATTCTTTGCAGGAAAACTTCTCTCCAAATGGGAGGGACCATATATTATTGAAGAGGTTTATCGTTCTGGAGCTATCAAGATTAATAATGCCGAATGTACTAACCCGAAGGTGGTCAATAGCCAAAGAATTAAGCATTATATCTCAGGTACGCCTATTAACGTTGAAAGCAATGTTATCCAAACCATGACACCGGAGGAACACATAAAAGAAACCTTCCGGAACACTCCAGAATATTTAAAAATAAGAGGTATGTGATACGGTAAGTAAACGGACTCCAAAAAATCCGCAAACATATTTTCTGTCTATTTTGGAATATTTTAGAATTTTAGGAATAAAAAAATAAACCGAAAGGTGATCAAGTTGGGCATGATACACCAGGGCACGCCAGGCATCCCGTGGCGCGCCCTGGTGGGTGCTGCCGACCTCGGATTCCTTCCCGAGTCAGTTTTCTTCCCAAATACTTGCTTCCCAAGAATAAAAATTCTCTATATATGCCCCCGACTGTTTTGAAGACCGCATCGCAGAAAAATCCCCTGTTCTTGTTTCGTGCTGTTTTCCTAACAGATCTGAAAATATGTCGTCTCAACATTCAGATGGGGAGAACCATGATGATCCTTATGTTCCAGACCCGAAGATCTTTAGGGAGATTTACCCCTATCTATGGACCACAGAGGAGGAAGAAGATTCTACCATGCAAGAAACAAAAGATGATAGCTCTGAGGAAGAGGATGACCCGTTGCCTCAACCCGGAGACATGCATGTGGAATTCAAGAAGTCAAGACTCCCTAGAAGATACAAACCTAAGGTCCAATTTATCCCGTCTCGTTTTCTGCAGGAAAGCAAGGAGGCCTTATGCCAAAGGATATTAAAGCTTGAATTGGAGAACGATGATCTAAGGGAGGAAAACTGTATGCTCAAATATAAGTTAAAGAAGAAGACTTCTTCCACACCTCCACCTTCTTCATCACCATCACCAAAGGAGATTTGAGTACATGGGTATGGGCACTTCCCTTGGATTGAGCCAAGCTTGGGGGAGGTGCCCCGGTATCGTATCACCATCACTTTTATTCACCTTTACCTATTCTAGTTTTATCTTTAGTTTCCCTTTGCCTTAGTCGAATAAAAGTTTAGCGAGATCTATTTTCGTGTGCTAGTTTTGTGGCCTACCTATCTATGTAATCGTGTGAAAGTTATATAATAAAGTTTAGTTTGAGTTTTTGCTTCTCTACTTTCTTGTTGCATTCAAATAAAAGAAAGAAAAATAAATGAAAAGAATCATATGCTAATCTTATGGTGAGTAATGACATCACATATGGAAAAGTATAAGTAGTAGAATTTATTGGAGATTGACAAACATAGCATTGGTCAATGATGCAATTCATGAAAGAATTAATTAGGGAAGAGAAGATTCACACGCAAATACACTATCTTGGAAAAAAATTATGATTGTGAGCCCCCATCAAATATTATATGTCAAAATTGTTGACGTTGGACAAGGAAGACAACGTAATGATTTATGTTTGTTCATATCCACATAGAATTGTCATAGATCCTTTAACATGTCGTGCTTGCTCAATATCTTTGCTAGCCAAAAATTCCGCACTAAGTAGAGATACTACTTGTGCATCCAAAAACCCAAACTCAAACTCTTTCCTTGAGTGTCCACCATACCTACCTATGGATCGAGAAAGATCCTTCAAGTAAGTTGTCATTGGTGCAATAAGGCAATAAAAATTGCTTCTAAAAGTGTTTTGATCAATTAGTGTAAGAGAAAATTGAGAGTTATACGAACTTATGATGGCAAAGTAATAAAAGTGACGGACTGCATAATAAAGGTTGCTATCACAGGGGGCAATATCTGCTTCCCTATGCGATTAAGGGATTGGGCATACAAACAAATGAGCGCATGACAACCTCTGCTTCCCTCTGCGAAGGGCCTATCTTTTACTTTCATGCACTTACTTTTATGCAAGAGTCAAAGTATTCTTCCCTATCCCTTTTTACTTTTTCTTTTGCAAGTATCATGTGGTGAGGAAAGATCTAGGCACATATATCAAGTTGGATATGGGTGGGCATGAGTTATTATTGTTGACATCACCCTTGAGGTGAATACGTTTGGAGGCAAAACTATAAGCCCCTGTCTTCCTATGTGTCCGGTTGAAACTTTTTGTTCATGGGTATGCCGTGAGCGTTAGCAATCATAGAAGACTGAATGATGGTTGAGTATGTGGACTTGCCAAAAGGCTCCGACATGAGAACCTTCCTGAAAATATGATGAATTGTAGTCGCAAAGTTGACTGAAAACATAGTTTGTTGGTTCCCAATAAGGTTTATGCTTCATACTTCTATGTTGTGATGAATTGTTACTTGTTCATGAGAAGCTATATGATAAAAATATATTGAAATAAGTTCTTATGTTAGAATTTGTTGCTGTTATGTTAATAAGCATGATGCTTCTATGTCTGTATTTTGTTTTTATCGACACCTCTCTCTCTCAAACCATGTGGACATGCTTTTCAATATCGGCTTTCGCTTGACGACAAGCGAGGTCTAAGGTTGGCGGAGTTGAGACGTCCATTTTGCATCATGATTTCCTCCTCTTATTTACTTTGTTTTGTTGAATAATAATGCTTTGGGGAGTGATTCTAATGCCTTTTCTCTCATAATATGCAAGGTTTACACAAAGAGGGAGAATACCGGCAGCTGGAATTCTGGACCCAAGAAAAGCACGTCAGAGATACCTATTCTGCACAACTCCAATGAAGTTGGAACTTTACGGAGATTATTTTTGGAATTAATAATAAATACTGGAGCCAGAAACCACTGGAGAGGGGGCCCCCTCCCGGCGCGCCCTGGTGGGTGGTGCTCACCCAGGCCCACTTCCGGAGCCCATCTTGTGGTATAAATTCCCAAAAAACCTAAAAATAAGGAGGAAGACTTTCGAGACGAAACGCCGCCGCCTCGAGGCGGAACTTGGGCAGGAGCACTTTTGCCCTCCGGTGGAGCGATTCCGTCGGGAGAACTTCCCTCCCGGAGGGGGAAATCGAAGCTATCGTCATCACCAACACCCCTCTCATCTTTGGGAGGCCAATATTCATCAACATCTTCAACAACACCATCTGTTCTCAAACCCTAGTTCATCTCTTGTGTTCAATCTTTGTACCGGAACCTCAGATTGGTACCTGTGGTTGACTAGTAGTGTTGATTACCTTGTGTAGATGATTACTATATGGTTTATTTGGTGGAAGATTATATGTTCAGATCCATTATGCTATTCGTTACTCCTCTGATCTTGAGCATGATTATTATTTGTGAGTAGTTACCTTTGTTCTTGAGGTCACGGGAGAAGTCATGTTGCGAGTAATCATGTGAATTTGATATGTGTTCGATATTTTGATGATATGTATGTTGTGATTCCCTTAGTGGTGTCATGTGAACGTTGACTACATGACACTTCACCATTCATGGGCCTAAGGGAACGCATTGTGGAGTAGTTATTTGATGATGGGTTGCTAGAGTGACAGAAGCTTAAACCCTAGTTTATGCGCTACTTCGTAAGGGGCTGATTTGGATCCACATGTTTAATGCTATGGTTAGACTTTGTCTTAATACTTTTCTCGTAGTTGCGGATGCTTGTCAGGGGGTTTATCATAAGTAGGTTGTTAGTTCCAGTAAGAACAGCACCTTAGCACCGGTCCACCCACATATCTAATTATCAAAGTAGCGAACACGAATCAAACCAACATGATAAAAGTGACTAGACGAAATTCCAGTGTACCCTCAAGAACACTTTGCCTATTACTAGTCATTGTTCTGGCCTGTCCTTTGCCTCAAAAGGATTCTGCTACCTTGCTGCACCTTGTTTACCGTTACCATTACTTGCTTGTTACAAATTACCTTGCTATCAAACTATCTGTTACCTAGAATTTCAGTGCCTGCAGAGAATACCTTGCTGAAAACCGCTTGTCATTTCCTTCTGCTCCTCGTTGGGTTCGACACTCTTACTTATCGAAAGGACTACGATTGATCCCCTATACTTGTGGGTCATCACTCACCCGAGCTATGATCCCGTGATGGTTCCTTCTCTTTGGGTGTCGACCGCCCGCCCGCGTTGTATTCGAGATATAATATTCGAGCTGTAGTACTGATGTTATATGATAATAATATTCGAGGTGTATTAGTGACAATATTTGATAATGTTCGATGATGCATTAACTGGATTATTCGAGATATATTAGTGATATTATATCAAGATGTTGCTAGAAACAATCAATGCATTATAATTTGAATACTCAATTGTTTTATATATCTTTCTTATGGATTAGTTAAAGCTATGGATGGTAGCGGCAGAGACCGTGAAGAGGATCTCTTCGAGATGATACGGGAAAACCCAGAGATTGAACTAGATACGATCCAATATCTGAACGATTCCGGTGAGGGAATTAAGAACCAAGAGACGAAGGGCACACAAACAATGATGACGAAGGAAATGTTCTTCAATTAACGAAGTCCGGCTAGGTATATATAAGGCCTCTAGTGATCATTACATGTATTAATTGATTTGTATATATATTAACGAATCTTTCTTCTTTTAGCCCTCCTGATCGAGCAAATCTTCTACAAGGGTTAAACGAGGCCCGGCCAAAAAGTTGGACGCTGGCATAAAGTTCAACATCGATGTAATCAGAGAAGATGGCGAACCGATTGCTCCTAAAAAGAATGCGGACAAATTTACAATTCAATGCGGAGTTATTGTTAGGGACCAAATCCCGACCAGCGTTCAAGAATGGAATAAGCCAAAGGAAGGTCGAGGAGTTAGTTTTGTCAACCAAAGAGCAAAGGATACACTTTGGGAGACGCTCATTTCACATTTCAACCTACCAGAGAGTTTGACAGATCTCCAACGGGAGAAAGTCAAGAAGTGTGCTATTAAGAAGATGGCCATACAATTCCAGACTTTTAATATGGACCAAATACGTCAGCGATGGAAAGAAGACTCCACAATTCATTGGACAACTAGAGAAGTCAAGAGATCATTGGGACTTATTTGTGGAGTTCAAGGAATCGGAAGCATCTACGGAACGGTCGAGAAAGAACAAGATAAATACTGACAAAAAACAGCATCACCATAAGCTGGGGACAGGTGGCTACAAGGCTGGGTTGCCTAAGTGGGATGAATTTGAGTCAAACATGATTGCCGCAGGGGTCACTCCAAAAACAACGGGATGGCCCGAAAGGTGCATGACTTGGTTTTATGCGCATGGGGGAAAGTTGGACCCAAAGACTGGGGAGATTATTGTGCTGGCAAGTCTTAAAGACGCCTCGGACGCTTTACTTAAAGCAATAGAAGAGGCTCGAACGGGGGTGTTCCAGCTCGAGAGAGAGAACGACGAGCTTACACGCGCCCTCAAGAATCCTGAACACCTGGGACGAACACGAGGCAAAGGCCTTGTTCCGTGGGTTGAGTGGTTTGCGGAGTGGAATGAGACTTACAGAAGCCGTAAGAGAAATAGGAAGCACGAACTAGACCAGATTCAAATGGTAGAATCAAGGAACTCGGAGTTGGAACGCAAATACATGCTACAGCAGGAGCAGATCAATAGACTTAGCCAACAAAGCGCGTCTCAGCGGCAGGACCAACCAGATCCAGCATTGGATGGTACCATTCCATCATCTATGCCGAAAAGCAGCGTGGATTCCACGGGGGTCCCGGCCGATGATGCACTGCTGGCTCACTACCCCGTGGATGATATCCAAGAGACGACAACTTGTGAGCTACACATGAAGATGAAGAACATATTCATGAAGGTGCCGGACGGCTATGCTATACCGAATCCACCTGGAGCAACCATCCACGGCAATCTGATTCCACCTGGCTATGCTCGTGTCGGGGTGGATGAAATTCTGCCGGGATATGACTCATTAGAGCTTGACTATCCTGGAGGTGAAGGGAAGCGTACACTAGGAGAAGTCATACGGTGTCTCATTGTATGGAGTAAGGAATGCATCGTGTTTCCAAACTCGGTGCCAAGGCCACCGACTCCTCCTCCAAGTCCGCCGCCCCCACCGAATCCACCCCACCCCGAGACAGAGCGCAGCGCGAGTCCACCGCCCCCGCCGAATCCACCCCACCCCGAGACGGAGCGCAGCACGAGTCCGCCGCCCCCACCGAATCCACCCCACCCTGAGACGGAGCGCAGCGCGAGTCCACGATACCGATCTGCGCCGCATCAGCCGACTCCAAAGCAGAAGAGAGCACCAAAGAATAAACCCGATCCTCCTACCAAAAAGAAGCTAGCTTATGAGAGTACTGAAGAGGAAACCGATCTCATAGTGGCTGCCGAACTGCAGGCCCATTTTGGACCAAAAGCGTCCCCGCCGCCAAAGGAGATAATACACGAGAAAGTCATACAACACTTTCTGAATCTTGCTAAACCGCCGGCTGCGACGAAAATGTGATCAGACTATGATCACTCGATTAGCAAGTCATATAATAAACAGCACTCGCAGAGTGCAGGTAGTAATAAATGCGGGAAAACTGTTCCCCAGTTCGGAGAGCAGGAAGTGCAGTCGACCCCCCCGCTCAAGGTGAGTACCTATAAGATAACCGACGAGGCTAGAAAGAATCCTAGAGAGATCGGTATCACTGTTGAAGCACTCCTAGGCATTGAGGAAATCCCCACGACGGATGAGAAGGACCTAGCATGGAAATATGTCCCAGGGAAGCCTCTGGTCAGTCCTGAAGAGGAGAAGCTTCTGTCAACGCAAATGTACAAGTTGCATTAGTGGTACCTGAGATAAGTAAAGGTTGGGCTCGAGAGCCTCATGGTGAAAGTCAAGCCAGAGCATTACTACCATGCTAAAGATTTGTGGATTGAAAATGAAGAACTTTATCAGTTACTCAATCAATACGCACTCGACAAATCTCTCATCAGTTGCTATTGTCTGTAAGTGATTTGTTTCTACTGTAATTTAAGTATCTAGCTCATCTCTTTCATTGGCTGTAATTAATTATCCTCACTATATTCTTTTGTGTGGTATTATGCAGAATGATGATTTTTGAATTGAATAGAGATGGAGTCCATGGCATTGGGTTCATTGACCCAAATACCGTTAATGAAGAGGTGTTAACTAAGTACGAAAAAGACAGAGAAAAGGTTGCTAATGTTTTTGAAGAGCCTATATACCAACCCAGAAATACTACTTCCTTACAACTTCAGGTGAGCCTTTACTGTCTTGTACTACAAATTCTATTTTTGCTTACTCGATGTTAAGTGTGTAGTTGAATGCACAATGCATGACCGCTTAATTATACAAACGTGTGCGCAGATACCACTAGATCCTACTAATCATTAGAGTTAATGAGGGAACTGTTGAAGTACTGGACTCACTAAATAAAGACTCTTCGGAATACAAAAACATGTATTTCATGCTCGACAGGTAATTTCAATCATTATCGCACTATGTCGGCCTCTTTAGTTCAATTCCTGATATCAAGTAATTAATAGATCATTTATTCATTTTCTTTGCCGGGCAGGGTTTGGAAAAAGTTCATCGAAGAGATTGACGGTAAATGGAAACCAGAGCTGAGATGGCGACGGTCCAAGGTAATTATAATTAAGTAGTACTAGCTACGTCCACGCATCTCTTTAATTCTAGTTTCAATACCATTATCATGCTTGATTATTATCTGATTGAATTCTATTCTCGCATAGTCCATGAAACAACAAACCGGGACTAATTTATGTACATACTATGTTTGCGAGAACATTCGCTTTATGACCGAAAAGAAGATCGATGCAAGACATCTTTGGGTACGTAAACACTATTCACAATTTTTTTATCATGATCTAATATATATACACAAAACTAATATATTCATATTGATCTCCTTCTTTAAAGATGGTGGAGATGCGCGATAGGCTCCTACCAACGGACCGCATACGAGCACTTCAAGAGGAAATGGCGGGATTTTTGCTTGAACAGGTCATAGCTCCCGACGGAGAATACCATTTCAAGATGTAATGATCTGCAAATTGTAGGAGAAATTGTATATACCAAATTATATATATATATATATATGTGTGTGTGTGTGTGTGTGTGTGTGTGTGTGTGTGTGTGTATGCATGGTCGTACGAGAAATTCTATGATATATGATTGGTTCTACGAGAAATTCTATTATATATGCATAACGTATACATTATGTAGTAGCGTAAAATATCTTTGAAATGAAAAATAAATAAATGGAAAACACAAAATGGAAAGGAAAAGCAAACAATAAAGCCAAAACCTTTAGTCCCGGTTGGTCTCACCGACCGAGACTAAAGGTTCTCGGCTCACCACGGCCACAGCCGGCCACGTGGCCGGTATTTAGTCCCGGTTCCTGGCCAACCGGGACTAAAGGGGGGGCCTTTAGTCCCTATACTTTAGTCCCAGTTGGGAAACCGGGACTAAAGGCCCTTCCCAACCGGGACTAGTGGCCGGTTCTGCACTAGTGTCAAGGTCCTCCCAGCTACGCTCTTACCAAAGAAGAGAAGAAAATCTTTTTTGAATGCCTGCTCAGTATCAAGGTCCCGTCTGTCTTCTCGTCGAATATAAAGGGAGTAATAAATATGGTAGAGAAAAATTTCCAGAACCTAAAGTCTCATGACTGCCACGTGATTATGATGCAACTGCTTCCGGTTGCATTGAGGGGGCTTCAACCAGAAAATGTTTGATTAGCCATTGTGAAGCTATGTGCATTCCTTAATGCAATTTCTCAGAAGGTAATCGATCCAGAAAACCTACCAAGGTTACAAAATGATTTGGTCTAATGTCTTGTCAGTTTCGAGTTGGTGTTCCCACCATCCTTCTTCAATATTATGACGCACATCCTAGTCCACCTAGGCGACGAGATTGCCATTCTGGGTCCTGGATTTCTACACAATATGTTCCCCTTTGAGAGGTTCATGGGAGTCTTAAAGAAATATGTTCGTCACCGTGCTAGGCCAGAAGGAAGCATCTCCAAGGGCCATGAAACAAAGGAGGTTATTGAGTTT
Organism: Elymus sibiricus; assembly: GCA_039707655.1. Classification (NCBI taxonomy): domain Eukaryota; kingdom Viridiplantae; phylum Streptophyta; class Magnoliopsida; order Poales; family Poaceae; genus Elymus; species Elymus sibiricus. The sequence continues at coordinate 90,618,822 of CM077663.1, forward strand.
TGTGTTGACTTTATTCCTGACCTTAAGTCGATTGGTGTTCCTGAATCGCGGCATGAGGGGAGACTGGGTGGAAAAGGCACGCTAGGACCGAACTCGATAATATGTAGGGACGGGCATTTTTGGGCGCAAGCACACTACACAGTTATACAAAATTCTACCTTGGTGGCCCCGTATATCAATGAACACAAGAATATTCTAGGCTACAAACACCCGGAGCAGTCTGACGACTGGATTACACGTGAACACATGAGGACTTTCGGCGGTTGGATGCAAACACATCTCATGGGTAACACCACTGTTGGAGATGAGCTGTACTTCTTGGCCAGGACACCATCTTTAACTGTATTGACTTTCCAAGGGTACGAGATAAATGGGAATACATTTTACACGATCGCCCAAGATAAAAAGAGCACCAACCAAAACAGTGGTGTCCGCTTTGATGCAGCAAACACCAATAGGGCAAAGGACACATATTATGTTTACATAGAGGAGGTATGGGAACTTGACTATGGATGTGATTTTAAGGTCCCTTTGTTCTGGTGCAAATGGATCAATTTGACAGGAGGCGGGGTAATGGTAGACCCGCAGTACGGAATGACAACAGTGGATCTCAACAATCTTGGGTACACAGACGAACCATTCGTCCTAGCCAATGATGTGGCGCAAGTTTTCTATGTGAAGGACATGTCTACCAAACCGAAAACAGAAAAGATAAGGAAGCGAATACATCATACGATGAGCCAAAGCGCCACATAGTTCTTTCAGGGAAAAGAAACATTGTGGGAGTGGAGGACAAGACAGACATGTCAGAAGATAACGAAAAGTTTCATGAAATTCCTCCCTTCAGAGTGAAGACTGACCCAAGCATCCTGTTAAATGATGAAGATTATCCATGGCTACGGCGCAATAAGCAAGGGACACACATGAAGAAATAGTTTTATACCAGAAAAGATCCCACTCTGGGATGTGACCGGCTTCACCGCCATCACTTTCTCTCTAGTGTGAGTTTCTGGACTTATAGCTGGAAAGTGCCACTTCGGACAAACCGGAGGGAATCTTTGTAAGAGCTAGCTAGGGCATTTTGGCATTTGACACATGATTTTAGAAATAATTATTTATTAAGTTATGAAAATTCAATTATTCCTATCCTTTTAGTATTTTAATTATATCGAGGAGTTAATCAATGCAAATATTTATACCATTATAGCAGGTGTACCAAGTTTGAGCTCATTTGGACATGTTTAGCAATGTTAAGTTGCTCAAATTAGAAAATGGACAGGGATGGTTTTGAGGGAATTTGATGATGTTATCTTGTTCTCCAAGCCATGAGACTTGGCAAGATCATCAAATATGGCATTTGTGACATGCTAAAATTTTAGTTATGATGAACTAAAACAAAACTATAATATTCTTCAATAGCAAAAAGAATCAACTAAAAAGCTTTTATAAAACTCTAGTTATGATCAAAATAATATTAACTTAAAACTATATAAAATTTATGCAACTAAAATTTTCTGTTGTAGCTGTCCAAATCAAGCAAACAATAACAGGAAACTATATAAAAGTGTGCAGAAGTTATTCATATTCAAACTCTTTTCAAAATCCAAAATAAAAACAGAAAAAAAAAGTGTGCAACATATCAAAAAAGGATAGAAATAAAAAAAATGCCTGCCTACTAGGCAGTGCTCCACGGCCTGCATATGACTAGAAGCCCAACAAGGCCAGGATCCAGGCCCGTAGAGCATCTGCTAGTGGGCCCAACAGGGCAGAGTAATAGCGACATAGTAGGCACGTGTTCGGTTTGGGAGAGGCTCGTGCTGCCTCTCTCACAATGGGGCTTATAAGCTGGTCGTCGTGCTCCTCAACTAGCGAGGTGGGACTAAACTCCCACCCGTGTCAGCTCCGCGCGCGCACACAACCCTTTAGTCCCGGTTGGAGCCACCAACCGGACTAAATACCCTTTAGCCCCGATCGCTGGCTCTAACCGGGACTAAAGGCTTTTCGGCTGTGGGCGAAAGTTCGCGCGCAAAGCCAACCTTTAGTCCCGGATGGAGCCACAAACCAGGACTAAAGGGTATTTAGTCCCGGTTGGTGGCTCCAACCGGGACTAAAGGTCCCTAGCATATATGACCGTTGCCTTCTCCCCTTCCCAATCGACAACCATTTTCGCAAAGAAACAAAGGAGCAGAGCCACCGCCGCCCTCTCCATCACGACGCCGTCAGGCTGCCCATTGTCGCCGGCGACCCGCAGCACCCACGCCCTCCCACTACTAGGAGAAACCCTACTAGTAGCGCTTGAAAAACCTATAGTAGTAGCGATGGGTCCAGCGCTACTGCTAACGCGCTACAGCTAAGTTGTAGCAGTAGCGCTGGTTGGTGCTGCGCTAATACTAAGTCTGGTTAGCAGTAGCGCAGCACTGACCAGCGCTACTGCTAACTATCTGTAGCGCTGCAGAAAGGCCAGCGCTGCTGCTAGATGCCTTCCAGCGCTGCTGCTAGTATTCCTGCTTTCACAGATTCATACCCCCTCTACGTATTTGTGATGTATTTATACAGACTCTATACAGTAGTTTCATCAGATCACAATAAACATACACTATTCTCATCATATCATACACATACAGTAGTCTCGTCATACCATCATCATCATCATTCAACACAAATATCGTCACATCTCGAAAATAGCGATACACAAGTCATGTCATGTCTCGAATAAGTGCAACTGCATGGTCATGGCACACACACAAGTTTCATCATCTCTATCTAAACCATGATGTAGAAGAGAAGAGCGATCAGCATGAGCAAGACCGCGACTATGTAGTACTTGAGGAACCGACGGTTCCGCCCCCGCTCTTGCCGGAGCGTCCACCTCAAGTAACTACTTTCCGCTTCGGCTCTGCTGTCGAACCCTCTGTGGCTAGCACCGGGGTACTTGTCCACCTGGGCCTGAGCGTCTGGCCAGTGGTCGTAGACTCCTGGAACCCTCCCAACGAACACGGTGTAGCAGTCCTTCGCCATCTCTGATCAATGTACCTGCATCGTCAGTTGATGAACTGAACGATAATATGCAACATAATGTACTTAAGAAAACAAAGAGGCATAATTAGCAAAATACAAGCAACCTATAGTAAACATAAATGACGAAGTTCCTCATACCCAAACTAATTAACTAGAGCGATCTACGCTAGTTCAGGACCACGGTTTAATTACATCACATTGTTTCGTCTGGACGCTAGTGACACATATATTGTCAACGACAATCAGTCCTCGGTCCAATCTTCATAGTCAGGGAGGAAGCACCCGAGCTTCTTGAAAGGCTTCAGGTCCAGACGCTGAGTGATTAGCAGTGCTCGGACATCATCCCGCGTGATTGGCCCATGGTAGAACATCCCTGTTGGTTTGAGGACCTGCTTCAAGATCACTTGGGCAAGTTCACACTGTACGTGATAAAACTCAGCTCGGATTCGATGATCCGGTGTCTTTCCTATGCTTGTGGCCCAGTTGACAATCTTGGCATCATTGGTAGTAGCTGACATGCGAAGGCGTTGATTATCCCTTCTGAACTCGAGAAGGTGATGCATGAGGTAGAATCCATCAGCCTTACTGTTGTGCGGTTGCTGGATGCAGCAGAAGTCGGTCTTATGGCTGAAAACCAGCCCGTTCTTCCTGTGCTTTTTCACCTTGATATATCCACCAGACAGGCTGAAGGTTAATAGGGCACTATCGAGAACACTCTTTATGTGCTTGTAATCATTTTTCTTGATGTTCTTCGATGAGTCCAAGTATATAGCATGGGAGTATTCTGGGTACAGAACGATGAGGACGGCGCCCCCCCCCCCCCCCCCCCCGCTGTGCAAATTAAGTACACCTCAAATTAGCCTCCATGCTTGCAAAGGAATGATTAACACTTACGAAAGGATATGCGAGGATGACTTACGTGGGATGATAAGGCAGGAGAATCGCTTCCTTGTCCTTATTAGCGATCATGAAGCCGCCGATGTACTTGCTCACATAGTCACGGTGCTCTTTGCAGACATCCAAGAAGCTCTCGTGCATATGGTACGGGTCCGCGACGCAGATATATTTTATGTTCTCAATGCTGATGATGTAGTTGAGATACAGCGCATACATGCGGATGAACTGGAAATCCAGCTTGGTCATGTGGAACATGTCGTAGATGTAGTCAAATCGCAGGATGAACTTATCCGCGGGCCATCCCTCGACGTACAACTTCCCACCCGGCACCTGAGCCGCGTAAAGCGGGTATCCTGGTTTTTCCGAGATGAGAAGGCTTTTCTCTCTGGCCAGCACATCATCATGAAGTCTCCTTAGATCATTGTTCAGTATGTCCTCTAGCGCTTTCTGAGGTAGGATCGGGTGGGCGGCGACATGGAAACGCTCTGCACCTACGACAGGTATTCTATCTACCTCCCGGGGCTTCAGAGGCGGTTGGCTGCTTGAAGCAGCTCTGGCGCCTTTAGGGCCTTTCCTGTCCGGTCTCCTCCTTTGCTTCTTGGCGGGTGTCGGTAGTGAGCCCACCATACCTTCCCTAACTGTCACCCCCAGTGTCATCGGGCTAATCAGTGGACGGCCCTCGGGTTGTTGCTGGGTAGAGGCGGCATTTGGAGGCGTCTCCTGCGAGGATCGCTTGAAGAGAGACTTTTTGCATTCTGCCTTAGGACGTTCCGGCTCCGGCAAATCAGGCAGCATCAAGTCATCATCTCCACGCTCATAGCCTGAGTCTTCGTCGTCCTGAGCCATCAATCCTCCATCATCATAGGCGGTATTGAAATACTTGTCTGGGTCATCATCCTCCTCCTCCATGTCATCATCAGCATTTGCTTCTTCGACAACGGGGGTGACGTCATCTGGCACTAATGGAGGCTCTCCCTAGCGTCGTCCGCTATCACCCGCCACGACAGGTGCCAGCGCATGAGCTTTGCTTCCTTAGGATCTACGAAATACCGCTGCAGATGGGGAGTGATCGGAAAGTACCATACAACTTTCTGAGAAGCTTTCTTTCCTGCCTTCTTGTATCGAGAAGCATTGCACACTGAACAGCTGGTTTTTTCCGCGTGCTCTCCCCGATAAATGATGCAATCGTTGATGCATACGTGGTACCTAATGTGCGGCAAATCAAAAGGGCAAACGATTTTCTTGGCCTCATCGACACTATTAGGACACAGGTTCCCCGCAGGAAGAACTTTATTATGTAGATACTTCAAATGCTCATCGAGACTTTTGTCTGTCCATTTGTTTTTGGCCTTCGTCTTTAGAAGTTCGAGCGTGAAACTCAAGCGTGTCACCTCGGGATCACAACCGTCATACAATGGAGTCTTCGAGTCTACTTCAAGCTGCGCCAGCTTGGCCTCCTCTCTAGAAGCAGCTCTCTCGCTAGTCGTACTCTTGCGAAGGAGGTCTTGAACATGAGGGTCCTGCACGACTGCACTTAGTAGCGTCGAAGACTGCGGCGTGACCGCCGCCTCTTCTCCGCCATGTCCGGACTCTGCTTCGCCGTGTCCGGAATCTTCTCCGCCGCCGTCATTTAACTCTTCCCCGCCACCATGTCCGGCGCCATCGTCTTCGTGTCGATCGGTCATCTCTTCGTCTAGCCCCATGCCGTTATTCCCTGCCATGTGGACGTCCTCATCATCATCATCTTCAATTATCCACCGAGTATAGCCATCCATGAAACCATTCATCAGCAGGTGCGCCTTCAACCTGCCACGATCAAAAGGGTCCAAAAGGACTCCTTCTTTGCATCTTGTACACGGACATCTAATCCTAGTCCGATTATTTGCATGCATGTCCATCACCGCGGATTGCATGTATCGCTCCACCTTCCATCCACTCACCTTCACGACCGACTGCATGCACGGTATAACAAGCAAAAGGGTTATAAACAAAATGCATGCATGCATCAAAGTCATATAAAAATTTGGCATGACCTTGCCTAAAAATAGGACATATCTAGTTTTCTCGAAATTCACCGAAACGGAAATAAATCGACATTTTGGCAAAACATAAGCAACTCGGGGGCATGTCGCTCGCACAAATCTCTCCATATCCCAAACACACATATTCCCATTCACACACATAATCCCATTCTTGAAATGAACAACTTTTTACTCACCTATCTCCCGAGAGAGACCGATCGACCGGATGAGGCCTTTCGCTACCTATAGGGATCGAAAGTGTGGATGGGTAAATAGCTATCTAGATCTAGTTGTTGGGGAGGAGAGATGACTCTAGGTAACTAATGGAGAGGGAGAGAGATGAGCTAGCTAGATCTATATCTAATGGAATGGAGGGAGAGCCAAATAAATGAGGTAGGGGGCATTTATGGAGCTAGCTAGAGATGAGAAGGCCATTTATGGAGGAGAGTTATGGTGGAGGGGGGCATTAATGGGGAGAGAAGAGAGGTAGGAGGAAGAGAGAAGAAGGGCAACAATGGTGAGGGGAGAGGGGAAAGGAGGGGGGAGAGGGCAAAGTGGGAGGAGGGGGAGGGAGGTGAAAAGGTGGCACCAGCCACGCATAGCAGTAGCGCTGTTTTTCAACAAGCGCTACTGCTATGTTACTTAGTAGTAGCGCTTTGCACAAAGAGCACTACTATTAAGTGGGGCCCATTAGCAGTAGCGGTTCCACTGAAAAAAGCGCTACTACTAAAATCTTAGTAGTAGCGCTGTATTCTAGACAGCACTGCTACTACCAACAGTGTCGGTGGGCTCGTCGGGTCCCCCTTAGCAGTAGTGCTCTTTTTGCTTCCAACGCTACTGATAAGTCTTTAATTGTAGCGCTGCCAAAATCCAGCGCTACTGGTAATTACCAGCAGCGCCTGTTACTTTCCAGCGCTACTGATTGTGTCCTGCCTATAAGGTTTCTCCTAGTAGTGTCCGCGCCCTCGACGTCCGCCCTCGACTCCGCGCCCTCAATGTTCGCACGCGTCTCCGACGTCCTCACGCCGACTGCCGCTGCGCCAGCCTGACCTCGACATCCGCGCGCTTCCTCAACGTCCGCCCTCGACGTCCGCGTCCTCGACATCTTGCGGGACTCTAGGTCACCGCCGTGACACCGCTGCCAAGATCCACCGTCGCCACCATCAAGGTCCGAGAGGGGCATCACCCCGGTGAAGTTTTCATGTTCATCTAGCAATTGAACCACGTTGATTTAATTTCTGTAAGTTGTGTCCGGTGAGAGGAAGCGGATTCGACATGTGATCGCTCATCGGGGATGGATGCGCGTGCTTTGCTGGGCAGAGGCGAATGTGTGTGCATGCCCGTGCTCTGTTTTGTGGTAACCCTTGTCGTGCATGAGTTCTCTGTTTGTGTAGCTGAAACATTAGTTCCTCTTCCATCTTCTAGTATAACCGATGAGATAGATCCATGTTGCAATTAATTTTAGACTGTGTAGTTACAATGTTTGGATTATTAGTCAAAAGCGGGTGAGTAAATGAGGACGCGGAGGTTTCTGTGTTGTTTCCCCTGGACTTGCTTAAGAAATGTTGTGTCATTTTGCTACAGAAATATTTTGGTATGAACACAAAAGCATAAGGCAGAGTCAAATATGAACACAAAAACAATTCAAAATAAAGAGTGACTGTTCATAGTGGTAGCTCAAGAACACACAGATTCATGTTTCGTAAGCAAGTCGTGTAAGCATCTTCTCAAGAACATGTTACGATATCTGACATGGATTTACACAAAGAGTAAATCTCAGAATATGGTTTTACCTTGAATCTGCTTAGAGCGTCAGAAGATGAGATGAGATTGAAGAGAAGTTTTTTTAGGTTTTTTTAGATAGAGAAACAAATGTTAAAATTTGCATATGATGTGTGGTTACTTCATCATGATGATCTTTCTAAAAAAATTGAAGAACAAAATTGTGGTGACCTAATTTTTTTTCACTCGGTGGAATTACAGGATTTGTGGTGTTGAATCTCTATGGAGTGATCATCGACGTTGGAGCTGTTGGTCCCTGATCGTCACTCCGTTGTTCGACAAAACGTGTCCATTTGTTGTATAAACATAACCTCGATAACTTCGGTATAACTTCGGTGCAACGCCGCCCCCGCTTTGTGAGTCGCCGCCGTTTAATTTCCCTCGGGCTTATATATTTTTGTGAACATAGAAATTTTTGTAACAGGTATGTGTTTGATCACCGCGGGCTTATATAGTTGATTGCACTTTGGAGTGCATATTTAGTCGAGTCCAACATCAATATTAGTGAATGATTTCAGATTGTTGGGCACCGTGGAGAGTTGTGAGAGGAGATTTCCATTTGATTTTGAGGCTTATGAAAACATGATTTGCACGTCGGACAGGCAGAGAGAGGCGCGCGGTCCGCAAAGTATAACTTCGACATGAGGGGGGTCGTTAAAACATAACCCCGATAACTTCGGTATAACTTCGACATGAGGGGGAGGAGTCCTCGACGATCGCCGGAGGAGGCCCCGATCTTGCTCTTAAGTTGTCATCATAATGTTACTGTTTTGCATTCCCAGATTTCATTAAGTCTGAAAAACAGCTTATCTCTCATGGTTGTATATTGCCATGTTGTAATATTTGTAGAAACTATGGAACATGACAGAGACACGGAACAAGAAGAGATTTTGGGGGATATGATCTGCGACGGAGGTGATGATATCACCTTGTCGTTTCTCACCGACTCCGATGGTGAGGGAAGAGAGGATGACGGCTCTGGTGATCGAATGAGGGAGAAGATGACGGCTCCGACGGTGCTGGAGCCATAACTGTTGCAAAGTCCGGCGAGGTATATATATTAATTAAGCCTCTGCTGACTAGATGCATTAATTGTTTTGTATGTACATATATTAAGGCTTCTTTCTTCTTTTATCCCTCCGGATCGAGCCAATCTTCTATAAGGAGACGAGGCACGAAGAAAAGGTTGGACGAGAATGAAAGGTTCACGATCGAAGAAGTCTATCCAGATGGCAAACTGACTCTTCCCAAGCGGACCCAAGAACGATTTATATATCAATGTGGAGTTGTTGTTAGGCACAGCGTCCCGATCAGCATCCAAGAATGGAATAAGACGAAGGAAAATGGAGATTCTTATGTCGACAATAGATGCAAAGATGAGCTTTGGAACTCGCTCATGACAAATTTTAGCCTACCGCCAGAGGAGGATCCAAATAACCCAGTTATACAGCGAAAAGTCAAGGTGTGGGCTCTTAAGAAGATGGTAGAACAATTCAAGAACTGGAAGAAAAGATTGAATGAACAGTTTGTCGAGAAAGACAAGACTCCAGATTTCATCGCCGGTCAATATGCGAAGATAAAAGATCACTGGCCCGCATTTGTGGCGTACAAGAAATTTGAGAAAGCTAAGAAAAGGTCAGAGATAAATAAGCTAAATGCTACAAAGAAAAAGTATCACCATATTACGGGGTCAGGTGGCTACAAGGTGGCCGGGCCTACGTGGGACAAAGCTGAGAACGACCTGCTTGCTAAAGATGTCGAACCAGAGACATTGAACTGGTCTGAACAGGCAAGGACTTGGTTCTTCGGGCATGGGGGAACTTTGCACCCAGAAACAGGGAAGTGTGTTTACACGAAAGCTCAACTTCAAATGCCCCTGGAACATATTCAGGAAGCAATCAAGGCCGTGCTGGAAGGGAGGTTACATCCCGACAGAGAGAAGGACGAGCTGTCACGCGCCCACTACTACAAAACTGGCTATAGCCAATATCCATATTAGTGGCGCACCATGGTGGTGGTGCGCCACTGCTATATAGCAATGGCGCACCAGAAACAGGTGCGCCATTGTTATTTTTTTAGTAGTGGCGCACCACCTGAGCAGTGCGCCATTGCTATTTTTTTGGCCCACCCCCCCCACCCCACCAGACATAGCAATGGCGCACCACACCTAGGTGCGCCATTACTATGCACCTTAGTAATGGCGCACCTTGGTGTGGTGCGCCATTGCTATGTCTGGTGGGGGGGGGTGCGTCTGTGTGTGTGAGACATAGTAATGGCGCACCCTCCCTGGTGCGCCATTGCTAGGGTTAGCAATGGCGCACCAGGGAGGGTGCGCCATTACTATGTCTCGCACACACAGACACACACCCCACCACACACACACAGACACCCACCCACCCCCCCCCCCCCCCCCCCCCCCCGTGGATCGCCTTTTCAGTTTGAAAAAAAATAAAAGAAAATGATAAATGATTCAAAAAAATTCAAAAAAATAGATGCCGATGTGTTATGTGTTCTAGTTGTTACAAAAATTAACAAAGATGAATTTTGAATTTTTTTGCAAAAAAAAACCGCCGTGTTTCGGTAAAATGGCCGTAACTTTTGCATACGACCTCCGATGAAAAAGTTTTCTATATGAAAAAGATACTACTCGAAAAGTTACATCCGAATTTGACGGGCTATGCCCGTTATCGATTTTTTAGAATCCTCAAAAACCTAACAGAAAATAAGTTACAGCAATTTTAAGATCTGCAGGCAAAAAAATAAAAAAATTACAAAAAAGTTAGCAGTGGCGCACCAATGCATAGTGCGCCACTGCTAACTTTCCCGCCTTTCAAATTCAAAAAAATTTAAAAATAGTAATGGCGCACCATGGGGTGGTGCGCCATTGCTATGGTACATAGTAATGGCGCACCACACCTAGGTGCGCCATTACTATGTACCATAGCAATGGCGCACCACCCCATGGTGCGCCATTACTATGTCACAGCCCCACCACGTGCGCACCCACCCACCCCTCTCCTTCCTCTCTCCTTATCCCCATCCCCCTCCCTCCTCCTCCCTTCTCCTTCCCCGTCTCCCTTCCCCTTCTTCCTCCCTTCCCCTTCATACTTCTCCTCCTCTCCTCCACTCCATCTCCTCCTCTCCTCCTCTCCTCCTCTCCATCTCCTCCTCTCCGGTGACCTCCTCCTCCTCAAGGTGCTCCTCCTCCGGTGACATCCTCCTCACGGCCGGTGCTCCTCCTCCGGCGACCTCCTCCTCCCTCCTCTCCTCCTCACGGTGCTCCTCCTCCTCCCTCCTCTCCTCCTCACGGTGCTCCTTCCTCTCCTCCTCACGGTGCTCCTTCCTCTCCTGCTCACGGTCCTCCTCCTCTCCGGCGACCTCCTCCTCCTTCTCCGGCGACCTCCTCCTCCTCCTCTCCGGCGACCTCCTCCTCCTCCTCCTCTCCGGCGACCTCCTCCTCCCTCCTCTCCTCCTCACGGTCTCTCCTCCCTCCTCCCTCCTCCTCTACTTCCGGCCACATGTGGAGCCAAAAATTTGAAAAAAATTTAACCAAAAAAAGTTAGCAGTGGCGCACCAAGGCAAAAAAATTTAACCAGGTCGAGAACGAAATTTGAAAAAAATTTAACCAAAAAAAACGAGCCAAAAAAATGAGCCAGATCCAAATTCAAAATTCAAAAATAGCAATGGCGCACGGTGGGGGTTAGACGGTGCGCCACTACTATTTTCCCGCCTTCAAAATTCAAAAAAAATCAAAAAAAAAATGAAAAAAAAAATTACCAGAGGTGCGCCACTGTTACCTGCAATACTAATGGCGCACCAGAGGTGCGCCATTAGTATTTCTTATTAGTGGCGTGGTAATAGTGGCGCACCTATGGTGCGCCATTAATACCCAAAAGTGGTGCGCCACTAATGTGCTTTTTTCTAGTAGTGGCCCTCGGGAATCCTGAACACCCTGGACGAACACGAGGCACATCAGGCTCCATTCCGTGGGTGCATGGGTTTCCCGACAACACTGGTTATAGAAGCCGACGGAGAAAGAAGAAAGAGGAAGCAGACCGGCTGCAGAAGGTAGAAGAAAGATTAGCGTTGCAGGAGAAGAAACTAGAGACACTTACCAGTCAGCGAGCTATCGGTCCACCATCTCAGCAGCACGAAGATCCTTCATTCGATACTGCCCACGAAGCTACCCCACCATCTCAGCGGAAGGTGCCCACGAAAAACAGTGTAGCTTCCACGGAGCTCGTTCGGCCCGATATCACGGCTCCTCGCTACCCCGTGGATGATATCACGGAGAGGGAACATTGTGAGCTAATGGCGAAATGCATGAACCTAACCTTGAAGGTGGCGGTCGGCTATGTCTTACCTCCTAGACCTGATGAAACTTTCCATTGCAATTCGATTCCAGATGGCTATGCTGTTGTCGGGGTGGATGAAGTTACCAACAGATTCGAGGGGCTGGACCTTGAGTACCCTACAGGTGAAGGGGAGACTCGTCTAGTAAATGTCATAAGGACTACCATTCTATGGAGAAAGGAAAACATCATTTTTCCACAATGGACACCGCGTCAGCAGACTCAGCCGAATGAGCCCCCTCAGCAGACTCCTCACAGTCTAGCTCTATCTCCGCTGCCTCAATCGTCTCCGTCGCCTCAGCTGTGCGGACTCCGCCGGAGGAGGCCCCTCGGCAGAATCCTCTGTCACCTCAGATCTCTCCGCCGCGTCTGCGGACTCCGCCTCCTCTGCCGTGTCAGGAACAGAGGAAGAGACCCGCGGCCGCTCCGGCGGCTAGCAGTACAACAACGAAGAAATCCAGAGTAGGTCCAAGCGTCAAGAAGGCTCCTGCCAAGTTACCATACGACGTGACTGAGGAGGAAAACAACAAGATCGTGGCTGCGGATGTGAAACGCCAGCTTGCACCGAAACGTCCAAATCCAAAGGAGAAAATAGATCCAGTAAAAGCGAAGGGCTGTCTGGCTGCCCTTAAGCGACCACCACCGCCTTATTGTAAACACATTTGATGAAGTGAACCGGTCGGGAAGTAGCAGTGCTGCAAGAAGTGGGAAAACAATTCCCCAGCTCGGCGAACAGGAAAAACAATCGTGCCCCCCGCTCAAGGTGTTTGCCAATATCGCTAATGATCCGGCGGGGGTAGCGGCCGCTCATCCTGGTTAAACTCTTGGTGATTACTTAGGCGATGAGGTACAGTTCGAAAAGGCTGAGGTAGTAGCAGCCTTAAGATACGAGCACGGAAAGCCTCTCGTCAGACGTGAGCAGCTCCTGCGTCTACCAACTATGATGCAAAAATTGCATGAATGGTACTTGAAAGCCTGCAAGGACGGGACCGACAGTATCTTCGTGGGAATTAAAGATGACCACTACTTCAATGGAGTACAGGCGTTGTACATTGAATTTGAAGAATTTTTTCAGTTATACAATCAAGACGCCCTCGACAAAACTATCGTCAGTTGCTATTGTCTTTAAGTATTTTTTCTGTAATTAAGTCTCTAGCTCAGCTCGTTCATTGCATGCATAATTATCCTCACACTATATTATGCAGATTGAAGATCTTCGAATGCAAAAAACGACAAATCTATGACATTGGTTTCATTAACCCAAATAACGTAAATAAATATACGGTACAAAAAAGCCCCGATGATACAGAGAAAAACTTGCTAAAGGCGTTACTGTGACAACAAAATAGAAGGGAAATACTATTTCCTTACAACTTCGAGTGAGTGTTACTGTCTTGTGCACATTCTGTTTCGCTTACTCGAGGTTAAGTCTAATTGATGAGTTATGCGTGCGCAGGTTCCACTTTATTCTACTAGCCATTCAGCTTCACGAGGGACGAGTAATTGTCTTGGACTCGAGACGTAAAGAGCCTAAGGAGTGGGCGGACATGGGTCAAATGCTCCAGAAGTAAGTTCAATCATTACCGCACGATATCGGCAACTTTCGTTCATATCAAGTAATCATTTTCTTTGCCGGGCAGGGTTCGAAAAAAGTTCACCAACCAGGGTTCGAAAAAGGAGTTGCGATTTTCACACCCCAAAGTAAGTACTACTAGCTAGTTCCACGCATCTCTCATTGGTTCTAGTTTCAATACCATTATCATGCTTGATTATCATTTTGATTGAACTCTATTCTCGTAAAGTGCTTTTGGCAGGCACCCGGAAATAATTTATGTGGATACTACGTTTGCGAGTTCATTCGCCACTCGACCTCTGAGTGGGGCACATCTTCAGAACAATTTGAAGTACGTAAACAATATTCACATTTTTATTTTATTACCATCAATTGTCTTGAGTTTCATTCATTCATACATACATACATACATACATACATGATATATATATATTGACCCCCTTCTTTAAATTAGATCTGGCGGAAGCGGGACGAACTCCTACCAACTGATCGCATATGAGCAATTCAAGAGGAATTGGCAGGATTCTTTGTTGAGCATTTCATACCTACAGATGGAAAATACCATCGGGATTTCCAATGAGATTTTGGTAATTAGATATTAGGGATCACAAGATATGTTATATTGTATATATGCATGAAGTGTACTATATGTAGTAGCGTCGAATAGATATACGAAAACTTGTTGTTCGACAAGCACGGAGAAAGAGAGGTCACTTCTCTCTATATATTGATCATGACGATGTTGTGTAATGGTTCCTTCATTGCTATATGTAGTAGCTAGCGTCGAGTTGAATGAAAAGCATAAAATAAAAATGAAAACCCTAAATGTATAAGAATTGAACAGTAAACACAAAAAGAAAAGGGGAAACACAATATGTAACCCCTAAACCCTCCAAAACCCTTAAACCCCCCTTAAAAAAAACCAACGCCTGGCAGGTGCTGACGCGTGGCTGGCTTCTAGTCCCGGTTGGTGTTACCTGGGCGCCCACAGCGGCCACGTGGAGCTCCTTTAGTCTCGGTTTGTAACCCAACCGGGACTAAAAGTTGGGGCCTTTAGTCCCGATTGTTTAGTCCCGGTTGCAGAACCGGGACTAAAGGCCCTCTGGAACCGGGACTGATGCCCTGTTTTTTTCTAGTGGGGCTAGTTGTTCAGATATACTAGATGATACCCCGTACCTTATTGCAGAAATAGTTTGCAATATTTTTGATTGTATGGAACATGAATATTTAAAGTACTAATATTATAACTGAAACAGAAAATACAAAAGTTTGATTGTGTTTTGTTATTGTATGTAGTTATAATGTATTTATTAAATGTAAATGTCACAATAGAATGAAAATTCTTATTAATGTTTTCATGCTGCGGTGTATCTTTTTCTATGCATGATTGCATATTGCTAGGTGAGGTGACATGCTCGTATGTTGAGATATATGAGATAATTCAAAGGCACGGAGTAAGATTGGTATGGGTCTCCAAGCGTGATGCATGCTTTGAGTAGGAGAATTATGTCCCACGATTCCACGATTATGTCCCACGATCTTTTTTCTTGCATGTTGCTGGGTGAGCAGGAGAGAATTATGTCCCACGATTCCACTGAGTGAAAAATATTCTCCATTTTTTCGTGGACTAAACATGGATGCATAATGCATACCGTTGATGCCATTGACAAAGTGACACAACATTTAACTAATTTAGTTAGTTACCACATCTTACAACTGTCTACCTAGTCGTCGATTATGACTTTGTTATGAGTGGGTTGTTACCATAACACTAGCTTGCTAACCAGGCTAATAGTAAGCTCGAGATGTTACTGCCACTGCCTAGTGACCAGCCGGTAATCTCATTTTCCCATACTCAATCGCTAACTTTTGGCTTCATAAGTCTAGTTGTTCTCGTTTGGTCTTACACGCGTCCATCCTTATCCATCAACACGTGTGCGCACTACGTATAGCCATAACTACTCGTTGGTGTTGGTCATCGTCACGGGGCATGTCACATCCCGCGTTTGCTTTTGCATGTTTTGGCCAGAATTTCAACCTTGGCCGTGTCCAAGGATTCGAGTGTGATGATATGATGCCTTCTCCTCTATTTAACAAGACGTGTGTTAAAAGGAAATGTAGACGGCCGACGTTCATTAAAAAATAATTATTAAAGGACGTTGCACTTGCTGGAGAACGTTTCCTTTTGCCCAAGTATATAGATAGAGGTGTTTCCTTTTGCCCAATTATATAGATAGAGGTGGGCTCCCCTCCACTCCCCTCCCGCGACGCGCCCGCGTGCGCCGGGGGGGGGGGGGGGGGGGGGGGGGGGGACCCTAGCCGCCCCTCCTCTTCGACCCCGCCTCCCTCCCCTCCTCCCCGCCGCCGCCGGCGAGCGCTGTCAGGCAAAGCCCGGTGGGGCGCGGCGGCGGCGGGGCCCTTCTTCCCCCTCGGCTCGTGGGGCACCGGCGTGGGGCGGCTCCCTCGAGTGGCGGCGCTGTGCGGCCGCGGGGCGCAGCGACGCGGCGGCGGGCTCGTGGGGCGGCCGACTGTGGTGGCGCGCCTGCGTTCTGGGTCCCGCGCGCGGCGGGGCGGCTGCGGCGCTCCCGTCTCGGGAGGTGGCGCGCGGCGGCCTTCTGCTGGATCCGGCCGGATCTGGCGCTGGGGGTCGTCCGGCGGCGCCTGGCAGCGGTGGTGCGTGCCCGGCGGCTCCGGCGCCTGGAGCTCGCTGGGCGACGCGGGTAGGGCAGCGGCCGGGTGTGGCCGTTGCTCCGACCGTGGGTGGCGGCGTGGGGAGGCCCGGCGGTGGTGCCTCCCGGTGTCGTGACGGCTTCACGGTGGCTCGGCGGATCTGCCTGCGGCGGCCGCCGGCTTCTCCGGCGTCGGCTCGTCTGCATTCGGACCGTTTCGACCTTTGGTCCATCTCCGCGTCGGCCGGGCGCTACTGTTGGGGAACGTTGCATGGGAAAGAAAATTTTTCCTACGCACACGCAAGATCTATTCATGGTGATGAGCATCTACGAGAGGGAGAGTGGATCTACATACCCTTGTAGATCGCTAAGCGGGAAGCGTTAAGAAACGCGGTTGATGTAGTCGAACGTCTTCGCGATCCAAATCGCCGAGCGTCCCGCGATCCCATCACGATCCATCTCGCGATCCAATCTCGATCCGTCCCGCGATCCCATCACGATCCATCCCGCGATCAAATCACGAATCGTCTCGCGATCTTGATCACGGTCCTTCCGATCTAGCGCCGAACGGACGGCACCTCCGCGTTCAGCACACGTACAGCCCGGTGACGATCTCCGCCTTCTTGATCCAGCAAGAGGGAGCGGAGAGGTACAAGAGTTCTCCGGCGGTGCGACGGCGCGGCGGCGATGGTGGTGGAACAATTCCGGTAGGGCTTCGCCTAAGCACCGCTAAAACTAGACTAGAGGAGAAACCGATCTAGATGAAGTAGAGGGAGCACGTGACAATTAGGGTTAGCTCTTCCCTCTAAATCCTCTAGTATATACAGGAGGGAGGGAGGGGAGGAGGCAGCCTCAAACCCTCAAGGTTTGGCCGAAATTGGAGGTGGAGGAGTCCTACTCCAATCCTATTAGGAGTAGGATTCCTCCTCTCCACTTGGAAACCCTTTCCACCTTTCCTCATTTGGATTTTTTCCACCCAAAGCCACATGGGCCTTAGTGGGGGGGTTAGGCCAGCCCACTAGGGGCTGGTTTGACTCCTCCCACAGCCCATGAGGTCCTTTGGGTCGAGACACCCCTCCCGATGGTCCCCGGTACCCATCCCGGCACTCCCGGTACACTATCGAAATACCCGAAACTTTTCCGATGACCAAAAGAGGACTTCCTATATATCAATCTTTACCTCCGGACCATTCCAGAGCTCCTCGTGACGTCCAGGATATCATCTGGGACTCCGAACAACCTTCGGTCACCACCATACATAACTCTACTATACCGAAGCGTCACCGAACCTTAAGTGTGCAGACCCTGCGGGTTTGAGAACTATGTAGACATGACCGAGACACCTCTACGGTCAATAACCAATAGCGGGATCTGGTTGCCCATATTGGTTCCTACATATTCTACGAAGATCTTTATCGGTTGAACCTCTATGTCAAGGATTTAGTTAATCCCGTATGTTGTTCCCTTTGTTCTTCGGTATGTTACTTGCCCGAGATTCGATCGTCGGTATCTCTATACCTAGTTCAATCTCGTTACCGGCAAGTCTCTTTACTCGTTCCGTAATACAAGATCCCATGGATAACACTTTAGTCACATTGCTTGCAAGGCTTGTTGTGATGTTGTATTACCGAGTGGGCCCTGAGATACCTCTCCGTCACACGGAGTAACAAATCCCAGTCTTGATCCATGCCAACTCAACAGACATCCTCGGAGATACCTGTAGAGCATCTTTATAGTCACCCAGTTACGTTGTGATGTTTGATACACACAAGGTATTCCTCCGGTGTCAGTGAGTTGCATGATCTCATGGTCATAGGAACAGATACTTGACATGCAGAAAACTATAGCAATAAACTGACACGATCATATGCTATGTTCATAGTTTGGGTCTTGTCCATCACATCATTCTCCTAATGATGTGATCCCGTTATCAAATGACATCTTCATGTCTATGGCTAGGAAACCTTGACCATCTTTGATCAACGAGCTAGTCTATTAGAGGCATACTAGGGACACAGTGTTGTCTATGTACCCACACATGTATTTGTTGGGAGACGTAGTAGTAAATCAAAAAATTTCCTACGTGTTCACCAAGATCTATCTATGGAGAAACCAGCAACGAGTAAGGGGAGAGTGAATCTTCATACCCTTGAAGATCGCTAAGCGGAAGCGTTACAAAGAACGCGGTTGATGGAGTCGTACTCGCGGCGATTCAAATCGCGGAAGATCCGATCCAAGCGTCGAACGGACGGCGCCTCCGCGTTCAACACACGTACAGCCCGGGGACGTCTCCTCCTTCTTGATCCAGCAAGGGGGAAGGAGAAGTTGAGGGAGAGCTCCGGCAGCACGCCGGCGTGGTGGCGGTGGAGCTCGTGGTTCTCCGGCAGAGCTTCGCTAAGCGCTACGGAGGAGGAGGAGGTGTAGGAAGGGGGAAGGGCTGCGCCAAGGGAAGGGTGTGTAGCTGCCCTCCCACCCCCACTATTTATAGGGGGAAGGGGAGAGGGGGCCAGCCCCCTTAGATCCATCTAGAGGGGGGGGCCACGACCCCCCCTAGGGTTTCCAACCCTAGGCGCCTTGGGCCCTTGGGGGCGGCGGCCCCCTTAGGGTTCCCAACCCAAATACAGCCCATTAGGTCCTCCGTGGCAGGTGGACCCTCACGGTGGACCCCCGGAACCCCTTCGGTGGTCCCGGTACAATACCGATAAACCCCGAAACCTTTCCGGTGACTGAAACTGGACTTCCCATATATAAATCTTCACCTCCGGACCATTCCGGAACTCCTCGTGACGTCCGGGATCTCATTCGGGACTCCGAACAACTTTCGGTAACCACATACAATTCCCATTACAACTCTAGCGTCACCGAACCTTAAGTGTGTAGACCCTACGGGTTCGGGAGACACGTAGACATGACCGAGACACCTCTCCGGTCAATAACCAACAGCGGGATCTGGATACCCATGTTGGCTCCCACATGCTCCACGATGATCTCATCGGATGAACCACGATGTCGGGGATTCAATCAATCCCGTATACAATTCCCTTTGTCTACCGGTATGATACTTGCCCGAGATTCGATCGTCGGTATCCCTATACCTTGTTCAATCTCGTTACCGGCAAGTCTCTTTACTCGTTCTGCAACACATCATCCCGTGGCTAACTCCTTAGTCACATTGAGCTCATTATGACGATGTCTTACCGAGTGGGCCCAGAGATACCTCTCCGTCATACGGAGTGACAAATCCCAGTCTCGATTCGTGCCAACCCAACAGATACTTTCGGAGATACCCGTAGTGTACCTTTATAGCCACCCAGTTGCGTTGTGACGTTTGGCACACCCAAAGTATTCCTATGGTATCCGGGAGTTGCACAATCTCATGGTCTAAGGAAACGATACTTGACATTGGAAAAGCTTTAGCAGATGAACTACACGATCTTGTGCTATGCTAAGGATTGGGTCTTGTCCATCACATCATTCTCCTATTGATGTGATCCCGTTATCAACGACATCCAATGTCCATGGTCATGAAACCGTGACCATCTATTGATCAACGAGCTAGCCAACTAGAGGCTCACTAGGGACATGTTGTGGTCTATGTATTCACACATGCATTACGGTTTCCGGTTAACACAATTATAGCATGAACAATAGACAATTATCATGAACAAGGAAATACAATAATAACCACTTTATTATTGCTTCTAGGGCATATTTCCAACAGTATTTGAGTTTCCAATCAATATAATTATAGCATGGATAATAAACGATTATCATGAACAAGGAAATATGATAATAACTAATTATTATTGCCTCTAGGGCATATTTCCAACAGTCTCCCACTTGCACTAGAGTCAATAATCTAGTTCACATCACCATGTGATTTACATTGTTATGAATCTAACACCCAATGAGTTCTAGGGTTTGATCATGCTTTGCATGTGAGAGAGGTCTTTAGTCAAAGGTCTGCAACATTCAGATCCGTGTGTTCTTTGCAAATCTATATGTCATACTGCAGATGCTACCACGCTCCACTTGGAGCTATTCCAAATGGTTGCTCCACTATACGTATCCTGACTGCTACTCAGAGTCGTCCGGATAGGTGTCAAAGCTTGCATCGATGTAACCCTTTACGACGAACTATTTATCACCTCCATAATCGAGAAATATTTTCTTAGTCCTCTAGTTACTAAGGATAACTTTGACCGCTGTCCAGTGATCCACTCCTGGATCACTCTTGTACCCCTTGACAGACTCATGGCAAGGCACACACAGGTGCGGTACACAGCATGGAATACTATACAGAGCCTATGGATAAGGCATAGGGGACGACCTTCGTCCTTTCTCTTTCTTCTGCCATGGTCGAGCTTTGAGTCTCACTCAACTCCACACCTTACAAATCAGGCAAGAACTCTTTCTTTGACTGATCCATTTTGAACTCTTTCAAAATCTTGTCAAGGTATGTACTCATGGAAAGTCTTATCAGACGTCTTGATCTATCTCTATAGATCCTGATGCCCAATATTTAAGTAGCTTCATTCCAGGTTTTTCTTTGAAAAATTCCTTTTCAAACAACCCTTTATGCTTTCCAGAAATTCTACATTATTTCCGATCAACAATATGTCATCCACATATACTTATCAGAAATTCTATAGTGCTCCCACTCACTTTATTGTAAATACAAGTTTCTCATAAACTTTGTATAGACTCAAAAACTTTGATCACCTCATCAAAGCGTATATTCCAACTCCGAGATGCTTGCTCCAGTCCATAGAAGGATCGCTAGAGTTTGCATACATTTTAGCATCCTTAGGACTGACAAAACCTTCCGGTTGTATCACATACAACCTTTCCTCATGGATACCGTTAAGGAAACGATGTTTTGACATCCATCTGCCAGATTTCATAATTGAAAAATGCAGCAACTGCTAACATAATTCCAACAGACTTTAGCATCGCTACGGGTGAGAAAGTCTTGTCGTAGTCAACTCCTTGAACTTGTGAAAAACCCTTTGCCACAAGTCGAGCTTTATAGACGGTGACATTACCGTCCGCGTCCGTCTTCCTTTTAAAGCCTTTCGCCCTTCAGGTAATACTTCCAAAGCCCATACTTTGTTTTCATACATGGATCCCATCTCGGATTTCATGGCCTCTAACCATTTCTCGGAATCCGGGCCCATCATCGCTTCTCCATAGCTCGTAGGTTCATCGTTGTCCAACAACATGACCCCTAAGACAGGGTTGCCGTACCACTCAGGAGAAGTACGCGTCCTTGTCAACCTACGAGGTTCGATAGTAACTTGATACGAAGCTTCATGATCATCATCATTAACTTCCTCTTCAACTAACGTAGGCTCCACAGGAACAACTTTCTGCGATGCGCTACTCTCTGGTTGAAACAAAGGTTCAACAACCTCATCAAGTTCTATCTTCCTCCCACTCAATTCTTTCGAAAGAAACCCTTTCTCGAGAAAGGACCCGTTTTAGCAACAAACACTTTGTGCTTGGATCTAAAATAGAAGGTTTACCCAACTATTACGTTAGGGTATTCTATGAAGATGCATTTGTCCGCTTTGGGTTCGAGCTCATTAGGTGAAAACCCTTTTTCACATAAGCGTCGCAGCCCCAAACATTAAGAAATGACAATTTAGGTTTCCGCCAAACCAAAATTCATACGGTGTCATCTCTACGGACTTAGATGCTGCCCCTTTTAAAGTGAATGTGGTTGTCTCTAATGCATAACCCTAAAACGATAGTGATAAATCGATAAGAGACATCATAGTTCGCATCATATCCAATAGAGCACGACTACGACGTTCGGACACACCATCACACTATGGTGTTCCAGGTGGCGTGAGTTGTGAAACAACTTCCACATTGTCTTAAGTTGTATACCAAACTCGTAACTCAGATATTCACCTCCATGATCATATCGTAGACATTTTATCTTCTTGTCACGATGATCTCAAACTTCACTCTGATTTTGTTTAAACTTTTCAAACATTACAGACTTGTGTTTCATTAAGTAAATATCCCCATATCTACTCAAATCATCAGTGAAGGCAGGAAAATAACGATATCCACCGCACGCTACAACACTCATTGGACCGAATACATCAACATGTATTATTTCCAATAGGTTACTTGCCCGCTCCATCATACCGGAAAACGGGGTCTTAGTCATCTTGCCCATGAGGCATGGTCCGCATGTCTCAACCGATTCGAAATCGAATGAGTCCAAAGATCCATCAGCATGGAGTTTCTTCATGCGTTTTACACCAATATGACATTTAGCGGCAGTGCCACAAGTATGTGGTACTATCATTATCTAACTTTGTATCTTTTGGCATCAATATTATGAACATGTGTATCACTATGATCAAGATTCAATAAACCATTCTCATTGGGTGCATGACCATTGAAGGTGTTATTCATGTAAACAGAATAACCATTATTCTCTAATTTAAATGAATAACCGTATTGCAATAAACATGATCTAATCACGTTCATGCTCAACGCAAACACCAAATAACACTTATTTAGGTTCATCACTAATCCCGAAGGTATAGAGAGCGTGCGATGGTGATCACATCAACCTTGGAAACACTTCCAACACTCATCGTCACCTCGCCCTTAGCTAGCCTCCGTTTATTCCGTAGCTTTTATTTCGAGTTACTAACATTTAGCAACCGAACCGGTATCTAATACCCAGGTGCTACTATGAGTACTAGTAAAGTACACATCAATAACACATATATCAAATATACTTCTGTCGACGTTGCCAGCCTACTTATCTACCAAGTATCTAGGGCGGTTCCGCTTCAGCGACCGTTCTCCTCATAATAGAAGCACTCGGTCTCGGGTTTGGGTTCAACCTTGGGTTTCTTTACTGGAGCAGCAACTGGCTTGCCATCCATGAAGTATCCCTCCTTGCCCTTGCCCTTCTCGAAACTAGTGGTTTTACTAACCATCAACACTTAATGCTCCTTCTTGATTTCTACCTTCGCGGTGTCAAATATCGCGAATAGCTCAGGGATCATTATTTCTATCCCTGGCATTTTATAGTTCATCACGAGGCTCTAGTAGCTTAGTGACAGTGACTTGGAGAACTATATCAATCACTATCTTATCTGGAAGATCAACTCCCACTCGATTCAAGCGATTGTAGCACCCAGACAATCTGAGCACATGCTCACCGATTGAGCTATTCTCCTTCATCTTGCAGGCAAAGAATCTTGTTGGAGGTCTCATACCTCTCAACACGGGCACGAGCCTGAGATCCCAATTTCAGCTCTTAGAACATCTCATATGTTCCGTGACGTTCAAAACGTTTTGGAGCCTCAATTCTAAGCCGTAATGCATGACGCACTGAACTATCAAGTAGTCATCAGAACGTGCCTGTCACATGTTCACAACATCTACAGACGACGCTTGAGGGGGTGGCGCACCGAGCGGTGCATTAAGGACATAAGCCTTCTGTGCAGCAATGAGGACAATCCTCAGATCACGGACCCAGTCCGCATTATTGCTACCATCATCTTTCAACT
Source organism: Elymus sibiricus (assembly GCA_039707655.1). Taxonomy (NCBI): domain Eukaryota; kingdom Viridiplantae; phylum Streptophyta; class Magnoliopsida; order Poales; family Poaceae; genus Elymus; species Elymus sibiricus. Next base: position 90,642,678 of record CM077663.1, read on the forward strand.
CTATTTCTCTAGGAACATATAAAAATTCAAGGGAGCTACAGCGCGAGCTAATAATCTACAACATAATTTGCAAAGACATTTTGACTATGTTCATGATAATGAGTTTAGTTAATCATATTACTTAAAAACTCCCACTCAAATTGACATCCCTCCGGTCATTCGAGTGACACATGATCCAAATCCACCAACTCAAGTCCGATCATCACGTGAGTTGAGGTGGTTTCAATGGTGAACATCTTCATGTTGATCATATCTACTATATGACTCATGTTCGACCTTTCGGTCTCTTGTGTTCCGAGGCCATGTCTGTACATGCTAGGCTCGTCAAGTTTAACCCGAGTGTTCCGCACATGCAACACTGGCTTGCACCCGTTGTATGTGAACGTAGAGTCTATCACACCCGATCATCACGTGGTGTCTCAAAACGACAAACTTTCGCAACGGTGCACACTCGGGGAGAACACAATTTTATCTTGAAATTTAAGTGAGGGATCACCTTATAATGCTACCATCGTCCTAAGAAAAATAAGATGCATAAAAGGATTAACATCACATGCAAATCATAAGTGACATGATATGGCCATGAACTTGTGCTTTTGATGTCCATCTCCAAAGCACCGGCATGATCTCCATCGTCACCGGCATAACACCATGATCTCCATCATCTTGATCTCCATCAATGTGTCGCCATGAGGTTGTCGCGCCGATTGTTGCTTCCACGACTATTGCTAACTCATAGCGATAAAGTAAAGCAAAAACGGTCAAAATAATTAAAGACAACCCTATGGCTCCTGCCGGTTGCCGTACTCATCGACATGCAAGTCGTGATATTCTATACAATACATGATCATCTCATACATCACATATATCTCATCATGTAATTGGCCATATCACATCACAACATACCCTGCAAAAACAAGTTAGACGTCCTCTAATTGTTGTTGCAAGTTTTACGTGGCTGCTACGGGTATCTAGCAAGAACAATTCTTACCTACGCAAAAACCACAACGGTGATACAAAAATTGCTATTCAACCGTCTCAAGGACCGCCTTTGTCAAATCCGATCCGACTAAAGTGGGAGAAACAGACACCCGCCAGCCATCTTTATGCAACGAAGTTACATGTCAGTTGATGGAACCGGTCTCTCGTAAGCGTACGAGTAATATTGGTCCAAGCCGCTTCATCCCACAATACCACCGAATCAAGAAAAGACCAAGGGAGGAAGCAATCTGAATATCAACGCCCACAAACTCCTTTGTGTTCTACTCGAGATCTCATCTACACATAGACCTAGCTCAGATGCCACTGTTGGGGAACGTTGCATGGGAAACAAAAAATTTCCTACGCACACGCAAGATCTATCCATGGTGATGAGCATCTACGAGGGGGAGAGTGGATCTACATACCCTTGTAGATCGCTAAGCGAGAAGCGTTAAGAAACGCGGTTGATGTAGTCGAACGTCTTCGCGATCCAAATCGCTGAGCGTCTCGCGATCCCATCACGATCCATCTCGCGATCCAATCTCGATCCGTCCCGCGATCCCATCACGAATCGTCTCGCGATCTTGATCACGGTCCTTCCGATCTAGCGCCGAACGGACGGCACCTCCGCGTTCAGCACACGTACAGCTCGATGACGATCTCCGCCTTTTTGATCCAGCAAGAGGGAGCGGAGAGGTAGAAGAGTTCTCCGGCGGCGCGACGGCGCGGCGGCGATGGCGGTGGAACAATTCCGGCAGGGCTTCGCCTAAGCACCGCTGAAACTAGACTAGAGGAGAAACCGATCTAGATGAAGTAGAGGGAGCACGTGGCAATTAGGGTTAGCTCTTCCCTCTAAATTCTCTAGTATATATAGGAGGGACGGAGGGGAGGAGGCAGCCTCAAACCCTCAAGGTTTGGCCGAAATTGGAGGTGGAGGAGTCCTACTCCAATCTCTACTCCTAATTGGGGAGTTGGTAGCTTCCGTTCCGTGGTTTATTTTCGTCTGGTTTTTTTTCGTCCGTTTTTTTTTTCATCCCACCACCCCTCCCGCTAAACAAAGAAAAAAAACCGCCACACCTCTCTCGATCCACCCCCTCCCGACGGAAACCGCGCAGGCACATACGCACGCCACAGGTTCCTCCCCACGATCACCTCCCAATCTCCTCTTCCTCCTTTTGATCCCCTCAGATGCCGCCTGCGGGCCATGGCAGCCGCCCCTCAGATACCTCGCCGATCCTTCTCCACGCGCCACCGCCTACCTTGCAAGGACGCCCCGCCATAGGTCTAGATCGGCGCCACGTCGGCCGTGGCCACCCCACCTGCCGACGCTCCAGACCCAGCCATCGTTCACCCCCTCTACATCATTGACCAGTCAAGATCGAGGGCGTGGCTCTATCCATCTCCCCGCGTGTACGACGTCCGGTGCCCGCGTCCATGTATCCCGGGCAAGGGTGCTTGTGAGATCGGGAGGCGATCAAAAGGAGGAAGAGGAGATCCATGGTCGGGGATACACATCCAACGACCTACGAATCATCCTCCCTGACGTCGTACTCAAAGTCCGCAGCCACTGCCTCCTCAATCTATGTTAATCTGCAGCAGCAAGGTCAGCCCACCACTCTATATTTTATTCTTCAGATCTTGCATCGCCATGGTGACTTCACAAATTTTGTACATCCATTGCCGACATTGGTATTTATTCAGGAGAGAATTAGCAACATTAGACCAAAGCAGAGGAGGGTCAGCCTGAATGGAACGTATCCCCTTCCAGAGGACTCGCCCTCCCTGGATATGTGCATGCCCTAGCTAGCCTGCACGGTACCCTTCATTAGCACTTCTCCCAGTCCGTTTACAAATTTTGATTCCACTAATTTTGAATCATGCTTGGTGTGTGCTGACGGTGCACCAGGAACATGAAGGTTTTTCTCTGAAATCATGTCGTAGTTCTCCCAATCTTGTACGTTTTGTTCTCGGAATCATGTGGTATTTCAAAGTGCTATGCATGTTGTGTGATGGATGGGGAAGCGAAGGCGATGACTGGTGGCTGTTCTATTTACACCTGGCGTGGTTAAGAGACTAGGGAGTAGGCGATTTTGCACTCGTATTTGGTCAACGATGGAGATGAATTCGGGAGAGATGTGGCTGTGAGTTGTACCGAAGATTTTTCTGTCCTCTCGGTGTTATACCTTTGTACTAATCAGTACTTGCTTTTTGACCAGGGGATAGTGTAGCGCACACGAACATTTTTCTCATAGCAAGTTGAACGAAGACCATTTACCAAGTTCATATGTCCTTGATCCGTCTAACATAAAGCTTCGTATAATGGATCATGTTTGCCCTGTCCAGTTACTTAAACACTGGGCATGTATGTAAGTGCTGATCTAATAAATAAATATACTCGTGCTAGATTGGCTTTGTAACTAGGTTGAGTCGTGGACCCAAATTGATCAGCTGCAGTGATCCGGATGCTATATTAGTGTATCCAACGCGGTATGGCAGGAATTGGAATACAGTACTACATATCTCACACAATGTTAGTTTCGAGCATGAATAAGCAATAAAACACTACACCCGACGGAAGTTACACATAATTTGGTGAAGTTCCAGAGCAAAAGAATTGCAGTGGTGCTAAGGATTTAGTGCTTAGTGGCATCTTCCATTGCCATATATGCTCTCATTATGCATGCTTTTGTGCAGGACACCTTCGTGCACGATATAGGGGGATCAGACTAAGAGAGAGCAAGCACCAAGGGCATGAAGCATATGGAAGTTCCATAATATGGAAGTGGTTCCATAATATGGAACTCGCTAACTGTTTTTTCTGCTAAGAAACCAGTTATGTCAAATATTGACCTTCAGTATTTCGGTGAACTGGCGTAGGGCTTGCCGGCTTGGTAACATACCAGATGGCACAACTGATCAGCACCAGCACTGGTGACGTGGACGGCTGAACCTGCGACTAGACAAAAGTAACGGCAACGCGCACCAAAATTATCCAGTGAGTCTCCTTTTGGTTTGTACTATGCAACGCACATAATCCAGTGACTCATAAACTACGGCGAGTCTCCTTTAATTCTCCAGTGAGTCATGCAACTGATATGTACCGTACTACAGTATTAGGCTGCAGAAATTTCTTGAGTTAGATGGAATCTGTACTACAGTGTCAAGCTGGAGATTTTTTTTAGTTAGATGCAATTAATTAGGGGCGACAATTTGTTGTTTATCCTCACAAATATGTACTATAAAATAGGCATGACAAACTCATTCTCTTCTTTGGATTTAATTTGCAACGATCAGTATGTTTGTGTTTGTGTAGCCGTGAAGAGGAAGACAATGCTTTATTTTTAAAATTAAAAATAGAAATGTAATTTCTCTGCATTGTTGATTGACCATATTGTCTGTACTGTACCATAAAAAAATACATGGCTTCCTGATCTCAGACCCAAAATATGCTCTCTGTTGCTATTATTTTTCCCAATTAATTCTACAATTACTCCTTTCCTTTAGTGATGTATTCCTCATATGCTTAACTATCTCTGATTTTTTTGACTTTGAAGATCATTTAGAGTAATTCATTTTCCGTCATCATGAAATTCAGCCGACGTACATCAAATATATTACATTAGATGATGGGGGGAAACTGTATTTGCAATGCTTCACTTCTGCAACAATGGACTCCCTCAAATGCCAACACCTTTACATGGATATTCAGGATATTTTTTAAGGTTAGAATATGAAAGTAGAACAGCAAGTTCCATTACTTTGGGAAAAGTGTACGGCCCTGAATGATGCATTGGAAGCTGAGAAAAGTGTATGTAGGATGATAATTTGGTTATTTTATGCGGACAATGCTTTCCATACTCCCAACTTGTCTGTTCTTATTTTCATTCATCTCAGGGACATTACCTTCCTGAAACCAGAGGTCTATGTCTTTCCTAAGAGCAAATTGTCAGAACTGTAAGTTTCTAAATCCTGCCATATTATTAAATTTATTTGAATACATGCATCCACAAATTCTACAGTCGACAATTGCATGTAGAACATTTTAATGCATCCAAGTCTTAAGAAGGCCAACAATCGGACCAGGAAACAAAATCATAGATATGATTACAGGTCCATACAAGCTGGCCGGATAAGGATCTTCTGGTCTTGGATATGATCAAATTTGCTTAGCTAGCTGACTTGCTTCTCTTGGCTTGTCGGTCACTACACACTACTAGCTGTTGGCAGGAGCACAACCAATTATTTTAGAATCTTGCATTGATGATCGAGGAAGAGCCACAGTGCAGCATGTTTAGCATTAATCTGGGCAATTACACTTCCACTTGCTGAAAACCCTAGCCGCCCTTGGGAAGGATGCAACTGTCGCTGCTTCGTTGAGGGACCGTGCCTCCGATGTGTCGGCGAGCAACAGGGCCATGTATGGCGGCGTTTACCAACATCACTACACAGTCGCAGGAGCTCTCGGGCAACACAACAAGCCTGATGTCGGATCTGGTCGAGGTAGCAGTGGACCAGGCCGGCTCCTCTGTTTTCAGGTTACAGTAGTGTTTATTCTTACCACGACATTCCACTCCACTTTATCTGCAATTTCTGTAGAATTATGTTCATCAGCAAATATTTTTATGCTTACAAGCAGTAGCACATCTTATTGGAGTACTGAACCTGTGTTTGTAACAGATGAGTGAAGCATGCTCACCTCTCACGTCCATGCCTATCAACAAGATGGAACTTTAAGAAACAACCTGTATTTGTAACGGATGAGTGATGCATGCTCACCTCTCACGTCCATGCCTATCAACAAGATGGAACTTCAAGAAACAGAGAACCCGTTAAGCAACCAATCTGAAGGTGTTTGTGTTAAAAATCTATCACCTTATGTCGAGATATTTTCTGCAGAGAATACTCACTATATTTTTTCAGGCATGCAAATAGATTTATTTAACATTCTTGAAGTTTTTTTTAAAAGGATACATGGTATGGATAAACTTGGGGCCACTTCATCTATTTTACAATGTTGCGGCTTCTTTGTTTTCTTTGTAATACTGGCCATAGCTTCTACATATTCTTCGGATGTATATGACCAAATGTCTGGTTCTTTTTATTTCACTTAATTGAAAACCATCTTACTAGATGAACATAGCCATGTCATTTTCTTTTATCATGTTGTTGTTCCGTGCGTCGTTGTGATTAGGTTGTTCAAGAGCCAACATCAAAACTGGTGCATGATAATACCCAGGACCTTTGGCTCCTCCAATTAACAGTTGGCTTTCAAGGAGGTAGTCTGAGCTTATCGTTCTGCCGCATCATGAATTCAGACCACCGAATACAGAAGTCACGGCGGTTACAGAAGTCATGGCGGCATCAGAGACCTCTTGGCCCTCCTAGACATCGTCACATCACCACTACCACCACCAAAAACAACGACGACTAGCTCGCGAGGCTGTTGTTAGAGCATCGGAACCTGCTTGAGAGAAGAACAACACAATTGCGTCGAAACCTGCTTGAGAGAAGAACAACACAATTGTATCGAGCTGCTTGACAAGAATGGGAGGGATGGTCATGATGAGAGCAAAAGAGGAAGATGAAGAAGAAGAATAAAGTGTGTTGTGTATAAGAAGATGGCGTGCATTCTTTGGCACTTGGAATCAGCCCAGGATGTCGTAGATGGGATAGGAGGGGGAGGGCGACACCATTGAGGGAAGGGGAACCAACGTTGAGAGGAAGGTGCGGGTTGAACACCATGGTGTGATTTGATGCCGACGATGTTAGCAAGGAGAGCAGGCGGAGGATGCGATGTGAGTGTTGTGCCATGAGGTGAGAGAATAAGAGAGTGAATTGTTTTTTTAATAAGAATATATGGAGGGGTGCCTGTTTAGGGAAAGCGGTTGTTTATATGTTCACTGTTGTAGATCAAAGATAAAAACTAATGGCTTCCGATGATGCTTTGAAAATGTCGATTGACAAAGCTTTATGAAGGATCAGACTGAAAAAACATTGAGTTTTAACAATCAGAAGAGATGCATAAAAATAAATATTCTTTGTATATTTATTACGCATGATAATACAAAATGTGTGTTTCTATAAAAAAATGCAAAATATGAAAGAGATGAAAATGGATTATGTCGACTTTTAAACAGAATTCATCGACGAGGTGTTGAGGCAGATGTCGTTGGAAAAGGCCAAAAACTCACTTAGCTTTATGCATACAACAAAAGCCCGTGGCAACGCACGGGCGTTCTACTAGTCCTATTAGGAGTAGGATTCCTCCTCTCCGCTTGGAAACCCTTTCCACCTTTCCTTCTTTGGATTTTTTCCACCCAAAGCCACATGGGCCTTAGTGGGGGGGTTAGGCCAGCCCACTAGGGGCTGGTTTGACTCCTCCCACAGCCCATGATGTCCTTTGGGTCGAGACACCCCTCCCGATGGTCCCCGGTACCCCTCCCGGCACTCCCGGTACACTACCGAAATACCCGAAACTTTTCCGGTGACCAAAACAGGACTTCCTATATATTAATCTTTACCTCCGGACCATTCCGGCACTACTAGAAAAAGGACTGTTAGTGGCGCACCTGTTTTTGCTATTAATGGCGCACTACAGGTGCGCCACTATTATCACGCCATTAGTAACAAATAGTAATGGCGCACCTCTGGTGCGCCATTAGTAATCCAAATACTAGTGGCGCACCATGTGGTGCGCCATTACTATTGCTACAGGTGCGTCACTGGTAAAAAAAATTTTATTGAATTTTTTTGAATTTTTTTTTTGAAATTTGAAGGCGGGAAAATAGTAGTGGCGCACCATGCACTGGTGCGCCATTGCTAACTTTTTTTTGAATTCTAGATCCGGATCTGGCACGATTTTTTTTGCGATTTTTTTTGTGATATTTTTTCAAATTTCGTTCTGCTACGTTCTTTGTGCCGGGGAGCTCCACATGTGGCCGGAGAGGAGGGAGGAGAGGAGGAGAGGATGGAGGAGGAGGTCGCCGAAGAGGAGCTCGCCTAGGTCGCCGGAGAGGAGGAGGAGGTCGCCGGAGAGGAGCTCGCCTAGGTCGCCGGAGAGGAGGAGGAGGTCGCCGTAGAGGACCGGAGAGGAGGAGGAGGTCGCCGGAGAGGAGGAGGAGGTCGCCGGAGAGCACCGTGAGGAGGTCGCCGGAGAGGATGTCGCCGGAGAGGAGGTCGCCGGAGAGGAGGAGGGGAGTATGGTGGAGGAGAGGAGGAGATGGAGTGGAGGAGAGGAGGAGAGGAGTGGAGGAGTGGAGGAGAGGAGGAGAAGAATGAAGAGGTAAGGAGGAGAAGGAGGCGGACCGGGTTTATATATGGCTTAGCAGTGGCGCACCTTGTACTGGTGCGCCATTGCTAACCCTTTTTTTATTTTTTTGAATTTTGAAGGCGGGAAAATAGTAATGGCGCACCTAGGTGTGGTGCGCCATTGCTATGTACCTTAGTAATGGCGCACCTAGGTGTGGTGCGCCATTGCTATGGTACATAGCAGTGGCGCACCTAGGTGTGGTGCGTCATTACTATTTATAACTTTTTTTGAATTTTGAAGGCGGGAAAATAGTAGTGGCGCACTATGCACTGGTGCGCCATTGCTAACTTTTTTTAAATTTTTTTTGCCTCTCCAGATTTTGAAAGCACCGTAACTTTTTTTCTGTTAGGTTTTCGAGGATTCTAAAAATCTTCAACGGGGTTCCCCCAGTTGAATTCGGATGTAACTTTTCGAGTAGATGCTTTTTCATATAAAAAACTTTTTCATCCGAGTTCGTATGCAAAAGTTATGCCCATTTTACAAATTCTCGAGAGATTTTGCAAAAAAAGTCGAAATTCATATTTGTAAATTTTCCCAACAACTAGACCACATATCACATGGGAAACTTATTTTCTTTTATTTTTTTTGACATTTCCATCATTTTCTTTTATTTTTTTTTAAAACTGAAAAGGCGGTCCACGGGGGGTGCAGTTGGTGAATTTTTTAGTAGTGGCGCACCGTGGTTGGGGTGCGCCATTACTAGTTTGAACTAGTAATGGCGCACTAACCCTGGTGCGCCATTACTAGTTTTGAAAAAAAAAGTAAAAAAAAAATTTGTCAGTAGTGGCGCACAGAATGTGTGGTGCGTCATTACTAGTTAAAACTAGTAATGGCGCACTAGACCCTGGTGCGCCATTACTAGTTTTGGCAAAATAAAAAAAAATTGTTAGTAGTGGCGCATCGTTGGTGTGGTGCGCCATTAGTGATATGGACACTAATGGCGTACCTACACATGGTGCGCCACTGCTATATAGCAGTGGCGCACCACATATGTGGTGCGCCATTAATGTCCATATTAGCTATAGCCCTTTTCCTAGTAGTGCGGAGCTCCTCGTGACGTCCAGGATCTCATCCGGGACTCCAAACAACCTTCGGTCACCATCATACATAACTCTACTATACCGAAACGTCACCGAACCTTAAGTGTGCAGACCCTGCGGGTTCGAGAACTATGTAGACATGACCGAGACACCTCTACGGTCAATAACCAATAGCGGGATCTGGTTGCCCATATTGGTTCCTACATATTCTACGAAGATCTTTATCGATTGAACCTCTATGTCAAGGATTCAGTTAATCCTGTATGCTGTTCCCTTTGTTCTTCGGTATGTTACTTGCCCGAGATTCGATTGTCGGTATCTCTATACCTAGTTCAATCTCGTTACCGGCAAGTCTCTTTACTCGTTCCGTAATACAAGATCCCGTGGCTAACACTTTAGTCACATTGCTTGCAAGGCTTGTTGTGATGTTGTATTACCGAGTGGGCCCAGATACCTCTCCGTCACACGGAGTAACAAATCCCAGTCTTGATCCATGCCAACTCAACAGACATCCTCGGAGATACCTGTAGAGCATCTTTATAGTCACCCAGTTACGTTGTGACGTTTGATACACACAAGGTATTCCTCCGGTGTCAGTGAGTTGCATGATCTCATGGTCATAGGAACAGATACTTGACATGAAGAAAACTATAGCAATAAACTGACACGATCATATGCTATGTTCATAGTTTGGGTCTTGTCCATCACATCATTCTCCTAATGATGTGATCCCGTTATCAAATGACATCTTCATGTCTATGGCTAGGAAACCTTGACCATCTTTGATCAACGAGCTAGTCTATTAGAGGCATACTTGGGACACAGTGTTGTCTATGTACCCACACATGTATTTGAGTTTCCAATCAATATAATTATAGCATGGATAATAAACGATTATCATGAACAAGGAAATATGATAATAACTAAATTATTATTGCCTCTAGGGCATATTTCCAACAGCTACTTCCATCGAAGGGCTGGCCCTCTCCCAGCTGCGGTCCATCGCTCGTCTCACGCCCCGTGCTGCCGGACCGAGCTCGTCTTGCGCACAGTGTTGCAGGACCGAGCTCGTCTCGCGCACGGTGCAGCAGGACTGGCCTCGTCCCTCTCACGGTGCCGCAGGACCGAGATCGTCTCGCGCTCGGGGGTGCAGGACGGGTTGATGGATGACAGCGTTGGCCGGCCATCGGGTCTCAGCGCTGGGGGTCTCCCAGGGGTGCGAAAGGTGGGACCTTTTCGCCCGTCTCTTTGGTTGGGGTAGCGGCGGGCTCGGGTGAGGTGGTGTCAAGGTCTTGGATGCCGGGCGGCGGCTCTGGTGGTGGTAGCGCGGTGCTCTTGGGCGGAGTCCGTGGCTTGGTGCTGCCCGGTGGTTACGGCCGTGTGGGCGGCGTGGTAGCCAGGGTGTAGCGTTCGGTGGCGGTGAATGTTGACCGGGGTGAAAACCTGCTCTATCTTCGGATGGACCGGTGGCGGCGAAGCTCGTTCCCTTCTTGAAGGCGTCGTCGCGGCTCTCACTGCTCGTCGTGCGGCTCCGGGGGAAACTCTGATCCTCGGATCGGGCGGTGGCGGCGCTCCGGTGTCGTATCCTTCCTGAAGGCGCCGCTTTGGAGTCCACGGTTCGTCGTATGCGGCCTCATCTCTTCGTGGTAGTGCTAGGGGTGGTGCTGCTGCGCTCAGCGCCTTTGTATCCTGCCTTGGGTGTGTGTGTGGTGGTGGCGTGCGTTTGTTCCAGGTGATGTTGATCTTTGCTTTATATATAAAGCGGGGCGGAAGCCTTTTTCGGTATAGATAGAGGTGACGCGAGTATGAGATAGGTGTGAGGTAATTAAGAACAACCCTCATGCTGAGTTGGGGAGTCGCTCGCATCAACGCATGAGGGTGTGTTAGCGTATGTGTATGTCTAGGGCAGTATGCTTCTGTCTTCCTAGTACTCCCATCGATTCACAATTTAGTGCATGCATACTTTTTTTATGTCTCATGATGTATCTAATTATATGCATTTGATATTAAATGTAAAATGTATTTATCTCTAGAAAAGTGTAGATAATTTACTCTATAAACTTGATCAATGATTGTAAAAAAAAATCTTTTGAAACTACATTATGAAACAGAGGTGGTATAGAACAACAAAAAACGCACAACAGCTAAAAAGAACTTGCAATATGTACATAGGGAAGTGGTTCACACCGGCTCATCTCATCTTTGAGCGCTCGCGTCACAGATGTACTTACGCGCACTTGTGAGTAAAGAAAACATGCTGGGACCACCGCGACCGCGACCGCGTCGCCCCCGCGGGCGACCGGCCGCGTCCCCGACCTTCTTCCTCCAGCTCCCCCCTCCCTCCCTCCCTCCCCGCCGTCGTCGTCGGCGCTCGCCGTTCGGCTTGGCCCGGGCGACGCTGGCGGCGGCGGCCCCCTCGCCATTCCCCTCTCGGTTTTCTCTGGCGCGGGACGGAGCGGGCCGGGGGGTGTCCCTAGGCGGCGGCGGTCCGGCGTGGCGGCGGGGTACTGGCGCTTCGCGGGTGGACGGCTGGACGGCGGCGTCGCCGTTGGCGGCGGGGTAGTGCGGCGGCGCAGCCTTGCGGCGCCCGCTCGGCCCAGATCTGGGCCCTTCGGGCCCCATCTGGGTCCGGGCGGGCCGGCGGCGGGATCGGTTCGCGGCGCGACCTCCAGGAGGCGGGGGCGCCGCGTCGAGCGACTGGGAACTGGCGGCGCGGCTGCCGAATTGCTGGAGCGTGGCCGGCGGGGCTTAGCGGGCCCGTTCGGGCCTGGCCGGCCTAGGGGTGGCCTGGTGTGCCCCGCTGCCGCGTCCGGACGGCGACCGCGACGATGCCGGGGGCTCGGGCCTCCTGCTCGTCGGCGGGGGAGGTGGTTCCCTCCTGCTCGGTAACGGTGCCGTTGCTTCCGCTGTTTGGCGCTTCTCGTCGGTTCTCTTGGCCTCGTGGTGGTGTTCGCAGTGAGGCGGCGTGGGTGGTGGCGCAACCGAGATGGCGCATGGTGGTGGGCGGAGGTTTGGCTGGTCGGCTCCGGTTCGGTTGGGCGGCGGGGTTTGGAGTACGGGAGAAATCCTTGCCGGTCTTCGGCTCCGATGCGCTGACGCCTGCGGGTGCCACCATTCCTTCCTGGAGGGTGTCGGTGGTATCCATCCCCTCCCTCCCTCCGTGTGCCGGGGAAAACCCTAGGACCCGTCCGGGCAGCAGCGTCGTCGGCGTCGCATTCCTTCTTGGAGGTGCTGCTTGGTACGCGGAGGATCGGAGCCTCGTATGGTGGTTTGTTTCCGGTGGGCGCAGCGGTGGCGGATCATCCGCGCTTTGTCGAGCTGCCGCTGTTGGCATTTGTTTCTTCTTCTTTTTCTTTTGGGCTTGTTGTGCTGCTCGCCCCAACGATCTATGTATCGGTGTTGGTTGCTTTGTAATACAAAGCAGGGGAAACCCTTTTTCGGCAAAGAAAACATGCTGCGCAACAGGCCAAGTATAAGATCATGTCACTGGATAGAGTTAGGTGCACCTCGCTTTCCTAGTTTCCCCTATACCTTTGCAAGTAGCCGTGCAACCATGAGACCAGTGCCGGTCGATGTCATCCATACTATACTACCCGCCTGATCATGCACCTGGGCACCAAGGTGTAGATATGATCTTACCTACCAAGATACTACACTGTGGATATACTGGAGACGCTTAATCTTGTGCTTTGAGTCCGTACGTGATGCATCAAACACATCATGGTATCATCACTCATGTATTTACGAGTACAACATAAACAAAACACCGTTAATTCCATGTATATTCCCAGAAACTCAGGCGCCACGAAGTTTGTCACTACATACTAGTCTACCCTATCAGTGGGGCCTCGCTATGGTTGGACTTGAACATCAACGCGCAACTTCAAGGTACGCTCATCCACAACTAAATAATGAAGGCAAATTTTAACATGCTTCCTCTTACCTTTTTCTTTTACGTGTGAGATAAGAAGATAAGAGTTAATCAAAGCATTAATTAATGAGATCAACGTCTCAAATCTATTATATACTCTTACCTCTATGTGAAAAGAGTGAGTAAGAAGGAGAATGTTAAAACTGCTCACGAAGGAAACCTAGCTACCGTCGATCTATACTATATGTGTGGATAGGATTCGTTTAAAAAACCAAGAATTTTTCTTGCAGGCCAAACTTGCTGGCCAAAGTTGAAGAAGACGCGCAGAAGAGTGTTGCGGGAAGGCCCACGATTCAAGAGTGTGAATGTTCGTACGTACGAACGCCATTCTCTTCACATGCTTACAAAACAGGTCACTAGCTTACGAGTCTCTGCGCCGTTTGAGAACCGAGTAGCCACACGCATGCCCACTTGGCCGGGGTTGGTGCTCGTGGCGTCAAGCCGTCAACGTTACCAACCCATTTTTTGACTAACCAGCCACCCTATTAATTTTCCTTCGAGGGTATTCAGCCTGGCCGGACGGCTGCCCCCTCCCCCGAAAAACCCTATATATACATGCACACACTAACGTATGCTAACCATTACAACACGACGAGCCACACACAACCCTAACACACACGATCATTAGTTACCTTGGCTGCTCCTGCAATGGCAGTGATGGTGGAGATCACACAGAGCACGGTGCTCGAACCCTCACGAAAGTCGGCCCGCGGCGGCGGGAAGAAGGTGCCTCTCACCGTCTTTGACCGCGCCTCCACCGACGGGTACATCCCGGCCGTCTTCGCGTGGAACGCGCCGGCGCCGACCAACGACGTGCTCAAGGCCGGCCTCGTCGCCGCCGTCGCATGGTTCCCGCACCTCGCCGGGAGGTTCGCTGCCGACGACCACGGCCGGAAGTGCTTCCACCTCAACGACGCCGGGGTGCTTGTCCTGGAGGCCACCGCGGACGCGGACCTTGCCGACGCGCTGGCGCTCGACGTGTCCGCGCACACCAACGAGCTCTACCCCAAGGCCGAAAAGGTGATGGGATGCAGATTATTTTCACACGTCCGGATATGACTTCTACACGTAACGTAAACTGTAGAGTAGAAAACATGCTGATGATTTTTGACACTGTTGGGTTGCAGGATCGTGCGAACGAACCCATCTTCCAGGCGCAGCTGACGAGGTACACGTGTGGCGGTCTGGTAATCGGCACCGCCTGCCATCACCAGGTCGCCGACGGTCAGTCAATGAGCGTCTTCTACACCGCGTGGGCCAGCGCCGTCCGCACCGACTTGGCAGTCCTCACGTCGCCGTTCGTCGATCGCTCAGCCACCGTTGTCCCCCGAAGCCCAACGACGCCGGCGTATGATCACCGGAACATCGAGTTCAAGGGCGAGCTCAGCAGGAGCCACTCCTATGGTGTCCTCCCCATGGACAGGATCAAGAACATGGCCGTGCACTTCCCGGATGACTTCGTGGCGGACCTCAAGGCCCGTGTCGGCGTGCGCTGCAGCACGTTCCAGTGCCTCCTTGCGCATGCGTGGAAGAAGATCACGGCGGCGCGGGATCTGGCGCCGGATGATTTCACGCAGGTGAGGGTCGCCGTCAACTGCCGCGGCCGCGCAAAGCCTCCCGTGCCTATGGACTTCTTCGGGAACATGGTGCTCTGGGCGTTCCCGAGGATGCAGGTCCGGGACCTCCTGTCCAGCAGCTACCCGGCGGTGGTCGGCGCCATCCGGGACGCCGTCGCGCTCGTCGATGACGAGTACATACAGTCGTTTATTGACTTCGGGGAGGCGGAGCGCGGTGTGATTGAAGACGGCGGCGAGGAGCTGGCGTCGACGGCGGCGACGCCAGGGACAATGTTTTGCCCTGACCTGGAGGTTGACAGCTGGCTTGGATTCCGCTTCCACGACCTCGACTTTGGCTGCGGGCCGCCCTGCGCGTTCCTACCGCCGGACCTGCCCATCGAAGGAATACTGATCTTCGTGCCCTCCTGCGACCCCAAGGGCGGTGTCGACCTCTTCATGGCGCTCGATGACGAACACGTCGAGGCCTTCAAGCAAATATGCTACTCCATGGACTAATCATGCATGCAACGTATAGTATAGATATGTACACGAGTAAAACCACAAAATTGTATACTGCTATCTGCTCCCTTAACTGCCTTTGCTTAATTGCATAGAAGGTTGTGGTACCCATATATGCATGCACGTACTCAGTCTCCTTTTCGAATACAAATGTACTCAGTCTCATAAATTACATGTCTTCAAACATTGGTGTCACTGCATGAATCAGCCTTGTTGTCGACCGCAAAAGGTATGCCCACAACTTTTTATCAGAGCCGTCGGCATAGATAGAAATATGCCAACAGTCCTAGAAAATCCGTCGGCAAATTTACAGCTATGCCGAGGGCAGTCGTCGGCACAATTAAGGTGCCACCTCATGTGCTGCCATGTGGCAAGGTATGCCGACGGAAAAGCCCTCGCCATATAGAACCAGACGCCTCAAACAGATGGTAGGGACATTTTTTTTGTGTCAAGGGCTATTGTATGCCGACGGCCGCAGGGAACGCTCGGCATTGTCATGTATGTCGACGACCATCTGACTAGTTGTCGAGGGAAACAAAGCCAATGGTCGTATGCTGATGCATAATCCTTTGCTGAGGGCATTTGCTCAGGCCGTCGGCATAGTACATGATTCATGTAGTGTGTAATTTAACTTCTACAAACCTGGAGTATGGACGCACACCGCCACCGTACCACAAGCAGACATTTATGAAACGCCTCCCTCAAGACTTAAGTCATGTTGTAAAGTCTTAAGATAGACGAAAGTCATCTTGCTATTAGCGATAATAACACCAACGATCAAAATCTAATACTCATTTTTTAGCGGGAACCTAATGCTCCTAAGGCCGCGGTTGGGATAGGTGTATCGTAACAGAGAGGTGTCAAACTTACAGGTGTATATTACTAGCCACTCAGTAATTTTAGGTTGGAAACAAAACGATGGGCCAAGCCCTGTATTTTTTACAGGTGTATTTCAAAGCAAAACGATAATCCAAAGAGGGCCTAATACTCCTTTGCTGGACGTGACTAAAACCAACCTCAAAGCCATTCAACCACACACATAAAAAATTTATTTTGTTTTTGAAACTTTTATATATTTGAATTCATGGCGCCAAGACCAATCTTGGATACATTTTTAATACATTTAAATGTTAACATTTCAGTCGATCTATTTCAGTGTGTTCTTGAAACGAGTGAAATCATTCATTTGAAATTAATGAAATATGTTTTTGAATTCAGTGAAATATGCTTTGTGATGGAAATCTGTTTTTTGAATTTAGTAAAACTAGTGAAAACTTTTTTCGATATGAGTGAAATCAGTTTTTATAAACGAGTGAGACCAGTTTCTTCAATTGACTGAATTCAGTACTTTTTAAAATTAGTGAATCTATCTTTTTCAAAAAATTGAAATCCTTTTGTAAATTGAGTGAAGTAAAATTGTTAAATTGGTTGAAACTGGTGTTTTAAAATGAGTTTCCAAAATTAGCGAAATAAGCTTTTTAAAATGAGTGAAAAGGTTTTTCAAAATGAGTGGATCGATTTCTGAATTAAGTGAAATCAATGTTTACAAATGAGTGATAATTTTTTTAATGAGTGAAATATGTTTGGCTAGTTGAGTCAACCCTCGCTTTTAGTTGAAATGAGTGAAATCAATCTGTTGAAATAAGTGAAAGCGGTTCTTTGAAATGAGTGAAAGCAGTTCTCCGGAATGACTGAAATATGTGTTTTGAAATGACTGAAATATGTTTTCTGAAAAGAGGTGAAATAAACGAGTTAAATCAGTTTTGAAGAAATGAGCGAAATGAGCTTTTTTTAGAAATGGGGTGAATTATGTTTCAGGAAATTCGTTTAAAATGTATCCAAAACCGGTCTTGTCCTAAAGGTCTTTGCGCCATGAGTTCAAAATATATAAAAGTTTTGAACTCGAAATATTGATTTAAGAGATACAAATGATTTAAGTTTGCAAATGTGAAATAAAGGATGGATTTGTTTCGAAGAGAAAAGAGAGAGAGAATGGGCAACAAATGCATGCAAGTACTGTACCACCTCACTAAAAGGATGACACTTGCATGCAGTCGTATTGCTATGTATATCCGCAAGATAATGTGTCCCTCTCTTATACAACAAATCATTGCACTGATATTGATGCAGAGAGCTACCGCCAAATTTTCCTCTTTCAAATATGTACTCCCTCCGTTCCAGAATATAAGGTGTATTGTTTTTCGTGCAAATCAATCATTTGAATGTTTGACCAAGATTATACATAAACTAACAACATCTGTAATACCAAATAGATAAAATATGAAAGTACTTTTCATGATGGATCAAATGATATAAATTTTGAATTGTGGATATTGATATATTTTTCTAAAAACTCGGTTAAACATGGCCTCGTTTGACTTAAAAAACGAATACACCTTATATAAAGGAACGGAGGGAGTATCACTTAAAACAAAATCGAGTATCAGAGTCGGTCCTAAGAGGCGATTTTCAACCAAAAAAAATCAAATGACTCTAACAAAATAATGTAGGAATTATTTTCATTTATTTATTTAGGGGATCTAACTCATGTTGCAAACAAAATAAAACCATGCATGGTATTACGAAATCAAATCCACCTTCAAGTATTCAAGGCCGCATGCGATTATCCGAATGATGGATGTGAGGAGGATTTCTTCATGTTAATGATGATCATGGCGGGTCGCGGACTGCGAAGACATGTAGAGAGAAGATGCATGTGTTGCCAGCGGAGGAGGTGGAGTGGCCATGCAGACTTCCTGGCACGGCGAGGGTTGGCAACTATGGTTGGAAGGAAGCCATGGTGGCTATATTCGTCGGGGTAGACGACATGGTTGTCACACTACTAGAAAAAAGGCTGTTAGTGGCGCACCAGTTTTTGCTATTAATGGCGCACTATAGGTGCGCCACTATTAACACGCCACTAGTAACAAATAGTAATGGCGCACCTCTGGTGCGCCATTAGTAATCCAAATACTAGTGGCGCACCACCTGGTGCGCCATTACTAACACTTCAGGTGCGCCACTGGTAATAGAGGACAGTGCGCCACTACTAACACCCATGATGCGCCATTGCTATTTTTTGAAATCTGGATCTGGATCTTGTACGATTTTATTTTGCGATTTTATTTTTAATTTCGTTCTGGTTTGCATCTTGGTACGTTCTTTGTTCCGGGGAGCTCCACATGTGGTTGGAAGTAGAGGAGGAAGGAGAGGAGGCAGAAGAGGAGGGAGGAGAGGAGGGAGGAGAGAGGAGAGGCGGAGAGGAGGGAAGAGGAGGGACCGTGAGGAGGAGGAGGGAGGAGAGACCGTGAGGAGGAGGGACCGTGAGGAGGAAGGAGGAGGGAGGAGAGAGGAGGGAGGAGGAGGTCACCGGAGAGGAGGAGGAGGAGGAGGTCGCCGGAGAGGAGGAGCAGGAGGAGGAGGTCGCCGGAGAGGACCGTGAGGAGGAGGGAGGAGGAGGTCGCCGGAGAGGACCGTGAGGAGGAGGGAGGAGGAAGGAGGAGGAAGGAGGAAGGAGGAAGGAGGAGAGGAGGAGGAGGAGGAGGATAGAAATGTGTGGAGGAGGGAAGTGGATAAGGGTAGTGGGGGTAGGTGGGCGTTTTGAAACTGCCCAGACTTAGTAATGGCGCACCATGGGTGTGGTGCGCCATTACTAGTTTTGAAATTCTGAATTTTTTTGAATTTGGAAGGCGGGAAAGTTAGCAGTGGCGCAATATTGACCTGGTGCGCCACTGCTAGTTTTTTTTTTGTTGAGTTTTTTTGAATTTGGAAGGCGGGAACATTATCACAGTACTAGAAAAAGGCATGTTAGTGGCGCACCTATTTATTTTTTTTTGCATTTTTTTGCCTCCAAATCTTAAAAACATCATAACTTTTTTTCTGTTAGGTTTTTGAGGATTCTAGAGAATCCAGAACGGGCGTAGATTCGGATGTAACTTTTTGAGTAGATGATTTTTCATATATTAAACTTTTTGATCGGAGGTCGTATGCAAAAGTTATGGTCATTTTATCGAAACACGGCGGCCTTTTGCAAAAAAAATCAAAATTCATGTTTGTTAATTTTCCTAACAACTAGAACACATAACACATTGGCATCTCGAAGGATTTTTAAATTTGAATTTTTTATCATTTTGTTTTATTTATTTTTAAACTGAAAAGGCGATCCACAGGGGGTGTGTGTGTGTTTGTGTGTGTGTGGTGGGGTGTGTGTTTGTGTGTGTGTGAGACGTTAGTAATGGCGCACCCTCCCTGGTGCGCCATTGCTAGGGTAGCAATGGCGCACCAGGGAGGGTGCGCCATTACTAACGTCTCACACACACACACAAACACACACCCACCGGACATAGCAATGACGCACCACACCTAGGTGCGCCACTGCTATGTAGCATAGCAGTGGCGCACCTAGGTGTGGTGCGTCATTGCTATGTCTAGTGGGGGGGTGGACAAAAAAATAGCAATGGCGCACTGCTCATGTGGTGCGCCATTAGTAAAAAAATAGCAATGGCGCACCTGATTCTGGTGCGCCACTGCTATATAGCAGTGGCGCACCACCATCATGGTGCGCCACTAGTAGAGATATTGGGGATAAGCCTTTTTCTAGTAGTGTCAGGGACATCATCATCGACTGTTTGTATTCCCAGAAATTGGGGTCAACCACCTGGGTCATTGACTCTCTCAATGTATCATGTTGGGGGGTTTGGACGAGGCAGGGGGTCTTGAGATGGCAACAGTGGCGACGTATATCGGGATCAAGGCATCAGGAAGCTTGCCGAAGCAACAAAGTGTTGGAAATAAGCCCTAGAGTAATAATAAAGTTGTTATTATTGTATTTTCATGTTCATAATTAAGTTTTATATTTCTATCCTAGAATTGCATTGATTCTTGAATGTGAGATTTGGACAAAACCTAATTGAAAGTGTATAAAGATAAACACGAAGCATATACCTTGTCATGTCGCTAGACTAGCTCATGTATCATTGATGATTCTATTTTTGTAAGCATGGGCATAGTTAATGTAACAAGGATGTCATAAAAAATAAGAACACATTGTTAGAGTAGAAATGGTGTTGGCTAGACCAAACTTATGAAATACTACGAGATCATGTCATTAATATGTATCAGTATTTTCATATAAAGTGTTAACATCTATTTGCGTCCTTAAACCATGAGAACATTATACATCCGGATATCAGATAGTTACTTTGGATTTGCCAAATGTTACTTTATAACTATATAATTATAAAGCTAACTTTGGGTATCACCGAAAAAAGTTTGATATCGTAGGCGATATGTCAAGATTGTAATTTGTTCCTTGGATAATGGAGAGATACACTCTGGGTCCACTCGGTATTACGGTGTCCAGCATCGTCTACCCAGGTATAGTGAGTAAGGTGTTAGTCCAGGGGAAACCCAATATATGGAAATGAGAAAAGGGTACATAGTTGTATAGAGGATAACCAGGTATAGTGATCAAGGTGTTGATCAGGGGGATACCATCAAAGTCTCACCTCGGGTTTTGTAAAGTATCGCGAGGCAAAGAAAACTATATACGATAACATAAGGTTAGTAGGATAATGATCTTTTTTTATACGTGGGAATTATCACGGGTGTCCTGATCTCGGAAGGTGTTATGTACATGTCCACATATTATCCAATCTATAGGATCACACGCTTAACTACTAACGGTATGTAGAAGTGCTACGAGATAAATGAGAATGAGAGAGAAGAGTTTCGAAAGTGTTTTAGATGATCCAGAAAGTGTACTGGCAATACCTGGGAGTGTTTCGAAAGGTCACAGTATTTCTCAGAAGGTGAAAGAAGATTCCATAAGGTTATGAATGCTTCCTAAATACTTTGAAGGGTTCCTAGTTGGTCGCCCCTACTGTCTTCTGAGGCAAGGGCCACAGGAGCCAAAGTCTTCAGCCCCTAGGGTTTGCTTGGAGGGATGGTGAAGTCACCAAGGAGATTCCTCCTATATGGGTGGGAAGGGCGCCACAAGGAACATCTCTCTCTCTCTCTCTCTCTCTCTCTCTCTCTCTCTCTCTCTCTCTCTCTCTCTCTCTCTCTCTCTCTGCGATCTATATTGTATGTTGATAGGTTGTCTCTCTCTCAAGTTCTCCACGTAGATTCTTCATGCTGGTTCCATGTAGTGTTGTAGTATTGTTAGAATACAAGTGGATACCTTGGAGGTGTCATCTTCTTCGACACTAGATTGAAGAATCATCCTAGAGAAAATTGTCGTGGCTGGGAGGTACAACCTAGTTGCGGGAATCAACAAGCTTCACCAACATATTATTCCTCTTCAGTTGCATTGATCGTTGATGAGATCATCATTACTTGTACCTCCATAGTGTTCCTGGGCATGTTCAAGGTCGGTATTTTTTGTTGCACAATATGTTCCCTACACAAAGCCCATACGACTTGTGAATGCGCCTCAATGTGCTCTAGCTCTACTCGGCGCATTATTTCTCGAGTCTAGCCTCCCTGATGAGGCCGTAGTCATCATTGTTAGTATTAGGAGCAAGACACCAATATTGGGAGGTGGTTGGTCACGACGATATTTATCATACATGACTCTAGAGTCTAGTCATTGTCGTACATGGACTTGTCAAACTTTGTCTGAGAGCTGGTGTGAAAATAGATGGAATCAAGTGAGATGAAGAGTTCTACCAAGGGTGTTTATGCAAAAAAACAAATCACATTTGATTGTCAACGATGAACACACTGAGTAGGTTAGACATGCTCTAGGCAGGCTGGTTAGGACATGTGGCGACCATTTTACAAACTTTTAGGAACTAAATCCTCAAATTGAAATTTTAGGACTAACTTGAGAATTGTGGAATTTATTCATATCAAAATCATTTCAGTTAAATCCGTCCTCTGCAGCAGCGTCACAATATCAAGATCTAGCCTAGACGTTGATGACGCACACAACCAAAACAATAAAGGAAGAAGAAGTGGCGAAATGGGCTGACGCGGCAAATACATGCCACATACAAGCAGTGGCATGACAAGCTGACATTTACTACACGTGCCCTACGAAAAAAAATATCCTTAAAGCAACACTTTCAAGAAGGAAATGATGCACAAGCATGGCCTATGAATCCTACCACTGAAGATCAGATCTTAGGGTTTCATCCAAAAAAAGCACATCAAGGAATCTATAAAGCAATTCCTTTGACAAGGATGCAACGTGAAAACATAGTTCAAAACATTCAAAATGGAATCGAAAACTAATTTTAAATTACAAGGCCCACCAGAACTATTAATGTAAAAATTATTAAACAAGGAAATATAATTTGCTAAAAAACAGTGCTAATGTCAAAGCAATGTTGAAGGTGTCGTTTCTTACGGGTGTCGTTTTCTTCTTGAATGCGTGGCCAATGAATCGCGGTTACTCTTTGTCCTCCGTGTCGCTTCGAGGGAACATTGATCCGTGGATTAGGCAATGGTGGCGCTCCGGTCTCGCGCGCTTCTTGAAGGCGCCACATTGGAGTATCCGCCTCGTCGTACATGGCTTCGTCTCTTTGCGGTGACTCGATCATAGTTGAGAGCTCCGGAGACTCCAAACGACTACCTTGTGTGGTTCGCTTTGATTGCTTTGCGGTACTGTAACACCCTTGTATATAGTTATGTGTGTATGTTGTGGTGTCGTGTTGTATGACTTAGTTTGTATGATCGTTGCTTTATATATAAAGAGAGGCGTAAGCTTTTTCCGATAAATTTCAAAGCAATGGTGTACCGTGGATCCCTTATCAGCATATAGCACTTACGCAAAATGCATTCCGTTGGGCGGCAATCCACGTATTAGCACATGCTCACGATGAATAGTAACTTCAAAAAACAATACTGGTTTTTCTTATCATCCAAGTTGCTAGAGTTTGTGCCTGCAAATTTGAACGCTGAACTAACATTTGAGGAGTTATAGACAAAATAAAATAAAATAGGTCTCCACAGTGTCTTGTTTTTCAATGTTTCTTTGAGAGCCCAATTTTTTTAGTAGAGGTCATCAAAGGTTGTTTTTTTTTTGCATTTTTACACGCTCCTAATGCATGCTAATATTTTGAATGCCAAAAAACAATTTATTTTCATTTATTTGCTTTATTTTTGGGAGATTTTATGATGCATTGTAATACAACATGGGGTATATTATATGGGTGATCGAACGAGTTGACGCGATTTGGGGCATCTTAAAGCGAAGGGCATAATTGGCCTATAAAAATTGGCCCAAGGGTATTGTCATCCTAATAAAGAATGGATTAGTGTAATTAATAAATTATAGTTATGCAGCACTTAATTACAATTAAATGACATCCTACGGGTGTCTGTATTTGAATTTGGGTTAGCAGTTCCACATATCCATACGAACCGTAACCTCTGGTGAACTTCGTGGTGGCCTTAGTTGACGTCACACTCCCTCCTCCCCCTCCCACATCCCATAACCCCATCTCCTGCCACGCGACCCCTCTCGGGTTCTGTGGCATTAGATCTTCCTCATCGCCACGTAATCCTTCCTTCCCCGCACGAGATCCCCTTTGCATTCTATGTCGGCAGGCGACGTGTTACACCAGATCCAGGTCACGCAAGGGCGAGATCATCTCCTCGTTGCGCATCAACACTTCTTTGCTCCACCAAACCATATCGCATTGACCTATGGCATGTAAGTGGCTAGCTATCTCCTCTCTTGAATTCTCCTTTCTACATAGTACCGATAATGTCAGAATTAGGGCTACATAGTTGATCACAACAAGTGGTTTAAGATTAGGTGATGACTCCTTCAATTGTGTGATATGAGAAAGTTTCAGGCGATTCAGATTGAAAGAAAGTGTAATTTGGATTTACTTAGGAGGTATTTTGGATTTAATTAGGGTTCGGTGGTTGATTTATGAGGGTATAATTTTTCAGAGCCTTTGAAGGATTTTTTTGGATGATTGGATTATCCCTTCCCTTACTGGGAGTAATTAAGTTAAACAAATCTACATAGATGAAGAATTGTGTGACATCCCTACATCATTTTGGATTTAGTCATGAGATATTTTGGATTTAGTTAGGACATATTTTGGAGTTATTTTACATTTAGTTAGGAGATATTTGATCTATAAGGATATCGTTAGTTATATTTGATTGGATTGTCCATGATTGGGATTTAGTTTGGAGCTAGTTTGGATATACATTGGAGTTATTTTGGATTTAGTTAGGAGATATTTGATCTACGGGGATATACTTAGAGCTTTTGAAGGACTGAGTTAGGTACATGAATCCAAATTGAAAAAACCATTTGAATTTTAAGCAGAGTATTGGATAATTGTTTTGTATGGTATGCATCTATAACATGGTCTGTGTGTTTTCGTTGGCAGCAAAACGACATGGATGGTAAAGGCAAGGATGGCAAAGACATGGATGATAAAGGCAATGATGTCAAAGCATGGGTGATAAAGACAATGATGCAAAGACATGGATGTGGTAAAGAAATGGATGGCATAGAGAGGGATGCTAAAGACATGGATGGCAAACGAGTGGATGGTAAAGACATAAATATAGACCTGAATGAGTATATGAAATATATGGACATCGTGAAGAAGACTTTTAGGACTAAGAATGACTCATACAATTTCTATCTAGACTATGCGAGAAGAAAAGTTTTTGGTGTTAGAAAGGATGATTTGAAGTGTAGGGGTTCCAAAGAAAATGCATGTCGGTGGATATACAAGTGCTGCAAACAAGGATGGTGGGCTGCTAAGCACTTTGATAGAGCTCGGACGGTAAGAACGCCAAGAGTTCTTTCTCGTTGTGGGTGTCCCACTCTTTTTCCTGGTTTACATGCAAGAAAGCAATGACCTATGGTTCGTCAAGAATTTTTTGGACAAGCATAATCATATGTTCGTCGCTCATGACCTAACTCCATACTTATCGTCTTATCGTAGAATGACTAACGCATAGAAGGTGGATATAATTTAGTACGTTGTTGATGGACTTCAAACGCATCAGATTATGAATGTAATGGAGAAGAATGATGGAGGTCCAGAAAAGCTTGGATTTATAGATCAAGACCTATATGACCATGTTTCAGTTCAGAAGAAGGGCAAGATAGAAGGCGATGATGCTAGATATTTGCTGACCTACATGATGGCACATAAAAAATAAGACCCATAATTCTTTTACAAATACACCATAGATAGCGAAGGCCATTTAAGGAACATATTTTGGGCTGATTCACAATCTTCGATTGACTATGTTGCCTTCGGTGGTGTCGTCGTGTTCGACAGTACATACCGGTCTAACAGGTATAGGCTTCCGTTTGTCCCATTTATTGGTCTGAACCACCACCAAATCACAGATGTTTGGGGTCGGTCTAGTGTGAGACGAGACAGTTGGATCGTACCAGTGGCTGCTTGAGGTATTTTTGGAGGCAATGTCCCAGAAGCATCCGATTTTAGAAATCACCGATGGGGACGCTTCGATGGCTAAAGCAATAGCAATTGTTCGTACGAGCACAGATCATCATTTGTGCATGTGGGATATCGAGGAGAATATGGCAGTGCGCCTACATAAGGGAAAGCTTGAGAAATTTAGGAAATTCATTTACCGTCATTGGGATGTTGATGAGTTTGAGAGACAATGGGAGACTTATAGGGTTGAGTTCAAAATAAAACCAAAGGGGAATAGCTCCTCATGGGTTAACAAGATGTATGAGCTGACACATAAGTGGGCTATGTCCTGCACAAAAGTTAGATATTTCCTACGGATGATGAGTAATCAGAGGAGTGAGTCTCTCAACTCAAGGCTTTATGTGCACCTAAATAAGAAGATGAAACTTGTTCATATGTTGCAGCATGTTGAGCACTGTGTGTCCATTATGCATAAGAATGAAGCAGCATTAGACACAGTAGCATCGCATACAATACCCTTCACTAAGCTAACAATGAAGCAGCATTAGACACAGTAGCATCGCATACAATACCCTTCACTAAGCTAACAATGAAGCAGCATTAGACACAGTAGCATCACATACGATACCCTTCACTAAGCTAACTGCACATCCTCTGAAGATTTTTGCCTCTTATATTTATACTCATATGATGTTTGCAAAGGTAATACATCTGATTATTGAAGGAACAAATTGGCAGGTTGCAGACCACGTGGAGGGTGCTGGATTGGTAAAGTACTGGGTTTTATGCAAAGACCCATATGATAAAGTCTCATATGCCAAGGATCCTAAAGACTTGCAACATAAGGATGGCAAGGACTTGGATGCAAAAAAACTTGGATGCTAGGGATCCTAAAGACACCACCGAAGGTAAGGATGGTAAGGACTTGAATGCAAAAAAACTTGGATGGGCAGGATCCATAAGTCTTCGAAGGTAAGGATGGTGAGGAGTTGGATGCGCAAGGCTTGGATGCTAAGTCTGTGGAGGTAAGATTTCACGTGACTTGTGTATTCAGTGGAGTGATGAGTGATATTTTTACACCCATTTACCTTCTGTTTAAACTGAGATGTTTCATTAAAACCGATATATTTGCTATGATATTGCTACTAATGACTAATGAATGCAAAGGATTTCACATATCCTCTCTTTATTGTGTTTCTATAGGAAATGGGCTAAATATATACGAAATAAAGTGGGAATTTGAAAAGGAGTAAAGGAGGAGATAGAAGAAATCGGGAAGAGGTGCATGAGAAGCGACAGAACGAAAGACGGTGTTCCATGCGACCACGAGCACTCGCATGAGCAGTCGTTTGGGTGGAAACTGAGGCCTCTCATCCACCTAAAAAACTTTTATAAAGGGGTCGAGGCCGAAATGTCAACAAAACATCCACAAGCGATGCCAGAACAGAGTCATCCTCATCCATCTCCATCAACCCTAGCCGCCACCATTTCCACCTCCATAGCCGCCATCACCACCATAGTTCATCCTCCATCAGGTTACACTTGTAATCATGCATCGCACATGACATCCACTGTAAGACATATTATCAACTAATCAATCTCCATGATGTGTTCTTCAATGCGCTCTTGGTGTGATCTGATCTCCATGTGTGAGTAGTTCGGTAAGTATGGGTTGAGTCAAGAGACTTGCATCCCTCTGTATTTGTTGTGGGGATCAATGGAAGTGCTTTGAATCAATGTCACGTATGTGTAAAATAAAATTATTTCGCAGATGTCTCTTGTCTCATCTGCGTTCTTCATCCCTGTAAGTGCCTAGAATCATGGAGAGTGAGCCACGGAGAGGCTAAGGGCAGTAGACCATGAAGTGTTATCCCGAACACCAGTGACAGAAGTGTTTAGTACGGTAACATGGATCCTATCTCTGGGATTCGAGAGGTATAGTCATTAAATGCCAAAGCTTTTGTCTAATTATTATAATCTTAATTATCGAGGAAACCCCGCGATACGGATAGAGCCTTCGGTTGGATAATTTATTTTGGATGCAGGACGCATGCCGGTCAAGAAGTAATTTGGACACATCCCCCACTTCAGTTCGTAACAAGCACATCTCGACGGGTGCCTTCTAGCACACGAATTAATATCATAGTCTGGTCCCAACATAAATGCATGGTTGTAAGCATTAAGACCTCATACATGTACCTCTTTTTATTATAAGTGTTCAACTCAAGGTTGTTTATTTAGATTCAGTCAAAAGCTGGAATTGTTTCTTTAACAAAATCTTTGTAGAGACCCTAGATTCAAGGGGACCTTCCTCTCGTGGATTCGATAACTCAAGGTCACCTTCGAGGAAACATGTGTGGGTACTTTCTGTGCGATTTCTGAATCGCTAAAAGGAAGTATCATGGAGCAAGATTGGTTGATACAACTTGTAAATGTAGAAAGATGAAAAGCGAGGATTATCCATGCGCACATATATTTTGCATTCTAGATTATCTTGTTGCACGCGTATATCAACAAATATTTGTGAAGAAAAAATGGACGATTAATGCCAAGACCATATTCCCTTCTTCGAGGTGTGTGAATACTCATGCATGGTCTAAGCACATGAATACGTACCATCAACTACACAACATCGCTAGTGAAGATTTATTCACAGCTACAGCTAGCGAATCATAGTTAGAAGAGGTGACGGAGTTCTTGAGGAGTACATTGGTTGATGGAACAAAAACTGAATTGGATGATGGTTGGAAATCATTTGTTCCTTTATCGGCCTACTTCTCTGTTGCTTGTGGGTGCTGCACCAATGAAGTGGAAGACCCAATCCAATAGTTCCTAAAGGGAGACCAACTACCGAAGATTCCAACAAGAGGACGAAATCTATGCCGAGAGGGTAAGAGGCAAAAAGTGCCGTGAAGTTAGTGTACATGTTTATCTCTTTGTATATTTCCATATGTGCTTGCAATGAAATTCTAGGAGAGTGTTAAAATGTTTTTCTTCAATTATGGCATGAAAGGTTCGGGGAAATAAAAGGGCACTGGAGGAGGAAGATGAAAGAGAGATTTTTCAGATGTAGAAGATGGAGCTTTGGAGGGTGGCCAACATTGCTAAGCTAGAAATAGATGGTAAGATAGAATCCTGCCACAGGGATGCTTTGGTGGGTAGTCATGGGACAACAAAATGCAACAACTACCTCAAACATAATCTTGTACCATATAACCATGATTACAAACACATTTCTTTTTCTTATTACTATACACGTCGATCTAATTATCTATACATTTCAGGTTTTCCAACCTACAAACATGGCCAAGGCCCCCTAGTTCTTTGTGGTCAAAAACCTCACGATGAGGGAGATTCAGATTCATGATTCCCTTTTCCAGTACACGGTACATATATAGATAGATAGCTCACTTGGTGAGAATTTTATCAGCTTTCAAAAAACAAAGAATTTAACATCATACTTAACTATGAATCATAAGCAATTTCTCATTCAGTGGACTTGCAGCTACGTTGGGTGGAAGCACATCTCAGTGCATCGCTGCGACTCAGTGGACCACAAAGCCATACATGGAAAGACATTAACGTGACCGAATGGTCAGTAAGGATGGTTGTTGTGCCAACACAAAAGGACAGGTTAGTCAACAATATTAGCTTTTGTTTTTGTTTTCATTGTTAATAAGTGAAATGTTGCTAAGAGAATTAAATGGTGTACTTCTTCTTGTCCACTCTATATGTTGAAGAACATTGAATTATTTACGGGGTAAGAATTGACACTATAATATGACCAAGTGCGTACATTAACACATATATTTTTGTCAATTTTGTATAACTAGAGAACGATACTAATATATCCTACCATGCAGGGCTACATCGACAATTTTAAAAGACAACTGCCTGTTCTCCTTGTCAATTCATCCCACGGCATATGCAAATCCATGAAGAGGCTCAAGATGTACCAGGCAAGCCTATCGAAGTCAGCAAAGCAATCAGATGCAGCTGCGGATGAAGATCATGCATATGCAAGCACTTAGTCCAGCAGTCGAAGGAAGTCTTCTAGCCATGTTCTTATCATTTGCGGAGTACTCAAGTTGTAATACTTCACAATATTGGTTTCAATACTTTGCTTCAAATAAATTTGGTCTGTATGGGAGCAACTACAAATATATATTTGAATTTTACAACCACACATTTTGTTTCAAATTTTGGTATGTATGCGATAAATATATATTTTTGTTTTACAACCACACCTTTTGTTTCAAAATTTGTTCTGTATGCGAGCACCTACAAATATATATAAATTTGGTATAGTAATAGTTCAGTTTCGTCAGAGTCTGGACAAGATTCAGACCAATAACACAATGCAGGAACAAACCTAGAAGTAATTTTCTGCTGCTAGATACAAGTGTAGTGCCATCTTGAGCAGGGTCGGACATGTTTCAGTATGAGAAAATGAATTTTCTCGAATATTTCAAATGGTATAATCTCATATGTATACGAGAGGAAAAATGTATGAGAGAACGAGCATCCTAGAACAAATTAATACTCCATCGGTGTCACTCTATCTCATCTAGCCCAGGAAATGGCAGAATCAATGTCTCGTAGGCCAGGCCGCAAAGCCAATAAAACAGAGCATATGATAACATGAGTAAAGCACGTAGCAAAGGGGGCTTGTCGGTGCTGCAACCACCATTGTCTGGCATGGCAAGGCATGCGCTGAATTGACGGGATGGCCGGGGCAGTAGCCACCATCGGGAGCATGGCAGGGTGGCCATGGTACATCCATCCCACCTCAATCTTGACAACCAGCAGCAATGTAGTGTCGCGGTGAATCACATAGCATATGGTGGTGTAGCCCTGCAAAACAGAGGAAAATTTAGTACTATTGTTCCCAAAGATTTGTTCATGGTGTAAACATGAGAAGAATAAACATACAACTTATTGTTTTGTGAAGAATGGAATACATGTTCATGTATTCTATCTTACAGTGGCACTAGTTTGGAAGGCTCTCACATTCACATGTATCCAACTAACAAATGTTACACATACCTAATATTACAAGAATCAAAAGCAACAGTCTTAACAATCCAAGCTCATTCCTATCTCCATCACAAAGCTAAATCATCATAATAAGAATTTACACTAATCATCGAATGGCGGATATCCCCTTTCAATCTAAAAATTATATAAACAACATCAAGACAGTGAACCACTCATACATATTATCTCATAGATTACCGCAGTAAAGCAAACAACCACGCCGGGGAGAGGGGGGATAGGTAGCGGCTCACCTTGTGGCTAGAGGCACACGCACAGAGGACTAGGATGGCGCCAAATTGATCATTGCCGGCGGTAGCTGTGGGGAGGAAGGACAACCTCTGCTCGAGTTCTTCGGTGAAGAGGAGGAGCAAGCAGGGATTGGGGTGGGGGAGAGGAGCGAAGAGGCTGATTGTGTGAGGCAGACGCGCGGCTCCATTGTGCCGATGGTGGTGAAACCCTACCGCCGGCGAGAGATCAAACCCTAGTGCCACTAGCGGTATATGAGGGGATTGTAGTAATGGGTATGAAATGGATATAATTCATACTGAAAATACCCCTCAGATTTCTACTAAAAATACCCGTCGAGTAGTCAGTCTGAGAGAGAATGCCTAATTTGCTTGATTTTTTTAACGAAAATGCCCCTCGGGCCGTGATACGTCTCCAACGTATCTATAATTTATGAAGTATTCATGCCATGTTTACAATGATTTTATATGATTTTGGTATGATTTGATTAGAACTAACCCGGACTGACGCTGTTTTCAGCAGAACTACCGTGGTGTTGTTTTTGTGCAGAAATAAAAGTTCTCGGAATGAGCTGAAAATTTACGAAGAATATTTTTGGAAAATATAAAAAATACTGGAGCGAAAAGTCATCGGAGAGGAAGGCCGAGGAATCCACAAGTGTGGGGGGCGCCCCCCCCCTAGGGCGCGCCCCCATGGCTTGTGACCTCCTCGGGAACCTTCTGGACGTGGGAACAATGCCATATACTCCTATAAATACCCAAACCGCCAAAAAGAAACCTAGATCGGAAGTTCCGCCGCCACAAGTCTCCAGAGCCACGAAAGATCAATCTTGGCCCTCTCCGGCACCCTGCCGGAGGGGGTCACCTTCACCGGAGACCATGGAGGAGGTGGACGGAGGGGCCATCATCGCCATGGAGGCCAAGGACCAGAGGGAGAACCTTTCCCCACTCAGGGGGGAGGCCATGGAGGAGGAAGCACAAGGGGGAGACCCTCTCCCCCTCTCTCCCGGTGGCGCCGGAGTGCCATCGGGGGAACCATCGCCGCAGTGATCGTCTTCACCAACATCACCTTCTTCGTCACCATCCTCATCTCCTTTCAGCGGTCCACTCTCCCGCATCCCGCTGTAATCCCCTACTTGAACATGGTGCTTTATGCCACATATTATGATCCAATGATGTGTTACCATCCTATGATGTTTTGAGTAGATTTCTTTTGTCTTATGGGTTGATTGATGATCTAGATTGGTTTGAGTTGTATGTTTATTTTGGTGCTGTCCTATTGTGCCTTCCGTGCCGCGCACACGTGAAGGATTCCCGCTGTAGGGTGTTGCAATACGTTCATGATTCGCTTATAGTGGGTTGCTTGAGTGACAGAAGCATAAACCCGAGTAGGTGGGTTGTTGCGTATGGGATAAAGGGGACTTGATGTTTTAATGCTATGGTTGGGTTTTACCTTAATGATCTTTAGTAGTTGCGGATGCTTGCTAGAGTTCCAATCATAAGTGCATATGATCCAAGTAGATAAAGTATGTTAGCTTATGCCTCTCCCTCATATAAAATTGCAATAATGATTACCGATCTTGTTAACAATTGCTTAGGACAATTCCGCACACCGACCCATCATTATTCCACCCTCGCTGTTTGTAATACATTGTAATATATTCTAATTTTATGATAACAGCACCTATTTTTATATTTTAGCTCTCCGATATCATGCAAAGCTATCCTCTTCATACCGACAACGTAGTTTTATTTCTCATTTCTAGTTGGAAGCAAACGTTCGGCGTACGTAGAGTCGTATCAGTGGCAGATAGGACTTGAGAGAATATTGATCTTACCTTTAGCTCCTTGTGGGTTCGACACTCCATACTTATCAGTTCCACCTTTGGAAATTGCTACGATGATTCCTTGCACTTGGGGATTATCAGGCCGCCATATGATACATGTGATGTCATTGTGTCACATCCAATCTAGACCGTCCAATCCAGCCCGATAAATGGCTCATATTCATCAGAGGCACCGTAAAGAGACTCTTAATTTATTTTACTCTTTATGAGCGGGTCTAGATGCCCCGAGTACGAATATGCCATCCCTCTCCATGGACGACTAGATATGTGAAGGAAAAAGGGATTAGTTAGTATGGAAATTAACTTTTTGATTAGGATTAACGTTTGGACTGGCAGGTCAGTGGTCACTACCTTTTTTAGGGACTGGTCACTTCCTAGTGGCAGCGACATCTCGCACTACTATTAACCTAGTTATCATGCTAGTGTTATATGATAACAAACCACTCATATCCCTTGCACACACAAAACCACACCTATATAAAATAATAATCGACAACTAGATAGACAGTTGTAAAAGAGAAGTTGTTGTAAATAACTAAATTGGTTAAGTGCTATGTGGCTTGACTCTGCCCACGACATCATTGCCATGCATTATCTATGCATGTTTAGTCCAAATAAAAGGAATATTGTTTAAAAAGTCAAAAAGAAGAGAAAATTCACTCGGTGGACGCGAGACATAATTCACACCATACGCATGCTTAGAGAACACTTTGTAAACCTCACTTTGTTCTAGTGCACATAAAAACCAAATTGGAATATAGTATTTTTCGCAAATATGGCGTAGGCGTATCATAGCATAGATAGAGGGAAAGAGCGAGAATACAAAAGGTGAGCGACGCACCACAAACACAAGTCAGCATAGGAAAAGTTGCGTGAGCATAAGACAACAGGGTTCCTCAGTATGTAAACAAAAGTGAAATGTCAACATGGAAGTGAAATGTTTACACCCTTGGAGCCGACCTTAACCCAAGAGGAAGCCTCGTCTTCGATGACTTGGACGAGGAGCAAGACAGAGGGTTGCACGTAGTCGAAGATCGTGTCGCATGTCGGCGTAAGACTACGAGGGGGGGCCCACCTATCGACGTCCTCGGTCCCTTCCCGGCTGGTTGAGGACCAGTTTAAGTAGAAACTCACTAGCTAGAAGGGAAAATCAGTGAGCATGATTTTCGGCACCTCAAAATCTCTCTTCATTATCATAGGCTCCTGAATAAGGAGTGGAAGGGCGTTGAGAACCAGTTTAACAAGAAACTCACTAGCTAGAAAGGAAAATCACTATGCTAAGGATTACGACTTGCTCCCATTAATGTTGTGCTCAATAACTTAGTAATGTTTATGTTCTCATTCTTTGCGATACCAAAGGTGGTGATGAATATGATTCACTATTACAGGTCCTTTTTCTGGTAATGTGGTGACGATAAAGGGAAGTATCGGGTAACTAAGTTGAGCATTATATGCCGACCAAGATATCAAAATGGGCTTAGTCCAGAGATCCTTGAAATCAAGAGTAAGTGCCTACTCATCGAGTACTTGTTTAAGCTACTTAATGAGGAAGTGGTATAGTAACAAGTTCCTACTATGTAATTACTACCACAGGCTGTGGTGAAGGCAACTTGCCCTCCCCCCACCCCTTATGGAAAGTGTGCACGAGATCAAGGGAAGTTTTGTGAAACAGGGTTTGTTTTGTGTTGGATATCGTGTGATTACAATATTCAGAGTGTGCATGACTAGGAGGTATCCCCTTTTGTCATCAATACCCTCACTCTATAGCTTCAAACAACACAAACATGTCCGTGTGGCAACCATTATGGTAGAGGAGCCATTGAATATTGCATTTCGGTGGGCACTTACTAGCAACTGGAGGGTGTTCTTAGACATCGTGTATACGTTGATGAAGGTTAACCTATCGTAGGAGCTAGATGTGTCTTTCACTCAAAGTTGCACTTCGTTTTGTTCTCGACAAATCCGATGTAAGTTGATATGATCAATGAGGACAACAACTTCCGCCGAAGAATTGTTGGAAACTCAAAGTCATGTTAATTAAAAAATTATTTGATATTTGTGTAGGGAAGCGGTATTTATAGAAGACAACGTTGCCAAGCACATATGTCGAGGTATTTATAATTGTTGTTAATACAATGAGGATAAAACGGTCCATCGTGTTTATGTCTTGACCTTTTGCTTGACTTACTGTCGGTGAGCATCTTGAATATGTTTGAGAACTGGTTAGCTAGGATAAATGCATGGCTTAATGCTCAAATCTGGGTTGGGGTATGGGCTCCATGTTAGGCTACCTGAAATTGTCGTGATGATCATATTTCAACAGGAATAAAGTTTGTAACTTATTGGCCAATTATTGGACCCGTACATAGTGCTCACCTCGGCGTTTGGAGGTGTGGAAGTCTCTGAGTTCGAGGTGCAAGCACTTGCAGATGGTAGCTTGGGCTGTAACCAGCCGGTTTGGACAGGGGTCTAGTAATATGCTTAGTGATGTGCAAATGAAACATGTAATTATTGTTGCTTCATTGTTGCTTTAGGCTATTGTGTGCCGTTTGTTTTATGCTATGTATGTATTCAGTATTAAAATAAATAGTTGTGTTCATCAATTTATGCAGAGGCTAGAATCTCCCTCCGTTTAGAAAATGAAAGGAAAACATAACCATGGCAGGTTAAGGCTGGGCTATCTCATAAGTGCCCGTAATTCTTGAGATTCATATAGTTTACACATGGAAAAGAAATCCCACAATTGATCTTTCTTTTGAGGAAAATGCTTCCTTTCACCTGACTTATCTCTTGCGTGGGTCCACTATTCCTATAGTCGTGAGTTCTACTTTTAATCGGATGGCTCTGGGAGCAACCACTAGGTTTTTGACTGGGACGTTGTTGTAATTTTTTCTCGCAACGTCTGGTCTGTTGCAGAACGACGAGGTGGCCATCAGTAGGTTCTCGAGGTGGGCCGTTATTGTAATTTTGCCGTCGCAACATATGGTTTCTTGCAGACCAATGACGTATTGGCCCTTGAGCGGCTTCCCGATGCGACGTCCATGATGCTGCCCTGGAGAAGAGAGAGAAAGATGAAAGAAGGGAGGAGCAGGGCAGCGGGCTGGCTTAGGACAGAGATCGGCGACACGAAATTGGTTGTGGAGGAGGCGTGATCGCGGATCTACGAGCTTATGGATTTGTGTTTTGTGCCTCAATACCTCTATTGCAGAGATTGTTGGACTGGGGCAACGACCGGCGGCATAGTGTTGGTTGGGGAGGAGGAGTGGTCGCGGATTTGTGAGCTCATGGATGTGTGCTTTTCGCAACAATGCCTTTGTTGAAGAGACAAAGAAAAAATATGTTCTGAAAATAATAGAAAACCGTTCGATTTTTGTTGCAACAATGCTCTTGTTGCAGAAGTCCGAGCGAGAGGGCAAAAAAGAAGATTGCAACAGGGCCGTTGTTGCAGAGAGACGAGCGCAACACTTATCTATGAATCCATCCTGCCTCTATCTGACGGCCTAGAAGGTGGTCGATCTTTTAAAAAGATCTGTTGGAGGATGCATAGCACCCTCTTCTTCTTTTTTCGATGCAAATTTTTTGTCTCTGACATGTTCATACAAGCTAATCGCGGCAACTCTGCTTGTGTCGGCCAAACCATTAATCAGGATATGTTGCCAAAATACAAGATCCCCAATACATAGTAATCAGTGTGCCATATTAGCAATGCGCTCAACTTATCTTAATCTTATATATGGAGTAAACTGCAAAAAGGAATCAAATGCTTGAGCAGGAAACGTTGGTGGAGAACAATCGGAATATTTATCTTGCCAACGAAACTTTATTATCTTTTTTTTGCAAGTAAACTTTGTTATCTTTTTGACAAGGAAGATTTCTCCAAAGAGGAACTTCTCGTACGCTAACTGATTATTTAGAGAATGGCACGATGACTCATGGCAAGCTTTATTCCTCCTCTATTTTGTTAATATTATTTTTGCGCCAGTGTATGGGATCGGTCGATCCATATGATCTTCCGTAAAGCAGCCAACATGTGCATGACTGACCAATTCGTTCCAAGGCATATTGGACTTTTCCACATATATAAACACATAGTAAGTTTTTATCTTGGCGATCAACTGCACTAATTTATAGTTACTGAGCTAGTAACTGTTCTATGTATGTGATTTATGGAGGGTTTTTCTTTAACCGAAACCGTAGAACAATTGTTCTGCGGTGTTTTTCCATTAATAAAATAATATATACCAAAGTTAAATAAAGACAAAAAAACAGTCCTCTAGGTATCTAACCAATTCCTGCTCTTGGGATCATGATAACTGATTTAAGGTAAGTTTATTCTAAAGATTGGATGCAACCCAATCTCTTAACTGAACTAGATTATTTTTCTTAACTCTGTGTTCAAGCAGAGTTAGTTCTTTTTTCATTAGAAATTTTCAAGAATCCATACTTTGAGCCTCTCTTCTGAATATCTTTCCATTTCTCTGAATCCATATATTCCAGCATCCTGTGATGATGATGTCAAGAGCAATTGATTGTGGCAAAGCTTCCATGGCCACAGAAGTGTCATCAAGGAATGAAGTTCCTCTTTTTCTGTCGGGGGTGATTTTTTTCCAGCAATCTTTTGCGTAGCTGCAGTCCCAGAATAGGTGATAGGTTGTTTCTTCAGCCCCTTCATTACATAAGACACACTCGTAACAATCTAGGTGCATATTTCTTCTCTTGGGAAGGTTTCTTGTGTTAGCTCTATAATGAAGAAGTAAACAAAACTGCATTTTGTGCCTTATTCTTGTAGCCCCCTTTCATAGCTGAGCATAAATCTGAGGAGCCATTGGTTCTATAACTAGTGTCTGGTACATCTTTGTGGCTGAGTATTTTGCTCTTTCTCCAGTAGCCTTCCATCTGTCAGGATTATCTGGGTTACTATGTTCCATGATGAGGTCTTGCAGTTCATGAACTTGTTGAAAGGTTGTAGCTCATAGGGTGTGACGCCTCCATTCTCGTCCGTACGCTAATCATGCACACAATGTGTACGACCAAGATTAGGGACTCACTGATTGATATCACAACACAACAAAAGACCCAAATATAAAGTCATACAGCTCCATATTACAAGCCAGGGGCCTCGAGGGCTCGAATATAAAGCTCGACATAAACACGAGTCAGCGGAAGCAAATATATCTGGGTACAGACATAAGTTAGACAAGTTTTGCCTTAAGAAGGCTAGCACAAACATAAACAGCGGATCGAAAGATGCGAGGCCTCCTGCCTGGGAACCTCCTAACTACTCCTGAGCGTCGGCGTTCTCCACGTAGTAGTAGACTCCATCAGTGGTGTAGCAGTCGTCTCCGGCGTACTCCAGCTCCTGGGCTCCATCGTCTGAACGCAGCAACGTATCGAGGGGGAAAGGGGAAGCAAAGCAGCTGTGAGTACTCATCCAAAGTACTCGCAAGACTGACATCAGAACTATTCTAAATATGCATCATTATCAAGGGGAGGGTTTATATCTGGACTGACTGCAGAAAGCAAGAATATGGAGAAGGCCTAGTCCTATCGAAGACTAGCATCTTCAACATCTTGCAGCATTAGAAGAGAGTAGACCTGCAGCTCATATATAGTCATATTGTTGTAGCAATTTTATTAAGTAAACACGCCCAGAGATCCTTCCTCGACTCCCTGCGAGGAAGCAATCCCGGAGGCACATTTCATTTCAAATTAAATTACAATTATAGTTGTATAAGGTCAAGGTACAATTCCAAGTCGTCCTGTTACCGTGGACACGGCTATGCGAATAGATATTTCATCCCTGCAGGGGTGCACCACATATTCCCCAACACGCCTGAGTCACCTCCGGCCGGACACACTTTCCTGGGTCATGCTCGGCCTCGGGATATCAGCACGTCGTCGCCCCACCTAGGCTCAACGAAGAGGCCAGCCCGCCGGTCTAAATCCTAAGCGCGTAGGTTCGTGGGCCCACTTGCCCTGGCGCTCCTGCACGATGCGTACGCGGCCGGAAGCAGTCCTAGCACCCCTTAGTAACAAGCGCGATGCGTTCCAGACCAATCCGGCGCACGCCACTCCATTGCTGACGTCCTATGAGCTTCGGCTGATACAACGACGCTGAGTGCCCATAACTTTCCCACGTGATGGTTAGTGCGTATTAAGGCCAACGACCTAACTCAGATCAAGTACCCAACCCATTAGCATATTATTAGTGTGGGGCAAGCGCGAACCATGAAATGCAGTCCGTCGCCCCGCCAATAACACTCGGGTGCCTTACCGGCGCACCCCACCAATATCTCTCGGGTGCCTTAACGGCGCACCCCACCACATATCACTCTCGCGGGTACCCTTGGGGTCGACCCGTCTTCAACATGTTTCTGTAACCAGGTCATAGCAACTGTGTGTCTATACACCAAGCGGATATCCGAGGAATCACCCTCGATGGATCCCACTCGAGGTATGAGTAAGGCAAGAGTCGCTATCGAAAGATGGGAAGGAGGAATCACCCTCGATACCCACGACCGATAGCTACGCTACAGAATTAACACCGGGAGTGCTAAGTGAGGTATCACCCTCGACACTCGGTAGTAGCTCTGCAGTGCCATACTTAAGGGGTGTGTGGTGATGTGTCGGTAATGGCTTGTCAGTCATGACAACTGAGTCTTCTGTCTTCAAGTTCTCTGTGTCGTCGATGGAAGCAGGGGCAACTGGGACTAAGGGGTCTCAGGGGGTTCACTGATCCACCTATACTAAGCATTTGATATGATTGCAGGTGTAGTAGCAGTTTATCAAAAACAGGCTATGCATCAGACATAGGAGCTAGCTAATACAGTAGCAAAATCTAATGCAAGAATGAGAGGGAAAGGAATAGGCGATATCAGAATGCTCAAGGGGGGTTTGCTTGCCTTGCTGCTCTGCGGCAAAGGCCTGATCGTCAGGGGCGTAGTCGTTCACAGCAGTACCATCGGTAGTCTGAGCGTCTATCGAGAGAGAGGGAGGGGAAGAAACAGTAAATACAAAGCACACAATGTAACACAAAGCATAGCATGGCAATAAGTTGTGCCGGGTGTGACCTAAGGCAGTGTTACTCGATACCGATATAGGGGGAACCCATCCGGGGAGGTTCTCCCGGTTCCGGACAAATGTCGGACAGATGACCGGAGGGAAGGAATGTTCCAGGTTTGCGGTGTTAAAGGCATGTGACAGCTAGGATGCAGTGCAGGGTTGCCTAAAATCATGTCTAAACCATTTTAGCTATTTTATGATTAAAGTTGGAATTAATAGTCGGTAGTTATACACTATTCATCTACCAGAAACAGGCGAAAAGTTGCGGGTTCACCTACGTAGAGGGTACCGACATGGAAACAGGTAGCACGGATAGATTCGTGGGATTTTTCTGATCAACTTTCATGTATAAAGTTTTTTCATCTGAGCTACAGATTATTTCCTATGATTTTTCAAAGATTTAATCATTTTCTGGAATTAATTCTATTTATTTAAATCAACATTATCCAGAACAGTGCGGGGGGTGATGTCAGCATGATGCATTGATGATGTCAGCAGTCAACAGAGGGCTGGCCAGGTCAAACCTGTCCAGTGGGTCCAGTAGGTCCCACTAGTCAGCCTCACAGTAGTTAATTAGGTATTAAATTAACTAACTACAGATTAAATTAGGGGTGGGGCCTACTGTCAGTGTCTAATTAGCATTTAATTAATCAATTTATTTATTTAACCCATTTTCTATTTATTAAAAACGTTAACCGACTGGGCCCCACATGTCAGTGGGTTGACCCAGTCAACGAGTCAACTGGGCCCACCCGTCAGTGTCTCAGGCGGGCCCCACTGGTCAGTCCAGGTCAGCGGTGGCCGGCGAGCGCGTTCGCGGCAGCGCGATTACGGGCACCGGTCGGAAATCGCGCACGGGCCACCATTTTGGTCGCGGTTGGGTGCGTTGGAACGGCGAGACGACGGCGCGTCGTTTGGCGGTGGTCGGAGTGGCTGATATGGCCGGAAACTAGCGGCACGACCTCGCCGGCGGCGAGCTTATTCGGGTGAGCTACGGGGAGATCATCCTGGCGCGCAAACGAGCAGAAGCAGAAGCTAGGCGGGTGCTACGCAGTGCGGTGAGCTCGATGGTGGCACGCACGGGACCCAAAGGTCACCGTGGCTTCGCTGGCGACGAGCTCAGGCGGTGATGGGTTCGGCCACGGTGGCAAGGGTTGCTACGGGCGCAGATCCGAGGGGAAAGGAGAGGGGAAAGAGGCGCAGGCTCACCGGGTGGGCAGATGGAGGCCCGGCGAGTGGCTAGGAGCTGCAGGGGCGGCGAATCAACGGCGAACTCCGGCGTGCCCGAAGGTTGAAGAAGATGGCGAAGCGGGCGTTGTGAGGGCTCGCGACGGCAACGAGTGGCTCCAGAGGGCGTAGCAGTCAGCGGCGGTTCGATCCAGCCCGGAGACGTGGAGCGGCGAGGCCAAAGGCCACGGCTACGGTGAGCCATGGCGGCGACGGCGTCAGGTGGCGACGGGGAGCGAGCGAGAGAGGGTGAGGGGGAAAACGAGGGTGCCTAGGGTTTGCGGGGGAGGGAGAGGCGCTCGGGGTGGCCTTATCCCCGTCGGGAAGGATCAGATGGGCGACACGTGCGGCGCCGGCGATCGGGGCGGCTACGGCGTCGACACAGGCGCGGGAGCAGGTGGAGGTAGGTGGTGATGCTGATGGGCTGGGCCGGACTGGCTGGGCCACGGCCCAATTGGGCCGGGGGAGGGGGTGTTTTCTTTTCCTTTTTCTTTATTCTTTTATGTTTTTCGTTTTTAGTTTCTGTTTTGCAAAAATGTTTAGTCCCAATTTGAATTTTGTAAAATATGTGACTTGGTTCAAATATTACCATGTAATATTCCTTACCACTAGAAATTGGTTTGGGCAAATTATGATTTCATAGGAATTTTTAATAAATGAATTGGCACGTTATATTACTGTTTTGGGTGTTGTTTCATATTGTTTGAGTCACCTAGCTAATTCCATAATGTTGATTATAATTTTAGAATTGCCTCTGGATTATTTGTTATTTAATGAACATTTTTCCATCAGTGTTTGAGCAACTTAATATCTCACATGCATTTGAATTTCAATTTGAATTTGAATTTTAAAAGAGATATGTTACTAATGACGATTAGGCACAGTTGATCATGGTCATTACTGTGCTTAATTACAACGATCACTGTAGCTTAATTATCCGGGCGTCACATAGGGGGTGCGAAAATGATCACTGATGTTGCTATTGTTGAGCATAGAAGCCAGGGTCTGATTTGAATCTTTGGCAAGTGAGTGCAGTTCTGGGAACCTCCTTGCAGGTGGAGGAGTCAGCCATTTATCATGTCATAACTGAATAGTGTCTCCTAACCGAGTAGTGTAGATTGCATTTGTTTTCAAAGCTGGCAATAGCTTGAGGTTGGCTTTCCACCATGATGATACAGTCATTCTTTCACTTGGAAGTTGCTGAGAATAATAAGAGTTCCAAATGAGTCATACCCAAGGTAGATCTTCCTTGTTTAAAAACTTATGGGTATTCTTCATTGACATGGCTTTATTATGGGTTTCCACATCAAGAATGCCTAGCCCCCCTTGTTTCTTGGGTTTGCAGACCTTTTACCATGCAATTAGAGCAGAACCAGATTCTTCCTGTCCATATTTTCTCCAGAAGAAATGTCTGACGTATTTATTAATTTGTTCCACAATGCCCATAGGCAAGGTCAAGGTGCTCATGAAGAATATGGTAAGAGCAGAGAAGACAAATCTTATAAGTTGTAGTCTTCCATCAATGTTTAGCATTGTAGAGAATCCAGATAATCTTCTTTCAATGTTCTGAAAAATTGGATGGAAGTCTTCAATTTTTAGTCTCTAAGCTGTAAGTGGCAGCCCAAGATATTTGAAGGAGAATTTCCCCAGTTTGCAGCCCATGAGAACAATAATTATGTTCAGATTTTCTGGCTGCACATTAAGAGGGACCAGGACTGATTTGTGATAGTTGATCTTGAGACCAGTCTGTGCAGAGAAATGTGAGAGCAAATTGCCGAGCTGTTGTAGCTGCCTGAGATCTCCTGGCATGACCAAAATTGTGTCATCGGCATACTGTATCACAGGGAAATCTTGATTTGTGGGGTGACCAATAGGAGCTTGAATCAATTGTGCTTGCATTGCTTTGTTCAGAATGGATTGTAGAAAGTCAGCAGCTAGCACAAATAACAGTGGAGAAAAAAGGTCCCCTTGTCTTACCCCTCTTTTGCATTGGAAGTTTTTCCCTGGCACCCCATTTAGTAAAACAGAAGAATGCCGATTTATGGAGGGGCCGAGTGGCTAGCCACCATGCTTGTGCTACATGAGGAATTTTCTACGTCACTTGTTCCTTTTTTAGGTAGCGTTAGTTGTCTACCTTGCTTAGTATGAGCCAGGTGCTCAATGCAGTGTGACCTACCTTTTTTTTTTTTTTTTTTGAAAAACACAATACAAATGCATACAATCATATATACATACATACATACACTTAATTCTATAAATGTATGCACTCACAGCCTATTTCTACGAGCATCTTTAAAAGGCTAAGCCGACACATTTTCAGATTGACAAAGTCATCATAGAGAGTTTGTAGTCGGCGAGTGCTTCCAGAACGTGAAATTTGATGTGTTGGTTACATCACAAGAAAGTTAAACATCCAAACTATGCTCAGTTTTTTTTTTTTTTTTTTTTGCGAAAAAACTACACTCAGTTTGCTGATGTACCTTTTGTTATTCTTCTTAGGTTGTGTGCATTTCAAGAGAGATCTGGGCTCTGGAGAGAAGGGTCTTGCACCGTTCAGAGGCGTACGTGCTCGATCGTAAATTAATGATCATTTTGTTTTTTGAAGGGTGGCCGGTATGTGAACTTACCCCAGCCAGCCAGCCATTGCAAAATTGCCACGGTCATCTCGATTCTCGAACGACCACGTAAGCCCAGATTCACCCGGCCGGTATGTGATCATTTTGTTTTTTGAAGGGTGGCCGGTATGTGAACTTTGACATAAGGGGGCAGTCCACCTTGAGTTTCAGAGGATTTGGCTGAGGCGTCACATCATCAAACCTCTAGCTTTGTATTGTAAGCAACGGTGTTTCTCCTCATCCGCGACGTCTTTGTTACGTGGAGCGGAGGATTCTACTTCAGCAGCACTTTGTCCTTTTGGATATCGCGCACGACGGCAAGTAGACAGACAGGGAAAAGGTTGGACGACGCACGCAGGGAAGCATCAGACGACCACGTCGATACCGTCCGATGCACGGATACATCTCGTCAAAGGTAGAGGTGAGACGTGACGAGCCGATCCCACCATGTAAGTCCACTTGGCTACCAACGGTTAGGTGAGCGTGCAAGGACCATTGGGAAAGATTCCCTGTGAGGATTAACCTTGATATAAATTAACCAGATATAAAGGCATCACAGTACGTACACAACCATTTTATTGACGTGAATGTAGTTCAGGTCACCGAGTCTCAGGGCATCTTTGATTCGCAGGATTCTCAAAACGAAGAAATAAAAAAAATGTAAGAATAGGATGGCATGTCCTATAGTACCCTAAAGGATTT
Source organism: Elymus sibiricus (assembly GCA_039707655.1). Lineage (NCBI taxonomy): Eukaryota > Viridiplantae > Streptophyta > Magnoliopsida > Poales > Poaceae > Elymus > Elymus sibiricus. The sequence continues at coordinate 90,687,137 of CM077663.1, forward strand.
CAAAGAATGCTTGATAACGCAAGAAAAACAAAAAAATTCTACAAAGAGGTTTGAGTGGATAGAAATTTTCCTTCAAAATGTAGTACAAATGAATCCTATGAAAAAATTCCGAAGGATACCAATCCTACGAATCAAACGATCATCAAAGGAAAAGTTCCTAAGGGTCCAAATCCTCGAAAAATCCTATGCAATTCCTTTGAATCAAAGGAGCCCTCAGTCGGTAGTAAAAATATTGAAACACCCACAACAGGTTGAACCCTGGATTACAAAGCTCGTCCACATAATTTACGAGTGACTCGCTAGTCAAACTTGTTGAATAAACTCTAGGCAACCGTTTCTAGCTGGCTGCTAGAGGCCATGAACGCATGTGCCTTCACACGGTGCAGTGATGACCACATACGGATTGAAGTCCTAGTCATGTAGATAATCTGGAGGAAATATGAGTAGATGATCTATTAAAAACACAGTCATTCCGACAAACTCGTACATAGATTAGGCTCTTCAGTTTATGATGAATACCATCAAACCAGTTTCCAAAAAAAAATTAGAATACTTGTTCGTGGTGCTAAATTGTATTCCCTCCGTCCCGAATTACGTGTCTTAGATTTTTTTTCTTCTACATAGCATGTATGTAACACTAAACCATGTCTAGATACATCCCTATTTAGACAAATCTAAGACAAGTAATTCAGGATGGATGGAGTATGTAACATGAACCGTGTACGAGATTAAGGTGGTAAACGGACATGAAAAAGATAAATGATGAGTTTTCTCTACTTGCGATAACATTTTGTAATTCAGGTATTTTTATGCAACAAGTCTTGCCAAACACCTTCCTCGTTAAGTAGCTTATACATCCATTTCACTTGTTTTGATTTCAAGGTTTTCAATGCCAACCGAGCTTGACACTTAGGCCTACACAAATATCCCATTTAGAAAGTTTGTGTAGGAGATATGCCCTAGAGGTAATAATAAATGTTATTATTTATCCCCATGTTCCTAATTATGTTTATATTCCATGCTATAACTGATATGGTTGTCGAGTCTACAATAATCACGGGGCTCGGAGGAAAGCTCATATGCACGTGTGGAATAATAAACGATAAAAAGTATTCCTAGTCATGCCTCTAAGACTAGCTCAAGTATTGCATGATGATCATGTTTTCCTCGTCATGGGCATGGTTATGTCGGCAATTTTGAGGGCACAATGTTAGAAGAACATTTGTGTTGAATCGACACGAATTGATGTTATGCTATGAGATACATTCATCACAAGTTTATGGTATATAACACAGAGATAGTTAACGTTTGCATAATTCCTTAGACCATGAGAGTATCGAGTTCCTTCGTACTTGCTTCGTGAATTTTGGGGTTTGTTAAAACGTCATCTGTAACAGGGTGGATATTACGGCTGCTTACGGGTTCACGGAAAAGTATGACAAGTAACTTGGTAGCTCAAGATTGGGATTTGCTCCTCCAACGATGGAGAGATATTGTTGGGCCCTCTCGGTGCTGTGGTATCTATCATCGTCTGGCCAGATACAATGTGATTTGATCACAGGGATGCCGGAACGCGGAAACGAGAAAAGAGAACAAAACCGGCAACGAGGTAACTGGCATTGTGGACAAGTGTTGATCCATGGGGATACCGATAAATCTCACCTCAGGTTTTGTAACATATCGCGAAGTAAAAGGAATAGCACACGGCAACTGGAGATTCACTCGAATATTCATTCGTGTGGGTATAGGGGTCAATATGGGTGTCCACGGCTCCAATGTTGATCATTGATCGGAAGGTGTTCCGGGTCATGTCTATACTTCACCGAACCTATAGGGTCACACGCTTAAGGGTCATCTATCTGCTGAATACTAGACAGGGAGTCTGAGAGAAATTCACCGAAAAAATTTCGGAGACAACGGAAGAGTTCCGGAGAGAGAACACCGGAAGAGTTCCGGTAAAACCAAAAAGTTGTTTCGGAGTGTACCATTAAGTCAAATTGGTTTCGGCACATGCCTCGAAATTATTGGAGGGTACCAGACTTGTTCTGGGAACTTCTGGGATTTTTTGGAGAGAAAATCCAGAAATGTTCCGGACAGCCGGAACCGCTTTGGTTGCTTTTCGCAGATGAAAATCATTGATCTGAAAATGTTTCGGAACGCGCACAGAATTGTTTTAGTGGGTACTGGAATTATTCTAAGACCCACAGGAACTTTTCGGAATTTACGGACGTAGAAAAATGTCTTCGTGAATAGTGAAAGTGCTTTTTGGGATACTTTATGGAAAGCCACCTTTTTGGGCTTTGTCCCAAAATATCTTGGGATGACATGGATGGATGAGAGCCCCTCATGGGGGGGGGGGCACTTGTCGTGGCCAGCCAAGGGAGGATCTCCTCCATGGAGGTCCTCTTGCCTTCCCATTTTGCCCCTTTGGAAACTCCATGTGATGGGTTTTTTGGGTATTTCAAGTGCCACCCTACCCCTTTGGTTTTTCCTATAAATAGAGGTGGAGATGCACTCTCCACACTCACTCTCCCTCACATACACATGCCATGCATGATCTGGCTTTCTCTCTCCCTCCCACCGAAATAGTTTCGTAGAGCCGAAAGGCTGTCTGGGTTCCGGTGGGAACTAGTTCTGGACGGCGAAGCCCTGCCGGATAGATGACACCGTATGTGTGCAACCCCGTAGAGAGGTCGTAGGTTCGTACTTTTTGCCCGAGGGGCTGTTTGAGTGTGCCTCACGGAGGGCTGTCCGAGTGATCGTCCAAGATTCTGGGGTCCTCCCGAAGGGCTGTCTGAGGATCCGTCCAGTGGGACTATCCGAGGGACTGTCCCGAGGCCTCCCGAAGGGCTGCCCGGAGTTCCGTCCGGGGGCAGACGAGGGAGTACATCCTCGCGGTTGGGAGGTTGTAAATCCTAGTTGCGGGGATCTGCACCGACGATCAACATCGACTCTACTTCCGCTACGCTACGAGTCGGTAACGATCAGACCAAACCTTGTATGCATCTCCATGGTGATCCTGGCTGTGCTCGTTGTACCGAATTTTTTTGTTTTCTGTTGCGTTCCCCAACAGTGGCACCATGAGCCAGGCTATGCGTAGATGCAGGTTACGATCTTGAATACATGAGATGTATGGGTATTGCATAGTATAATTTTGTAGTAGATAAGATCTATTGCTGAAAATTATTTGTGCGGGTAGTAGATGAAATCTATTACCCGATATTCTTGTTGCTTCCCTTGAATTTGTTAGTCCTGATCTTGACGGCATGGTGGAATCTAACAAAGTTTTGGTAATCCGCGATCCTTTCATGCTGCTCCTGAGTATGCTGATTGACAGATCAACGAAGTGCTTCAGTGACTTTGGGATCTGCCATAGTTCAGAAAGATGGATGTTTCGCAGACGAAAGGCCAATGCAGATATGATCTGCACGGGGGTCATGCGTATGACGAAGTTTAGTATGGGGCTCGAGATTTAATTATCTCGTGTTTCATACGCCCCGCAAAGTTAATCTAGCAACTTGAATGATCATGCTTGATGATAAACGTTGGTAGCTGCGGTTTGGTTGGAACCTTAGAAGCCACGTAAAATAAAATTTTGCATAAACCAATTAGAGGCGTCTAACTTGGTTTTGTAGGATGACATGAGGCGTGCATGTAATGTGGTATAGCAGTTCTCATATTTAATTTGATTATGTATGAGATGACTACACAATGTAAATTAACATGAACTGCGTGTCATGATTCGGCATGGTGGCTGGAGCCATATGATTGTCACTTTAATGACATGCGTGTCAACCTTATGTAATGCACTTATTTTATTAGCTATAGAGTAGCAATATTATCTGGTGCATCGACAAGGTGGTGGCAAACTTTGCGAAGGTGAACACCGACGCGAATGCCGAAGACGAAGAAATTGATGACTTCTTCGTCAGAAAGGGCTATACCATATCATGCTATTATGAATTGCCTGAGATGTTTATCCCTTATGATGCACCCTTTTGATTGCGCGGTAGTCGCTTTTTATTAGGGTGATCTCTCACAAAAATATCAAGTAGTTAGTGTTCTCCCAAGTGTAGCACCGTCACGGCACCTATCTCTTCGGGGTATCGCATAGATACATGGGTACGAACGATTAGAGAAGTGTGAGGCGGGTGAGTTGAGACCTCGCAGCGAGATCACTTGGTTGTCTTGACATTCCGGAGGATCGTCCTGAGCTCGGAACACGCCCATCGAAAGATGAACAAGAGTCACATAGAGATGTGATTGGCAAGTTGGCCTACCGATTGCAATTCTCGTCACTTGAGATGGATACATCCTTGGCGTTGAATTTCAATATGGGTCTTGTGTAGGGGAACGCGACAGAAAACAAAAAATTTCCGACCTACGCACCAGCCCAGGACCACTATGGAGACTGCATACAAGGTTTGATCATTTTCGTTACCGACTCGTAGCGCAGCGGAAGTAGAGTCGATGACGAACGGCGGTGCAGATCCCCACAGCTAGGATTTTACAACCTCCCAACCGCGAGGATGTATACCCTCATCTGCCCCGCGGACAGCCCTCCGGGAGGCGGTCGCACAGTCCCCCGGACGGTGTCGCGGACAGCCCTTCGGGAGGACCTCCGAAACTCGGACTGTCACTCGGACAGCCCTTCGGGAGGACCTCCAAAACTCGGACGGTCACACGGACAGCCCTTCGGGAGGCACTCTCGAACTAAGACCGAAACTACGATCTCTCTACAGAATTGCACCCATACGGTGTCATCTATCCGGCAGGGCTTCGCCGTCCAGAACTAGTTCCTGCCGGAACCCAGACAGCCTTTCGGCTCTACGAAACTATTTCGCTGGGAGGGAGAGAAGAATGCCAGATCATGCATGGCTTTGTGTATGAGAGCAAGAGTGTGTGAGATGGCAGCCCACTCACCTCCTATTTATAGGAAAACCAAGGGGTAGGGTGGTTTTACAATAAAACCCAAAACCCACATGGATGAAGTCCTTCCACAAGGGCATAATGGTGAAACCAAGGAACAAGAGGGGCTCCAAGGAGGAGCCCCAAGTGTGGCCAGCCACCATCTCTTGGGGGGCCCCCCAAGGGGGTTTCTTAGCCCCCAAGCCTTCTAGAAACCTTTTGGGAAAATATCCCAAAAGGCACTTTTCCAAAAATATCCAAAAAGTGCTTTCACTATTCACGACGACATTTTTCAGCGTCTGATCGAACTGAAAATATTCATGTGGGCTTAGAACAATTCTAGTACCCACCAAAATAATTTTCAACGCGAGCCGGAACAATTCCGGTTTAGTGATTTTCATCTGCGAAAAGCATCTGAAGCGGTTTCGGCAGCTCTGGAACATTTCCGGTTTTCATTCCGGAAAATTCCAAAAAGTTTCCAGAACGATTCTGGCATCCTCCAAGAATTATCAGGCATGTGCCAAAACCAATTTGACTTTTTGGTATCCCCTGAAACAACTTTTCAGTTTCATCGGAACTCATCCGGTGACCTCTCTGCAGAACTTTTCCGCTGTCCGAAACTTTTCCGGTGTCCGAAACTTTTTCGGTGTTTTTCTCTCAGACTCCCTGTCTAGTATTCAACAGATAGATGACCCTTAAGCGTGTGACCCTATAGGTTCGGTGAATCATAGACATGACCCGGAACCCCTTCCGATCAATGATCAACATCGGAGCCGTGGACACCCATATTGACCCCTATACCCACACGAATGAATATTCGAGTGAACCTCCAGTTGACGTGTGCTATTCCTGTTGCTTCACGATATGTTACAAATACCCGAGGTGAGACATCTTGGCATCCTCGTGGATCAACAACTTGTCCACTATGCCAGTTACCTCGTTGCCGGTATTGTTCTGTTTTCTCGTTCCCGTGTTCCGGCATCCCTGTGATCAAATCACCCTGTGTCTGGCCAGACGATGATGGATACCGAAACACCGAGAGGGCCCAGAGATATCTCTCCATCGTCGTAGGAGCAAATCCCAATCTCGAGCTATCAAGTTACTTGACACACTTTTCCATGAACCCGTAAGCCGCCGTAATAGCCACCCATTTACGGATGACGTTTAACAAACCCCAAAGTTCATGAAGCAAGCATGAAGAAACTCGATACTCTCATGGTCTAAGGAATTATGCAAACATTAACTTCTCTGTGTTATTAACCATTAACTTATGACGAATGTATCTCATAGCATAACATCAATTCGGGTCGATTCAACACAAGTGTTCTACCAACAATTGTGCCCTCAAAATTGCCGGCATAGCCATGCCCATGATCAGGAAAACAGGATCATCATGCAATACTTGAGCCAGTCCTAGAGGCTTGACTAGGAATACATTTTACCGTTTATTATCCCACACGTGCATATGAGTCTTCCTCCGAGCCTCGTGGTTATTGCAGACTCGAGAACCATAGCAGTTATAGCATGGAACATAAACCTAATTATGATCAGGGAGATAATTAATAACATTTATTATTGCCTCTAGGGCATATCTCCTACATCTTGTATCACTCACAATCAATTATGAGAGATATTGTTTTGAGTGGGAGTGCAGTGTAGAATTATCTTGTTTAATTCTTGGTGCAATTAATTATGGACATTGTCTAAGTGTAATTTGCATAATAGTTGTAGAATAATGGCTTGCGTTTCCACCTTTCCTATTAAATATGAATAAGCTGTTATTTATCTGGTTAAAACTTTACGATTGGTAACGTAATGTGAGGATTGTCCTCAAGAGTGCCGACAAGGACTTTGTCCTATCGCATGCTTTCGGTATTCTCCCGCTGATGCTATGGATGATGTGACTCTCGTCCTTCGGTCCAAAAGCTAGAATTCCGTTACGGTCAAGTGCAATATGTTTGCTTCCATAAAACCCGAACTTCATAAGTTTGGGATAGTTATGTGATACTCATGGAACTGAAAATTATTTTCAGATACAAACAAAAGCTAAAAGATATGAGATATCCAAAGCAATGTTTGTTTGCAAGGTATTAGTAAAGTGTTTACTGGTCATTTGACTGATAAGAGAGGGATCCAGGAAAACGCCTGTCATGTAAATGAAGGTGAATAAAACAAACAACTTAAAGAGAAAGGAAATGTCCAAAGGGTGTTAGTGTGACTTACACACCTAGGAAGTCCAGAGCTAACGCCACTCTTAAGTTGGGTGCTTCTTCTGAGAGTAGGAGAAAGACTGAAGTTAAAATTGTTAGAAGTATAAAGGCAAAAGGAAAGAAGTCTGGAATGTCCAGCTCATGTATGAAAGTCATACAAGTTATTGATGTTTGAAAGGCTGGTCAAAAAGAAATAGTTCTTGGGAATTGTGATTAAACTGTTAGTCACTGATTCTTGGGTATTGTGATTGACTTTTGATCGCAGGAATACCCATTCGATTGCATTCTCTTGCAACTCGATACAAGAACTACTACGGCCTAAAAGAGTTGCCAGTAATGAGGTTTAGATACGCGCTGGGAACATAGTAAAAGTTACTATACGTTCCATCTGTGTATTACCGTCTGTATTTATTTTCATAATTCATTTTAGAGTTTTACACACTCTAGCCCATTGCATAAAGTATATTGCAAGAAGGTTGTTCATAAGAGAACTTTTGTTGTTCGGTGTTATGAATAAAGGCCATACTTTCATTATGAATGAGATGTATGTTATGAATATTGATAATAATACATTACCTCTGTATTTACTTTCATAATTCATTTTAGAGTTTTACACACTCTAGCCCATTTGCATAACGTTTGTTGCAAGAGTGTTATTCATAAAAGAACAATTGTTGTTCAGTATCATGAATAACATAAGGGCCATGCTTCCGTCAAGGATGGGATGTATGTTATGAATATTGATGGTAATATGATACATCCGTGACACTGACACTAAATGTTGCAAGACTAAAAGAATACCACATATGTGTGGCACTGCATTTGGTCACATTGGAGAAACCCGCATGGAGAAATTCCATAATGATGGATTTTGAAGTCGTTTGATTATGAATCATATGACACTTGCTACTTTCCTCCGAGAAGTGAAGTGACTGAAATACCATTCACAGGCCATAAGGAACGAGCAAAGAACTTATTGGTGATCATACATCGTGATGTGTGTAGTCCGATAGATGTTGTTGCTGGCAGTGGATTTGTCTATCTTCTGAAATGACTCAAGTAGATATATGGATATTTAGTCGATGAGATGTGAGTCTGGATCTTTTGAAATCATTCAAAAGGTTTTTCAAAAATGAAGTAGAAATTATTGTAACAAGGGAATTATGTTTCTACAATTAGATTGCGGAAAGGAATATTTTGAGTTACAAGTTTAGTGAATGTCTGATGAGTTGTGAAAAGAGTTTCATAACTTACACCTCCCGGAACACCACAGTAAGTGGAATGTCCGTGAAGATGTAATCAAACCATTTATGACATGGTGAGATCAAAGATGACATAAATCAATTTGCCATTATACCTTTTAAAAGTAATGCTTTAGAGACTACGGCTTTTACACTGAAAAGAGCGCCATCAGGTCTGTTGAAATCGCGCCATGGTATGGTATGCCCAACCATGTTACATCTTTTCTTAACATTTGGAATATGGGGCTTATGTAAAATGTTTACAAACCTATTCCAAATCAGACAAGTGCTACTTTGTAGGTTATCCCAAGTTATTGGGTATTCCCCCACCACTATACCGAGGCAAAGGGTTTTGCCACAAAGAACGGTATGCTTTTAAAGAGAATGGTTCTTGCAAAAAGGTGAGTGGGAGGACAGTGCAACTCGATGAGATAACAATATCTTCATCATCAGATCAAAGGAAAGGAACCTTGGAAGTGATTCCAGAGTTTCCTACTGCGACTGATACGGAAGCCTCTACATGAAATGTATGGACTTCGGTCAAACTTGTAGCTGAACCACGTAGGCAAAACTCGTGCAAACCTCTCAGGTGCGCAAACGAGATGTTGTTGTTAGACAATAGTATACCTACTATAATCAAGGAAGCAATGATGGGCCCTGACTCCGGAATTGGCTAAATGCCAATATAGTCCGAGATAGTTTCCATATGAATGATTCAAGATTATATCTTGATAAACCCTTCGGAAGACTTGGAGTCTATCGAAATTTTTATGGAACTATAAACTGATGTGGATAAAATGTTTTATCCATAAAACTCGACTTGTTGCAATAACAAGTTCAAGGAGTTGACTACGATGAGGTTTTCTCACCGTAGCGATGCTAAAAGTTGGTTCGGGTTAAACTGGCAATTAATACATATTTCAATCATGAGATATGAAACATGGATGACGAAAGAATTTCCATGAAATGGGAATACAAACTAGGACTTGTATGTGATACAGTCCAAAGTATTTTGTCGATCCAAAGGATGCTAGTGAGTATGCAAACTTCAGAGTTCCAGCGATGGACAGAAGAGAGCAAAAAGGAGTTGGAATCTTCGTTTTTGATGAAATGGTCAAAAGAGTTTGTTTTCATCAATGGATAACGAAGATGCTTGTGGTTACAAGAAAGTAAGTGGGAGCGTAATAATATTTCTAAAAACCTTGTGTGCTTGACACATTGTTAATTGAAAATAATATAAATTTCTTGACACGAATTAGGACTTCATTTGAAAATAGTTTTTCGATGAAGTTCTTGGGCTAATTAGCCTTGACATTAGGCATGTTTATCTGCGAGATAGAATTGCCTAATAGGGCTAAGCCAAAATACATATTGACAAGATGATAAAATAGTTTAGCATTCAAACGCCAAGGAATGATTCTTGCTCAAGTCACATGGAAAGAGTTTTGTAAGACTCGGTGTCCCAAAACACTGATGGGCAAAATACATGATGGAGATTCCACACACTCTTGTGTTTGGATTAATCATGTATTCCATGGTATGTAAAACAACCAGATATGTCTGATACTCCCAAACTGTTGCGAGTATAGATACCAAAGTGATCAAAGTACTGATCATAGGACAACAGTGAAAAATGTCATTGAGTACTAAAGTAGCATTGATGACATGTTTTCCCGCAAGCAGAGATTATGAAGTGCCCGTTGTAAGTAATACATCGATACAGTCTTCATCAATGTTCCATGTGATTTTCGATTTAAGTTAAGATTTTGTGTGATACACAATACGGTGGCACGGTAAGTTGAAATTGTTCTAAAACAGGTTACTGTGGCGAATTCTATAACAAAGGCTAAGTATGTTGATGCTTTAGAAGCGACAAATAAGATGTTGAATCATATAGTTCATTCATGGACTTAGTATGGTTCCAAGATGGCTTTGTTTAATGGGACACTATTGTAGATAGTTGCTCCATAGCTCAGTCTGAGGAATCAAGGTTCGACCAGTGATTCACATATATACAAAGCAAAGTCCACACAAAATATGAATTTTATGAAAGCGTGAAAACGCGAGGATATGCAAAGATGCACACGGAGCTGAAGTTGACAGATCCATTGGACATCGGGCTATACCACAAGCGAAGCATATTTTACACCAGTATGCCATAGACATAAAGTGCATTAGCATTGACTAGATTATTGACTCTAGTGCAAGTGGGAGTCTGTAGGAGATATGCCCTAGAGGCAATAATAAATGTTATTATTTATCCCCATGTTCCTAATTAAGTTTATATTCCATGCTATAACTGCTATAGTTGTCGAGTCTACAATAACCACGAGGCTCGGAGGAAAGCTCATATGCACGTGTGGAATAATAAACGATAAAAAGTATTCCTAGTCATGCCTCTAAGACTAGCTCAAGTATTGCATGATGATCCTGTTTTCCTGGTCATGGGCATGGCTATGCCGGCAATTTTGAGGGCACAATGTTAGAAGAACATTTGTGTTGAATCGAACCGAATTGATGTTATGCTATGAGATACATTCATCACAAGTTTATGGTATATAACACAGAGATAGTTAACATTTGCATAATTCCTTAGACCATGAGAGTATCGAGTTCCTTCATACTTGCTTCGTGAACTTTGGGGTTTGTTAAAACGTCATCTGTAACAGGGTGGCTATTACGGGTTCACGAAAAAGTATGACAAGTAACTTGGTAGCTCAAGATTGGGATTTGCTCCTCCGACGATGGAGAGATATTCTTGGGCCCTCTCGGTGTTGCGGTATGCATCATCGTCTGGCCAAACACAATGTGATTTGATCACAGAGATGCCGGAACACGGAAACGAGAAAAGAGAACAAAACCGGCAACGAGGTAACTGGCATTGTGAACAAGTGTTGATCCACGGGGATGCCGATAAATCTCACCTCGGGTTTTGTAACATATCGCGAAGTAAAAGGAATAGAACACAGCAACTGGAGGTTCACTCGAATATTCATTCGTGTTGGTATAGGGGTCAATATGGGTGTCCACAGCTCCGATGATGATCATTGATCGGAAGGTGTTCCGGGTCATGTCTATACTTCACCGAACCTATAGGGTCACACGCTTAAGGGTCATCTATCTGCTGAATACTAGACAGGGAGTCTGACAGAAATTCACCGAAAAAGTTTCGCAGACAATGGAAGAGTTCCGGAGAGAGAAGACCGGAAGAGTTTCGGTAAAACCGAAAAGTAGTTTCGGAGTGTACCATTAAGTCCAATTGGTTTCGGCACATGCGTGGAAATTATTGGACGGTACCAAAATTGTTCTGGGAACTTCTCGGATTTTTCGGAGAGAAAAACCGGAAATGTTTTGGATAGCCGGAACCGCTTTGGTTGTTTTTCACAGATGAAAATCATTGATTTGAAAATGTTTCGGAACGTGTCCAGAATTGTTTTAGTGGTGTCGGGGATATCACCCCGCGGTATAACCCGGCCTGAAGTATGACCCGGCCGGGACTCGGCGACTCACTGCTACGCCAGCCGAGCTAGGCGACTCATTGGTGACCCGGCAGGAAGTATGACCCGACAGGAGGTATGACCCGGCCCATCGTATGGCGGCTCATAGGTCACCTCTATTACCGGGTCACAGGACGACCAGGCCCAAGGCCCAGCGTGTAAGCCGGCGGGAGGCGGCTCACAGAGAAGGCCCAAAAGAGAGGAAGGATTCCCTTACAAGAGAAACAAGACCCGGATTAGGACTCAAGAGAGACTAGTCCTAATCCTACTCCTAGTAGGACTCTACATGTAAACCTACCCCTTCCACTTATATAAGGAGGGGTAGAGCACCCCTAGAGGGACAAGTGGACAAGTTCAAATCATTAGAGATAGACAGATTAGAGGCTCTCGAGATTAGAGGTAACAAGACAGCACCCTTGTAATCGAGATCGCCCTCATCATCAATATAGACACAAAGCAGGACGTAGGCTTTTACCTCCATCGGAGGGGCCGAACCTAGGTAAACCCGCGTCTCTCGATTCCGACCAACCCCTCTCAAGCCGCCACATAGTTACGATGGCCTCACACCTAAGTTCTCTCACGAGGACATCTTGCCGTGACAAAACCACGACAGTTGGCGTCCACCGTGGGGCTCGCGCACGGTGATAGTTGTGTTCTTGGAGGGAGATCTTTAGGGATCGAGAAGCTTGCGACTGGCTGGATGAAAAAAGAGTCGGCATGGAAGAATCATCATCAACTTCAATCTCAAATCCAGACTCGGAAGAATTTTTCATCGGCGGCGACATCTATGGCGGTAAAACTTTATTTATTGTCCGGTCTCCGCTGCAAGATATTCGAAGGATTTCCACGCGGTTGCGATTGGTGTCTTCAAAATTGTCCAATCCGCATCAAGCTAATTCACCAGAGTTAACAGTATATACAAGTCATGAGCGATTAGATCAAGCGAAGGAGTCCAGACGTAAAAACCAAGCTTGATTCAGTCTATGTGTACCATCTGTACGTACAGAAGAAAACCGAGGCCGGCGGCCGGCGCGAGTCACCAGACCAAGCAAGTACGCAGTCCAGGCTCCAAAAGTTGGGTTGCCCGCCGAGCAAAAAAGAAGAAAAAGTATAGCAGCCACAAGCAGCCATGGCTCCACGTCTATATCCAATAAGAGATTGATATTAAGAGAGAGATTAGAATTGGCGTTTATTATGCGCGCCGTCGGAAGGGTCGCCGAGACCGACAGGGTTCGACGGAAATTTTATGTGGCTCCGTACGCGATATGAAGATTGATTTGCACTGCAACTCCGCGTCGAGGTGATCGACTGTGCGCTCCAAGGTTCGGGTGCACGTCCACGTCTTCTCGCCCACAAGTGGACCAAGTTCCAAGGAGAAAAACTTGCTAGCTGCTCGTTTCCCTGGTTTACATACGCAACGTTATGCGCGTGCCTGATGGGTTGGCTACTCCTATCCCTCCATCTGTGATCGACTATCATCAAGCACAAGCTGGCAGAACAAGTCCCAAGACAGCCACTAGTAAATTTCATCGCCTGAAGCAGCACACTGGCTCAAAGTAGTAGTGCACATCGGCTCAAAATACTACTGGTGCACATCAGCTCAAGTATTAGTACGCATGTACTGATTGCTTTTGGAGTAGTCTGTTCACGTGGAGACCGCTGATCGTCACATTGGCCCCGTAACATTGCCAGGTGCTATTTATCTTATCTACTTTATTAGCATGTATTACTTCATCTATAAGAATTACAACTCTGGCCCCGTGTTAACTTATATGCAGGTCAACGGGACACTAAAAAAAAGTGACACCGGGCTATCCGACGAACACGAATGTAGTTCGCCGGCTGGAGGTTTTTGCGACCCGGTTGGTTCATGATTTCGATTAAACGCAAGACGGTGGAACATGTCACTGGCTACCTCATCAATTAGACATGTCGGCGGATGTTGCGCACGGATCATAGAGCTCGCGCCAAACATCACCTTATTCCAGCGTCCGTCCATGCCGCACTGCTCGACGGACACGCGTGCAAGCTGCCGCCCCCACGGCCTGGTCTATATCAAATATGTTAGAAGCTTTCTGACGATCATCCATGAAAAAAATACCAGGTGCTATCCACCTTATTTATTTATCAGCATAATTCTTATTTTTAGAACAATTACTTTGTCTGCAATATTTTTCTGCGCAGGACAAAGTATTCACTACAAAGGTGATATAATATTGTGGATATGGAGCTCGCGCCAATATTATTACGTGCCAGCATCCGTCCATGCCACATTTTCCAACGGATGCGCGTGCAAGACGCTACCCCCCTTGGTCCAGGCTACATCAACACGCCACAAATGACCCGCGCGTCCGCGTTGGTTACTAATACCACTGCCGATTCACTGACCGCGCCGGCTTAACAGCGCCACGGCGACTCGCCGTTCGTGCTGGCCTCCAACGCCACGGGCGGCTCACCGTCCGCGTCGGCCTACAACGCCGCGGCCGCCTCTCGCGACCGCACCGGCTTACAACGCCGTGGCCGCCTCTCGCGACTGCACCAACTTACAACGCTGTGGCGGACTCTCCCATCGGCGCCGGCTTACAAACGCCACGGCCGACTCGCCGTCCGCGCTGGCCTACAAACGCCGTGGGCGACTCGCCGCCTGGCAGTCCGGTCTATATCAACATGCTGGTGCCACGCCTGCTCACTTAGGCCGCCCAACGGACGTTCGTGAGTTGCCGTCTCTGCGGTCTGATCTACATCAACGTACCGGTGCAGTGCTCACCTATACGAGCCGCCCAATGGACGATCGTGAATCGCCACCCTGCGGTCCAGTCTACATTGACACGTCAGTGTCGTGCTTGCTCACTTGAGCCGCCCAACAGACGCGCGCAAGACGCCGCCCCTGTGATCCGGTTCATTCCAACGACTCTGAAACAAGTCATTATCAGCCTCTGCCTCCACCGGATGGCTCAATGGATGGGCGTACAAATTGTCGCCATTGCGGTTTGGTTAACTTCAACATCCAGCCGGGTCGAACCATCGGCCGAGTTACTGACAAAACTCATATGGGATCATTCATAACCCGCCATCTCAACCTTCCGCGGGTTCATGTTGCGTTATCAACGCCAGGGACATACAATGAGTGTCGCGGAGGTCATCAACTCGCCACAAGCTTTTGGCTTCAATAAATTTCAGTTATCAGCCGTCAACCATATGTCGGCTTATGCCGTGGCCAAGTGTGAAGAATCTCAAGCCGCCTCTTCGAGTCGACTTAAGACTCGGGGGCTACACAAACATAACTCGGCAGATACAACCGGGTTCAAATATTCTAGAACCCCGGGTCATTGCAGGGAAGATAACCTGGTCCCGGGGGCTACTGCCTTATTGCTGGAAGATTCAAAGTCGCCCAAGAGAACGAACCGTCGTGATGCACCATTCAAACATGGGTGCCCGGATTTATTGGGCCATCATAAAGTCACTTGGAGGCTTCTGCCGTTTCTTCATACAAGATGGCGGCTTACAAGATGGTGCAAAAAGTTGACTCCGTCTACAAGGTCATTTGGGGGCTTCCAACCCGCCGGGTTTAGCTTACACACCCTCTTGATCGGCTCTTCAGCCACCGTAAGGCCAGGTTGTATACCCAAAAAGTTGACTCCGTCAACAATGTCATTTGGGGGCTTCCAACCCATCGGGTTTAGCTTACACACCCTCTTGATCGGCTCTTCAGCCACCGCAAGTTCGAGTTAAACCTGCCTGTATGCTGCTGCTGCTCCGCTAGGTGACCCGCCGAACTCTTACCAGTTAATTTCGATTAGAGACCCTGAGCTGTTCAAAGTATTTGACAGTCACTCTCACTAGAGACCCTGTACTGGTCAAGGTTAAACCAGCGGTTCTTGTCACGTGAGGGCCGGCTTACGGAAAGCGAGGATAAACTCACCCATCTGCTGCATACTCTCCGCTATGTGGCCCGTTCGTACTCTTAAACAGTTACTCTTTTAAAGACCCTGCACTATTTAAGGTTCAAACGACGGATTTATGTCACGTGAGAAGTAGCTTATGGGCCCCGGGGGGTACTCATGCCCTGCTGCGCCTCTCTATGGTTCGTTGTGCTCTTACCAGTTAATCTCGCCTAGAGACCCTGAGCCGCTCAAAGGAGTTGACGGTCACTCTCACTAGAGACCCTGTACTGTTAAGAGTTCAAACAACGAGTTCATGCCAGGAGAGCCGGCATATGAGTTTTCGAAAAAGAAAAAAGCAAGAACATATACAAGAGTTGATCTCTTCTGGTTGTGCCTTCAAAGCAAGAACATCATACATTGCATCATACATTGCATCATCATTGCATCATCTTACCATGCATCATATATGCATGGATATCCTGGTCTACATTGCAGGAACTGGTTCTTTCAAACCAGATTATATTATTCAAATCTCAAATAGCCAACATGGCTGGATTTTTCATTATGGTTGTCATAACCAGCATTGGATGATTGAGGTTTTCAAAGCCCCTTCAGAGTAATGGCTATTATTCCTTCATCCCAAAAATACCAGCTTACAGCAAGGAGCATGGTTCAACATTGATATGCAAGGTTTTCAGCAAACATCATCTGGACAGTGGATAAAATTTTATTCTACAGTGGAAGGAATAGTCCCGAATCGTTGCAGGCATACGACCGGCACTTGGGGCTACATTATTCAAGTCATGTTTATATCAAGTATGCAAAGTCCCATGTCACTGCAAGCATGCACCACGGCACTTGGAGGCTAATGCAAGTTGTTTTTCAACTCATCACATTATCAACGAACCCGGTTATCTCAAGGAGATGAGCCAGCCTTTCTATATTTTTCTAAGTCCCAACCCAGTATTGTCTTACTGAGCCGGCCCTTGGGGGCTACACATTGCTCCTCAAGTCTATATGATCAGATCTATAAAAAGTTCCTGCTCATTATTGCATAATGACCCGGCCCTTGGGGGCTACACTGGCTGAAGTTTTATAAGTATAAGATAATTACAAGTCTCAGGCTGCTGCAGGCAAGACAACCCGGAACTTGGGGGGTACACAGTCCAATATATTATTTCAAAGCACCAAATCATCATGGATAAACTTGGAGCTTGGGGGCTACAGGTAATATGGAGATAAAAAATAGAAGAACATCTTCAAGCTATCAATTTTGAGTGAGCTAGGTCTCATGTTTTGGTGGAGCTGAAGCATTGAAAGCCGGCTCAACATCACCCGGGTTTCTTTATTCCCAATAATTTCATCAAGTCAACTGGAGTTCGCTTGTTTTGACCCGGCGTCACCAGCGATCATGACCCGGCAGGTTCTATATAAACAACTCGGCTCCACAGGTTGAAGTGGTTTAACAATGGATGAAATTCCGTTTCCCAATATTTTTATCAAGCCGAAGCAATGGAAGCCGGCTCAACTTCATATGGTTTTCTTATCTCCAATAATTTCATCAAGCCAAAGCATTGGCGGCCGACTCAACGGCATATGGGTGTTTTATTCCCAATATTTTGCAAAGGACATGGACCTGCAATATGATTGTGAAGACGGCTCGTTAATATGAAGGAACCCAGATCTTCAAGGAGCTACTTCATTAAGCCGGCCAGTGGAGCAAGCCGGTCCTTTAACATATTTGTTATTCTTATTTCAGGAGCTTACCATGAATAAATTCAAGCTAACCTGGGGGCTAATGTCGGGGATATCACCCCGCGGTATAACCCGGCCTGAAGTATGACCCGGCCGGGACTCGGCGACTCACTGCTACGCCAGCCGAGCTGGGCGACTCATTGGTGACCCGGCAGGAAGTATGACCCGGCAGGAGGTATGACCTGGCCCATCGTATGGCGGCTCATAGGTCACCTCTATTACCGGGTCACAGGACGACCAGGCCCAAGGCCCAGCGTGTAAGCCGGCGGGAGGCGGCTCACAGAGAAGGCCCAAAAGAGAGGAAGGATTCCCTTACAAGAGAAACAAGACCCGGATTAGGACTCAAGAGAGACTAGTCCTAATCCTACTCCTAGTAGGACTCTACATGTAAACCTACCCCTTCCACTTATATAAGGAGGGGTAGAGCACCCCTAGAGGGACAAGTGGACAAGTTCAAATCATTAGAGATAGACAGATTAGAGGCTCTCGAGATTAGAGGTAACAAGACAGCACCCTTGTAATCGAGATCGCCCTCATCATCAATATAGACACAAAGCAGGACATAGGCTTTTACCTCCATCGGAGGGGCCAAACCTGGGTAAACTCGCGTCTCTCGATTCCGACCAACCCCTCTCAAGCCGCCACATAGTTGCGATGGCCTCACACCTAAGTTCTCTCACGAGGACATCTTGCCGTGACAAAACCACGACAAGTGGGTACTGGAATTATTCTAAGACCCACAGAAACTTTTCAAAATTTACGGACGTAGAAAAATGTCTTCGTGAATAGTGAAAGTGCTTTTGGGGATACTTTATGGAAAGCCACCTTTTTGGGCTTTGTCCCAAAATATGTTGGGATGACATGGATGGATGAGAGCCCCTCATGGGGGGCCCACTTGTGGTGGCCAGCCAAGGGAGGATCTCCTTCATGGAGGTCCTCTTGCCTTCCCTTTTTGCCCCTTTGGAAACTCCATGTGATGGGTTTTTTGGGTATTTCAAGTGCCACCATACCCCTTGGGTTTTTCCTATAAATAGAGGTGGAGATGCACTCTCCACACTCACTCTCTCTCACATACACATGCCATGCATGATCTGGCTTTCTCTCTCCCTCCCACCGAAATAGTTTCGTAGAGCCGAAAGGCTGTCTGGGTTCCGGTGGGAACTAGTTCTGGACGGCGAAGCCCTGCCGGATAGATGATACCGTATGTGTGCAACCCCGTAGAGAGGTCGTAGGTTCGTCCTTTTTGCCCGAGGGGCTGTTTGAGTGTGCCTCCCGGAGGGCTGTCCGAGTGACCGTCTGAGATTCTGGGGTCCTCCCGAAGGGCTGTCCGAGGATCCGTCCGGTGGGACTATCCGAGGGACTGTCCCGAGGCCTCCCGAAGGGCTGCCCGGAGTTCCGTCCGGGGGCAGACGAGGGAGTACATCCTCGCGGTTGGGAGGTTGTAAATCCTAGCTGCGGGGATCTGCACCGAGGATCAACATCGACTCTACTTCCTTTGCGCTACGAGTCGGTAACGATCAGATCAAACCTTGTAAGCATCTCCATGGTGATCCTGGGCGTGCTCGCTGTATCAAAAAAATTTGTTTTCTGTCGCGTTCCCCAATAGTTTGTACTTTCGTTTCTGCTCCTCGCATTGCTAGAAGAATGTAGCCCGATAAAGGTTTAATCTTTTTAACATAAAGGTATTTCCAAAAAGGAGAGCATCAAAAATCAGTAGACTAGCAAGGAAAGCATTGATGATGCTAAGTCGTCCTCCATATGAATAAACCTTACCCTTCTAACTAGTGAGATTCTTTTTTAAGTGATCTTCAATAATTTTTCATTCCTTGTTGGTGAGCTTACAGGATGAATGGGAATCCCGAGGTACGTAAACAGAAGGGATCCCACCTCATAGCCAAATAGTTGCATGTACTGACTCCTCCTATTTATCCTTATCAAACTAGAAGGGCTTACTTTTGTGAAAATTAACTTTTGGTCCCGAAAGTTGTTTGAAAAAGACACATGATCAACATTATATTAATCATTTTTTGAAAGTCATGTTCCAAAAAATGACTGTGTTATCCGCATACTAGAGGATAGACACACCTTTATCAACCAGACGCGGAATAAGGCTCCCAACCTAATCCTCGTCCTTAGCTCTTGCTATGAGTCTAGCTAACATATCCGCCACAATATTAAATAAGATCGATAACATTGGGTCACCTTGCCCCAAACCCTTATGGGTTTGAATATAATGATCGATGTCATATTTCACCTTAACCCCAACACTCCCACCATGAAAGTAAGAAGATACTTATTTCCTTCATTTAGTCGTAAAGCCTTTTACGTGGAGGGCTTGTTCAAAGAAAAGACCACTTGCTTTGTTGTAGGCCTTTTCAAAGTTCACCTTGAAGGTAACTCCATCGAGTTCTTAGTGTGAAGCTCATGGATCGTCTCATGAAGGACAACCACTCCTTTAAGAATATTGCCACCAAGCATAAAGACAATCTGCGTTGGAGGTACGACCGTATGAGCAATAGTAGACAATCTATTAGTCTTATAATCTTCAATACTTAATCCTTTTATCTATGCAACACTATCCCATAATTTGAGTTTAATTTTGGCAACCAATATGACTAATGAAATATATTTGATGTCAAAAAATAATATTATTGGAAACTTTTCTCAAATATGAATTCAATGAGGTTGGCGTTGTGAAGAGAATACAAGATTGTGGGGTGTGCTTAGTAATGTGGTCAAAACAATAATTTGTATGGGGCGCATACATCATCTTTATAATGAAGGTTGTGACGCCTCAATAAAATTAGCACTTCGATATTTTTGAATAGTTTAAGTGATGAGGACGGGCTACCTTGGATACGACCAAAAATATTGCATACATGTATTTTTTTAGGTGATTTAAATACTCGATGATTTATTTTTGTTATCTAGAAAAATATTTCACCTATTTTTATTGTATGCCTAATTGCAAAATGACCATACACGTGTACAGAGCACGTGTGAAGATAAATAAAAAAATTATTAAATGTATACAAAAAGTCCTCTTATGTCAGTTTTGGCCCAAGAGAAGACAGAGACCAAGTCCCGCACGACACAGACTCAGAGTCGGACTGCATAGATATATCTGCCTTCAAACGTCTATAACTTCTGCATCCGGACTCTGAATTGGGGGATTTTTTCTTCAAAACATTATCTCGTATACTTTCTAACCAAATGGATTTACCTTCAAATTCCTCCCAAGTAGGGCGATTAAGCTAAAACGATGTGACGCTGCTGCAGAATCCAAGTCAAAAGGTGTTGTGTTACCTTCACTTGAGACCATGGGTTTTATACGGCCTAGGGTTTGGTTTGCCTGCCTTGGTACGTGTGTCCACCCTTTGGTCACCATCCCCTTATATAAGTAGGTCAACCCCTTGGCATTCTCTTTGGATTTTGTTTAGTTAAAAGTTATTCATAGTTGCAACTTCGTGTACTTCGGTTGTATCCACGACCAGTCCAAGGCCGCTTCTTCTTGGAAGCTCACTTTCATCTAAAAGTTTTCTTCTTTATTCGCAATATCCAAAACCAAATCTTAGTCCTTGCTTGTTCTATGTTTTCTTGCAGGAATTAGACCTTCGTGGTCTCGTTGAGACTTGAGAACATACTTCGACGTGATGAATAACCTTTTTAAATTATCTTTTTGTGATTTCAAGAAAAATTACGAATTCAAAACAGAAGAAGAAGAAGAAGAAGAAAAAGTTCATTGCACATTACAAAAGGTTTGTATAAAAAAAGTTCATAGTATGATTAAAAAATTGCGCCCTACAATAAAAGAAAGTTCACTATTAATATAGAAAATGTTCAGCCTATATTAAAAAAAATCCTACATTAAAAAAGTTCACCATATACGGACGAAAGTTCAGTTTGTGTGGAAACTGTTCATCTTATGTTAAAAAAGATTGTCATACACTAAAATAAGTTCACTTTATATAAAAGAATGTTCAACCTATATTAAAAAAAGTTCATCATACATTTAAAAAGTTTGGTCAGTAAACTATATGAAAACTTTCATGAATTCGAAAAATGTACATAAATTCCAAAGAAATGTTGCGATTTTTAAAAAAATGTTCATGATTTAAAAACTGTACTCAGTTTATAAAAATAATTGCGCATTTAAGTAAATCATCGTGAATTTAAAAAATGTTCAAAATTCGATAATGTTTAGGAATGCCAAAAAAATAATAATTAATAAATTTTCACGTATTGAAAAATGTTCATTTGTTCGAAACAAATCAAAGATTCAGAAAAAAATCGGGAACTCAAAATATGTTCACAACAAACTCAAAAAAGTTCACAAATTTAAGAGAAAAATGTTCACATATTAAAAGAAACCGTAAATTTGGACAATGTTTGCGAATTCAATAAATGTTCGAAGTGAATTAAGAAAATTCAAGTATTCAAACAAAAATCATTAATTTGAATATTATTCAAAAGTTTACAATCATCAAAAAATATCAAAGAAAAACGCAGGTAATGAAGTTCCTGAAACCACACGGGGAGTTATCAGGCCTTTCTGATGCAAGAGCTATATCTGGCATGGAGCGAAATATACACTGCTCTTGCCTGAAGTAATTTCAGGCCACTACAGTACTAGGCCGGCAAGTGATGTAGCTCTATTCTTTCACTGTTTTGCTTCTTTTTGGGGGTCTTTTTCCTATTTTTTTATTTTTGTTTCATTTTCCATTTCGTTTTCTTTTTTTTATTTTCGTTTTTTACCCTTTTTTAACATTGTGTCAGACTTTTGCATCGGTTTCTTTGGTTTGCATTTTCTTTATACTTATTTATTTTGTTTTATTTGCTTCTTTCTATGTTTACTTTGGGGTTTTTTCATTTTTCACTAAGTTGCACTATTTTGGATCAATTTCTTCAGTTTCCCCATTTTTTTCTATATATATTCTATTTCTTGTATGTTTTATTTGTTTCATTCCTTTTTTTCATTGGTATTATTACGTTTTTCTTACATATTGTTCATATTCCGGGAAACATTTATACATGTTTATAATTTTCTACATAAATGGTTAACATTTCGAAATTTATAGGTTTTGAGGTCTAATTTTTTTATGTATAGATTGTACATCTTTTGTATATAGAAAAAACATTTTTCATACTCATTTAACATTTTTCAAATACATAATTAATATTTTCTGAGGTATGTGTTTTGATGTCTACATTTTTCATACGTATTGTACATTTTTTTTATACTTTAAAAAATTATACACGTTTATAGTATTTTTTGAAATATTATTAACATTTTTTCAGATATATCTTGTGATGTCTATTTTTTATATATATACTGTGCATTTTTCGTATACAAAAGATTAACATTTTTTGTACATGTTTTACTCTTTTCGAGTATATGATTAATATTTTTATCAATTATACGTTTAGATGTCTATATTTTTCTTAATATTGTGCATTGTTATACATATATTGTATATTTGTATACATAAATCGTATATTTCTATATAAATTGTTCATTTTTTTATACATCAGGCATGTTGTCTTATACATATTTAACATATTTTAAATACATGATTAACATTTTGATATTAATGTTTTGATATCTACTTTTCCCCCTGCACATTGTATATTTATTTTATACATATGGAGCATTGTTTTATACACATTTAACATCTTTTAATTACATGATTAATTAGAATCATATATATGTTTTCATGTCTATTTTTTGGTATACAATCGTAAATTTTTAGTATGCATATGTCCTTTGCGCCATCTTGCACCCGATCCTCATGACTTCTGTCTGGATCCAAGGATGGCGGAACCTGGAGCAGTTCAAAATGGTTGGGATTTCAACTGGTGGAACATGCAGAGCAGGGGACGCATGCGAGGGTTGAGCCAATCCCCCATTCGATCTGGTAGAGCTAGCGGTGCGGCTGCAGTGTTAAATGTTTAAAACCAAAATGTTTCTCATGTATACGAAAAATGTATACAAAAACTATGTAATGTGTGTGAAATTTTTTATCAGGTATTTAATTATTTAGAAAACAATTACTTGAAATATGTTAATCAAGCATTTCAAAAAGTTTAAATGTGTATGTAAAAAATATTGACCAAGTATTAAAAAAATAATTTTGTATTTTGTTAATAAATGTTAAACTAGTTTTTGAAAAATATTAATCAAGAATGTTTTTAAAAATTGTATATAAAAAATGTTGACCATTTATTCAAAAAACATATCTTGTATTTGTAAAAATGTTAATCATGCATTTGAAAAATGCTAAATGTGTATAAAAATTTGGAACACGTATTTAAAAAATGCTAATATTTTATTTTAAATTTTGTACTCAAGCATTTGAAAATGCTTAGAATATGTATAGAAAACTTGTTGACTATGTATTCAAATATATTAATCTTGTATTTTTTAGAATGTTAATCAATCATTTAAAAAAAGTTTAAATTTTGTATAGAAAAATGTGACAAAGTATTAAAAATGTTAATGTTATATCTGAAAAATGTTAAACATGTATTAGACAAATTTTCTAGATGTATGTTAAACATGTAGAGTGAAAACCAAAAGAAAAAGAAACAAAATACTTAATGAAAACCAAAAAAGAAACACAAGAAATCAAATACATAGGAAAAAAGAAAAAGGAAACCGAAAAAACCAAGTGAAACCCCGAGCAAGAAGAAACCGAAGAAAAAAAAGTCTATTGAAAACCATGAAAGAAACGAAAGAAAAATGGAGATGAAGAAACAAACCCGAAAGAAAAGAAAACAAAAAACAAACATGATAGAAACATAGAAAAACCAAAGAAAAACCGAATAAGAAATAAGAAAACCATTCAAAAAAATCCGAAATAAACCTATAGCGACTGAACCTACAACAACTGAACCTGCACTGCGCGAGCGACAGGAGCAAACCTACACTAATGGGCCGGTCCTTATGCAAGAACCTTTATCGAGAAGAGCTTCCAAGCTCGACGCGAGATAATCTATCGTCTGGCTGTAAGCGAGACATAGCTGTCGCGGGTAGTCACCCGGTCAGCGTAATATAAACATACGAGTGGGCCAACTACGATTTAGCGCCTACAACGCCAGTTAGCAAAACCATACACATTGCACACACCCATTCTTGGATCGGCCCATATAGATACGTTCCCGTCGAGTGTGAAGTTTCAGCGGACGGGCGTCTCGGTGGACTTTATCACGTTCGTTCAACTGGGCTTTGGGATGCAACTCTGTCAAAGTATTACCCCCATTCACAGGTCTGGTAAGCATAGGTGGTAGCCATGTGGGTTCAGGTCCTGTCAAATGGGACGCGTAGTGTCCAGCTAGTTTGGTCCAGAAGGGCCCATCCCCTTGTTCCAGCAACAAATAATAGATGTACGAATTACACAGTGGGTTCAGGTTATCAGTTCAACATCTTGCTAATAAATATGGAGCGGAGTTGTAAGATTGAGTATTTAAATTTTAGTCAGTCACATAAAAATATTGATATGTGTGATGGCACAGGGTGACTATTTATTATCTACAAAATTGAATCTTGATTAGTGATAGTTGTCCTGTTAGATTCTATTAACTGTGTATACTATGTTTTTGTTAACAAAACTACATCATGTACTTTATTAATGATGCACTAATTATTAAGCTGGTTATGTTTATGTGTACGTGTACTGCTAGCCGGTAGTTTAATCATGTGGATTATAGTTGATTTTTAATATAACTTTAAACATAAATTAGATTAACACTATATATTTTTAAAATTATACGCTTGAAAGCTTCTTTCAAACACGAATTTAACTGTATAATTTTTGTCACATATAGCCCACATTTGATTGATCTAATCTATTGTGGATGTTAGATTTTGAAATGCGTGCACATCTTTTTTATTGAAATGAAGGAAATATCAAAACCCAAAAAAGGAAATATCAATCTATGTTAATTTACCATGAAGGGTATACAGTTAAATATAAATAAAAAAAATCCCGTCAAGTGCCTAGTTGAAACGTGCTAGCATCATACTTAGTATCATCCATGATCCGTTGCTAGACGAAAGCTGCACATGCGGGTGTAATGGATTGCTCCATGGTCCATTGCTAGTCAGCTGCACATGCCGGGTACCCTAGGTCAGTTGCCAGGAGTAGCTTTTTGTGAGCTAGATTCTGTACCTAGAGAGTATCTCTCAGCCTGAACAAGTCGAATCTCCAATGCATGTGAACGACTGAGATAAAGTCCGAGGTGCTCGTCCTCCATAAGGCTTTTTGGCGTTCCCGTCGGGTTTTTTTTCGTTCTAATTTCTATAATTTTGGCCTTGTTTTTTACGGTATTTACCTTCTCTTTTCTCATTTGCTTGTTTACGTTTTCTTTTCTTTTTCATTTTTTAAAATTCTATCAAATTCAAGAACTATTCCAAATTTATGGAAAAAGAAATCAGATTTGTTAACATTTCTCAGATTCACAAACTTTTTCCGAATTCAGAAACTTTTTTTAAAATCATGTTTTGTTTTCAAATTCCTTAACTTATTGAATTTGCAAAAAAAATGAAAACAAAATTCCTCCAAATCTATGAACTTCTTAAAATTTGTGAACTTTTCAAATCTGAAATATTATTTTGTAATTCATGAACTGTAAAATTCGCAAACTTTTTGCAAGTTCATGATTTTTTAAGAAATCTTGAATTTTCTTTAAAATTTTGTTACCTTTTCTTCAATTAGCTAAGTTTTTTCAAATGCTGATTTTTTTATATTTCATGAACTTTTCTCAAATTCATGAACTTTTCTTCATCTTCAACATATTTTAAATTTGCGAACTTTTTTTAGAGTGTGTAGAGAATAGGTGCAACTCACAATATATTGATCGGGTGCATATGCACGTATATATAAGTACAAAGGATATGCACGTACTCAACTATACAAGGAAGGAGGAGGGCTTGCTGTACAAGAAATATACGTACATCTCACCCCCCCCCCCCCCTGGCCGTAGTTGAACCATCTCCATGGCCGATGCAAAGGCTGGACCAGAACTCCTCGAAGGACGCTGTAGGCAACCCCTTGGTCATGATGTCGGCAAACTGTTGGGAGGTGGGTACATGTAGAATACGTAGACGACCAAGAGCCACATGTTCCCGAACAAAATGGATATCAAGCTCAATGTGCTTAGTGCGTCGATGATGAACCGGAGTAGCGGAGAGGTAAATGGTGGAGACGTTGTCACGATAGACAATAGTGGCATTGTCAACAGGAGACAAGAGCTCATGAAGAAGTTGACGAAGCCACGAGCACTCTACAACCACGTTAGCCACCGCGCGATACTCTACCTCAGCACTGGAGCGAAAGACGATGGGCTGCCGCTTGGACGACCAGGAGATGAGGGACGGTCCAAGATAAATGCAGTATCCCGAAGAGGAACGACGCGTGTTAGGGCAGCCGGCCCAGTCAGCATCATAGTAGGCGGTGATGTCCAGAGTGGTCGAAGCCTGAAGTGACAGCCCAAGATCCATATAGTGCCTCAGATGTAGCGTAGTATCCGCTTCACCGAGGTCCAGTGAGCATCACGGGGAGCATGCATGTGAAGGCACATCTGCTGAACGGCATACTGAAGCTCCGGTCGTGTGAGAGTGATGTACTGAAGAGCACCAACAATAGACCGGTAGAACGGAGCATCCGAAGCCGGGGACCCATCTCTGGCAGAGAGCTTTGCCTTCGTGTCGACAGGCATGGGCGGGTTTGCAATTAAGCATACCAACGCGGTCAAGAAGCTCATGAGCATACTTCCGCTGATGAAGGAAGAATCCATCTGCACGTCGAATGACCTCGATCCCGAGGAAATAGTGCAGAGGGCCCAAGTCCTTAATGGCGAACTCAACACGAAGACGGTCAGTGAGCTATCGAAGAAGAGCAGTAGAGCAAGCTGTCAGGATGATGTCGTCGACGTAGAGCAGCAAGTAGGTGGTAGCATCGCCCTGGCGATAGACGAACAGTGAAGCATCGAAGCGAGTGGAGGGGAAACCGAAATGATGAAGAAATGTTGCAATGCACTGGTACCAGCTGGAAGCGAGGAGCCTGCTTGAGCCCGTACCACGAACAGAAAAACAGGCACACATGCTCCGGAGAAGTGTCGTCGACGAACGCCGTGGGCTGCTGGCAATACACCTGGTCCTCGAGATGACCGTGGAGGAAGGCGTTGGAGACATCCATCTGGTGCACCGGCCACGCGCAGGAAACCGCGAGCTGAAGAATAGTATGGATCGTCCCGGGTTTAACAACCGGGGTGAAAGTATCCGTGAAGTCGATGACGCCACGCAGACGGAAACCACGAACTACCCAACACGCTTTGTAGCGGTCGAGGGTACCATCAGGATGAAGCTTATGCTTGAAGACCCACTTCGTGGTGATGTTGGCATTGCGGGGACGTGGGACAAGCTGCCAAGTGTGATTACGCTGAAAAGCATCAAACTCCTCCTTCATTGCGGCAAACCACAGAGGGTCGGGAAGGGCGGCATGAGCAGAGGTCGGTAGTGGCGACAGAGGTGATGTGGAGGCCAGGCAAGCATACTCAGCCATGGAGTACCGGAGGCTCGGCCGACGGAAGCCCGTGCGTGCACGGGTGATAGGGCCGGCGGGTTGCAAGGCCACAACGGCCTCTCCTGAGGCGGCCGCCTCTCTAGAGGGCGACTGGGTGGGCGACAGGGCCGGTGAGACATCAGGTGACCTTGGTGAGGCCGGCGAAGATGTTGGAGAGACCGGCGAGGTCGGCGAGACCGTCGAGGGGGCTGGTGAAGACGCCGGCGAGACCGGCAAGGCTGGCAATGTGGCCGGGGAAGACGCAGCCGACAAAGTAGGGAGCAAGGCCGCGGGGACCAGGGGCGCACCAGACCCCGGTACAACACCACGGCGGGCGGAGTCAGTCAAGAGAGGACCGACCACCGACGAGGGAGACACCACCTGTTCCTGGTGAAAAGGAAAACATTGTTCGTCGAAATAAACATGTCGGGATGTGATGACACGGTGAGAGACCGGATCATAGCATCTATAGCCCTTACTTTTAGCCGGATAACCAAGGAAGACACAAGGGAGAGAGCGAGGGGAAAGTTTGTGAGGGGAGGTGGCAGCGATGCTAGGATATCAAAGACAACCGAAAATCCGAAGACCTTCATAGGAGGGATGAGAGCCAAAAAGAAGATGGTGAGGAGAAAACTTTCATCGGGTGCGGCATGGGTAAAGGTTAATGAGGAGGATGGAGGTGGTGAGTGCATCAGGCCAGAAGCGGGGTGGCATGTAGGCGTGGAAAAGAAGGGAGCAGACACAGTCGTTGAGTGTGCGAAGGATGCACTCAGTCCTGCCGTTCTGCTGCGAGGTGTAAGGACACGTGAGGCGAAAAATAGTGTCGTGCCCGTGAGTGGAGAGAATAGTGCGAATAGTGATGTTGTCGAATTCTTTCATGTTGTCAGTTTGGAGAGCAAGAATAGGGCAACCAAATTGTGTGGAGACATAAGAGTAAAAAGCATTGAGAGTGGTGGCAACATCGGATTTCTTACACAACGGAAAGGTCCACACAAAATGAGAGTAGTCATCCAAGATAACAAGATAGTATAGAAAACCAGTGTTACTAGGAACAGGAGAGGTCCAAACATCAATATGAATCAACTCAATGGGAAACGACGCAACTGTGGATGAAGAACTAAAAGGTAGTCTAACATGTTTGCCTAGACGACATGCTTGACAAGAGTGAGCATGCGTTTTATTACATGTAAAAGAAAGATCCTTTATTATTTGACGAAGTGCGGTGGAGCTAGGATGACCGAGGTAGGCATGCCAAAGATCAACGCAAGCGGAAAGAGCGAGAGGTCCAGCACGTGATGACGATGGTGGTTGGACGGGGTACAGTTTGTTGGGACTGTCACAACGGTGTAAGGGCATCCTTAACAGAAAAACCAACTTCGTCAAATTTCACAGTTATAGAGTTATCACGACAAAGTTTACGAACACAAACTAAAGTTTGAATAAGTTCGGGAGACACACGAACATCATTGAGGGACAGTGGTCTAGAAGTGGAAGGAAAATTAGTGGAACCAACTTGAGTAATAGGGAGGCCGGCACCTTACCGACGATGATACGAGAGGAGGTATGAATGGAACACGCGGAGGAAAGGTTACCCGAATAAGGAGCCATATGTGAAGATGCACCGGTGTCCATGAACCAATCCCCACCGCTGGGGTAGGAACCATGCTGTGGCGGGGACTGAAGCGCAACGAGCAGGGTCGGGTCACAAGTGACCGACGCGGTCGGAGGAGCTGTGTAGCCAGGGTAGCCTGTCAACCCGCCGCTAGGGTTCAGCCCTCTATAGCCGAACAGGGCAGCGGGGTAGTAGGGTGGCGGAGGCGCCACCAGACCCGGCTGGGGTGCGACGAAGAAGGCCTGATGGCCCGACATCCCCGGCCCAAGGAGGCTGGGAGTAGGAGCACGTGGGATGGGCATGGTTGATGACCCGCAAGTATAGGGGATCAATCATAGTCCTTTCACTAAGTAAGAGTGTTGAACCCAATGAGGAGCAGAAGGAAATGATAAGCAGTTTTCAGCAAGGTATTCTCTGCAAGTGCTGTAAGTAGCAATGATAGATAATTTTGCAGCAAGGTAATTCGTAACAAGTGACAAGTAGCAATAGTAACAAAGGTGCAGCAAGGTAGACCAATCCTTTTTGTAGAAAAGGATAGGCCAGAAAGTACACTTATATTAAGCAAGCGCTCCCGAGGACACATGGGAATTTCTGTCTAGTCATGTTGAGTATGTGTACTTTGATAATTTGATATGTGGGTGGACCGCTGCTAAGGTATTGTTCTTACTTGAACAAACAACCAACTTATGATTACCCCCTCTCGCAAGCATCCACAACTACGAAAGAAGAATTAAGATAAATCTAACCATAGCATGAAACGTGTGGATCCAAATCAGCCCCTTATGAAGCAACACATAAACTGGGGTTTAAGATTCTATCAACCTCACAACCTATCATCTACTTGTTACTCCACAATGCCTTCCCTTAGGCCCATAACATGGTGAAGTGAGTCGACGTTCACACGACACCACTAAGAGAAGCAACAACATACACATCATCAAAATATCAAACGAATACGAACTTCACATGATTACTTATACACAAGACTTCTCCCATGTCCTCAGGAACAAAAGTAACTACTCACACATCATCAACACATTCAAGATCAGAGGTGTAATAATGGAGATCAAGGATCTGAACATAATATCTTCCACCAAGTAAACCAACAAGCATCAACTACGAGATGTAACCAACACTACTAGTAACCCATAGGTACCAATCTGAGGTTTTGAGACAAAGATTGAATACAAGAGATGAACTAGGGTTTGAGATGAGATGGTGCTGGTGAATATGTTGATGAAGATTGGTCCTCCCATGAAGGAGGAAGCATTGGTGATGACGATGGCTTCGATCTCCCCCTCCCGGAGGGAAGTTTCCCTGGCAGAATCAGTCTGCCGGAGTGCAAATGGGCCTCTGCCTAGGTTTCTGCCTCGAGATGGCTGCGCTTCGTCCCAAAAGTATCCTTATGATTTTTTCTAGGGTAAAACACACCATATAGGAGAAGAGGGGGGGGGTCAGGAGACCTGCTGGGGCCCCACAAGGCAACAGGGCGCGCCCAGGGGGTGGGCGCGCCCTGTTGGCTTGTGGCCAGCGGGTAGCCCCCCGCAGGTATATTTTTGGCCCAATAATTCTTATATATTCCAAAAAAAAATCTCTGTGAAGTTTTAGGTCATTTGGAGTCCAATGAATTTTCTGCCGTTTTCTTGGTTTTCAGGTTTAGAATTCCAGTTTCCAGTGATTCTCCTCTTTGTGATGTACCTTGCATATTTAGAGAGAAAAGGTATAAGAATTGTATCATAATGAAGAATAATGGACAATAATAACATAAATATCAATAAGAATTCATGATGCAAAATGGACGTATCAACTCCCTAAAGCTTAGACCTCGCTTGTCCTCAAGCAAAAGCCGAGCTTGATAATAATGACCACATAATTAGAGAGAGAGGTATCGATAAAAACAAAATGCGAACATGAGAGCATCATGAATATTAACATATCAGCAAGTTTTTCATCATATAACTTCTCATGAACAAGTAATAATCCATCCACGGTTATTGAAGTAAGGAAGCATAAACTTTATTGACAATCAACAAACTATGTTCTTAGTCATTGAGACAATCATAATTCATCATACTCTAGAGAAGAGTCTATGTAAGAGCTTTTATTCTAGCAAGTTCACATACTCAACTATCATTTAGTCTTATATTATTGCTGACACTCATTGCATATTTTTGGAGCTAATGTTTCCATCAGACACATAGGAAAATGTGGGCTTCAAGGTAATTGCCGCCCAACTCATTTACCTCAAGGATAATGTCAACAATAATGAATCATGAGCACCTACATCCAACTGGATATACATATCCGGATCTTTCCTCAAGACATAATGCTTGCCAACTATAGAATTATTATGTAGGAAAAGGAATAAACATTATTGACTCTTATGTAGAACTAAATACATGAAAGTAAAATATATGCCCTTCGCAGAGGGCAGTAGAGGTTGTCATGTGCTTTTTAATGTTGGATGTGCAAACCCTTAATAGAAAGGAACGTCACTTTATATTGCACCTTATGATAACAAACTTTACTATGCAATCTGTCGCTTTTATTTCTTTTCCCTTACAATAAAAGATCATACATATTTAAGAGCAATTTTTATTGCTTCATGCACCGATGACAACTTACTTGAAGGATCTTATTCAATCCATAGGTAGATATGCTGGACTCTCATGGAGAGAAACTGGGTTTAAGGGGTTATGGACGCACAAGTAGTATCTCTACTTGGTGCAGAAAATTTTCTTTGGCTAGCAAAAGATCTAAAGCAAGCATCACATGTTAAAGGATTCATGACAATATAACTTCTACGTGGATGTAAACAAACATAATCATTACGTTGTCTTCCATGTCCAACATCAACACTCGATCATGTTGGAGATATGCCCTAGAGGCAATCATGTGATGATTTCGTTTCCTATGTATTCATGAGTATTTTGTATTGTCCTTGAACATCATCAGTGATATGTATCAATAAGTATGTGACTTATTTGTGAGACTATATATTGGATGATGATTGTTCTAATAGTCCCTAGCTGTTAAGGTTATGCGAACACATATCCTTTACTAGTATACGATTCAATTCATGACTACGTTTCACAAGTCATGTGCATAGAGATGCTAAACTGATAGTATGGACTCGGGGATTGAGATCACCAAGTCAGACATACCCACTTTGAGACACAGTGAGATAATCTCATCTGTTAGTCTCAAGTATAATGTATATGACATGTCCTAGATCTGAGGTCCTCACATGTTATCGGGATGAGGATCGACTTACTTAGGGTCTATCAAATGCTACTTCGTAACTGGGTAGTTATAAAGGTAGCTTTCGGGTGAGTCGTGAGACATGGCACGAGACATGGTTGACCAAGATGGGATTTGCCCCTCCGTGAGGAGAGATATTCTCTGGGCCCTCTCGTGTGATCAGTTTCAGAAAGCATGGCCATGCGACATGGGTTAAGTGTTAACCCAATTCGGGAATCTGCATCACGGTTTCGAGAAGAGATGTCGAGCTACCACAAGGGTGACAAGTACTCGCCTTGAGCTCTACAACCTATATCATGAGGCAAAAGGAATGTTGTATATGACACATTGTCGAGGTTCGTCTAATGACTTTGCGCACACATGGGAGTTGGCACGTTCTGCTAGGAGCTGCTACCGACCATCGACTCGTGTCGTGTCCATGTGTACGTGAATCTATAGGGTCGCACACTTAAGGGATTGCAACCCATTTGGATTGGATACGAATGGAAAATGGGACTAGACTCATCGTGGGACTCAAGTGTTGAGCCCACCTCATAGGTTTATATAAAGGGGAGTGAGTGCACCTTTCAAGGTTGATCCTTGGTCTCCCGTCGACAGCCACCGCCACTCCCCACTCCACCATGCCGTGCGATCAGATCTAGCAGTCCGCTGATACGTCTCCAACGTATCTATAATTTTTGATTGTTCCATGCTGTTATATTATCAATCTTGGATGTTTTATAATCATTTTATAGCAACTTTATATAATTTTTTTGGACAAAACTATTGACATAGTGCCCAGTGCCAGTTGATGTTTTTTGCTTGTTTTTTACTTCGCAGAATCGTTTCAGTCTACTAATCTTGGACGTGATGCCTATATATTGATCATTGCCTTGGATATCGTCATGATTATTTGATCTTCTATCAATTGCCCAATAGTAATTTGTTTACCAACCGTGTACTATTTTCTTGAGAGAAGCCACTAGTGAAATCTACGCCCCCTGGTCTATTCTTTTAATATTTTGCTTTCCGATCTATCTTTTTCCGCATTTGTTTTCAGTTCTATTATTCCAAAAACCCAAAAATACCTTGCTGCACTTTTTATTTGCATCTTTTATTTTGTGTTCTTGTGCGATCTATTTATCCAATCTCATACAAACCAATCTATCTTTTTACCGTGGAGGGTTGACAACCTCTCTTACGCGTCGGGTTGCAAGTATTTGTTCTTTGTGTGTAGGTACCATTTACATAGTGTTGCTTGGTTCTCCTACTGGTTCGATAACCTTGGTTTCATAACTGAGGGAAATACTTACTGTAGCTGTGCTGCATCATCCCTTCCTCTTTGGGGAAATACCGACACAATCTCAAGCCACGTCAAAGGAATTTCTGGCGTCGCTGTCGGGGATACATCATCAACATCTATCAGGTTCCTAATCACAAATCTCATCTCCTTGAAATTTACATTATTTGACATTTGCCTCTCGTTTTCATCTCCCCCACTTCACAAAAATTTGCTGTTTTATTCGCCCTCTTTTTCGTTTGCCTTTTTCTCTTGAGATCTCTTGTTTGCCTACCGTGTTGTTATGGCTAGTTCGTCATCTATTGCGTGTACTCCCGAGAATGAAGTTCTCAATTTTAAGCAAAGGGAAGGGGAGAACCTAAAAGATGCTTGGTATAGATTTGCAATGCTCATAATAGATCTATTCATAAGCAATCTACCGTTGTTCTTCTTCACAGTTTTTATGTGGGCATCACCACTTGGTATAGATTTGTCCTTGATATGATTATGGGTGGGAATTTCTTGTTGTGTCCATCTTTGGATGCTTTTAATGCTATGGGAAATCTAGTGGGTTCACCAGCTCTCATGATTAATGAAACAACCTTAACTCTCGAACATGTTATGAAAAGGCTAGATGCTATTGAAAAGAAGATGATTACCAAAGAACATCTTGAAAATTTGGATAAGAAAATGCATAATCTTGCTAATAAAATTGGGTCAAAAGCGGGGGATGTCTTTAAATTATTAAAGGAAAAGGAAGCCATAGTTAATGAAAGAATAGAAGAAAGTCCCTCCCGGATTGATAAGTTGGAAGAAATTTTTAGTAACTTGAGCTCGACCTTTTCTTCTGTTAAAACTATTGAAAAAATCGTAAAATTTCTTCTGTTAAAACTATTGAAAAAACTCCCGTAAAAATTTGCAAGTCTACACAAGTCACTAAGAACAAAGGTTCCACATATAATAGCCACAAGGAAGATCTTAAAATGATTAGTGTTTCTCCCAATTTTGTTGAAATAGCGAAAGACCCTACTTACAAGAATGAATTTTTCAGTCTTATTCCTAGAAGTATTGTGATTGAAAGTGTGCATGCTAAATTCTTGAAGAAATCTAGTTGTGTATTTTTTTTTTTAGAAATGGAGGATTACCCCCGGCCTCTGCATCATCAAGATGCACACAGCCATCTTTATTAATTATTCACCGGATCCTGACAAAATGAATACAGGGATCAACCCAAAGCCACCTTCTAGGCGATCAAAATCGCTAAGCCTACAAACATACAGATGTGCGCTGTCCGCATAACAGACACAATCTAATCCAGTGGCTAAAAGACCAGCTGGTCTAGGCGTCCCAAAACGTGCACCGCTTGCACACGCTGTAGGATCTGCCGCCGCCATCTTCCGTCGTACCGTCTTCAGGATGAATCACTGCATAAATCTTGCCAGTCACCTCTGCCATCGACGTCACCACGACGCCAGACAGCGACCTCCTCCTGCGCGAGTCCAACTCCGCGCATCGGACGCTGAGTCTCCACAGCGCCATGCCGCCGAGACCCGCCGCCATTAATGTGAGAGATGAAGTACCGCTCCACCAAAGAATCCGTCCTCTGGTCCCTCGATCCCATGTGTACCTCCAAGAATGACGCCCCCAAGGGAGGAACGACACAAGAGGGCCGCCGTCATCCGATCATCCGATCTAGGGTTTCCCCCGGAGGTAGCAGAGATTGGCCTTGAACTTCTCCACGGCGATGCCTTCAAGAAGGGAACGACGTAGATAACGCCGCCACCGCCGGCCTTAGCAGAAGCCGAAGGCGAGTTTTCACCCGGATCAGATCGAAGGGATCCAAAACTCGTGCACTGGCCGCCGCCATGTCTAGCCTCACGCCGCAACCCCAGCCGCCTGCAGCCAACGAACGGACAAGACCGCCGGGCTAGCAAGCCGGCCAGATCTGCAGCACCAAGCCGGGAGGAGGGGCCGCCACCCCGCCCCATCCCGCAGCGCAGAACTGCCGGGCCGAAACCCAGACACCCCGCAGCCGCCGCCGCACCGCCAAGAGGGCGCCGCCGAACAGGAAGAAGCCGTCGGCCGCCACCCCATCTGCCGGATCCACGCGCTTGGAGCCACCAAACCGCCGCCATCCGCCGGATCCACAGCGCCAGGAGCCGCCGGAGCGCCACCAAGACGCTGTCGGGCCGAGCACCACCATCTTGGCCGCACCCGCCCTCAATCCACCGGCCGACCCCGCCTCGACCCCCACCCCCACCGACTGGATCGCCAGCTGCCACCAGCCCGCACCAGCCCGCACGGGAGCGGGGACTGGCCGACATGGCCGCCACGCGACGCAGGAGACAGAAACGGGAGACGAGGGGCGCGACGCGTCGAGATCCGCCGCCCCAGACCGTCGGGACGCCGCGCGGCAGAGCCCCCGCCGCCGCCGTCAACCGCGCGGGCTTTGCCCGCCGGCTTCCTTCGGCGGCGGCGCAGGGAAGGGAGGGAGGAGGAGGGGGTGGCGGCGGCGCGGACTAGGGTTCCGCCCGAGTCACCCTAGCGGGGGCGACGCATCTAGTTGTGTAATTGAGGAGTTGGAAAATAAAGATGACAACACTTGAATCTATGCTAGGGGCATAAAACGATAGCGCTTGTTGGGAGGCAACCCAATGAATAAAATTTATGTTTACCTTTTTCTTTCTATTCTTGAGTGTTGAAACAATTATTCTACTGTTATGATTGTGTTTTTATGTTTTAATTAGTGTTTGTGCCAAGTAAAGCCTTTGGGGTCATGTTGAGTGATAGTTGATTTGATCTTGTTGAAAAAAAGAAACTTTTGCATCCAGTAGCCGAATTTTCAAAAATCACTGAAGTGACGAAAAATTATGCATTTTTTACACAAGATTTATATAAAAATTACTTACGTTTTCCTAATTTTTCAGAATTGTTGGAGTACAAGAAATATGCTTAGAGTATAGATTACTATAGACTGTTCTGTTTTTCAAAGATTCTGTTTTTCGTTGCATTGTGTGCTTATTTTGATGAATCTATGGTTTGTATTGGAGGGTATAAGCCATAGTAAAGTTAGAATACAATAGATATAATGCAATAATAAAATATGAATGGGTTTGCAACAGTACTTAGAGTGGTGATTTGCTTTATTATACAAACGGATCTCATGAAGGTTTTGTTAAGTTTTATGTGATTGAAGTTTTCAAGTTTTGGGTGAGATCACGATGGATGAAGGAATAAGGAGTGAAAAGAACCTAAGATTGGGGACCCTATGGCACCCCAAGATAATATCCAAGGAGAAACAAGCAACTAAGCTTGGGGATGCCCCGAGTTTCATCCCCTCTTTCTTCTAATGACCATCGGTATTTTACTTGGAGCTATATTTTTATTCGTCACATATCATGAGTTTTGCTTGGAGCGTCTTGTATTATATGAGTATTTGCTTGATTTCTATTGAGTTTGTCACAAGTATCCTTTCTGGACACACCTATTTGAGAGAGCCAAAAATATGCTATGATTTGTTAGAATTGCTCTATATGCTTCACTTCAATTTTTTTGAGCTAGGGAATTGCTCTAGTGCTTCACTTATATCTTTTTGAGCACAGTGTGCTTTAATTTTTGAAGAAGTACTATCATGATTCACTTAGATTAATTTGAGAGTTAGTAAATTTTTGAACAAATTCTCTCATGCTTCACTTATATTATGTTGAGAGATGAAATTTTTATGCTCATGTTCTTCACTTAAATTTATTTGAGCTTGTCAAAAGCAATGGCAATATATGAAACTAGTCCCAAAGTGATAGATATTCAAGAGGGATATAATAAAAACTTTCATAAAGATCATTGGAAAAATTAAACTTGATTCCTTGTAATAGTTTTGAGACATGATGATAGTAATATGTGAGTCATGTTGGTGAGTAATTATGCTTTAGTAAGAATATTGGTGTTAAGGTTTGTGATTCCCTATGCAAGCACGAAAGTCAATAGTTATGCAATGAAATTACATCCTACTTGTGGTGCATTATTCGGTGTTAGTTATGCTTAATGCCCGTTTATGTGAATTTTCATTTCTTGCTTTGTTGCTTCTCAATCTATTTGCTAGCCTCCACTTGTACTAAGTAGAAATACTACTTGTGCATCCAAAATCCTTAAACACAGTTTTGCCATATGAGTCCACCATACCTACCTATATGCGGTATTTCTGTGCTGTTCCAAGCAAATTTTTATGTGCCATCTCTAATTTTCAAAATGAATTTCCTTTTTGTGTGCTCGTACCGCTCTTGAAGCGGCAGGGGGTGGCCAATATTTTTACATGATAGATGTGTTATTCTCAAGATGAGTGTTTATTCACTTGTCATTGCACGAGAGCATGACGGTAATAGGGATACCCAGTCCCGAAATGAAAAAGAAATTTACTTTACGTTGTCAAATAATAAATTCCTTGGTGATGAAACCGAAGCTATGGAGACCAAAGCTCTGATACCAATTGAAGGGATCGATAGAAGAGACGTCTAGAGGGGGCGTGAATAGACTACTTGCAAGAATTAAAACCTAACCTTTTCCCAAGTTAATTGGTGGGCAGATTTAGCAATTATAACAAGTCTAATGCACCCTACACATGCTAGTCAACATGTATGGCAGCGGAAAGTAAGACAAGCACATGTAAGAGAGAGTAGAGATAGGAAGATCAAACACAATTTGGAGACGCAAAGATTTTTCCCATGGTTCCGATAGGTGGCGCTATCGTACATCCACGTTTATGGAGTCTTCAACCCACGGAGGGTAGCGGTCGCGAGAGTCCAAGGAGGGCTCCACCCATAAGGGTCCATGAAGTAGCAACCTTGACTATTCCATAACGGCTTCCGTCCACGAAGGACTAGCCTCACTATGGGTAGATCTTCATGAAGTAGGCGATCTTCTTGCCCGTACAAACTTCTTGGTTCAACTCCACAACATGAAGTAGGAGGCTCCCAAGCAACACCTAACCAATCTAGGAGGTACCACCCTCCAAAAGGTAATAGGCTTGATAATGATGATGAACTCCTTGCTCTTGTGCTTCAAGATGATAGACTCCTCAACACTCAATCACTCTCTCATAGATTTGGCTTGGTAGAAGTGATTGATTGGGTGGAAAGAAACTTGGGGAGGCTAGAGATCAAGATCCAGATGGTTGGAGTGGATGATCTTGATCTCAACACAAGGGTAGGTGGTTCTCTCTCAGAAATTCGGACATGGGAAGTGAGGAACTGTTCTGAGTGCTTCTCTTGCGAGTGGAATGTGGTGGAGGTGTATATATAGGCATCTCCAAAAATCCAACCGTTACAACATTATAGACCATCTCAGTGAAACCGAAGC
Source organism: Elymus sibiricus (assembly GCA_039707655.1). Lineage (NCBI taxonomy): Eukaryota > Viridiplantae > Streptophyta > Magnoliopsida > Poales > Poaceae > Elymus > Elymus sibiricus. Next base: position 90,726,677 of record CM077663.1, read on the forward strand.
AAAACTCGGTTGTACCGATCTGTTCAAAATGTAGGAACTTTTGGAATCTCGGTGAGACCGATATAAGAATCTCGGTGGTACCAAAACGAGTGGCCGAGGGCAGTTCCCAAAACTCGGTGAGACCGAAGCATAAACTCGGATATTCTGATTTTATGAAATCAGTCACCCGAACCGTGGTCACCAAAAATTGGTTGCACCGATGCAGTCTCGGTTGTACCGAAATGCTAGGGTTTGGCTAGGGTTCTATCTTGGGTAGAAAATCGGTAGGGCCGGATGAAAACCTGGTAGCACCGATTTTGTGGATTAGGGTTTTGACAGAGTGTTTTTGTGGGAGAGCTTGTGGGTGTTTTTGGTGGCTAGCACTTGTGCACGTAGAGCAATTTGTTCGCCAATCAATACATTACCCCCTTTTAATAGTATTGGCTTTCCTATGGACTCAAAGTGATTTCTCACAAAGTAAAAAGAGAGTCTTCTAGCTTGAGGCTTTGCCAATCCATTCCTTGCATCTTGGGGTATCTCCTCACAATTTATAGCCATCCCATCATTGGACTTTTCCTGAAATATACTTAGTGGAAACACGAGTCCAATGACATATATGTTGTTATCAATTACCAAAACCACCAAGGGAGCAAATGTGATTTCAATCTCCCCCTTTTTGGTAATTGATGACAACATATAATCAAAGCTTCAAATAAAGATATGCATATATATAATGAAGACTTTGAGAGACACATGACTAAGACTTGCTCCCCCTTAAATGTGTGCAATCCCTTTAAAGGATAGTTGCTTTGGAATGCATGGACTCACATGTAATAGGAGGGATAAGATGAGTCATGTGTATCTTGGCTATATGCATCAAATATATATGAATGAGTTGTATCCTTGTTCAATACTTCACTCTTGCAAACAATATGTGCAAGAAGCAAGAGATCTTCTTGATCAAGGATATGATGCATACACTTACCTTGAGTTCTTGAGCATTCTAGTAGTAGAAACACACTTGAGAAAACAATGTTAGGAAACACAAGAATATTCTACCAATCAAAAAGCAATAGAACTCAATAGTACCAAGATGTGGAGAGTTGTAACACCCCCAGTATCAGGCCACAGTAATCTCACACTAATAATGCCATGTCATCATGATCATCATAATTAAAATGCAATTAAAGAAATGATCCAACTCAAATTCAAATTTCAAATAAGTCAAATAAATAATTTCTTCAAACATTAAAACTAAAATGTTCTAAGGGTGACAACTAAATCATAAGTGATTATGGTGGAGAATCCACATTTCAATAGAATGTTTAACAACTCTAAATTATGTAAAACAGTAGCAAAAACAATTAATTAAATGCCCTTAGAATTTTGGTAATTTCCAAATAACTTCAAAAAGTCCCAAAAACCTTTTGTGGCTTTGCCAAGTATTGCAACATTGATAAATGACTAGGTGGCACTTTTTATAAAAATGTTGTGTTGCTAAAAATAAATAAAACAGAAACTAATGAAAAGAATAAAAACTAAAACCTAAAAAGAAAAATAAAACAGGACCCCTCCCCTCCCCCATGGGCCTTGGCCCAACCGGCCGGCCCACCAGCCCCGCCGGCGCCCACAAGAGGTGGGGCGACCGAAACCCTAGCCACCCCGTCGCCCCACTCCCTCCCCCACATCGCCCCCTATCTCCCTCCCGTCTGGATCGGGCGCTGCCCCCGATCCCGCACGTCGCCCGTCGCCTCCCCTCCCCGCCGGCACCAACCGCCTCCCCAGCGCCTCCCTGGCCTCCTCCACCTCCCCGCGCCGTCGCTCACCGTCACTGGCGTCGCCTCCCCACGCCGCTACCCCGCGCCAGCGCCGCCTCGCCGACCCACCCCGCGCACGCTGCCACCCCTCGCCCGCTCCCGGTGAGCCTTCGGGCTCCGCCCCCCTCTCGTTCCTGCCCCCTCCGGCTCCCGCTTGCCTCGTCCCCGCACGCAACGGTCCCGCGCCGGCTGCGCACCCCCATCGCGCGCCCTGCCCACGGACCGCCCGCACCGGTCGCGCCCGCACCGCCTGGCCCCGCGCGTGCCCTCGCACGCGTCGCGCGCACTGCGTCCCCGCACCCCGCGCGCCCTGATCCGCCCCCACTCGCCGCGCGAGCTCGCCCCACCGCGCGCTGCGCCCGCTGCTGCTCGCACCCGCGCCGTCGCCTTTGGTCGCCGGACATGTCCGGTGCCCAAAGGGCCGACCGCGGACATGTTCGGCCCCTACGCGGGACTGGACACGGACACGTCCGCCCCTAGACGCTGACACGTGGGGCCTCCCCCACATAACGTTTTAAAAACAGAAAAGAATTAAAAAGATATAAATAAAAATAAAATAAAATAAATAATAATTATTTAATTAATAAATTAATTAGATAACTAATTGAGTTAATTAATTCTGTTAATTAATACTGTTAATTAATCTAATCCAGGTTAATTAAGTTAATTAGCTAGTTAGATTATAATTAGGTCAGACTAGACTATGACATGTGGGTCCAGTTTGACCCTGTTGACCAGTCAACATTGACTGGTCAACCGTTGACTATTGACTGAATTAAAATAATCCAAAATGTTCTATAAAACTTCAAAATTAATAGAAATTAAACCGAAGCCCGGATCGAAATACTTTATACATGAAAGTTGCTCAGGACGACGAGACGAATCCGAATACGCTGCCCATATACCTGGCAGATGCCACTAGCTATCTGAACATGCAACTTTTTACCTGTTTCGGATAGGTGAATAGTGCATGACTTTAATAAAATAATTCCAAATGAATTCCTAAATTAGCTAGAGCACTTAGATAGGCAGTATATCACCCTGCACTGCATCCTAGCTGTCATATGCCTCTAACATCGCAAACCTGGAACATTCCCCCCCTCCGGTCATCTGTCCGACATTTGTCCGGAACCGGGAAAACTTTCCCGGATGGGTTACCCCTTCATCGGTATCGAGTAACACTGCGTTAGGTCACACCCGGCACAACTTATTGCCATGCTATGCTCTGTGTTACATTGTCTGCTTTATATTTATTGTTTCTTCCCCCTCTTCTCTCTCGGTAGAGCCCAGTGCCGACGTAGTCCCTGAGGCTGACGCTGCTGCCGGGTACGACTACGCGTTGACGATCAGCCCTTTTGCCGCAGAGCAGCAAGGCAAGCAAAACCCCCTTGAGCATTCCGATATCACCCATCTCTCTCCCTCTTATGCTTGCATTAGAATTTTGCTACTGTATTAGATAGCTCCTATTCTGATGCATAGCCTGATTTTGATGAACTGTTACCGCACTTGTTGTTATGTCAACTGCCTAGTTTAGGTGGATCAGTGAACCCCTGAGACCCCTTAGTCCCAGTTGCACTGCTTTCATCGACGACTCGACGACTCGAAGACCCGAAGACTCGGTCGACTGACCGACGAGCCAGACCCCTCACATCACCGCACACCCCTTTAGTATGGCACTGCAGAGCTACCATCGAGTGCCGAGGGTGATACCTCACTTAGCACTCCGGATGTTAATTATGTAGCGTAGCTAATCGATCGTGGGTATCGAGGGTAATTCCTCCTTCCCATTTATCGATAGCGACTCTTGCCATACACATACCTCGAGTGGGATCCATCGAGGGTGATTCCTCGGATCCCCACTTGGTGTATAGACACACAGTTACTTGGACTTGACATTTGATACATGTGAAAGACGGGACTGGAGGGACAGGCGGTACCACCCTGTTGAGGTGGACCTGAGTTCCCGACAGTCCTGAGACGGGTCGGCCCCAAGGGTACCCGTGTAAGATTTGGTGGGATGCGCCGCAAGGCATCCTAGGATTTGGTGGGATGCGCCGCAAGGCATCCGGAGACTTGGTGGGGTGCGCCGTAAGGCACCCGAGTGTTAATAATCACTAATAAATTGCTAATGGTTTGGGTACTTGATCTGAGTTAGGTCGTTGGCCTAATACGCACTAACCACCACGCGGGGTAATCAGTATGGGCTGCTCGGCGGCGTACATTCTCCCGAAAGCTCTTCAGATGCCACGTTTTTCGACTCGCGCCCGGGTGGTCTGGAACGTAGGGACCCTGATGGAGGGCGTGCTAGGACTGGTCCCGGCCGACGGCGTAACGTGCAGGATGGCGAGGGCGATGGCCCAAGACCCCGAGCCATTAGGATGTAGACCGGCGTGTTGGCCTCTCTGTTGAGCCTAGGTAGGACTACGTCATGTCGATATGTCGAGGCCGGGTATTGACCAGAAAATCGTATCCGGCCGTAGCTTATCGAGCGTGTTGGGGAATGTGGTGCACCCCTGCAGGGAAGTAAACTATTCGAATAGCCGTGTCCACGGTAACAGGACGACTTGGAGTTGTGCTTTGACCTACTACAACTATAATCATAATTTAATTTAAAATGAATTGTGGCTCCGGGATTGCTTCCTCGCAGGGAGTCGAGGAAGGATCTCTGGGCGTGTTACTTAATTAAAATTGCTCAACAATATGACTAAATATATATGAGATGCAGGTCTATTCTCTTCTCATGCTGCAAGCTGCTGAAGATGCTAGTCTTCGATAGGACTAGGCCTTCTCCCTATTCTTGCTTTCTGCAGTCAGTCTAGATACACCCCATTCATTTGATAATGAAGCATATTTAGCATAGTTCTGATGTAAGTCTTGCGAGTACTTTGGATGAGTACTCACGCTGCTTTTCTCTATCTTTTTCCCTTCGATACGTTGTTGCGTTCAGACGATGGAGCCCAGAAGACGGAGTATGCTGGAGGTGTCGACTACTACTACCCCGATGGAGGCCCCTTCCAGCAGGATGGAGCTTACTACGACGTAGATTTCTCCGACGTCCAGGAGTAGTTAGGAGGTTCCCAGGCAGGAGGCCTCGCCTCTTTCGATCCGTGCTTATGTTTGTGCTAGCCTTCTTAAGGCAAAACTTGACTAACTTATGTCTGTACTCAGATATATTTGCTTCCGCTTTCTCATGTTTATGTCGAGCTTTGTATTCGAGCCCTCGAGGCTCCTGGCTTGTAATATGAAGCTGTATGACTTTATATTTGTGTCTTTTGTCGTGTTGTGGTATCAATCAGTGAGTCCCTAATCTTGGTCGTACGCATTGTGTGCATGATTAGCGTACGGACAAGGATGGGGGCGTCACAAAGCACTACAAAGTCTATCTTTGTCAAAGATAACATCTTTAACACCAAGTATATAATGACCTTTGATAAGCTTGTCTAGGTTACGCATACTAACATGTCCTAGTCTTCTATGCCAAAGCCAACCTTTAGAAGATTTTGCAATAAGACAAGTACGAGGTTTGGACCTTTTAGTGAAATCAACAATAGATCACCTCTACGGAAACCAGTAAAGACCATGTTATGATTATCTTGACAAAACACTTGGCAATCTACTTTGGTAAATAGCACATTAAAACCGAAGTCGGCAAGTCTAGATACGGAAAGAAGATTGTAGCCAAGGGATTCAACAAGCATGACGTTTTGAATAGAGCTATCATGAGATATGGCCACCTTACCGAGACCAAGTACCTTACCCTTGGAATTATCTCCAAAAGTTACATACCTTCGCGTCCATGGTTTGGTGTGATTTATTGAAACATGTCTCTATCTTCGGTCATATGATCCCTGCATCCACTGTCGAGAATCCACTCCTTTCCTCCAGACATGTAATCCTTGAAGTTTGCCATGAGACTTAGATTCTTCATTGTCTCCTCATACTCGATGTCAAACAATTCATCTTTGTCGTAGTAGCCGTGCTCCACATTGTCATCATCATCAAGTCAGAAATCCTCGTCATAAGGTCATGACAATGTTCAAGGTTATGAATGCGAATGGCTTCAACAATGATGTTGTTGATAGTTATGACATCTCCTTTAGCACGCATGAGGTCTCTAAGCTCAAATAGATAGTCATCAAATTTAGGATCACTAGGCATCATTTTTTGAAAAGCAATGGTTTTATGAAGAATTTCATCAAGATTACTTACTGAATAATTTGGATATCGTTTCTCCAAATCACTCCACAAAGTATAAGCACATTCAAAATTCTTCATTTGATTAAGCACAATTCTAAGATTGTGCTTAATAATAAGATTAACAATTCTAAGATTGCATAGCATATCAATTTCCTCTTCGTGTGTGGGATGTAAAGGATCAATGGGAGGTACATAGGGGTTCTTAACATACTTGCTCAAATGAAATTCATCGAATAGTTGAAACATCTTATATTTCCATCGACTATAGTACTCCCCATCGAGAATGGGCACTCTACAACTAAGACTCCCAAAACTAGACACATCCATCTTCCTCCACGGTGATGAAACCGAAGCTATGGAGACCAAAGCTCTGATACCAATTGAAGGTATCGATAGAAGAGATCCCTAGAGGGGGGTGAATAGACTACTTGCAAGAATTAAAACCTAACCTTTTCCCAAGTTAATTGGTGGGCAGATTTAGCAATTATAACAAGTCTAATGCACCCTACACATGCTAGTCAACAAATATGGCAGCGGAAAGTAAGACAAGCACATGTAAGAGAGAGTAGAGATAGGAAGATCAAACACAATTTGGAGACGCAAGGATTTTTCCCATGGGTCCGATAGGTGGCGCTATCGTACATCCACGTTTATGGAGTCTTTAAACCACGAAGGGTAGCGGTCGCGAGAGTCCACGGAGGGCTCCACCCATAAGGGTCCACGAAGTACCAACCTTGACTATTCCATAACGGCTTCTGTCCACGAAGGACTAGCCTCACTATCGGTAGATCTTCACGAAGTAGGCGATCTCCTTGCCCGTACAAACTTCTTGGTTCAACTCCACAACACGAAGTAGGAGGCTTACAAGCAACACCTAACCAATCTAGGAGGCACCACCCTCCAAAAGGTAATAGGCTTGATAATGATGATGAACTCCTTGCTCTTGTGCTTCAAGATGATAGACTCCTCAACACTCAATCACTCTCTCAAAGATTTGGCTTGGTAGAAGGGATTGATTGGGTGGAAAGAAAATTGGGGAGGCTAGAGATGAAGATCCATATGGTTGGAGTGTATGATCTTGATCTCAACACAAGGGTAGGTGGTTCTCTCTCAGAAATTCGGACATGGAAATGAGGAACTGTTCTGAATGCTTCTCTTGCAAGTGGAATGTGGTGGAGGGGTATATATAGGCATCTCCAAAAATCCAACCGTTACAACATTATAGACCGTCTCGGTGAAACCGAAGCAAAACTCGATTGTACCGATCTGTTCAAAATGTGGGAACTTTTGGAATCTCGGTGAGACCTATATAAGAATCTCGGTGGTACCGAAACGAGTGGCCGAGGGCAGTTCCCAAAACTCGGTGAGACCGAAGCATAAACTCGGATATTATAATTTTATGAAATCAGTCACCCGAACCGTGGTCACCAAAAATCGGTTGCACCGATGCAGTCTCGGCTGTACCGAAATGCTAGGGTTTGGCTAGGGTTCTATCTTGGGTAGAAAATCGGTAGGGCCGGATGAAAAATTGGTGGCACCGATTTTGTGGATTAGGGTTTTGACAGAGTATTTTTGTGGGAGAGCTTGTGGGTGTTTTTGGTGGCTAGCACTTGTGCACGTAGAGCAATTTGTTCGCCAATCAATACCTTACCCCCTTTTAATAGTATTGGCTTTCCTATGGACTCAAAGTGATTTCTCACACAGTAAAAAGAGAGTCTTCTAGCTTGAAGCTTTGCCAATCTATTCCTTGCATCTTGGGGTATCTCCTCATAATTTATAGCCATCCCATCATTGGGCTTTTCCTGAAATATACTTAGTGGAAACATGAGTCCAATGACATATATGTTGTTATTACCAAAACCACCAAGGGAGCAAATGTGCTTTCAGATACCTTGGAGGCATCGCATCTGCGGTGCTTGGATGAACCATTCGAGGGATCGGCGAGGAGCTGTTCGTGGGAGATCACTGCTCGTGGGAGATCGGCTACAGGAGGAGGAGACGAATTGGCTGATCGACTACACGCATCACCAACTCTACTTCCGCTGCGGTGACTGCGCATCTAGTGGTAGACTCGATCCCGTGATCTATTTCCAGCAGCATCTTCTTGGGTGCGCGGTAGAATTTTTTTATTTTGCACTAGCATAGCGTACCGCGTGATCCAACAGTGGTATCAGAGCCTCCACTATGTGGTGATAGATTCGGTGGTTTGCATATGAGATATGTAGATCGGTTAAGGTGCGGGTCGATGAGATCGGCCGTGTATGTCAGTGTTGAACGTTGGTTTCGTGATCTTGCTTCCGTGATCGTGATGCAGAGGTCGTCACACGAATTACCCCTACCGGTCGGTTTCCGCCACCGGGGTAGATAGTGGAACGTTAATCCGGATGCAGCACGTGAAGATCAATGAGATTGACCAAACCAGAACAAAGATCGACACCGTGGAATTGTGAGTTCCACAGTGCTGAAATCTATTGGAGCAGTCACAGTAAAACAGGCATAACTTTTGCATACGAACTCCGTTTTTGCTTCACGGCCTATCAAACTGAACAACACGAAAAGATACATTTGATCTTCAACTGCTTTGTCGTTTTCGGTGAACTTTTTGAGGTAAAAATCCTCTTGGAAAATAGAGTTTCGGATGGTTTTATTTTCGGCGGTAGAATGTCTCACTTGTTTTTGCAGGGAATGCTTCTAATTTGGTATAGCCCATGAATGTTGCTTGTAAATTATTAAATCATGACCTGCGTGTCATGAGTGTGGAAACCGGCTGGAGCCATATGGTTGTCCCATTCTTGTATTAATGACCTGCATGTCAACATGAGATGCCTTGTTATGTAATTTACTCTCATAGCTATTAGTTTGTAATAGCATAGTATCTTATGTAACACTTGGCGGTTGACACCATGTGTGGAGATGGATATCACCACAAGGGCAGCCATGCATGGAGATGGAGATCGACATGGGCATGCAACACATGTGGAGATGGAGAACACCATGCGTTAATGAAAGGGGCTATACCATATCACACATATATATACTGCATGTGAAAGTTTATCCCTTTTATGCGCCCTTCTTTTGCATGATAGATGTTTTAAGTAGGGTGATCCCTCAAAGAATGTCAAGTAAAATTGCCTCCCCAATTGCTGCACCATCACATGTTAAGTATTTTTAGTGGTGGGCCTATAAAATTAGGGTGCTGCTAATTTTCCTTAACGTGGTGTGTTTGTGTCGGACACTTACGAGCGAAGCATTGGTTAACTTGTCGTGGCTATCAAAGCAGTTTTGGGCCTCGAGGCATAAGAGTTGGCGTGGCATGAGATGTCCCTGGCAAACAAGAGTCGTATAGAGATACGATTAGCAAGTGTTGCTTACCGAGTGATCTAGTCTTCTAGCGGTGATGCAAAATCTCACTAGTTGACATGTAGATCTTGGATCTTGAATCGCTAAGAATCAAAGGAGGGATGTTGATTTTAGTGGGAGTAATGTTCTTATTAAAATGTTTAATTTGAATTACTCTTTATGAATACATGTCTTAGTGCTTTGCATATTTCTGTTGTAGATCCACCTGCTCAACCCAGTTTTTCGTTGAAATCAATCCTAGAAAAGGATAAAATGAGTGGAACAAACTTTACCACTTGGTATAGAAATCTAAGAATTGTTCTCGGGCATGATAAAAAGGAACATGTTCTAGAGGAACCTGCCGAGAATGCTAATGCCACAGCCAGGAATGCCCACCAGAAACTCGTTGATGATCAAACGAGATCAACTGTCTCATGTTGGCTTCTATGGAGCCCAATCTGCAGTAGCATTTCGAAAACATTGAGGCTTTTGATATGATCGAGAACCTCAAGAGCATGTTTCAGATGCAGACAAGGACCGAAAGGTTCAATGTCTGGCGATCCTTGATGGATTGTAAGATGAAAGAGGGTGATCCACTGAGCCTGCATGTGATCAAGATGATCGGATACATGCAAGCTTTGGATCGGTTAGGCTTCCCACTTGGGGACGAATTGTCCACGGATACAATTCTGGCTTCTCTCCTGACTAGCTATGGGACGTTCATCTCGAACTTTCATATGCACGGCATGGAAAAGAAGCTCACTGAATTGCATGGGATGCTAAAAGTGACAGAGCAGGATATCAAGAAAGGCACGCATCAAGTGTTGATGGTGCAGAACACGACAAAGTTCAAGAAGAGTTGGTCCAAGAAAAAGACTAAGGCAAAGGGCAAGGAGACAACTCCTACTATCGCCGCCGCGCCCAAGTCCGGACCAAACACGGGGACTGTTTTCTTTCACTGCAAGGAAACCGGTCACTGGAAGAGAAACTGGAGCAAGTGGCTTGCCCAGATAGGCAAGAAGATTGGAAGTGTGACTTCTTCTTCAGGTACACTTGTTGTATATGTTATAGACATTTTTCTTGCTGATATTTCTAGTAGCTCTTGGGTATATGATACCGGATCGGTTGTTCACATATGCAACTCTATGCAGGGGCTAAGAAGGACTAGCAATGTTGCAAGAGGAGAAGTTGACATATGCGTCGGGAATAAAGCAAGAGCTGCTGCATTAGCCATCGACACCATGCAAATTAATTTACCTTCAGGATTTGTAATGGAACGTGATAATTGTTATTATGTTCCTGCATTAAGTTGAAACATTATTTCGGCATCATGTTTGATGAGGCAAGGTTATGAATTCAGTATTAAGGACAATGGTTGTTCTATTTACTTGAATAAAATGTTTTATGGCTTTGCGCCTGTTGTGAACGGGTTATTTATATTAGATCTTTAAGGTGAATCGGTCTATAACATAAATGTCAAGAGGCATAAGTCTAACGAGATAAATCCGACTTACATCTGGCATTGTCGACTAGGACACATTAGTCAAAAGCGCATGAAGAAGCTCCATGATGACGGAATTCTGACTTCATTTGATTTTGAATCATTTGAGACATGCGAGTTCTGCTTACTCGGCAAGATGACTAAGACTCCTTTTGCAAAGAGTTGTGAGAAGGCGTCTGAGCTATTGGAACTTATACATAGTGATGTATGTGGACCAATGAGCACGACATCAAGAGGTGGTTTCCAATACTTCGTGACTTTTACCGACGACTTGAGTAGATATGGATATGTCTACTTGATGAGGCACAAGTCAGAAACTTTTGAAAAGTTCAAGGAGTTTCAGAACGAAGTGGGAAATCAACTCGACAAGACAATCAAGCTTCTACGATCTGATCGTGGCGGTGAGTATATGAGCCAAGAGTTTGATGATCATCTAAAGAGCCATTGAATAGTTCCACAACTCACTCCTCCAGGTATGCTACAGAGAAATGGTGTCTCAGAACGGAGGAATCGAACTTTGTTAGACATGGTCTGATCGATGATGAGTCAGTCCGATTTACCCTTATCATTTTTGGGATACGCTCTAGAAACCGCAGCTTTCACACTAAACAGGGTACCATCAAAGTCCGTAGATAAGACACCATATGAGATATGGACAGCAAAGAGTCATAGTTTGTCTTTTCTAAAGATTTGGGGTTGTGAAGCATATGTCAAGCGACTTCAGTCAGACAAGCTCACACCAAAGTTGGACAAGTGCATATTCGTGGGATATCCGACGGAAACCTTGGGATATTACTTCTACAACCGTGAAGAGGGCAAAGTGTTTGTCACTCGACATGGAGTTTTGCTTGAGAAAGAGTTTCTCAATCGAAATGCTAGTGGGAGGTCGGTCCGACTCAAAGAAATTCGAGAGCCACACGGGGACGTTCCGACAAGTGATTCAATCACACCAAAGTTGGTCAGGGAACCCGTTGTGGAATCGGCACCGGTTCCACGTAGGTCAGAAAGGTTGCGCAATATGCACGACTGCAATGTGTTGTTCTTGGAGAACAACGAACCGAGCACGTATGCGGAAGCGATGATGAGCCCCGATTCCGAGTTATGGCTTGAGGCCATGAGGTCCGAATTATAGTCCATGGATGACAATCAAGTTTGGAACTTGGTTGATCCGCCAGATAGCGTTCGAGCCATTGAGTGCAAATGGATCTTTAAGAAGAAAACTGATATGGATGGAAATGTTACAGTCCATAAGGCTAGACTTGTTGCTAAAGGTTATCGACAAGTTCAAGGAGTTGACTATGGTGAGACTTATTCACCGATAGCGATGCCTAAATCAATTCGGATCATTCTTGCTATAGCTGCATATTTCGACTATGAGATATGGCAGATGGATGTCAAAACGGCTTTCCTTAATGGAAATTTAACAGAGGACATGTATATGACATAGCCCGAGGGTTTTGTCGATCCAAAGAATGTTGGCATGCTATGCAAGCTTCAGAGATCCATTTATGGATTGAGGCAAGCATCTCTGAATTGGAACATTCGTTTTAATGAACCGGTCAAAGAGTTTGGCTTCATCAAGAACGACTATGATGATTGTGTACTCAAGAAGGTCAGTGGGAGCTCAGTTGCATTTCTGATCCTGTATGTGGATGACATATTGTTGATTGGAAATGATGTTCAAATGCTTGAATCTGTCAAGGACTCATTGAAAAATAGTTTTTCGATGAAAGACTTGGGAGAAGCAGCTTATATTCTGGGAATCAAGATCTATAGAGATAGATCGAGAAGGCTTATTGGATTAAGCCAAAGTACGTATATAGACAAGGTGTTGAAGCGGTTCAACATGCAAGATGCCAAGAAAGGGTTCTTGCCCATGTCACACGGCATTAGTCTTAGCAAGACTCAGAGTCCCTCAACTCCTGATGAGCGAAGACGCATGGATGGGATTCCGTATGCTTCGGCTGTCGGGTCCATCATGTATGCTATGGTATGTACTCGTCCTGATGTTAGCTTTGCTCTAAGCGTAGTAGGCAGATAACAGGCTGATCCAGGTGAGAGTCACTGGACAGCGGTAAAGAACATCCTTAAATACTTGAGAAGGACAATGGATGTTCCTGGTTTATGGAGGTGAGGATGAGCTCGTTGTAAAGAGTTACACCGATTCTAGTTTCCAAACCGATAGGGATGATAGTCAATCACAATCTGGGTTTGTGTTCATTCTAAACGGAGCAGCCGTGAGCTGGAGGAGTGCCAAGCAAGATACGGTAGATGATTCTACAACGGAGGCTGAGTACATTGCGGCTTTTGAAGATGCAAAAGAAGGTGTTTGGGTGAAGAATTTTATTTCTGATATTGGAGTGGTTCAGGACTCATCCAATCTGTTGGACCTCTATTGTGATAATAGTGGTGCTATCGCACAAGTGAAGGAACCACAGAACCATCATAAAACCCAACACATACTCAGGCGTTTTAACCTCATTCGCGACATTCTCGAGAGAGGCGATGTAAACATATGCAAGATACACACGGATGCAAATGTTATTGATCCATTAACGAAGCCTCTCCTGCAGTCGAAGCATGAGATGCACATGAGGTCCATGGACATACGATGCCTAGATGATTTACTCTAGTGCAAGTGGGAGACTTTTGGAGATATGCCCTAGAGGCAATCATGTGATGATTTTGTTTCCTATGTATTCATTTTGTATTCTCCTCGAACATCATCAGTGATATGTATCAATAAGTATGTGACTTATTTGTGAGACTATATATTGGATGATGATTGTTCTAATAGTCCCTAGTTGTTAAGGTTATGTGGACACATATCCTTTACTAGTATACGATTTTGTTGATGACTACGTTTCACAAGTCATGTGCATAGAGATGCTAAACTGATAGTATGGACTCAGGGATTGAGATCATCGAGTTAGACAGACCCACTTTGAGACAAAGCGAGATAATCTCATCTGTTAGTCTCAAGTACAACGTATATGCCATGTCCTAGACCTGAGGTCCTCACATGTTCTCGGGATGAGGATTGACTTACTTAGGGTCTAGCAAATGCTACTCCGTAACCGGGCAGTTATAAAGGTAGCTTTCGGGTGAGTCGTGAGACATACCGCGTGACATGGTTGACCAAGATGAGATTTTCCCCTCCGTGAGGAGAGATATTCTCTGGGCCCTCTCGTGTGATCAGATTCAGAAAGCATGGCCACGTGACATGGCTTAAGTGTTAACCCAGTTCGGGAATCTGCATCATGGTTTCAAGAAAAGATGTCGAGCTACCACAAGGGTGACAAGTACTCGCCTTGAGCTCTACAAACTATATCATGAGGCAAAAGGAATGTTGTATATGACACATTGTCGAGGTTCGTCTAATGACTTTGCGCACACATGGGAGTTGGCACGTTCTGCTGGGAGCCTCTACCGACTATCGACTCGGGTCGTGTCCATGTGTACGTGAACCTATAGGGTCGCACACTTAAGGGATTGCAGCCCATTCGGATTGGATCCGAATGGAAAATGGGACTAGACTCGTCGTGGGCCTCAAGTGTTGAGCCCACCTCGGAGGTCTATATAAAGGGGAGTGGGCGCACCTTTCAGGGTTGATCCTTGGTCTCCAATCGACAACCACCGCCACTCCCCATGCCACCATGCCATGCAATCGGATCTAGCAGTCCGCCGCCCGACGCTACCCCCATACGTGTGGATACCTTGGAGGCATCGCATCTGCGGTGCTTGGACGAATCGTTCAAGGGATCTGCGAGGAGCTGTTCATGGGAGATCACTGTTCGTGGGAGATCGGCTACAGGAGGAGACGAATTAGCTAATCGACTACACGCATCACGAACTCTACTTCCATTGCGGTGACTGCGCGTCTAGTGGTAAACCCGATCCCGTGATCTATTTCCAGCAGCATGTTCTTGGGTGCGCAGTAGAATTTTTTTTATTTGGTGCCAGCGTAGCATACCGCGTGATCCAACAGATCATTATATCATATTTGGTGGGGGCTCACAATCATAAAAGATGTCCAAGATAGTGTATTTGTAGGTGAATCTCCTCTTCTCTATCATAATCTTGCATAGATTGTATCAATGACTAATGCTATGTTTGTTTTATTCCCAACAAGTTTTATCTAGCATACTTATTTTATGTGAAGTCATTACTCCCCATGGGATTAGCATATTATCTTTTTATTTCTTTTATTTCATTGCTATGATTGGTGCATGAGAGTAAAGCAAGCAAACTCGAACTAATCTTTATTATATAACTCTCATACTCGATTATAAAGATAGATAGAACTCAAAGCAAAAATCTAAGGAAAGCAATCTGAAATTTTATTTCTCTAAATCACAACATAACTAAGGATCGAACTAAAATAGATGATAATAGCAAAAGTGGTGGTGATACGATACCGGGGCACCTCCCCCAAGCTTGGAACAATCTAAGGGTGGTGCCCATACCCATGTACTCAAGCGTCCTTCTTGGGTGATGATGTTGTAATCCTCTTAGCAATGATGCCCCTTAGGATACGGATCTCCTCATTAAGATTGCCAACTTATCGCTTAAGGTCTAGATTTTCCTTGCGAAGTTTGTTGGTGACGATCATTGCTCCTTCCATCAGAGGAGGAGCTTTGCTAGAGGAGACAGCAGTGGTGTCCACCTACGCACGACGATAAGGGGTAAAGCGTGTATTGGAGGTGGTAACCTTGTTTGGTAGAGTTGACTTTTTGAATTCCACGTGCATGTCTTCGGGTCCAGGCAATGGTACTTCTTCTTCTTCATCATCACTTGAAGGTTCAATTCTTTTCAGGTCAGCCTCTTCCTCTTCTTCTGTTGTCCACCTATAAGAATCCACCTCCCCATAAACTTGGGGATTGTCAATGAGATCTGAAACATAGCTCTCTGCCTCTGAATCTTGCGATGACATATTGCTCTTAAATCTGTCAGAAAAATTGCCGAAACAAGAACATAGGAGAAACTTGCGATGCGATGGTCAAAACATACGGGAGTATATATAATGATTTTTTCTAGTTCAAAATACGTGTTCGGGGAGAAAACAGAGTCCGGGGGGCACACGAGGGCCCCACAAGCTATCAGGGAGCGCCCAGAGGGTGGGCGCACCCTGTTGCCTTGTGGCTCCCTCGTGGATCCCCCTGACTCACTTTTATTTTTGTAAATTTTCTAAAATACCAAAACTGACAAAACATATTTTTTGGAATTTTTTGAGTCGGTTTACTTACCGTATCTAATACCTACCCCTTTTTAGCTTTCGGGAGTGTTCCGAAAGGTCTCTCTTATATGTTCTTCCGGAGTCATAACTTGAATAATATTAGTTTCAACATTGACGGGTGTACATGATATATAGTGTTCGATTCTTTGCCCATTTACCACTCTCGGATTTTTGCCTTTGAAATTGTTAATCTTAATAGCACCGGAGCGATAGACCTCGTGGACAACATATGGGCCTTCCCATTTGGAGAGAAGTTCTCCTGCAAACAAGCTGAAACAAGAATTGTACAAAAGAACTAGGTCTCCCACATTGAATTCCCGTTTTTGGATTCTCTTGTCATGCCATCTTTTAACTTTTTATTTAAATAACTTGGCATTTTCATAAGCATGTGTTCTCCATTCGTCTAACGAGCTAATATCAAATAACCTCTTCTCACCGGCAAGTTAAAAATCGTAGTTAAGTTCTTTAACTGCACAATAAGCCTTGTGTTCTAATTCAAGAGGTAAGTGACATGCTTTTCCATAGACCATTTTATATGGAGACATTCCCATAGGATTTTTATAAGCGGTTCTATAAGCCCATAAAGCATCATCAAGTTTCTTAGACCAATTCTTTCTAGATCTATTCATTGTCTTTTGCAAGATCAAATTTATTTCTCGATTACTTAACTCTACTTGACCGCTAGACCGAGGACGATAAGGTGATGCAATCCTATGGTTAACATTGTATTTGTCAATAAGTTTACGGAAAGCACCATGAATAAAATGTGAACCCCCATCAGTCATTAAATATCTAGGGATTCCAAACCTCGAGAAAATAACATCTTTAAGCATTTTAATAGAAGTGTTATGATCAACACTACTAGTTGGAATAGCTTGTACCCACTTAGTAATGTAATCAACAGCAACTAGAATATGAGTATATCCATTAGAGGAAGGAAAAGGTCCCATGTAATCAAAACCCCAGACATCAAATGGTTCTATAGAAAGTGAATAATTCATTGGCATTTCCTGACGTCCACTAATGTTACCAATTCTTTGACATTCATCACAAGAAAGGACATACTTACGAGCATCTTTGAAAAGAGTAGGCCAATAAAAACCAGATTGTAAAACCTTATGTGCAGTTCTGTCACCGGCATGGTGTCCTCCATAGGCTCCGAAGTGACACTTCTGTAGGATATGTCCATGTTCATGCTCAGGTATACAACGTCTAATATTAACATCTACTCCTTCTTATAAATACGTGGGTCTTCCTAAAGGTAATGTCTCAAATCATAGAAAACTTTTTCTTTTCTTCATAGGTGATAACCCATAAGTATAGGGGATCGCGATAGTCTTCGCGGGTAGTATTTCACCCTAATTTATTGATTCGACACAATGGTTTGGCCTTGATATTTGAGTTGTCAATTCAACCGCACTTGGGATATCTCTTTGCATCAAAGGTTTAGTAGAATGGCGAATAGTAATAGCAAAAGTAACAATAATAGTGACAACAACAATTTTGTAGCAGTTATGACAGTAGCAGTAGCAGTAGTAACTTAGCAAGATTTAGTATATGTTAAGCATAGGCACGTGGATCGGTGATGGATAATGATTTAGATGTCATTGATCACGTAACAGTTACACACTAGGGCAACACAGAACTAGCTCCAATTCATCAATGTAATGTAGGCATGTATTCCGTATATAGTCATACGTGCTTGCGATAAGAACTTTCATGACATCTTTTGTCCTACCCTCCCGTGGCAGTGGGGTCCTATTGGAAACTAAGGGATATTAAGGCCTCCTTTTAATACAGAACCGAAACAAAGCATTAACACATGGTGAATACATGAACTCCTCAAACTACGACAATCACCGGAAAGAATCCCAATTATTGTCACCTTGGGGTATGCGGTCAAGACACGTAATAGGTGCATACAACTTGCAAGATAGGATCCAAATCACTCTTATATTCCTGAAAACATAATAGGTTTAGATATGAAATCATGGCACTCGGGCCCTAGTGACAAGCATTAAGCATAGCAAAGTCATATCAACATCAATCTCAAAACATAGTGGATACTAGCGATCTAGCCCTATCAAGCTTAACTCGATTACATGATCAATCTCATCCAATCCCCACCATCGTCCAGCAAGACCACAAAGGAATTACTCACTCCCGGTGGTGAGCATCATGGCGGTGTTGATGGAGAAGGGTTGGTGATGATGACGGCGACGATTTCCCCTCTCGGGAGCCCCAAACGGACTCCAGATCAGCCCTCCCAAGGAAGAACAGGAGGTGGTGGCGGCTCCGTCTCGTGAAACGCGATGAAAACTTCTCTCTGATTTTTTCTCCGAAGATGTGATTTTATAGGACTGGAATTAGGGTCGGAGGAGCCTCGAGGGCCCCACAAGCCATCATGGCGCAACCTAGGGGGGCGCGCCCTGATGTGTGGTGCCCCCCTGGCATATGCCCTCCGGCAGTTCTTTGCTCCATAATTCATTATAAATCCCGAAAATAATTCACTAAAAGTTTCATCCAATTCCGAGAACTTTTATTTCTACACAAAAATAACACCATGGTAGTTCTACTGAAAACAATGTCAGTCCGGGTTAGTTTCATTCAAATCATGCAAATTAGAGGTCAAAACCAGAGCAAAAGTGTTTGGAAATGTAGATACGTTGGAGACGTATCAACTGCCCCAAGCTTAACTCATTGCTTGTCCTCAAGCAATTCAGTTGACAAACTGAAAGTGATAAAGAAAACTTTTACAAACTCTTTTGTTCTCGTCGTTATACACATGCTTAGCTAGTGTTCAAGTTTTCAACATAAATTATAAATAACCACATCCATGATAGCAATTAAACATCATATCAACTCATGGCAATACATAACCAACTAGCAAGAAAATAATAAGATATCTCACATGCCAACAATTTATCAAAACGATCAAGATATGATCTGGTGACATGGTATTTCGCTAGCCCTTTCTGAGACCGCAAACCATAAATGCAGAGCAGCTCTGAGGTTCAAGCAGCGACTAAACATTATAATTCAGAGTAGAAAAGATCCAGTCATGCTCACATCCAACATTAACTAGACTCAATGCATAAGAATGACAATAGTGCTCTCCGGTCTGGTGCCTTTAATAAGAGGATGATGACTCAACATAAAAATAAATAGATAGGCCCTTCGCAGAGGAAAGCATTGATTTGCAGAGGTGCCAGAGCTCAAGTTTTAAAACAAGATCGAAATGTAGTTTTTGAGTGGTGCACTTTTCTTGTCAACGTTACGACAAATGTTTTCAATATCTTCCATGCTAAACTCATTATTGGTGGTTCCCAAACAGAATAGTAAAGTTTACTCCTATCCACCATCCATACACAAACCATGGCTAACCGAATCCATGGATGCCTACCAACATATCAACTATCCCAAGGAGTTTTCTTTAATTAGTTTTTGATTATACAGGACTGGGCATCCGTTTTACCAGTCTCTCTCGTGCAATGACGACGAATAACAACCGTCTTGAGAATAACTCACTTAGCATGGAAAATACTAACCGCCTCGTCTCTCCATGAGCGAGATGCATGCACAAAAGAGATGTTTATTTGAATGTTTAGAGATGGCACATGCAAATTTACTTGGAATGGCAGGGTAATACCGCATATAGGTAGGTATGGTGGACTTATATGGAATAACTTGGTTTAAAGGTTTGGATGCACAAGCAGCATTCCCGCTTAGTACAGGTGAAGGCTAGCAATAGGTTGGGAAGCGACCAGCTAGAGAGCGAGAACAGACATAGGCATGCATTGCGAATAATTAACATTGGCCATAGCATGAGTAGGATATGAACACTCTGAATTTAAACATCATCAAGGCTGCATTGGTTTTGAATCAACTACATGTTTACACATGGGCCAAGTCAAGCCGCTTGAATTTCTTAGAGGGAAATACCATACTACCATACCACATCATAACCATTTTAATGCATGTTGATCTATAAGATAAATCATTATTCACCACTAGTTGTTTAAGCATGGCATGAGAAGCTATAATCTCTAATTGTCATCATGAACATGTTCACTCATAATATACTGAATCGAGATCGAACGACCTAAACATATTTACAAAAACGGAAAACAAGAAGAGTTCATACCAGCTTCCCTTGCCACGATCACTTCGTCAAATATCGTCATTATTGCCTTTCACTTGCATGACCGAATGATGTGATAATAATAATAGTGCAAGAATACCGTAGACTAAGCTGGAATCTGCAAGGCAGTTTTGGACAAAGGAGAAGACAAGGTAATATTGGCTCTCTGTTAGATCAACAATAAAGCATATGAGGGCCACTCAACATTTTCATCGTGGTCTTCTCCTTTCAAAGACTCAACAAAAAAAAAGAAATTCAGAGAAACACACTGAAATATTTTTGGAGTTTTTGTTTTTCTTAAGCAAGCAAATAAACTAAGCGAAAACAAGAACGAGAAAAATTATTTACACGGGAAAGCTTCCAACATGCAAAGGAAATCTTTTTGGGTTTTCTTTTTAGTACTAAGATGATTAAAACGGGAAAAGAAAACTAAAAAGAAGCGAGAAATATTTTTGGGTTTTCCAAAAATTTTCAAACACACAAGAAGAAAGCGGAAAAATAAAACTAATATGGATATACAATGAAAGAGGATGAACACCGACAATTTATATGAAGTGTGTGAACATGAATGTAATGTCGGTGAGAAATACATACTCCCCCTAGCTTAGGCAGTTGCCTAGCCTCGTGATCACCACTGACAATAGTCGCCAGGTCCGATAAAGTGTTCCGGCTGGGGCACCTGACAATCCCATGCCTGGGCCTCGGCCTCCGCAGCAGCCATCTCATTCCGGTAAGCGATTATATCTTCTGGCATTATTTTGTATCCGTTCCTGGCATGATAGTTAAACAAAGAGGGTGCATGCAAAGGAATAATATCACAAGTCTTCTCGCTAAATACCAAACTCTAAAGAATATGTTGCGGTGGTTGTGGTTCCTCAATGAATTGGTGTTCCATCATAGACTGGTGATCAAGATAGACCTTAGGCAATAAGTAATCAGTAGGGTGTATAGCAACCTCAAAACTCTTTGCCAAGCGAGTGGCATAAATACCACCATGAACCTTACCCTTGTTTCGGTTGAGATTTAATCTACGTGCAACAATAGCTCCTATGTTGTAAGTGTTATCACCATAAAGTGCACGACGTAGAATAGCTAGGGTAGGGGCACTGAGGCCATCGCCCTGTTCCATGGCGGTTATGCATTTTCCTATAAATAGAGAAAAGTAGTGCGTGGAAGGAAATTACAAACTAGTAGCTCTAGCGTGTGACACGCCCCTAGTTTGTCCGACAGTTAAGGTTTGGAGAAAACCTCAAACTGCTCGGGCTTAGGCTCACGCATTCCCCCGTCAGTAGGAAGCAAACATATTTCACAAAATTCATGCAGAGGCAATTCATAGTTGCTGGCATAAAGATCAAAGTGTACTGTGGGAGCACCGGGCATATTTGTGAAGTAAAAGTTTTGCACAAAGGAATTAGTAAGGAGATAGTATTGGTCACACTCATCTGCGAGGAATTTGGTAAGCCCGGCATTTGCAGTGAATTGCATGAACTCTTCATAGAAACCCGCTTCGTTTATGAAGGGTGTATGTGGCCATTCATATAGCCTAACATCAGTGTTGCGAACAAGGTTGATGTCTCGGTCCTGAGTTCTCCTAAGAACTCCCTTGGGGCTCCGGCATGAAGAAACTCTCCTGTAGAAATTCATTTTCCTAAGCACAAATTTTTTGAGCCACAAATTCATGTCAATAAAACTTTGCAAGATTGATAGAAACTACTCATATGGATGCCTAGAGGCAATATCAAGCATTCATAATACTTGGAACTCAAAGAATTCAACACGCAAGCTCATTTTCTGTAGCACCAAGTGCAGCACATTTTGCAAAATATAAACCACTAAAACAAAAACTATTTGGAGAATGGGGGAGTCACATACCAAGGAACAATTCCTCAAAACAGTTTCGGAAACAATGTTGCGAGCAAAGAGATCGAAAATTTCACTTTCTGGATGAAGAACACGGGAGAGAGATGGATAGAGAATTTTTGCTGGAGGTAAGAGGAAGAGTGGGACGAAGGGATAAGGCAGGGGGGCCCTGTGGGCCCCACAAGCCATCAAGGCACGACCCAGGGGGGCGCCCTGTTGGCTTGTGCCCCACAGGTGCGGTCCCCTTCTGTAATTTTTATGCCAAAAATTGTTATTTATTCCAGAAAAAATTAAGTTAAAATTTTGTGGCAATGTGAGACCTTTTATTTTCGGGCATTTTTCTTCGCACGGGAAAAATAGAAAAACGGAAAATCATGCTAATTTATTTTATATAAACTAAAAATAACGGAGGATAAACTTTTGATACACAGAGTTGTGAATACTAAATTCATCAATCACATACCTTCCGAAAAGGATCCATTAATAAGGTTGATCAAGTCTTATTAACAATCGTTTCCGGTTAACATGCAACCGAAGAATTTTCGTATATCACTAGGTTACCTCAATGGGGATTTGCATCTCCCCAACAATAAGATTTTAGTATTTCTTCTTGACAGTAGGTAGAGGAATTGCAAAACTTCCAATGATAACCGTGGGAGTAGGCTCAATGACATTAATATTATTAACCAAAGTTTGCTTCTACGAAAAATGAATGGTATGTTACTTGCCATTGACGTGAAAGGTAACCTAGCATATTTTACAATCAATAACAGCCCCTGCAGTATTTAAGAAGTGTCTACCAATGATAATCGACATATTGTCGTCCTCAGGCATATCAAGAATAACAAAGTCTGTCAAGATAGTAACATTTGCAACCACAACAGGAACATCCTCACAAATTCCAATAGGTAAAGCGGTGGATTTATCAGCCATTTGCAAAGATATCTCGGTAGGTGTAAGCTTACTCAAATCAAGTCTTTTATAAAGGGAGAAAGGCATAACACTAACACCGGCCCCTAAATCACATAGAGCAGTTCTAACATAATTTCTTTTAATAGAGCAAGGTATTGTGGGTATGCCAGGATCTCCTAGCTTCTTAGGTATTCCTCCATCAAAAGAATAATTGGCAAGCATAGTAGCAATTTCAGTTTTGGGTATTTTTCTTTTGTTGGTAATAATATCTTTCATGTACTTAGCATACATAGGTATTTTAAGTATACCAGTCAAACGAGTACGCAAAAGGACATGTCTAATCTTTTCAGCAAAGCGCTCAAAATCTTCATCGTCTTTACTCTTAGAAGACTTACGAGGGAATGGCATGGGTTTTTGAACCCATGGCTCTCTTTCCTTCCCATGCTTTCTAGCAACAAGGTCTCTCTTATCATAAGGTTTATTTTTAGGAGGTGGGTTATCAAGATCCTCTGCAGGTTCTATTTCTACATCATTATCATGTTCTTTATTATTGTCCAGTGGAGCATCTACTTGCACATTATTATCATCATCCTCCTTTTCATTATTACTAGGTGCATGTTCACTGCCAGACTGGGTTTCAACATCAGAAATAGAAACATCATTATGGTTCTCAGTAGGTGTTTTTGTAACAGGTTCACTAGGAGCATGCAAGTTCCTATCATTTTTCTTTTTCTTTTTCTTATTATAAGGACTAGGTGCATCAACATTAATTCTCTGAGAATCGTGCAGTTCTATTCTTTTAGGATGACCTTCCGGATAGAGAGGTTCTTGGGTCATACGACCTCCCCTAGTCATTACTCTAACAACATGATCATTCATATTATTATTATTTATTTCATCAAGTAAATCATTTTGTGACTTAGCAACTTGGTCTAGTTGGGTGTGAACCATAGAAGCATGTTTACCTAGACCTTTTATATCATTAGCAATTCTAAACATCAAGTCGCTTAAGCGGTCTATCATCATGGCATTACGTCCCAATTGATCCTTAACATAGTTGTTGAAGTGTTCTTTCTTAACAACATAATTGTCATATTCATCCATGCATTGTTCAGGAGACTTAGTGTAAAGTATATCATTTTCACTAAAGGAACGGAGAGAGTTTACCTCTACTACATCTGTCGGGTTATCAAGACCATGTATCTCTTCAATAGGTGGTAGTTTCTTGATATCCTCTATTTTAATACCTTTCTCCTTCATAGATCATTTTGCCTCTTGCATATCTTCAGGGTTGAGGAATAGAATACCTCTCTTCTTTTGAATAGGTTCCGTAGGTGGTTCAGGAAGCGTCCAATCATCGACATTTTGCAATATGTTATTCAATAATTCTTCAGCTTGACTACCAGTTCTTTCCCTAAAAACACAACCAACACAACTATCTAGGAAGTCCCTAGAAGCATCGGTTAGTCCATTATAAAAGATATTGAGAATTTCATTTTTCTTAAGAGGAAAATCAGGCAAAGCTCTAAGTAACCGGAGAAGCCTCCCCCAAGCTTGAGGGAGATTCTCTTCTTCAATTTGCACCAAGTTAAATATTTCCTGTAAGGCGAATTGTTTCTTATGGGCAGGAAAATATTTTGCAGAAATAATGGACCATATTTTGGGGACTACGCATACAACCAGGAGCAAGAGAAAGAAACCATTCCTTGGCCTCGTCTTTTAGCGAGAAAGGAAAAAGCTTAAGGATATAATAGTAGCGTATCTTTTCATCATTGGTAAACAGAGCGGCAATATCATTCAGTTTCATAAGGTGTTCGACAACAGTTTAATTTTCATAACCATGGAAAGGATCAGATTCTACTATAGGAATTAACTCAGGGTTAACAGAGAATTCATAATCCTTATCAGTAACAAATATAGGAGAAGTAGCAAATTTAGGATCATATTTCATTTTCTCCATAATAGATTTTTCTTTCAGTTTGCATAGTAGTTTCTTCAAGTCATCTCTATTCTCACAAGCAAAGAAATCACTAGTTGTTTCCTTATCGATGACATAAACTTCAGGTACATGAGGCAATTCATATCTATTAGGAGAGCGAGGTGTAACAGGCGATTCAAAGTCCTCATCAGTTTGAGCATTTTCAAGTTCTCTAGCTTTAGCAATATGAGCATCAAGTAATTCATTCAGTGGCACAATTTCAGTTTCAACATGTGTAGAAATAGTATCATCATTAATTTCAGAGGTAGCATCATCAAGTTCATGTGACATATCAGGACGATCAACAGGTGGTGGTGTGACAAGCTGATTTAAAACAGTAGGTGAACCAAAGCAGAGCTAGATGGCAGTTCCTTACCTCCTCTCGTGCGAGAGGGGACGATCTTAGTTCGATTGTCTCTCAGATTCTTCGTAGTGGCAATTGGATATCCTCAAGTTAACACAATAAATAGATCTATGCTCCCCGGCAACGGCGCCAGAAAAAGGTCTTGATAACCCACAAGTATAAGGGATCGCGACAGTCTTCATGGGTAGTATTTCACCCTAATTTAGATTTAACACAAGGGGAGCCAAAGAATATTTATTGGCCTTGAAAGTTGAGTTGTCAATTCAACCGCACCTGGGATATCTCTCTGTGGCAAAGGTTTAGTAGCACAACAAATAGTAGTAGCGAAAGTAACAGTAATAGTGACAGCAGCAATTTTGTAGTAGTTGTGACAGTAGCACTAGCAATAGTAACTTAGCAAGATTCAGTGTATGTTAAGCGTAGGCACGTGGATTGGTGATGGATAATGATTTAGATGCCATTGATCATGTAACAGTTACACACTAGGGCGACACAGAACTAGCTTCAATTCATCAATGTAATGTAGGCATGTATTCCGTATATAGTCATACGTGCTTGCGATAAGAACTTGCATGACATCTTTTGTCCTACCCTCCCGTGGCAGTGGGGTCCTATTGGAAACTAAGGGATATTAAGGCCTCCTTTTAATAGAGAATCGAAACAAAGCATTAACACAAGGTGAATACATGAACTCCTCAAACTACGGAAATCACCGGAAAGAATCCCAATTATTGTCACCTTGGGGTATGCGGATCAAGACACGTAATAGGTGCATACAACTTGCAAGATAGGATCCAAATCACTCTTATATTCATGAAAACATAATAGTTTCAGATCTGAAATCATGTCACTCGGGCCCTAGTGACAAGCATTAAGCATAGCAAAGTCATAG
Organism: Elymus sibiricus; assembly: GCA_039707655.1. Taxonomy (NCBI): domain Eukaryota; kingdom Viridiplantae; phylum Streptophyta; class Magnoliopsida; order Poales; family Poaceae; genus Elymus; species Elymus sibiricus. Next base: position 90,752,893 of record CM077663.1, read on the forward strand.
CAACATAAATCTCAGAACATAGTGGATATTAGGGATCAAGCCCTATCGAACTTAACTCGATTACATGATCAATCTCATCCAATCCCACCACCATCCAGCAAGCCTACAAAGGAATTACTCACTCCCGGTGGTGAGCATCATGGCGGTGTTGATGGAGAAGGGTTGGTGATGACGACGGCGACGATTTCCCCTCTCCGGAGCCCCAAACGGACTCCAGATCAGCCCTCCCAAGGAAGAACAGGCGGTGGTGGCGGCTCCGTCTCATGAAACGCGATGAAAACTTCTCTCTGATTTTTTTCTCCGATGATGTGATTTTATAGGACTAGAATTAGGGTCGGAGGAGCCTCGAAGGCCCCACAAGGGGGGGCTGATGTGTGGTGGCCCCCTGGCATACGCCCTTCGACAGTTTTTTGCTCCATAATTCATTATAAATCCCAAAAATAATTCACAAAAAAGTTTTGTCCAATTCCTAGAACTTTTATTTCTGCACAAAAATAACACCAAGGTAGTTATGCTGAAAACAGTGTCAGTCCGCGTTAGTTTCATTCAAATCATGCAAATTAGAGGTCAAAACTAGGCAAAAGTGTTTGGAAAAGTAGATATGTTGGAGACGTATCAATAGGTGAAACTATGTGGTATATATTTAGCAACAATGTAATTAGCATAATTTGCATACCAAGGAGTACTATGGGGAGCATTTATAACAATAAGTTGCTCATCACGAAAATTATTATCAATACGCAGTGGGTCATCAAGAACATTTTCCATCCTAGACAAATTATCTGCTACGGGATTTTCAGCTCCCTTTCTATCAACAATGTGTAGATCAAATTCTTGAAGCAAAAGTACCAACCTAATCAGTCTAGGCTTAGCATCTTTCTTTTCCATAAGGTATTTAATAGCAGCATGATCGGTGTGAATAGTAACCCTGGAATCAATAATATAAGGCCTGAATTTATCACATGCAAAGACAACAACTCAAAATTCCTTTTTAGTAGTAGCGTAATTTCTTTGAGCATTGTCTAGGTCTTACTAGCATAATGAATAACATTCAATTTCTTATCTACTCTTTGCCCTAGAACGACACCAACACATAATCACTAGCATCACACATAATTTCAAATGGTAAGTTCCAATCAGGTGGTTGAACAATAGGTGCAGAAATCAAAGCTTTCTTAAGTATTTCAAAGGCGTCTACACAATCATCATCAAAAACAAAAGGAATATCTTTTTGAAGATTAGTTAGTGGCCTGGAAATCTCCAAGAAATCTTTAATAAAACGCCTATAAAAACCAGCATGACCAAGAAAACTTCTTATACCCTTAATATTTTTAAACATGCCATTTTCTCTATTGCATCAACTTTAGCTTTGTCTACCTCAATTCCTCATTCAGAGATCTTATGCCCAAGTACTATACCTTCATTCAACATAAAGTGGCACCTCTCCCAATTCAAGACAAGGTTTGTTTCTTCACATCTCTGCAAAACTCGATCAAGGTTGCTCAAGCAATCATCAAAAGAGGTCACGTAAACGGAAACGTCATCCTTGAAAACCTCAACAATCTTTTCACAAAAATAGCACTCATACATCTTTGAAAGATAGTAGGTGCATTGCATAAACCAAAAGGCATACGTCTATAAGCATAAGTTCCAAAAGGGCATGTGAAAGTAGTTTTCTCTTGGTCTTCTTTTGACACAGGTATTTGATAGAAACCATAATATCCATCAAGAAAACAAAAATGCGTGTTCTTTGATAACCTTTCTAACATTTGATCGATAAAAGGCAAGGGGCAATGATCTTTTCTAGTGGCTTTGTTTAATTTCCTGAAATCAATTACCATCCTATAACCAGTTACGATTCTTTGTGGAATAAGTTCATTTTTATCATTAGGAACAACAACTATACCTCCTTTCTTAGGAACGCAATGAACAAGACTTACCCATCTACTATCAGCAATAGGATAAATTATACCTGCCTCCAGAAGCTTTAATATTTCAGTTCTTACCGCTTCCTTCATCTTAGGATTTAATCGGCGTTGGTGATCAACAACAGGTTTAGCATCAGGTTCCATATTAATCTTGTGCTGACATAGAGTGGGGCTAATGCCCTCATCAAGAGTATATCCAATAGCAGCCCTGTGCTTCTTCAGAGTTTTAAGTAATCTCTTCTCTTCATGCTCTGAAAGGTTAGCACTAATAATAACAGGATATATCTTCCTTTCATCAAGATAAGCATATTTCAAAGTATCAGGTAATGTCTTTAACTCAAACATGGGATCTCCCTTGGGTGCAGGAGGATCCCCTAAAATATCAAAAGTCAAGTTATGTTTAAGAATATGTGTTTGTGTGTTTGTTCAGAGGGTTTAGGTGTTCTAATATAACTTTTATTAATCACAGTTGTAGCTTGAGCATGTTCCTTAATCCTAACAGGAAAAGGGGGTTTCTCAATGTAAGCGGTAGGCACAACTGGATCAACATGATAAACAATTTTTCCCTCTTTAACTTTAACAGGTTCCTCTAATTGTTTTTCAATGGGTGGATGATATTTATACCACTTCTCCTTAGGGAGATAAACATGAGTAGCGAATGATTCACAGAAAGAAGCTACTATCTCGGAGTCAAGCCCATATTTATTGCCAAACTCATGGAAAGTATCAGTTTCCATAAAAGATTTAACACAATCAAACTTAAGCTTTATACCTGACTCTTTACCTTTGTCGAAATCCCAATCTTCTGAGTTGCGTTTAATTCTTTCCAGAATATCCCATTTGAATTCAATAGTTCTCTTCATGTAGGAACCAGTGGAAAACGAATCAAGTAGTAATTGATCATCATGAGAAAGTCGAGCATAAAAAAATTGTATAATCATTTCCCTCAAGAGCTCGTGATTAGGGAAAGTGTGCATCATCGATTTAAGTCTCCCCCAATCTTGAGCGATGCTTTCTCCCTCACGAGGCCAGCAATTATATATAAAGTTCCGATCACGATGGACTAGATGCATAGGATCAAACTTCTGATGAAATTCAAGCTTCAAGCGATTCCAGTCGCGTAATCCAATATCATCCAATAACCGGTACCACATTAGTGCCTTTCCCTCCAAAGATAAAGGGAAAACTTTCTTCTTAACTTTGTCTCCAGATAAACCTGCAAGCTTAAACAATCCACAAATCTCATCTACATATATCAAGTGGTAATCAGGATGAGTTGTACCGTCATAAGGATTAGCCAGCAGTTTCTCTAACATACCCGAAGGAATCTCATAATAAATATTTTCAGTAGGTTCAGTAGGTTGAGATGAAACCATTTCAATTTCCATTTGAGGCAAAGATGCCCCGAACAAGCCACTCAAATGGTGACCGTCCATAGTAACAAGCAACAGTAAATTTCAGCACATATCGAAAATGTTTCCTTACCAAGTTCCACTTACCAGAGGTGCTTCACTCCCTGGTAACGGCGCCAGAAAAGAGTCTTGATGACCCACAAGTATAGGGGATCAATCGTAGTCCTTTCACTAAGTAAGAGTGTCGAACCCAATGAGGAGCAGAAGGAAATGATAAGCAGTTTTCAACAAGGTATTCTCTGCAAGTGCTGTAAGTAGAAGTGATAGATAGTTTTACAGGAAGGTAATTCGTAACAAATGACAAGTAGCAATAGTAACAAAGGTGCGGCAAGGTAGACCAATCCTTTTTGTAGCAAAGAACAGACCGGAAAGTATTCTTATATTAAGCAAGCGCACCTGAGGACACATGGGAATTTCTGTCTAGTCATGTTCATCATGTTCAGTTGATTCGTGTTCATTACTTTGATAATTTGATATGTGGGTCGACCGGTGCTAGGGGTGGGCACTGTAAAACCAAAAACCGAAAAACCAAACCGAACTGAACCGTATTAACCGATTTATCGGTTAATTTGGTGGTTCGATTTTTGGTTCGGTGGGAAATTTTAAGGTTGTTCGGTCTTTTGTTTTTGTTCGGTTTTCAGTATACAGAAACCGAATAGATCGAACAAACCGATATGTAAGATACCCCATGTAATACCTTGCTTCCAAAAGTGCAATAGTTTGCACGCATCACATATTTCTCCGCACATAATACATTTCAGGTTTGATGTGATTTTTTTACTTTATTATGTTTACTAGTTTGCTTGACCGAATATACCGTAGATATTAAGGTTGCTAGCTCTTGTGATTATTTTATGCATATTATACAATCCAAATCAGTGCTCTTGAGTCATTACACTTATACTGACAAGTTCATGTATTTCGGTTTTTCGGTTAACCGAACAAACCGAACCGATATATTATGGTTAATATGGTTCGGTTTCTAAATTTTGTGTGATTATTTCGGTTTCTATTTCTTGAAAACCGAAATTATAAAAAACCGAATAAACCGAACCGTATTAACCATATAAACCGAACGCCCAGCCCTAACCGGTGCTAAGGTGCCATTCTTACTTGAACAAACAACCTACTTATGATTACCCTTTCTCGCAAGCATCCGCAAGTACGAAATAAGAATTAAGATAAATCTAACCATAGCATGAAACGTGTGGATCCAAATCAGCCCCTTATGAAGCAACACATAAACTGGGGTTTAAGCTTATGTCACTCTCGCAACCCATCATCTACTTGTTACTCCCTTCCCTTAGGACCATAACATGGTGAAGTGTCGTTTAGTCGACGTTCACACGACACCACTAAGAGAAGCAACAATATACACATCATCAAAATATCAAACGAATACCAACTTCACAGGATTACTTATAACAAGACTTCTCTCATGTCCTCAGGAACAAAAGTAACTACTCACACATCATCAACATATTCAAGATCAGAGGTGTAATAATGGAGATCAAGGATCTGAACATAATATATTCCACCAAGTAAACCAACAAGAATCAACTACGAGATGTAATCAACACTACTAGTAACCCACATGTAACAATCTGAGGTTTTGAGACAAAGATTGAATGCAAGAGATGAACTAGGGTTTGAGATGAGATGGTGTTGGTGAAGATGTTGATGAAGATTGGTCCTCCCACGAAGGAGGAAGCGTTGGTGATGACGATGGCTTTGATCTCCCCCTCCCGGAGGGAAGTTTCCCCAGCAGAATCAGCCTGCCAGAGTGTAAATGGGCCTCTGCCTAGGTTTTTGCCTCGAGACGGCGGCGCTTCATCCTGAAAGTATCCTTATGATTTTTTCTAGGGTAAAACACACCATATAAGAGAAGAGACGGGGTCGAGAGACCTGCTGGGGCCCCACAAGGCAATAGGGTGCGGCTACGGGGGTGGGCGCACCCTGTTGGCTTGTGGCCAGCAGGTGGCCCCCCTCTGCTATTTTTTGGGCCAATAATTCTTATATATTCCAAAAAAAAATCTTCGTGAAGTTTCAGGTCATTTGGAGTGCAGTGAATTTTCTGCCATTTTCTTGGTTTTCAGGTTCAGAATTCCAGTTTCCAGTGATTTCCCTCTTTGTGATGTACCTTGCATATTCAGAGAGAAAAGGCATAATAAATGTACCATAATGAGGAATAATGGACAATAATAACATAAATATCAATAAAAATTCATGATGCAAAATGGACGTATCAATGGTGTAGGCGTGCACCACCCCGGTCCAGGGGTTATGATGGCTACTCCATGGCGGCGTTGGGTGCTGGGGGTTGGCATGCTGTGGGTGACCTTGAGCACCTGGGTTGTTGCGTTGCTGGCCGTCCCCGCGACCACGTCGGCGCTGCGGCAGCTGCTGCGACTACTGAAGAGGTGCCGCCATGGGGGCCGAAGGCCACGGCTGGTAAGGGACACCGTAGACACCGGCCGGGGCAGCGGGTGCCGAAGGTCAATGAGGCTGGAACGGGGCCCTGTAGGAGCCGGGGGGCGCAGCGGGGGATGAAGCCTAGCCACCACGCGAGTTGCCAGCGGAGAGGGCGGTATGGACAGTGCGGGAGTAGAGATTCTTCAGCCGCTGCTCCTCGAGACGAAGATATGCCACCGCCCGCTCGTAGGTAGGGTTAGCCATGCGGGTGAGGTTGGAAGCGGCGTTACCGAGATCCTCGTTGAGGCCGGCGATGAGGGTGAAGAGGAGGAGCTCGTCCCCAACCTTGAATCCGACGTCGTTCAGCTCGTCGGAGAGAGTCTTGAGGCGTATGCAGTAGGCGTCGACGGAGGAGTCATTTTGGTGACAACCAAAAAATTCCTGCTGCAAGAAGACGATCCGTTGGAGCTTGTTGTCGGTGAAGAGGCCAACGATCTTGTTCCACACCGTGGAGGCATCATCCCCATCATGAACGATGGTGTGGAAGATGTCCTTCGACACGGTAAGGAGGAGCCACTAGATGATGGTGGTGTCGAACGCCATCCAATTGACGTCGCGACTCATGGTGAGCAAGTTGGCGGTGCCATCATTGTGATCCCGGAGATTATACTCACGGAAGAGGAGATTATACTCAAGTTGTTGGGAATAATTTCTCGCCTTCTGAAAAACTTATAATGTCTCGGCCTTTCAAAAAACTTATACTTTCTCTCAAATCAAACAATTATTTAAACTGATATGTCCAATTTTACAATGAGCTAATGAGCAGCCGACTCACAAAGTTCGATTCAAAGTCAAATAAATCAGCTGTAAATCAATTAACAACATACTGCAATGTTTGAACCAATTAAGAAAGCTTGCCAAAGAACTGGCCATGGTTGTACATCGAGCTAAATGAGAAGTCACGCCATTGTTCGTTGGTCACCTGTGATTTCCTGTCATTTTTCTATTTTTTACCACACACTTTTGGTTGATAGTGAAAATATGTGCGGCGTGAAGATTTCCTATCGTTTTCCTTCAAAAAAGACTGACCCGGCATATCACGCGGCCATTTTTCTACTGTTGTTGTCCTGTTGAGACCCTCTTTGTTGTGTTCCGTCATGGAAGCCATGGCAGCCACGTCTGTGTGCCTCTGAGCAAGCGCACCCACCACGACAAAGAGGTTGAAAACTCCGGCCATGCCGTCGTGGCGATCTTCAGCTCTAGCGACGATGAGGACGAGGCGCAGCACACGTTGAGGTCGACGCAGGGGCGGGACCATGCCTGGCACTCCCGGAGCGGCAGGCGAGCGCGTGGGCTGGCTTTGACGTGCTCGACGAACACATCTTGTCCCACTTCAAGAGGTATCACACCGCCGATGATGAACTCGTTGCCTCTTTGCGCATGGTAGCGAACGGCAAAGAAGGTGCTTAGGCCAACTTGAAGCTGCCAAGAAGGAGCATGAGCTCGCGTGGACGCTGCTTAAGTCCGTCGTCAAGCACTACCTCAAATACAACGAGTATGCACGACGGCGAACACGCCGATGAACTAGGGTTAGGGTTTTTATGAACTATCGTCATTGTTTATGATGATGAACTATGTTTGTGATTATCGTCGATGAACAGTATCTAGCATGAACTTGTTTTTTGAATTTTCCAGTACCAATTATTCATATCTGCTCCGCCTGACGAGTTTGCAACTCGGAAAACCAGTTTCGGGGTCTCAGAGTTTCATACATAACCGACTTATAATGTCTTGCCTTTTTTTGCGGGGAATAATGTCTCGCCTTCTGAAAACCTTATATTGTCTCGCCCTTCTAAAAAACATGTACTTTCTCTCAAACCAAACAAATATTTAACTGATATGTCCAATTTTACAATGAGCTAATGAGCAACCATTCACCAAGTTCGATTCAAAGTCAAATAAATCAACTATAAATCAATTAACGACATACACAATGTTGAACCAATTAAGAAAGTTTGCCGAAGAATTGGCTATGGTTGTACATCAAGCCAAAATGAGAAGTCACACCACTGTTCGGTGGTCACTTGTGATTTCCTCTCGGTTTTCTGTTTTTCCCCTACAACATACTTTTGGTTGATAGTAAAATATGTGAGGTGTAAAAATTTCCTATTGTTATTGTCCTGTTGAGAATCCCTTTGTTGTTGTTGTCAAGTTGAGATTCCATTTTGTATTTTTTTCTTTTCCTTTTTCCTTTTTATTTATTTTTCAATACATATCTACTGTTTTCAATACACGCCGTACATTTTCCCTATTTATGAAAATTCTTTTTGATACACGTTGAAATTTCTTCAAATACATGATGGACATTTTTTCGGATACATGTTTTGTACTTTGTTTTGAAGACATGTTAAACATTTTTCAAATACACGTTGAACATTTTTACGCTGTATGAACAGTTTTTCAAATACACGATGGACAAACAACAAACAAACAACAACAAAGCCTTTAGTCCCAAACAAGTTGGGGTAGGCTAGAGGTGAAACCCATAAGATCTCGCGACCAACTCATGGTTCTGGCACATGGATAGCAAACTTCCACGCACCCCTGTCCATGGCTAGTTCTTTGGTGATGCTCCAATCTTTCAGATCTCTCTTTACGGACTCTTCTCATGTCAAGTTCGGTCTACCCCAGCCTCTTTTGACATTATCAGCATGCTGTAGCCGTCCGCTATGCACTAGGGCTTCTGGAGGCCTGCACTGAATATGCCCAAACCATCTCAGACGATGTTGGACAAGCTTCTCTTTAATTGGTGCTACCCCAACTCTATCTCGTATATCACCATTCCGGATTCGGTCCTTCCTTGTGTGGCCACACATCCATCTCAACATGCGCATCTCCGCCACACCTAACTGTTGCACATGTCGCCTTTTAGTCGGCTAACACTCAGCGCCATACAACATTGCGGGTCGAACTGCCGTCCTATAGAACTTGCCTTTTAGCTTTTGTGGCACCCTCTTGTCACAGAGAATGCCAGAAGCTTGGCGCCACTTCATCCATCCGGATTTAATTCGATGGTTCACATCTTCATCGATATCCCCATCCTTCTGCAACATTGACCCCAAATATCGAAAGGTGTCCTTTCTGAGGCACCACTTGCCCATCAAGGCTAACATCCTCCTCCTCCTCGTGCCTAGTAGTACTGAAAGCGCACCTCATGTACTCGGTTTTAGTCCTACTAAGTCTAAAACCTTTCGATTCCAAGGTTTGCCTCCATAACTCCAACTTCTTGTTGACCCCCGTCCGACTCTCATCGACTAGCACCACATCGTCCGCAAAGAGCATACACCATGGGATATCTCCTTCTATATCCCTTGTGACCTCATCCATCACCAAGGCAAAAAGATAAGGGCTCAAAGCTGACCCTTGATGCAGTCCTATCTTAACTGGGAAGTCATTAGTGTCGCCATCACTTGTTCGAACACTTTTCACAACATTATCGTACATGTCCTTGATGAGGGTAATGTACTTTGCTGGGACTTTGTGTTTCTCCAAGGCACATCACATAACATTCCGCGGTATCTTATCATAGGCCTTCTCCAAGTCAATGAACACCATATGTAGGTCCTTCTTTTGCTCCCTATATCTCTCCATAAGCTGTCGTACCAAGAAAATGGCTTCCATGGTCGACCTCCCAGGCATGAAACCAAACTGATTTTTGGTCACGCTTGGCATTCTTCTTAAGCGGTGCTCGATAAATCTCTCCCATAGCTTAATTGTATGGCTCATCAGTTTAATTCCACGGTAATTAGTACAACTCTGAACACCCCCCTCGTTCTTGAAGATTGGTACTAATATACTCCGTCTCCATTCTTCTGGCATCTTGTTTGCCCAAAAAATGAGGTTGAAAAGTTTGGTTAGCCATACTATCGCTATGTCCCCGAGGCCTCTTGATAACCCACAAGTATAGGGGATCGCAACAGTTTTCAAGGGTAGAGTATTCAACCCAAATTTATTGATTCGACACAAGGGGAGCCAAAGAATATTCTTGAGTATTAGCAGCTGAGTTGTCAATTCAACCACACCTGAAAGACTTAATATCTGTAGCAAAGTATTTAGTAGCAAAGTAGTACGGAAGTAACGGTAATGATGGCAAAAGTGACAGTAGCAGTATTGTAGTGATTGTAACAGTAGCAACGGAAAAGTAACTTAGCAAAGATCAATATGTGAAAAGCTCGTAGGCAATGGATCAGTGATGGATAATTATATCGGATGGAATTCATCATGCAACGGTTATAACATAGGGTGATATAGAACTAGCTCCAATTCATCAATGTAATGTAGGCATGTATTCCATATATAGTCATACGTGCTTATGGAAAAGAACTTGCATGACATCTTTTGTCCTACCCTCCCGTGGCAGCGGGGTCCTAATGGAAACTAAGGGATATTAAGGCCTCCTTTTAATAGAGAACTGGACCAAAGCATTAACACTTAGTGAATACATGAACTCCTCAAACTACGGTAATCACCGGAAAGAATCCCAGTTATTGTCACCCTGGGGGATGCGGATCATAACTCGTAATAGGTGTCTACAACTTGCAAGATAGGATCAAGAACACATATATATTCATGAAAACATAATAGGTTCAGATCTGAAATCATGGCACTCGGGCCCTAGTGACAAGCATTAAGCATAGCAAAGTCATAGCAACATCAATCTCAGAACATAGTGGATACTAGGGATCAAACCCTAACAAAACTAACTCGATTACATGGTAGATCTCATCCAACCCATCACCGTCCAGCAAGTCTACGATGGAATTACTCACGAACGGTGGAGAGCATCATGAAATTGGTGATGAAGGATGGTTGGTGATGATGACGGCGTCGATTTCCCCTCTCCGGAGGCCAAATCAGACTCCAGATCTGCCCTCCCGAGGAAGAACAGGAGGTGGCGGCGGCTCCGTATCGTGAAACGCGATGAACTCTTCTCTCTAATTTTTTCCTCCCCGAATAGGAATATATAGAGTTGGAGTTGAGGTCGGTGGAGCTCCAGGGGGCCCACAAGATAGGGGGCGCGCCCTAGGGGGCGCCCCCTGGCTTGTGGCCAGGTGGTGGACCCCTACGGTTGATTATTTCGCTAGTATTTTTTATTAATTCCAAAAATATTCTCCGTAAATTTTCAGGTCAATCTGAGAACTTTTATTTCTGCACAAAAATAACACCAAGGCAATTCTGCTGAAAACAGCGTCAGTCCGGGTTAGTTCCATTCAAATCATGCAAATTAGAGTCCAAAACAAGGGTAAAAGAGTTTGGAAAAGTAGATACGATGGAGACATATCAACTCCCCCAAACTTAACCCATTGCTTGTCCTCAAGCAATTCAGTTGACAAACTGAAAGTGATAAAGAAAAACTTTTACAAACTCTGTTTGATCTTGTTGTTGTAAATATGTCTAACTGTTGTTCAGATTTTCAGCAAGGATTATAGACTAACCACATTAACAATAACATTTAGGTCTCACATTTACTCATATCAATGGCATAATCAACTAGCGAGCAATAATAATAAATCTCGGATGACAACAATTTTATCAAAACAATCATGATACAATATGATATAATGGTATCTCGCTAGCTCTTTCTGAGACCGCAAAACATAAATGCAGAGCACCTTCTAAAGAACAAGGACTGACTAGACATTGTAATTCATGGTAAAAGAGATCCAGTCACAATCATACTCAATATCAATTAATAACAAAGCATACAAATGACGGTGGTGCTCTCTAACTGGTGCTTTTTATAAGAAGAGGATGACTCAACAGTAAAGTAAAATAGATAGGCCCTTCGCAGAGGAAAGCATTGATTTGCAGAGGTGCCAGAGCTCGAGCTTTTAAAACAGGGATGAATAATAATTTTGAGCGGTATGCTTTCATTGTCAACATAACAACCGAGAGATCTCGGTATCTTCCATGCTAGATACATTATAGGCGGTTCCCAAACAGAATAGTAAAGTTTTTACTCCCCCTCCACCAATCAATCACACTCCACGGCGAGCTGAATCCACGGGTACCATCCATACAAACAACAATCCTGGGGGAGTTTTGTTTCATTATATTTTGATTTGATTTTGAGCATGGAACTGCGCATTCTGAATTCCAGCCACTTTCTCGTGAATGATAGTGAATCAACACATATCGTGAGAATAACCCACCTAGCATGGAAGATACTGACAGCCCCTAGTTACTACATGAGCGATTCGGGCATGCAAAACAAAATATTATTTGAAGATTTAGAGTTTGGCACATGCAAATTTACTTGGAACGGCAGGTAAATACCGCATATAGGTAGGTATGGTGGACTCATATGGAACAACTTTGGGTTTATGAAGGTTGATGCACAAGCAGTATTCCCGCTTAGTACAAGTGAAGGCTAGCAAGAGACTGGGAAGCGACCAACTAGAGAGCGACAACAGTCATAAACATGCTTTAAGATTAACCAACATTGAATGCAAGCATGAGTAGGATATAAATCACCATGAACATAAATATTGTGGAGGCTATGTTGATTTTATTTCAACTACATGCGTGAACATGTGCCAAGTCAAGCCACTTGAATCATTCAGAGGAGGATACCATCCTATCATACCACATCACAACCATTTTAAAATGCATGTTGGCACTTGAGACAAACCATTATACACTCTTAGCTAATTAAGCATGGCATGAATAACTATAATCTCTAATTATCATTGCAAACATGTTTCATCCATAATGAGCTAAATCCAGAACGATGAGCTAATCATATTTACAAAAACAAAATAGGTCGAGTTCATACCAGCTTTTCTCCATCTCAATCACTTCATCATATATCGTCATTATTGCCTTTCACTTGCATGACCGAACGGTGTGAATAATAATAAGAGTGCACGTGCATTGGACTAAGCTGGAATCTGCAAACAATAACTCAAAGGAGAAGGCAAGGTAATATGGGCTCTCTGTAAGATAAACAATGAGGCATATGAGAGCCACTCAACATTTTCATCGTGGCCTTCTCCTTACGACCCAAAGAAAAGAAATTTCGAAACAAGAACGAGAAAAACTATCTACACGGGAAAGCTCCCAACAAGCAAAAGAAGAACGAGAAATATTTTTGGGTTTTCTTTTAATGATACAACTAAACAAACTAAAAGGTAAAACTAGAACTATTTTTTTTTTTGGATTTTTCTCAAGGTTAATTAAACACTCAAGAAGAAAGCGGAAAGAAGAAATAAAATACCATGGATGGTACAATGAAAACGTATAAGCACCGACAACTGGAATGAGTGTGTGAACATGAATGTAATGTCGGTGAGAAATACGTACTCCCCCAAGCTTAGGTTTTTGGCCTAAGTTGGTCTAGGGCCATGGCTGGCCCGGATAATATCCAAAGTCATAGTTTGGGTTGTACTGGGCTACGGCGGCTACCGCCTGAACGGCTGCAGTGCGGAGGCGGGCAGCTTCCGCCTCTCTCTCGTACTCGTTTGCCTCCTCTCTGGTTATAAAGTGTCTCCGTTTTTCTTGAAAGTTAAAGAAGGCAGGAGCAGGAAGGGTAATATGGACAACACGCTGTCTGTCAAAAATTAGTCGGTACAGGAGGGACTGTTCGTTCCTCTCAAGAAACTGGTAGCGCACCATAGCTTCATAATCAAGAAAAGCGGGTGGTAACTCAATGTCATTCTCCCTTATGGGTACCCCAAGATAATTAGCTACACGAGTGGCACAAATCCCACCAAAGAAATCTCCTTCCTTAGCATTTTTATGTAGCCTCCTAGCAATAATAGCCCCCAAGTTATATCGTCTATCGCTCATGACCACACTCTTAAGAATACTAAGATCAGGTACGCAAAGGTGGCTATGATCATGTTTACCATTGATACATCTACCTATGAAGAGAGCAAAATAATGTATAGCAGGAAAGTGAATGTTCCCCAAGGTAGCCTGTGTAATGTTTCTAGTTTCTCCCACAGTGATGCTAGCAAGAAAATCACTATATTCAGTTTTGTGAGGATCACTATAGCTGCCCCATTGCGGAATTTTGCATGCACGGTTAAAATCTTCTAGGTCCATAGTATAAGATTCATCATAAAGATTGAATAGAACAGAATGCATATTACGCCTGGATGAAAATTCAAACCTCCGCACGAAGGAATCAGTGAGTTGATAATATTGCTTGCATTGGTCTGAAATGAAATCTTCAAGGCTAGCATTTCGTATGTACGCGTAAAACTCTTCCTTGAAACCGGCATGAATCATGAATTGATCCGACGGCCATTCACAAGGCCGCACTTGAGCTTCCCTCGGTGGTTCAAAGTCGGGCTCACGTATCGCGAGTCTCGGGGGCTTCTTGCTCGAGGAACCACCTTGGTATATTCTCCTCAACATCTTTCTTTCTTTGAAAAATTTCTGAAAATTTTGGTGACTTACAATAAAGGTGAACAAAACTCAACAAAACTTATAGCAACTACTCCCACAAGTGCATGCAAGCTCAAGAACAAGGTCACCACAGCAGCAAAAATTTGCAATATATAAAGCACTAGAACAAAAACTAATTGGACCATTGGAGGAGTCACATACCGAAGAACAATCCCCCACAACAGTTTTGCAAATGGAGCTTTGCACAAGGAGATCGAAAATGGCAGCAAAATGAGCTAGAACACGGGTTTGAGCAATGGTGGGATTTTTTCTGGAGGAAGACGAAGTGGATGGTGGCTGGAATAAGTGAGGGGGGCCTACGTGGGACCCACAAGCCTAGGGGGCGCGCCCTGCAGGCTTGTGGCCCACTGGTGCAGCCCCCTGATGTGTTCTCAGTGCCAAAAATTCTTAAATATTCCAGAAAAAATCATACAACATTTTCAGGGCATTTGGAGAACTTTTATTTTCAGGTCACTTTTTTATTGCACGGATAAATCAGAAAACAAAAAAATAATAGCATTTTTACTTTATTTAATCTAAATAACAGAAAGTAAAAGTTGGGTACAGAAGGTTGTGCTTTCTAAATTCATCCATCACATCATAGGAACAGATACTTGACATGCAGAAAACTATAGCAATAAACTGACACAATCATATGCTATGTTTATAGTTTGGGTCTTTTCCATCACATCATTCTCCTAATGAAGTGACCCCGTTATCAAATGACATCTCATGTCTATGGCTAGGAAACCTTGACCATCTTTGATCAACGAGCTAGTCTATTAGAGGCATACTAGGGACACAGTGTTGTCTATGTACCCACACATGTATTTGAGTTTCCAATCAATACAATTATAGCAAGGATAATAAACGATTATCATAAACAGGGAAATATAATAATAACCAATTTATTATTGCCTCTAGGGCATATTTAGAACAGTCTCCCACTTGCACTAGAGTCAATAATCTAGTTCACATCACCATGTGATTTACATTGTTATGAATCTAACACCCAATGAGTTCTGGGGTTCGATCATGTATTGCATGTGAGAGAGGTTTCTAGTCAACGGTCTGCAACATTCAGATCCGTGTGTTCTTCGTAAATCTACTTGTCCTACTGCAGATGCTATCACGCTCCACTTGGAGCTATTCCAAATGGCTGCTCCACTATACGTATCCGGATTGCTACTCATAGTCATCTGGATAGGTGTCAAAGCTTGCATTGACGTAACCCTTTACGACGAACTCTTTATCACCTCCATAATCGAGAAACATTTCCTTAGTCCTCTAGTTACTAAGGATAATTTTGACCACTGTCCAGTGATCCACTCCTGGATCACTCTTGTACCCCTTGACAGACTCATGGCAAGGTACACACCAGGTGCGGTACACAGCATAGCATACTATACAGAGCCTATGGATAAGGCATAGGGGACGACCTTCGTCCTTTCTCTTTCTTCTGCCGTGGTCGAGCTTTGAGTCTCACTCAACTCCACACCTTACAAATCAGGCAAGAACTCTTTCTTTGACTGATCCATTTTGAACTCTTTCAAAATCTTGTCAAGGTATGTACTCATTGAAAGTCTTATCAGACGTCTTGATCTATCTCTATAGATCCTGATGCCCAATATTTAAGTAGCTTCATTCCAGGTTTTCCTTTGAAAAACTCCTTTCAAACAACCCTTTATGCTTTCCAGAACTTCTATATCATTTCCGATCAACAATATGTCATCCACATATACTTATCAGAAATTCTATAGTGCTCCCACTCACTTTATTGTAAATACAAGTTTCTCATAAACTTTGTATAGACCCAAAAACTTTGATCACCTCATCAAAGCGTATATTCCAACTCCGAGATGCTTGCTCCAGTCCATAGAAGGATCGCTGGAGCTTGCATACATTTTAGCATCCTTAGGACTGACAAAACCTTCTGGTTGTATCACATACAACCTTTCCTCACGGAAACCGTTAAGGAAACTCTGTTTTGACATCCATCTGCCAGATTTCATAATCGAAAAATGCAGCAACTGCTAACATAATTCCAATAGACTTTAGCATCGCTACAGGTGAGAAAAGTCTCGTCGCAGTCAACTCCTTGAACTTGTCGGAAACTACTTTGCGACAAGTCGAGCTTTATAAATGGTGACATTTACCATCAGTGTATGTCTTCTTCTTAAAGGTCCATTTGTACTCAACGGCCTGCCGTTCAACGGGCAAGTATACCAAAGTCCATACTTGGTTTTCATACATGGATCCTATCTCGGATTTCATGGCTCCTAGCCATTTGTTGGAATCCGGGCCCACCATCGCTTCTTCATAGCTCGTAGGTTCATCGTTGCCCAACAACATGACCTCTAAGACAGGTTTGCCATACCACTCAGGAGCAGTATGCGTCCTTGTCGACCTACGAGGTTCGATAGTAACTTGATCCGAAGCTTCATGATCATCATCATTAACTTCCTCTTCAACTAACGTAGACTCCAAAGAAACAACTTTCTGTGTTGCGTTACTCTCTGGTTGAAACAAAGGTTCAACAACCTCATCAAGTTCTATCTTCCTCCCACTCAATTCTTTCGAGAGAAACTCTTTCTCGAGAAAGGAACTGTTTTAGCAACAAACACTTTGCGCTTGGATCTGAGATAGAAGGTATACCCAACTGTTACGTTAGAGTATTCTATGAAGATGCATTTGTCCGCTTTGGGTTCGACCTCATCAGGTTGAAACCTTTCTCACATAAGCGTCGCAGCCCCAAACATTAAGAAATGACAGCTTAGGTTTCTGCCAAACCAAAATTCATACGGTGTCATCTCAACGGACTTAGATGGTACCCTATTTAAGGTGAATGTAGTTGTCTCTAATGCATAACCCCAAAACGATAGTGGCAAATCAATAAGAGACATCATAGTACGCACCATATCCAATAGAGCACGACTACGACGTTCGGACACACCATCACACTATGGTGTTCTAGGTGGCGTGAGTTGTGAAACAACTTCCACATTGTCTTAAGTTGCATACCAAACTCGTAACTCAGATATTCACCTCCACGATCATATCGTAGACATTTTATCTTCTTGTCATGATGATCTCAAACTTCACTCTGAATTTCTTTGAACTTTTCAAACATTTCAGACTTTGTGTTTCATTAAGTAAATATACCATATCTACTCAAATCATCAGTGAAGGTAGGAAAATAACGATATCCACCGCACGCAACAACACTCATTGGACCGAATACATCAACATGTATCATTTCCAATAAGTCACTTGCCCGCTCCATCATACCGGAAAACGGGGTCTTAGTCATCTTGCCCATGAGGCATGGTCCGCATGTCTCAACCGATTTGAAATCGAATGAGTCCAAAGATCCATCAGTATGGAGTTTCTTCATGCGCTTTACACCAATATGATATTTAGCGGCAGTGCCACAAGTATGTGGTACTATCATTATTAACTTTGTATCTTTTGGCATCAATATTATGAACATGTGTATCACTACGATCAAGATTCAATAAACCATTCTCATTGGGTGCATGACCATTGAAGGTATTATTCATGTAAACAGAATAACCATTATTCTCTAACTTAAATGAATAACCGTATTGCAATAAACATGATCTAATCACGTTCATGCTCAACGCAAACACCAAATAACATTTAGTTAGGTTCATCACTAATCCCGAAGGTAGAGAGAACGTGCGATGGTGATCACATCAACCTTGGAAACACTTCCAACACTCATCGTCACCTCACCCTTAGATAGCCTCCATTTATTCCGTAGCTTTTATTTCGAGTTACTAACATTTAGCAACCGAACCGGTATCCAATACCCAAGTGCTACTAGGAGTACCAGTAAGGTACACATCAATAACACGTATATCAAATATACTTCTATCGACGTTGCCAGCCTTCTTATCTACCAAGTATCTAGGGTTGTTCTGCTTCAGCGACCGTTCTCCTCATAATAGAAGCACTTAGTCTCGGGTTTGGGTTTAACCTTGGGTTTCTTCACTGGAGCAGCAACTGACTTGCCATCCATGAATTTTTCCCTCCTTGCCCTAGCCCTTCTCGAAACTAGTGGTTTCACTAACCATCAACACTTGATGCTCCTTCTTGATTTCTACCTTCGCGGTGTCAAATATCGCGAATAGCTCAGGGATCATTATTTCCATCCCTGGCTTTTTATAGTTCATCACGAAGCTCAAGTAGCTTAGTGACAGTGACTTGGAGAACTATATCAATCACTATCTTATCTGGAAGATCAACTCCCACTCAATTCAAGCGATTGTAGCACCCAGACAATCTGAGCACATGCTCACCGATTGAGCTATTCTCCTTCATCTTGCAGGCAAAGAATCTTGTTGGAGGTCTCATACCTCTCAACACGGGCACGAGCCTGAGATCCCAATTTCAACTCTTAGAACATCTCATATGTTCCGTGATGTTCAAAACGTTTCGGAGCCTCAATTCTAAGCAGTAATGCATGACGCACTGAACTATCAAGTAGTCATCAGAACGTGCCTGTCAGATGTTCATAACATCTACAGACGACGCTTGGGGGGGTGGCGCACCGAGCGGTGCATTAAGGACATAAGCCTTATGTGCAGCAATGAGGACAATCCTCAGATCACGGACCCAGTCCGCATTATTGCTACCATCATCTTTCAACTCTATTTCTCTAGGAACATATAAAAATTCAAGGGAGCTACAACGCAAGCTAGTAATCTACAACATAATTTGCAAAGACATTTTAACTATGTTCATGATAATGAGTTTAGTTAATCATATTACTTAAAAACTCCCACTCAAATTGACATCCCTCCGGTCATTCGAGTGTCACATGATCCAAATTCACCAACTCAAGTCCGATCATCACGTGAGTTGAGATGGTTTCAATGGTGAACATCTTCATGTTGATCATATCTACTATATGACTCATGTTCGACCTTTCGGTCTCTTGCGTTCCGAGGCCATGTCTGTACATGCTAGGCTCGTCAAGTTTAACCCGAGTGTTCTGCACGTGCAACACTGGCTTGCACCCGTTGTATGCGAACGTAGAGTCTATCACACCCGATCATCACGTGGTGTCTTGAAATGACGAACTTTCGCAACGGTGCACACTCGGGGAGAACACAATTTTATCTTGAAATTTTAGTGAGGGATCACCTTATAATGCTACCGTCGTCCTAAGAAAAATAAGATGCATAAAAGGATTAACATCACATGCAAATCATAAATGACATGATATGGCCATGAACTTGTGCTTTTGATCTCCATCTCCAAAGCACCGGCATGATCTCCATCGTCACCGGCATGACACCATGATCTCCATCATCCTGATCTCCATCAACGTGTCGCCATGAGGTTGTCGCGCCAACTGTTGCTTCTACGACTATTGCTAACTCATAGCGATAAAGTAAAGCAAAACGGCGAAAATAAATTAAAGACAACCCTATGGCTCCTGTCGGTTGTCGTACTCATCGACATGCAAGTCGTGATATTCTATACAATACATGATCATCTCATACATCACATATATCTCATCATGTAATTGGCCATATCACATCACAACATACCCTGCAAAAACAAGTTAGACGTCCTCTAATTGTTGTTACATGTTTTACGTGGCTGCTATGGGTATCTAGCAAGAACGATTCTTACCTACGCAAAACCACAACAGTGATACACAAATTGCTATTCAACCTTCTCAAGGACCGCCTTTGTCGAATCCGATCCAACTAAAGTAGGAGAGACAGACACCCGCCAGCCATCTTTATGCAACGAACTTACATGTCAGTTGATAGAACCGGTCTCTCGTAAGTGTACGAGTAAGGTTGGTCCGGGCCGGTTCATCCCACAATACCGCTGAATCAAGAAAAGACCAAGGGAGGAAGCAAACTGAGCATCAACGCCCACAAACTCCTTTGTGTTCTACTCGTGATCTCATCTACACATAGACCTAGCTCATGATGTCACTGTTGGGGAACGTTGCATGGGAAACAAAATTTTTCCTACGCACACGCAAGATCTATCCATGGTGATGAGCATCTACGAGAGGGAGAGTGGATCTACATACCCTTGTAGATCGCTAAGCAGGAAGCGTTAAAAACGCGGTTGATGTAGTCGAACGTCTTCGCGGTCCAAATCGCTAGCCGTCCCGCGATCCCATCACGATCCATCTCACGATCCAATCACGATCCGTCCCGCGATCCAATCACGGTCCTTTCAATCTAGTGCCGAACGGACGGCACCTCCGCGTTCAGCACACGTACAGCTCGATGACGATCTCCGCCTTCTTGATCCAACAAGAGGGAGCGGAGAGGTAGAAGAGTTCTCCGGCAGCGCGACGGCGCGGCGGCGGTGGTGGTGGAACTATTCCGACAGGGCTTCGCCTAAGCACCGCCGAAACTAGACTAGAGGAGAAAACGATCTAGAGGAAGAAGAGGGCATCACGTGGCAATTAGGGTTAGGGTCTGCCCTCTCTTTATCCAATATATATAGGAGGAAGGGGGAGGGGCTGGCGCCCTAGGGATCCTCCCCTAGGCTCGGCCGAACCAGAGGTGGAGGAGTCCACCTCCAACTAGGATGTGGGCGTGGGGGAATCCTACTCTGACTAGGATTCCTCCCCTCTCCTCTTTCTCCTGCGCATAGGCCTTCTTGGGCTGGCCGCCCAGCCCACTAGGGGCTGGTGCCCCACCACTAAGGTCCATGTGGCCCCTTGGGGTGTGTGGGCCCCACTTGGTGGGCCCCCGGAACCCATTCGTCACTCCCGGTACACTACCAGAAATGCCCGAAACTTTTCCGGAGTTCAAACACCACTTTCCTATATATCAATATTTACCTCCGGACCATTCCGGAGCTCCTCATGATGTCCGGGATCTCATCCGGGACTCCGAACAACCTTCGGTCACCAACATACATAACTCAACTATACCGAAACGTCACCGAACCTTAAGTGTGCAGACCCTACGGGTTCGAGAACTATGTAGACATGACCGAGACACCTCTACGGTCAATAACCAATAGCGGGACCTGGATGCCCATATTGGATCCTACATATTCTATGAAGATCTTTATCGGTTGAACCTCTATGTCAAGGATCCCTTTGTTCTTCGGTATGTTACTTGCCCAAGATTCGATCGTCGGTATCTCTATACCAAGTTCAATCTCATTACTGGCAAGTCTCTTTACTCGTTCCGTAATACAAGATCCCGTGGCTAACACTTAGTCACATTGCTTGCAAGGCTTATTGTGATGTTGTATTACCCAGTGGGCCCTGAGATACCTCTCCGTCATACAGAGTAACAAATCCCAGTCTCGATCCATGCCAGCTCAACAGACACCTTCGGAGATACCTGTAGAGCATCTTTATAGTCACCCAGTTACGTTGTGACATTTGATACACAAAAGGTATTCCTCCGGTGTCAGTGAGTTGCATGATCTCATGGTCATAGGAACAGATACTTGACATGCAGAAAACTATAGCAATAAACTGACACAATCATATGCTATGTTTATAGTTTGGGTCTTTTCCATCACATCATTCTCCTAATGAAGTGACCCCGTTATCAAATGACATCTCATGTCTATGGCTAGGAAACCTTGACCATCTTTGATCAACGAGCTAGTCTATTAGAGGCATACTAGGGACACAGTGTTGTCTATGTACCCACACATGTATTTGAGTTTCCAATCAATACAATTATAGCAAGGATAATAAACGATTATCATAAACAGGGAAATATAATAATAACCAATTTATTATTGCCTCTAGGGCATATTTCGAACAGTCTCCCACTTGCACTAGAGTCAATAATCTAGTTCACATCACCATGTGATTTACATTGTTATGAATCTAACACCCAATGAGTTCTGGGGTTCGATCATGTATTGCATGTGAGAGAGGTTTCTAGTCAACGGTCTGCAACATTCAGATCCGTGTGTTCTTCGTAAATCTACTTGTCCTACTGCAGATGCTATCACGCTCCACTTGGAGCTATTCCAAATGGCTGCTCCACTATACGTATCCGGATTGCTACTCATAGTCATCCGGATAGGTGTCAAAGCTTGCATTGACGTAACCCTTTACGACGAACTCTTTATCACCTCCATAATCGAGAAACATTTCCTTAGTCCTCTAGTTACTAAGGATAATTTTGACCACTGTCCAGTGATCCACTCCTGGATCACTCTTGTACCCCTTGACAGACTCATGGCAAGGTACACACCAGGTGCGGTACACAGCATAGCATACTATACAGAGCCTATGGATAAGGCATAGGGGACGACCTTCGTCCTTTCTCTTTCTTCTGCCGTGGTCGAGCTTTGAGTCTAACTCAACTCCACACCTTACAAATCAGGCAAGAACTCTTTCTTTGACTGATCCATTTTGAACTCTTTCAAAATCTTGTCAAGGTATGTACTCATTGAAAGTCTTATCAGACGTCTTGATCTATCTCTATAGATCCTGATGCCCAATATTTAAGTAGCTTCATTCCAGGTTTTCCTTTGAAAAACTCCTTTCAAACAACCCTTTATGCTTTCCAGAACTTCTATATCATTTCCGATCAACAATATGTCATCCACATATACTTATCAGAAATTCTATAGTGCTCCCACTCACTTTATTGTAAATACAAGTTTCTCATAAACTTTGTATAGACCCAAAAACTTTGATCACCTCATCAAAGCGTATATTCCAACTCCGAGATGCTTGCTCCAGTCCATAGAAGGATCGCTGGAGCTTGCATACATTTTAGCATCCTTAGGACTGACAAAACCTTCTGGTTGTATCACATACAACCTTTCCTCACGGAAACCGTTAAGGAAACTCTGTTTTGACATCCATCTGCCAGATTTCATAATCGAAAAATGCAGCAACTGCTAACATAATTCCAATAGACTTTAGCATCGCTACAGGTGAGAAGTCTCGTCGCAGTCAACTCCTTGAACTTGTCGGAAACTACTTTGCGACAAGTTGAGCTTTATAAATGGTGACATTTACCATCAGTGTCTGTCTTCTTCTTAAAGGTCCATTTGTACTCAACGGCCTGCCGTTCAACGGGCAAGTATACCAAAGTCCATACTTGGTTTTCATACATGGATCCTATCTCGGATTTCATGGCTCCTAGCCATTTGTTGGAATCCGGGCCCACCATCGCTTCTTCATAGCTCGTAGGTTCATCGTTGCCCAACAACATGACCTCTAAGACAGGGTTGCCATACCACTCAGGAGCAGTATGCGTCCTTGTCGACCTACGAGGTTCGATAGTAACTTGATCCGAAGCTTCATGATCATCATCATTAACTTCCTCTTCAACTAACGTAGACTCCAAAGAAACAACTTTCTGTGTTGCGTTACTCTCTGGTTGAAACAAAGGTTCAACAACCTCATCAAGTTCTATCTTCCTCCCACTCAATTCTTTCGAGAGAAACTCTTTCTCGAGAAAGGAACTGTTTTAGCAACAAACACTTTGCGCTTGGATCTGAGATAGAAGGTATACCCAACTGTTACGTTAGAGTATTCTATGAAGATGCATTTGTCCGTTTTGGGTTCGACCTCATCAGGTTGAAACCTTTCTCACATAAGCGTCGCAGCCCCAAACATTAAGAAATGACAGCTTAGGTTTCTGCCAAACCAAAATTCATACGGTGTCATCTCAACGGACTTAGATGGTACCCTATTTAAGGTGAATGTAGTTGTCTCTAATGCATAACCCCAAAACGATAGTGGCAAATCAATAAGAGACATCATAGTACGCACCATATCCAATAGAGCACGACTACGACGTTCGGACACACCATCACACTATGGTGTTCTAGGTGGCGTGAGTTGTGAAACAACTTCCACATTGTCTTAAGTTGCATACCAAACTCGTAACTCAGATATTCACCTCCACGATCATATCGTAGACATTTTATATTCTTGTCATGATGATCTCAAACTTCACTCTGAATTTCTTTGAACTTTTCAAACATTTCAGACTTTGTGTTTCATTAAGTAAATATACCATATCTACTCAAATCATCAGTGAAGGTAGGAAAATAACGATATCCACCGCACGCAACAACACTCATTGGACCGAATACATCAACATGTATCATTTCCAATAAGTCACTTGCCCGCTCCATCATACCGGAAAACGGGGTCTTAGTCATCTTGCCCATGAGGCATGGTCCGCATGTCTCAACCGATTTGAAATCGAATGAGTCCAAAGATCCATCAGTATGGAGTTTCTTCATGCGCTTTACACCAATATGATATTTAGCGGCAGTGCCACAAGTATGTGGTACTATCATTATTAACTTTGTATCTTTTGGCATCAATATTATGAACATGTGTATCACTACGATCAAGATTCAATAAACCATTCTCATTGGGTGCATGACCATTGAAGGTATTATTCATGTAAACAGAATAACCATTATTCTCTAACTTAAATGAATAACCGTATTGCAATAAACATGATCTAATCACGTTCATGCTCAACGCAAACACCAAATAACATTTATTTAGGTTCATCACTAATCCCGAAGGTAGAGAGAACGTGCGATGGTGATCACATCAACCTTGGAAACACTTCCAACACTCATCGTCACCTCACCCTTAGATAGCCTCCATTTATTCCGTAGCTTTTATTTCGAGTTACTAACATTTAGCAACCGAACCGGTATCCAATACCCAAGTGCTACTAGGAGTACCAGTAAGGTACACATCAATAACACGTATATCAAATATACTTCTATCGACGTTGCCAGCCTTCTTATCTACCAAGTATCTAGGGTTGTTCTGCTTCAGCGACCGTTCTCCTCATAATAGAAGCACTTAGTCTCGGGTTTGGGTTTAACCTTGGGTTTCCTCACTGGAGCAGCAACTGACTTGCCATCCATGAATTTTTCCCTCCTTGCCCTAGCCCTTCTCGAAACTAGTGGTTTCACTAACCATCAACACTTGATGCTCCTTCTTGATTTCTACCTTCGCGGTGTCAAATATCGCGAATAGCTCAGGGATCATTATTTCCATCCCTGGCTTTTTATAGTTCATCACGAAGCTCAAGTAGCTTAGTGACAGTGACTTGGAGAACTATATCAATCACTATCTTATCTGGAAGATCAACTCCCACTCAATTCAAGCGATTGTAGCACCCAGACAATCTGAGCACATGCTCACCGATTGAGCTATTCTCCTTCATCTTGCAGGCAAAGAATCTTGTTGGAGGTCTCATACCTCTCAACACGGGCACGAGCCTGAGATCCCAATTTCAACTCTTAGAACATCTCATATGTTCCGTGATGTTCAAAACGTTTCGGAGCCTCAATTCTAAGCAGTAATGCATGACGCACTGAACTATCAAGTAGTCATCAGAACGTGCCTGTCAGATGTTCATAACATCTACAGACGACGCTTGAGGGGGTGGCGCACCGAGCGGTGCATTAAGGACATAAGCCTTATGTGCAGCAATGAGGACAATCCTCAGATCACGGACCCAGTCCGCATTATTGCTACCATCATCTTTCAACTCTATTTCTCTAGGAACATATAAAAATTCAAGGGAGCTACAACGCAAGCTAGTAATCTACAACATAATTTGCAAAGACATTTTGACTATGTTCATGATAATGAGTTTAGTTAATCATATTACTTAAAAACTCCTACACAAATTGACATCCCTCCGGTCATTCGAGTGTCACATGATCCAAATTCACCAACTCAAGTCCGATCATCACGTGAGTTGAGATGGTTTCAATGGTGAACATCTTCATGTTGATCATATCTACTATATGACTCATGTTCGACCTTTCGGTCTCTTGCGTTCCGAGGCCATGTCTGTACATGCTAGGCTCGTCAAGTTTAACCCTAGTGTTCTGCACGTGCAACACTGGCTTGCACCCGTTGTATGCGAACGTAGAGTCTATCACACCCGATCATCACGTGGTGTCTTGAAATGACGAACTTTCGCAACGGTGCACACTCGGGGAGAACACAATTTTATCTTGAAATTTTAGTGAGGGATCACCTTATAATGCTACCGTCGTCCTAAGAAAAATAAGATGCATAAAAGGATTAACATCACATGCAAATCATAAATGACATGATATGGCCATGAACTTGTGCTTTTGATCTCCATCTCCAAAGCACCGGCATGATCTCCATCGTCACCGGCATGACACCATGATCTCCATCATCCTGATCTCCATCAACGTGTCGCCATGAGGTTGTCGCACCAACTGTTGCTTCTACGACTATTGCTAACTCATAGCGATAAAGTAAAGCAAAACGGCGAAAATAAATTAAAGACAACCCTATGGCTCCTGTCGGTTGTCGTACTCATCGACATGCAAGTCGTGATATTCTATACAATACATGATCATCTCATACATCACATATATCTCATCATGTAATTGGCCATATCACATCACAACATACCCTGCAAAAACAAGTTAGACGTCCTCTAATTGTTGTTGCATGTTTTACGTGGCTGCTATGGGTATCTAGCAAGAACGATTCTTACCTACGCAAAACCACAACAGTGATACACAAATTGCTATTCAACCTTCTCAAGGACCGCCTTTGTCGAATCCGATCCAACTAAAGTAGGAGAGACAGACACCCGCCAGCCATCTTTATGCAACGAACTTACATGTCAGTTGATAGAACCGGTCTCTCGTAAGCGTACGAGTAAGGTTGGTCCGGGCCGGTTCATCCCACAATACCGCTGAATCAAGAAAAGACCAAGGGAGGAAGCAAACTGAGCATCAACGCCCACAAACTCCTTTGTGTTCTACTCGTGATCTCATCTACACATAGACCTAGCTCATGATGTCACTGTTGGGGAACGTTGCATGGGAAACAAAAATTTTCCTACGCACACGCAAGATCTATCCATGGTGATGAGCATCTACGAGAGGGAGAGTGGATCTACATACCCTTGTAGATCGCTAAGCAGGAAGCGTTAAAAACGCGGTTGATGTAGTCGAACGTCTTCGCGGTCCAAATCGCTAGCCGTCCCGCGATCCCATCACGATCCGTCTCACGATCCAATCACGATCCGTCCCGCGATCCAATCACGGTCCTTTCAATCTAGTGCCGAACGGACGGCACCTCCGCGTTCAGCACACGTACAGCTCGATGACGATCTCCGCCTTCTTGATCCAACAAGAGGGAGCGGGGAGGTAGAAGAGTTCTCCGGCAGCGCGACGGCGCGGCGGCGGTGGTGGTGGAACTATTCCGACAGGGCTTCGCCTAAGCACCGCCGAAACTAGACTAGAGGAGAAAACGATCTAGAGGAAGAAGAGGGCATCACGTGGCAATTAGGGTTAGGGGCTGCCCTCTCTTTCTCCAATATATATAGGAGGAAGGGGGAGGGGCTGGCGCCCTAGGGATCCTCCCCTAGGGTCGGCCGAACCAGAGGTGGAGGAGTCCACCTCCAACTAGGAGGTGGGCGTGGGGGAATCCTACTCTGACTAGGATTCCTCCCCTCTCCTCTTTCTCCTGCGCATAGGCCTTCTTGGGCTGGCCGCCCAGCCCACTAGGGGCTGGTGCCCCACCACTAAGGTCCATGTGGCCCCTTGGGGTGTGTGGGCCCCACTTGGTGGGCCCCCGGAACCCATTCGTCACTCCCGGTACACTACCAGAAATGCCCGAAACTTTTCTGGAGTTCAAACACCACTTTCCTATATATCAATATTTACCTCCGGACCATTCCGGAGCTCCTCATGTTGTCCGGGATCTCATCCGGGACTCCGAACAACCTTCGGTCACCAACATACATAACTCAACTATACCGAAACGTCACCGAACCTTAAGTGTGCAGACCCTACGGGTTCGAGAACTATGTAGACATGACCGAGACACCTCTACGGTCAATAACCAATAGCGGGACCTGGATGCCCATATTGGATCCTACATATTCTACGAAGATCTTTATCGGTTGAACCTCTATGTCAAGGATCCCTTTGTTCTTCGGTATGTTACTTGCCCAAGATTCGATCGTCGGTATCTCTATACCAAGTTCAATCTCGTTACTGGCAAGTCTCTTTACTCGTTCCGTAATACAAGATCCCGTGGCTAACACTTAGTCACATTGCTTGCAAGGCTTATTGTGATGTTGTATTACCCAGTGGGCCCTGAGATACCTCTCCGTCATACAGAGTAACAAATCCCAGTCTCGATCCATGCCAGCTCAACAGACACCTTCGGAGATACCTGTAGAGCATCTTTATAGTCACCCAGTTACGTTGTGATGTTTGATACACACAAGGTATTCCTTCGGTGTCAGTGAGTTGCATGATCTCATGGTCATAGGAACAGATACTTGACATGCAGAAAACTATAGCAATAAACTGACACAATCATATGCTATGTTTATAGTTTGGGTCTTTTCCATCACATCATTCTCCTAATGAAGTGACCCCGTTATCAAATGACATCTCATGTCTATGGCTAGGAAACCTTGACCATCTTTGATCAACGAGCTAGTCTATTAGAGGCATACTAGGGACACAGTGTTGTCTATGTACCCACACATGTATTTGAGTTTCCAATCAATACAATTATAGCAAGGATAATAAACGATTATCATAAACAGGGAAATATAATAATAACCAATTTATTATTGCCTCTAGGGCATATTTCGAACAGTCTCCCACTTGCACTAGAGTCAATAATCTAGTTCACATCACCATGTGATTTACATTGTTATGAATCTAACACCCAATGAGTTCTGGGGTTCGATCATGTATTGCATGTGAGAGAGGTTTCTAGTCAACGGTCTGCAACATTCAGATCCGTGTGTTCTTCGTAAATCTACTTGTCCTACTGCAGATGCTATCACGCTCCACTTGGAGCTATTCCAAATGGCTGCTCCACTATACGTATCCGGATTGCTACTCATAGTCATCCGGATAGGTGTCAAAGCTTGCATTGACGTAACCCTTTACGACGAACTCTTTATCACCTCCATAATCGAGAAACATTTCCTTAGTCCTCTAGTTACTAAGGATAATTTTGACCACTGTCCAGTGATCCACTCCTGGATCACTCTTGTACCCCTTGACAGACTCATGGCAAGGTACACACCAGGTGCGGTACACAGCATAGCATACTATACAGAGCCTATGGATAAGGCATAGGGGACGACCTTCGTCCTTTCTCTTTCTTCTGCCGTGGTCGAGCTTTGAGTCTCACTCAACTCCACACCTTACAAATCAGGCAAGAACTCTTTCTTTGACTGATCCATTTTGAACTCTTTCAAAATCTTGTCAAGGTATGTACTCATTGAAAGTCTTATCAGACGTCTTGATCTATCTCTATAGATCCTGATGCCCAATATTTAAGTAGCTTCATTCCAGGTTTTCCTTTGAAAAACTCCTTTCAAACAACCCTTTATGCTTTCCAGAACTTCTATATCATTTCCGATCAACAATATGTCATCAACATATACTTATCAGAAATTCTATAGTGCTCCCGCTCACTTTATTGTAAATACAAGTTTCTCATAAACTTTGTATAGACCCAAAAACTTTGATCACCTCATCAAAGCGTATATTCCAACTCCGAGATGCTTGCTCCAGTCCATAGAAGGATCGCTGGAGCTTGCATACATTTTAGCATCCTTAGGACTGACAAAACCTTCTGGTTGTATCACATACAACCTTTCCTCACGGAAACCGTTAAGGAAACTCTGTTTTGACATCCATCTGCCAGATTTCATAATCGAAAAATGCAGCAACTGCTAACATAATTCCAATAGACTTTAGCATCGCTACAGGTGAGAAAAGTCTCGTCGCAGTCAACTCCTTGAACTTGTCGGAAACTACTTTGCGACAAGTCGAGCTTTACAAATGGTGACATTTACCATCAGTGTCTGTCTTCTTCTTAAAGGTCCATTTGTACTCAACGGCCTGCCGTTCAACGGGCAAGTATACCAAAGTCCATACTTGGTTTTCATACATGGATCCTATCTCGGATTTCATGGCTCCTAGCCATTTGTTGGAATCCGGGCCCACCATCGCTTCTTCATAGCTCGTAGGTTCATCGTTGCCCAACAACATGACCTCTAAGACAGGGTTGCCATACCACTCAGGAGCAGTATGCGTCCTTGTCGACCTACGAGGTTCGATAGTAACTTGATCCGAAGCTTCATGATCATCATCATTAACTTCCTCTTCAACTAACGTAGACTCCAAAGAAACAACTTTCTGTGTTGCGTTACTCTCTGGTTGAAACAAAGGTTCAACAACCTCATCAAGTTCTATCTTCCTCCCACTCAATTCTTTCGAGAGAAACTCTTTCTCGAGAAAGGAACTGTTTTAGCAACAAACACTTTGCGCTTGGATCTGAGATAGAAGGTATACCCAACTGTTACGTTAGAGTATTCTATGAAGATGCATTTGTCCGCTTTGGGTTCGACCTCATCAGGTTGAAACCTTTCTCACATAAGCGTCGCAGCCCCAAACATTAAGAAATGACAGCTTAGGTTTCTGCCAAACCAAAATTCATACGGTGTCATCTCAACGGACTTAGATGGTACCCTATTTAAGGTGAATGTAGTTGTCTCTAATGCATAACCCCAAAACGATAGTGGCAAATCAATAAGAGACATCATAGTACGCACCATATCCAATAGAGCACGACTACGACGTTCGGACACACCATCACACTATGGTGTTCTAGGTGGCGTGAGTTGTGAAACAACTTCCACATTGTCTTAAGTTGCATACCAAACTCGTAACTCAGATATTCACCTCCACGATCATATCGTAGACATTTTATATTCTTGTCATGATGATCTCAAACTTCACTCTGAATTTCTTTGAACTTTTCAAACATTTCAGACTTTGTGTTTCATTAAGTAAATATACCATATCTACTCAAATCATCAGTGAAGGTAGGAAAATAACGATATCCACCGCACGCAACAACACTCATTGGACCGAATACATCAACATGTATCATTTCCAATAAGTCACTTGCCCGCTCCATCATACCGGAAAACGGGGTCTTAGTCATCTTGCCCATGAGGCATGGTCCGCATGTCTCAACCGATTTGAAATCGAATGAGTCCAAAGATCCATCAGTATGGAGTTTCTTCATGCGCTTTACACCAATATGATATTTAGCGGCAGTGCCACAAGTATGTGGTACTATCATTATTAACTTTGTATCTTTTGGCATCAATATTATGAACATGTGTATCACTACGATCAAGATTCAATAAACCATTCTCATTGGGTGCATGACCATTGAAGGTATTATTCATGTAAACAGAATAACCATTATTCTCTAACTTAAATGAATAACCGTATTGCAATAAACATGATCTAATCACGTTCATGCTCAACGCAAACACCAAATAACATTTATTTAGGTTCATCACTAATCCCGAAGGTTGAGAGAACGTGCGATGGTGATCACATCAACCTTGGAAACACTTCCAACACTCATCGTCACCTCACCCTTAGATAGCCTCCATTTATTCCGTAGCTTTTATTTTGAGTTACTAACATTTAGCAACCGAACCGGTATCCAATACCCAAGTGCTACTAGGAGTACCAGTAAGGTACACATCAATAACACGTATATCAAATATACTTCTATCGACGTTGCCAGCCTTCTTATCTACCAAGTATCTAGGGTTGTTCTGCTTCAGCGACCGTTCTCCTCATAATAGAAGCACTTAGTCTCGGGTTTGGGTTTAACCTTGGGTTTCTTCACTGGAGCAGCAACTGACTTGCCATCCATGAATTTTTCCCTCCTTGCCCTAGCCCTTCTCGAAACTAGTGGTTTCACTAACCATCAACACTTGATGCTCCTTCTTGATTTCTACCTTCGCGGTGTCAAATATCGCGAATAGCTCAGGGATCATTATTTCCATCCCTGGCTTTTTATAGTTCATCACGAAGCTCAAGTAGCTTAGTGACAGTGACTTGGAGAACTATATCAATCACTATCTTATCTGGAAGATCTACTCCCACTCAATTCAAGCGATTGTAGCACCCAGACAATCTGAGCACATGCTCACCGATTGAGCTATTCTCCTTCATCTTGCAGGCAAAGAATCTTGTTGGAGGTCTCATACCTCTCAACACGGGCACGAGCCTGAGATCCCAATTTCAACTCTTAGAACATCTCATATGTTCCGTGATGTTCAAAACGTTTTGGAGCCTCAATTCTAAGCAGTAATGCATGACGCACTGAACTATCAAGTAGTCATCAGAACGTGCCTGTCAGATGTTCATAACATCTATAGACCACGCTTGAGGGGGTGGCGCACCGAGCGGTGCATTAAGGACATAAGCCTTATGTGCAGCAATGAGGACAATCCTCAGATCACGGACCCAGTCCGCATTATTGCTACCATCATCTTTCAACTCTATTTCTCTAGGAACATATAAAAATTCAAGGGAGCTACAACGCAAGCTAGTAATCTACAACATAATTTGCAAAGACATTTTGACTATGTTCATGATAATGAGCTTAGTTAATCATATTACTTAAAAACTCCCACTCAAATTGACATCCCTCCGGTCATTCGAGTGTCACATGATCCAAATTCACCAACTCAAGTCCGATCATCACGTGAGTTGAGATGGTTTCAATGGTGAACATCTTCATGTTGATCATATCTACTATATGACTCATGTTCGACCTTTCGGTCTCTTGCGTTCCGAGGCCATGTCTATACATGCTAGGCTCGTCAAGTTTAACCCGAGTGTTCTGCACGTGCAACACTGGCTTGCACCCGTTGTATGCGAACGTAGAGTCTATCACACCCGATCATCACGTGGTGTCTTGAAATGACGAACTTTCGCAACGGTGCACACTCGGGGAGAACACAATTTTATCTTGAAATTTTAGTGAGGGATCACCTTATAATGCTACCGTCGTCCTAAGAAAAATAAGATGCATAAAAGGATTAACATCACATGCAAATCATAAATGACATGATATGGCCATGAACTTGTGCTTTTGATCTCCATCTCCAAAGCACCGGCATGATCTCCATCGTCACCGGCATGACACCATGATCTCCATCATCCTGATCTCCATCAACGTGTCGCCATGAGGTTGTCGCGCCAACTGTTGCTTCTACGACTATTGCTAACTCATAGCGATAAAGTAAAGCAAAACGGCGAAAATAAATTAAAGACAACCCTATGGCTCCTGTCGGTTGTCGTACTCATCGACATGCAAGTCGTGATATTCTATACAATACATGATCATCTCATACATCACATATATCTCATCATGTAATTGGCCATATCACATCACAACATACCCTGCAAAAACAAGTTAGACGTCCTCTAATTGTTGTTGCATGTTTTACGTGGCTGCTATGGGTATCTAGCAAGAACGATTCTTACCTACGCAAAACCACAACAGTCATACACAAATTGCTATTCAACCTTCTCAAGGACCGCCTTTGTCGAATCCGATCCAACTAAAGTAGGAGAGACAGACACCCGCCAGCCATCTTTATGCAACGAACTTACATGTCAGTTGATAGAACCGGTCTCTCGTACGCGTACGAGTAAGGTTGGTCCGGGCCGGTTCATCCCACAATACCGCTGAATCAAGAAAAGACCAAGGGAGGAAGCAAACTGAGCATCAACGCCCACAAACTCCTTTGTGTTCTACTCGTGATCTCATCTACACATAGACCTAGCTCATGATGTCACTGTTGGGGAACGTTGCATGGGAAACAAAAATTTTCCTACGCACACGCAAGATCTATCCATGGTGATGAGCATCTACGAGAGGGAGAGTGGATCTACATACCCTTGTAGATCGCTAAGCAGGAAGCGTTAAAAACGCGGTTGATGTAGTCGAACGTCTTCGCGGTCCAAATCGCTAGCCGTCCCGCGATCCCATCACGATCCGTCTCACGATCCAAT
The DNA here is from genome assembly GCA_039707655.1 of Elymus sibiricus. NCBI lineage: Eukaryota > Viridiplantae > Streptophyta > Magnoliopsida > Poales > Poaceae > Elymus > Elymus sibiricus. The sequence goes on from CM077663.1 coordinate 90,786,995, forward strand.
CACGATCCGTCCCGCGATCCAATCACGGTCCTTTCAATCTAGTGCCGAACGGACGGCACCTCCGCGTTCAGCACACGTACAGCTCGATGACGATCTCCGCCTTCTTGATCCAACAAGAGGGAGCGGAGAGGTAGAAGAGTTCTCCGGCAGCGCGACGGCGCGGCGGCGGTGGTGGTGGAACTATTCCGACAGGGCTTCGCCTAAGCACCGCCGAAACTAGACTAGAGGAGAAAACGATCTAGAGGAAGAAGAGGGCATCACGTGGCAATTAGGGTTAGGGGCTGCCCTCTCTTTCTCCAATATATATAGGAGGAAGGGGGAGGGGCTGGCGCCCTAGGGATCCTCCCCTAGGGTCGGCCGAACCAGAGGTGGAGGAGTCCACCTCCAACTAGGAGGTGGGCGTGGGGGAATCCTACTCTGACTAGGATTCCTCCCCTCTCCTCTTTCTCCTGCGCATAGGCCTTCTTGGGCTGGCCGCCCAGCCCACTAGGGGCTGGTGCCCCACCACTAAGGTCCATGTGGCCCCTTGGGGTGTGTGGGCCCCACTTGGTGGGCCCCCGCAACCCATTCGTCACTCCCGGTACACTACCAGAAATGCCCGAAACTTTTCCGGAGTTCAAACACCACTTTCATATATATCAATATTTACCTCCGGACCATTCCGGAGCTCCTCATGATGTCCGTGATCTCATCCGGGACTCCGAACAACCTTCGGTCACCAACATACATAACTCAACTATACCGAAACGTCACCGAACCTTAAGTGTGCAGACCCTACGGGTTCGAGAACTATGTAGACATGACCGAGACACCTCTACGGTCAATAACCAATAGCGGGACCTGGATGCCCATATTGGATCCTACATATTCTACGAAGATCTTTATCGGTTGAACCTCTATGTCAAGGATCCCTTTGTTCTTCGGTATGTTACTTGCCCAAGATTCGATCGTCGGTATCTCTATACCAAGTTCAATCTCGTTACTGGCAAGTCTCTTTACTCGTTCCGTAATACAAGATCCCGTGGCTAACACTTAGTCACATTGCTTGCAAGGCTTATTGTGATGTTGTATTACCCAGTGGGCCCTGAGATACCTCTCCGTCATACAGAGTAACAAATCCCAGTCTCGATCCATGCCAGCTCAACAGACACCTTCGGAGATACCTGTAGAGCATCTTTATAGTCACCCAGTTACGTTGTGACATTTGATACACAAAAGGTATTCCTCCGGTGTCAGTGAGTTGCATGATCTCATGGTCATAGGAACAGATACTTGACATGCAGAAAACTATAGCAATAAACTGACACAATCATATGCTATGTTTATAGTTTGGGTCTTTTCCATCACATCATTCTCCTAATGAAGTGACCCCGTTATCAAATGACATCTCATGTCTATGGCTAGGAAACCTTGACCATCTTTGATCAACGAGCTAGTCTATTAGAGGCATACTAGGGACACAGTGTTGTCTATGTACCCACACATGTATTTGAGTTTCCAATCAATACAATTATAGCAAGGATAATAAACGATTATCATAAACAGGGAAATATAATAATAACCAATTTATTATTGCCTCTAGGGCATATTTCCAAAAGTCTCCCACTTGCACTAGAGTCAATAATCTAGTTCACATCACCATGTGATTTACATTGTTATGAATCTAACACCCAATGAGTTCTGGGGTTCGATCATGTATTGCATGTGAGAGAGGTTTCTAGTCAACGGTCTGCAACATTCAGATCCATGTGTTCTTCGTAAATCTACTTGTCCTACTGCAGATGCTATCACGCTCCACTTGGAGCTATTCCAAATGGCTGCTCCACTATACGTATCCGGATTGCTACTCATAGTCATCCGGATAGGTGTCAAAGCTTGCATTGACGTAACCCTTTACGACGAACTCTTTATCACCTCCATAATCGAGAAACATTTCCTTAGTCCTCTAGTTACTAAGGATAATTTTGACCACTGTCCAGTGATCCACTCCTGGATCACTCTTGTACCCCTTGACAGACTCATGGCAAGGTACACACCAGGTGCGGTACACAGCATAGCATACTATACAGAGCCTATGGATAAGGCATAGGGGACGACCTTCGTCCTTTCTCTTTCTTCTGCCGTGGTCGAGCTTTGAGTCTAACTCAACTCCACACCTTACAAATCAGGCAAGAACTCTTTCTTTGACTGATCCATTTTGAACTCTTTCAAAATCTTGTCAAGGTATGTACTCATTGAAAGTCTTATCAGACGTCTTGATCTATCTCTATAGATCCTGATGCCCAATATTTAAGTAGCTTCATTCCAGGTTTTCCTTTGAAAAACTCCTTTCAAACAACCCTTTATGCTTTCCAGAACTTCTATATCATTTCCGATCAACAATATGTCATCCACATATACTTATCAGAAATTCTATAGTGCTCCCACTCACTTTATTGTAAATACAAGTTTCTCATAAACTTTGTATAGACCCAAAAACTTTGATCACCTCATCAAAGCGTATATTCCAACTCCGAGATGCTTGCTCCAGTCCATAGAAGGATCGCTGGAGCTTGCATACATTTTAGCATCCTTAGGACTGACAAAACCTTCTGGTTGTATCACATACAACCTTTCCTCACGGAAACCGTTAAGGAAACTCTGTTTTGACATCCATCTGCCAGATTTCATAATCGAAAAATGCAGCAACTGCTAACATAATTCCAATAGACTTTAGCATCGCTACAGGTGAGAAGTCTCGTCGCAGTCAACTCCTTGAACTTGTCGGAAACTACTTTGCGACAAGTTGAGCTTTATAAATGGTGACATTTACCATCAGTGTCTGTCTTCTTCTTAAAGGTCCATTTGTACTCAACGGCCTGCCGTTCAACGGGCAAGTATACCAAAGTCCATACTTGGTTTTCATACATGGATCCTATCTCGGATTTCATGGCTCCTAGCCATTTGTTGGAATCCGGGCCCACCATCGCTTCTTCATAGCTCGTAGGTTCATCGTTGCCCAACAACATGACCTCTAAGACAGGGTTGCCATACCACTCAGGAGCAGTATGCGTCCTTGTCGACCTACGAGGTTCGATAGTAACTTGATCCGAAGCTTCATGATCATCATCATTAACTTCCTCTTCAACTAACGTAGACTCCAAAGAAATAACTTTCTGTGTTGCATTACTCTCTGGTTGAAACAAAGGTTCAACAACCTCATCAAGTTCTATCTTCCTCCCACTCAATTCTTTCGAGAGAAACTCTTTCTCGAGAAAGGAACTGTTTTAGCAACAAACACTTTGCGCTTGGATCTGAGATAGAAGGTATACCCAACTGTTACGTTAGAGTATTCTATGAAGATGCATTTGTCCGTTTTGGGTTCGACCTCATCAGGTTGAAACCTTTCTCACATAAGCGTCGCAGCCCCAAACATTAAGAAATGACAGCTTAGGTTTCTGCCAAACCAAAATTCATACGGTGTCATCTCAACGGACTTAGATGGTACCCTATTTAAGGTGAATGTAGTTGTCTCTAATGCATAACCCCAAAACGATAGTGGCAAATCAATAAGAGACATCATAGTACGCACCATATCCAATAGAGCACGACTACGACGTTCGGACACACCATCACACTATGGTGTTCTAGGTGGCGTGAGTTGTGAAACAACTTCCACATTGTCTTAAGTTGCATACCAAACTCGTAACTCAGATATTCACCTCCACGATCATATCGTAGACATTTTATATTCTTGTCATGATGATCTCAAACTTCACTCTGAATTTCTTTGAACTTTTCAAACATTTCAGACTTTGTGTTTCATTAAGTAAATATACCATATCTACTCAAATCATCAGTGAAGGTAGGAAAATAACGATATCCACCGCACGCAACAACACTCATTGGACCGAATACATCAACATGTATCATTTCCAATAAGTCACTTGCCCGCTCCATCATACCGGAAAACGGGGTCTTAGTCATCTTGCCCATGAGGCATGGTCCGCATGTCTCAACCGATTTGAAATCGAATGAGTCCAAAGATCCATCAGTATGGAGTTTCTTCATGCGCTTTACACCAATATGATATTTAGCGGCAGTGCCACAAGTATGTGGTACTATCATTATTAACTTTGTATCTTTTGGCATCAATATTATGAACATGTGTATCACTACGATCAAGATTCAATAAACCATTCTCATTGGGTGCATGACCATTGAAGGTATTATTCATGTAAACAGAATAACCATTATTCTCTAACTTAAATGAATAACCGTATTGCAATAAACATGATCTAATCACGTTCATGCTCAACGCAAACACCAAATAACATTTATTTAGGTTCATCACTAATCCCGAAGGTTGAGAGAACATGCGATGGTGATCACATCAACCTTGGAAACACTTCCAACACTCATCGTCACCTCACCCTTAGATAGCCTCCATTTATTCCGTAGCTTTTATTTTGAGTTACTAACATTTAGCAACCGAACCGGTATCCAATACCCAAGTGCTACTAGGAGTACCAGTAAGGTACACATCAATAACACGTATATCAAATATACTTCTATCGACGTTGCCAGCCTTCTTATCTACCAAGTATCTAGGGTTGTTCTGCTTCAGCGACCGTTCTCCTCATAATAGAAGCACTTAGTCTCGGGTTTGGGTTTAACCTTGGGTTTCTTCACTGGAGCAGCAACTGACTTGCCATCCATGAATTTTTCCCTCCTTGCCCTAGCCCTTCTCGAAACTAGTGGTTTCACTAACCATCAACACTTGATGCTCCTTCTTGATTTCTACCTTCGCGGTGTCAAATATCGCGAATAGCTCAGGGATCATTATTTCCATCCCTGGCTTTTTATAGTTCATCACGAAGCTCAAGTAGCTTAGTGACAGTGACTTGGAGAACTATATCAATCACTATCTTATCTGGAAGATCTACTCCCACTCAATTCAAGCGATTGTAGCACCCAGACAATCTGAGCACATGCTCACCGATTGAGCTATTCTCCTTCATCTTGCAGGCAAAGAATCTTGTTGGAGGTCTCATACCTCTCAACACGGGCACGAGCCTGAGATCCCAATTTCAACTCTTAGAACATCTCATATGTTCCGTGATGTTCAAAACGTTTTGGAGCCTCAATTCTAAGCAGTAATGCATGACGCACTGAACTATCAAGTAGTCATCAGAACGTGCCTGTCAGATGTTCATAACATCTATAGACCACGCTTGAGGGGGTGGCGCACCGAGCGGTGCATTAAGGACATAAGCCTTATGTGCAGCAATGAGGACAATCCTCAGATCACGGACCCAGTCCGCATTATTGCTACCATCATCTTTCAACTCTATTTCTCTAGGAACATATAAAAATTCAAGGGAGCTACAACGCAAGCTAGTAATCTACAACATAATTTGCAAAGACATTTTGACTATGTTCATGATAATGAGCTTAGTTAATCATATTACTTAAAAACTCCCACTCAAATTGACATCCCTCCGGTCATTCGAGTGTCACATGATCCAAATTCACCAACTCAAGTCCGATCATCACGTGAGTTGAGATGGTTTCAATGGTGAACATCTTCATGTTGATCATATCTACTATATGACTCATGTTCGACCTTTCGGTCTCTTGCGTTCCGAGGCCATGTCTGTACATGCTAGGCTCGTCAAGTTTAACCCGAGTGTTCTGCACGTGCAACACTGGCTTGCACCCGTTGTATGCGAACGTAGAGTCTATCACACCCGATCATCACGTGGTGTCTTGAAATGACGAACTTTCGCAACGGTGCACACTCGGGGAGAACACAATTTTATCTTGAAATTTTAGTGAGGGATCACCTTATAATGCTACCGTCGTCCTAAGAAAAATAAGATGCATAAAAGGATTAACATCACATGCAAATCATAAATGACATGATATGGCCATGAACTTGTGCTTTTGATCTCCATCTCCAAAGCACCGGCATGATCTCCATCGTCACCGGCATGACACCATGATCTCCATCATCCTGATCTCCATCAACGTGTCGCCATGAGGTTGTCGCGCCAACTGTTGCTTCTACGACTATTGCTAACTCATAGCGATAAAGTAAAGCAAAACGGCGAAAATAAATTAAAGACAACCCTATGGCTCCTGTCGGTTGTCGTACTCATCGACATGCAAGTCGTGATATTCTATACAATACATGATCATCTCATACATCACATATATCTCATCATGTAATTGGCCATATCACATCACAACATACCCTGCAAAAACAAGTTAGACGTCCTCTAATTGTTGTTGCATGTTTTACGTGGCTGCTATGGGTATCTAGCAAGAACGATTCTTACCTACGCAAAACCACAACAGTCATACACAAATTGCTATTCAACCTTCTCAAGGACCGCCTTTGTCGAATCCGATCCAACTAAAGTAGGAGAGACAGACACCCGCCAGCCATCTTTATGCAACGAACTTACATGTCAGTTGATAGAACCGGTCTCTCGTACGCGTACGAGTAAGGTTGGTCCGGGCCGGTTCATCCCACAATACCGCTGAATCAAGAAAAGACCAAGGGAGGAAGCAAACTGAGCATCAACGCCCACAAACTCCTTTGTGTTCTACTCGTGATCTCATCTACACATAGACCTAGCTCATGATGTCACTGTTGGGGAACGTTGCATGGGAAACAAAAATTTTCCTACGCACACGCAAGATCTATCCATGGTGATGAGCATCTACGAGAGGGAGAGTGGATCTACATACCCTTGTAGATCGCTAAGCAGGAAGCGTTAAAAACGCGGTTGATGTAGTCGAACGTCTTCGCGGTCCAAATCGCTAGCTGTCCCGCGATCCCATCACGATCCGTCTCACGATCCAATCACGATCCGTCCCGCGATCCAATCACGGTCCTTTCAATCTAGTGCCGAACGGACGGCACCTCCGCGTTCAGCACACGTACAGCTCGATGACGATCTCCGCCTTCTTGATCCAGCAAGAGGGAGCGGAGAGGTAGAAGAGTTCTCCGGCAGCGCGACGGCGCGGCGGCGGTGGTGGTGGAACTATTCCGACAGGGCTTCGCCTAAGCACCGCCGAAACTAGACTAGAGGAGAAAACGATCTAGAGGAAGAAGAGGGCATCACGTGGCAATTAGGGTTAGGGGCTGCCCTCTCTTTCTCCAATATATATAGGAGGAAGGGGGAGGGGCTGGCGCCCTAGGGATCCTCCCCTAGGGTCGGCCGAACCAGAGGTGGAGGAGTCCACCTCCAACTAGGAGGTGGGCGTGGGGGAATCCTACTCTGACTAGGATTTCTCCCCTCTCCTCTTTCTCCTGCGCATAGGCCTTCTTGGGCTGGCCGCCCAGCCCACTAGGGGCTGGTGCCCCACCACTAAGGTCCATGTGGCCCCTTGGGGTGTGTGGGCCCCACTTGGTGGGCCCCCGGAACCCATTCGTCACTCCCGGTACACTACCAGAAATGCCCGAAACTTTTCCGGAGTTCAAACACCACTTTCCTATATATCAATATTTACCTCCGGACCATTCCGGAGCTCCTCATGATGTCCGGGATCTCATCCGGGACTCCGAACAACCTTCGGTCACCAACATACATAACTCAACTATACCGAAATGTCACCGAACCTTAAGTGTGCAGACCCTACGGGTTCGAGAACTATGTAGACATGACCGAGACACCTCTACGGTCAATAACCAATAGCGGGACCTGGATGCCCATATTGGATCCTACATATTCTACGAAGATCTTTATCGGTTGAACCTCTATGTCAAGGATCCCTTTGTTCTTCGGTATGTTACTTGCCCAAGATTCGATCGTCGGTATCTCTATACCAAGTTCAATCTCGTTACTGGCAAGTCTCTTTACTCGTTCCGTAATACAAGATCTCGTGGCTAACACTTATTCACATTGCTTGCAAGGCTTATTGTGATGTTGTATTACCCAGTGGGCCCTGAGATACCTCTCCGTCATACAGAGTAACAAATCCCAGTCTCGATCCATGCCAGCTCAACAGACACCTTCGGAGATACCTGTATAGCATCTTTATAGTCACCCAGTTACGTTGTGATGTTTGATACACACAAGGTATTCCTCCGGTGTCAGTGAGTTGCATGATCTCATGGTCATAGGAACAGATACTTGACATGCAGAAAACTATAGCAATAAACTGACACGATCATATGCTATGTTTATAGTTTGGGTCTTGTCCATCACATCATTCTCCTAATGAAGTGATCCCGTTATCAAATGACTTCTCATGTCTATGGCTAGGAAACCTTGACCATCTTTGATCAACAAGCTAGTCTATTAGAGGCATACTAGGGACACAGTGTTGTCTATGTACCCACACATGTATTTGAGTTTCCAATCAATACAATTATAGCATGGATAATAAACGATTATCATAAACAGGGAAATATAATAATAACCAAGGGCATATTTCCAACACTCTCCACACCTCAATGGGGATACAATCAGGGCCCATCGCCTTGCCTCCTTTCATCCTCTCTAAAGCCTCCTTAACCTCCGACTCCTAGATTCGCCGCACAAAACGCCTGCTAGTATCATCAAAGGAGTCGTCCAGATCAATGGTAGAGCTCTCATTCTCCCCATTGAACAGCTTGTCAAAGTCCTCCCGCCATCTATGCTTAATCTCCTCGTTCTTCACTAGGAGTTGATCTGCTCCGTCCTTGATGCACTTGATTTGGTCAACATCCCTCGTCTTCCTCTCTCGGATCTTTGCCATCTTATAGATGTCCCTTTCACCTTCCTTCATGTCTAACCTTTGGTAGAGGTCCTTATACGCCCGACCCCTTGCTTCACTCACAGCTCGCTTTGCGGCCTTCTTTGCCATCTTGTACTTCTCTATGTTGTATGCGCTCCTATCCAGATATAGGCATCTAAAACAATCTTTCTTCTCCTTAATTGCCTTCTGGACATCATTGTTCCACCACCAGGTATCTTTAGCTTCTATTCTACTTCCTTGGACACTCCGAACTCCTCTAAGGCCACCTTACGAATGCAAGTTGCCATCTTCATCCACATGTTGTCTGCATCACCTCCTTCCTTCCAAGGGCCCTCCTTAATGACCCTCTCATTGAATGCCTGAGCTGTAGGGTAACGCAGCAGAAAACAAAATTTTTCCGACCTACGCACCAGCCCAGGACCACTATGGAGACTGCATACAAGGTTTGATCTCTTTCGTTACCGACTCGTAGCGCAGCGGAAGTAGAGTCGATGACGAACGGCGGTGCAGATCCCCGCAGCTAGGATTTTACAACCTCCCAACCGCGAGGATGTATACCCTCATCCGCCCCACGGACAGCCTTCGGGAGGCGGTCAGACAGTCCCCCGGACGGTGTCGCGGACAGCCCTTCGGGAGGACCTCCAAAACTTGGACTGTCACTCGGACAGCCCTTCGGGAGGACCTTCGAAACTCGGACGGTCACACGGACAGCCCTTCGGGAGGCACTCTCGAACTAAGACCGAAACTACGATCTCTCTACAGAGTTGCACACATACGGTGTCATCTATCCGGCAGGGCTTCGCCGTCCAGAACTAGTTCCTGCCGGAACCCAGACAGCCTTTCGGCTCTACGAAACTATTTCGCTGGGAGGGAGAGAGAATGCCAGATCATGCATGGCTTGTGTATGAGAGTAAGGATGTGTGAGATGGCAGCCCACTCACCTCCTATTTATAGGAAAACCAAGGGGTAGGGTGGTTTTACAATAAAACCCAAAACCCACATGGATGAAGCCCTTCCACAAGGGCATAATGGTGAAACCAAGGAACAAGAGGGGCTCCAAGGAGGAGCCCCAAGTATGGCCGGCCACCATCTCTTGGGGGGGCCCCCAAGGGGGTTTCTTAGCCCCCAAGCCTTCTAGAAACCTTTTGGGAAAATATCCCAAAAGGTGCTTTTCCATAAATATCCCAAAAAGCACTTTCACTATTCACGACGACATTTTTCAGCGTCTGATCGAACTGAAAATATTCATGTGGGCTTAGAACAATTCTAGTACCCACCAAAATAATTTTCAACGCGAGCCGGAACAATTCCGGTTTAGTGATTTTCATCTGCGAAAAGCATCTGAAGCGGTTTCGGCAGCTCCGGAACATTTCCGGTTTTCATCCCGGAAAATTCCAAAAAGTTTCCAGAATGATTCTGGCATCCTCCAAGAATTATCAGGCATGTGCCAAAACCAATTTGACTTTTTGGTATCCCCTGAAACAACTTTTTAGTTTCACCGGAACTCATCCGGTGACCTCTCTCTGCGGAACTTTTCCGCTGTCCGAAACTTTTCCGGCGTCCGAAACTTTTTCGGTGTTTTTCTCTCAGACTCCCTGTCTAGTATTCAACAGATAGATGACCCTTAAGCGTGTGACCCTATAGGTTCGGTGAAGCATAGACATGACCCGGAACCCCTTCCGATCAATGATCAACATCGGAGCCGTGGACACCCATATTGACCCCTATACCCACACGAATGAATATTCGAGTGAACCTCCAGTTGCCGTGAGCTATTCCTGTTGCTTCGCGATATGTTACAAATACCCGAGGTGAGACATGTAGGCATCCCCGTGAATCAACAACTTGTCCACTATGCCAGTTACCTCGTTGCCGGTATTGTTCTCTTTTCTCGTTCTGTGTTCCGGCATCCCTGTGATCAAATCACCCTGTGTCTGGCCAGACGATGATGGATACCGTAACACCGAGAGGGCCCAGAGATATCTCTCCATCGTCGGAGGAGCAAATCCCAATCTTGAGCTATCAAGTTACTTGACATACTTTTCCATGAACCCGTAAGCCGCTGTAATAGCCACCCATTTACGGATGACGTTTAACAAACCCCAAAGTTCATGAAGCAAGCATGAAGAAACTCGATACTCTCATGGTCTAAGGAATTATGCAAACATTAACTTCCTGTGTTATTAACCATTAACTTATGACGAATGTATCTCATAGCATAACATCAATTTGGGTCGATTCAACACAAGTGTTCTACCAACAATTGTGCCCTCAAAATTGTCGGCATAGTCATGCCCATGATCAGGAAAACAGGATCATCACGCAATACTTGAGCCAGTCATAGAGGCTTGACTAGGAATACATTTTACCGTTTATTATCCCACACGTGCACATTAGTTTCCCTCCAAGCCTCCTTTTATTTGCAGACTCGAGAATCATTGCAGTTATAGCATGGAACATAAACCTAATTATGAACATGGAGATAATCAATAACATTTATTATTGCCTCTAGGGCATATCTCCTACAGACTCCCACTTGCACTAGAGTCAATAATCTAGTCTATGCTAATGCACTTTACACCTATGGCATACTGGTGTAAAATATGCTTCGCATGTGGTATAGCCTGATGTCCAACGGATTTGACGACTTCAGCTCCGTGTGTAACTTTGCATATCCTCGCGTTTTCACGCTTTCACAAAATTCATATTTTGTGTGGACTTGGCTTTGCATATGTGTGAATCATTGGTCGAAACCTGATTCCTCAGACTGAGCTATGGAGCAACTATCTGCAATAGTGTCCCATAGACCAAAGCCATCTTGGAATCATACTAAGTTCATGAATGAACTATATGATTCAACAACTTCTTTGTCGCTTCTAAAGCGTCAACATACTTAGCCTTTGTTATAGAATTTGCCACAGTATCTTGTTTGGAACAATTTCCAACTACCGTGCCACCATATTGTGTATTACACAAAACCCTTAACTTAAATCGAAAATCGCATGGAGCATAGATGAAGACTGTATCGATGTAACCTTTTACAACGAACTCTTCATGATCTCCGCTTGCGAGAAAACATGTCATCAGTACTGCTCTAGTACTCAATGACATCTTTCACTGTTGTCCCATGATCAGTACTTTGATCACTTTGGTATCTATACTCGCAACAACTTTGGAGTATTGGACATATCTGGTTGTTTTACATACCATGGAATACATGATTAATCCAAACACAAGAGTGTATGGAATCACCATCATGTATTTTGCTCATCAGTGTTTTGGGACACCGAGTTTTGCAAAAACTCCTTCCATGTGACTTCGGCAAGAATCACTCCTTGGCGTTTTAAATGCTAAAAGGTTTTAGCATCTTGTCAATATGTATTTTTGCTCAGCCCCATTAGGTAAATCTATCTCCATAGATCATCATGCCCAATATTGAGGCTATTTAGCCTAAGCACTTCATCGAAAAACTATTTTCAAATGAAGTCCTAATTTGTGTCAAGAAATTTATTTCCAATTAACAATGTGTCAAGTACACACGGTTTTTAGAAATATTATTATGCTCCCACTTACTTTCTTGAATCACAAGCATCTTCGATACCCATTTGATGAAGTCAAACCCCTTTGACCATTCCATCAAAAACGAAGATTCCAACTCCACTTTGCTCTCTTCTGTCCATCGCTGGAACTCTGAAGTTTGCATACTTACTAGCATCCTCTGGATCGACAAATTACTTCGGACTGTATCACATACAAGTCCTAGGTTTCATTTCCATCAGATGGAAATCCTTTTGTCATCCATGTTTCATATCTCATGATTGAAATATGTATTAATTGCTAGTTCAACCCGAACCGACTTTAAGCATCGCTACGGTGAATCAACCTCATCGTAGTCAACTCCTTGAACTTGTTATTTCAACAAGTCGAGCTATATGGATAAAACATTTTTATCCGTATCAGTTTTTAGTTCCATAAATTTTCGTTAGACTCTAAGTCTTCCGAAAGGTGTATCAAGATTTTAATCTCGAATCACTTATATGGAAACTATCTCAGATTGTATTGGCATTTAGCCAATTCCGGAGTCAGGGCCCATCACCGCTTCCTTGTGTATCGTAGGTATACTGTTGTCCAACAACAATATCTCGTTTGCGCACCTGAGAGGTTTGCACGAGCCTTGCCTATGAGGTTCAGCTGCAAGTTCGACCGAAGTCCATACATTTTATTGTAGAGACTTCTGTATCAGTCGCAGTAGGAAACCCTGGAATCACTTCCAAGGTTCCTTTCCTTTGATCTGACGACGAAGATACTGTTTATCTCGTCGAGTTGCACTGTTCTCCCACTCACCCTTTTTGAAAGAACTATTTCCTTCAAAAAGCATACCGTTCTTTGTGGCAAACTTATTTGCCTCGGTATTGTGAGGGAGGAATACCCATTTACTTGGGATAACCTACAAAGTAGCACTTGTCTGATTTGGAATAGGTTTGTAACCTTTTACACAAGCCCCATATTCCAAATGTTAAGAAAAGATATAACATGGTTGGGCGTACCATACCATGACGTTATTTCAACAGACCCGATGAAGCTCTTTTCAGTGTAAAAGCCGCAGTCTCTAAAGCATCACTCTTTAAAAATGATAATGGCAAATCTATTTATGTCATCTTTGATCTTACCATGTCATAAATGGTTCGATTACATCTTCACGGACTTTCCACTTGCAGTGGTGTTCCGGGAGGTGCAAGTTATGAAACCCCTTTCACAACTCATCAGACATTCGCTAAACTTGTAACTCAAATATTCCTTTCTGCAATCGAATTGTAGAAACATAATTTTCTCGTTACAATAACTTCTACTTCATTTTTGAAAACCTTATGAATGAATTCAAAAGATCCAGACTTACGTCTCAACAAGTAAATATCCATATATCTACTTGAGTCATTTCTGAAGATAGATAAATCCACTACTTGCAACAACATTTATTGGACTACACACATCATAATGTATGATCACCAATATGTTCTTTGTTCGTTCCTTATGGCCTGTGAACGGTATTTCAGTCACTTCACTTTTCAGAAATAAGTTGCAAGTGTCAGATGATTCAAAATCAAACGACTTCAAAATCCATCATAATGGAATTTTCCATGCGGGTTTCTCCAATGTGACCAAATGCAGTGCCACACTTGTGTGGTATTCTTTTAGTCTTGCGACATTTAGCGTCAGTGTTATGGATGTATCATATTACCATCAATATTCATAGCATACATCCCATCCTGTATGGAAGCATGGCCCTTCATGTTATTCATAACACCGAACATCAAAAGTTCTCTTATGAATAACCTTCTTGCAAAATACCTTATGCAAAGGGCTAGAGTGTGAAACTCTAAAATGAATTATGAAAGTAAACCCAGAGGTAATGTATTAATATCAATATTCATAACATACATCTCATTCATAATGAAAATATGGCCCTTATGTTATTCATAACATCGAACATCAAAAGTTCTCTTATGAATAACCTTTTTGCAAGATACTTTATGCAATGGGCTAGAGTGTGAAACTCTAAAATGAATTATGAAAGTAAATACATAGGGAATACACCGATGGAAGGCATAGTAACATTTACTATGTTCCCTGCGTGTATCTAAATCTCATCCCTGGCTAGTCTTTCAGGCCATAGTAGTTCTTACATCGAGTTGCAACAGAATGCAATCGAGCGGGTATCTTTGTGATTAACTCACAATACCCAAGAATTAGTGATTAACATGTTTAACCATAATTCTCAAGAACTATATCTTTGACCAGCCTACTATACATCAAAAACTTGTATGACATTCATACATGAGCTGGATATTCCAGTCTCCTTTCCTTTTGCCATTATACTTCTAACAGTTTAACTTTTAGTATTTCTCCTACTCTCAGAAGAAGCACCCAACTTAAAGAGTGGCGATAGCCCCGGACTTCCTAGGCGTGAAAGTTTCACTAACACCCTTCGGATACTTCCTTTCTCTTTAAGTTGTTGTTTTATTCACCATCATCATATGACAGGCGTTCTCCTGGATCCCTCTCTTATCAGTCTAATGCATAGTAAAATCCTTTACTAATAGTTTGCAAACAAACATTGCTTTGGATATCTCATATCTTTTAGCCTTTGTCTGTCTCTGAAAATGATTTTCAGATTCCATGAATATCACATAACTATCCAAACTTTTGAAGTTCGGGTCTCATGGAAGCAAACGCATTGCACTTGACTAAAACAAAATTCTAGCTTTTGGATCGAAGGACGAGAGTCACATGATCCATAGCATTAGCGGGAGAATACCGAAAGTATGCGATAGGACAAAGTCCTTCTCGGCACTCTAGAGGACAATCCTCACATTACGTTACCAACCGTAAAGTTTTAACCAGATATTTAACAGCTATTCAATTTTAATAGAGAAGGTGGAAACGCGAGCCATTATTCTACAACTATTATGCAAATCACACTTAGACAGTGTTCAAAATTAATTGCACTGAGAATTAAAAGAATTCAATTCTACAGTGCGCTCCCACTCAAATCAATATCTCTCATAATTGATTGTGAGCGATTCAAGATCCAAATTACAATTCAACGCCAAGGATGTATCCATCTCAAGTGACGAGAATTGCAATCGGTAGGCCAACTTGCCAATCACATCTCTATGTGACTCTTGTTCATCTTTCGATGCGTGTGTTCCGAGCTCATGACTTTCATGCCTGAACGTCAAGACAACCAAGTGATCTCGCTGCGAGGTCTCAACTCACCCGCCTCACACATCCCTAATCGTTCGTACCCATGTATCCATGTGATATCCCGAAAAGTTAGGTGCCGTGACGGTGCTACACTTGGGAGAACACTAACTACTTGATATTTTTGTGAGAGATCACCCTAATAAAAGCGACTACCACGCAATCAAGAAGGGTGCATCATAAGGGATAAACATCTCAGGCAATTCATAATAGCATGATATGGTATAGCCCTTTCTGACGGAGAAGTCTCATTTCTTCGTCTTCGGCATTCGCGTCGATGTTCACCTTCGCGAAGATTGCCACCACCTTGTCGATGCACCAGATAATATTGCTATCTCTATAGCTAATAAAATAAGTGCATTACATAAGGTTGACACGCAGGTCATTAAAGTGCAATCATATGGCTCCAGCCATCATGCCGAATCATGACACGCAGGTCATGTTAATCAATTTACATCATATAGTCATCTCATACATAATCAAATTATTATGAACACTGCTATACCACATCATATGCACATGCAAACCATCCTGCAAAACCAAGTTAGACGCCTCTAATCGGTTCATGCAAAATTTTATTTTACGTGGCTTCTAAGGTGTCGAAACAAACCGAAGCTACCAACGTCCATCATCAAGCATGATAATCCAAGTCGCTAGATTAACATTGCGGGGTGTATGAAACAAGAGATAATAAAATCTCGAGCCCCATACTAAACTTCGTCATACGCGTGACCCCCGTGCAGATCATATCTGCATTGCCCTTTCGTCTGCGAAATTTCATCTTTCTTTTTAACTACGGTGGAATTCAATGAACTATTAGCACTTCGTTGATCAATCAGGATCGCGGATTGCCAGAACATTGAAACTCCACCATACTGTTATCAAGATCAGAAATATGCAAATTCTAGGGAAGCAACAAGAACATCGGGTAACAGACTTCATCTGCTACCCGCACAAATAATTTTCAGCAATAGATCTCATCTACTACCTAATTATATTGTGCAACACCCATACATCTCTATGTATTCTAGATCGCAACCTGCATCTACGCATAGCACGGCTCTTGATGCCACTGTAGGGTAACGCAGCAGAAAACAAAAAAATTCCGACCTACGCACCAGCCCAGGACCACTATGGAGACTGCATACAAGGTTTGATCTCTTTCGTTACCGACTCGTAGCGCAGCGGAAGTAGAGTCGATGACGAACGGCGGTGCAGATCCCCGCAGCTAGGATTTTACAACCTCCCAACCGCGAGGATGTATACCCTCATCCGCCCCACGGATAGCCCTCCGGGAGGCGGTCAGACAGTCCCCCGGACGGTGTCGCGG
This sequence comes from Elymus sibiricus, assembly GCA_039707655.1. Lineage (NCBI taxonomy): Eukaryota > Viridiplantae > Streptophyta > Magnoliopsida > Poales > Poaceae > Elymus > Elymus sibiricus. The sequence goes on from CM077663.1 coordinate 90,803,817, forward strand.
ACAGCCCTTCGGGAGGACCTCCAAAACTTGGACTGTCACTCGGACAGCCCTTCGGGAGGACCTTCGAAACTCGGACGGTCACACGGACAGCCCTTCGGGAGGCACTCTCGAACTAAGACCGAAACTATGATCTCTCTACAGAGTTGCACACATACGGTGTCATCTATCCGGCAGGGCTTCGCCGTCCAGAACTAGTTTCTGCCGGAACCCAGACAGCCTTTCGGCTCTACGAAACTATTTCGCTGGGAGGGAGAGAGAATGCCAGATCATGCATGGCTTGTGTATGAGAGTAAGGATGTGTGAGATGGCAGCCCACTCACCTCCTATTTATAGGAAAACCAAGGGGTAGGGTGGTTTTACAATAAAACCCAAAACCCACATGGATGAAGCCCTTCCACAAGGGCATAATGGTGAAACCAAGGAACAAGAGGGGCTCCAAGGAGGAGCCCCAAGTGTGGCCGGCCACCATCTCTTGGGGGGCCCCCCAAGGGGGTTTCTTAGCCCCCAAGCCTTCTAGAAACCTTTTGGGAAAATATCCCAAAAGGTGCTTTTCCATAAATATCCCAAAAAGCACTTTCACTATTCATGACGACATTTTTCAGCGTCTGATCGAACTGAAAATATTCATGTGGCCTTAGAACAATTTTAGTACCCACCAAAATAATTTTCAACGCGAGCCGGAACAATTCCGGTTTAGTGATTTTCATCTGCGAAAAGCATCTGAAGCGGTTTCGGCAGCTCCGGAACATTTTCGGTTTTCATCCCGGAAAATTCCAAAAAGTTTCCAGAACGATTCTGGCATCCTCCAAGAATTATCAGGCATGTGCCAAAACCAATTTGACTTTTTGGTATCCCCTGAAACAACTTTACAGTTTCACCGGAACTCATCCGGTGACCTCTCTCTGCGGAACTTTTCCGCTGTCCGAAACTTTTCCGGCGTCCGAAACTTTTTCGGTGTTTTTCTCTCAGACTCCCTGTCTAGTATTCAACAGATAGATGACCCTTAAGCGTGTGACCCTATAGGTTCGGTGAAGCATAGACATGACCCGGAACCCCTTCCGATCAATGATCAACATCGGAGCCGTGGACACCCATATTGACCCCTATACCCACACGAATGAATATTCGAGTGAACCTCCAGTTGCCGTGAGCTATTCCTGTTGCTTCGCGATATGTTACAAATACCCGAGGTGAGACATGTAGGCATCCCCGTGAATCAACAACTTGTCCACTATGCCAGTTACCTCGTTGCCGGTATTGTTCTCTTTTCTCGTTCTGTGTTCCGGCATCCCTGTGATCAAATCACCCTGTGTCTGGCCAGACGATGATGGATACCGTAACACCGAGAGGGCCCAGAGATATCTCTCCATCGTCGGAGGAGCAAATCCCAATCTTGAGCTATCAAGTTACTTGACATACTTTTCCATGAACCCGTAAGCCGCTGTAATAGCCACCCATTTACGGATGGCGTTTAACAAACCCCAAAGTTCATGAAGCAAGCATGAAGAAACTCGATACTCTCATGGGCTAAGGAATTATGCAAACATTAACTTCCTGTGTTATTAACCATTAACTTATGACGAATGTATCTCATAGCATAACATCAATTTGGGTCGATTCAACACAAGTGTTCTACCAACAATTGTGTCCTCAAAATTGCCGGCATAGTCATGCCCATGATCAGGAAAACAGGATCATCACGCAATACTTGAGCCAGTCATAGAGGCTTGACTAGGAATAAATTTTACCGTTTATTATCCCACACGTGCACATGAGTTTCCCTCCAAGCCTCGTTTTATTTGCAGACTCGAGAATCATTGCAGTTATAGCATGGAACATAAACCTAATTATGAACATGAAGATAATCAATAACATTTATTATTGCCTCTAGGGCATATCTCCTACATGAGCTATCCCCCCCCCCCCCCCCCCCCCCCGAGCTTCCACCACTTCGTTCTAGTGACTTTGGCACGCTTGTCCCGCTGGACACGAATCCGAAAGCGGAGGTCAGCAACCACAAGCTTATGCTGAGGGACAACACTCTCTCCAGGTATCAAATACACGATGGACACTTTTTTAAAATACATGTTTGAATAGTTTTTTGAATAAATGAAACTGTTCCGTACACATGTTGAAATATTTTCTTGAATAGTACAAAATATTTTTTAAATCATAAGAACATTTTTATATTACATAAACTTTAAAAAAAATATCATCAACATATATATGAAACGCATGAATATTTTTCTAAAGATAACATGAACATTATTTTGAATGGCACGAAAGAATGTATTTAGAATTAAGCGAACATTTTTTACTTTGTATATTTTTTTGAAATGTCACAGATATTTTTATGAAATGCGTAAACGTTCTAAAAAATGTCACGAACATTATTTTGAAACTATCAACATTTTCTAGAAGTTGTGCGAAGTATTTGTTCACACTACATGCCCATTTTTAAAATAGCGATGAACACTTTTAAAATTTAGAATAAAAATATAAGTAAGAAAATAGAAGAAAAGGAAGAAAACAAAAAAAATATGTTGCTAAAAAACCAGCGCTTGCTCACAGAAAAATTGTTGTTAGTGGGCGGGCGCTCTCTTGTTTCAACTGTTTGAACTTCGTAGTGGGCTGGCCCACCACGGCGTCGTTGGAGGCGAGGGCTTGTTCTGTTTTGAAAGTAGGAGGAGTAATAATGAAGCACATGCTTTAGCTAGATTTGCTATTTCTTTGGATTTTGGTCGCCATGTGTGGTTTGGCATCCCGCATGACTCTGTAGTTATCCCCATGAACATCATGAGCTAATAGATGAGGGGGTTCTTACCTAAAAAAAATGCTAAAGCCGAGATATAACCACTCCATCCTAGTACAATCCTTATAAGTTGCACATGGGATGCCTTATGTGCGTGCCGGCGGGCGGGCGAGGGGCGGGGTTGTGGGCGTTATGGGGTGCATTTAAAAAAAAGGACAACCTGCTTCAACTTTGTGTGGGTTGCCACACTGGCAATTGTGTGCGGATGATTATTGTGTAACAAGATTGTCATAGTTACATGTGTTGTTGTCCATACAGTTACACATAGACATAGGATGTGTCTCGTGTGGGATTGACCGTATGTAAATAGTAGTTGCCTCAGTGCATATTCTTAAAATAACTTTTTGAGACAATCTTAAAAGTTAACTTAGATGGGTGCATTGAAGAAGGCCTAATGTACTATATGAGCCGAGCCGGGTAGGAAGCATCTTCGAGTTTTGAGCCGAGCCAAACTTAGATGGTTAGGTTCTCCGTGGTTGAATCAGCCTATCAGGGTTTAAGTCCTAGACTTGACATTGGTGCTCGCAGTTTTCTGGATTTATTTCAGACTTTTCAGTGATGTTGTTTAATGAGAAGAAATGTTTCCGCCGACTACGGAGGCCTTTGAGGTGAATTTGTCAATTTCAAGATGACGTGTCGGCTTAGTCTCGAAGGTGTTCATGCAGGTGAGTGTATGTACATATGTATGACTGTTTGCCTCTGTATTGTGTTAAACAAAACATATAATGTCTCTCGCCCTTTAAAAAACTTATAATTTCCCGCGAGCCAAACAAATATTTAGACTAACATATCCGATTAAGAAGCCGATTTAAACTAACATATCCGATTTAAACTAACTTATAATTTCTCGCGAACCAATAAAATATTTAAATTTTACAATGAGCAAGCGATTCACCAAGGTCGGTTTAAAGTCAAATAAATCAGCTGCAAATCAATTAACAACATACCGCAATGTTTGAACCAATGAAGAAAGCTTGCCGAAGAACAGGCCATGGTTGTACTACATCAAAGCCGAAATGAGAAGTCACGCCATTGTTCGGTGGTCACCGGTGATTTCCTGTCGTTTTTCTGTGTTTTCCACCACACACCTTTGGTTGATAGTAAAAATATATCCGGCGTGAAGATTTCCTGCCGTTTTCTTTCAATAAAAATTTGACCCAGCATATCATGCGGCCATTTTTCTATTGTTGTTGTCCTGTTGAGTCCCTCTTTGTTGCGTTCCGTCAAAAAGGTGTTCCCTCTCGGATTTCATCAACGAAGAAAGCGGCAAGCAAAAGTCATCAGAAGCGCTCAAACGGAAGCTTCGCTGCACCCGCGTTCCACATTCCACACTCCACTTGCGCGCGCGCACTCCCCCCGGTCTTGGCTTGGTCGTCGTCATCCGCATCCCTCCACCCCGCCGCCTCACATCCTCCTCGGCTCCTCCTCCTCCTCCGAGACGGGCCGGCGGCCGTACGCCGCTCAGGCGAGGCACGAGCTACCGTACCTGCGTGCCCTACAACTCATCCGCGCCCCACCCTCGCCACCTTGTACGTTCCTCCTCCTCCTCCTCCCCGAAACCGTCATGCATTCAAGGTGTTTGGCCGGCGGACCATTCCATACTCGCGTGGTTCTGTCGAGTGCGTTGTACTTGTACTACATTTCCCTGCGCCAAATCTGATTGATATCAATCGTGCTAGATGATTGGTCCGGCTCCCTATCCACAACGATTTCTCCTGGAAAACACTTCTCATCAGTAAAGTCACGCTCTTGCTTGTTTTCTTGTGTGGATAAACCGTGGATGTTTGGGTCCCCTGTCTGTCCTGCTCTTACCTGCTAGGCTCTGCTGCCAGTTTCTTGTTTGCCATAGTTGTTTAAGTAATCCGCAGCCATTATTTTCTCGTATCTGAATAAAAAAGACCTTACCGAGGGATGACCGATGAGATGGTTTATTTAGTTCAAAAAAAAGCAAGGAGAAATACGTGTCTGAATTGAGAAGGATCCAGCAGCACATGCTGCCAAGATGGATGGTGTTGGGGGATTTCAACATGATCAGTAGGGCTGATGACAAGAGCAACAATAATTGCAATCTGCGGATGATGGGCAGATTCAGGGCACTCATTGAGGATTTGGAATTAATTGATTTTCCCTTGCTGGGGAGGAGGTTCACATGGTCAAACGAGCGTCAAAACGTCACCCTGACCAAAATTGACAGGGTTTTAGTCTCCGGCGAGTGGGAGGCTGCTTTCCCCCAATTTCAGTTGACTCCCGCGTCGACTAACATATCTGATCATTGCCCGTTGGTTCTGAAAAAGATGCAGCTCTCTCATTATAAGGCTTTCCGGTTCGAAAATCATTGGTTAAAGTCCCAGGAGTTTGATGGGGTTGTTGCTGAAGCTTGGAATAGAGAGGTCCAATCTGGAGACCCAGTTCGAGTGTTGCATACAAAGCTTTCCAGAACGGCGGCGGCACTAAAAAATTGGAACAAGAAAAAGGTGAGGTGGGCCACTTTCATGTCAGGAATTGCAAATGAAGTCATTTTCCGCCTGGACCTGGCACAAGAGGACCGAGAGCTGACCGAGGCCGAGAGAAATCTGCGGAGCTTGCTCAAGATGAAGCTATTGGGTATTGCGGCCATTGATAGAGCAAGATGGAGGCAGAAATCGAGGGTGACTCGGATTAAGGAGGGGGATGCCAGCACGAGATTTTTTCATCTCCGGGCAAATGGCCGACGACGGAAAAACCATATCCCGGTGCTAAATGGGGCGAATGGCCCGGTATCTGATCATGAAGGAAAGGCCGAGATTCTGCTGGATCGTTTCAAGCAGAACATGGGCACCCCTTTTTCGCGCACCACCACCCTTAATTGGAATGCCCTGGGCTTGCCACGACTGGATTTGACACAGCTGGAGCTACCTTTTTCTGAACAAGAATTACGGGATGCGGTGACAGAGATACATGGGGAGAAGGCGCCAGGACCAGATGGTTTTACCGGTGCTTTTTATAAGAGATGCTGGCCGGTAATTAAGGGAGATTTGCTTGCTGCAGTAAATTGTGTGCACTCTTTGCGTGCTCAAAATTGGAAGATCATGAATACGGCAAATATGGCTCTCCTGCCCAAGAAAGATGGAGCTCGAGATGCATGTGATTTCCGTCCTATTAGTTTGATGCACAGTGTTCCCAAGCTACTGAGTAAGATGTTGGCGGCTAGGCTGGCCCCGGAGATTCACAAACTTGTCTCCCACAACCAAAGTGCTTTCATCAGAGGGCGATCGATTCAGGATAATTTTTTGTATGTCAAGAATGTGATTAAGGCTGCTCATTCCGGGAATTCTCCGCTGGTGTTCTTGAAGCTTGACATGGCCAAAGCATTTGACTCAGTGTGTTGGAGCTACCTGCTGGAGGTGATGGAGGCAATGGGCTTTGGTCAACGATGGAGGGATATGATATCTATAATATTTGCATCTTCCTCCTCTCGAGTGCTGCTGAATGGATCGCAAGGTTCTCCGTTTGTGCATAGACGAGGGCTGCGGCAGGGAGGCTCCGTGTCGCCTCTGCTCTTTATTCTCGCTATGGAGCCACTGCAACGGTTGCTTTCGATGGCCACAGAGAGGGCGGTGCTTACACCATTGAGAGTTAGGGTTGCGCGTTTGCGATCCAGTTTCTACGCCGACGACGCGGCTCTGTTCATCAACCCGGTTGCCCAAGATTTTGCTGCTGTTCATGCCATTCTAAAAGTCTTTGGGGATGCTTCTGGGCTGCGGGCCAACATCGACAAGACCGTGGCATATCCTATCTCCTGCGCTGAAATTAATGTTGAGAATATGTTGAATGATTTCGGTGGGACACTGGGATCTTTCCCATGTCAATATTTGGGACTGCCACTTGGGTTTCGTAAACCGCGGAGGGCAGAAGTTCAACCGGTCCTTGCCAAATTTGCGGGCAAGCTTGCTCCTAGGAAGGGGAGGTTATTAAACAGGATGGGAAGGCTGGTGTACATCAACTCTGTGGTTACGGCCACAGCCACTTTCTTCTTGACGGTCTTCCCGCTTGACAAGTGGCTCATCAAAAAGATGGACAAGCTGAGGAGAAATTTCCTCTGGTGTGCGGAGGATGAATCAGTAGGAGGGAAAAGCCTTGTCAATTGGAAACGAGTGTGTGCCCCCAAGCGTTTTGGTGGTCTAGGAGTGAAGGATATAGATTGTTTCAGCAGGGCATTGCGCATTCGATGGGAATGGTTCAGGTGGGCTGAAGAGGATAGGCCATGGAAGGGCACAGCGACACCGTGTGACGACACTGATCGGCAACTCTTCTCCAGCTGCACATGCATCGAGTTGGGAGATGGCAGTGTTGCAACCTTTTGGAAAGATCGGTGGCTCAATGGCGAGGCCCCACAGCACTTAGCACCGGATATCTTCAAGCTTGCTAGATTTAAAAGACTCACGGTCAAAGAGGCTCTAAGTACTGGGCGATGGATGCAAGGAATACAGAGAATGGACAGCCACGAGCAACTATGTCAATTTGTTGGCCTGTGGGAAAAATTGCAGCTGGTGAACTTGTCAACTCAAAGGGACAAAATCAAGTGGAACATCACTGCCAATGGAAGATACTCGGCGAGCTCTGCTTATGAGGTCCAATTCTCTGCCAGGATTGAGCAGCCTGGGATTGCCCGTGTGTGGAGGAGCAAGCTAGAAGGGAAGGTGAAATTCTACATGTGGCTCCTGCTGCAGAACAGAAACTGGACTGCCGACCGGCTGCAGGCGAGAGGATGGCCTCACAACGCCTCTTGCAGGCTATGTGACCAGGAGCCGGAGACCGCGGTGCATCTCACGCTTCAATGCTGTTATGCGAGAGAGGTTTGGCATCTTTTCCTTGGTGCCAATGACAGGGTGCGCAATGGTGTGTTTTCGGCAACTTCAGTTTCAGATTGGTGGCAGATGCTTTGTACGCACAGAGGTGCGTCAGCAAGGGCTGAGGAAGAGATAACCTTGTCGGCGTACATCGCCTGGCACCTTTGGAAGGAGAGAAACCGAAGAGTTTTTGAAGATAAGGAGCTGACTCCGTGGGCGCTGGTGAACCTGATTCGTGATGACATTACATTGCTTAATGAGGCTTTGAGACCTACCCCTACGGCAGAGGGGTAGTGCAAGTTCTTCAGGAGTTTTTTTGTGCTGTACCTAGCGATATGCAAGTGTATATGCTTGTGTTTGTTTTCTGCTCGGGGTGCTTAGCCCCTCTTACCTGTACTTTGTACCTTTTCCCCTCACTATAATGCAAAGGCAGAGCTCCTGCTGTTCTCGTCAAAAAAAAATACGTGTCCTGCTTGTCTTGGTTCGCTGTCTCGCGTGCCATAGTTTTAAAATTTATCTGGAGCTATTATTTCCTTTTACAAAAAAATAAAGACCCTACCAACAGATGACCGAGGAACAGTATAAAAGCAGGAGAAATGCTTGTTGTTTCAGAGAAGTGTCCAGGCAGACGCATCAAACTTCCCAGCAGCCTCTGCAGCACTATTGCTCTGCAGGGTCTTCTTCAGCTTCTGCGCCGCAACGAAGAATGGATAGGCTCGATGGCTCTGCGCGTCTCATGATCGTTTCGGATCTCGACCAGACGATGGTGCGTATCTCAATCCGATCTTTTCGTTTGTCCGGAAAGAACTAACCCAGACTGTTGTTGTGTCCGACCAATGTTTGACCTCTTGGATTGTGCACTTGCAGGTTGATCACTGTGATCCGGAGAACTCGGCCTTGCTCCGTTTCGAGGCGCTCTGGGAGTCTGACTACTCCCAGGATTCTCTGCTGGTGTTCTCGACTGGAAGAACCCCGGTTAGTTACAAGGGTCTGAGGAAAATAAAGCCTTTGCTCACACCGGACATCACCATCATGTCTGTGGGCACTGTGATAGCATATGGCCAGGAGATGACTCCTGATGTTGGCTGGGAAGAATTTCTGAATAACAAGTGGGATAGGGATATTGTTGTTCAGGAGACAGCTACGTTCCCTCAGCTAAAGCCCCAGGCATGTCCAGTTAGTTGCCTGTCTACTTTTTCCTGGGTTTTTCAAATTTTACTAGCTGAACTAAGATATTTGTGTTACTTTTTCTTTGTGTGGTGCAGCCAGAGAGGAATCAGGGTCCTCATAAGGTCAGCTTTTTCGTCGACAAGCAGGGTGCTCAGGAAGTGATTAATTCCCTCCCTCAGAAACTGGAACAGCTTGGGGTAAGACAAGGCAGTCCTTGGTGACCTTCTCTTTCTCTGTTCTTCTTTTTGGCAGGGCTTTCTTAAGATCAGAGTATTGCTTAGTGGTGTCTTGTTGACTTCATTGCTTTCTTTCTGTGATCAGCTAGATGTGAAAATAATCTATAGCAGCGGAGAGGCCCTAGATGTACTGCCACAAGGTGCGGGGAAAGGGCAAGCTCTTATATATTTACTTGAGAAGTTCAGTTCGTGCGGGAAACCACCGAACAGTGTTCTTGTGTGTGGTGACTCTGGCAATGATGCAGATTTGTTCAGTGTTCCATCTGTCTATGGTGTCATGGTCAGTGTATAAGCAGTTGTTTGGTTTCAGTGTAGTTCATTGGCGACAATGATTTCTCATATAAGCTTATTACAGAGTTTTGGAATCATATTCAGGTTAGCAATGCCCAAGAGGAGCTTCTTCAGTGGTATGAAGAGAACGGAAAACATAATCTTAAGTTGCTTTATGCAACTGAGAGATGCGCTTCCGGTATCATGCAAGCTATCGGACACTTCAAACTAGGACCTAGTTTTTCTGCAAGAGATCATGAATTCCCATATCCGAAGGTAGACACCATCAAGCCTGCAGATGTAGTGGTGAAGTTCTATGTTCTTTACGAGAAATGGCGGAGGGGTGAGGTTCAGAAGTCTCCATCAGTTATACAATACTTGAAAAGTATCACCGTAAGTACATTCCCTTGTTAGATTCTTAGATTAATCCAGTAAATGTTTCTTCATATCGTTTTCTCGCTTAATATGCTGTTTCTTATGTACACAATTCCTTCTAGTTAGCATATTTCAAAATAGTAACTGCACATTCGAATTGGGATCTAGATCCGATTTATAGTTTCTGAGAAGCAAATTTGGTTGTTTCTTGGGCTTACTTTAGATTGATCTTTTATTTTGGATAGCATCAGAATGGCACACTGATACATCCTTGTGGAATGGAACGGTCACTTCATGCGTCCGTTGATGCACTGAGTGCATGCTATGGTGACAAACAAGGCCAAAAATTCCGAGCATGGGTGGACCGACTTGTTACATCGCCGATCGGTACAAGTAACTGGTTGGTGAGGTTTGACAACTGGGAAATGGAAGGTATACTCGAAGAACTCTTCACATACTGAAGTTATTCCACACCATCAGTTATCAGTTCGTTCAAACCTTCTTGACATCATTTTTCAATTGTAACGAGCCCTCTCCATAATCTTGGGATGCGCCACAATTACTCTTCTTGTGTTATCTCATTGACTTGTGTGTCGATGTTAATGCTTCTGTCACCCTCAGGTGATGTGCAATATTGCTGCCGGACAACTCTTCTGCTGAATACAAAGGTAAATTCTCGTATTCCCCCGGAAATTCTCTTGCATCCTGCACCTGTATAGGATCTTTTGCACACAGTTTATGCTGAACTACCTAACTGCCTAAACTCGCAGCCTGGGACTCCAGAGGGCTTGGAACTGACACACATCCACAAGACCTGGCTTGAAGGATACTCAGCTGACAATGATCATAGCTTCATCTTATAGATCATTTAACCACTCGCAATATATGCACGGACCCTCTGAGAGTCAGGATAGAATAACAAATGCACTGGTTCTTGTGTAAATGGATCTCTCGGCTGATTCAAACTACTGTACTGTTCTGATGCCTCCAGAGAGTTGATCTTCATGGTGATCTCATGCAGTAATAAGAAATGTTCAATGATTCTATCTCATGAACTGAATGAGATCCATAATTAAGTGAAAGTTCTTACTGCACCAGGATGTTGTAATTACAGAGAATCATTCTCAATGTACTTGATGCTCAGCTGGTGCATCTTCGGATAGAACCTTGCCCATGACAGTTGAAGCTGTTAATCTGTTCCTGAGAAATAACTTCAATGTCTCCTTAGAGCATCTCCAATAGAAGATGTAAATTTGGAGATGTAAAAGTTCCAAAAAGTGTTTTTTACATCTTCAAGAAATGGCCAACTCCAACAGATGATGCAAAACGGAGATGTAAAAGTGCAACTCCAATAGGTGATGCAAAATGGAGATGTAAATTTTAGAAACTTCAAATACTACTTTATTTCAAACATAATTCAAACATACCAAGTTCAACTACTACTTCATTTCAAACATAATTAAACATAGTTCTGATTAAAACATAATTAAACATGATTCTAATTTGAAGGACTACTACTAGTTCATACTGCTACATCCATCAAACTACTACTCCAACGACTATTACTAGTTCAAATGACTAATACTTGAAGATGAACTACTCCTCGTCGGAGCTCTTGAACTGCTCCCAGAACTTGTCCTTGCTCGGGTCGTCGCACCCCTCGTCCTCCTCCTTCGAGTCACCCCAGTCCGACGAGTCAGACTCGACGGGGATCACCGTCGAGGGGCCAGCCTAGTCCTCCTTCTTCTTCTTCTACTCGACGTCGCGCTTTCAGAAGAACTCTTGCTCGGCCTGAACATACTTCGAAGTTGTGGGTGGATGGTAGGTTTGTGGATGGCCTGCAGGCTCCAAGGAGGAAAATTCTCCTCCAAGCCGTGCTCGTCGGTCGCTGACCAAGCTCGCCGCGGCTGAACTCCGTTTTTTCAAATTTCGCTGGCGTGGCCGTGATTCCTCCGCGGGTGCTCTATGACATCATGGTTGTCTGCCAGTTCAATATTGGACGAAACAAAGCTCGGTGGTGACCTTTTATGTCCATAAGAGCTCGGCGGCGGTGTGGAAGGGGGGATATGAGGCGATTCCGACAATAGTGTAGCCGACAAGCGAATGCACCTTGACCTGAGAGGCCAGCGAGTGTGCGCTGTGGGCGATGGGGTAATGGAAAGCGGCGGAGACGACACTGGAAGGCATCGAGCGATATTGAAGTGCCATCTAAAAGGAATATTTTGCTGATAACTTCTTTTGGCCGCTCAAATTTGAGAGCCGATGGTGGGTTCCCCTCAAAACTTTGAACAGCTAAACCGAATAGAAGTTTGGTTGGATGTTTCTTAACTCCTCAAAAGGGAATCTTTTAAGGAGTTAAGCCCTTATAGGGATTCGGCTAGAGATACTCTAAGTCTATTATAATTGGGGAGAGGAACAGTTGCAACTGAGAAGATAAATGGTGCGATAAACCGATGGTACAAAAGAATAGCAGTTTTGTACAGAGGTGGGCGTATGCCGGACCCTAGAAGACGTCCTCGAGAAGAGCGAAGGTCCTGCTTGTTTGGGCTTATGCTTCTGCTTTTGTAGCTTTTGCACTTTGGCCTAAAACCCTAGGTGCAAGGATTGCCAAATCCCACCCATAATTTTGTGGCTCCTTCCATCAATTCATACCACAACCATCTCAGACGCAATGCATGTGCGAATTTATTAATAGTGATCACCCCAATCCCTCCATATTCCTTGGGTCTACAAACCACCTTTCAATTGACTTTGCACTTGGCACCGGTAGTCTTGTCCGAGCCTGACCAAAGAAAGGCCCATATTGATTCATAAGCCAAAAGCCAAAGCCAAAAACACATATTAGGAGTTTTTTTTGGCTTTTAGGCCGAAGTGCAAAAGCAGAAGCATAAGCCCAAACAAACAGGGCGTCACATCCAGAGCATGGTCAATAAAAAACCAGAAGCTAGATATAAAATCATTGGAGACTTCCATTCTTTTCTTAGGTTTGTGCAGTGGATCTTTGGTTTTGGTAGTTTCTTGTGGAAACCGGCCAGTTTGAATTTGGCATCTCTGGCTGGTTCCAAGATTGATCATTTTAGTGGTCCAAGATTCTGTAAGTGATAGTCCAACGAAAAATATAAATATATTTTATCTTGTGGAGTAGCAGTTAGTTGCAGATATTAGCTGAAATGTTGTCGATGCGAACTTGTACTAGATAACAATTTATGGCAGTATAAACTTATACTCTTACAGAGTACTGGTAGTGAATGCATATGTTACAAGTAGATTACACACGTGGAAATTTAGCAACACAACATAGTAGTAGTAGTAGTAGTATCTTGTTGCTTGCGTGAAACGAGCACGAGCGCATATGTATCTTTGTGGTCTACTAGTAAGTCGATAAAGTGGGCGATGCAGGTTTCTGAGTCTGCCCCATGGCAGCGGCGCAGGCACCCACAAAGGCGGCGTTAATGTAGGTCGCCGGCTCGGAGTGCGCGGAGTCCCCCCTGTTGTCGCCGAACTGGTCGTTCTCATCGGGCCCTCCGACGATGGCGCCGACATGGACGTTCGGGTTCGGGTCGCTGGTCGGCAGCCACGAGGAGAAGCCTTCTCTGCAGGGGACCGTCCTGCTGAGAACCTTGATGGAGGGGATGGAGGAGGCGCGGTGGTGGATACGCCGCGGGAACGCGTCGCCGGAGCCCACCATGTACGACATGCCCATTGGGTTGCTCCCCAGGATGTAGTCGACCTGAAACAACCAGTGTTTTAAATAGCGGGCTATGTCAAATAGCGACGGACCTGCAAATAAGCTATAGCGGGCTATTTAGCGGCACTCTGCTGAAAAGGCTATAGTGGCACTATAGCTAGCTATTTAAAACCATGAAAACAACACCAGATGCGATGCGTTGTCGGATCAGATTGATACTGAAGATCGGGTGCGATCAAGCGAGAAGATGGTATTGCTGGCTGACCTGTGATGTGGCGAATGAAGCGATCTGATCCGGGGAGAAGCTTGCGGCGCTGCAGCGGACTCCGTCGGAGCCGTCCCATGACTGGAGCGTCTTGGAGTAGATGGAGAGGACGAGGGCCGCCGTGGTGGTGTACTGCATGTTCACCGAATCGCGTGTGAAGAGAAGCCCTCCTGCAGCACAGGTCATGTGGAGAAGATGAGAGGTTTTGGGCTGTTCTTCAGAGTTCAGACTTCAGAGGCAAGGGAGGTACTAGGATTGTACGTACCACGTGTTGTGCGTATCTGCGTATTGCCGCTGTCAGGCATGAGGGAGCAGACGAAGGAGTCCAAGTTGGTCTTGTACCTTGCTAGCTCTCTCCTTCCTTTCAAATACTCCTGAAGAAGAAAAAAAGAACACTCCTGAATCAACGGACTTTGTGGGAATGACTGAATCCATGGAGGCATGCATGAATCAACGTGCGATCGACCCACCTGTGTTGCGAGCATCTGGGCTCCAACCTGCTTGTTGTCCCAGCTGAACTCGTTGACGGGGTTGCTGGAGCCCTGGTTCTGACGCAGGAAGTCGAGGTACTTGCCATCCTTGGTCGCCCGGTAGAGCCACGCCGAGGCCCAGAGCAGCTCATCCTGCGGTGCTTAGATCGATTAGATTTTGTTTCTGAACCAATAGATCCACCCAGCAGTGATGGTCTGATCAGTCTCTACCTACCTGAAAGCCGGAGTAGGAGCAGTAGAAGGGGCAGGACGACTGAAAGGACCCCCTGTAATTGTTGGCCAGCTCAAAGAGCTGACCAAGGCAAAAACACAAACCGTTAACGTGATCCTTTTACATTTACAGTAACATCTAACCAGAAGCAACACCACATGCTTTAATTTGTGCGTACCGATTTGGACGCGGCCAGGAGCCGCGCGGCGAACGCCTTGTCGCCGTCTTCCTTGAGCACCAGGTAGGCCGCTGCGAGCGCCGCAGCCGCCTCGCCGGCGGCCTCCGACCCGGGCGAGTCCGCGGTGATCTTGTACAGGGTCCTCGGCGTGTCCATGTCCTCCGGCCGCTCCCAGCACCCGTGGTCGGCGTTTCCGTCCCCCACCTTGAACGCAACAACGATGAACGAACAACAAAATAAATCTGGTCCATGTCATCGTAGTTTCATTGACGTGCTTGTTCTTTGAACGTCAAATTGGTAGCAAACCAAAACCAAACCTGGGTATAGAGGGTGGTGGGAGATGTGTGTGCGCGGAGCAGGAAATCGGCGCCCCAGTGGATGGCGGTCCGGAGGTTGCCCAGCTGCCCCGCCGCTGCGACGTCGCCGCGGTACTCGATGGCGCTCCAGCTCAGCAGGGTCACCGTGAAGGCCATCGGGAACCCGAACTTGACGTTGTCACCGGCGTCGTAGTACCCGCCGGTCAGGTTAACCTGTGATCGCCATTCCACTGTCAGTCACTAATCAAATTCCATGGATTTTTTCATTTTTCGGTTGCCTCGAGTATATATTTCACACTGGGTCATATATCGTGTGCCAAAAGTGGTCCGCTTTTGTTTTGCATGTGCTGATCGAAGAGAAAACTCGTATGATCGTATCTAGATATAAAACACACAGACCAGATTCAAACGTAGGAGAGGAGCAGTTGCTCATGCATGATCATAATAAGTCAAGGGTGTGTCTAGGATGTGACATAAGATCAATGATACAAGACTTAGATGTGCAATACGTGTATTGCACATCTAAGTCTTGTATCATTGATCTTATGTCACATCTAGATGTGATTTAGCAAAACCGATAAGTCAACTATAAAAGACCATACGTTTTCAGGTCGACCGTCGGCGAGCGCGGAGTTGCCGCACCACCTTGCTCTCTGGTCAGCCGGCAGCCGCCCGGACCTCTGCCCCTCGAAGAACAAGATGGCCTTGGCCAGCGCGTCGCCGTAGTCGGGCGAGCCCAGGCACAGGCCATCGCCTCCAGCGGCTCCAAGCCCTACGTCGAAGCAGTGATGCACCAGCATCATTGCCACCACCCACACCTTAACCGCCATTGTCGCCATCTGTCTAGCTTGCAGCTAGCAAACAATGTGTGTGTGTGTAGCGTGTAAGCGCGCGTGTCTGTTTTTCTCTTCCTTCTTGTTGTGATGGATGCAAAGCGCCATGGGGTTGAGCCATGTATTTATAGTGTGATGGTGTGATGAGAGTCGAGATTCTCCATCGATGGAGCTGCATGTGCATGTGATGTGGTGTGCTGGCGCAAAGCAAACGCAAAGAGTGTAGCATTTGTGCACTAATTTGCCCTAGAAATGCTTGACCTCCTAATAGTAAGGCCCATGCACATGCATTTATCACGCTACTAGTGCAGATTTCTGCATCGCACACGGCAAAAAATAAAAGCCCATCACACACGGCATGGGAAACCGTCTCCTCGACGACGATGGGGGTGCCTCAAAACACACGGTGAAAATAACTATATATGTGCGATGCCAATTTTGCATCACACGGGTCAATAAATACAAACGTCTACGATGATAAACTTTGCATCACACGGGGTAGATAAATACAACAGTTTTGCTAAGTCTCAGTCGACTTAGATTTCGTTATGTCTCAGTCGATGCTATATGCCTTTGATCTTGCATCGGGATCTGTACACTTTTTTTCTTTCCATTTTTTCCATTTTGTTCTTATATACTATGAGTCTCACCTTCTCAGCCTGGTCGATAAGGCGCACTTCCTTCCTCGCGTATCATCATCGATGTCGTTTGACAGGAGGAAGGCAATGATGGAAGGCTGGTATGTTGTGTATTAGTCATTTTATTGGCTTCTTTGTTTAACCTTCTATGAAGTTCATAGGCCTTTTCATGGCGTATTCTTGAGAAAATATGATCGTGGATATCATATATGTTTGGTTTCTAGGTATCTCTTCTGGATTGTAGCATATATCTTGTTCCCCGTGTCTTAGATTATAGACTGCTAGGGAAAACTCTCCCCTTCAGACTACATCGACGAGCCCGTGGATTCACTTCTGCTCTGCCTGCCACTCTGGCGGCCAGTGGCGGGAACCGGAAGGTGCCTCTGCTTTGGTTAGTAGTTTATGTTAGGATTTTTAATCATCACAGGTGCGATGCTTGGGCGGATTATCACACTTCTTTTTCGAGTTTGTATTGCGGGCTCCGATCCACCTCGAGTTCGTCCGTCTGGACGTAGTCGACGGAGCTCCGATGTAGATTCCTATCGTCTTCTTGAGGCGGTGAGGAGAGTTTTTCGTCATGTGACGAGATTTGCTGTCAGCTGCTTCGGATCTATGCAAGGGTTCAATGGCGACGACTACGGCTCCAGGGCGCAGGTCCTTAGGGGCACGTGCATGAAGCTTTCCGACTTTCATTAACAAGGTCAAGCCGGCTCCGATAAGGGAGCGATAACAGCGGCGCGTCGACGGCTTGTTCTTGCGGTAATAGTGGTCGTTCAGTGGTTTCGGAATCTTGATGTAATTTTTATTATGTTTTATATGCTCTATACTTCAGGTGAACTTTTATAATAGATGTTTCTTTTTGCTAAAAGAGAGAGAGAGAGAGAGAGAGATACGGTCAGTTTCTCCATCTTGCGACGCAGGCCATTGTTGGTTCATCGTTGCTATTCATACTAGCTACATGTATCAGCGATAACTTAATACCACATGCAGATCATAAAACAAAGTAAAAGCTTGTCGACTCAGGTATCGAATCAATGCACACATACATAAGTGAACAGGAAAGATGACCTTCCCAGCGTACTGAAAACTGAACGAAATAATTGATCATGGAGAAAAGCAGATCTGCAGACACAAACAGTACCGTTTGAGTCAATTTCATGCAATCTGAGAAAGAGTATCCAGTGGCGGACAAGCATCTTTGGCACCATATATGCAAAAAAAAAAAAAACTATAATTTTTTTGTGGAAACAAACTTGACCTTCTGGTGTATTCGTATACAAAGTTTAGCCTATGAATGACTTTAATACTTTTTGTCCGTGACTTTTTTTTCCCTAGAGTCGACAGGAGGTTTCTCTTGATGATTTTTTTATACGAGTACATAGTGTTGAGGATATCGTTTATCATCAACGTTTCGATCGCCTGGAGATTAGAGATTAATCCAGAATCGGCCGATTAACCGATTTTATCGGTCGACTATTAATCCGCCAGTTTTTGCATGCAACTCTCAGATTTCAAGCACTAACAAGGTAAAATAAAAAACAACCATCAGAGTGCTCTAAGCCTTTAACTATGATAACACTATATCGATACATAGCTACATATTACATGTCAAGAAATTAGTCAATGACAAATAAAATAGGACAACACTACAACATGTGTCCTATGAAATGGGGAATAAAGTGTGATGTGCACAAGGCTAGTGAAGGGTAGACCCTGTATTGGAGTTTCTGACCACAGGAGCGGACGATTAAGTGCTAGATTTCCAATTAATCGTTTGATAGAGCAATAAAACAGTCCAAATGATAAATACAAAGATAAGGTGCAATTTTAGCGGCCACCCACCGTTAAGCGATAGATCAGATGATAAATTGGTGAATCAGACAATATTTTGAACAACAACAAAAGGTTAAGTTTGTTTCCCAAAAAAAAATCAGAATTATTTGATTTTTTAAGTTACTATTTATTTTCATATAGGATGACGTACTACGTGCTTCCCATTGCTGAGGCACATGGTTTGCATAACTGCTTTCTGTACTAAAAGAATACTATTCTCTCTGTTCGGAATTATTATTTTTCTTGTTTCTTTCTTCTTCTTTTCTCCCCTCCAAATTCATTCAAATACTCATCAACATGAAGGGCTTACCACACCTGTCATGTGGCTCCGTTAGAAATTAGTTGACCCTCAAAGGAATATATCTAATAGTAGCTTAATACTCTCGAAGCACGCTCTAGTCCCGCTTTATATAGTAGCTTGATACTTTCTCTGTAAACTAATATAAAATCATTTAGATTACCGAGTGTGATATAAAATTTATGCACCATTGCATCATGAAGTACTACACAACCATGTAACTTTTTTTTAGGGTAACCACCACATAAACTGGAATTTCGCTGAGCTAAAATACAGTATATTAATCCATGATACTCCTAGTTGTCTTGCCTTGTTTGCTCGCTTTTGGATAAGAATCGATCAAATCCCTGTATTGGAAAGGCTGTGACAGTTGACTTAGCCGCAGTGCAGCCAATCATGTGCATTGTAAGCCATGCTCTGCTTTTATTTTGTATTTTTCTTTATCTTCCAAAGACATTTCCTTTTCAACTCATTTTTGTGTATAATATTAGCTAACACTTAATATATGCGTGCGCTCCTTGCTTCTTGCACCTTGACGCAGTTTACCAAGGAAATTGACTCTTGAACAGTCACTGGTAGAAAACAGGGCACTAGTCCCGGTTTCAGAGGGCCTTTAGTCCCGGTTCTGGAACCGGGACAAAACGATCGGGACTAATGCCCAAAACCTTTAGTCCCGGTTTGCTTACGAACCGGAACAAAAAGGGCTCCACGTGGCCGATGCGGGGCGCCCAGGCAGGAGGACCTTTAGTCCCGGTTGGTAACACCAACCGGGACCAAAAGGCAGCCACGCGTCAGCAGCTCGCAGGCGCTGGGTTTTTTTTTTGGAAGGGGGGGTTTAGGGGTTTTGGAGGGTTAATTTAGGGGTTTCATATTGTGTTAGCTGGCTAATAGAGAGAAGTGACCTCTCTTTCTCCGTGCTTGGTCGACGCTAGCTACTATACATATAGAGAGAACTCGACGCTAACTAGTAAGCAAATGAAGGAAACCATTAATTGCACAAGATCGTCATGAACATATATAGAGAGAAGTGACATCTCTTTCTCCGTGCTTGGTCGAGCAACAAGTTTTCGTATATCTATCCGACGCTACTACATATGTACAATATAACATCCCTTACAACCATTGCAATTTCACATGGTATTCTCCGTGTTCAGGTATGACGTGGTCAAGAAAGAATCCCGCCAATTCCTCTTGAATTGCTCGTATGCGATCATGTGGTAGGAGTTCATCCCGCATCTGCCAGATCTAATTTAAAGAAGGGGGTCAATACATATATATGAATGAAACTCAACACAATTGATGGTAATATATAAAATAAAATTGTGAATATTGTTTGCGTACTTCAAATTGTTTCTCAGAGAAGCCCCGCTCAGAGGTATAGTGGCGAATGAACTCGCATACGTAGTATCCACATAAATGAGTCCCGGGTACAAGCACTTTACGAGAATAGAGTTCAATCAAACTGATAAGCAAGCATGATAATGGTATTGATGAAACTAGAATCAATGAGAGATGCGCGGAACTAGCTAGTACTACTTACTTTGGGGTGTGTAAATCGCAGCTCCTTCTTCAGACCCGGAACCATAGTGGTGAACTTTTTCCAAACTCTGGCAGGCAAAGAAAATGATTATTTGATATCAGGAAATTAACGAAAGTTGTCGATATGGTCCCGGTATTGATTGAACTTACTTCTGAAGCATTGCAGTCATGTCCGCATAATACTTGGAATCTTTACGGAGCGAGTCTAAGATAGTTACTAATGCCCCGTCAAGGTTAATGGATAGCAGAATATAGTGGAAGCTGCGCACGCATAACTCATCAATTACATTACTTAACCTCGAGTAAGCGAAACCGAATATGCACAAGACAGTAACACTCACTTGAAGTTGTAAGGAAAGAGTATTTCCCTTTTGTTTTGATGTCTAAGGAACGCTTCTAGCAAGTTGTTCTCGGTATCTTTGGCCTCGTTTTGTACCGACCATTCATTTACGGTATTTGGGCTAATGAACCCAATGTCATAGATTTGTTCTTTTTTGCATTCGACCATCTTCAATCTGCATAATATAGTGAGGATAATTATATATACATGCAATGAACGAGCTGAGCTAGAGACTTAATTATAGAAGTAATACTTACAGACAGTAGCAAGTCATGAGTTATTTGTCGAGGGCCTCTTGATTGTATAACTGAAATAACTCCACAAATTCAACAGGCAGCAGGTCGACTCCAGGGAAGTCGTGCTCTTTTTTAATTCCGATCATCAAACTGTCGGTCCCAGACTTCCTGCAGGTTTTCATGTACCACTCATGCAATTTTTGCATCATCGTTGTTAGATGAGGATGATCAGGTTTGACGAGAGGCTTCCCGTGCTCGTATCTAAATTCCTCTGCTACCTCAGGCGTTTCAAACTGTACATCATCGGGCAGGTAATCATCAAGAGTGGTACCGGGCAGTAGCACCGGATGATAGCGATATCGCTAGACACCTTGAGCGGGGGCACGATTGCTTCTCCTGTTCGCCGAGCTGGGGAATTGTTTTCCCACTTCTTCGTTTTTTGTCTCTTGCAGCACTGGAAGTACTTCCCAACCGCTGCGCTTCAGCATGTGTCTTAGTAATTATGCGGTCATAGTTGGATAGCCGAGTCCATGGTGGTCGCTTCAGGGCATGCAGAGTGCGCTTTACTTTCACCGGATCTACCGTTTCCTTCGGAGGTGGATCTTTCCGTGCAAAATGGGCCTTCACTTCGGCTGCACTGATTTCAGCATTTTCCTCTTCGGTCCCGTCATATGGTAACTTCGGAAGAGGCTTGAGGCTTGGACCAAATTTGTATTTCTTCCCGCCTATTGTACTGCTAGCCGCCGGAGCAGCGATGGCGAGTCTCTTCCGCCGTTGCTGACGCGTCGGAGGAGGCAGAGTGCCCTGACGCGCCGGAAGAGGAGGAGGAGGAGGCGGAGTGCCCTGACGCGTCGGAGGAGGCGAAGGAGGAGGCAGAATGCCCTGACGAGCCAGAGGAGGAGAAGGAGGAGGCGGAGTGCCCTGACGCGCCGGAGGAGAAGGAGGAGGCGGAGTGCCTGACGCGCCGAAGGAGGCTGAGTCTGCTGAGGCGTCCAGTTTGGAAGCTTGATGTACTCTTTTCTCCATAGACAGGTACTCCTCAAAGCATTTTCCAGAAGAATGATATCCTCTTCACCTATAGGGTTGTCAAGCTCCAGCCCCTTAAATCCATCCATTATTTCATCCACCGTCACAACAGCATAGCCATGTGGAATCGGACAGCAATGGAAAGTTCCCTCAGCTCGAGGAGGTACAACAGAGCCGACCGCCGCCTTGAAGGTCAGGTTCTGGCATTTCGTCATTAGCTTGCAATGTTCAGCCGCCGTGATACTATCCACGGGGTAGCGAGGAGCCGTGAAATCAGGATGAACGAGCTCCGTGGAAGCCACGCTGCTTCTCCGCTGAGATGGTGGGTTAGCGTCGACGGAAGGATCTTCGTGCCGCTCAGATGGTTGGTCGGTAGCTCGCTGGCTCTCAAGTTCCTCTAGTTTTGCTAATCTTGCACTGAGCTTCTGCATTTCGCTTGCTTCATGTTTCCTTTTTCTCTCTCGGCTTCTATAACCACCGCTGTCGGGAAACCCATGCTTCCACGGAACGGAGCCTAGTGTGCCTCGTGTTCGTCCAGGGTGTTCAGGATTCCCGAGGGCCTCTGTCAGCTCGTCCTTCTCTCTATCGGGAATGAACGTCCCTTCCTGCGCTGCCTTGATTGCTGCCTGAAGCTTCCGGAAGGGTATTGCAAGTTGCTCGTCAGTCCAAACACACTCCCCTGTTTCTGGGTCCAGAGTTCCCCCAACCCCTAAGAACCAAGTCCTTGAACGATCTGGCCAATGCAATGTCGCTGGTTGGACATTCTTAGCAAGCAGGTCTTGCTCAGCTTTGTCCCACAACTGCCGGGCTTTGTAGTAGCCACCTGACCCCATGTGATGGTGATATTTCTTCCTTGCAGCATTTTTCTTGTTTGTCAGTGACCATTTCTTACCCTTCTCCGATTTCTTGTAGGCCACAAAATCGGGCCATTGATCTCTTATCTTCTCATATCGACCGACGAATTTCGGAGTCTCCTCTTTCTCGACAAACTTTGTGTTCAACTCTTTCTTCCAGTTCCTGAATAGTTCTGCCATCTTCTTAAGAGCAAACGCCTTGACCTTTCGCTCTATAACTGGGTTATTCGGATCCTTCTCTCGCGTTAAGCTGAAATTTGCCATCAGCTCGGTCCAAAGATCATCTTTCAGTCTATCATGGACATAAGAAACTTCAGGGTCCTTATTATTCTTATTCCATTGATGGGTGTTGATCGAGACATATTCCCTAACAACAACTCCACACTGATGTACAAATGCGTCCTTGGTCCGCTTGGGAGCAATCGGTTGGCCATATTTCGCGACTTCTGTGATCGTGAACCTTTCATCCGGGCGTAACCTTTTCTTCGGGCCTCGTCTCCTTACCTCGTCGGACTTTGGAATAGTTGAGGCTCCCTCCTCCGTTCGGTCACCGGAGCCGTGATCATGATCTCCTTCCTCCGCCATTCGGTCACCGGAGCCGTCATGATCTCCTTCCTCCTCCATTGTTGGATCACCGGAGCCGTCATCCTCTCCTTCCTGATAATCGGTGTCGTTGAGATACGACAAGGGATCACCTCCGGCGCGGATTATATCCCCCAACAACTATTCTTTTTCTAAGTCTCTTTGATCCATAGTTTCTGCAAATATTATACAACATGGCAATATACAAACATGAGATATGCAAATCAATACAAGGCAATGCAACAATACGATCATATAATATCACTAATACATCATCGAATAGTATCGCTAATACATCATCGAATATTATCATTAATAGATCTCGAATATTATTATATAATATCACTAATACAGATATAGTTGACGTCTCGCGGCGCAGGCGGTGGACACCCAAAGAGAAGGAACTATGACAGGATCATAGCTCGGGTGAGATCCCTGAAGAACCTGCCAGGTATTGGAGAACCTGGCGTCCAACGCAACCATGTAGCGTCGGATGTGTTCGTCCTCCTCCCTGACACGGCGACGTACCACCTCCGCGGGGGCCGGCTCCCTCTGCACCGACAGTGGTCCACGCGACCGCCACCATAGAACCTCCGGGTCGACGACGGGACCCTCATTCCTCACCAAGCTGGGCACCCCGGAAGGCAGCACCTCCCAGTGCCAGCCTGGCGGAGCCCAGTCCCGGACATGGCGCCTCTCAAGCAGGTGGTCGCCGGCGCTGAGTCGACGACGAGGATGCGGGCCGGGCATCATCGACGTCGAGAACAAATTCTACAACTATTTAAAATCCTACTATTTAATAAACTTTAATAAAGATGATTGCATTTGACAACTATGAAAATAATAACATATTTAACAACAATGACACATTTTCTACTTAAGCGATCGTCGAGGACTCCTCCCCGCTGATCCTCGGGGACTCCTCGGGTTCGCCGACTAAAACAACTAAAACAACAAATTAATAAAACAAACTAAAACAACTAATAAAACAAACTAAAACAACTAATAAAAATAGTAAAACAATCAAAAAAAAATAAAACGTGTGCGAGGGCCGGGGCAGGCCAGCGGCGCCGACGCACGCGGCCGCCGTGGCCGCGGAGGAGGGGGCAGGAGCTCACCGGCGACGACGGGCTCGGGGAGGAGGCGCGGGCGGCGACGACGGGGCTTGGGGAGGTGGCGCGGGCAGCGTCCGGCATCGGGGGCGGCGACGACGTCAACGAGGACGAGGAGGCGCGCGGGGACGGGCTCGGGGCGGCGGCGAGGAGGCGCGCGGGGACGGGCTCAGGGCGGCGGCGAGGTCAGGCTCGGGGGCGGTGGCGACGACGGGCTCGGGGGCGGCGGTTAGGACGGGCTCGGGGGCGGCGGCGATGACGAGGACGGGCTCGGGGGCGGCGGCGACGACGAGGACGGGCTCGGGGACGGCGGCGACGATGAGGACGGGCTCGGGGGCGGCGGCGAGCTCCGGCAGCCTGGCGGCGTCGGGGCAGGGCGTCGGCGTCGGGGCGAATGGGAGAGATTGGGGGAAATTTCGACAAGTCCCACCTTATATGCGAACACCTTTGGTCCCGGTTGGTGTCTCCAACCGGGACTAATGCCGCCCTTTCGTCCCGGTTGGTGCCACCAACCGAGACCAAAGGTTAATTTCAGCAGCCCAAAGAGCGGGAAGCAGAGACCTTTGGTCCCGGTTGGTGGCCCCAACCGGGACGAAAGGGCGGCATTAGTCCCGGTTGGAGACACCAACCGGGACCAAAGGGCTGCATTGGTCCCGGTTGTAGCCACCAACCGGGACTAAAGGGTTGGTCCTGGCTGTGGTGGGAGTTTAGTCCCACCTTGCCAAGCGAGGGGCGCTCGCACTAGTTTATAAGCCCGCCCCTCTCTGCCTTGTTGAGTTCCTCTCAAAGTGAAAATAGATGCCCTTATACGGGAAATTTGACCTGAAATCAGAGTGAATTTCACTCTGATTTCAGGTCGAATTTTCCCTATAAGCGCATCTATGTTCATTTTTGCTATTTTTTATGTTATTTTTTTGCATATTAAAAGTTCTTAACAAAAAATACTTTATGAATATTCTTTTTGCTATTAAAGTTTTTAACAAAAATAACATTTGGAAGATGTCTATCTCAGACCGCATCGTCTATTACAAATAACCTTGGGAAAACACGTCTATTACAAAGGGATTTCAATTTTTTAAACATATTTTAACTCAAGACTTTTTCTGCATTCAATATGCACCATTCAAAGCCACATCCTCACTTTTCAACCCTTTTCTGACCTCATTTACTATTTTTCATGCATTTCATGATTTATTTTGAGCTAAGATGACCCTGAATTGAAAAGCACTGCAAATGAACTCTGAAATGGTTGAAAGTTGGCATGGTATCATCATTTCACCCACATAGCATGTGCTAAAAAGTTGAGAGGGTTACGGCAAAACTGGATGCACTTCGTGTACAAAATGAACAATCTATTTCGAAGTGTCAGGGTTTTGGACGAAAACTCATCAGTTACAAAAGGATTTCAAATTTTTAAACATATTTCAACTCAAGACTTTTTATGCATTCAATATGCACCATTCAAAGCCACATCATCACTTTTCAAACCTTTTCTGACTTCATTTGCTATTTTTCATGCATTTCATGATTTATTTTGAGCTAAGATGACCCTGAATTGAAAAGCACTTCAAATAAACTCTGAAATGATTGAAAGTTGGCATGGTATCATCATTTCACCCACATAGCATGTGCTAAAAAGTTGAGATGGTTACAGCAAAAACTGGATGCACTTCGTGTACAAAATGAACAATCTCTTTCGAAGTGTCAGGGTTTTGGACGAAAACTCATCAGTTACAAAAGGATTTCAAATTTTTAAACATATTTCAACTCAAGACCTTTTGTGCATTCAATATGCACCATTCAAAGCCACGTCATCACTTTTCAAACCTTTTCTGACCTCATTTGCTATTTTTCATGCATTTCATGATTTATTTTGAGCTAAGATGACCCTGAATTGAAAAGCACTGCAAATAAACTCTGAAATGGTTGAAAGTTGGCATGGTATCATCATTTCACCCACATAGCATGTGATAAAAAGTTGAGAGGGTTACGGCAAAAACTGGATGCACTTCGTGTACAAAATGAACAATCTCTTTCGAAGTGTCAGGGTTTTGGACGAAAACTCATCAGTTACAAAAGGATTTCAAATTTTTAAACATATTTCAACTCAAGACTTTTTATGCATTCAATATGCACCATTCAAAGCCACATCATCACTTTTCAAACCTTTTCTGACTTCATTTGCTATTTTTCATGCATTTCATGATTTATTTTGAGCTAAGATGACCCTGAATTGAAAAGCACTGCAAATGAACTCTGAATGGTTGAAAGTTGGCATGGTATCATCATTTCACCCACATAGCATGTGCTAAAAAGTTGATAGGGTTACGGCAAAAACTGGATGCACTTCGTGTACAAAATGAACAATCTCTTTCGAAGTGTCAGGGTTTTGGACGAAAACTCATCAGTTACAAAAGGATTTCAAATTTTTAAACATATTTCAACTCAAGACTTTTTATGCATTCAATATGCACCATTCAAAGCCACATCATCACTTTTCAAACCTTTTCTGACTTCATTTGCTATTTTTCATGCATTTCATGATTTATTTTGAGCTAAGATGACCCTGAATTGAAAAGCACTGCAAATGAACTCTGAAATGGTTGAAAGTTGGCATGGTATCATCATTTCACCCACATAGCATGTGATAAAAAGTTGAGAGGGTTACGGCAAAAATTGGATGCACTTCGTGTACAAAATGAACAATCTCTTTCGAAGTGTCAGGGTTTTGGACGAAAACTCATCAGTTACAAAAGGATTTCAAATTTTTAAACATATATATTTCAACTCAAGACTTTTTATGCATTCAATATGCACCATTCAAAGCCACATCATCACTTTTCAAACCTTTTCTGACTTCATTTGCTATTTTTCATGCATTTCATGATTTATTTTAAGCTAAGATGACCCTGAATTGAAAAGCACTACAAATGAACTTTGAATGGTTGAAAGTTGGCATGCTATAATCACTTCACCCACATAGCATGTGCTAAAAATTTGAGACGGTTACGGCAAAAACTGGATGCACTTCGTGTACAAAATGAACAATCTTTTTCGAAGTGTCAGGGTTTTGGATGAAAACTCATCAGTTACAAAAGGATTTCAAATTTTTAAACATATTTCAACTCAAGACTTTTTATGCATTCAATATGCACCATTCAAAGCCACATCATCACTTTTCAAACCTTTTCTGACTTCATTTGCTATTTTTCATGCATTTCATGATTTATTTTGAGCTAAGATGACCCTGAATTGAAAAGCACTACAAATGAACTCTGAAATGATTGAAAGTTGGCATGGTATCATCATTTCACCCACATAGCATGTGCTAAAAAGTTGAGATGGTTACAGCAAAAACTGGATGCACTTCGTGTACAAAATGAACAATCTCTTTCGAAGTGCTAGGGTTTTGGACGAAAACTCATCAGTTACAAAAGGATTTCAAATTTTTAAACATATTTCAACTCAAGACCTTTTGTGCATTCAATATGCACCATTCAAAGCCACATCATCACTTTTCAAACCTTTTCTGACTTTATTTGCTATTTTTCATGCATTTCATGATTTATTTTGAGCTAAGATGACCCTGAATTGAAAAGCACTGCAAATGAACTCTGAAATGGTTGAAAGTTGGCATGGTATCATCATTTC
This sequence comes from Elymus sibiricus, assembly GCA_039707655.1. NCBI lineage: Eukaryota > Viridiplantae > Streptophyta > Magnoliopsida > Poales > Poaceae > Elymus > Elymus sibiricus. The sequence continues at coordinate 90,831,601 of CM077663.1, forward strand.
ACCCACATAGCATGTGCTAAAAAGTTGAGAGGGTTAGGGTAAAAACTGGATGCACTTCGTGTACAAAATGAACAATCTCTTTCGAAGTATGAGGGTTTCAGATGAAAACTCATCAGTTACAAAAGGCATTTCATTTCTTGACATGTAACTGCAGTGATATTCTAGATCAAAGCCATCATCAGAATAGTTGTGGAGAGAAAGTCTTCACTTTTTCTTCGCGTGTGTCCCTTGCTTATTGCGCCATAACCATGGATAATCTTCATCGTTTAACAGGGTGCTTGGGTCAACCTTCACTTTGAAGGGAGGAATTTCATGAAACTTTTCATAATCTTCAGACATGTCTGCCTTGCCCTCCACTCCCACGATGTCTCTTTTACCTGAAAGAACTATGTGGCACTTTGGCTCATCGTATGATGTATTCGCTTCCTTATCTTTTCTTTTTCTCGGTTTGGTAGACATGTCCTTCACATAGAAAACCTACGCCACATCATTGGCTAGGACGAATGGTTCGTCTGTGTACCCAAGATTGTTCAGATCCACTGTTGTCATTCCGTACTGCGGGTCTTCCTGTACCCCGCCTCCTGACGGATTGACCCATTTGCACCGAAACAAAGGGACCTTAAAATCATGTCCATAGTCAAGTTCCCATATGTCCACTATGTAACCATAATATGTGTCATTTCCCCTGTTGGTTACTGCATCAAAGCAGACACCACTGTTTTGGTTGGTGCTCTTTTGATCTTGGGCGATCGTGTAAAATGTATTCCCATTTATCTCGTACCCTTTGTAAGTCAATATAGTCTAAGATGGTCCCCTAGCCAACGAGTATAGCTCATCTGCAACAGTGGTGTTACCCATGAGATGTGTTTGCAACCAACTGCCAAAAGTCCTGATGTGTTCACATGTAATCCAGTCGTCACACTGCTCCGGGTGTTTGGAGCGCAGAATATTCTTGTGTTCATTGACATACGGGGTCACCAAGGTAGAATTCTGTAGAACAGTGTAGTGTGCTTGAGACCAAGAATGCTCGTCCCTACATATTATTGAATTCGCTCCTAGTGTGCCTTTTCCAGTCAGTCTCCCCTCATACCGCGATTGAGGGAGACCAATCGGCTTAAGGTCAGGAATAAAGTCAACACAAAACCCAATGCTTTCCTATGTTTGATGGCCCATGGAGATGCTTCCTTCTGGCCTAGCATGGTTACGAACATATTTCTTTAAGACTCCCATGAACCTCTCAAAGGGGAACATGTTGTGTAGAAATACAGGGCCCAGAATGCCAATCTCGTCGACTAGATCAACTACGACGTGCGTCATGATATTGAAGAAGGATGGTGGGAACACCAGCTCGAAACTGACAAGACATTGCATCAAATCACTCTTTAACCTTGGTAGGATTTCTGGATCGATTACCTTCTGAGAGATTGCATTGAGGAATGCACATAGCTTCACAATGGCTAATCGAACGTTTTCCGGTAGAAGCCCCCTCAATGCAACCGGAAGCAGTTGCATCATAATCACGTGGCAGTCATGAGACTTTAGGTTCTGGAACTTTTCTCTGCCATATTTATTATTCCCTTTATATTCGACAAGAAGCCAGATGGGACCTTCATACTGAGCGGGCATTCAAAGAAGATTTCCTTCTCTTCTTTGGTAAGAGTGTAGCTGGCAGGACCTTCATACTGCTTTGAATGCATGCCGTCTTTTTCGTGCGCACGTTGCTGGTCCTCCCGTGCCTCCGGTGTATCTTTTGTCTTCCCATACACTCCCAAGAAGCCTAGCAGGTTCACGCAAAGATTATTCGTCACGTGCATCACGTCGATTGCAGAGCGGACCTCTAGGTCTTTCCAATAGGGTAGGTCCCAAAATATAGATTTCTTCTTCCACATGGGTGCGCGTCCCTCAGCGTCATTCGGAACAGATAGTCCGCCAGGACCCTTTCCAAAGATTACTTGTAAATCATTGACCATATCAAGTATGTGATCACCAGTACGGAGGGCGGGCTTCTTCCGGTGATCTACCTCACCTTTGAAATGCTTTCCTTTCTTTCGACATTGATGGTTGGTCGGAAGAAATCGATGATGCCCCAGGTACACATTCTTCCTGCATTTGTCCAAATATATACTATAGGTGTCATCTAAATAGTGCGTGCATGCATGGTATCCCTTGTTTGTCTGTCCTGAAAGGTTACTGAGAGCAGGCCAATCATTGATGGTTACAAACAGCAACGCATATAGGTCAAATTCCTCCTGTTCGTTCTCATCCCACACACGTACACCTTTTCCATTCCACAGTTGTAAAAGTTCATCAACTAATGGCCTTAGGTACACATCAATGTCATTGCCGGGTTGCTTAGGGCCTTGGATGAGCACTGGCATCATAATGAACTTCCGCTTCATGCACAACCAAGGAGGAAGGTTATACATACATAGAGTCACAGGCCATGTGCTATGTTTGCTGCTCTGATCCCCAAAAGGATTAACGCCATCCGCACTTAAACCAAACCATACGTTCCTTGGGTCACCTGTAAAGTCCCCCTACTTTCTCTCGATCTTTCTCCACTGTGACCAATCACCGGATGCTCTCAACTTCCCGTCTTTCTTACGGTCTTCCTTGTGCCATCGCATCAACTTGGCATGCTCTTTGTTTCTGAACAAACGTTTCAACCATGGTATTATAGGAGCATACCACATCACCTTCACAGGAACCCTCTTCCCGGTGCGCTGGCCCTCAACATCACCAGGGTCATCTCGTCTGATCTTATACCGCAATGCACAGCATACTGGGCATGCGTTCAAATCCTCATACGCACCGCGGTAGAGGATGCAGTCATTAGGGCATGCATGTATCTTCTGCACCTCCAATCCTAGAGGGCAGACAACCTTGTTTGCTTCGTATGTACTGTCGGGCAATTCGTTGTCCTTTGGAAGCTTATTCTTCATTATTTTCAGCACCTTTTCAAATGCCTTGTCAGATACACCATTCTCTGCCTTCCATTGCAGCAATTCCAGTGTGGTACCGAGCTTTGTGTTGTCATCTTCGCAATTTGGGTACAACCCTTTTTTGTGATCCTCTAACATGCGATCGAACTTCAACTTCTCCCTTTCACTTTGGCATTGTCTCTTTGCATCAACAATGACCCGGCGAAGATCATCATCGGGCACATCGTCTAGTTCTTCCTCTTGATCTTCAGCTTCCCCCATTGCAGCATCACCGTATTCAGGGGGCGGATAGTTGTCATCATCCTCTTCTTCTTCGTTGTCTTCCGTCATAACCCCTCTTTCTCCGTGCTTGGTCCAAACATTATAGTGTGGCATGAAACCCTTCTCAAGCAGGTGGACGTGAAGGGTTTTCGAGTTAGAGTAATCATTCGTATTCCCACAGATAGTACATGGACAATACATAAAACCATTCTGCTTGGTTGCCTCAGCCACTTCGAGAAAATTATGCAGGCCCTTAATGTACTCGGAGGTCCGTCGGTCACCGTACATCCATTGCCGGTTCATCTGCGTGCATTATATAATTAAGTGTATCAAAAACCATTACAAAACATCATGAATAGAGAAGTGACCAAATTGATAGAAGTTCATCATCACATTAAAACCAAAGTACAGTAGTGACCAAAATAAATACATAAAATTCATACTTCTAGAGCATTTGAAATGAGCTAAACTAGCAGTGAGAGATAAAACGATGAAGTCGTTAACCTTTTGGAACACTTGTGTAGTTGGTGCACCGCCAAACCTAAACAAATCTTAGGGAAAATGTAGCTTGGAGGTCGAGCTTGGAGAGGAGAAAACTTAAGTGTGGCTGCGGCATTTCATCAAACACCTCATGTGCATAGGAGGTGAGAACAGAGAGCAACACACCTCCCAAACGCTGCCCGGCCAAAAAACAGATGAGTGAGCGGGCAGGGGCGAACATATATATAGGCGTTGTATAAGTCCCGGTTGGTGGCTAGCACCGGGACTAAAGGTGCCTCTTTAGTCCCGGTTCCAGCCACCAACCGGGACTAAAGGGGCTCGGCCAGGAGCGAGGCCCTTTAGTCCCGGTTCGTGTCAGGAACCGGGACTAAAGGTTTCACACGAACCGCGACTGGTTCCCGCCGAGGCTCGGCCGGCGCCCTAGCCTCACGAACCGGGACTGATGCACCCATCAGTCCCGGTTCGTAACACGACCGGGACTAATGCAATATTCTGGCCCGTTTTAAAGCCCTGTTTTCTACTAGTGAGTATTGGAATATATATAATCATGACTTTTGGCAAAGCTAGGTTCTAGAACTTTTTAGCGCACTGACAAAGTGGTCAGCTCGGCTGGTACGCGGACTCAGGGCTGGCGTGTACGTGCGTCCTTTGTAAGACGCGCCGCGAGGGGGTCTTCGGGTCGTGTTATGAGGTGACGGCTCTATTCGCTTGGGTGGCGGAGCTGTCGACTCATCAGCTGCACAGCCTCAGGGCTGGGGTGATTAGGGCCAGTTTTTTTCCAGCTTATTTCAGCTTCTTGACAAATTAAGCCAAAAGCCCAAAAGAACTCGAATTTGGGTGTTGGGCTTAGCTTATTTCCACCCCCTCTTCCTTCACAATGAAAATAAGCTGGGGTAGACCAGCTCGCCGCAGAAGCCACTTAAAAACGAAACGGTATACGTGGTTGCCCCTGGAGTTGCCGCAAATTACTGGCAGAATGCCACCGTGCGACCAGCCCACCAACTCGATCGAAAAGAAAACAACCCATGCCCTCGTCCCGAACTCCCGATAGGGTTTCCGTCGCCGCCGCCACTCTTTGATCCGCCGCCGCCGCCACTCGACCCACCCTCGCCGGTCTCCTCGACGAAGGGTGCCGCCGCCGCATGTCCTTCCCCGTCGCTTCTCAGCCGCTGGCTCACTGTCCCGACGAGACAACAGAGAGAGAGAGAGAGAGAGAGAGAGAGAGAGAGAGAGAGAGAGAGAGAGCACCCCGTCGCCGCTCGCTCGCCGTCCCGGAGTGCCCCGGCAACAAAGGCATGGATGGAGCTAGCCCCTCCCCGTCGCCGCTCGCTCACCGTCGCGGCGGTCGAAGCTCCACCTCCTTAGGCATCCTTTGGATGCCGCGGACACCATGCCTCCGGCCTCCAAGCATCCTCCCGTCTTTGTTCCTCTTGTCCGTCGGACCACCGGCAGGACCTCCGACGAGCTCGCCTTCCCCCATCCATCTCCATCAAGCTTGCATCGGCCACCTGCTGGGCCAGCTCCGGCGTTGGCAAGTTCGCCCGCAAGGTGTTCGGGCTATTACCTGCAAGCCCTTTTTTGTCTTACAATCATGTTTACATTGAGATTTGATTTTCTGCACATCTAATTGTGATATTTGTAGATATCGAAGAAATCACTTTTATGTACATATTTGTGACAAAATACTACTATAAAATAACTTCATATCATGTAATCTAAACAAATTTGTAGTCCAAGGGTATTACAGACTATTCAAGAGCGTATGTGGATATAAGCTAAAATGACAGAACCTAGAAAGAACTGGATGGCTTATTCTTATGGGCTTATTTCCACGGCAGCTTCTGGGTGGCTTATTCCTATCGCAGCTTATGCATAAGCTACCCCTCAAACAAACTGGCCCTAACTTGGTTAGAGCATTTATAGCCGGACCCTCATATCCATCTCAAACGTCCGGCCAGGCTGCCCGGTCATAAAAAATCGACCCAGCCGGATCCCTCATACCCATCTCAAACGCCCGGACTGACCGGCACCCCTCATATCCATCTCAAATATGAGGACGATATGAGGGCTCGCGGACGCACCCGGGCACGCCCGGTCAGTCCGCCACGTAGGACGTGACCCCATCCCGGACCACCTTTTCTCTTTCTTTATTCATTCTTTTCTTTCTCTCTCTTCTTCTCCACCAATCACGTGCAAGTGACCGGACATATGAGGAAAAATATGAGAAGTGTGGCTGCGCGGACGGAAAAGTAGGGGTCCAAAACGGACACGCTCGGTCACTGACCGAGCGTGTCCGCGGACGTTTGAGGGGCTGGATTTGCAAGTCCGGCTGTAAATGCTCTTATATTTATTTTCATTCGGTTTTAAACTAGTCAATTCTCTTCGTTTATATGGAAAGGCGGGGTTTAGGTCGGTTGCTTGATAGAAGGAACTTGATCGAGCCTAGGACCTGTTCTCGAAGCGCGTTGGGATCGAGGACTCACCGTCATAGTTAGGTTGGTCGTAACGGGAGTATCATATACTAGTATCATCCATATGATACTAGTGTATGATACTGCATCCCTAGTGCATAGTATCATAGGATAGTTCATTTATTGACATGCAAGACACATAGTAGCACATCATTTAATACGATACGGAATCATGATATGATACTCAAACCTCTCTTTCTTCATTTAATTCTATGTCACCTCATCAAAATTGCCTAGTTGGCACCCCGCAGTATTGATGGGACATGGCCAGAGTGTGATCCCAACCAACTCTCGCACGCCATGTTCACCAGCGGTCGGTCCTGACATGTGGTCTGATTCAACCAGCCGGGAGTCTAGGCCCTGTTTGTTTGGGCTTTAGCTTCGGCTTTTGCGGCTTTTCCACTTTGGTCAAAAAGTCACAAAAGCTCCTAAATAGGTGCTTTTGGAGCTTTTATGGCTTTTGGAGCCAAATATTGTTATATTGATTCATCAAAAGCCATAAAAGCTCCAAAAGCACCTATTTAGGAGCTTTTGTGGCTTTTTGACCAAAGTCGAAAAGCTGCAAAAGCCAAAGCTAAAGCCCAAACAAACAGGGCCCTAGTCTGGTTTGACAAAGACAAGGATGGGCTCATAAAGTTCAAAGGTGCTACGCAGGAGTTCGGCTTACAGGGGTTGGCTGCGCGGGAAGCTCTCTTGTGCAAATCGGCTGTCTTCGTCAACAAATCAAGACCGGAGTAGTTCGTCCGACTTTGTGAGCAAGCTAGCCATAGGAGGTCGGCGATAAGCATTCACTTTCAAGGGAGCTTCAAAGAACCAGTTTAAACCTTGACAAGTGAGAAGACGTCGCTGAAGATCATTGCCAATCAGGATGCAACCAAACATGAAGACCGGTTCATGGGCTACTGATGGTGTTATGGCCCAGGGATGTCTCACCTCTCTGGTTGTCAGCCCAAGTAGGTTGGCCCAAGGCCCCTTAGGTTGGACATGTCTCACCTCATTTGTCGTTTTATGAACTTTTTATGACCAAATTGAGAAGGTCAACTGTTGCCGTCAAGAACGAACAAACATGTCCTTCTTGATGATTTTGCCATGGACCTCAATGACCAAAACGTTTGGTCATTGAATTAGTGACCAAACTTTAGTCAGAACCTATGTACCAGATCCATGTAAGATATGATGTGGCAAGCTGATGTGGCGCCATACACTTGACGCATGTGATGACATGGCGCCTTGATGACGTGGATACCATACATGATCTGATGTGGCATAAATGAAATGACCACAATTTTTGTGGGCCTAGTACCCCATTAGGTGCCTAAATGGGGCAAGCTCAAACAATCAGCCCATTTATTTGGTCCACAATTCAGCCTTTTGGCCATTTTCTATTTATGTTCAAATTTTCATGGGCTGAAAGAATTTTTTCCTAGCCCGTTTTCACATCAGTTCAATTCACAATATTCAGTTGCTAATATTAAGAAATCACATTAGAGCCAAAATAGTAAGGTATTCCACTTCATATCATCAAAAACTTCATATGAGGTCCCCTGAACTTACAATATGCCCAATATAAAGCTTTCAGGCTGCGAAATACTCAAAGGCAGCTACAAACAAAAACTATCCTAGCACACGATCTTACAAACAAGCACGCAAAAATAGACTTGCTTTCACTTCAAAAAAATCTACGCGCCATCTCCCTTCCAGCCACTTGGTCCAGATGGAGCCTTCCCTGGCAGGTGATGAGCATTCGGCTGCAATATACAAAAAAATATATATCAAAACTACTATACAACTAGTTCTATATAATTACTAGTTTAGCTCGATGGAGTTCTATAGTATCCAAGTTATTTGTAAGATCAATAAAAGTTGAATGAAATTCTAAAATCAATCTAGTAACTAGACTAACATACAAATGTAGATTGACTAAAAACAAGATCAATAGCTTCAGCAAAATATGTAGTAATATTTGAAGAAGGGCATGTCTTTTGCATTAGACCAATCAGAACAGATATTCCAGTCTAGTAATTTATTACCGGATCACATAGCATTGTAGGGGAAAACAATACTTTCAAGACTATAAGGCAGGCAGCCATAAAGGTTTACTGAATCACCCCTATATCCGGCTCCATCGACGACCTCTGGGACGCTTCGCTTCCCCAGACTGTTCCTGCTCGAGGCTGGACATTCATGCTATTAACGATCCTCTGGAAGATCTGGGATGCCAGGAACGATATGGCATTTAGGCCATAGATAGACGCTCATCTACCTCTGCTAGATTAATAATCTCAGACTTGGACATTTGGTCACATAGGCTCTCCAAACCTTGTGACAAGGAGGTCGTCTCCTCTTGGCGGCTATTCCTCTCTGCACGTTGTAATGTGCCCCTGTAATTCTGTTCCACAGCTTGCTGTGACTCTTTGAGTAATATATTTAGGTGGGGGAACCCCCCCCCCCCCCCCCCCGGTACCCCAGAAGCATTTGACTTCCGAAGGTTCAAAAAATACAAATGTTTCATGTTATGCTCAAAATATATATTTGTGCCCACTAAAATGTTCATGATTCAGATCAGGCCAGGTAATTTTGTATCTCCACACTATTGCTAGCCTAACCAACTCATCCTCCAGCATAATACATCCGAAATATCCATTATCTACATAAACAAATGAGATGATACTGCAGAGTTACAACATATTATTCAGGCAAGCTGGATCTAGGGTTTGTGGTCAGTGGCGAATACCTGCATGTTGAAAGGCTGGAGTTGTGGAAACCGACGTACTTGTCATTGCAATAGACCCGGGCACCCACTCTGGTCCAAGCCTTCCCCCTTCTCATCCTCTTTCCCCATTGCTGTGGCACTGACACCGTCCCTGCCCACAGCAATATAAATAAAAGTATGACGAGCCTAAAAAAGCAGACCAAGAAGACTAACATAATTGATCAACAAATACTAATGCATGGATTATATACATCAACCCACATACTCAAAAAATGGCAGCAGATACTAACCGGCTATAGGTGCATGCATGTCGACACCATGAGTGACAGATCAAGCAGTACAAAGATTTTAAAAATGTACAATATGCAAGTCTGTTCTATGCGCAAACACACAATGATTTCAGTGGTCCATTGTTGTTCCAGAGCACAAGTAAATCAATTGTAGTAATATTAGCTCGTAACCTATTCTAAAAATTCCAGGCAAGGTGTATCTGTTTACAATGGAGAAGCGCCAATAACTAGTAGCAAGTTGCCCATGGTACAATACCAGAAATCTTAAATAACAGTCTATACAAACCTACCAGTAGCATCATCAGCAGTCATATATTAACAGGAGTTCTAATCATGCCTTAACTAGGAACATAAACACCTATGTATACACAGGTGACAGAAGATGGGAGCAGTAGGTTTGGAGAAGCAAAGGAGAAGCAACGAACAAAGAGCTATATCAACAACAACAACAAATGGAAGCGAGCAACACCACCTGTTAGAAAGAGAAACAAAAATGGCCAGAAATCCAAACTAGATCGAGTAAAACAAACTGAGGGAGATTTGATCAAAGAGGTATACACATGAAAGGATGGCCGAGGCAACGAAGGATAACAAATATAAAAAAAATGGAAGAACACGAGCAACTAAACCAGCACACATTGCAGGTTATACACACACACATATCAGGAATAAAAGAACTCGACAATGACAACTAGACGAATACATATGTTGTACTTTTAACTAAATTCAACCCTTTTATGAGTAGATTATTTTACAAAATTTACTGCTATTTATATACAAAATTCAATCCTTATATGTTCTCTGCCAGTAGCACAATCACACAATCCACACAGTATAATTCATCCAAAATTCATACATACTGAACCTGTTTCCCTGTTCCGAAAGGCTCTCTCCAAAAAGAGTACATCAACGGATTTTCAATAGAACATTCCAATAACATGCATGCATTTGCACTTTTACACAAGAATGAAATTAACTCAGTCCGTTGGATGTAAATACACAAGAATTTGGGCATAACAACATAAAATAGATGGAAAAGCACGTGTTGGAGTCACGATGCTCTGGTCATTATTTACAGTGTTGTCTCATTTCTACATGTCATGTCATTAGCACTTCCAAGTAGAAATCTTCTACATGCTGATGCGTTGGAGTCAAAAAAAATTGCGCTCTTTGCTCCATTGTTTTCACTAAATTGCACAAAAATATATATTTCTAGAAAAGGGGGGTTATCTCAATTTGCATCCAAACCACAACAATACCAAGTAACAACATAATTTAGTTGCAGTTTTAACTTCTTGTTAGAAATGCACACCAAAATTGAATTGTACACCTAACAGAGTTTTTATTGGCACACATCACATTTTCATGTATCGATGCAATTCAGACTCAATATGTGCCTGAACATAATCTGTGTTGGGCTCCATGCGGCTCCTGACTATTCACCTATTGACGGAAGAATTCACAAGTGGAAGGCCAGAACTACTTTGCACATACAGTTACCAAGATTACAGAGCATATATTATCTCTCTGCTATTGCCTGTGTTGAGATCGTGTTAGTAAAAAATATCCCTGAGATAAGATTCCAACACTATACAGATATGTGAACATAGTTTGAAACAGAGTACTGGACACCCAATAATTTTAGTACCTGATACCCAACACTATAGAGAGCTTGAGCAAAAAACATAGAATATTTAAATGATTACTACTCAAGACCATGCACCACTTATGCCAGCGAAAAGTGAATTGAAGATTCAGAAATCAAGTAAAGCTTTTATGGCCGAGCAAACAAAATTAAGTTACACAACATATAGTAGAGTATGCAGGAGACACTTTAAAGCACAAATATGATGGATCATAGCTAGCCATGATATTCTTTCTAAAACAGAACTTTGGGAGCAATATATGCCGGAGTTCCAACAATTAATTTTGGTTGAGAATGATGAACTGATGACAGCACAATAGGAAACAACATGACTGGAAATCATTTACAAAATTAGCATCCATCACAACATCTGTTTGTTATAAGAAACTACAGTAAGATGGTTCATTTTTGTTGTTGAGATTTTAGATATGATATATAAGAACATCCATCATATGCATGCAATCAGACACCACCCAACCAGATTAATAACACGAAGTGCCACTCAAGCATAGGCGGAGTTTGTATGTTCGAAACAGGGTCACCGTGACAATGCTTTGATGGTAACTTTGTTTTCGTTAAATTTTTGTCATAAACAAGCATATTTCTTGTAGTGGCAATTTTGGTATGTTTCTACTTGGGTGGTAACTTTGCTTCACCTTTGTTTACTTAATGAGTAACAAACAACATTCAACCTTTGATATTAATTGCTTTCCTGAATCTTTTGCACTTCACATGTCAGCATTCATCCTCTTTAGAAGTTCCATTTTTATTTTCATTATGTCTTCCATACCTGAGGATGAATTTTGATCAAAAATTTTGTTCTCTCTGATTGGAAGGTGGTCCTTGAGGTCTGGACCCCAATACATAAGGACTTGATACAGATTACTTTTATTCGATAAAATTTGGAAAAAAAATTCTTTGCCCAGGATTGTAGCTTTGCGAAAATGCTTCGTGTCCTTGAACATAGCTCACTCCCCATGTTGAGGACTCAACATATGGATTCCCACCACAGTTTGCAATTGTGTGTCCATTAATTCCACATATTTGACAGACTTGGACAGATTGGACTGAAGACACGGTTGAACTTCCATTGGATAAAAATCTGAGCCATTTGTCAATGGATGCTCCTAGCTCTTACTCTGGTTTTCTCTTTTCCACTATCTTAACTAGCAAATTTCCCATGCGTTGCAGTAGGATATACATACTCTAGCAGTTCAAGATCAATCGTGTCCGACATATACCTTACAACGACCATATTCTAGTGGATCTTTTCCGCATCAAGGTTCTGTTGTTAATCTTGCATATTACTAGATAACACTAGTATCAAGATAAAACCAAAGTTGCTTCAATAAATAATTACACTTTCACAGCTAGTTAGTCTTACCTATGTAAAAAAGCAAACCGTACTTTCTTAGTTGGAACTTAGTAGACAAACCCTGACGTTCATTCGCAATATATATCAAATCATCATTCTATTTTTATATAAATTGGACATAATCCCGACATGTCGCCAAGTGAGTATGCCATTTTAGAGTTTAGAATTAGGATATGTGGCTCCAAATTTACTCATAGGAGGGGGTGTATGGGATGGTCAACAATAACATACACCAGATGATGAAAAAAAATTCTAGGCTAAAATGCACTGTAATATCTGATTATAATCAACGAGGATTCTAGCAAATAAACAAGAGACTTAAGGGAACTGGAATACTCGGGGGGATTTCCATCCCATCCATCACGAGAGCGGTAGGCAATTGAGGATGGAAGAGGGATAAATCATGTAGTGGTGGTCGTCGGTGTGCAATGAAGGAATCAATGCAAGAAGAAAGAGGTGATAGGGACATGAGTGGGAGTGAAGGGATCCTCCACCGTTCACCCGTGCCAGCGCTTGCCTTTCAACCGCAATCGTCGATAACTGAGAGAAAGAGGATAGAGGATCCCTAAGTTAACGCATAGAGGAGAGGGGCAACAGCTTGATAGGCGTATTCGGCCCTAGTTAGACACCCACTGATGGTCGACAGAGGAGCCGCAATGGAAAGAGAGAGAGGAGGAGAGGGGTGTCACCTTAATGCGCGCATATGGCCCTAGTCAACGACCACCATTGGCCCTTGCTCGCGTGCGCCGGTGATGGGAGAAGGGGATGTTTGTGCGGCATTGGGTAGAGTGGATCCCACCGACAAAGAGATGAGCGAGGCATAAGAGACTTCACACAGGGTACTGCACGACTATTGCCATTGATGAGACATGCCCAACTTATGAGGGAGTGGCGACGGGATTGGGAGGCGTCGCACTAGTGGGCTCGAGTGTTGCGTGGAAGGGAGAGAATATGTGTAGGGGAAGATAAAATTCTTCTGATTTAGTGGAGGGTTTTTTAGGAGTATTTAGTTGAGGTTTTGGTACTATTAATTTGATTTGGTTGACTTAATACAGAATGTGGCGAACTGAGTAGCTGAGATGGTTATGGCGGACACATTTTTCTGAATTTATTCCATGCCTTCCGGTGATGTGTGTTTAATGGAAGGAGACATTCCCATCAACTATGAAGTTGTCTGTGGTGACTTTGTCAATCTCAAGATGATGTGCTAATTTAGTCTCTCAGATGTGCATAACGTATGCATACGTTCGTTATAAGTGTGAGTGTACATGCATATGTATTAGCATCCGCGTTTGTACTCTGTTTAAAAAAGGAAATGCAAGTCGTGAGGAGGGATGATGTACAGAAAGGAAAACCAAACGGGGAACGGGAAAGGGACGGGGATGTAAGCGAACATAAGAATAATTGGTTTTGCTATTCTCATGTGCCTGAAAAATTTACTCGCGTCAGTCACCTACTCTAGTTCATCCTGAGCTTGCCGGAGAAGATGGACCTCGCCAGAGAAAGTCATAGCCCCACCATCTATCTTAGGGGGAAGCCATGGCCTCATTTGTGTGTGGGGGTGTAGGGGATCATCGGAGGTTTTCTCTGGTGGTGCGGGACTTAGAGAGATGGTCGGGACGGTGGCCAGCAACAGCAATGAGGGAGGTTGAGGGGAGGCTGTGTGCGGTAACGCCGGCCGCATGGGGTGGAGACAGGCAGATGGGGCGGGTTAGGCTGCGAGGGAGGAGGATTTGCCATCAGGAATAAGATGGGGATGAAGAAGATGAACAGTCTGTGGCATTACGGAGGCCGTTGGATCTTGATCCGATGGTCACAAAATATAAAGTGACCGATCAAAACGTTTTTATCACGCACCTGTTAAACAGAGGGCCCCAGGAATTTTATTTCGGCTACAACATAGTTTGTTCCTCATGTGGTCGGTGTTGATTCTGTGGAGATGACAACAATTCAGAATGGAGTATATCTAGCAAAGAGGATCGGCTGCAACAAAGTGATCATTGAGTCCGATAATAGCTTTGTGGTGGAAGCGGTGCAACAACCAGATACATATGTTGACTCAGATGTTGCAATGGTGCTCGAGTGCAAACAGTTGGAAATGAACTTCGTAAGTGTTTCTTACACACAGTGCACACGTGAAGCTAATGAAGTGGCTCATAGCCTAGCTAAGAACTCATTTAGTGAAAAATCCTCTCTGTTTTGGGAATCTATATAATCCCTGGTTTTATTTCTCAGTCACATGTAAACGATATGTCCATTATATTAGGAATAAAATCTGTTGCTTTTCTCTACCAAATAATAAAGCACGGAGTGCTTCTTCCCATTCACCGTCGTAATACGCTTCTTTCCTCGAATTTACGCTTTCTCCCATGAATTTTTTGTGTCAGTTTTTTTTTCTTTGGCACACACATAAAAAAGATGGTAATCCCACCCGTGCCCGAACCGGACCATTGATACGTCCATTTTGCATCATGATTTCCTACTGTTATTTATTATGTTTTGTTGAGTAATAATGCTTTAGGGAGTGATTCTAATGCCTTTTCTCTCATAATATGCAAGGTTTACACAAAGAGGGAGAATACCGGCAGCTGGAATTCTAGACCTGAAAAAGCACATCAGAGATACCTATTCTGCACAACTCCAATGAAGCTGAAATTTTACGGAGATAATTTTTGAAATAAATAAAAATTACTGCAGCAAAAGACTACCGGAGGGGGCCGCCCTGGTGGGCACAAGACACCAGCGCGCGCCAGCCCCCCCTAGGCGCGCCCTGGTGGGTTGTGCCCTCCTCGGCCCACCTTCGGTGCCCATCTTATGGTATAAATTCACTTTTAACCTAGAAAAAATTAGAGGAGGACTTTCGGGATGAAGCGCCACCACCTCGAGGCGGAACTTGGGTAGGAGCACTTTTGCCCTCCGGCGGAGCGATTGCGCCGGGGGAACTTCCCTTCCGGAGGGGGAAATCGAAGCCATCGTCATCACCAACACCCCTCTCATCTTTGGGAGGCCAATCTTCATCAACATCTTCAACAGCACCATCTCCTCTAAAACCCTAGTTCATCTCTTGTGTTCAATCTTTGTACCGGAACCTCAGATTGGTATCTGTGGGTGACTAGTAGTGTTGATTACCTTGCGTAGTTGATTACTATGTGGTTTATTTGGTGGAAGATTATATGTTCAGATCCATTATGCTATTCAATACCCCTCTGATCCTGAGCATGAATATTATTTGTGAGTAGTTACCTTTGTTCTTGAGGTCACGGGAGAAGTCATGTTGCAAGTAATCATGTGAATTTGATATGTGTTTGATATTTTGATGATATGTATGTTGTGATTCCCTTAGTGGTGTCATGTGAACGTCTGACTACATGACACTTCACCATTCATGGGCCTAAGGGAATACATTGTGGAGTAGTTATTAGATGATGGGTTGCTAGAGTGACAGAAGCTTAAACCCTAGTTTATGCGCTACTTCGTAAGGGGCTAATTTGGATCCAAACGTTTAATGCTATGGTTAGATTTTATCTTAATACTTTTCTCATAATTGCGGATGCTTGCGAGGGGGTTAATCATAAGTGGGAGGTTGTTCAAGTAAGAACATCACCCAAGCACCGGTCCACCCACATATCAAATTATCAAAGTAGCGAACACAAATCAAACCAACATGATAAAAGTGACTAGATGAAATTCCCGTGTACCCTCAAGAACACTTTGCCTATTACTAGAGATTGTTCTGGCCTGTCCTTTGCCACAAAAGGATTAGGCTACCTTGCTGCACTTTATTTACCGTTACCGTTACTTGCTCGTTACCAATTACCTTGCTATCAAACTATCTGTTACCTGCAATTTCAATGCTTGCAGAAATTACCTTGCTGAAAACCGCTTGTCATTTCCTTCTGCTCCTCGTTGGGTTCGACACTCTTACTTATCGAAAGGACTACGATTGATCCCCTATACTTGTGGGTCATCAACCATGCCGCCGCCCGCTGCTCCCTCCTGCCCGATCTACCCTCGCGTCCGCGAGCCGCCTCGCCGGTGACCCCACACCTTCGCCCCGCCCCGCCGCTGGCGACCTTCTCCAACGTATCTCGTTGCCGGGGAGTGAAGCGCTCTTGGTAAGTGGAAATCGGTAAGGAAAAACTTATACTACGTGCTGAAATTTATTGCTACTAGCTACTATGGAAAACAATCCTTTGAGGGGTTTGTTCGGGGTATCTTCACCTCTACCGGAACCACAATTAGTTGCCCCTCAACCTATTGCACCTACTGAAAATATTGGTTATGAAATTCCTTCGGGTATGGTAGAACAACTGCTTGCTAAACCTTATGCAGGAGATGGAACTGGACATCCTAATATGCACCTATTATATGTGAACGAAATTTGTGGATTATTTAGGCTTGAAGGTTTACCCGGAGATGAAGTTAAGAAGAAGGTTTTCCCTTTATCTTTGAAGGGAAAAGCATTGACATGGTATAGGCTATGTGATGATCTTGGATCGTGGAACTGGAATCATTTGCAATTGGAATTCCACCAAAAGTTCTATCCCATGCACCTAGTTCATCCTGATCGGAATTATATATATAATTTTTGGCCTCATGAAGGAGAAAGTATCACTTTAGCTTGGGGGAGGCTTAAGTCAATGCTATATTCATGCCCCAATCATGACATCCCGAGAGAAGTTATCATTCAGAATTTTTATGCTCGGCTTTCTCATAATGATCAATCCATGCTCGATACTTCTTGTGCTGGTTCTTATATGAAGAAGACTATTGAATTCAAGTGGGATATCTAGGAAAGAATTAAATGCAACTCTGAAGATTGGGAACTCGACGAAGGTAATGAGTCAGGTGACGTGGCTTGAGACTGCGTCGGTATTTCCCCAGAGAGGAAGGGATGATTCAGCACAGCGACGGTAAGTATTTCCCTCAGTTATGAAACCAAGGTTATCGAACCAGTAGGAGGATCACTACCACCCAATAAGCAGCACTTGCACACAAACAACAAATACTTGCAACCCGACGCGTAAGAGAGGTTGTCAATCTCTCTACGGTAAAAAGATAGATTAGGTAGTGATAGATAGGAGAGATAGATCTCTCAAGAGCACAAAATAGAAAAGGCAAATAAAACATGCAGCAATATATTTTTTGGTTTTTGGTTTTGTAGATCTCAAAACAAAGAAGCAAAAAGATAGATCGGAAAGCAATATGTTGGAAAAGTAGACCCATGGGCCGTAGGATTCACTAGTGGCTTCTCTCATGAGTATAGCGCACGGTGGGTGAACAAATTACTGTTGGGCAATTGATAGAAAATCGAATAGTCATGACGATATCCAAGGCGATGATCATTATATAGGCATCACGTCCAAGATAGGTAGACCGACTCCTGCCTGCATCTACCTCTATTACTCCACACATCGACCGCTATCCAGCATGCATCTAGTGTATTAAGTTCATGGAAAAACAGAGTAATGCAATAAGAACGATGACATGATGTAGACAAGATCTATTCATGTAGGAATAGACCGCATCTTGTTATCCTTAATGGCAACGATACATGTGTGTCTTGCTGCACCTTCTGTCACTGGGAAAGAACACCGCAAGATCGAACCCATCACAAAGCACCTCTTCCCATGGCAAGAAAAATCGATCTAGTCAGCCTAACTAAACCAAAGATTCGAAGAAGAAATACGAGGCTATAAGTAATCATGCATATAAGAGATCAAACAAGACTCAAATAATATTCATGGATAAAACTGATCATGAACTCAAAATTCATCGGATCCCAACAAACACACCGCAAAAGTTTACATCAAATAGATCTCCAAGAGACCATTGTATTGAGAATCATAAGAGAGAGAGGAAGCCATCTAGCTACTGCCTACGGACCCGTAGGTCTATGGTGGACTACTCGCGCATCATCGGAGAGGCACCAATGAAGAAGGTGAACCCCTCCGTGATGGTGTTTAGATTGGATCTCAAGGTTCTGGAACTTGCAGTGGCTGGAATTGTGTTTCGTCGACTCCTCTACGGTTTTTGGAATATTTGGGAATTTATAGGCATCAGAGGCGGTGGAGAGGGGCCCCGAGGAGGGCACAACCCATTAGGGCGCGCCGGGGCCCCCCTGGCACGCCCTAGTGGGTTGTGGTCTCCATGGCCCACTGTCGGTGTCAAAACCGGCGGATCTCGGGTAGGGGGTCCCGAACTGTGATACTTGGATCGATGGTAACAGGGGACAAAGGGGACAAGGTTTTACCCAGGTTCGGGCCCTCCTATGGAGGTAATACCCTACGTCCTGCTTGATTATATTGAGTGTATGGAGATTACAGAGTTGATCTACCACGAGATCATATGAATAAAACCCTAGATGAGTTCTCTTGTCCTACACCCTAAAACCCTCCGGCTTATATAGACACCGGGGTCCCTAGGGTTAACACATGGTTGGTTACACGTCGAAGGGATAAACATGCCTATTCGCTACTCTAAACGTGGAGGAGAATCATCGATTCCCGAAGCTTCCTTCTTGGAGATGAGATCTTCAATTCTTCCAGTATTCGGCAAGTGGCCCATACAGTCCGGCCCATAAGACATAGGCCGGCCTCCCGAGGACCCCTTAGTCTAGGTCTCCCTCAGTAGCCCCCGAACTAGCCTCCAACGCCAAGGGTCCAAGCTCCAGCTGCTTCGAATGATCAGAGTCTTCAGCTTGCGAGGTGAGTTCCTCCTTTCCAAATTATGATCGGCCGGGCTATAGTTCGGCCTCCGTCGACGTGTAATTTCCCCGATCATAGATCGTCCGTATACCATGAGTAGTTCGGCTTTGAAGGCCAAACGTCAGAGAGCCAATAATGTCTTCTGACAACTTTTCAAATGAAAGGCCACGGCCCACCACGACCGCTAAACCAGTCGTGAAGACTTGATTCGCGGTTCGCGGCCGTTTCCACCAGCACGATCTATCAATGCACAGATCGTGCCCCATTTTACATGGGATATGTTTAATCACGCGTGTACAACGGCACGCATGTCTCGGGAAGCGGAGGGATTCACGGCGCCGCGAAGGGAGGCTAACCGGCAATAATATTTAATAAAAAGGGGAAGGAAACCCCAAAGCTTATCCGCATCTCCCATTCACCTCCCTGCTTCTCCATATTTCCGAGCTCCTTGAGCCCAGATCTAGGTCTTCATTCTTCCCCCTCCGAGCTCAGCCATGGCCAGCGGCAAGTGGGAGGCTTCCACGGTCAGGGACCAGGACATCCGAGATCTCAAGGATGCCGGCTATCTCCCCGCCAACGTCTTCCATCGAGCTGCAGAGGAGGGCCAGATGATCCCCACCCCCAAGTCAGGCGAGAGGGTGGTCTTCGTCCCTCACTTCATCCGGGGATTAGGCTTCCCACTTCACCCCTTTGTGAGGGGTCTTATGTTCTTCTATGGGCTCGACTTCCACGACCTCCCGCCGAACTCTTTCATGCATATATCTGCCTTTATCATTATCTACGAGGCATTCCTACGGGTCGAGCCACAATTCGGGTTGTGGCTCAAGATCTTCAACATTAAACCGAAGTGTGTCGCCGGTGCACACGCGGACTGCGGCGGGGCAGTCATCGACAAGCTTCCACGCGCAGTGTGGCCATCCGGTACCTTCATCGACACCATCAAGACCTGGCAGAGGGAGTGGTTCTACATCACCGAGCCAAAGGAAGAGGAAGGCGGAACCGTTCCTGCCGAATGCGGAACTGTTCCTGCCGAATTCAGGTCCGGCCCCCCAACCAGATTGACCTCATGGCTCAGGAAGGGTCTCGACTGGGGGTCGGAAACAGAGGTGGAGGACCTGCAAAGGGGTATCGCCTCCCTAATCAGGGAGGGAGTCGGTCTGACCAACGTGGTCCAGGTCATGCTTTGGCGGCACATCCTCCCCTGCCAGCGCCGGAGCTCTCCAATGTGGGATTACCGGACTGACGACGACCCTACAGTTCGTCAACTCTTCCGCACGACGCGGGAGAAGCTATGGAAGGCGATGTTCAAGGCACAGGAGAACTGGCCAGGCAGAAAGGAGGACAAGGGCCTGAGCGCCATCAAGCCCGCACCCGAGGTATAGTGTAGTGTTATTTTATCGGTTCCATCTCCTCAGAGATAGTCTAAGCATTTTCCGATTACCTTTCGTAGGAATGGTTGAGCAAGGCCACGGGCATCAAGTGTCCGGCTCCACAGCCCGAAGACCCCAAGTCCCCGCTGCTGTTGGAGATGCTCGTCGTGGCGCCCTACAAGGCGCCAGAGAAGAAGGAGAAGAAAAAGCCAGGCCGAACTGGCCTGCGCAACAAGGACCAGCCAGGGGCTGCGTCCGAAGAAACTCATGCCTCCTCAAATCAAGAAGAGGAGCACGAGGCTGAGGGGGGAGGTGATTCCCCCCTTACAGGAAAGAGGGTGGCGTCATCGGACGCCTCGGAGGAAGTAGCGCCTCCCGCCCAGAAGAAACCGCGCCGGACACAGGTGATCTCGTCCGACGACAGTTCGGACTCGAACACCGAGTCCGAGGACTTCGAGAGGGTTCTGCGGAGGAACCTCAGGGTCAAGCCCCCACCTCGAAGGTAAGGATTCGAAGACCTACTGAGCCATCGGTGCTTAATTTAGAATGTTTATTAACATGTGAGTGCCCATCAATTTGCAGCCCACCACGCGTTCTTCGCACCGACCAAGTTTCGGACGGGAAGACCCCGCCCGCCGAACTTGCGGAGAGCGGGTCTGCGTCGCGCCCTTCTCCTCCGGGCACTACGAAGGATGCCACGGAGGTGTCATCCCAGCAGGCCTGCCTGGAGCCGAACACTAGAGGCGAAGGCGACGACGTCATGGTCGAGGCTAATACCTCGGCCACCGAAGACCCGGGGGAGAAGACTCTCCCGGACACCGAGGAGGCCGGACATGGAAGTGCCCAGTCTCCTCCAAGGCCATCTCCGGAGCACACAATGCCTCCGGAGGTACCAATTCAATCTCCGGCTGGAGATCGGGCTACCCGATCCCCGCCGGCTCCGCCGACCACTGGGTGGCCGGCCATGGGGGAGGCTCTGTCCAGCGCCTCCATCTCCAGGGAGCACCGCATCCTTATGGGTGCGGTATTGCAGAGCATTCAGTCCGTGGATTCCGGACTGAAGGAGGCCTTCAATGGTCTCCTGACGGGCTTTCAGGTAAGCCAAGTAATGCCCTACTTTGTGAAATATTGTTTTATTTAAGTACTTGTTATACTCATAGCAGCCCCCGAGCCCTGGGTAAGTTTGAAAAACTTACCTGGGGGTCCAACAGAGCCTTATATCCGAGCTGAGCGCCGGACAATATGTGTTCGGATAGGTCGAACAGACCATTAGTGGTCCGGACACAGGGTCAATTTTAGTGACAGTTCGGAGTTTGTAAACATCTATAATGGTTATATAACTCTGTGATTCAGGCTTCGTCGATAGCAGCGGCTACTAACGCCGCCGAGCTAGAAGAGCTGAATCGAAAGCTCAAGAGCTCCGAAGACGAGCTCGATGCTCTAAACAAGAGATTCGACGAGGCACAAGGTAAGCCGAATTAGGGTATCGAAACTCTTTTGCACCGCTCTATCAACACGGTTTCTGAACATAAGTCGATACTTACGCAGCCTCGGCGAAAGAGATAGAGAAGCTCAAAGCCGAGCTTGAGAAAGCGAAGCAAGAAGCTTTAATTGAGAAGGCGGCGGCCAAAGAAGCGGCCACCGCTCTATCCGCCCTGAGAGCCACCAGCGACAATCATGAGGCGCGGGTAGAAGAGGTTCAATAGGAGCTCAAGGACGCCAGCAAAAAGTGCGAGGTCCTTGAGCTGAAAGGGAAAGATCAAGCCACTGAACTATCCACCCTGAAAACCGATCTCCAAAAGGAGAGGGTGGATAGGCAGTCATTTGAAGAGGAGCTCCGCCAAGCCAAAGCTATCATGGATGGTAAGTCGTATTCATTGTAGTGTATCTTCGGGGACAGCAAGTTCAAATTGCTTACCCAAGTATGGCGTTCCTCAGGCGCCTGCTCGGACCTCCAGAAGGACTTAGCGGACGCGAAGCAGTTCTATGCTTCGCGTGGAGAAGGAGATGAAGCTCAGCTATTCTGGGCGCAATTCGAAGCCCCCGAGCGTTCTCCTCTCCTTATAGAGCGGCTCAAGCAGCAGATGGAACTGCGCCAGATGGCGGAACCAGCCATGAAGGATCTCTGTACCCGGCTATGGCCCAATGAACCATTGCCGGGCAGCTACTTTGGCCTGGTGCAGAGGCTGAGAGACGCCACTCCTCGGATCGACGCATTGAGGCGGTCTTCCTGCATCGAGGGAGCAAGGATGACCTTTGCGAGGGCCAAGGTGCACTGGCCGGGGCTGGATCCACTGAAGGTAGCCACAGCTCCTCCGCCTCCTGGAAAGGGTCATAGGCGCCCCGAGCTGTACTTCTCCGGTGTTATGGAGAGTGCTCGGGCCATAAAATCACAGTGTACGAGAGAGAATGAGTATGAGTATGTCAGGACCGGTTTTCCAGGATATTAATTTCCCAGCAAATGGTCCTTGTGCTCACCAGCCCCAGGATTACTGTTAGCTGATGAGACACAATCTTGATACAGAAATTCCAAGCAAATACAAAATCTGAAGTACAAGACCATTGTGGTCTATGAGTACAACAAAAAAATTCTAGTGGTTGGTGGCGGAAGCGGTTTGCGGATCATCAGCGTCTATGGGACTCCATTTCCCACAGGAACAGCTGACCTGGATAATTCCTATCTTCGCGTGGCTGCGGTCTCCGTTGGCTAGGTTCCGGGGCTGTCGTCAAAGTGCTCCTCTCCCAGCAGGGAATCTGGCCAAGACAATAGCCAGGGACAAGCCAGTGAGTACTTTGAATGTACTCGCAAACATCATGAACACCGATATGATATAGCAGGTGATACTCATGCACTGACATAATCCACGATCACTTAGTCAGTCACAAAATAAAGTTCATGATGCACGCAAGCAGGTCATTCATATTAAATAGGAATAAGCAATCAGAGAATGAAAAATAAAATAAACCGATCGGGTGTCTGAAGCGACGCCTCGAAAGGATAAAAATATAAAGCATGCCTCAGTCGGGCGTCTGAGCGACACCACATAAAGGGCTTATAAGAAAAATAAATAACATGCGTGCCACAGTCGGGCGTCTGAGCGACGCCACCTAAAGGGCTTATAAGGAATATAAATAACAAGCATGCCACAGTCGGGCGTCTGAGCGACACCACCGAAAAGGGCTTATAAGGAAAGTAAATAACAAGCTTGCCACAGTCGGGCGTCTGAGCGACGCCACATAAAGGGCTTATAAGGAAAAGTAAATAAAAAGCCTGCCACAGTCGGGCGTCTGAGCGACACCACATAAAGGGCTTATAAAGGAAAGTAAATAACAAGCATGCCACAGTCGGGCGTCTGAGCGACACCACAGAAAGGGCTTATAAGGAAAGTAAATAACAAGCTTGCCACAGTCGGGCGTCTGACCGACGCCACATAAAGGGCTTATATAATAAAGCAACCATAATGAGTATCCAGGAGGTAGAACCATCCCAAGTGATACTCAGCAATAAATAAATAACATGGTTAGTCTTCAATAAGAATAAGCATAATCATCATTATCATTAGTCACACGTCAAGATCAATATTCTGGTTTAGAAGTTTTCCTCCGAAGACCGACACTAAGACCGACACTTGACCCATCCTAGACTGTAGTCCTTAACCGCGGACACGGCTATTCGAATAGATGTAAACTCTGCAGAGGGTGTACTCTTTACCCACGAGTAACGGATTCCTTTAGTCCACCAGGACTAATTCCGCTTACGGTCTTTGAATTGAAAACACACCTGACCCGCACACACCAGCTTAACTTACCGGTGCCTGGAATCACCCACGACACTCGTTAAGCAAAACTCTAAGTGGGGAGGCTACAACCTCGATTAGCATGGGATCAAATTTATACCGCGCGCTACTAAGGGGTGCCCCCCTCTCGGTCCCAACCGGAAACACCCATGCCCCCGGACCAGGTGGCATGCCTACCGGATGCACCCGGTATCTTCCACCATGGCCTCTCTGTACGGTGTGTGCCAAGAAAGGGGTTGACAACTTACTGAACCGTACCCTGCCCGTGGCAGGGACAAGTGGTAGTACGAAACAAGCATGGGGGTTACTGGAACAAGACTCGATCTATGGTCGACTCAGGAGGCTTATGTGTATTCCCTGCATGGTTAGCACAACAATGCTCTTCACAGTTTCCTGACAGGGCCACCACCCCTCATGCTCCATCATGCCTCACTCCACATCCTCGTCACAACGAGATGTCAGTCACGTGGTTGTGTCCACCGGAACACAACCTTCCTTCGGACTCCATCCGAACTATCACCAGGCATATGTGGCAAGAGAAGTGGCTACTGTCACCAATATCACATATATAACAGAAAAGATTTTCACCATATGTTGATATGCAAGAGTATGACTTCCACATGAAATAACCTTACTCCATTTTAGCATATTGATGGAGTTCATATGTTCTAGCAAAACAACACACAGCTTATATCATAATGGAGTTCAAGATGCTTGCCTTTAGTGTGTGGAGAGGTAGGGTGCACCACAAAACTTTTAGAAAGTTTTCTTCTCTCTCCAATTCCTATTTCGAAAATATTTGAATCAACACGCAATTCAAAACAGTACAAAAAGTTGTCATAATTATTTTTGAAATAAATCTTAAAATAAACTAGGTGAAATTTGGGAGGGGTAGGAAAAAGAATCAATTCATTTGGGGTTGTATTTTAAAAGATATGCTCAGTCAAAGATGTGGTCAACTCTGGTTTTAAAATAAAAACTGAAATAGAAAACGGTTCGGTCTGGCTTACGCTTTCCTGACAAGAAAGCGCACTTACAGAAATGCGTCTCCACTTAGGACGAGCTGGAGAGGTGCTGACTCACCGACAGGTCTGGCCCACCTGTCGGATTCATCTTCTCCCTCGCGTGTGCCTGGCCAGAGACAAGGGCGAACTCCCGGCGATGATCCCTGGAGCTAGAGAGCACCGTTCCCGGCGCTGGGCACATCGGCGTGCTCAGGGGAAAGGACCGCGTCCGCTAGAAGAGGAATGGGTCGCCGGAGGGCTCGGGGGTGAGCACATCTTCGTCCAAGGCGGAAGGAGCTTCGGGAGAAGAAGGGGCCTTGCACACCATGACCCTCGGGTGAAATTGGAGGTGGGAATGGGTTCTCGGGGTCATGGTGGAGCTATCTGTGGGGATAAAGAAGAGGAGGAGGCTCTGGCTTGCTCGGAATCGACCGGAAGGCGGCGGCGGCCAGAACTGCCGGGGTCGAGGAAGGCGGTGGCTACTGGACCTTTGGATGCTCGGGGTTGCTCTAGGGGAAAGAGAAGGAGCTGCCTGAGGCTTTTAGTGTAGGGTAATGCAGCAGAAAACAAAAAAATTCTGACCTACGCACCAGCCCAGGACCACTATGGAGACTGCATACAAGGTTTGATCTCTTTCGTTACCGACTCGTAGCGCAGCGGAAGTAGAGTTGATGACGAACGGCGGTGCAGATCCCCGCAGCTAGGATTTTACAACCTCCCAACCGCGAGGATGTATACCCTCATCCGCCCCACGGACAGCCCTCGGGGAGGCGGTCAGACAGTCCCCCGGACGGTGTCGCGGACAGCCCTTCGGGAGGACCTCCAAAGCTTGGACTGTCACTCGGACAGCCCTTCGGGAGGACCTTCAAAACTCGGACGGTCACACGGACAGCCCTTCGGGAGGCACTCTCGAACTAAGACCGAAACTACGATCTCTCTACAGAGTTGCACACATACGGTGTCATCTATCCGGCAGGGCTTCGCCGTCCAGAACTAGTTCCTGCCGGAACCCAGACAGCCTTTCGGCTCTACGAAACTATTTCGCTGGGAGGGAGAGAAGAAGCCAGATCATTGCAATGGCACTTGTATGTGAGAAAGAGTGAGGTTTGTGGGCAGCCCACTCACCTCTATTTATAGGAAAGCCAAGGGGTAGGATGGGTATTCAAAATACCAAAACTTGCTCATGAAGGAAACACTTTCCAAGGGCAAAATGGGAAAGCAAGTGGGCAAGTGGGGCTCCATGGTGGAGCCCACTTCTTGGCCGGCCACAACCCTTGTGGGGGCCCCCCAAGGTGGTCCTCATCCATCCATCCCTTCTAGAAACCTTTTGGGAAAATATCCCAAAAGGTGACTTTCCAAAAATATCCCAAAAAGCACTTTCACTATTCACGACGACATTTTTCAGCGTATGATCGAACTGAAAATTTTTATGTGGGCTTAGAACATTTCCAGTACCCACCAAAATAATTTTCAACGCCATCCGGAACAATTCCGGTTTAGTGATTTTCATCTGCGAAAAGCATCTGAAGCGGTTTCGGCAGCTCCGGAACATTTCCGGTTTTCATCCCGGAAAATTCCAGAAAGTTTCCAGAATGATTCTGGCACCCTCCAAGAATTATCAGGCTTGTGCCAAAACCAATTTGACTTTATGGTATCCTCTGAAACAACTTTTCAGTTTGACCGAAACTCATCCGGTGACCTCTCTCTTCGGAACTTTTCCGTTGACCGAAACTTTTCCGGTGTCTGAAACTTTTTCGGTGTTTTTCTCTCAGACTCCCTGTCTAGTATTCAGCAGATAGATGACCCTTAAGCGTGTGACCCTATAGGTTCGGTGAAGCATAGACATGACCCGGAACCCCTTCCGATCAATGATCAACATCGGAGCCGTGGACACCCATATTGACCCCTGTACCCACACGAATGAATAATCGAGTGAACCTCCAGTTGCCGTGTGCTATTCCTGTTGCTTCGCGATATGTTACAATAACCCGAGGTGAGAAACATCGGCATCCTCGTGGATCAACACTTGTCCACAATGCCAGTTACCTCGTTGCCGGTATTGTTCTCTTTTCTCGTTTCTATGTTCCGGCATCCCTGTGATCAAATCACAATGTGTCTGGCCAGACGATGATGGATACCGTAACACCGAGAGGGCCCAGAGATATCTCTCCATCGTCGGAGGAGCAAATCCCAATCTCGAGCTATCAAGTTACTTGACACACTTTTCCATGAACCCGTAAGCCGCCGTAATAGCCACCCATTTACGGATGACGTTTAACAAACCCCAAAGTTCATGAAGCAAGCATGAAGAAACTCGACACTCTCATGGTCTAAGGAATTATGCAAACGTTAACTTCTCTGTGTTATTAACCATTAACTTATGACGAGTGTATCTCATAGCATAACATCAATCGGGTCGATTCAACACAAGTGTTCTACCAACAATTGTGCCCTCAAAATTACCGGCATAGCCATGCCCATGATCAGGAAAATAGGATCATCATGCAATACTTGAGCCAGTCATAGAGGCTTGACTAGGAATACATTTTACCGTTTATTATCCCACACGTGCATATGAGTCTTCCTCCGAGCCTCGTGGTTATTGCAGACTCGAGAACCACAGCAGTTATAGCATGGAACATAAACCTAATTATGAACAGGGAGATAATCAATAACATTTATTATTGCCTCTAGGGCATATATCCTACAGTTAGAGCGAGGGGGGTCCTTTTATAGCTAGCCAAGGTCGGTTCGTCGGTTGCCAGTGGATAAGCTCGACGGCGGTGGCATTCTTGCAGGACAAGGCAGGTGGGGGCTGGCTGGCAGAGCTTGCAGAGGTAGGCGACGCGGTTGGGGATGAGGACGGTGAGATGGGGCACTCGGGAACGCGCCAGGTGGCCCGTACGGCACCGACCACCGCAGGCGGCAATGGCGGCTAGCGCCTGGCTCGCCGGAGACGCGGCTGATGCTGTGGTGCTCGTGAACGATGCAGGTCTGGTCTGGCGCAGCGCAAGGGAGCAGCGAATGGTCAGGATAAGCTCGGGGGTTGGTGGGGCGGCTCGGGCAGGCGCGTGCAAAACGCACGCTCTGCTCGCGCTCTCGGCATGCCCACCACGTGCTCGATGATATGCCAGGCCTAGCTAGCAAGCTGTGATGCACGTGCAAACTACCAGGGTTATGCTTTTGGCTAATGCAAGGCTATAAGACATGATGTTTAGGCCTGGGAAGGGAGTTCCTAATGCAATCCTAGAACCATGCCAAAACTGGCCATGCACCAAAGGTGCTCGACAAAATGACAAAGGCATCTAGAGAGGGTTCCTGGTCATCAAAATTTCCAGGTTGTGTTCTCCTTAGGTGCACCCTAGTATGGTAAGGTTATTTTGTAAAAACTATAAACTTGCTAGTGCAAACTTTTGAGGAAACCATTTCTGGACAGAAACAAAAGGGCATTATTGCATGTGTTAAAAATAGTGCAAAGAGCCCAAACTCTTGGACTTAAGAGTTTAGTAGGGTTCACTACAAGTAGGGAAAACTATCATGGGCATTGGGGCACAGAAAAATAGGGTTGTTGTTCAAAACATCAAACTGGACCAGTATGCAAAAGAGGATGGTTTGCTCAAAATTTTCAAATAAAACAAATGGGTTTTTGCATAAAAATGAGTTATATGCATCTACTGACATCTCCAAATTTTTATGGAATTTTTAAAGAAATATTTAAACAGGTTGCAGTGCAAACTACAAACTGATCCAGATTTGAAAAATTGAAGTGGAGCTCAAAATTTTCAAAAGACCAAGAGAGGTTTTTGCATAAAAGTAATCCAGGGACATCACATGTGAGCTACAAATATTTATGGAATTTTTAAAAGGGTTTATGAAGTGGTTGTAGTGTAACTCATGCCTATAAAGGAATGGAAATGCTTTTAAAAGAATTAAAGCTAGGCAAGTTTTATTATAAAAATAATCTCACTGATTTTACTAAATGAAGTAATATGCTTGAATAAATTATTTAAGTCCCACAATATTATTCAAAAGATTCAGATAAGAAGGAAAAAAATTTGAAATCCAGAGAAAAGAAGTAACTCTGAAATTAATAGAAAGGCCAGAAAATAGAAAATAAATCTTTCTGACAAAATTTTAATTAATAAAACAATATTAAATGTTTGGGGTGTTACAACACTACCCCCCTAAAAAAAATCTCGTCCCCGAGATTTGCTAAAGGACGTATCTTGCAAAAATAGCATTCGTACCACGCGGCAATCGTAACATGAAAACAAATATTCCACACACACGATAGGACGGGGTCACAGTAAAATTGCTGACTAACGTGCAGTTGTGGTGTGCTAGCGAGGTAATCGATTAGGTGATAAAAAAATGCGCGTCGTCCTGCATTTAGTGTACGTGTCCTGTGAGTCGTATAATGCGAGGGCATGCAAAACAAAAAATTTATTGGGGAAAACATTTTTCATTGCAGTGGTCTTTTAAGAAAAACCTTACTATGAAGTTTGCTATAATGAAAACAATCGATTTTCAAATCACAGCAAACAACTGTAACCAACACAATAAACTCATTCAGAAAATTTTAAAGCACAACACAGATCACAACAAGCAGTCAATAGCTACACAAACTGATATAACTACGGTGCTGGCGGTTCAGGTAATAAGCTATAGCTCAAGAGTAATTATTCCCTGTAGTGGAATATATCCTTCGTCTACTGGGGAGCGGATGGAGGACTCACAAAATGCGTCTCTCTTAGTCTGGCCTTAGGGGTCTGCTAATGGCGACTAGGGTTTATCACAGCAAGGGTTTGGAAAAATCCCATCTCTTGCTGGGTCAAGTGCCCTCGAGCGATGACATAGTGCATCAGCTTAATTAGTGCCGGATCCTTCTCTGCTCAGGTGTAGGGAAAGGATGCGGCCTCTCTGGCTACTGCACTATTCGGGGAAAAATAATAATACCCACGTTCACTGGCATAGGGTACCATGAATTGAAGACGGTTAACCGCTCCATAAGCAGTAACCTCTATGGCCAATACTGGAGTGGGCATAGATTTTCCCGATGATGGGAACTCCCGTAGGGTCTTGGTTTGGGTTTACCTGCGGGTTGTGCCTGACTGTCCAATATTTCGAGGAGGTGAAAGTGACCCTCGATTTGAACAGCTTGCACAGGGATGGGTGGGGAGAACCCATGGTACTGTGGTTAAAATCCCACAATTATATTAATAAAATTCCCCGGGGTTGCATCTGGGGTCTTCATATGAATCCCAAGGTGCGACCTGAAAAAAAAACAAATGGCTATGAAGGCCGTGCACATGGCGAGGGATGCTTGGTAAGGTCACGGAGTGGCCTCCTGTATAGCATCTGGGCTGGGCAACATATTGCGGGGTGGGGGCAATATTAATTGTCAGTCCTGCTATATGGTGGTCGGGGTCAAAACCACAGCTATATATATCGCAAAATGCGACGCATAACTGCGGTTGTTGGTTGGGTGGTCTTTGGTAGCTACGCCCAGAATTAAATATGTGACCAGACGCCAAAAATTTATTCATGCATGGTTACTTGTAGTACTTATCAAAATAAAGGCATACAAGAATTCTGCATTTTATTAATGGCGATATAGGGTCACACTATTACATGGCGTAGTAATACTAAGGCTCGGCAGGTGGGGTTGGCGAGGATGGTCACAAAACCTCCAAGGTCGGTCGCAGTGGTTCCATTGCGAATAATGGCTCCAGGCATCTTGGCTTGGTTATGGATAGGTGGCTGTGGTGTGCTGGTTTGGGGCATACGTTTCCTTTATATAAGGAAAACGGAGTCTTCCTTCGCACGCTTGCGAATGGGGCAACTCAGGTGTCGGTCACGGGCGTGTGGCCTACTATATAGGCTAGTCTAATAGGTTGGACACCGACTGCCAAAAGTTGTCGGGGCCATTGTGTGGGCTATCTGGTAGGATAGGCTTGGCTGTGGTGAGGTTAAGGTCTGGTGGGTGGTTTAACCTAGGTTTATTGACCCGGCTAAGATAGGATTAGCCAATGGTCAGCCTGGCTCTGATACCAAGGTTGTCAGGACCGGTTTTCCAGGATATTAATTTCCCAGCAAATGGTCCTTGTGCTCACCAGCCCCAGGATTACTGTTAGCTGATGAGACACAATCTTGATACAGAAATTCCAAGCAAATACAAAATCTGAAGTACAAGACCATTGTGGTCTATGAGTACAACAAAAAAATTCTAGTGGTTGGTGGCGGAAGCGGTTTGCGGATCATCAGCGTCTATGGGACTCCATTTCCCACAGGAACAGCTGACCTGGATAATTCCTATCTTCGCGTGGCTGCGGTCTCCGTTGGCTAGGTTCCGGGGCTGTCGTCAAAGTGCTCCTCTCCCAGCAGGGAATCTGGCCAAGACAATAGCCAGGGACAAACCAGTGAGTACTTTGAATGTACTCGCAAACATCATGAACACCGATATGATATAGCAGGTGATAATCATGCACTGACATAATCCACGATCACTTAGTCAGTCACAAAATAAAGTTCATGATGCACGCAAGCAGGTCATTCATATTAAATAGGAATAAGCAATCAGAGAATGAAAAATAAAATAAACCGATCGGGTGTCTGAAGCGACGCCTCGAAAGGATAAAAATATAAAGCATGCCTCAGTCGGGCGTCTGAGCGACACCACATAAAGGGCTTATAAGAAAAATAAATAACACGCGTGCCACAGTCGGGCGTCTGAGCGACGCCACCTAAAGGGCTTATAAGGAATATAAATAACAAGCATGCCACAGTCGGGCGTCTGAGCGACACCACCGAAAAGGGCTTATAAGGAAAGTAAATAACAAGCTTGCCACAGTCGGGCGTCTGAGCGACGCCACATAAAGGGCTTATAAGGAAAAGTAAATAAAAAGCCTGCCACAGTCGGGCGTCTGAGCGACACCACATAAAGGGCTTATAAAGGAAAGTAAATAACAAGCATGCCACAGTCGGGCGTCTGAGCGACACCACAGAAAGGGCTTATAAGGAAAGTAAATAACAAGCTTGCCACAGTCGGGCGTCTGACCGACGCCACATAAAGGGCTTATATAATAAAGCAACCATAATGAGTATCCAGGAGGTAGAACCATCCCAAGTGATACTCAGCAATAAATAAATAACATGGTTAGTCTTCAATAAGAATAAGCATAATCATCATTATCATTAGTCACACGTCAAGATCAATATTCTGGTTTAGAAGTTTTCCTCCGAAGACCGACACTAAGACCGACACTTGACCCATCCCAGACTGTAGTCCTTAACCGCGGACACGGCTATTCGAATAGATGTAAACTCTGCAGAGGGTGTACTCTTTACCCACGAGTAACGGATTCCTTTAGTCCACCAGGACTAATTCCGCTTACGGTCTTTGAATTGAAAACACACCTGACCCGCACACACCAGCTTAACTTACCGGTGCCTGGAATCACCCACGACACTCGTTAAGCAAAACTCTAAGTGGGGAGGCTACAACCTCGATTAGCATGGGATCAAATTTATACCGCGCGCTACTAAGGGGTGCCCCCCTCTCGGTCCCAACCGGAAACACCCATGCCCCCGGACCAGGTGGCATGCCTACCGGATGCACCCGGTATCTTCCACCATGGCCTCTCTGTACGGTGTGTGCCAAGAAAGGGGTTGACAACTTACTGAACCGTACCCTGCCCGTGGCAGGGACAAGTGGTAGTACGAAACAAGCATGGGGGTTACTGGAACAAGACTCGATCTATGGTCGACTCAGGAGGCTTATGTGTATTCCCTGCATGGTTAGCACAACAATGCTCTTCGCAGTTTCCTGACAGGGCCACCACCCCTCATGCTCCATCATGCCTCACTCCACATCCTCGTCACAACGAGATGTCAGTCACGTGGTTGTGTCCACCGGAACACAACCTTCCTTCGGACTCCATCCGAACTATCACCAGGCATATGTGGCATGAGAAGTGGCTACTATCACCAATATCACATATATAACAGGAAAGATTTTCACCATATGTTGATATGCAAGAGTATGACTTCCACATGAAATAACGTTACTCCATTTTAGCATATTGATGGAGTTCATATGTTCTAGCAAAACAACACACAGCTTATATCATAATGGAGTTCAAGATGCTTGCCTTTAGTGTGTGGAGAGGTAGGGTGCACCACAAAACTTTTAGAAAGTTTTCTTCTCTCTCCAATTCCTATTTCGAAAATATTTGAATCAACACGCAATTCAAAACAGTACAAAAAGTTGTCATAATTATTTTTGAAATAAATCTTAAAATAAACTAGGTGAAATTTGGGAGGGGTAGGAAAAAGAATCAATTCATTTGGGGTTGTATTTTAAAAGATATGCTCAGTCAAAGATGTGGTCAACTCTGGTTTTAAAATAAAAACTGAAATAGAAAACGGTTCGGTCTGGCTTACGCTTTCCTGACAAGAAAGCGTACTTACAGAAATGCGCCTCCACTTAGGACGAGCTGGAGAGGTGCTGACTCACCGACAGGTCTGGCCCACCTGTCGGATTCATCTTCTCCCTCGCGCGTGCCTGGCCAGAGACAAGGGCGAACTCCCGGCGATGATCCCTGGAGCTAGAGAGCACCGTTCCCGGCGCTGGGCACATCGGCGTGCTCAGGGGAAAGGACCGCGTCCGCTAGAAGAGGAATGGGTCGCCGGAGGGCTCGGGGGTGAGCACATCTTCGTCCAAGGCGGAAGGAGCTTCGGGAGAAGAAGGGGCCTTGCACACCATGACCCTCGGGTGAAATTGGAGGTGGGAATGGGTTCTCGGGGTCATGGTGGAGCTATCTGTGGGGATAAAGAAGAGGAGGAGGCTCTGGCTTGCTCGGAATCGACCGGAAGGCGGCGGCGGCCAGAACTGCCGGGGTCGAGGAAGGCGGTGGCTACTGGACCTTTGGATGCTCGGGGTTGCTCTAGGGGAAAGAGAAGGAGCTGCCTGAGGCTGTTAGAGCGAGGGGGGTCCTTTTATAGCTAGCCAAGGTCGGTTCGTCGGTTGCCAGTGGATAAGCTCGACGGCGGCGGCATTCTTGCAGAACAAGGCAGGTGGGGGCTGGCTGGCAGAGCTTGCAGAGGTAGGCGACGCGGTTGGGGATGAGGACGGTGAGCTGGGGCACTCGGGAACGCGCCAGGTGGCCCGTACGGCACCGACCACCGCAGGCGGCAATGGCGGCTAGCGCCTGGCTCGCCGGAGACGCGGCTGATGCTGTGGTGCTCATGAACGATGCAGGTCTGGTCTGGCGCAGCGCGGGGGAGCAGCGAATGGTCAGGATAAGCTCGGGGGTTGGTGGGGCGGCTCGGGCAGGCGCGTGCAAAACGCACGCTCTGCTCGCGCTCTCGGCATGCCCACCACGTGCTCGATGATATGCCAGGCCTAGCTAGCAAGCTGTGATGCATGTGCAAACTACCAGGGTTATGCTTTTGGCTAATGCAAGGCTATAAGACATGATGTTTAGGCCTGGGAAGGGAGTTCATAATGCAATCCTAGAACCATGCCAAAACTGGCCATGCACCAAAGGTGCTCGACAAAATGACAAAGGCATCTAGAGAGGGTTCCTGGTCATCAAAATTTCCAGGTTGTGTTCTCCTTAGGTGCACCCTAGTATGGTAAGGTTATTTTGTAAAAACTATAAACTTGCTAGTGCAAACTTTTGAGGAAACCATTTCTGGACAGAAACAAAAGGGCATTATTGCATGTGTTAAAAATAGTGCAAAGAGCCCAAACTCTTGGACTTAAGAGTTTAGTAGGGTTCATTACAAGTAGCGAAAACTATCATGGGCATTGGGGCACAGAAAAATAGGGTTGCTGTTCAAAACATCAAACTGGACCAGTATGCAAAAGAGGATGGTTTGCTCAAAATTTTCAAATAAAACAAATGGGTTTTTGCATAAAAATGAGTTATATGCATCTACTGACATATCCAAATTTTTATGGAATTTTTAAAGAAATATTTAAACAGGTTGCAGTGCAAACTACAAACTGATCCAGATTTGAAAAATTGAAGTGGAGCTCAAAATTTTCAAAAGACCAAGAGAGGTTTTTGCATAAAAGTAATCCAGGGACATCACATGTGATCTACAAATATTTATGGAATTTTTAAAAGGGTTTATGAAGTGGTTGTAGTGTAACTCATGCCTATAAAGGAATGGAAATGCTTTTAAAAGAATTAAAGCGAGGCAAGTTTTATTATAAAAATAATCTCACTGATTTTACTAAATGAAGTAATATGCTTGAATAAATTATTTAAGTCCCACAATATTATTCAAAAGATTCAGATAAGAAGGAAAAAAAAATTGAAATCCAGAGAAAAGAAGTAACTCTGAAATTAATAGAAAGGCCAGAAAATAGAAAATAAATCTTTCTGACAAAATTTTAATTAATAAAACAATATTAAATTTTTGGGGTGTTACAGAGTAGAATGCTGTAATATGTCCGAAGACTTGGTAGCGTGTATAAATTTAAAATGCATGGTTTTTTTAGCATGTCTTGTATGTTTTGCATTCTTTATAACTCCTTTGTGGCCGTTAACCCTGAAAGTTGCGAGTCGTCGGCTTCAGCCCCCGTGTAGATACTACACAAGGTGTCTCTTCCAATTGCACTATAACCCTTAGCCGAACTATCGGCACCCGAAGGCGGTAGTGTGGGGCAGACAAGGCAATCGGACCATAATGCTTTATTGCTTTCACTTAGCCATAGGGGCGCGAGAAAGGAGTGCGGGAGCCAACTACGAGCCCCCAGGTTTTCGTGATGTTCGGATGAACCGTGGCCAAAGCCTATATCACTGGTTTGGGCGAACACCAAACCCATCGTATGACACGGAATAACCTCTGACGAGATTTAGTTAAGCTCGGATTCGCAGACCGGTTCGCGCATACCATGACAGTCAGTTTTCGGCTTTCTCCGCTGAGGCGCTTGACTAGGCTAGCCGGAAGCACAATCGCAGCGGTGCTCCCTTTGCCCTTTTAGCCGAACGAGCGGAACATAAAGGGGCAAGCATAGGAGCCGGGCAACCCAACTATTGACCCAAGACATAGTTCGGAACCAATGCATATAAAGCGGAATTCCAAGACGCCGAACACTTAAAGAAATTGTGATTAGGGCGATTTTTAGAGCCCCCAATCTATTAGCCGGTTGCATCACACAATATACCAAAACAGGTTCCCAAGAGGAGGGAGAAAACAGAACGTGTTCCGAAAAGGGACAGCAAAGAAGAAATGATATATCTGTATTTTACTCAACAACTCTTATTATTCAAATTGCCGATGCAACTGTTTACGGGTATTTGATAAATGAAATATAAATTTTACAGGAGAGGTTATACCAAGGGCCTTCGATAGATGACCTGACGTCCTTGATGTGCCCTGTCGCTTATCTGCTCCTGCATCTCCTAAGGAGGTGTATGCCTTTATGGGCTTTGTTAGTTCGGCTAACGGACCTGAAAGAAAGGGTCTTGAGAAGTTGCCGAGGTACGGGTGAGCTTGACGCCTTGTGGCAGGCACTTTATGGTACCTGTAGAGTGTCCGGAGACGTGTTGTCGGTAACAATTCGGTCCAGCCGAACACCTACCCTGTAATAGTTTGTCCCCACCGCTGCCCATGGAATTTTAAGCGCAAAGTTGTGCCTCTTCGGCATGTACTTTGTCGGTAATAGGGTCGTGCGATGGGGGGCGAGTCCCTATTTACCGGGAGTGGAAGGTTCTGGTACCTCGGATTGAGACCGACCTCTTTTCCCAGCCTTGGGTGCCTTGTCGGCAGATGTCGGCGATTGCCAATCATCGGTGTAGTGGAATTCGGCCGCCAGGGCCAATGCATGTTCCTCAGTTCGGAGGGAGCGCTCTGTGTTGCCGTTTACAGTAATGGCCCCTCTAGGGCCGGGCATCTTGAGCTTGAGGTATGCGTAGTGTGGGACGGCGTTAAAGCGGGCGAACGCTGTATGGCCGAGCAGGGCGTGATAGCCGCTGCGGAAAGGTACGATGTCGAAGATCAAGTCCTCGCTTCGGAAATTATCGGGCGAGCCGAACACAACCTCCAGGCTTACAGAGCCTGTGCATCGGGCTTCAACGCCTGGGATCACTCCTTTGAAGGTAGTGTTGTTGGGCTTGATCCTCGAAGGATCTATGCCCATCTTTTTCACCGTATCTGACTAAATCAGGTTAAGGCTACTTCCACCGTCCATGAGGACTTTAGTAAGGTGGTACCCATCTATGATCGGGTCTAGGACGAGTGCGGCCGAACCCCCGTGACGGATACTGGTCGGATGGTCGCGCCTATCGAAAGTGATCGGATATGCCGACCATGGGTTATACTTCGAGGCTACAGGCTCTATGGCGTAGACCTCTCGAAGGGCGCGCTTCCTCTCCTTTTTGGGTATATGAGTGGCGTAGATCATGTTTACTGTTTTCACCTCTGGAGGGAATTTCTTTTGACCGCCACCGATCGGACCACGAGGCTCATCCTCGTCCTCGCTGCGTGGGCTCTTGCCTTGGTCCTCAGTTGCGAGTTTGCCGGCCTGCTTGAAGACCCAACAGTTACAGTTGGTGTGATTGGCGGGCTTCTCCTGAGTGCCATGGATCTAGCAAGGTCTCTCCAGAATCTTGTCCAGCGGGGTGGGTCCGTCATTTTTCCTTTAGGAGGCTTCTTCCGCTGCCCAAAGCGGGAATTGCGGAAGCCGGCGTTGACGGCCGTATCATCGGCATCACTATTATTGTGTCGGCGCTTGTTCTTATTGCGTTTTGGTTTCCCGTTCCCATCCCGAACTTCAGAGGTTCCGGGGTCTTCGGGATTATGGCTACGTCGAGCGAGCCAGTTATCCTCGCCCGCGCAAAAGCGGGTCATGAGTGACGTGAGGGCGGACATTGTCCTTGGTTTGTCCTGGCCGAGCTGTCGGGCCAGCCATTCATACCGAATATTATACCTGAAGGAGGCTATAGCTTCGGCATCCGGGCAGTCTACGACCTGGTTCTTCTTGGTCAGGAAGCGGTTCCAGAATAGCCGTGCGGACTCTCCGGGCTTCTGAACGACGTTGCTGAGATCGGATGAGTCTGGTGGCCGAACATAAGTGTCCTAGAAGTTAGATCGGAACGCCTCTTCTAGGTCCTCCCAACACCCGATGGAGTTTTCGGGGAGGCTATTCAACCAGTGCCGAGCTGGCCCCTTGAGCTTCAGGGGTAAGTACTTGATGGCGTGGAGGTCATCTCCTCGTGCCATGTGGATGTGGAGGAGGAAATCCTCTATCCATACTGTTGGGTCAGTTGTCCCATCATATTGTTCTATGTTTACGGGCTTAAACCCTTCCGGGAACTGATGCCGCATTACCTCATCTGTGAAGCACAGTAGGTGTGCAGCCCCTCTAACCCGAGCTATCTTGCGCCGATGATCGGCGTCTGTCCTAGCTCGGTGCTGTTCCCGATCTTCATTGTCGCGGTCGAACCGAGGTCGGTACCCGTCCCGTCTATCGGGTGAGTATCCTCTGGATCCGTAAATGGATCGCGTGCGGCCTGCTCTATAGTCCAGGTCGTGTCACAGGTCGAACCTGTCATCGGGCTCTAGTGGCTCCTTTCCCCGTCGGCGGGGTATCGTCGGCCTGTAGCCGGTATCATCAGCAGTCCGGTCTCGTCCTCGAGGGGGGCGGTCTGGCTTGTCATATGGGTTATGCTTGGGTGACGGCATGTCAGTGAGCTCGTCGTCGAATTGTGGCAGCAGCCGTCGGCGAGGATAGCTCTTAGGCTGGTCCGATAGACCGGTGCCGTATCCTTCCTCGGCTGAGAGGACTCTCGTCCATCGGTCGTTGAGGTCGTCCTGTTTGGCTTTGAGCTGCCGCTCTTTTGCTTTCAGGCTTCGAGCCGTGGATATGAGCTGTTGTCTGAACAGTTCCTGCTCAGCGGGATTATCGGGGATGGCAAAGTCATCGGCGTCCGCGTTATCCTCCCCCTCGATAGAGCGGAGGTAATCGTCGTCCTCGGGATCACCTGGATCATCTGGGTCACGACGGTCTTCGGGTCTCTCCTGACCCTCTAGCGGGTGTTCGGGGATTTTGGGGCCGCCGATGTCTTCCGGGGTATCACCATCCCCGGTGCCATCGGTAGATTTTTGCCCCTTTTTCCCTTTTGACCGTTTAGGCGGCCTTCGACGTCTTGACGGCGCTTCATCCGATTTATCGCCGTTGTCTTTTGGGGTGTCCACCATGTAGACGTCGTGTGTAGAGGTGGCAGTCCACTGCCCGGTTTTAGCGGGGGTGAGGGCGTTATCCTCCTCATCCATATGCTCTGCTTCCTCGGAAGCATAGTCGAGCATGTCGGTTAAATCCTCGACAGTGGCTATGAAGTGGGTGGTGGGTGGGACGAAGAATTTGTCCTGACCCGTCTGAAATCCGGTCTGGGAACAGATCGGAGTTGGATCGTCGGTGATCTTCATCGACGAGATCCGGTCCAGAGCCTCATTGAGTATTGAGAGCTCGGTTGGGTCAGCCTGCGCAGGGTTTCCGGAGTGAAACTCCGATGCGTCCGAGGCGTCCGTGCGGGGGGTGTGTTCGGCAAGAACTGGTGTCCGGGCATCAGGTGCTATGACCGGATCCGGACTGGACGCCGGGCCCTCGACAGGGTTGATCCCAAGTGAGGGGCCAAATAGTGGGTCTGGGGTTAAAGCCTCAGAGCCTTCGGGCATGGCGGGCGAAAGCGTGAGCCCAGACAGTGATAGATCGCCTCGAGAGTCTACGGAGAACTCTAAGTTCCCGAATCTGATCTCTTGATCAGGGGCGAAGCTTCCGACGCGACCTAGATGGCCGGTGTGGTCGGCGTGCAGCACTATGCTGCCGAAGGCGAAGATCTGTCCGGGGACAAAAGTACCCGTATTGCAGACCTCGTCGTTAACGACTAGGTGAGCCATCGATTCCCTCTGGCGATCACAGCGGTCCTCTCAATGAAAGCACCAATGTCGGTGTCAAAACCGGCGGATCTCGGGTAGGGGGTCCCAAACTGTGATACTTGGATCGATGGTAACAGGGGACAAAGGGGACAAGGTTTTACCCAGGTTCGGGCCCTCCTATGGAGGTCGTCCTGCTTGATTATATTGAGTGTATGGAGATTACAGAGTTGATCTACCACGAGATCGTATGACTAAAACCCTAGATGAGTTCTCTTGTCCTACACCCTAAAACCCTCCGGCTTATATAGACGCCGGGGTCCCTAGGGTTTACACATGGTCGGTTACACATCGAAGGGATAAACATGCCTATTCGCTACTCTAAACGTGGAGGACAATCCACGATTCCTGAAGCTTCCTTCTTGGAGATGAGATCTTCAATTCTTCCAGTATTCGGCAAGTGGCCCATACAGTCCGGCCCATAAGACATAGGCCGGCCTCCCGAGGATCCCTTAGTCCAGGTCTCCCTCACCCACCTCTTCGGAACTTCTTTGGCCCACTGGGTGTCTTCTGGTCCAGAAAAAATCTCCAAAAAGTTTCGTCGCGATTGGACTCCGTTTGGTATTAATATTCTATGAAGTAAAAAAACAAGCAAAAACAGCAACTGGCACTTTGGCACTATGTCAATAGGTTAGTCCCAAAAAATGATATAAAGTTGTTATAAAATGATTGTAAAACAGCCAAGAATGATAATATAACAGCATGGAACAAGCAAAATTTATAGATACGTTGGAGACGTATCAGCATCCCCAAACTTAATTCCTACTCGTCCTCGAGTAGGTAAATGATAAAAACAGAATTTTTTATGTGGAATTCTGCCTAACATGTTCTTCTCATATTCTTTTCTTTTGTATAGCATGGACGTTTGGACTTGTAAATGATTCAAAGCAATAGTCTAGTTTTAACATAATGACTTCAATACTCAAGCATGTCAACAAGCAACCATGTCTTTCAAAATATCAACACTAAAGAAAGTTATCCCTAGCCCGTCATGCTCAATCATTGATCCATTCATGAAACACACTCAAATATTAGCTATGCCCAATGCTCAAGTACGATCATAGTGCCCCCTAGTTGGTGCTTTATAAGAGAAGATGGAGACTCAAAGTAAAAATTAAAATTGCATAAAGTAAATAGATAGGCTCTTTGCAGAGGGAAGTAGGGATTTGTAGAGGTGCCAGAGCTCAAGGTTTAAATTGAGAGAGAAAAATATTTTGGGTGGCATGCCTTTCCTGTCAACGAAAACGACAAAGTAGCTCACAATACTTTCCATGCTAGATATATCATAGGCGGTTCACAAACAGAAAATAAAATTTATTCCTTTTTCGACCAAACTTTCACTTTCCATGGCGGGTCGTATCCACGGTTGCCTTCCATACCAACACTTTCCAAGAAATTTATTATTTGACAACATAAAGTAAATATATTTTTTCTTTTTCGTTTCGGGAATGGGCATCCCTATAACCGACGCACTCTCGTGCAATGACAAGTGAATAAACACTCATCTTGAGAATAACACATCTAGCATGGAAAAATATTGGACACTCCCCACCGTTTCATGAGCGGTACGGGCAAATTTAGAGATAGCACATAAAAATTTGCTTGGAACGGCATGGAAATACCGCATATAGGTAGGTATGGTGGACTCATAAGGCAAAACTTGGTTTAAGGATTTTGGATGCACAAGTAGTATTTCTACTTAGTACAAATGGAGGCTAGCAAATAGATTGAGAAGCAACCAAACCAAGAAACGAAAATTCACATAAGCGAGCATTGAGCATAACTAACACCGAATAATGCACCATAAGTAGGATGTAACTTCATTTCATAACTATTGACTTTCGTGCATGCATAGGGAATCATAAACCTTAACACCAATATTCCTACTAAGCATAATTACTCACTAGCATAACTCACATACTACTATAATCATGTTTCAAAACTCTTACAAAGAATCAAGTTTAATTTGCCCAATGATCTTCATGAAAGTTTTTATTATATCCTCCTTGGATATCTATCACTTTGGGACTAGTTTCATATATTGTCATTGCTTTTTGGCAAGCTCAAACAAATTTAAGTGAAGCACATGCGCATAAAGATTTCACCTCTCAAAATGGTATAAGTGAAGCATGAGAGGATTTCTTCAAAATTTACTAACTCTCAAATTAATCTATGTGAAGCATGTGAGTATTTCTACAAAAATCTCAAAGCACACCGTGCTCAAAAAGATATAAGTGAAGCACTAGAGCAATTCTATAGCTCAAAAAGTTTAAGTGAAGCGCATAGAGCAATTATAACAAATCATAGCATAATTTTGTCCCTCTCAAATAGGTGTGTCCATCAAGGATACAAATGACAAACTAACAAACAAAGCAAGCAGAGATACAAGACGCTCCAAGCAAAACTCATGATATCTGACGAATAAAAATATAGCTCCAAGTAAAATACCGATGGTTGTTAGAAGAAAGAGGGGATGCCACTCGGGGGCATCCCCAAGCTTAGTTGCTTGTTTCTCTTTCGATATATCTTGGGGGTGTGGTAGCATCCCCAAGCTTAGGCTCTTTTCACTCCTTATTCCTTCAT
The DNA here is from genome assembly GCA_039707655.1 of Elymus sibiricus. Classification (NCBI taxonomy): domain Eukaryota; kingdom Viridiplantae; phylum Streptophyta; class Magnoliopsida; order Poales; family Poaceae; genus Elymus; species Elymus sibiricus. The sequence goes on from CM077663.1 coordinate 90,874,209, forward strand.
CCATCGTCATCTCACCCAAAACTTGAAAACTTCAATCACACAAAACTCAACAAAATCTTCGTGAGATCCGTTAGTATAATAAAGCAAAACACTACTTTAGGTGCTGTTGCAAACTTATTAATATTTTATTATAGCATTATACCTACTGTATTTTAACTTTACCATGGCTTATAACCTTCAATATATCCCATAGATTCATCAAAACAAGCACACAATGCAACGAAAACAGAATCTGTCTTAAACAGAACAGTCTGTAGTAATTTGTAATCTAACCATACTTCTGTAACTCTAAAAATTCTGAAACATTAGGAAAACGTAAATAATTTGTATATCAACACTTTGTTAAAATTTCAGCTCAAGATCACCTTCCAGAAAAAAATGAAAATTCATATACTGGACGCAAAGTTTCTGTTTCAGATTCAGCATCACTTCTACTCATCCTATGAATCATCCTAAAGGCTTTACTTGGCACAAACACTAAATAAACCATAAAAACACAATCATAACAGAGGCATAATTGTGTCAACACTGAAAAACAGAAAGGAAAAAGCAAAAATAAATTTATTCATTGGGTTGCCTCCCAACAAGCGCTATCGTTTTATGGCCCTAGCTAGGCATAACGCATAGATTCAAGTATTGTTATCTTTGGTTTTCAATAAATAGGATGCCCTCATGATTGATTCATATGGTGGCTTAATTCTTTTTCTAGGAAAGTGTTCCATACCCTTTCTCAAGGGAAATTGAAAACGAATATTGCTTTCTTTCATATCAATCACGGCACCTATAGTGCGTAAAAACGGTCTACCAAGTATAATGGGACAAGACGGATTGCAATCAATATCAAGCACAATAAAATCTATGGGCACATAGTTTCTATTTGCAAGAATAAGAACATCATTAATTCTTCCCAAAGGCTTTTTAATAGTAGAATCCGCCAAGTGCAAATTAAGAGAACATTCTTCAATATTGGTGAGACCAAGCACATCACATAAAGATTTCGGAATCGTGGAAACACTAGCACCCAAATCACATAAACCAAAGCACTCATAATTCCTAATCTTGAACTTAATGGTAGGTTCCCACTCATCATGTAATTTTCTGGGAATAGAAATCTCCAACTCCAACTTTTCTTCAAAAGATTTCATCATGGCATCAACGATATGTTTAGTAAAAGCTTTATTTTGTTCATAAGCATGGGGTGAATTCAACATGGATTGCAGCAAAGAAATACATTCAATCAAAGAGAAACTATCATAATTAAAGTCTTTGCAATCCAAAATAGTGGGCACATCACTAGTTAAAGTTTTGACCTCTTCAAACCCATTTTTATCAAAAAATTCATCAAGATTTTCACCCTCCAAATTATTGGGACGCCTTCTAGCTAAAGTTGACTCTACTACAGTCCCTTTATCATAAATTTTATCATTACTAAACAAGGAATCAATAGAAGAAACACCAATCACTTTAAGATCTTCATCTTTTTTATGAAGGCAGTCACTAAAAAATGATTTTCCTAAGATTTCTCTCTTAGCTCTAAGCATAGCGGTTCTTTTCTTACTTTCATCCATAGAGACATATAAAGCCTTAATTGATTCATCAATCTTAGTCACAAAAGCTTTCAACTTGATATTTTCAACATCATGAGAAATTCTATCAATGCTCCTAGACATATCATCAATCTTATTCAACTTTTCTTCTATCGTAGTATTGAAAGCCTTTTGCGCATTGATAAATTCTTTAATATTACTCTCAAGATCAGAGGTGTTCCTATTATTATTGTAAGAAGAATTACCATAGGAATTACCATAATTATTAGAGGAATTTCTAGGAAAAGGCCTAGGATTAAAATTACCTCCATAAGCATTGTGATTGAAATTGTTTCGCGAGACAAAATTCACATCTACGGAATCACTATTTTTCTCAATCAAAGTAGACAAAGGCACATCATTAGGATCAATAGGAGCATTTTTACTAGCAACCAATTTCATCAAAGCATCAACCTTATCACTCAAAGTACTAATTTCTTCAACCGAATTAACCTTTTTACTAGTAGGTGCTCTTTCGGTATGCCATTGTGAATAATTTGCCATGATATTATCTAGTAATTTAGTAGCTTCACCCAAAGTAATCTCCATAAAAGTACCACCCGCGGCGGAATCTAAAAGATTTCTAGAGACAAAATTCAACCCCGCATAAATTTTTTGTATGATCATCCAAAGATTTAAAACATGAGTAGGACAATTTCTTAGCATCAACTTCATTCTTTCCCAAGATTGTGCAACATGTTCATGCTCAAGTTGCTTAAAATTCATGATTTGTGTCCTAAGGGAAATAATTTTTGCGGGCGGAAAATACTTAGTGATAAAAGCATCCTTGCACTTATTCCAAGAATTGATACTATTGCGAGGCAAAGAAGAAAACCAAATTTTTGCACGATCCCGCAAGGAGAAAGGAAATAATTTCAACTTCACTATATCATTGTCCACATCTTTTTTCTTTTGCATATCACACAATTCTACGAACTTGTTTAGATGGGACGCGGCATCCTTATTAGGATTACCGGCAAATTGATCTTTCATGACAAGATTCAACAAAGCGGCATTAATATCACAAGATTCCGCACTAGTGGCGGGAGGAGCAATAGGCGTACTAATAAAATCATTGTTATTAGTATTGGAAAAATCACACAACTTGTTGTTCTCTTGAGTCATCGTGACTACGCAAACAAGATTGCAAGCAAGGAAGAGATCCGACGAGAAAAAGGCAAACGAAAAATAGGGCGAATAAAACGGCAAATTGGTGAAGTGGGGGAGAGGAAAACGAGAGGCAAATGGCAAATAATGTAATTGCAAGGAGATGAGATTTGTGATTAGGAACCTGGTAGATGATGATGGAGTCCCCTCGGTGCATACGATAGGCACGTAGAAGAGATCGCTTCCTCCCCGGCAACGGCCCCATAAATTCCTTTGACGTGGCTTGAGACTAAGTCGGTATTTTCCCAAAGAGGAAGGGTTGATGCAGCACAACGACGGTAAGTATTTCCCTCAGTTATGAAACCAAGGTTATCGAACCAGTAGGAGGATCACCATCACCCAATAAGCAGCACTTGCACACAAAGAACAAATACTTGCAACCTGACGCGAAAGAGAGGTTGTCAATCTCTCTACGGTAAAAAGATAGATTAGGTAGTGATAGATAGGAGAGATAGATCTCTCAAGAGCACAAAATAGAAAAGGCAAATAGAACATGCAGCAATATATTTTTGGGTTTTTGGTTTTGTAGATCTGAAAACAAAGAAGCAAAATAGATAGATCAGAAAGCAATATGTTGGAAAAGTAGACCCGGGGGCCGTAGTATTCACTAGTGGCTTCTCTCATGAGTATAGCGCACGGTGGGTGAACAAATTACTGTTGGATAATTGATAGAAAATCGAATAGTCATGACGATATCCAAGGCGATGATCATTATATAGGCATCACGTCCAAGATAGGTAGACCGACTCCTGCCTTCATCTACCTCTATTACTCCACACATCGACCGCTATCCAGCATGCATCTAATGTATTAAGTTCATGGAAAAATGGAGTAATGCAATAAGAACGATGACATGATGTAGACAAGATCTATTCATGTAGGAATAGATCTCATCTTGTTATCCTTAATGGCAAGATACATGTGTGTCTTGCTGCCCCTTCTGTCACTGGGAAAGAACACCGCAAGATCGAACCCATCACAAAGCACCTCTTCCCATGGCAAGAAAAATCGATCTAGTCGGCCTAACTAAACCAAAGATTCGAAGAAGAAATACGAGGCTATAAGTAATCATGCATGTAAGAGATCAAAGAAGACTCAAATAATATTCATGGATAGAAACTGATTGTGAACTCAAAATTCATTGGATCCCAACAAACACACTGCAAAAGTTTACATCAAGTAGATCTCCAAGAGACTATTGTATTGAGAATCATAAGAGAGAGAGGAAGCCATCTAGCTACTGCCTACGGACCCGTAGGTCTATGGTGGACTACTCACGCATCAACGGAGAGGCACCTATGAAGAAGATGAACCCCTCTGTGATGGTGTTTAGATTGGATCTCGAGGTTCTGGAACTTGCGGCGGCTGGAATTGTGTTTCATCGACTCCCCTAGGGTTTTTGGAATATTTGGGAATTTATAGGCATCAGAAGCGGTGGAGAGGGGCCCCGAGGAGGGCACAACCCATCAGGGCGCGCCGGAGCCCCACTGGCGCGCCCTGGTGGGTTGTGGTCTCCACGGCCCACCTCTCCGGCACTTCTTTGGCCCACTGGGTGTCTTCTGGTCCAGAAAAAATCTCCAAAAAGTTTCGTCGCGATTGGAATCCATGTGGTATTGATATTCTGCGAAGTAAAAAACAAGCAAAAGCAGTAACTGGCGCTTTGGCACTATGTCAATAGGTTAGTCCCAAAAAATGATATAAAGTTGTTATAAAATGATTGTAGAACATCCAAGAATGATAATACAACAGCATGGAATAAGCAAAAATTATAGATACGTTGGAGACGTATCATCAGGTATAAAGCTTGAGTTTGATTGTGTTAAATCTTTTATGAATACCGATACTTTTCACAAGTTTAGCACTAAATATGGACTTGACTCTGAGATAGTAGCCTCTTTCTGCAAAGCATTTGCTACTCACGTTGATCTCCCTAAGGAGAAGTGGTTTAAATATCATCCCCCTATTAAAAAAGAAATTAAAGAACCGGTCATAGCTAAAGAAGAAACCATCATTTACAATGTTGATCCAGTTGTGCCTACCGCTTATATTGAAAAACCACCTTTCCCTGTTAGGATAAAGGAGCATGCTAAGGTATCAACTATGGTTCGTAAGAGTAATATAAGAACACCTAAGCTCCCTGAGCAAATTAAAGTAGAACCTAGTGTTGCTATGGTTAAAGATCTCTTGGTAGAAAATATTGATGGGCATGTTATCTACTTCTGTGATGAAGCTGCTAGAATTGCTAAACCCGATGAAAAAGATAAACATAGACCCATAGAAGGCATGCCTGTTGTCTCAGTCAAAATAGGAGATCATTGCTATCATGGTTTATGTGATTTGGGTGCTAGTGTGAGTGTTATCCCTTTTACCTTATACCAAGAAAGTATGGATGAAATAGCACCTGCTGAAATAGAAGACATTGATGTCACTATTAAACTTGCTAATAGAGACACCATCACACCACTTGGGATTGTTAGAGATGTTGAAGTCTTGTGTGGGAAAGTAAAATACCCTACTGATTTTCTAGTTCTTGGCTCCCCACAAGATGACTTTTGTCCCATTATCTTTGGTAGACCTTTCTTGAGCACCGTTAATGCTAAGATAGATTGTGAAAAACAAACTGTCGTTGTCAGTTTTGGTGGTGTGTCTCATGAGTTTAATTTTTCCAAGTTTAGTAGACAACCTCGTGATAAAGTGTTATCTAGTAAAGATGAAATAATTGGTCTTGCTTCTATTGTTGTGCCTCCTACTGATCCATTAGAACAATATTTGCTTGACCATGAAAATGATATGCATGCACTTGTGTGAAAGAAATTAAATAGATCAAATTTTCTTTGAACAACGACCTCTTCTGAAACACAATTTGCCTATTAAAACTCTTGGAGGTCCTCCTCCACCTAAAGGTGATTCTGTGTTCGAATTAAAGCAATTGCCTGACACTTTGAAGTATGCTTATCTTGATGAGAAAAAGATATATCATGTTATTATTAGTGCTAACCTTTCAGAACATGAAGAAGAAAGATTATTAAAAGTTCTAAGGAAGCACCGGGCTGCTATTAGATATACTCTTGATGATCTTAAGGGCATTAGTCCCATTCTATGTCAGCACAAGATTAATATGGAACCTGATGCTAAACCCGTTGTTGATCACCAACGGCGGCTGAATCCTAAGATGAAGGAAGTGGTAAGAACTGAAATATTAAAACTTCTGAAAGCAGGTATAATCTATCCTATTGCTAGTAGTAGATGGGTAAGTCTCGTTCATTGTGTCCCTAAGAAAGGAGGTATTACCGTTGTTCCTAATGATAAAAATGAACTCATTCCACAAAGAATTGTCACTGGCTATAGAATGATAATTGATTTTAGAAAATTAAATAAAGCTACTAGGAAAGATCATTACCCTCTACCTTTCATTGATCAAATGCTAGAAAGATTATCTAAGCACACACACTTTTGCTTCCTAGACGGATATTCTGGTTTCCCTCAAATACGTGTGTCATAATCCGATCAAGAGAAAATCACCTTTACTTGCCCTTTTGGAACCTATGCTTATAGACGTATGCCTTTTGGCTTATGCAATGCACCTGCTACTTTTCAAAGATGTATGACTGCTATATTCTCTGGTTTTTGTGAAAAGATTGTGGAGGTTTTCATGGATGATTTTTCCGTTTACGGAACTTCTTTTGATGATTGTTTAAGCAACCTTGATCGGGTTTTGCAGAGATGTGAACAAACTAATCTTGTCTTGAATTGGGAGAAGTGCCACTTTATGGTTAATGAAGGCATTGTCTTGGGGCATAAAATATCTGAACGAGTATTGATCAGGTGGATAAAGCTATAGTTGATGCAATTGAGAAAATGCCATGTCCTAAAGATATTAAAGGTATTCGAAGTTTCCTTGGTCATGCTGGTTTTTATAGGAGGTTCATTAAAGACTTCTATAAAATTTCTAGGCCTCTTACTAATCTTTTGCAAAAGGATATTCCTTTTGTTTTTGATGATGATTGTGTGGAAGCCTTTGAAACACTCAAGAAAGCCTTAACCTCTGCACCTATCGTTCAACCACCTGATTGGAACTTGCCTTTTGAAATTATGTGTCATGCTAGTGATTATGCTGTTGATGCTGTTCTAGGACAAATAGTTGATAAGAAATTGAATGTTATCCATTATGCTAGCTAGACAGTGCCCAACGAAATTATGCTACTACCGAAAAAGAATTTTTAGCGGTCGTGTTTGTCTGTGATAAGTTTAGATCCTACATTGTTGACTCAAAAGTTATTGTTCACACCGACCATGTTGCTATAAAATATCTTATGGAAAAAGAAAGATGCTAAACCTAGACTCATTAGGTGGGTTCTCTTGCTTCAAGAATTTGATTTACACATCGTTGATAGGAAAGGAGCTGAGAATCCCGTAGCTGATAACTTGTCTAGGTTAGAAAATATTCTTGATGACCCACTACCTATTGATGATAGTTTCCCTAACGAACAATTAGCTGCAATAAGTGTTTCTCAAAACACCCCTTGGTATGCTGATTATGCTAATTACATTGTCGCTAAATATATACCACCTAGCTTCACATACCAACAAAAGAAAAAATTCTTCTATGACTTGAGACATTACTTTTGGGATGACCCACATCTTTATAAATAAGGAGTAGATGGTATTATTAGACGTTGTGTACCTGAGCATGAACAGGAACAAATCCTACGGAAATGTCATTCTGAAGCTTATGGAGGACATCATGCGGGACATAGAACTCCTCACAAGGTATTGCAATCTGGTTTTTATTGGCCTACTCTCTTCAAGGATGCCCGTAAGTTTGTTTTGTCTTGCGATGAATGTCAAAGAATTGGCAATATCGTTAAGCGTCAGGAAATGCCTATGAATTATTCACTTGTTGTTGAACCATTTGATGTTTGGGATTTTGATTATATGGGACCTTTTCCTTCCTCTAATGGGTATACTCATATTTTGGTTGTTGTTGATTATGTTACTAAGTGGGTAGAAGCTATTCCAACTAGTAGTGTTGATCACCACACCTCCATTAAAATGCTTAAAGAGGTTATCTTCCCGAGGTTTGGAGTCCCTAGATATTTAATGACTAGTGGTGGTTCACACTTTATTCATGGTGCTTTCCGTAAGATGCTTGCTAAATATGATGTTAACCATAGGATTGCATCACCCTATCATCCTCAATCTAGTGGTCAAGTTGAACTTAGCAATAGAGAAATAAAATTGATATTACAAAAAACTGTCAATAGGTCTTGTAAGAATTGGTCTAAGAAATTAGATGATGCACTTTGGGCTTATAGAACAGCTTATAAAAATCCTATGGGTATGTCTCCATACAAAATGGTGTATGGAAAAGCTTGTCATTTGCCTCTAGAATTAGAACATAAAGCATTTTGGGCAATTAAAGAACTTAACTATGATTTCAAACTTGCCGCTGAGAAGAGGCTATTTGATATTAACTCACTTGATGAATGGAGAACCCAAGCCTATGAAAATGCCAAATTGTTTAAAGAAAAATTAAAAAGATGGCATGACAAAAGAATCCAAAAGCAGGAATTCAAAATAGGAGACTGTGTTCTTTTGTTCAACTCTCGTTTAAGATTTTTTGCAGGTAAGCTTCTCTCCAAATGGGAAGGACCTTATATTATCGAAGAGGTTTATCGTTCTGGAGCTATCAAGATTAATAACGCCGAAGGTACTAACCCGAAGGTGGTCAATGGACAAACAATTAAGCATTACATCTCAGGTACGCCTATTACCGTTGAAAGCAATGTTATCCAAACCATGACACCAGAGGAACACATAAAAGAAACCTTCCGGAACACTCCAGAATTCTGAAAAAAATAGGAGGTACGTGATACGGTAAGTAAACGGACTCCGAAAAATCCGCAAAAATATTTTTTGTTAGTTTTGGAATATTAGAAAATTTTGGAAATGAAGAAATAAACTGGAAGGTGATCGAGGTGAGCACGGTACACCAGGGCGCGCCAGGCACCCCTGGGCGCGCCCTGGTGGGTTGTGCCCACCTCGGACACCTTCTCGACTCCGTTTTCCTTCCATATGCTTGTTTCCCAAAAATGAAAATTCTCTATATATAACCCCGACTGTTTTGACAACCGCATCGCAAAAAAATCCTCTGTTCTTGTTTCGTGCTGTTTTCCTGGCAGATCTGAAAATATGTTGTCTCAAGATTTGGAGGGGGAGAGCTATGATGATCACTATGTCGTAGACCCAAAGATCTTTAGGGAAATTTACCCCTATCTGTGGACCTCAGATGAGGAGGAAGATGCTACCATGAAGGAAACAAAGGATGATAGCTTTGAGGAAGAGGATGATCCATTACCTCAACCCGGAGACATGCATGTGGAATTCAAGAAGTCAAGCCTCCCTAGAAGCTACAAACCTGAGGTCCAATTTATCCCATCTCGTTTTCTGCAGGAGAGCAAGGCAGCATTATGCAAAAAGATACTAAAGCTCGAGTTGGAGAACGATGATCTAAGGGAGGAAAATTTCATGCTTAAATATAAGTTGAAGAAGAAGACTACATCATCACCACCACCTTCTTCATCACAACCACCAAAGGAGACTTGAGCACACGGGTATGGGCACTCCCCTTGGCTTGAGCCAAGCTTGGGGGAGGTACCCCGGTATCGTATCACCATCACTTTTATTCACCTTTACCTATTTTAGTTCGATCTTTAGCTTCCCTTTACTTTAGTTGAATAAAAGTTTAGCATGATCTATTTTCGTGTGTTAGTTTCGTGGCCTATCTATCTATGTAATCGAGTGATAGTTATATAATAAAGTTTAGTTTGAGTTTTTGCCTCTCTACTTTCTTGTTGCAATCAAAATAAAAAGAAAGAAAAATAAATGAAAAGAATCATATGCTAATCTTATGGTGAGTAATGACATCACATAAGGAAAAGTATAAGTAGTAAAATTTATTGGACATTGACAAACATAGCATTGGTCAATGATGCAATTCATGAAAGAATTAATAAGGGAAGAGAATATTCACATGCAAATACACTATCTTGGACATCTTTTATGATTGTGAGCCCCCATCAAATATTATATGTCAAAATTGTTGACGTTGGACAAGGAAGACAACGTAATGATTTATGTTTGTTCATATCCACATAGAACTTATATTGTCATAGATCCTTCAACATGTGGTGCTTGCTCAATATCTTTGCTAGCCAAAAATTCCGCACTAAGTAGAGATACTACTTGTGCATCCAAAAACCCAAACCCAAATTCATTCTTTGAGAGTCCACCATACCTACCTACGGATCGAGTAAGATCCTTCAAGTAAGTTGTCATCGGTGCAATAAGGCAATAAAAATTGCTTCTAAAAGTGCTTTGATCAATTAGTGTAAGAGAAAATTGAGCGCTATACGAACTTATGATGGCAAAGTAATAAAAGCAATGGAGTGCATAATAAAGGTTGCTATCATAGGGGGCACTATAGCGTGACGTTCTTTTACATTAAGGGATTGGGCATACAAACCAAAAAGCGCATGACAACCTCTGCTTCCCTCTGCGAAAGGATTTTCTTTTACTTTTATGTATTTACTTTAATCAAGAGTCAAAGTATTCTTCCCTATTCCTTTTTACTTTTTCTTTTTGCAAGCATCATGTGGTGAGGAAAGATCTAGGCACATATATCCAGTTGGATATGAGTGGGCATGAGTTATTATTGTTGACATCACCCTTGAGGTGAATACGTTGGGAGGCGAAACTACAAGCCCCTATCTTCCTATGTGTCCGGTTGAAACTTTTTGTTCATGGGTATGCCGTGAGTGTTAGCAATCATAGAAGACTAAATGATGGTTGAGTATGTGGACTTGCCAAAAGGCTCCGACATGAGACCCTTCCTGAAAATATGATGAATTGTAGTTGCAAAGTTGACTGAGAACATAGTTTGTTGTTTTTCAATAAGGTTTATGCTTCATACTTCTATGTTGTGATGAATTGTTACTTGTTCATGAGAAGTTATATGATAAAAGTGTATGAATAAGTTTTATGTTAGAGTTTGTTGCTGTTATGATAATAAGTATGATGCTACTATGTTCGTATTTTGTTTTTATCGACACCTCTCTCTCAAACCATGTGGACATGCTTTTCAATATCGGCTTTCGCTTGAGAACAAGCGAGGCCTAAGCTTGGGGGAGTTGATACGTCCATTTTGCATCATGATTTCCTACTGTTATTTATTATGTTTTGTTGAATAATAATGCTTTAGGAAGTGATTCTAATGCCTTTTCTCTCTTAATATGCAAGGTTTACACAAAGAGGGAGAATACCGGCAGCTGGAATTCTGGACCTGAAAAAGCACATCAGAGATACCTATTCTGCACAACTCCAATGAAACTGAAATTTTACGGAGATTATTTTTGGAATAAATAAAAATTACTGGAGCAAAAAACTACCGGAGGGGGCCACCCTGGTGGGCACAAGACACCAGGGCGCGCCAGCCCCCCTGGGCGTGCCCTGGTGGGTTGTGCCCTCCTCGGCCCACCTCCGGTGCCCATCTTCTGGTATAAATTCACTTTTAACCTAGAAAAAATTAGAGGAGGACTTTCGGGACGAAGCGCCGCCGCCTCGAGGCGGAACTTGGGCAGGAGCACTTTTGCCCTCCGGCGGAGCGATTCCGTCGGGAGAATTTTCCTCCCGGAGGGGGAAATCGAAGCCATCGTCATCACCAACACCCCTCTCATCTTTGGGAGGCCAATCTTCATCAACATCTTCAACAGCACCATCTCCTCTCAAACCCTAGTTCATCTCTTGTGTTCAATCTTTGTACCGGAACCTCAGATTGGTACCTGTGGGTGACTAGTAGTGTTGATTACCTTGCGTAGTTGATTACTATATGGTTTATTTGGTGGAAGATTATATGTTCAGATCCATTATGCTATTCAATACCCCTCTGATCTTGAGCATGAATATTATTTGTGAGTAGTTACCTTTGTTCTTGAGGTCACGAGAGAAGTCATGTTGCAAGTAATCATGTGAATTTGATATGTGTTCGATATTTTAATGATATGTATGTTGTGATTCCCTTAGTGGTGTCATGTGAATGTCGACTACATGACACTTCACCATTCATGGGCCTAAGGGAATACATTGTGGAGTAGTTATTAGATGATGGGTTGCTAGAGTGACAGAAGCTTAAACCCTAGTTTATGCGCTACTTCGTAAGGGGCTGATTTGGATCCAAACGTTTAATGCTATGGTTAGATTTTATCTTAATACTTTTCTCATAGTTGTGGATGCTTGCGAGGGGGTTAATCATAAGTGGGAGGTTGTTCAAGTAAGAACAGCACACAAGCACCGGTCCACCCACATATCAAATTATCAAAGTAGCGAACACGAATCAACCAACATGATAAAAGTGACTAGATGAAATTCCCGTGTACCCTCAAGAACACTTTGCCTATTACTAGAGATTGTTCTGACCTGTCCTTTGCCACAAAAGGATTAGGCTACCTTGCTGCACTTTATTTACCGTTACCGTTACTTGCTCGTTACCAATTACCTTGCTATCAAACTATCTGTTACCTACAATTTCAGTGCTTGCAGAAATTACCTTGCTGAAAACCGCTTGTCATTTTCTTCTACTCCTCGTTGGGTTCGACACTCTTACTTATCGAAAGGACTACGATTGATCCCCTATACTTGTGGGTCATCAACCATGTCGCCGCCCGCTGCTCCCTCCTGCCCAATCTACCCTCGCGCCCGCGAGCCGCCTCGCCGGCGACCTTCTCCAACGTATCTCCGGCCGCTCCGCCGCCTCGCCACCCTCAAGTTTCCTCCTTCCTCTCGATCTCCTCTCACCTCTCTCCCTCTTTCTCGCTGAACAAGGACCTCTGGGAGGGCCATGACGCCGTCGGCCCTAAATCTCACGGATCTGGCCGCCTCCACACCAAATCCGTCAAAAATGGATCCACCCCGTCCAGATCCGACCGGGCCTCGCTGTCGTCACCACCGGAGCATCACCCCGCTCAACCTGCTGCCCGCCGTTGCCTGCCCCAGCCGGCCCGGCATCAAGCCAAGGCACAACCCAAGCCGAGTTGTTGCCGTACTAAACAACTGGACCATGCCACCGCTCGCAGGTCCCTCCTCCCCGAGCTACCCTCGCGCTCGCGAGCCGCCTCACCGGCGACCCCACACCTCCGCCACGCCCTGCCGCCGGCGACCTTATCCGTCGTATCTCCGGTCGCTCCGCCGCCTGGCCCCTCTCCCGTTTCCTCCTTCCTCGTCCGCCATTCTCGACTGACGCCATCTGTCCGCTACGCCGCTCTCTAGCAACGTAAATCGGTCATTTTCGCTTCGGGCGAATCCCCACACGTTCTCCGTATCCACTTGGGTTGCTACCGTGTTGTCTCCTTGGATGTCGGCATGGCTTCCCCAGCTGGACCTCCTTAACGCCGTTTATGTGGTTTAGACCATGTTATTATGCTACTAATTGTGATTTTTTTTTCCCGTTGCAAAAAAAAAAGCAGAGATGAAATCGGCGGACCCCCCTGCTTGCATCGTCAAAATATCTCGATCGGCAGTTCAAAATAAAAAAAATCCCGATCGGAATACTCACGCCGTGACCACTTTACTCTGTCCCCGCCATCTCCTCGTTGTTCTCCACCCCCAAACCCGCCGAAACCCCAAATAGCGCGACCTCTGCCAGAAATCCAGAAATCCATGGGTGGCGGCAGCGGCGACCTCAGCCCCACCGGCATCCCCGACTCCCCTTCGTCGTCCTCATCGGAGCCCCTTCCCCGAGGTGATTCGCTCTCCTAGTAACCGATTGATCCCAATTTCCATCTGGTAGTACGATCGGTTCTGTTCTTGACCTGTTGGCGCATGGACTGCGTAATTATGTGGCGACAGAGTTTGCCGATTATGTGCCGGTCTCTGACGGCGACTCCGAAGGGTGCTGCATCTGCGATGACCCCGAGGTGGCGGCCCTTCTCGACGGCAGCCAATTTCAGCACCGGTCGCTGCGGGAGGCGAAAGACCTCATCAGGAGGTAGCGTGACCCTTTTAATTTGTTTATCTTGTGTGCTCTGCTCCTGTGATATTTACATCCACACTGAAGGGTTAGTGGTTATTGAAAATATGCCCCAGTCTCTGTGTTAAGAGGCTTTTTTTTTTTAGGAACTTAACTATTCTATTGTTTGGTAATATTGAGTGCTACTGCTAGAACATGTAATTTGACGCGCCGCATGCATGATTCTCTAAAAAGGATGCTGGAAAGGGGTGTCATGTCTCTGGTTTCGGAATGAGCCTATGTTCGTGTGTATTCGCTTTACACATGATCCTCACTGAAGTCTGCGTTACGGGACAGCAATATTTCAGTCCCACCTTGGGGTTGGTTTAGACTAATTTGTCCTCTCAAAATCGGGGTACCATTTTGATCCTCAATTTGTGGAATTACGTTTCACAAGCCCATAAGTTGGAATGGTTGATACCTATCTTAAAAAAACTAGTTTGGTGTTATTTCTGGTGTATTTCCAAATGCAATACAGCTACGCTATGTATTATGTATCTACTCCAGTGAGTTCTTTGGTTTGAGTTCATAGACAGTTATGTAAAAAAAAATGGAGAAAAAATCTACAATATATTTTTTCATGACATGACACGGAAGTAGCAAAGCTAGTCTGAAATCTTGTAGTAAAGAACATTGAGAGGTCAGCATGTTCGTTCAGTAATTTCAACCTTGAGCAGGTATAAGCCTGGGTGCTGGATTGAAGGAGTTGGCGACACAAAAGGTGGGGACTATTCGTTGCCTGATACCACCACATTGTTGTTGGTGGGGCCTAGAGGTGCTGGGAAAAGTACACTTGTGAACCGAATTACACGGGTCTTTGACAAAGATGACGATCCTTTTGCACCAGAGCGGGCACAGGTTTCCTGTAAGTCTTAGCAATTTTGGGCACAATGTTTCGATATGTGTGATTGCAGCTGATTTTCCTACTGCTCTTTACATTGCTAGATAATTCCAAATCAAATGGCACAAGCTTCGTCCGGGAGTACAAAATTCCAAGAAATTCGAACGGTATATGTATTTGTGATACAAGGAGCTTGTCCAGAAATCCAGAAAAGGATTTCAAAATCCTGCAACGTTGGATGACGAAGGGAATTAGCCATGGGGAGATGGTGACGTGGTAAGAGGTGACCCTTAATTCAATTATTTTCTGTCTTGTTGGTGTTCTGTGCATTAGGATTTACATTTGGGAGAAATTTGTTGTCATCTAACACTTGTAATTTTCTCGCAAGTTTATCACTTGTTATTGTGTGGATGAGTAATCTATGGCTTTTAATTCTTCACACCAAAAGATACATGATCAATTAGATGTTTGTGTAAGTCAACAAATCTGTGATTGTCAAAATTTTGTTTTTCAAGATTTCTGTAGAATTTATGTCAAAATATATTGTAGTATGTTAAGGGGAACACATGAAGAAGTGTTCCAAGTGTTCCCTGCATGTACTATCCTGAAGAATTATTTCAAGTGTTTCCTGCATGTACTATTCTTCAGAACATGCATAGAGAGGTGTTCAGTTTATTCTTATGTTTCAACATTGTTCTAGCATTGCCTTTTCTGTTTTTCATAAATCTTATTTAGTCTTAAACGGCGCAATGTATAACATATGAAAACTAACTACTCAACATAGCACTAGCTAAACTTTTTTATAACACATTTTTTTGACAGGGATACTGATGATGACACTAAGATTAAGAACCTCAAAGCAATGGGGAGGCAATACAGTTTTTTGCCTTGCAAAACCAGGAAGGTCAACTTTGTGATATTTGTGGTTGATGGTGTTTCTATCCTAAGATCAATTGTTAGTGATAAGAAAGGATACATGGATATGCTCCGCGAGACATTTATGAACCCATTCTTGTCTTTTGGAGGTACGGGCAGCTATGATGCTTATAGTTTTTTGTAGTTCCTTAATGTACTAAATTTGTAATAAATATGCGCATATACAAATGAACACATATGTATTTGTTACTAATACTCCTTTGAATAGTTTGATACATATTTCCTTTTAGGAAGTTTGTATACAGATTTGTGATTTATGTGATATATATTTGTTGTATAGAATTATTGGCTATTTATTCTCAGCATGCTCATTGAACAATGTGTTTCATTAATTAACCAGTATGATAAATTTATATTTGGTACTGTCAGAAGCAGAGTGATCATAACACTTGCAGGTTCCTGAGCTGTCACTTTCCATGTGATTGCAGATGACAAGCCTGCTGTTGTGGTTACTCACGGGGATACACTATCGTTTCAACAGCGTTCCCAAGTTCAGAATGAGTTAGCAGAGACACTTGCCATTCCACCCCAACAAATTTTTGATATACCAGGTATTGCACGGTTGCTTTTGCCACGTTCTTAATATGCATAACTAAGAACATTCTACACCTTATACCTTCTACACAGGTTCTGATGACTATGAAACTGATCTGGCTGTGTTGGATATGTTGCGTTACTGTATCCAACATGCTGAGCAGAACTTCTCTATGAAACTGAATAATCTTTTAGAGGTTTGATTTCTTCTCCAGTTATATCATTCTTCTATTGTCCATACTGTATATGAAGTTCATATATACATTAAAAGTTTAAATTCATTTTTTGTGTGCAATAGCATAGTCATGTAAGTGAAGACCCACTTGATTTATTTTCACTGGGGTTACAAGGTAGAAGTGCAGGTGAACAGTAAGAGTACCAGTCAAGGAAAATTACTGGACCTGCTCTCGTTCAATCTTTTACCTTTTTCCTTGTTTGCTATTGAGATTTGTATGGATGTTGCAAAGTACTAGATCCGTCCCCAAATATAAGATGTTTTTGCAGTTTCTCTTACATAGTACGAGAGGTGAGATGTGATCTGTCTTATTTATGAACCCAGACATATTTATGGGACAATCACAAATGTGACGCTCAGAAAACTACAAATTGGAATCTTTAGGCAGAACAAGTGCCAGGTCTTCAGTTAAGAACTAGGGTCAAGCGGAAACTTGGTTGGGCAAGAACTCATCAGAACTGCCACACTGAAGGTTTCGCCTAAACTCCAGAAGTTGGCTGGCTCCACCTCTGGGTTGTCATTAACAACAAATGAACACAGAAATGGCATTAGACATACACTCTTAAATACAACTGAATGTGGAAGATATAGAAAGGGAAAAAGTGCAGTTGCTTATCTTCGTTTGAACATTTCTTTAGTGGGTACTTACTTGTAACCTCGTGTTTGGCAGATGCACGGGCGCGAAACCCTCACAGAGATGATGGCGCGGTTGATGGGACTAGATGCAGTCATGGATGCCACCATTGTTTTCCTATGCGCCGTTGCCCTTCTACTTCGTGTATCAGATAACTTACTGTAGTGGTAGCTGGTGTTCTGCTATTGTGGATTGTAAATAAAGTTGTGTGATCAGAAGGAGTGCTCCAGAGTATGACACGCACTTTCTTACCACTATCGAAGAAGAAGTGTCACTTCACCATATACGATATGTACTGTCTGAAAATATATATGGAAGAAGCTTTGCACTGCAGTGTATAGTACTATAATTTCTGAAATCTGCCCACTGAGGGTAACCGATCATACTGAGGATAAATTCCATGGCAACGGCATCAATGGCATGGTCGAAAAACACGGATGATGTGCTAACCGCAAGATTTTGATTCGGTGGAGCAAACCTTTGGCTTAATTGTTTGTTGCTTTCATTCTTCTGCTTCTTTATTTTTGTTGCACTTGGTGCCATAGAAGCTTGCACATTATTCTTGGTTTAACTGCTCCCCTTGGGTGCCAATGCCATGTTCCTCCTTTTTCAGCTCTTGTGCCCTATGGTTTTGCAATTTCTTCGTTTTACAAAGAATTAAGCCGAGTCGTACCTTGGCTACGATTACATTTTAGACAATGGCAACTCACCACTCGGCTATGATTCCATTTTAGACAATGGCAACTCTTTCTTTATCTTGTGCACCCTCAATTTCTTTTGTTCAGATTTGGCACTTTGCTTTTCAACGATTGATTGCTTCAACTCAATGCCTTTATTAGCCAATGTCAACATCTCGATTGGCCTTTCATCATTTGCCATCTTTCTTAACACGATAAACTTGCTTGATGTCATACCCATACGCAGAGGTAACTTGGGCTCAGCCAACATGGCCTAGGGCCAGCTACAATGGACTTCTTATTAGCTCAGAGGCTACAAGAGGAGATCAGTCGACCATAACAGATCAGGCTAACACCTGCTTCCTCCTCCAACTACTGCCTCCTCTCGTATACTAGTGTATCATCTCCTGCTCCTCTACCTTTGATGTGTGTTCTTTCCATCCTTAATTCTCTTCTCTGGATTGTAGTCCATTCATGATCCTTGGTTTGGTCAATTAATTCATACACCAGGAGCACTGGTATTCATTGATTTGTGTTTGTTTGGTATCGGATTGTTGCCTTTGATCCAAGGGATACGCCACTTGATCACGTCTTTCTTCATTCTTGAATTCTGGACCAATTCTTTGTTATTGAAATGGTATTTAACATATGATTGTTCATTGAATGTTGGCCTACTTGGAGCTACATAATCTTGATGAGATGGTTTAAAATAAGATGGAGAATATGCCCTAGAATCATACATGTCCCATGATGAATATGGATAAATATTTTTAGCATAGAGAGGTATTTCTGGCATTGACATTGGCGACCCGAAAGTAGGATTTGAATATGCGGCATTAAATTCTCCCTTTGCCAATGCTGCTGCTCAAACTTACACCTAGGGGGTGATCTTGACTTCTTTGAATTATTTGGCCGATAAGCACTTCTCTCTTCACTATTTCTTTGATATTTATCTAATAACTGTTCAAAAGTGACTTTTAATTTCTTACTCTTGTGCTTATTGCAGCATTTGCTTCCTTTGGTTTTGCTCTCATCGATCTTTGAATTTTCTTGTTGTCCCCAGTGTTTGACGTCTTCATTGTAAGTTTGATTGAATTCCTACCTTCAAGAGTATCTTCATTGTGCATTCAAACAACCTCTTTACTTGAAAGCTTGATTTCATCGTCTATAATTTTTCCTGCTTGCGTTAGTCCATGCAATAGCTTTTTGTCATCATGACCAATAGGTGTAAATTGATCATTCATTCGTGTTTCAACAAATTTCAATCTTGTTTTATCAATGATGGTTTATACTATTTGATGAAACATGTTGTAATATTTATGTCCGAACGAACCATGCAACTTGCAATATGTTCGTCCTTGCATTGATGACTCTACATGGTTATAAAGAATTCTAATATAATCATTCCTTAGTAGTAAATCAGATATATGATTTCGCATGCTCTAATTGAAGGAATACTTATCAATTTTTAGCTGATCTTGTTGTAGAACGACTTTGAAACCAAGCAATCACATGGTTCAGATTTTACATCACCCATTCGGCTATGTATTGTGTTTTGCATTCTCTCTCTCTCTCTCTGATGTCTTTGAATAAGAAATTATACTACCATCGATTTTCTCAAAATATCTAAACTTTGGCTTTATGTTTTCGAGACAAAAATAGTTAGAACACACTGCAAAGGCTTTGTTCACACTAGGACAACATGTTGGACGTTACATATAACTTCCACACTGGAGCTCCATTTTGGATCATCTTTATATCTGTTTTGATCATTTCAAAGAGGCTCTTTCAAAGATGAGTTTCAATCATGAATTTGACTTCAGCTTGCTATAGTTTTAAGCCACTATTTGCGATCATGCCACTTCACTTTTGAGCGTCAACGAAGCATAATCACAGCACGGAGCTATGGCATGGTTGGTTGCCGCTGCCGGGGCTGGCCTCATTCTTCGGTTCGGAGGTTCGCCATCTAGTTTTCTCATACTCCCTCCGTCTAAATCAGGGACACTTATTTTAAAATAAAAGAGGCTAATTTTGTATTCCCTCCGTCCTAAAATAAGTGTGGATGATCTAGTACAAAATTTGAACTAATTTGGTATAAAATCTGCGACACTTAATTTGGAACAGAGGGAGTACTAAATGGACAACATTTATTTTGGAACTGAGGAAGTATATTTTTTATATTTATCATAAGAGAAAAAGGAAACAGAGCTAACTCGCGACAATATCCTCAAGATCTTATAAATGTCGTCCAAATCAACACATTTACTGTGGATATATGGCACGCGAGGACAAGAGGACGGACTCTCAAACGAAAACACTGGTGACTTTTCTTGTGCAAAGGGCATTCGATGAACATGGAAACGTGACCGCTACTCATCACGGGAGCATCGTTCAGACGTTCACACAGGGCGAGGCCGCCAAGTGAAAAGAAAGGGGGCACTGATAGGCGCCGGCGCACCGGCCCAAATTTGGGCCGGTCGCAACCAAACCGCCCGATGCAGATGCAATTAGCCGTCCGATCTGGGACCATGTCGTCTTCCTTCCTCCTCATGAAGCTTTCTTCTCCCCATTCCATCGCAGGGCCATGGATGAGTACATGACCGGACTCGAAGCATTACCCCGCTCGCTCGCCCCGTCATCAGCCCACCGCCCTCGCCGGCTAGTCCGACCTTGCTGCCAGTTGCCGCCCTCATCGCCGGATCTGCGGATGCAGCAAACTTTTTGTCAGATCCATGCATGTAGCAGTTTTCGCATGCGCTTGCAGCTCCTCGCTGGCGACGATCGCGGCTCCGATGCGAGGGTCGCAACTCCGAACTCCGGTGGCAGCATGAAGCAAAAACACGAGCTGGTTCCAGCTCCAAATTTGCCGGTTGCAATGGATGTAGCAAAATGTCATATCGGTTGTAGCAAAAAAATACGCTAGTTGTAACAAAACTACAATGCCGGCTGCGTATTGTAGCAAAATGCGACGCCGGTTGTAGCAAAATGCAATGACGGTTGAAGCATGTAGCAAAAATGCGGCATTAGTTTTGTTTTAGGAACAACGCCGCCCGTCCTCGCCGCGCTTCCCGGCCACAGCGCCGCCCACGCTGGTCAACCCAGCCGCCCCCGGTGGTCCGCGCTCGTCGCCTTGGCCGTCCGCGCTCGTCGCCCCGACCGCCCGAGCTCGCAGGCCGCCCGCGTGAAGGAAGTGGGCCGCGTCAAAAAAAGCTGCTGCGGGATCCCATGCGCCAGTGCCTCGCGCAACGAAGCGACCGGCCGAAAGATCGGCCGGCGTGTAGGCGCGAAGAGTTTTCCAAAGAAAGGCGAGGCGCGGGCGCCACCGCCAGGGTGGCAACAGAGCACACGCCGCCTCCTCCCCAAACCCCAAGCCCAGTTCGCGGGGCGCGCACGCTCTCCTCCCACTCGCTGCCGCCGCTCACCAGGCGCGCCTCCCTCGCGCGCGCTCCCGGGCCGGAGGCCCGCCGGAGCATGGCGCCGTCCGCCCGCGCGCGCCACCGCCCCGACATTGTGAGGGAACCGCGCAGGTGCGAGCTGATCGTCCTCTCTCTCTCTCTCTCTCTCTCCCTCTCTCTCTCTCTCTCGCGCGCGCGCCCGCTCTCACGCCCCTCCCTTGTCTTGTCCCCAGGAGCACGAACGCCGCGGCTCCGTCTTGGTCCGCCCCGCCCCGCCCCGCCCCCTTGGTCCCTGCTCCAGCGGCGGTCGGACCCCGCGAGCAAGCCGCGATTGCCAGGGTTAGTTCGTCAGTCTCCACGCTCGCCTCGTCCCGTTCGGGTTCACTTTTTACTCCGCGAGCAGCATTTCGATTTTGCTCCTCGGATTCGCCGACGCGTTTAGTGGGTTTCGTGCTGTGGGGTTTAAGATAAAAATTGAATCTCGATTCTGAGTTCGCAACTTCATGGGGGACGAGGAGCTATCTGCACGCCTACGCGTTGATAGGATCACTGGAGCGAAGTATATACTCTAGTTCTTCATATTTTGCTTAATTGGATTAGCAGTAAAGCGTGGTAGGAATCGAGCCAGAACAGAAAAGCCCGCGATTTCTTTTGCAATTAGCCCCCTGAAGTCCGTATCCTTCGCAGAATTGGTCCACTCCGATCTCTGTTTTTTCCCAGGAACAGAGAGCCCGGAGAGAGGCTTCAGAGATTCGTGTGATGGGGAACATGATTCGACGGATTCTTTTCATTTAATCCGCAGCGGTGTACTCCCTCCGTCCGGATTTATTAGGCCTAAGAGCAATACATGCATGTCCCTCTTTATAAGGCCTTGCTTTGGAAATCTACATGCATGCAACCATTTCATTAGAGGCATCATTGCTAGTCCCATAGCTGAATAATAAATACACTGCATGCATGTTTTTTCATTGGTTGCATGTGAGAATTGACATGTGAGAGAGTGCATTGGGAGTGGGATGGAAGAATTAATATGAGCAAATTACTATGTGCATTGGTCTAAGAGAAGTGGTCTTGGGGCCTATAAACCCGGACGGAGGGAGTAGGTACCACGACTGTTCTTTTGAGCTGGCCTATGTCTATGTGTAACCACTTGCTGAATCTTGTGGGGTAGGGAAGGGGATGGATGTGTGTGGGAGTGGTATTTCTTGTGCCCTGGGGTCCGTTGCTTTCCTCCTCCCTGCAGGAGGTGGCCTCCCTGATGAATCCCTGCCTGCATTTATGATGCTTCATGGTTTGTTTTGTGTCATCTGATTTGATGTAAAACTGCATTCATAGCAAGCAGCATTACAAGACTTCTTATCATATATGAACACAGTGGGGTGGCTTCTTATCATATATGAACACAGTGGGGTGACTTGTGAATTTTGTGATGGATGGATGTTTCATACATGGGCATCCTGTGTCTGACTCCCCTGCTCTTCTTTGGCTTTAGGGAGGGGTTCCCGTAACTGCTGCTGCTGTTACTGCTTTCTCCTTTGGGTTTTCTGGGTTTGTTATGATAGTGTGTTGTTCCTTTTTGGAGACTACGGTAACATATCACAACCGGCATTATCCCAATTCTATATGCTAGATGGTAGTGGGGGCGCTGAGGGAGAATATTGGTATCTCGTGCTTCTTCAGTTGTGCTGTGTGATGTTGATTGAACCAGAATGGGCTTGCTAGCTTATTACCCATTCTTATACCTTGAGCTGAGAATTACTTGCTTCAAGCTGAGTGCTGTTTCTTCTTTTTCTTCGGGAGTTCAGGGTGTACTTCTGAGGGGAGCGTATTACTTCTGATTGAGCTGAGTTTCGTCCGCTGTATTACTGTTGTAACTTCACATCCGCAAAGAAAGAGCGTCATGGTTGAGAAGGTATCCAGTTTAAGTCCCTGTTTGAGCAGTTTGCTTCTAGAACTTTTGATCGATCATTTAAATGCAAGTATGATTAAACTTTACCAGGTTCTGTAATGACAAATTAACTTGTTACAGGGATATGTACTGAGTAATGACTATGCTTCAGTTCTTTGTCAAATGTATTCTACTTAGAAGACTATATCACTCACAAGGTAAACATAGAGTTACTGTTCTACTGTGTGCAAAATACATCCAGCTCCTGTACTGTCTTTCATTCCCTATGTGTGTTGACTGGCAAACTTTCTAGAGTCTCCGTATATACAAGTTTGGTCCTTATATTTCAAAGTTCTAAAATCAGAGAACTACAGAGATAATCAAAAAGAAACTCCCCCAATAGGGATGATTGATAGTCATTACTGGTTCTTCCTCACGCTCTATTGGAAGGACAGACAAGTTATGAATATCTCTATTAATCAATCTTCGGATCTGTTGTACAGCATAAACAAGCCATTAGACTTGAAGCCTTGAACATCTAGTTACAATCTAATGTGAAAGATCTGTTTGTCACAAAACCGATTTCACCCATTTGTGGAGTTAAAGTAGTGCATTGTAGGTTTGGGATATAGCATTTTTGTCCAAATGCCTTTAAGGAATTAGATGTCAAATCATTATTTTAAGCCCTCAACCGTGGGTAAAGTTAAACACAGTTAGCTGGTTTGAGTGAGTGTTAAGTCTTTTTTGTTTATTCGATCTATCTGAAATCAAATAGAGTTGCATATGTTCTTATTACTGCTTTAATATGGGCCGATTATAAACTGATATAGACTTCGTTCTTGATCAAACTCATGCTTCTGTGTAGTGTCTTTTCTTTTTAACTATGGCAAAAAAGAAGTATTCATTGTACTTTTGGCCTTAGCATTCATTTTGGGAGTTTTTACTATTTATCCTCAGATGTTGTGGCTTTTGTTTATGACTTTTTATTTACTGTCACGCTAGGCAAGGTTGCTGGTTGTTCCTACAGGTTCCTCTGATCTCATTACTTAGAATCACCACCTCCTCTTCTTATCCCGCCGCAAGGTTGACCGTGAGTGTCTAATACAAGGTAGTATGCTCCCTGGACTTGCTCACTTCTGTTCTTTTTGCTTAACGAAAAAGGGTTTCCCCCCGCTTTATATTATAAAAACTGTAAACTGTACTTAAAAACATCCTTTTCTTTTTCTCATTGCTAGATGGCTGCTCCGCCAAATGCATTTTCGAGCGAGTTACAGAAGTGGATCTACAACCGTTCTATAGGCTCTATATTTTTCATCACTATCGGACCAAAAGCATCTGCAATCGATGCACTTATAGCTCTTATGAACAAAGTAGAGACTATTCCTGCAGAAAAAAGAGCTGCTGAGTTAGACCTTCGAGGACAAAATTGCACGGGCGTTGTGGTGGAGGAGGCAGATGATCATCTTAAGATCTTAACATGTGCCCATCTTATGCAACACGTATTCAAGAGTTCGGAACCCCTTTCGCTTAAAGATGCTTGTTCGCTTTTTTCTGTAAGACTGTTGTGTGATCATTACGAGCAAAGCTTCCGCGGGCAAAGCAGGGTAAGAGCAAGTGTTTATGCACCAGCTGCGATTGCGAGAAAGACTTGCTTCTTCTCCATGTATACCGATCATCTGTCAAGAATTTGGGCAGAACATGTACCAACAGTCATCAGGGCTTGATTCTTAGTCCAACCCCTCCAGAAGCTTTCGACAAGTGCGCAGTGATTTCATGGCCTCCTGGCCTACCTATAACAGCTGTTGAAGGATCAATTTCTCACCCTTCAAGAACAGTCCATGACTTGGAACTTGTGAACACTGTTGGATACACAATGAACCTCACTCAAGTAGTAATAGCAAGTGAAAAAGGAAGCTCAGGTGCTCCGTTGTTAGATGGTAATGGGAGAATAATTGGATTGTTGCATGGTGGTTTTGGAGGGCAGTTTACATACTTTATCTCCCATGGTGATATCAGACGTTTTTTGTGGCGACATCACGTGGTACATGGTATGTTCTCACATATGTTTTTTTACTTGTTTGTGTTCTTACTATTTGTAAATATGCCTTATGAATGCATAAATAACATGCAGGGATATGAGGTGTTATTTGATCATCCTACAGCTCTTGTTCCCTCCTGACATCTTGTTGCTATCCCATCCACAATTGCTGCTCAAACTGGTGGTAAACAACAGGGTCAGGTTCATTAGTTCTGCTCTGTTACCGGTAAGGAACCAACCATAGCATGATTGTTGCAATAGTTTGTTTGTTCTCGATGTTAATATCTGGTGTGGAACAGTAAGAGTGGATTGATCGTGTGGTTTTCTGCTTCAGATTATTTTCTGATATTGTAGTGTTGACAACTGATAGTAATTCAAAATTTGCCTCAAAATGCCATTCAGAATACTGTGATTTATTCTGCGCAAAAAAAAAGAATACCATAATTTACTTCCTGTCTATTCAAGCCTCAAAATGTGATATGGAATACCATAGTTTACTCTCTTGTCTTCTCACCTTAGAGTTTAGTTTCCTTTTCGTGATCTGTGCCAGTAAATTCCTGTCCTAGTTAAAGTAATACTGAGTGCTCTGTGATCAGTTATTCTAACTAGATGCTGGGGCGCGTCCGGTTGTTTTTATGACCTAAGTTGATCTGTGTAAATAATAAATCTATGAACAACAAAATCAGCTCCAACCACTTGTAAAATATAACGGGAATACGGGATACAGCCAGAGTTACTCGTTTCCTTCTTTTAAGCTTCCTCCTCACCAGAGCTGCGCAGAAACCCGACACACACCACTTACAAGCAGCCCTAGATATGACCAAATGGCCTACGCGTGGTGACATAGCTCAGCGTGTGCATCGCGGTGCCCAGTTGGTGCACAATCAACACCACTTGGACAGCCCAGTTAACGCCCTTGTTCAGTCCTTAATTGTTTTAATCCGCTCTTTTTGTACGTCATGAGTTGGTGGACTTGTGAAGAACAATTTACAAGAATGTGGTAATCTTCTGTAGTATTGTACTGTACATCCTAAGGATGTTAATGATACCTTTGTTGTGGACGAACTGCATGAACACTTGGCTGCAGATGGTTTATCCATTCACTTGTTTAGTTAGAAATTTGATAGGAATGGAAAACAGTGTAAGATACTAAGATCAATTATTTGACCATATCTGGAAAGGTTAATTGTCAATTTTCTTTGTCCATCGACATAATCTTCTGTTGATTTAAACTTCAGTCGATTTCCAGTCTGTCATTTAACCTTGTTCTATTGTAGTTTATGTGACAGCGTCGATTCAACTGCTACATTACAAAGTGCTGAATACAAATGGAGAGACTATGCGACAACTCTGTACTGAAGTCGCAAACACTTGTTGTTCCATCTCTTAGGCTTTATCATAGTTCCCCCGCCCAAAAGAAGTCTTCGTCACAGTCGAGAATTTTTTGAGGTCTACCACCTGAAAACAATCTGTGAGCATACACTATGTGATGTTGCTCTCTGGTCTAAAGTGTAAACTGAATACTGCCTCTCTGTTCCCACTTCCCAGCAAACTTGGGCATCAATGTTATTTTGCTTTAGATCTGATTTCCTGCAGAGTGCAGTTCTTTTTGCTGATTTTCATCTGAATAACATATGTGTTGTTGTACTGACTTGCTTCTTGGAATGAATTATCTTCATAAGATTGTTGAGTTTGTCCGAAGATTGTTGCGCACAAATTAGTGCCAGCAGCAGGGAGCTGATGTTGAATACCAAATGTGCTGTTCGAGCTGATCCGCCACGTAGGCCATGTTCAACAAGATTGTATTCCTGGCGTGGGGTATGATGGTAAAGAGGTTCCTGCAGATTTCCGAACCATATTTTTTGGCAGAACACGTACAACATATCTTGAAAAAACTGCAACAGCTGAGTGAGAGGTATTGGAGTTTGGGCTCCCGAGCTGTTTTTTACGTTTTTTTTTAAGAAAAAAACATATCAAAATTCCAGTTTTGAAGTGTCAAAATTTAAAATCCACATGTACATATGGATGTATTCTATGTGTGCATAAATTTTCATGATGGGATCATTTAAGATGTGAGCTAAAATATAATTTTCTGGATTTTAGTAGTAAACAGTGGATGTGCTCAAATGACATGAATTTAATTTTTTGGCTTACATCTTAAAAATGCATTCATACTTGGATGATTTTTACATAAAACCAAATGTTTTTCATCTAAACCGGAGCAAACTCATTACCTTTAAACATATTTCAACTAACCGGACTTTACATAGACTAAAATGACCACCGGTGCCCATTCCCCATCTCCGACCGACCATGAGCCCCGGAAAATGAAGCTCCGTAGATATTGACTTCCTGCGAAACCAAAAGCAAGCAGAAAATAGAAACTGACACTGGGCACTAAAGTAATATAGTCTAGAAAAATAATATAAATTACTATAATATATATATATATATATGACACCATAATATCTTTTAACAATAAAACAGTATAGATACGTTTGAGACGTATCAACTCCCTCTTGGGAAAACTAGGAGAAAAGACCACTGGGTGCCCAAACTTGCGCCACATGAAACCTTGGAACTCTTTGCCCCTACCAAAGTTTAGCTTCACCGAAACCATTGGCACCAAAAGAAGGAGAAGATGGAATGGTGGCTGTCAGGACCGGAGTGGTCACCGGCAGGAGTGGGAGTGGGTGGCCACCGGCGCAAGATCCGCCTAGGAGAGTCGCCCTGACAGGTTCGAAAGGCAAAAAAAAACATACATTGAACCTTTAGATGTTGGGGTTTTGATTATATGTGACCTTTTCCAACCTCACATGGGTACACCCATATTCTAGTTGTTGTTGGTTACGTCACTAAGTGGGTAGAACCTATTCTAACTAAAAGTGCTAATCACAAAACTTGTATCAAAATGCTTAAAGAGGTTATATTCCCGACGTTTGGAGTTCCTATATATCTTATGACTGATAGTGGTTCATATTTTATTCATGATGCTTTTAGAGAAGTTCTTTCTAAGTATGATGTAAACAATAGGGTAGCATCACATTATCATCTACAATCTAGTGGACAAGTTGAATTATCTAATAGGGCTTATAAAACTCCCTATAACAATCCTATGGGCATGTCTCCTTATAAAATTGTTTATGGTAAAGCTTTTCATTTACCTCTTGAGTTACAACATAAAGTTTAATGGGTCGTTAAGCAACTTAATTATGATTTCAAACTTGTTGGTGAAAAGAGGTTGCTTGATATGAGTGATTTAGATGAATGGAGAAATGAAGCTTCTAAAAATGCTAAGATGTTTAAAAAAAGTTAAAATGTGGCATGACAGAAGAATTTAAAAACGTGAATTTAAAATTGGTGATAAAGTTCTCTTCTACAAGTCTCGTTTCACACAATTTGCATGTAAGTTCCTTTCCAAATGGAAGGGACCGTTCATCATCGAAGATGTTTATCGATCTAAGGCTGTCAAGATTAACAACTTCTAGGGGGCAAACCGAGAGTAGTGAATGGTCAAATACTTAAATAATATATTGTCGGTACCCCTCTTGAAATGGAGACTAACATTATACAGGTAATAACACCTGAAGAGTACATCAAAAATAAATTTCGGAAGACTCCAGAACCCTGAAAAAGAATATGTTTGTGTTCAGGTAAAGAAACGCTTTCCTAAAAAACAAATAAAAATTATTTAGAAGTTTTAGGATTTTTCAAGAAAAAAACAGTCGAGGAGGTGCCTCTATGGCCCACGCGGCAGGCCCACACTCCCCTTGGACACGTGGGGGTGGCGTGTGTGTCTCCCTCGAACACCGACTCGACTCTATTTTCTTCCCAATGATTCCTCTACATGCAAAAAATAATTCTATAAATCTGGCAAAAAAATGTGAGCTTCGTATCACACTTTTTCCTCCTATTTTTGCTTCGAGTTGTTTCTACTAGGGTTTCTCTAGGTTTTTCATCAAGAAGTCTTCATCAAGCTCATCCACGGATCAGTTCTTCGAGAGGTTCGTCAACTTCTATCTTCCTGGTGTGATGACACATCCCAAGACTACTTAGTTTAAGGATGGTGTCCTACATATCAAGGAGGGAAAAGCACCGAAGAAGTAGGGAGACCAAAAGGACAGGCTTGAAGAATTTGATAAAGATATATTTTTGTGCAAGAAGATGGTGGAGAGTGGATGCAAATCACCCTATGTTCTCAGAGCTGGTCCGGAAGCATGATAAAGCTATTGCTAGACTATGAGAGGAGATCCATCGTCTTCATCTTAAGACAGAGGATCTTCAAGTGCAACTTTGTGACATTCAAAATCAAAACCGTGAGTATGAAACTAGGTTTAAGATGATGTGTTTAGCTTCTTCTTACAGGGCTCCCAAGACTACTTCTTCCTTCATCGATGGGGGGGGGGGGGGGCTATGCCATGGAAGCTTGAAGATATTCTTGCCCTTGAGCCACCTCCATCATCACCCAAAAATTAAATGCTAAGTATATGGGTAATGGCATCTTACTTGGCTTGTTCCAAGCTTGAGGGAGGTGCCACGATATCTTTTACATCATTCTTATTTTGATTTTGATTTTGATCCCTAAGGTTATATCATGATTAGAGAAGTTATAGTGTGGTATAGTGGTTAGTAATATGGTGTATCTACTCCTTCAGAGCAATTATCAATGTATCTGTTGGTGTGAGGTTATATAATAAAGAGATGGCATGAGACTTCCTTTTTGCATTTTCATTATTATATATTCTAACATTGTAATTTACTCTTATAGAATTATCTTGTGGAAGGTCATGACTTTACATGATGGTTATAAACTTATAACAAATAAAAGCTATTGAGGGTTAACAAACAAGCATTGGTCTTCAACATGGCAATGGGTACCCGCGAACCCAGTGGGTAAAAACCCCATTAGGGTAAGGGTATGGGAAATTAAAATACTAATTGGTTTCTAGATGGGAAAAATTGTACCCACCGGTAAGGTAGGCACTAACTACACCATGTCAAGTAGATTTGTTGTCGTCGTTCTCCTGCATGTGGCCCACTCACCATGGAGACCAGCGAAGAGACCATCCAGGAGGTGCAACACTCTGACGCCGATGAGCTCCTTCATGCAGCTCTGGTGGCGTGCTGGTTAGAGTGGTTCTCATGCGACAACGTGGACGTCAAAGTGTACTTCTTCGCCTCCTTCCTTGCGCCTCCATCCACCTTCAAAAGGGCATATCCCTGGGTGCCACAACGACTACAAGATGGGGCATGGTCGTGGTGGTGGCTGCCCTACACAACGTCCGGCTACTCCTACGAGGAATGCATGTGTTCTGCCAATGGAAAGGCCGAAGCATGACAAGCGTCCAATTTAGTGAATAATTTTGCAATCCACACTAACACTTTTTTTGAATTTCTATGATGCATGAATGTGTTGATGACTGGTCTATTGACGAATGTGTATGATGTATGAATGGATTATTTGAATGTCTTGATGGTTGCCTAGTAAACTTTGAACTTGCTAAAATATAAATGGCATGGGTATTACCCGTACTCGACCGGGGTATGGGTATGGTAACAATTTAAAACCCGGGGTACGAGTATGGGTTTGGGCGGAAGATATTAAGACGGGTGCTGATTTGGGCGCGTATTACCCATACCCTGGGGGTGTAATGTTGAATTGGTCACATAAACAATTTAATGAGACTTAGTGCAAGGAAGAGAGATTTCACATGCAAATATATCATCTTGGACATATTTTATGATTGTGAACTCAAAGAAAATTTCAAACCTGGACAAAGTGTTTTGGCTAGACAAGGAAGACAACATAATGAATGTATATTATGGATCTTTATATTTATTTGTCATCGATCCTCCAACTTGCACTATTTATTCCATCATTTGCTAGCTTGAATATCTATATTAAGTGGAAATACTGCATGTGCATTCAAAAACCCTGAGCCCGGTTTCTTTTCACAAGTATTCACTATACCTACCTATGGGTTGAGAAAGACCTTCCAAGTAAGTTGTCATCGGTGCAAGCATAAAAATTGCCCTTTATTTAAAGTGTGGAGAGAATGAAAGCTTCATACAAACCTGTGATGGTGTGTAAAACCAGAATAATGACACAAATAGGCACCATCATAAGGGGCAATGTAAAATAAAGTTATTTTCCATTAAAAATTTATGCAACCAAAACCTCAAAAGCGCATGACAACCTCTTCCCTCTGTGAAGGGCATATCTAATTGCTTTTTTTATGTTGAGTTAGTTCCTTTTCCTTCACATCTTTAAAGTAAATATTGCGTGGCGGGGAAAGATCCATGACATATAAACTATTGATGTGCATAATTGTGTTATTCATTACTGTTGATGTTATCCCTGAGATAAGTAAGTTTTATCTTCATTTGTGTCTTGTTAAAATATCTTTGAACTAAAATTTGCTCTCGAGTGCTAGCTAATTGTTTAAAGACTAAAAGATGATTGAGCATGTGACTTATGTTGATTAAACAACTCTAACACAGACACTTCTAGAAGAATAAGAGGAATACACTTGTTTAATGACTAAGAATATGGTTTGTTATGATCAAGAAACTCTTATGTGTTAAACTTTTGCATGTAAAGGTGTCATGACCTCCTCATAAGAAGTTTTGTAAGAAAGATTGATGTTTAGAATGTGTAATCATGAAAGTAAATAGTGATGCTATTTGTATTCTTTATTACTGACTTCTCACTTCATAAACCTGTGGTCATGTTTATTTTTCACATTATTACTCAATTCAAATGTATTTTTCATTTCAATTTGCATATAACACACGGAGGGGGGAATTATCCGAAAAATGTCGGGCAACTGGAAAGCAGGAACAAAACAAAGGACAAAAGAAAAAGTATTTTCTAAAGCTCCAATGGACCTGAGGATTTTACTAAAAAAATCCTGAACGAAGAAGTCATGCGCCATAAGATGGGTCGGGGGGCACCCCCCCCCCCCCCCCCCATACCTCTACGCCCCGTGGAGGTGCCGTGCGGGCCCTGGTCACCGCCTCCCGACGCCCTTTGGCTATAAATTCTTATTCGTCAAAAAAGTCTCGGGAATTAATCAGGGACAGATTAAAGCCATGGTGGCAACAGCTTCCTCTGCATCCTTCTTCTTAGCGACGTCGGCGACAACCATGGCACCGATGTCAAGGAAGAAGTCGAAGCAGAGAGCGTCCACGCCGAGACGCTCCCCAAAAACCTTATCGCTCTTCTCTCGGTGCATGATCGCAAAGGGCGGGGTTTTGGAGGCCTACTCTCCTGAGTGGCCCTGCACACAGTCGACAAGATGGGATCGCCGGAAGCAGCAGCGAGTGAGAGAGTAGAGTGGCAGCTAGGGCTGTGAGCGAGGAAGAACTCGATCTATCGGCTGGAGTTGCCAACGCCTCCAATATATAGGACGCCAGAGTCATGCACCTAGGCTTAGGCCCACTACTGAGTCGGCAATCAACCCACAGTCAATATGACACGGTCTGAGCTGGGCCCAGGTCATTCATGACACGCGTGGGCGGCGGAGTAGGAGCACGTGTACCACCCCAATTTTATGTGACCAATTTTTATAGAAAAGGAGAAAAGACATTTACAGCGGACAACACGACCGCGCGAACAAAGGTTGGATCTGACTTGCCTGCAATTGCATGACTTGCATACATCCTGACAGCCAAGAAGCAGGGTAATCACCTGCACCGCTGCACGTACCATTTAATCCCAAGTACACCATGTGTATAATACAACTACTGAAAACTTTAAGGGCACAGAGCTGGGAAATCTAGCCAATATGCCCCTGAAAACGTGACATACATGATTGGGCAATACTCCCTCCGTTCCTAAATATAAGTCTTTCTAGAGATTCCACTATTGGACTACATACGGATGTATATAGACATACTTTAGAATGTAGATTCACTCAGTTTGCTCCGTATGTAGTCCCCTATTGAAATGTCTAAAAAGACTTATACTCCCTCCGTTCCTAAATATAAGTCTTTTTAGACATTACAATAGAGGACTACATACAAAGCAAAATGAATGAATCTATATTCTAAAGTATGTCTATATACATCCGTATGTAGTCCAATAGTGAAATCTCTTAAAAGACTTATATTTAGGAACGGAGGGAGTAGTTCTCATTGCTTGGAAACAAAACGTTCCTGTAAAGGTTCACAGAAGCTAACTGTTAAAGTCACCAAAATATCAGAGAGGGTTCCCAGAAGTTGCGACCTTTGAACTTTTTTTCTTTCCGGATAAACAGAGAGCTTTCCTTTATCACTCATTTGGCAAAGTACGGTCAGCCATTTGGGCTTCTGCTGTAGTTCAGCTGGACAGGACCATGTATCCAGTTCATCACTTCAGAAATGTGCATAGTCATGAGAGCTGGTTCCCGTTTTCATGCAAAGGAGGAACATTAGAGGCCACTTTGCCTACACCAGTTCTCCCATACAAGTGTAGATATGAAATACATTTAGCAGAAACTTGCATGTTTCATTCACTAGGACCATGTCTGCCCTCAACTCCCTGACACCACAATTAGCAGTCACCCTATTGATTGTGCTTTCTTCCTGGACTCGCTCCTCGCTCAAGTCACACAGATCCTGTCTCTTCTCCAAAAGGATAGTAACCTGTATAAGAGAAGAACATATGTTAGACAAAAATGTTTTGCATGCTTTTACTCACCAAAATAGTGACTAATTTAAACACATATGCCATCGTTTTTTCTCACTTGACACATTCACCATTAGTTCTCACCATGCTCTGCTTTTGCCATTGCACACCTTCACGACCAGACCAGACTAAGTGTTTTTCTCTTCCAAAAGTACCCTCTCAGTTAATGGCAGGTGGGGCTTGACCCATGAAGTCACCCCATTTTAGCCCCATGAATCCCCCAACTCTCAATCCCATTCTCCAACTCTGCACCAAATCCTTCCAGCTGATTTGAATCCATCAATTCCTCCAAATATTTCCTCCAAACCAACGCCAAATCAGCACCCCTTCACTCCTCCACAGCCGCAGTTGGGAGATGGATTGGTTAGTAGTGAGCTGATGGAATGCGGCGGCAACAATCCAGTATCGATTCCAGAAGGACATACGATGATGCTAGAGGAATTGTTTTTTTTTCTTCTTTTCCTATTTCATGTCATGGATGATGCTTGTGGGTTGCCGCATCATGATTGTAAAGTACTTACACTGTAATACCACTGTAAAGCTTCAATAGTTCCCACTTCACAATTAATGGATGTTGGTAGACGATGGTCTCCTTGTCGTCTTAGCTTTGTAATTTCAAGCTAATGGATGTTGCACCCACATTTGTGCAAAAGATTAGGCATGGGATGCGTGAGGTTTACTTAGACAATGCCAGCAACCAATAGATGCAAGTGATGTAGGCCTACTGTTTCATAAACATGTGATTACCAAGTGTGGTCACATGTATACCTTTACTGTTAGCAAGTGTGCTCACATGTACACCTTTACTGTTACCAATGTGATTACTGAGCCCCCCCCCCCCCCCCCCCCCCCCCCCGCCCCCCCAATCCCCCATGCGGTGGCAAGCTAAGTCAGGCAGGTCACATTCTCGAACCTTGTCAGGCTAAGATAACTGAACATTGTACCCAAGATAAAGCTGACAATGGTGAAGCACAGATGAGCTAGAGAAACTGTGGGTACAGACACGATGAACACCGATACAATCATGTACTGACTGTTGTGGAGAAGTACACAGAGAGAAGTCATGATCTAAATTATGTGTCGGAGGGAAGTGGTTACAAATTTATTTATTTTATTTGTTTTAACAGTCACCGGGACAACTGCAAACAGAAATGGAGTAGACATCTTGATCAACAAGAGCCTCAAGTAATAGATGTCAAGAGGCGTGGTGACCGGATTATTTTGATGTCGGAGGGAAGTGATAGATGTCAAGAGGCGTGGGGACCGGATTATTCTGGTCAAGCTGGTAGTTGGGGACTTAGTTCTCAATGTTATCAGCGTCTATGCCACAATGAGAACACCAAGAGGGAGTTCTGGGAAGGCCCGGAGGACATGGTTAGGAGTGTGCCTATTGGTGAAAAGCTCTTCATAGGAGGACATGGTTAGGAGTGTGCCTATTGGTGAGAAGCTCTTCATAGGAAGACATGGTTAGGAGTGTGCCTATTGGTGAGAAGCTCTTCATAGGCTTTCAAGGAGAGGGTCATTAAGGAGGGCCCTTGGGAGGAAGGAGGTGATGCAAACAATATGTTGATGAAGATGGCGACTTGCATTCATAAGGAGGCTTCAGAGGAGTTTGGAGTGTCCAGGGGAAGTAGAAGCAAAGCTAAAGATACCTACCGGTGGAACGATGATGTCCAGAAAGATATTAAGGAGAAGAAAGATCGTTTCAGACACCTAGACCCGGATAGGAGTGTAGATAACATAAAGAAGTACAAGGCGAGCTATGAGTGAAGCAAGGGGTCGGGCGTATGAGGACCTCTACCAGCGCTTAGACACGAAGGAAGGCGAAAGGGACATCTATAAGATGGCCAAGATCCGAGAGAGGAGGACGAGGTATGTCGACCAAGTCAAATGCATCAAGCATGGAGCAGATCAGCTCCTGGTGAAGGACGAGGAGATGAAGCATAGATGGCGGGAGTACTTTGACAAGTTGTTCAATAGAGAGAATGAGAGCTCTACCATTGAACTGGACAACTCCTTTGATGATACTAGCAGACGTTTTGTGCGGCGAATCCAGGAGTCTGAGGTCAAGAAGGCTTTAAAAAGGATGAAAGGAGGCAAGGCGATGGACCCTGATTGTATCTCCATTGAGGTGTGGAGAGGCCTCGGAGACATAGCGATAGTATGGCTAACTAAGCTTTTCAACCTCATTTTTTGGGCAAACAAGATGCCAGAAGAATGAAGACAGAGTATATTAGTACCAATCTTCAAGAACAAGGGGGATGTTTAATGTACTAATTATCGTGGAATTAAGCTGATGAGCCATACAATGAAGCTATGAGAGAGAGTCATGGAGCATCGCTTAAGAAGAATGACAAGTGTGACCAACCAAAAATCTGTTTGGTTTCATGCCTGGGACGTCAACCATGGAAGCCATCTTCTTCATAAGACAACTTATGGAGAGATATAGGGAGCAAAAGAAGGATATGGTATTCATTGACTTGGAGAAGGCCTACAATAAGATACCGTGAAATGTTACATCTGCCTAAGGGTATTTTTCGTCTTTACACAACGCCCAATTACATGATGATGTCAAGAGAGGTCGTGGTAGACCGAACTTGACATGGGAGGAGTCCGTAAAGAGAGATATGAAGGACCGGGGTATCACCAAAAGAACTAGCCATGGACAGGGATGCATGGAAGCTTGCTATCCATGTGCCAGAACTATGAGTTGGTTGCGAGATCTTATGGGTTTCAGCTCTAGCCTACCCCAACTTGTTTGGGACTATAAACATAAAAAGAGAAGGCTTTGTTGTTGTTGTTGTTGTTGACACAATGCCCAACTCATCAAACTAGGGTGACCAAACAGTGACAGCATGTGGTGCCAAAAGTAGGGCACGTGGTGAGAGTAACTAATGGCAAATGTCTATTCTAAGAAAAATGGCATGATGCATGTCTTGAGCGGAGATTAGTGGCACAAATGTGAATTTCCCACTACAATACGAAGGAACTTCATTGGCGAAGGATGTATACCTCCTCTCACAATAACTTCTGCGTCATCAGATACTTTTACAGTTAATGTTTTCCTTCTCCAAAGACTTCTGCGAATATGAAATACCCAAACCTATACAGTAAAAAAGTGCATATTATTAGCGCTAACATACGCCACAAACAGAACAGATCAAACAAAAAAAACATAATTGAAACATATAGGTAAACCCACCTCAACATCCACCTCAGAATTAAGGCCACTTGATCCTTCCACATACTTACTCAGTAACATGTTCTCTAGCTAACAATGCCAACAATAAACAGCAAAAATTAACAAATTAACAGAAGTAACACAAATCTAATTTATTTCTATTTTATTTGAAGCCTAATAAATCAATAGCGCACCCACCTCAACTGTAGTAGAGACGTGTTC
Source organism: Elymus sibiricus (assembly GCA_039707655.1). Lineage (NCBI taxonomy): Eukaryota > Viridiplantae > Streptophyta > Magnoliopsida > Poales > Poaceae > Elymus > Elymus sibiricus. The sequence goes on from CM077663.1 coordinate 90,911,273, forward strand.
TCCATTTAAGCATTCAATGACATCACCCATTCGAAATCCAAGTTTCTCAGCGGGAGATCCTTCTGACACCTAGATTCAGTTATCAACAATAACCACTCAATATGCGTGAGAAGATAAAAATCCTCACAAATGGCGTAAAAATATATAGAAGTGGCGCAAACATATATATATATAGGGTCGCGCTATTCGTCACCCTGGGTGAGGAATAGTTATTCTTCACCCCCTCTATTTTAACATCAATGCATCGTATTTTTATGTTCCGTATTTTTTTTCTTACTTTATACGTAAAAAGAGAACGTAAGAAAATATTAGATCACCGTCAAAAATATTTTATGTTACGTAAAATTACGAACGTAAAATATAGTGTAAAATATACATAAAATGTAATTTTTATGGTCTTATGACCAATAATTTTGTTTTCTTATGCCAAATTTTTATGTAGTGAATCAATCTATTTTTATACCAAATGTAATTTATTTATAAAACGATCGTAAGATTACCTCGGGTGAAGAATAACTTATTCATCACCCAGGGTGTAGAATAAGTTATTCTTCACCCGAGGTAATCTTACGATTGTTTCATTAAAAAGTTACGTGTGGAATACAAATACTTACATTCATATTGATCCACTACGTAAAAATTGGCATAAGAAAACAAAAATATAGGTCAAAAGACAAGAAAAAGTGCATTTAATGTATATTTTACACTGTGTTTTTATGTTTGTAATTTTACGTGACATAAAATATTTTTTACGGTGATTATATATTTTCTTACAGTCTGTTTTCACGTATGAAATAAGACAAAATTTACGAAACGTAAAATTACGGTGCATTTATCTTAAAATAGAGGGGGGTGAAGAATAAGTATTCCTCACCCAGGGTAACGAATAGCGTGACCCTATATATATATATATATATATATATATATATATATAGGGATTGACTATTCGTCACCCAGGGTGAAGAATTCTTATTCTTCACCCCAGCCAACTCACACAAGGGGTCGAACCATTCTCCATCCTCCACCGTAAGAATAATATGCTTGTGTGGTAAGATTACGTCCATGTACGAGGTAAGATTTGTAATCACAAACGTAAGATTACAGCCACCCACGAAAACATTTCTGGTCCATCGTACCGTGTCAGTCCACATGCTCAGATAGTAAGATTTCGATGATCCACGTAAAAAAATAGTGCACCATATCGTGTCAGCCTTGGGGCGATATACTTTTTTATACCGTCGCTATGATATATGGTAACTTGCATACAACATAGGATAATTGGACATCACATAACGTTACTTCCAGAGAAACCAAATTCATAAAATCCATAGAAAATCAATCAGCCAACATAAGAAAACTCAGGATAAAAAACGACGGCATTCCTGACAATTGAGGTATTTTACACGAGTTATCTGTGTTCTTTTTTTTTGGGAGGGGAGGGGGGGGGGGGGGGGACAAAATGGTGGCGCTAGAGACTTGTATCATTTGACACCAAGCACAAGTTATATCTGTGATATGGCCACTTGTAAGGGCGGCGGCGATTTGAGCAGCGACTTGAAGAGCCTCCGCTTCCGGGTAAAGATGGTGGCGATTTGAGCAGCGACTTGAGGAGCTGCCGCTTCCAGGTAAAGATGGTGGCGATCGAGCAGCGACTTGAAGAGCTAGCACTTCCGGGTAATGGTAGTGGTGATTCGAGCAGCGGCTTGAAGAGGCTTCGGGGTGAGCTGAGGTACAGCCAGCGTTCTCCTTCAATTTGAATGAAGATGCCAATTCCTGTCTGACTAGCTCCTATTGTATTGGAGCATGCATCAGATTTCATGCAAAATGAAAGCTCTCCCTCATTTTGGGTTGTTCAGCAAGCACCGTACATCATGCAGAACACTGACTCCCCCGTATATGCATTTTCTTCACCTTACTGGAAGTTGTGCCTATAATCTTCATCGCTCTGAAAAGCAAAAAAAAAAAAAGAGGATAAACCATGTGCTCAGATAAATACAAAAAGGTCGTGTTAAAAGATAATGTAAGAAAGGCAAGCAAGCACATAAATTTGCATTATGGTTGGAACTGAAGGGGGAACATGAATTGCTCTAAAAAAGTTTGGCCGGTTTAATAATTTTCAAAAAGAGAACAAACATGTATCAAATCATATTTAAGGCACCACGAACTAATAAATACATTTTTACTGATGCATTCGGCTCAATAGATAATAGCTGGTTCCTTTCGTACATGGAAAATAAGATTATAATCATTACATAATCGCAAATTACAAAGAATCATATATTTTATCTAAAATTAGATCAGAGCACCTCAAAAGCTGGCATGCCCTAGTATTGCCAAAATATTCATGGCAGAGGTGTCATTTGGATCTTATAAACATACTTACAATAGTAATTGCAGGATCAACAGCAAAACATGCCTCGTGTCTTTGTACTTCTCTTATTTGAGTCAGCCGTAGCTTTATCATTATCAATCATCTATTATGAATCTTTGGTTACAAGAAACACAACATTCATTTTAAGATAACCTTAGTGTGTCAGACAAAACAGAAATCTGAATGATCTAGAGCTGTAATAGCTCACGGTGCAACCCAATCAGTATGATACTGGAACATTCTTTGATGATGCTGACAATTTTAAAAGAGAAGATTGCCAAATACTATAGGGTGAGAGGTGCAGCTTTTCCAGTGGTAATATACACTAGCAGTATCAACTCCAAACATGCTACATTACCTAAAAAAATCCGGACATGTTACATGCTTTCTTTTGTATCTCTGGTTGCTTCTGTTTCCTAATACCATGTTTAGTAAGTTTACTACATATGGTAGATGTGGTTACCCCAACTTCCATTCCAGTACATCATAAATCGAATACTGTGGCTAAGTCAACATAAGAGATGACTGATATCTAAACTACTACAAAACTTGTTAGGCAGCCAGAACAAAGAATTTCTCGACAAAGTATTTGCAATACTAAAATGGCCAGCTTCAAGCTTGCTTTCAGATGCGATGTATCCTGCTTTTTTTACTACACATTTAGCAAGTTAGACCAAGATTGAGATTGCAGCAACCTGCAATAGATGAGCTTAGCCAAAAGTTTTCACTACAGTGGCTTAAGCTGATACATTTACATGAGGTGTCGGCAAATGAACTTTTACAAAATTATTGTGCAACCATAAGTCGGCGCCAGTTACGAGACAAGGCAAGGAACCACATAAATCATGCCTTCAATAATTTGTAATTTTAGATGAAATACATTATAAGATCCAATACCTAATGAAAACTTTTGCTTCCTTGCCTTGTCAAATCCGTTCTATGGATTACAAAGAATTTGTACATGAATAAAGTACCAGTGATCTATACAAGAACATTCTTTTCCTTTGAAAAGGTGGAACCTATTGCAATCCGTAGAACGGATTTGACAATCCTTTACCTTACATATTATTATCTTAATGACCAAATGGCAGTCCCTACACATCCTCAAAGTTCTTCACTCACCTACAAGAGTACCAGGATGAGACTTCGGCAAGGCCAAATCAATCGCCTACCTCTCAAAACACCTGAAATGTGTACCAACTCCTAGTGTCGGCAAAAGATTTAAATAAACCTGCTGAATTTTCTTATACAGAGATGTAGCCGAATTGTCTTATATAGATAGCAAGCTTGCTATAACAGTGTTCAGTGACATGACGAAAGGGTAAAAAATAGGTTAATACGAGAACTACCTGACATACTTGCCCCCATGTTCTCAAATTCAGCTATTACCAACTACAGACTAATTGGCCCAAAAGAAGTGCACTGGAATTTTTTTAAAACTTGCTTCATACAATATGAAGTTTATCTAATAATCTATGTCGTGATTGCCGGAGAACTCAACATTGGCCTGTTATAAATGTTCAAGCTGTGCATAAAAAAAATCAAGCTGGTAACACAAGATTTAGGTACAGACGGGTCAGTTTCTAAAAAAAAAAGGTACAGAAGGGTCAGGTTAGCTGAAACCAAATAAATGTGAATCGGGTTAATAAGCCAACTCGAGTTATTCATTCACCACTCCTTAATACGTTTGCTTCCACACTGCAGTATCAACCAATTAACTATGGATCTCCCCTCTATCAAAATTTCGAAAAGAGAGATATGGTGGAGATCTGTTACTACTAGATTGAGCAAATAGCGATTCACAGAATATTAGAGGAAAACGCAATATCAAAGATGTCCTCAAGTGTAGCTAATCTAGAATAGCAATATCCTTGTGAGAATTTCCCGTACCAGTGTGGCTGCTTGTCTGTTGATGATGGAACACGGCGAGGACAGTCGTGGACTTGTGGGGGAGATGGAGACGTAGAGTCGTTCCTCATGGCTGGATTAGATGAAGCGGAGGCCGAACATACTGTCCCCTTGGTCTGCCGTAGTCGCTGGATGCCGCCGACCAACTACGGCACCGCACGCAGGCGAGGAACCTCACCACAGCGCACACAGCCGAGAGGCCACCCGCAGCTGACGGCCCGCGGCGCTGCTGTCCGCTTGCCTCCCCGCTGCTGCTGCCGGCCGCTCGCCGGCGAGACCTGCCCCGCTTGCCGCTGAAACCGCACACAGCGTCCGCCCCAAATTACATCGCACAACTAGCTCGACAAGATACACCTCAAAAAAAATAGCTCGACCAGAATATAATAAGGTCCCGACGTTCTCCAGAAACCGCACGATTAGAAAAGACTAACCATCCACGCGTATAAAAAGAAAAAATTACCTCGGTAAGGGGTGAAAATTACGGGATTAACAATGCGGAGGGACCAAAATTACCTCGGTAAGGGGTTAGCGGTGGAGATACGAGTGCAGTCCGAATTTTCTGGGTCTGTCGACCGACCGGGGTGAGGAATTACTTATTCTTCACCCTGGGGCACTAATAGACTTTCTATATATATATATATATATATATATATATATATACACACCTCTTGAACAATAAGACCACTATCAATGTTACACTTGACCAATATTTGCTCGATAAGAGGAGGATCTAAAAGCTTGATTGCAGAAAACTTCAATCCAAGGTGGGGTCGAGACATGCACCTATACAAACAACCATTTAATGAAAGAAACAATACCATAAGAGTAACCGTTTTAAATGAGTCATTTCAGTTACAAACCAAATTATGCCTATCATATCATAAGATTGCCAATACTACCACAAATATTTGACATCAATAAAGTTGAAAAAAACTCCCAAAGGATGTGTAAACAGAATGACATATTACAATAGAACCAAAACAAAACGACATATTACAATAGAACCAAAACAATATCGAGTTTTTTATTACATCAATATGTCCAAACAGAACGACGTATTACAATAGAACCAAAACCTATCGATTTTTTTATAAACAATGCACTGATGAACATCTACAAATAGAAGATATGGCCAAATTTTACGTCCGCACAGTTACCATAAAATAATATTGGCAACGCATCGAAATCCATAAAGTAACAATTGATTTTCCCATAAAGTTCTCATAAGGAACCATTTGGCAAACTTGGTCAGCGTGGTTCTATTCCTGTTTCTGTCCACCTAGGCCACATGACGGTCCAACACCTAACCTCACTTGTACATATATTTTGCTAAATAATCGCTTATACAATCTATTCTATAAACATAAACACGACAACAAACACATTATTGAACAAATATATTATTTTTATGGTCATTATTGCAGGAGGCAAGAGAGAAATAAAAACAGAACTAACTAAACTTAACAATATCCTTTCCACATCATGATAGTTTAGATATGTATATAAGTCATACATGATAAACGAGAATGACATGGCAATTATTTTGTAGTTTTACTTCCTTTGGCAGGTGTTTGCGAGCCGAAGCAAAATGTAGGAGCGCCACGTGAATGGCTGCTGCTGGTGAGCATTGATCGACACCTGACTACATCCAACTTTATTATGCCTTTGTCTACCCATGCATGGTAACGAGTTAGACATCATGCATATGTTTCACCCTTCTCATCTATATGATGTGTTTTTTTACCCAGGCATGGTACGTATTCACGAGACACTGCATGCATATGCTTCAATCATGTTTAATTCTGGCCAGGGGAAATAAACAAACAACAAACATCATGTTAGTGATGGCCCATTCCTATCCTTCTTGAGCAAGGAAAGGTATGGAAGCCTGCCTATAAAATTGTATGTTTGTAACTATGGGATCCGGTGTCAATAAAACACGTGATATAAACTGCCATTTAGGTTTTCTTGCAAATCGACACGCGTCGATTTACTACAACTTGGGGTAAACAGAGAAATTATGTACTTTTCACATGCTAACCATACATTGGTCCCAACAGTGTAATGAAGGCACGTGTAAAGAGCACAAACAGCCAAAAGTTTGACATACTCATTCTCGTAAGTCTAATAAGTAGACTGAAATAAGACCAGCTTACAGTATTTGCTTGTTCTCAGTACCTCTTTTGCGCAATCCACAATGTATGCTCATGCATGCATGCAAAAGCGACACATACATGTATAGCTTAAAAATATGGCACATAAATCCAATCAACATGTTCACTATTGATGTTGGTGTGACATGATAATTCAAGTCATAAGTACGGTACGCGATGCCAGGTGTAAGTAGCACCCATTTGTATGTTTGTGCAACTTTATCATCAGATGCTAATTAGGCTCTGGATTACTACCAAGTTGAGGACACATATCCCAAGGCAACGCATCCAAAGGCAACAAACCTGGGGGCAGCTATCCCCCCGTGGCAGCAAACTATATTTGAAAGAAAATACAACAAATAACTTGACAGGAAATCAAAGTGGAACAACTTTACTCAACGTAAGAGTAAGAACCATGGGAGAGGCGTTTAACTCTTAACAGTAAACAAAATAATATAGTAATTAAAGAAGATTGTTTTAATAAAACTAAAAGAAAAGGCAATACCCAAATTTCTTCCACAAATGCAAGCACTTGAGCAAAATGGATGAAGGAATAATAGACCCTCTCGTGCTGTTGCTGACCATTCCCACAATCTTGCCATCAAAGTCAGTAACTGGCCCTCCATTATCATACTGGAACAAATGTATTAACAGCATAAATTTTGATACCAACATTTTGCAAAATAAAACAACAGATGGCATTATCCAAATAACGAAACAATGTAGACAACAATCTCAGAATAAATTACAATCTGTACCTTAGGATGCTCATCTGCACCATGGACATACAGATAGTGATGCCGTTCAAGCAGGTTGGGATTCAGATATTGCACCATACCATGACCTATGGTTAGAAATGAACTTTCATCTCTTCCGAGTACAAAAACTTCTTCAGCACTTTTCACATCATCATTGAAGGAGAGCAACTGGACAGGTTCATCTACTCTAACCTTGAACATAGCAAGATTGTAGTGCTTCTCATAGTACAGCATGTCAGCCTTCTGAGTAGTGGCATCCCGCAAGTGAACAAAAACCTGAAACAGAAGTTGCGAGATATGATGTTTTAGATATTTTTCTTTGTTCAAGAACCAATGGTGTCTTAGAAGTTAGAGAAGAAAAAAATATGATGACATTTACAGTTATACCCATGTCTTCTTAAATTGGTCAACATCTCCACAGAGCCACATGTGGATGCAACGCAAATTACTCTTTTAGCTCCATTGAACTCCCCATTTGTATAAAATAGATAGTGACTAGTTGAGTTGATTCAGCATGCATGCATGGTTTACCAAAAAATTATATCGTTATTTCAGTGCTAGCTAATTGTATCATTGTGTCAGCCAATGTGCTTCACTTTAACACTTCCCTAATTCTAGTGTCAAAAGATAGAATATGTAAGTGTAACTGTGGATGGAGTTATGTTAAATGTGGACAGGACTAGCTATCTTACTCCACAAATAAAATTAGTTAAATGACTAGTATGAGACTTTTTTTTTCTCAAATATGCACGAGCGTGCATATCATATATTAAAGAAGAAGGGCGAAGAACGCCTCCACCGGTCATTTACAACGCATCGTGATACAACTCACGGATATACATACACAATTCCACTCCACCCTACACCCAGGCTACTCCTCGCCAATGCTCCACCGTATTAGACCTGCAAACACATAATCTACGTTCCCTTTTATGAGTCCAGCCAATGACCAAGTTCTACCTTCCGATGAGATTTTATGCAAGAGAGCACCAACCGATGGCGAGGCACCGTCAAACACGACCGCATTTCTGTGCTTCCACAGTTCCCACATCGTCAGTAGTAGTAACGTGTGGAGGTCCTTTTTAGTTATGTTGGGTAACCCTTGTTTACTGCAAAGCCAATGATGGAGGGAATCTTGTGGAGTAGGTGTCCAGTCCAGCCTCTCCATCGCCTGACATAGCCCTGCCCACACCGTTCTGGCGAACGCACAAGTTAACAGCACATGCTCTATTGTTTCTTCCTCTTGATCGCAAAGTGGGCACTTGTCTTGATGCGGTAGTCCCCTCCTGGCAAGCCGATCGGATGTCCAACATCTATTGCGGAGGGCTAGCCACGTGAAAAATTTGCATTGTGCCGGAGCTCTCGATTTCCAAGTGAGGTCCGCAGTGGGTATGATCCCTCTGCCCCAAAACCTGGCTGCGTATGCCGACCTCACAGTGAACTTTCCACTCGTCTCCCAAGACCAAGAGAAGCTGTCCGGAGCGTTGTTCGTTGGTTCCCAATTCTGAATCCTCTGCCAAAGCTGTAGGAATTCCTGTAGAGCTTCCGCACCCAAGTTGGGGCCAACACCCGTAGCCCACATCCCGTTCTCCACCACCTGCCCAAGCATGCTTGCCCTTCGAACACGGCGTGGCACCAAGTCATATAAGGCCGGTGCAAGCTCCTGTATCCTCCTCCCGTCGAGCCATCGATCTTCCCAGAAGAGAGTGTTCATTCCATTATGTGCATTGCATCTAGTGGCCGCTTGGAATAGTTTCATCGACTCGTCAGGCACTTTGATTGAGAACTCACTCCAAGGTCTGCTACTATCCGTCCGTTGTAGCCATGGCCACTTGGCCTGCATAGCTATGTTCAGCCACCTCAGATTGGGCAGACCTAGACCTCCTGCCCATTTCGGAGCGCACACAGCCTCCCATGCTACTGCACAGTTACCACCATTTGCTTCGGCTTTTCGACACCATAGAAACCCCCGGCACACCTTGTTCATTGCGGCGATCGTCTTGGTAGGGAGATCCAAAACCATCATAGCGTGTATGGGCATTGCGCACAAGACAGAATGCACCAAAGTAAGCCTACCACTCTTTGGCATGAGAGAAGCCTTCCACTTCGGCAACCGGTTGGCCATCTGGTCTACAAGATATTGAAGTTGTGTAGATGATTGCTTCCTTAAGGACAGTGGAAGTCCAAGATATCGAACCGGAAAAGAGCCCACCGGACACCCAAGCTCCGTGCTAGCCATATTGATGCTTTGGTCCGAGCAGCGTATCGGCAATGCCACCGATTTGCCCATGTTGATGTGCAGTCCCGACGCCTCCCCAAACAGGTCAAAGATGCACTTGCAAATCGCAAGGTCCATGGGCTCCGGCTTGACAAACAAGACCACATCATCCGCAAATATAGAGATCCTTTTCCTCATTCCGGTTGTCGCCAGAGGTCGCAATAACCCTCTGCCCGCGGCCCAATCAAACAATCTTTGCAATGGCTCCATAGTCAGTATGAAAAGCATTGGTGATACGGGGTCACCCTGTCGCAAGCCTTTGCAGTTATAGATGGTGTCGCCTGGGTCGCCATTTACCATGACCCTTGTGGTCGATGTGGCCAGAATTCCACATACCCAAGCTCTCCATCGTGGTCCAAAGCCGAGCTGCTCCATGACCTCCAAGAGAAACGGCCATTGAACTGAGTCAAACGCTTTAGAGATGTCAAGCTTCAGGAGGACCGTAGGGTTTTTCAGCGCATGCAAACGCCTAGCCATACTCTGGACTAGCATGAAATTATCGTGGAGCGATCTTCCTTTGACAAAAGCACTTTGATGGTTCCCGACCAGATTTGGCAGCTCCGCCACAAGCCTCGATGCTAGCACTTTCTCAAAGATCTTAACAGCCCCGTGCACAAGGTTGATAGGCCGAAAGTCTCCCACATCCAGCGCCCCTTCTTTCTTAGGCAGAAGAGTCACTAGGGATTTGTTGATTGCCGCCATACATGCAGAAAAAGCAAGTATGAGACTACATGCAGAAAAAGCAAGTGAATACAAAGTGCCATTTTCCTATCCTTAACAACTCACCTTGGCCTTGGGAGCATACTCATCTTAGCCTAGCCAATCGTTTGAGGATGGGGACTTCGTGCGAATCAGATGTGCAGTAGTCAAAACAGTACCTGTTTTGTTCTCCTCGTCCCAACCAACCCAAAATCCAGAGCATCGTGTTAGCGAATGACGACCTGCAAACGCATGCATATATGAACAAGGAACGACATATTCTCGCAGTGCCTCCTAACAAATAGACATGGCATAGTTATCATACCAACAGAGGATGAAAGTCCAATAACTGATGGAGCAGCAGCAAGCATTGTCTTTGTTGCGGATTCACGGACACGAAGAAGCTTAGGATTAGTACTCAAGCATGTGGGCGGTTTGCACGTGTGCAGATAAAGAGTTGGCAGTTTCATTTGGCGACCTGCAAGAAGATCAGCATTCAGAAGTTAACACTAATATGGTAAACTATCATTTGATTTCATCAGCATTAAGAAGACAATTGATACTTTGAGGATATGTCGCTTCGCTAAGTTGAACTTCACCATAGGCGGCACATGTGCATATCAGGAAACTAAACTGCGTGGAGTGGTATATTCTACGATCTCTAGGACAATTTCGTTGGTTTAAAACTGTCTCGATTTCAAGATAATCTGCAAATGTCTCCTGTTCTTGTCTCTCACAGGCATACTAGATGAGTACAATCTAGTAGTATGATAATAACAGGACGTGAAACATTAAAAGGAATGGAGGGTACTTGAACAACAAACCTAATTTTCTATCGTATGCATCGTGTACATCTTGAATGGCCTTGAGCATATCCAGATCTCCATATAACGCGTCCGGAATCTGCGGCACGCGAATTGGGGAGCTGCCTGCAGACGAGACCCCATCCTCCTCATCCTCGTCCCTGGTCCTTGTCCGTTCCTTCGATTTCCGGTTGCCAGCCGCCCCCCTCTTTCTCTTCCTTGTCGGGGATCACGCGGGTGGTTCCTGTGGCGATTGGGGACCCGGGGGCTTCCGCCGCGCACGCACCAGGGCCGTCGACCGGGTGATCGTCGTGGGCATTTCTGAGGCGGTGGAGCTCCGGCCGCGGCGGAGCGCGAGGGTTGGTCCCGACCCGGACGTCTCTCCCAGTTGGGTGGCGGTTTGCGGCATTGCTGGCCTAGCGAGCGTCGGGCCGGGGCAGTCAGCAAGAAAGAGGACGGAACTGTCAGGGGCTTTACGATCGCCGGCGGAACGGGAATTGAATTTTGGGTGGGTTTGGATTTCAAGCCTTAGGGGCATCTCCAACACTAACCTAATATGCTCCCGCGTCTGTCAGTGGAAAGGAGACGTCGGCCATCCCAAATCGTATGCATACATTTCAATCATTGTTTAAACTAATTGGATAAAATTTATACAAATATTAGCGAATTTCATATAAACCGAAGGAAATTCATTACATTTTGAAAAAAAATAACTAAAAACTACACCGGACTAAGGTAAACTAGTCTACGTCCGACGCCGACGGATATCCATTCCCACGACAACACGGATACCCTTGACTAGTCTACGGCCGTCTGCGGCGGGTCTCCCTTGTCTTCCTCATGTCCGGCAGCCCGCTCATTAGACTGTCGTGAGCCCCGGAGGTATATGCTTCAGCGCAAAGGACCGCTCCCCCTTGTTCGGCAGTGCCGCTCATCGGAGTAGCACCTGAGCGATATGCGTCTGCCGGAGGGGAAGGATGCCCCGCTTCCGTGAAGCACGGATGAGGGTTCGTTTAGGGGGGGAGGGGGCAACGGTAGTCTGCAAGCGGGCAAGTCATCGGCGGTGCACGCTGGCGACGCGGCAACCGTGGACTTCGTGGGACTCAAGCGATGGTGGCCTCCCATGTTCTACTTTTCCTCATTGGTGGCGGTAGGCGAGGACGTGCTAACCGCGTCGTCGATCTCCGCGAAGCCAACTTCTTTCTCCGCCGGCAGGACGCGGTTTCGCCAATGATGGCAGCGGATGGCACGGTCGCGGGCACAAGAGGATAGGTATGACACAACCTCGTCCATGGCATCCACGATGCTCATGTCGTCGTGCTCTAATACTTGTGTTCTGCATTGGGTTTTCTGTGAAGAGGAACGGGTGATGCAGCACAGTATAGATAAGTATTTCTCTTTGTGAGAACCAAGGTTATCGAACCAATAGGAGTAGCACGCAATCCTCTGATACGTCCAATTTGCATCATGATTTCTTATTGATATTTATGTTATTCTTGTTCATTATTCCTCATTATCATACAATTCCTATGCCTTTTCTCTCTGAATATGCAAGGTACACCACAAAGAGGGAAATCTCTGAAAACTGGAATTCTGGACTGGGAAACTAGAAAAAGGCAGAAAAATCACCAGACTTCAAATGACCTGAAACTTCACGGAGATTTTTTATGGAATATTTAAGAATTATTGGGCCAAAAATATACTCGAGGGGGGCCACCTGCTGGCCACAAGCCAACAGGGCGCGCCCAGCCCCTAGGCGCGCCCTGATGGCTTGTGGGCCCCAATAGGTCTCCCGACCCCGTCTTCTCCTATATGATGTGTTTTACCCTAGAAAAAATCATAAGCAATCTTTTGGGGCGAAGCGCCTCCGTCTCGAGGCAGAAACCTGGGCAGAGGCCCATTTGCACTCCGGCAGGCTGATCCTGCCGGGGAAACTTCTCTCCGGGAGGGGGAGATCGAAGACATCGTTATCACCAACACTTCCTCCTTCGTGGGAGGACCAATCTTCATCAACATCTTCACCAGCACCATCTCATCTCAAACCCTAGTTCATCTCTTGTATTCAATCTTTGTCCCAAAACCTCATATTGGTACCTGTGGGTTGCTGATCCTTGATCATCATTATTATACCTCTGATCTTGAACATGTTGATGAGGTGTGAGTATTTACTATTGTTCCTAATGATATGGGAGAAGTCTTGTTATAATTAATCATATGAAGTTGGTATTCGTTCGATATTTTGATGATATGTATGTTGTTGCTTCTCTTAGTGGTGTCATGTGAACGTCGACTACATGACATATCACCATGTTATGGGCCTAAGGGAAGTCATTGTGGAGTAACAAGTAGATGATGGGTTACGAGAGTGGCAGAAGCTTAAATCCTAGTTTATGTGTTGCTTCATAAGGGGTTGATTTGGATCCATACGTTTCATGCTATGGTTAGATTATTCTTAATTCTTCTTTCGTAGTCGTGGATGCTTGCGAGAGGGGGTAATCATAAGTGGGTTGTTTGTTCAAGTAAGAACATCACCTTAGCACCGGTCCACCCGCATATCAAATTATCAAAGTAGCGAACACGAATCAACTCAACATGATGAACATGGCTAAACAAAAATTCCCATGTGTCCTCGGGAGCACTTGCTTCATGCAAGAATATTTTCCGGCCTGTCCTTTGCTATAAAAAGGATTGGGCTATCTTGTTGCACTTTAATTACTATTGTTACTTGTCACTTGTTACGAATTATCTTGCTACAAAACTATCTGCTATTATTACTCACAGCACTTGTAGAGAATACCTTGCTGAAAAATGCTTATCATTTCCTTCTGCTCCTCATTGGGTTCCACACTCTTACTTATCGAAAGGACTACGATTGATCCCCTATACTTGTGGGTCATCAAGACTCTTTTCTGGTGCCATTGCCAGGGAGTGAAGCGAGGTGGCTAGGACTTCGTCGGTATTTCCCCAAAGAGGAAGGGATGATGCAGGACAGCGACGGTAAGTATTTCCCTCAGTTATGAAACCAAGGTTATCGAACCAGTAGGAGGATCACCAACACCCAATAAGCAGCACCTGCACACAAACAACAAATACTTGCAACCCGACGCAAAAGAGAGGTTGTCAATCTCTCTACGGAAAAAGATAGATTAGGTAATGATAGATAGGAGAGATAGATCTCTCAAGAACACAAATAAAAAGAGTAAATATGCAGCAATATATTTTTGGGTTTTTGGTTTTGTAGATCTGAAAATAAAGATTGCAAAAAACGTAGATCGGAAAGCAATATGATGGAAAAGTAGACCCGGGGGCCGTAGGGTTCACTAGTGGCTTCTCTCGTGAGTATATAGGCAATTGATTGAAAATCGAATAGTCATGACGATATCCAAGGCGATGATCATTATATAGGCATCACGTCCAAGATAGATAGACCGACTCCTGCCTGCATCTACCTCTATTACTCCACACATCGACCGCTATCCAGCATGCATCTAGTGTATTAAGTTCATGGAAAAACGGAGTAATGCAATAAGAACGATGACATGATATAGACAAGATCTATTCATGTAGGAATAGACCCCATCTTGTTATCCTTAATAGCAATGATACATGTGTGTCTTGATGCCCCTTCTGTCACTGGGAAAGAACACCGCAAGATCGAACCCATCACAAAGCACCTCTTCCCATGGCAAGAAAAAACGATCTAGTTGGCCTAACTAAACCAAAGATTCGAAGAAGAAATATGAGGCTATAAGTAATCATGCATATAAGAGATCAAAGAAGACTCAAATAATATTCATGGATAGAAACTGATCATGAACTCAAAATTCATTGGATCCCAACAAACACACCGCAAAAGTTTACATCAAATAGATCTCCAAGAGACCATTGTATTGAGAATCATAAGAGAGAGAGAACAAGCTATCTAGCTACTGCCTACGGACCCGTAGGTCTATGGTGGACTACTCACGCATCATCGAAGAGGCACCTATGAGGAAGATGAACCCCTCCGTGATGGTGTTTAGATTGGATCTCGCGGTTCTGTAACTTGCAGCGGCTGGAATTGTGTTTCATCGACTCCTCTAGGGTTTTTGGATTTCCAGGGAATTTATAGGCACGATAGTCGGTTGAGGGGGTGCCCGAGGTGCCCAGCACCCATCAGGCCGCGCCAGGGGGCCTCTGGCGCGCCCTGGTGGGTGCTGGCCAACCTGGGGCCCCTCTTCTGGTGTTCTTTGGCCCATCTGGTTTCTTCTGGTCCGTAAAAAATCCACAAAAATCCCCGCAGCGTTTCATCTATGTTTGGTACTGATTTTCTGCGAAGTAAAAAACAAGCAAAAACAGCAACTGGCACTTTGGCACTATGTCAATAGGTTAGTCCCAAAAAATGATATAAAGTTGTAATATAATGATTGTAAAACATCCAAGAATGATAATATAACAGCATGGAACAAGCAAAAATTATAGATACGTTGGAGACGTATCATGAAGCGCCTTTGGTAAGTGGAAATTGGCAAGGAAACATTTTCGGTACGTGCTGAAATTTACTGTTGCTTGTTACTATGGACGGTCACCCTATGAGTGGCTTGTTCAGGGCATCTTCGCCTTGAACGGAAGTTGAAAAGATTGCTCCTCAACCTACTGAACCTACTGAAAATATTTATTATGAGATTCCTTCGGGTATGTTAGAGAAACTGCTAGCTAATCCTTATGATGGTACGACTCATCCTGATTACCATTTGATATTTGTCGATGAGGTTTGTGGATTATTTAAGCTTGCGGGTTTGTATGGAGACAAGGTTAAGAAGAAGGTTTTCCCTTTATCTTTGGAGGGAAAAACACTGATGTGGTACAGGCTATTGGATGATATTGGGTCATGGGACTGGAATCGCTTGAAGCTAGAATTTCATCATAAGTTTTATCCTATCCATCTAGTCCATCGTGATCGGGACTTTATTTATAATTGCTAGCCTCGTGAAGGAGAAAGTATCGCTCAAGCTTGGGGGGAGGGCTTAAATCTATGATGCACACTTGCCCCAATCATGAGCTCACAAGAGAAATGATTATACAAAAAAATTATGCTCGGCTTTCTCATGATGATCAAGTATTACTCGATTCTTCTTCTACTGGTTCCTATATGAACAGGACTATTGAATTCAAATGGGATCTTCTAGAAAGAATTAAACGCAACTCTGAAGATTGGGAACTCGACAAAGGTAAAGAGTCGGGTATAAAGCTTAAGTTTGACTGTGTTAAATCTTTTATGGAAACTAATGCTTTCCATGAGTTTAGCAATAATGTGGTCTTGACTCTGAGATAGTAGCTACTTTCTGTGAATCATTTACTACTGATAACCCACAAGTATAGGGGGTCGCGATAGTCTTCATGGGTAGTATTTCACCCTAATTTATTGGTTCGACACAAGGGGAGCCAAAGAATATTTATTGGCCTTGACAGTTGAGTTGTCAATTCAACCGCACCTGGGATATCTCTCTGCAGCAAAGGTTTAGTAGCACGGCAAATAGTAGTAGCAAAAGTAACAGTAGTAGTGACATCAGCAATTTTGTAGCAGTTGTGACAGTAGCAGTAGCAATAGTAACTTAGCAAGATTCAGTATATGTAAAGCGTAGGCACGTGGATCGGTGATGGATAATGATTTAGATGACATCAATCATGTAATAGTTACACACTAGGGCGACACGGAACTATCTCCAATTCATCAATATAAAGTAGGCATGTATTTCGTATATAGTCATACGTGCTTGCGATAAGAACTTGCATGACATCTTTTGTCCTACCCTCTCGTGGCAGTGGGGTCCTGTTGGAAACTAAGGGATATTAAGGCCTCCTTTTAATAGAGAATCGGAACAAAGCATTAACATATAGTGAATACATGAACTCCTCAAACTACGGAAATCACCGGAAAGAATCCCAATTATTGTCACCTTGGGGTATGCGGATCAAGACACGTAATAGGTGCATACAACTTGCAAGATAGGATCCAAATCAATCTTATATTCAGAGGTAATATAATATGTTCGGGTCTAAAATCATGGCACTCGGTCCCTAGTAACAAGCATTAAGCATAGCAAAGTCATAGCAACATCAATCTCAGAACATAGTGGATACTAGGGATCAAGCCCTATCAAACTTAACCCGATTACATGATCAATATCATCCAATACCACCACCGTCCAGCAAGCCTACAAAGGAATTACTCACTCCCGGTGGTGAGCATCATGGCGGTGTTGATAGAGAAGGGTTGGTGATGACGACGGCGACGATTTCCCCTCTCCGGAGCCCCAAACGGACTCCAGATCAGCCCTCCCGAGGAAGAACAGGAGGTGGCGATGGCTCTGTCTCGTGAAACGCGATGAAAATTTCTTTCTTATTTTTTTCCTCCAAAGATGTGATTTTATAGGACTGGAATTAGGGTCGGAGGAGCCTTGTGGGCCCCACAAGCCATCAGGGCGCGGCCTAGGGGGGTCACGCCCTGTTGGCTTGTGCCCCACAGGTGGCCTCCCTCCGACAGGTCTTCGCTCCATAATTCATTATAATTCCCAGAAAAAATCCACAAAAATTTTCGTCCAATTCGAGAACTTTTATTTCTGCACAAAAAATAACACCAAGGTAGTTCTGCTGAAAACAACGTCAGTCTGGGTTAGTTCCATTCAAATCATGCAAATTAGAGGTCAAAACCAGAGCAAAAGTGTTTGGAAAAGTAGATCCGTTGGAGACGTATCAACTCCCCCAAGCTTAACTCATTGCTTGTCCTCAAGCAATTCAGTTGACAAACTAAAAGTGATAAAGAAAACTTTTGCAAACTCTTTTGTTCTCGTCGTTATACACATGCTTAGCTAGTGCTCAAGTTTTCAACATAAATTATAAATAACCACATCCATGATAGCAATTAAACATCGTATTAACTCATGACAATACATAACCAACTAGCAAGTAATAATAAGATATCTCACATGCCAACAATTTATCAAAACAATCATGATATAATATGGT
This sequence comes from Elymus sibiricus, assembly GCA_039707655.1. NCBI lineage: Eukaryota > Viridiplantae > Streptophyta > Magnoliopsida > Poales > Poaceae > Elymus > Elymus sibiricus. Next base: position 90,929,251 of record CM077663.1, read on the forward strand.
GGCATGGTATTTTGCTAGCCCTTTCTGAGACCGCAAAACATAAATGCAGAGCACCTCTGAGGTTCAAGCAGTGACTAAACATTATAATTCAGAGTAGGAAAGATCCAGTCATGCTCACATCCAACGTTAACTAGACTCAATGCATAAGAATGACAACAGTGCTCTCCGGTCTGGTGCTTTTAGTAAGAGGGTGATGACTCAACATAAAAATAAATAGATAGGCCCTTCGTAGAGGGAAGCATTGATTTGCAGAGGTGCCAGAGCTCAAGTTTTAAAATAGGATTGAAATATAGTTTTTGGGGTGGTGCACTTTTCTTGTCAACGTTACAACAAAGGTTTTCAATATCTTCCATGCTAAACTCATTATTGGCGGTTCCCAAACAGAATAGTAAAGCTTACTCCTATCCACCATCCATACACAAACCATGGCTGACTGAATCCACGGATGCTTGCCAACATATCAACTGTCCCAAGGAGTTTTTGTTTAATTAATTTTGATTATGCAAGACTGGGCATCCTTTTTACCAGCCTCTCTCATGCAATGACGGCGAATAAACGACCGTCTTGAGAATAACTCACTTAGCATGGAAGATATTGACCGCCTCGTTGCTCCATGAGTGAGACGAGTGCACAAAATGGAGGTTTATTTGAATATTTAGAGATGGCACATGCAAATTTACTTGGAACGGCAGGGTAATACCGCATATAGGTAGGTATGGTGGACTCATGTGGAATAACTTGGTTTAAAGGTTTTGGATGCACAAGCAGCATTCCCGCTTAGTACAGACGAAGGCTAGCAATAGGTTGGGAAGCGACCAGCTAGAGAGCGAAAACGGTCATAGGTATGCATTATGAATAATTAACATTGGATATAGCATGAGTAAGATATAAACACTCTGAATTTAAACATCATGAAGGCTACATTGGTTTTGAACCAACTACATGTTTGCACATGGGCCAAGTCAAGCCCCTTGAATTTCTCAGAGGGAAATACCATACTACCATACCACATCATAACCATTTTAATGCATGTTGACCTACAAGATAAATCATTATTCACTACTAGCTATTTAAGCATGGCATGAGAAGCTATAATCTGTAATTGTCATCATGAACATGTTCACTCATAATATACTGAATCAAGATCGAACGAGCTAAACATATTTACAAAAACGGAAAACAAGAAGAGTTCATACCAGCTTCGTTTGCCACGATCACTCCGTCAAATATCGTCAGTATTGCCTTTCACTTGCACGACAGAATGATGTGATAATAAAAATAGTGCAAGAATACCGTGGACTAAGCTGGAATCTGCAGGGCAGTTTTGGACAAAGGAGAAGACAAGGTAATATTGGCTCTCTGTTAGATCAACAATAAAGCATATGAGAGCCACTCAACATTTTCATCGTGGTCTTCTCCTTTCAAGGAATCAATAAAAAGAAAAGAAATTCAGAGAAACACACTGAAATATTTTTGGAGTTTTTGTTTTTGTCAAACGAGCAAATAAACTAAGGGAAAACAAGAACGAGAAAACTATTTACACGGGAAAACTCCCAACATGCAAAGGAAATCTTTTTGGGTTTCCTTTTTAGTACAAAAGATAATTAAACAGGGAAAGAAAACTTAAAAAGAAGCGAGAAATGTTTTTGGGTTTTCCAAAGTTTTTCAAACACACAAGAAGAAAGCGGAAAAATAAAACTAATATGGATATACAATGAAAGAGGATGAACACCAACAATTTATATGAAGTGTGTGAACATGAATGTAATGTCGGTGAGAAATACGTACTCCCCCAAGCTTAGGCATTTTCCTAGCTTGGTGATCACCACTGGTAATCTGGAAAATGGTTAAAATGATAGCTTGTGGAGGCGTTCCTGGCCGCCTCCTCTGCTAGATGAGTAGCCTCCATTGCAGCTTTGTATTCCCGCACCTCTTTCTCAAGAACATTGTAAGTCGAGCCTGAAAATCAAAGAGGGCAGATGCAGGCAAAGTGACAGACACAGGCGTATATTTCCCAAATATTAAATTATACTCATAACCCCTAGCACAGTTTACAATATACTCATGAGAACGCATAGCTTCGAAATCTAAATATCTATCAGGCAAGATCGGATCATTAGGTTGAGGCGACACTCGCAGTTTTGCAGCTATGCGGGAGGCATAAATTCCTCCATACAAATCACCATTGCTAGAGTTAGAATTCAACCTTCGGGTAACAATTGCACCGAGGTTATAGTGTTGTTCACCAGTTACATCAGTGTGAATAAGGCTTAAGTCAGGGGCACATAAGGCACTACAATCTTGTTTTCCTACTACGCATTTCCCATTAAACAGTGCAAAGTAACGAATAGAGGGAAATTGTATGCTTTTAATTCTTGCCTGTGTTACTCCCCTATCTTCTCCAACGCAAAGACTCTCAAGGAACATATTATAATCAGTTTTTGAAGGTTTCTCGGGCGAACCCCAAAGTGGAAGTTTACAAGCAATCGAGAATTCTCCTAGGGTCATGCTAAAGGATTTATCATAAATTTTAAATAACACTCTAGAAGCATGTGATTGATAACGAAATCCTTGCGTGAATGTACGGGTAAGGTCATAGTGTTGAACACACTTATCTGCGAGGAAATCAGTGAGGCCGGTATTATCAATGAATCGGTCAAATTCCTCCTTAATGTTTGCACCTATCATGAAATCTTCACTTGGCCATCGACATGATTTGGCGTCAGCCATAACTATCTGGTTGTCTCGAGGTTCAATGTAAGCTTGTCGTACTCAGCTCCCACTAGATGACTCACTCGTGGTGAGTCTCCTTGAGGAGCTCCTCCTAAAAAACTCATCTTCCCAAGCACAAATTTCTGAAAATTTTGAGCCACAAATTCATGTCATTAAAATTTTGCAAGATTGATAGCAACTACTCATATGGATGCCTAGAGGCCATATCAAGCATTCATACTACTTGGAACTCAAATAATTCAACATGCAAGCTCATTTTCTGTAGCACCAAGTGCAGCACATTATGCAAAATATAAACCACTAAAACAAAAACTAATTGGAGGAGTGGAGGAGTCACATACCAAGGAACAATTCCTCCAAACAGTTTCGGAAACGGAGTTCCGAGCAAAGAGATCGAAAATTTCAGTTTCTAGGGGAGGAACACGGGAGAAAGAGAGATAGGAAATTTTTGCTGGAGGTAGGAGAAGGAGTGGGCTGAAGGGATAAGGCAGGGGGCCCTTGTGGGCCCCACAAGCCATCATGGTGCGGCCTAGGGGGACACTCTGTTGGCTTGTGGCCTACAGGTGTAGTCCCTTGCTGCAATTTTTATGCCAAAAATTCTTATATATTCTAGACAAATTCATGTTAAAATTTTGTGGCAATCTGAGACTTTTTATTTTCGGGCATTTTTCTATGCACGGGAAAAACAGAAAATCAAACTAATTTATTTTATATAAGCTAAAAATAACAGAGGATAAACTTTTGATACAGAGAGTTGTGAGTACTAAATTCATCAATCGCATGCCTTCCGAAAAGGATCCATTAATAAGGTTGATCAAGTCTTATTAACAACCGTTTTCGTTAACATGCAACCAAATAATTTTTGTATATCACTAGGTTACCTCAATGGGGATTTGCATCTCCCCAACAATAAGATTATAATATTTCTTCTTGACAGTAGGTAGAGGAATTGCAAAACTTCCAATGGTAACCGTGGGAGTAGGCTCAATGATATTAATATTATTAACCAAAGTTTGCTTCTTTGGAAAATGAACGGTATGTTACTTGCCATTGACATGAAAGGTAACCTTGCTTTTATTGCAATCAATAACAGCCCCTGCAGTATTTAAAAAGGGTCTACCAAGGATGATCGGCATATTGTCGTCCTCGGGCATATCAAGAATAACAAAGTCTGTCAAGATAGTAACATTTGCAACCACAACAGGAACGTCCTCGCAAATCCCAATAGGTAAAGCAGTGGATTTATCAGTCATTTGAAAAGATACTCAGTAGGTGTAAGCTTACTCAAATCAAGTCTTTTATAAAGGGAGAAAGGCATAACACTAACACCGGACCCTAAATCACATAAACCAGTTTTAACATAATTTCTTTTAATAGAGCAAGGTATTGTGGGTATGCCAGGATCTCCTAGCTTCTTAGGTATTCCTCCATCAAAAGAATAATTAGCAGGCATAGTAGCAATTTCAGTTTCAGGTATTTTTCTTTTGTTGGTAATAATATCCTTCATGTACTTAGCATACGAAGGCATTTTCAATATATCGGTCAAGCGAGTGCGCAAAAGAACGGGTCTAATCATTTCAGCGAAGCGTTCAAAATCCTCATCGTCCTTACTTTTAGAAGCCTTATGAGGGAATGGCATGGGTTTTTTAACCCACGGATCTCTTTCCCTTCCATGTTTTCTAGCAACAAAGTCTCTCTTATCATAACATTTATTTTTAGGAGGTGGGTTATCAAGATCATCAGCAGGTTCTATCTATACATCGATATCATGTTCTTTATTACTGTCTGGTGGAGCATCTTCATGCACAGTATTACTTTCATCTTCCTTTTCATTATCAATAGGTGCATGTTCACTACCAGATTGTGTCTCAACATCAGAAATAGAAACATCATTATGTTTCTCAGTAGGTGTTTCTATAACAGGTTCACTAGGAGCATGCAAGTTCCTATCATTTTTCTTCTTCTTTTTCTTATTAGAGGAACTAGGTGCATCAACATTAATTTTCTGAGAATCCTGTTCTATTCTTTTAGGATGACCTTCTGGGTAGAGAGGTTCTTGGGTGATACGACCTCCCCTAGTCATTACTCTAACGGCATGATCATTCATATTATTATTTACTTCAGCAAGCAAATCATTTTGTGACTTAGCAACTTGGTCTAGTTGGGTGTTAACCATAGAAGCATGTTTACCTAAACCTTTTACATCATTAGCAATTCTAAACATCAAGTCACTTAAGCGGTCTATCATCATGGCATTACGTCTCAATTGATCCTTAACATAATTATTGAAGTGTTCTTGCTTAACAACGTAATTATCATATTCATCCATGCATTGTTTGGGAGTCTTAGTGTAAAGTATATCATTTTCACTAAAGGAACGGAGAGAGTTTACCTCTACTACCTGTGTCGGCATATCAAGTCCATGTATTTCTTCAATAGGTGGTAGTTTCTTGATACCCTCAATTTTAATACCTTTCTCCTTCATAGATCTTTTTGCTTCTTGCATATCTTCAGGGTTGAGGAATAGGATACCTCTTTTCTTTTGAATAGGTTCCGGAGGTGGTTCAGGAAGTGTCCAATCATCGACATTTTGCAATATGTTATTCAATAATTCTTCTGCTTGACTGACAGTTCTTTCCCTAAAAACACAACCAGCACAACTATCTAGGAAGTCCCTAGAAGCATCGGTTAGTCTATTATAAAAGATATCAAGAATTTCATTTTTCTTAAGAGGACAATCAGGCAAAGCTCTAAGTAACCGGAGAAGCCTCCCCCAAGCTTGAGGGAGATTCTCTTCTTCAATTTGCGCAAAGTTAAATATTTCCTGTAAGGCAGCTTGTTTCTTATGAGCAGGAAAATATTTTTCAGAAAAATAGTGGAGCATATCTTGGGGACTACACATACAACCAGAAGCAAGAGAAAGGAACCATTCCTTGTCCTCGCCTTTTAGCGAGAAAGGAAAGAGCTTAAGGATATAATAGTAGCGTATCTTTTCATCATTGGTAAACAGAGCAGCAATATCATTTAGTTTCATAAGGTGTTCGACAACAGTTTCATTTTCATAACCGTGGAAAGGATCAGACTCTACTATAGGAATTAACTCAGGATCTACAAAGAACTCATAATCCTTATCAGTAACAAATATAGGAGAAGTAGCAAATTTAGGATCATATTTCATTTTCTCCATCATAAATTTTTCTTTAAGTTTGCAAAGCAATGTGACACCCTGGGCTTATGCTACAGTGATCATTGTAATTAAGCTACAGTAATGATCATGAACAGTGCCTGGTTGTTTTGCTAAACAGAGCTTGATCAAGTTTGGATTCAATTTCCAATTCATTTTTCCATTCAAAATGCCCTAGGAATTATTGAGATAAAATAATTCTGGAAATACCAAAAGTAAAATGTTCCAAAATTGTGGAATATTCTGAAACAAATAATGTTGAGGAAAACAACATCACCATCAACTTGATTTGGGTCAGAACATTTAAACAATGCTATTTCAGCAATTTAAATTGCCAAATCATTTATGAAAATTCCAAAAGAATTCCACTGGACCCTAGAATATTTGTGGTAGTGCATAAAAATGCTTTGGAATTATTGGGCCTAGTTCCATATTTTTCCAGAACAATTTGCATGCCCAAATAATTCCTTCCCCCTCTCTCTGTTAATGAATAAAGCAAAAGGAAAGAAATAAAAAGGCCAGAAAGCCCCTTACCTGTTACTGGGCCGAGCCCAGCCGGCCTATCTCCTGTCGCCTCCTACCTGCTCCCTCCCTCCGTGTCGCTCTCGCCGTGGACAGAGTCGCGCCGTGCCGTCACCGCTCGCCACCGCGGCGTAGCAGGTGGGCGAGGGGATAAGGGCGACCCCGGGCCATCTCCCCTGGCCCTCCTCCTCCATTTCCCCCTCTCCCCACGCTCGCACGCCTCTCCTCCCCTCTCTGTTAAGCGCGGCCGAGCGCAACCGCCGCCGCAGCTCCGACGCCACCGCGGCCATCGTCATCGCCTCGACCCGCCGTGATGCCGTAGAGGTCCGCCTTCGTCTTCCTCGTCGACGGGTGGCCACAGCTGGAGCGCGGAGGCGCTGCAGCGTCGGTTCCCCGTCGTCCGCATCTCCGGCTGCCGCAGCTCTTCTTCGTCTCCGGCGCCGGCCCCTGCAGCTACTAAACCCCCCCACCGGCTTTTCGTAGCCTCCCAGTGAGCACTCTTCCCCCCTGGCCTCTCTGGTAGCCGTTTGCGCGCTAGAACGGTGGCACCGCGGGGGCCCGAATGCCGCCGCCGCCATTGCTATCGTAGCCGAGCTCCCGAGCCGCTACGTGCTCGCCTGACCACCTCGGCGTGTTCCTCGTGAACCGTAGGCCCCGCGTAGCTAGCTAGGTTGGACGCCCGCGCGCTCGAACGCCATTTTCCGTCGAGCCCGTGCTTCGGCCTCCGCCACGGCTCAACGCCGGCGGCTCTGCCGGCCTCCCCTGGCCGCGCTGACACCGTAGATCGACGCGGCACTCGTTGCCCGTTCGAACGCATCAAAAACGACGCGGAACGGCGCAGCACAGCGTGATTCCGACGCGCTCCGGCAAAAGCGCCGCCGCGGGAGCTCATCGGCGTGTTTCCGGCGACGCGCTGACCTGGCAACGGGTGGGGCCCGCTCTGTGAGGCTGCCAGTGGGTCCCCCCGCGGAGTTTGACCGCGTTGACCACGGTCAACTGCGGTTACTGTTCGCCCGTGACACTGACATGTGGGTCCCTCACTAATTTAATTAAGTTAATTAGGTTAAAAACTAATCTGGTTAATTAGGTTAGTTTAATGTCTCACTGACTAGTGGGGTCCACCCCTAATTAAACCCAGTTAGATTAATTTAAAAACCTGGAAATCAGGTGGATCTATGACATGTGGGCCCCCCTGACCCCTTGCCCAGTCAGCTGCTGACTCAGCCCTGGCCCCACATGTCATCGACTGTGGCTGGCTGGCTCTGGGTATAAAAAGCAATTCTACTGTTTTGGATAATGTTTTGGATAATTAGAATTTGAATAATTAAAATAATTCCAGAAAATCAATAAAACTTTAGAAAATCATAGAAAATATTCTGTAAGTCAGATGAAAATAATTTATATATGGAAGTTGATCAGAAAAATGCCACGAATCCAAATATGTCATCCATTCATCTGTCACATGCCCCTAGCTATCTGAACATGCAACTTTTTGCCTGTTTCAGATAGATGAATAGTGCATGTCTACCGATTAATAAATCCAGATTAAATCCTAGAAGTAACGGGTATGACTTAGACATGAATTTAGGCAACCATGCACTGCATCCTAGCTGGCACGTGCATCTAACACCGCAAAAATGGAACTTTCCCCCTCCGATTCGTCTGTCCGGTAAATCAACAGACCCGGGAAATATCGCCAGGTATTCTCCCGCTTCGTCTGAGACGTGTAGCACTGCGTTAGATCACCCCTAACACTGCGAATTGCCATGTCATGCATCATGTTGCATCTGTGTGCTTTGTATTTATTGTTTCTTCCCCCTCTTCTTACCGGTAGAGCCCGAGACTGACGCTGCTGCCGTGATCGACTACGCCCCTGACGACCAGCCTTTTGCAGCAGAGCAACAAGGCAAGCAAAACCCCCTTGAGCATTCCGATATCACCCATCTCTCTCCCTCTTATGCTTGCATTAGATTTTTCTACTGTATTAGTTAGCTCCTATTCTGATGCATAGTCTGTTTTTGATGAACTGCTACTACACCTGTTATCATATCAACTACTTAGCATAGGTGGATCAGTGAACCCCTGAGACCCCCTTAGTCCCAGTTGCCCCTGCTTTCATCGACGACACCGAGGACTTGAAGATAGAAGACTCAGTCATCATGACTGACAAGCCGTTACCGACACATCACCACACACCCCTTAAGTAGGGCACTGCAGAGCTACTACCGAGTGTCGAGGGTGATACCTCACTTAGCACTCCCGGTGTTAATTCTGTAGCGTAGTTATCGGTAATGGGTAACGAGGGTGATTCCTCCTTTCCATTTACCGGTAGCGACTCTTGTCTTACTCATACCTCAAGTGGGATCCATCGAGGGTGATTCCTCGGATCTCCACTTGGTGTATAGACACACAGTTACTATGACCTGGTTACGGATACTTGTTTAAGACGGGTCGGCCCCAAGGGTACCCGCGAGAGATATTGGTGGGATGCGCCGCAAGGCATCCGGAGACTTGGTGGGGTGCGCCGGTAAGGCACCCGAGTGTTCTTGGCGGGGCGACGGACTGCACTTTTGGTTCGAGCTTGCCCCGCACAAATAAATTGCTAATGGGTTGAGTATTTAATCTGAGTTAGGTCGTTGGCCTTATACGCACTAACCACCACGCGGGGTAATCAGTATGGGCTGCTCGGCGGCGTACATTCTCCCGAAAGCTCTTCAGATGCCACATTTTTCGACTCGCGCCCGGGTGGTCTGGAACGCAGGGACCCTGATGGAGGGCGTGCTAGGACTGATCCCGGCCGATGGCGTAACGTGCAGGATGGCGAGGACGATGGCCCAAGACCCCGAGCCATTAGGATGTAGACCGGCGTGCTGGCCTCTCTGTTGAGCCTAGGTAGGACTACGTCGTGTCGATCTGCCAAGGCCGGGTATGACCAGAAAATCGTATCCGGCCGGAGCTTATCGAGCATGTTGGGGAATGTGGTGCACCCCTGCAGGGAAGTAAACTATTCGAATAGCCGTGTCCACGGTAACAGGACGACTTGGAGTTGTGCTCTGACCTACTACAACTATAATCATAAACTAATTAAAATGAATTGTGGCTCCGAGATTGTTTCCTCGCTGGGAGTCGAGGAAGGATCTCTGGGCGTGTTACTTAATAAAATTTGTTACAACAATATGACTATATATGAGCTGCAGGTCTACTCTCTTCTAATGCTGCAAGATGCTGAAGATGCTAGTCTTCGATAGGACTAGGCCTTCTTCTCTATTCTGGCATTTCTGCAGTCTAGTCCAAAGATATAGCCCCATTCCTTTGATACTGGTGCATATCTAGCATAGATCTGATGTAAGTCTTGCGAGTACTTTGGATGAGTACTCACCGTTGCTTTGCTCCCCTTTTCCCTTTGATACGATGCCGCGACCAGACGATGGAGCTCAGGAGACCAAGGATCCAGCTTACCCGGTGGACGACTACAGCTACCCCGGCGGAGACCACTACTTCCAGGATGGAGCCTACTACGACGTGGACTTCTCCGACGTTCAGGAGTAGTTAGGAGGTTCCCGGGCAGGAGGCCTCGCCTCTTTCGATCCGTTGTTTATGTTTGTGCTAGCCTTCTTAAGGCAGAACTTGTCTAACTTATGTCTGTACTCAGATATATCTGCTTTCGCTGACTCGTGTTTGTGTCGAGCTTTGTATTCGAGCCCTCGAGGCCCTTGGCTTGTAATATTAAGCTGTATGACCTTTGTATTTGTGTCTTTTGTCGTGTTGTGGTACTAATCAGTGAGTCCCTAATCTTGGCCGTACGCGTTGCGTGATTGAATAGCGTACGGACGAGAAAGGGCGCGTCACAAGCAATTTCTTCAAGTCATCTCTATTTTCACAAGCAAAAAAATCCCTAGCTGTTTCCTTATCCATAACATAACCTTCAGGTACATGAGGCAATTCATGTCTATTAGGAGAGCGAGGTGTAACAGGTGATTCAAAGTCCTCATTAGTTTCAGCATTTTCAAGTTCTTTAGCTTTAGCAATATGAGCATCAAGTAATTCATTCAGTGGCACAGTTTCAGTTTCAACATGTGTAGCAATAGTATCATCATTAATTTCAGAGGTACCATCATCAAGTTCCTGTGACATATCAGGACGATCAACAGGCGGTGGTGTAACAAGCTGATTCAAAACAGTAGGTGAATCAAAAGCAGAGCTAGATGGCAATTCCTTACCTCCTCTCGTGCTAGAGGGGACGATCTTAGTTCGATTATCTTTCAGATTCTTCATAGTGGCGATTAGATATCCTCAAGTTAACACAATAAATAGAGCTATGCTCCCCGGCAACGGCACCAGAAAAAGGTCTTGATACCCCACAAGTATAGGGGATCGCGACAGTCTTCACGGGTAGTATTTCACCCTAATTTATTGGTTCGACACAAGGGGAGCCAAAGAATATTTATTGGCCTTGACAGTTGAGTTTTTAATTCAACCGCACCTGGGATATCTCTCTGCAGCAAAGGTTTAGTAGCACGGCAAATAGTAGTAGCAAAAGTAACAGTAGTAGTGACAACAGCAATTTTGTAGCAGTTGTGACAGTAGCAGTAGCAATAGTAACTTAGCAAGATGTCAGCCTTTCCATAAGTATGGCCGGAAGGTTTCAAAGTGATCCAGGAGTGGAACACTGAACGGCAGTCAAGAATATCATTAAGTACCTGAAAAGGACTAAGGAAATGTTTCTCGTTTATGGAGGTGATCAAGAGCTCGTCGTAAAGGGTTACATCGATGCAAGCTTTGACACTGATCCGGATGACTCTAAATCTCAAACCGGATACGTATTTATTCTCAATGGAGGAGCGGTAAGTTGGTGCAGTTCCAAGCAAAGCGTGGTAGCCGATTCTACATGCGAAGCGGAGTACATAGCTGCCTCGGAGGCGGCAAAGGAAGGTGTCTGGATGAAGCAGTTCATGACAGATCTTGGAGTTGTGCCCAGTGCACTGGACTCAATGACTCTGTTATGTGACAACACTGGTGCCATTGCTCTAGCCAAGGAACCAAGGTTTCACAAGAGGACCAGACACATAAAGAGACGCTTCAATTCCATCCGCGATTACATCAAAGAGGAGGACATAAATATTTGCAAAGTGCACACGGATCTGAATGTCGCGGACCCGTTGACTAAGCCTCTTCCACGAGCAAAACATGATAAACACCAGAACTGAATGGGTGTTAGATTCATTACAATGTAAATCACATGGCGATGTGAGCTAGATTATTGACTCTAGTGCAAGTGGGAGACTATTGGAAATATGCCCTAGAGGCAATAATAAAGTGGTTATTATTATATTTCCTTGTTCATTATAATTGTTTATTATCCATGCTAGAATTGTATTGATTGGAAACTCAAATACATGTGTGGATATATAGACAACACCGTGTCCCTAGTGAGCCTCTATAGGACTAGCTCGTTGATCAAAGATGGTCAAGGTTTCCTGGCCATAGACATGAGTTGTCATTTGATAACGGGGTCACATCATTAGGAGAATGATGTGATGGACAAGACCCAAACTATGAACGTAGCATATGATCGTGTCAAGTTTATTGCTATTGTTTTCTGCATGTCAAGTATCTGTTCCTATGACCATGAGATCATACAACTCACTGACACAGGAGGAATACCTTGTGTGTATCAAACGTCACAACGTAACTGGGTGACTATAAAGGTGCTCTACAGGTATCTCCGAGGGTGTCTGTTAAGTTGGCATGGATCAAGACTGGGATTTGTTCCTCGTATGACGGAGAGGTATCTAAGGGCCCACTCGGTAATACAACATCATATTGAGCTTGCAAGCAAAGTGACTAAAGAGTTAGCCACAGGATCTTGTATTACGGAACGAGTAAAGAGACTTCCGGTAACGAGATTGAACTAGGTATGGAGATGCCGACGATCGAATCTCGGGCAAGTAACATACCGATGAACAAAGGGAACAGAGTACGGATTTAACTGAATCCTTGACATCGTGGTTCGACCGATAAAGATCTTCGTAGAATGTGTGGGAACCAATATGGGCATCTAGGTCTCGCTATTGGTTATTGACCGTAGAGGTGTCTCGGTCATGTCTGCATAGTTCTTGAACCGCAGGGTCTGCACACTTAACGTTCGGTGACGATTAGGTATTGTTGAGTTATATATGTTGGTGACCGAAGGTTGTTCGGAGTCCCAGATGAGATCCCGGACATCACGAGGAGTTCCGGAATGGTCCGGAGGTAAAGATTGATATGTAGGAAGTTGATGTTCGGGCACCGGAATAGTTTCGGGGTTCGCCCGGGTTTCATCGGGAGTGCCGAAAAGGTTCCGGGGGTCCACCGGGAGGGTCCACCTGCCCCGGAGGGCCCCATGGGCTGTAAGAGGGTGCGCACCAGCCCCTGGTGGGCTGACCGCACCCCCCCTAGGCCCATGCGGCCAAGGGCTGGTGGGGCAAGCCCTAAGGGGGTCGGCCACCCAAACTTGGGGGCCAAGCCACCCCTTGGCCGCCGCCCCACCCCTAGGGGAAACCCTAGGCGGCCGGCCCCTCCTCCTCTCCCCCTATATATATGTGAGGGGAGGGAGGGCTGCAAACACCTGAAGCCACGGCGCAGCCTCTCCTTCCCTCTAGATCAACTTCTCCTCTAGATTGATTCGGTAGCGCTCGGCGAAGCCCTGCCGGATCAGCTCCACCACCACCGCCACCACGCCGACGTGCTGCCGGAGAACTCATCTACCTCTCTGCCCTCGCTTGCTGGATCAAGGAGGCGGAGAACGTCATCGAGCTGTACGTGTGCTGAACGCGGAGGTGCCGTCCGTTCGGCACTAGATCATGATTGGATCGCGGGACGGATTGCGATTTGGATCGCGAAGACGTTCGACTACATCAACCGCGTTTCTTAACGCTTCCCGCTTAGCGATCTACAAGGGTATGTGGATCCGAACTCTCCTCTCGTAGATGGTCATCTCCTAGATTGATCTTGGTGAAGCGTAGGAAAATTTTTGTTTCCCATGCAACGTTCCCCAACATGCATATCTGTGAAAAACCTCATGGGGAAAAACAACATATTTTTCATCGTATTCCGAGTGAGTGTGCATGAGATAGAGAGAGAGATAGAGAGAGAGACGACTTAGGTCTGACCACATTCAAACACGTTTTCGTTGTGTGAGCATTGAGTCCACCGTCGACAAATAAAGGACGTGGACTTATTAGTGTCTTGAGTCATGGTTATTATGTTAAGAGCGTGTGTTATTTTCTCTTCTGTTGCAACGCACGAGATCTTTTGCTAGTTACCTAAAAAAAGTCAGACCGAAGGCATTCACTTCTTGTGGTAAGAATCAACATCGTGTATTGCCATTTTTACAAATTTCTTGATGCAAATCACATCAACGATATTAAACCTCTACCAAACCATAAAAACAAATGTGTGGTACTACCTATTTGTTTGTTTGACTAGTTCAAAACCGAAGCACTTCATTCGTGTCGTTCTTCTCCAGGCCGAGAACAACCCAAATCAGTCGTCTCAAACAAAAGGCCCGGACAAGGCAAGAACCATTGTTGGAGGGCGTTAGAGAGACTGCCGCCGACAACGCGTGAACGTCTCCATGGTCGTCCTGTACCTATCCTCGGCCCAGGCTAGCGCGAAGTTGGGGTCCGCCAACACCCATTCTGGTGCTACGTATTGTGCCGCTACGCTTGCTCCGCGGTCACCCTCTCGGACATTTTCCTACACGTCATGATCTATGGCCGCTGCGGCCGAGGTACTGGAGGAGGCACTCACACGTGTGCTGCGCGGCATGGAGGGCTAATGACCCACAAGTTTAGGGATCAATCGTAGTCATTTTAATAAGTAAGAGTGTCGAACTCAACGAGGAGAAGAAGGAATTGATAGGCGGTTTTCAGTAAAGATTTCAGTGCAAGTGTTGTAAGATGATTTTGATAGATAATTTGATTGCAAGATAATGGGCAACAAAGAAACAAATAGCAAGATAGCAATGTGCAACAAGCGACGAATCTTAATTGTGCTAAGGACAAGCCGATGGTACTTTTTATAGTGATTAAAACGCTTTTAAGGACACATATGATTATCGCCAACTTACTTTCACCACAATACATCGACTTTCATAAATTTGAAATCGCAAACAGTTTTTGAACTTGTTATTTGAAACAGAATAAGAATGGGAACAAGAAACAGCATGCACGCATACATGAACAAATTATTAAGAATGGTGGCACTTTTTGAAACTCTAAACATTTGCTAAAATTCCTAAATAATTTTCAAAAACAGGAACCTTTTTAAAATTGTATGAACAAAATTGAAATCAGGAACAAATTTTAGAAAATGTGAACACTCTTGAAATTCTCGAATTTTTCAAAAACTTGATCATTTTTTCAAAGTGTGAACAATCTTTTGAAATCTTGAACATTTTCGAAAGAAATGAACAATTTTTTAAATTGGAAACAAATATAAAATTCTGAACATTTTTGTGTCCTCAACAATAAAACGGAAAAAAATAACATAAAAAGAAACAATAAAGGCAACGGGCCGGCCCAATAGGGGGCATCCATGCAGAGCCCCAACAGTTTACCACAATGTGCGGCATGTAAGGCGTCCTCAACTCTTTATAGACCCATGGTCTGTGTGTATATATGTGTTGGATGACGTTTCGTGGACTCTATGCACGTGCCTCCTTGGCCCATGGCTATATTGGCTACAACTTACCTGAGGGCCGTTGAATTTTGGGGGCATGTGTCGTCCGCCCCTCCTGCCCCTCCTCAGGGTTGGCCCTGTTTCACTTGTTGTTAGTTCTCGCATGTGACCGTAAGTGATTATTGCGGTCTTCAGAATCAAATATGGCAAAAGCATTTGCAGGTATCCTTTTCTCTGGCGTGTACTTCAGTGCATATTTAAGTTTGTTTTTACATGGTATACAGACCAATATAATTTTGATGTAATTCTATTTTTGCCAGTCATTTTGTGCCTTGTTGTTTTGCATTGTATTCTTTTTTTTTCATAATTATAAAAACAAGTTGCCTTTTGGGTGTTTTCTTAAGGAAAAATAGTTTGATGGTCAAACAGTAATCCCGATATTTTGAAGGACTACAGCGTAATGCATATTCTTACACAACCAACTGGCAGCTGACGGTGGGCGCTCCTCCACGTCGCCAACAGCACATCCGACGGACGGTAAAAGCTCCTTGCAGCTGCAGCCGGAGACCAGCCCAGGGTTTACCGCCCGCGCCGCCTGCTAAACCCTTTCCCCCATTCCGCCTACCTCGCCGCCGCCGCCTTCCAGAACCACCGGCGGCCAGGCGACGCGGCCGACCGAGCCATGTGGGCTCTGAGGAGCCTCCGCCGGAACCTCCTGAAGGCAGCCTCTTCGTCGCTCCACCGGAGGTGCGCCCCGTCGATTAGCTCAGAGGGCTTCTCGGCGAGGGGGGGAGGGGGCGGGGCGGCCGCGGCCTCAATACCAGCCGCGTTAGTGCCGGGGGGCGCGGGCGGGGGCGGAGGAGGGGTATGCCGTCGGCTGATGTCGACGAGCAAGGGGAGGAGCATGCGGAGCAAGGTGGAGAAGCGGATGGGGAGGGAGACCGGCCGCACGCAGAAGGAGCTGCGCCGCGCCGTCAAGCTCCGAAAGAAGCTCATGACCGAGGACGAGAGGCTCATCCACAGCATGCGGAGGGTAAGTGAAGCGCCATTTCTTCCTCCCCTCTGCCCCCCTTCGGTGCCGGCGAAATGCTCTGGCGATGGTGCCTGCGGCATCTCGCTGTGATCCCTCTAATTTATGGTGAGATTTGCTCAATGTGTGGCTTTATGAAAGGGATTGAGGATGTTTTGCCATTGTCAATGCTAAATGAAAGGGCGAGAAAAGCATTTGCATTGTGAAATTTGTTCAGATGTATTGAATGAATCAAAGAAAGAAGATGGTATGATTACGTTGTAGGGACTTGACTTTGACAGTCAAGATTATGTTGTCAGGAATTTTGTTGAACTGAAAGAATGTAGTCGCTATCTTGCAATTGTCAAATCCAGTTATATGCCTGTAAACTAGAAATTTTGATATAGATTATAAAGGCTAGTTCTCATTTAAAACACATCAGCTAACTCCCCTAGAAAAGTAAGTCCTGTGGCTTCCCATGTCACTCCTGATGTATGCACATATGGTTACCACCGCCTGTAAATGATTGTCAAATCCAACTATATACCTGCAAACTAGAAATTTTGATATTGATAATAAAGGCTAGCTCTCACCAAAACACATCAGCTAACTCCGCTAGAAAATTAAGTCCTGTGGCTTCCCATGTCACTCCTAATGTATGCACATAAATGGTTACCACCACATGTATGGTTTCACAAGTAAAAAGGCTAAAATGACTTATTGCTTATGCCAATTATTCTGTACAGTTTGGTTCTCATATAATACATCGATACACTAGACCTGATGTAGTGATTTTATAAGTCCATTGGGGCATTCCTGCTCCCGATGAAAAAGAAGTCACATCAGAACTTATGTAATGCTTACGTTCTTTTTGAAATCTTGGGCATAAACGTATTATTCTCCGAATTTAAAGAAAACAATTATCTAGTTGCTGCATGGAAGCACATAATGAAAAGAAATTACATTTTCCAGATCTATCAGGAAATCTGATTTGCACACCTTTCCTCTTTTTTTTGCTTGATCTGCACAGTCCTATCTGAATTAGGTATTACTCACCTCATCCATTCCTTCTCTATGGGGATCTGGCTAAGTAAAATATATGTTATTTAGCATATTTTTCCTTACTCAACTTGTGTTCTAATCTTGATTTTATTAGAATCAGATGGTCATTTATAATAGAGTGAATTCACTGGCTTACCTAGTTATCTGGTTAATTTTATCCAGGCCAAGAAAAAAGTTGCTCTACTTCTACAAAAACTCAAGAAGTATGAGCTACCAGACCTACCAGCTCCTCGTCATGATCCAGAGTTGTTAACAGCTGAGCAGCTACAGGCTTACAAGAAGATTGGATTCAGAAACAGAAACTATGTCCCTGTTGGAGTTCGTGGAGTCTTTGGAGGTGTTGTTCAAAACATGCACATGCACTGGAAATTCCATGAGACAGTGCAAGTTTGCTGTGACAATTTCCCGAAGGAAAAAATTAAGGAAATGGCATCAATGCTGACAAGATTGAGTGGTGGTATAGTGGTTAACATTCACAATACCAAAACAATTATCATGTTCCGTGGAAGGAACTACCGTCAACCAAAGAACCTCATACCTTTTAACACACTTACCAAACGGAAGGTCAGTCCCTTGCAGTTAACATGTTTGTAGTTCTCATTTAGCATTTTGATAGTACTTCTGCCCAACTTTCCTGATGCTTTGGCTCATAGAGTCATACACCCTATATGTATGGAATTTTGAAACTTCTATGGTTTTCTCTGACCTTTTCTGTTGATAGTTCAACCAGAATTTAGTGTTGATTTTTAATGTTTTGGGTTATGTCAATTTTCTGTTAATTTTGGGTATATTGTTGGCTTTGTGCTATGGCTAATGGAGTTTGCTATCCTTATCCTTATTGCAGGCTTTATTCAAGGCTAGATATGAGCAGGCTCTTGAGTCGCAGAAACTAAATATCAAGAAAATAGAGACACAACTTCGTCGCAAAGGTATTAACCCAGAGGACCCAGTTGCCATGGCCAGCATCCAGCGAGTTGCCTCGACATTCTTCCGAGCCATAGACGAGCAGCAAGGCACTCCCTATGTCTTCCATGGGGATAATCAACCTGTTACTGGGACTACTGAATTAAAAGAACCACGTGAGGAGCCAGCCGAGGATAGTGACCAGGAGGAGCTTGACAACTTCATTGCAGAAATAGAGGATGCAGCAGAGAAGCAATGGGAGGAAGAGGAGGCAGCAGAGAAAGAAGAAACTTCAAGGCTGCAGTATCGCTACAGAGAAGAGATGATGGGTGAGCGGAGGGGTTTCAATAGAGGCTATGACAACTCAGATGCCGATGATAGAACCCAGGGAAGATACAGGAGAGATAACGACAACAATAAATGGACAACGGATACGAGGAAATGGGATGATGACAGTGAGGTAGAGGCGTCAGGTGAGGATGTGGATGAGCGCAGGGGTTTCGGTAGAGGCCATGATAACTCAGATGCTGAGGATAGAAGCCAGGGAAGATACAGGAGAGAGAACAAAAACAACAGAAAAACAACAGGTTCGAGCAGGTTGGATGATGATACTGAGGCGTCAGGCGAGGACTGGGACTATGATGATGGCAGGGATAGTATGGTTGGCTTCGACAAGGAGAGGCATGTACCTGATGAACATCCTCGGCGATTTGACAGCATGCGACATGAGAGGAGTAGTTCCAGTCACAGGCAAAATTATATGCCTGGGGCCTCCAGAAGTGCGAGCCGGACCCCAAAAAATGCAGTTAGTGTCTCTGATGACAGCGAGGATGACGCTTCAGACAGTGAAGATGATGAGGTTTGGGGATCAGATTACAAGGAAGAGACAAACTCGGTGTGGGGATCAGGCTACAAGGAAGAGACAAACTCGAGTGCCCCAAAGGTGAATTTCCCTAATTACAAGAGCAGCAGTGAGGAGGAGGATGCCGGCGACAACTGGATGCGCGGCGGCAGAACCGGCCAGACTAAGAAGAATACCGATGAGGACTGGGACAGTGACTGACAAAGTAAAAAAGAAAAAACAGCCAAGCCTGCATCTTCCATGGTTACTGTTGTCATATTTCCTCCAACGTGTCCAACGTGTTGCTGCAGGAAAGATTTTTCGTGGGAGCATCCGTCTCAATGCCGCAGACGGTTGCCGCATGATCCCACCTCACATCACGCTGGGTTGGGTGCTCATGAATAATTGTTTGAATTGCGTCTCCAAATATGTTAGTCGGCGCATCCCCGAAGGCCCGAAGCAGCCTGCCAGTTGCCAGCAGCCGTGTGACCATGATAGCAGGAGGTCATGGTGTTGGATCTTGTCCTGCGCCCAAAGCGTTTCTTTCGGCAGTTTGGTAGGTCGACGAAGGGGTCTGGTGGTTGTACACATCTGAATCTCTTGTTATGAGATCATTCATAAGAACGGATTTGCCGCGAACAAGCAAAAAAGGCTTGCACATAGGAATATTTGAAGGCCTTGCCTGTTGTGTCCCCTCGCCTCGAGGCGTCATAGGTTTACTCATTCATTCATTCAGTGGGAATTTGGGACGCTCGCCATAACGCACTGACCATTTTGTTTTCGCCATGTTTATCATACTTGCGAAGCGATGAGCTTGTCTCATCCGCCATATCTATATCTATACCTCTATACCCCTACTAATAAAGCAAGGTGATATTCTTGGTTTCGTCCCGCATCTAATTCTACGTTAGATAAAAAATACACGAGGCGGTACTAATTTAGAGAATTTTGCTTGACTGGGCTGTTTTATGCGTTCCCGACCAGGCTATCCAACCAGAAGGACACAGCCAACTGAGGAGGTCTTGTTGTGCTGGAATATAACGTTGCTACCGGTATAATACTCCCACCTTGTTCCTTCGTATCCAATTTCATTGACTTATATACATCGGCGGCCTTGCCGTATCGGAAGTCAAAGACGACGGAAACTGAACGACGTAATTAACCCTGAAAGTGAGCACGACCCTTGAAGAAACTACAGCCCGCTAGGCTGCATATCATTGCTGAAAAAAACAGAGATGCACATTGTGAAAATAAGAGAAGGTGATGGAATTCTTTCCTGCTGCTGCTGAGCTGTGGACCTCATGGGCACCGCTGGAAATCAAAATTTTTGTTTGGTTGGCACTTCACAATAGGCTGTGGACTGCTGATCGGCTAGCCAGACGACAAATGGACCACCCGGAATTCTGTGTCCTTTGTGCCCAGGAAGAAGAAAACCTGAACCACATGATGCTTGGATGCTCTTTCGCGAGGGAAGTCTGGTACAACATTCTCCTGCCGTGGCGTATGCACAGACGGACGCCAACTACAGATGACAAGATCACGGACTGGTGGCCGGCGCTAAGCAATGCTGTTCCTAGCAGAAGCCGCAGGAGGATCAACACTATGGTGTGTCTTGTGTTTCGCTATATATGGCTTGAGCGCAACAATCGAGTCTTCGACAAAGTGGCATCTATGCCCCATGTGGTGGTCAGACGCATCAAGGAAGAGTTCCAAATGTGGGCTAGAGCTAAATTAGGTGGGCTGATGGGAGATGTAACTTAGTGCTCTTCTTCCACCTTGTGGACTGCACTGCTCTCAGTGCTTTGTAACCTCCTGTAAAAAACTTTGCTCTTCTATCTTAATACAAAAAGCGCGCAATGCTCTTGCGTGTGCTTGAAAAAAAAAAAGATGGGATAAAGAACAAACGCAAAAGGAATGATATGGATAATCCATCCGCTGCCAGCGGCTCTAGCAAAATGCATGATTCTTTAAGAGCGTGTATTATTTTTATTCCCACGGGCTCTTTTGCTACACGGTCTTATTATTCGAAGAAAAAAAAATCTGGCAGTTCTACCATAAGACTTGTGGTAAATGAAAACGATTAGTCCCGCATGAGCGTTTCCTGCGAATGACCGCGGCATCTCGCCATAGAACAAAGAGCCTCAATGCCCGGCTTGTGGGCAGGGACAGGAAGACGTGCGTCACAGTTCTTCTCCAGCGTTGCAAGGCAAAGAAAGTTTGGTGACTGCTAGGAGCTGAAGATATGATTGATAAGGCACGTGCTAGTGACCGAACCGGTGAGGTTGCTGACCTGAGTCATAGTTAGCTATGAGCGTTCGAGTTCTTGTGTCAAACTACACGGGCTGCATACTCCCCAAAGGCTCTGTGCCAAAGAAAGGAGGATGGCTCAGACTTCCGGGTGGCTTCATCAAGCCAAATGTGGATGCGGCATTTGATCATGACTTTCTCAGAGGAGGCAGAGGCGCAATTCTGAGAGACTCCAGGGGCTCGTTCATCGGAGGAGCAAACCGTCTACTTGACAGTCGTATCGACGTCCTATCAGCGGAAGCTCTAGCTGGTCTCGGTTCCAGCTCGCAGTCTACTGGTTGGTTGCAACAGAGTGGTGATAAACTCTAATAACATGGAGGTAACTGAGGTATGGTGGCAGATCCGCAGGGGTTGCGGCTGCGATTTTTTATGACTGCTACTCCCTCCGTTCATAAATAAGTGACGTGGTTTTAATTCAAAATTTGAACTAAACCCACCATATTGCATGTGACATTTTGCGTGCTGCAACCTTCAACCAAACTGCAGAGCACATGATTTTGCAAAAAAGGCTAGAGGACCTCTGCAGTAGCAGCATGGAGGATGCCCCTCCTGAACTATTATCACAAGCTAGTACTCCCATCTAGATACATCCATTTCTATGACAAGTAATTCCGGACGGAGGGAGTAATAAATAGGGATGTTATGTTTGAAAAACCCACAATGGATGATACAGCCAGCCGGCAGGCACATAACATAACGCCTGCACGCAAAGTGGCACGATAACCTCCACTATCCAAAACTGCATCACACCACAGCCATAACAAGCACCAGGCTATAGGGTTTTTGGAGCATATCAAACATTTGTACCAGCCAAATATATCCTAGCCAACATCTAGTAACAAAAAGTTAGCCATGCCGAAGAGGTACCAAGCAGATGTAAGCCATGCATGACATCATATAAGATTTTTCCAGGGCTCTGACAGAATAGAGTACTAAACCAATGAGAATATAAAATTGTTTCCACTACTTCCAGGTGGAACAGGAATCTTTCAATGCAATCTATTTTCCGCCTAAAATAATTTTCCTAAGTAGAATTAAGAAGATAGGAATTTTTCTAAGTAAATCAAATATCCTATTCCCATAGGCTCGAATGACGACTATCAAGAAAATTGTGCATGTTCCGATCTGAACTTATAAGGTATGGTAATGGTCGAAATGATGACTCTCAAGAAAATTGTGCACGTTCTGATCTGAACTTATAAGGTATGGTAATAATCTGACAGCTGGGTCGATGCAATGATTATCAAGTTTATGAACCTAACCCCCCATTCTCATTCTGGGTGATAGAAGCAACCGGCACAGACCTTGATCGGAAAAACTATAGAATACCAATGAGTTAGCGAACTCTTGAATTGTTATTCTTTGTCCAAATGCCATAGCTCACTGCCGAAACCTACTTTTGGTCTCTTGCAGTTTACCGTCTCTCCGAAAGCATCAACAAGCTGCTCAGCCAGACTGCTTGGTTCTTTGATTAGTGTTTTGATGAATGTGTTCACAACCCTATGCTCATTCTCAGTCGATCTAAGACTCAGCCAAGTCAAAAACTTCAATCTGAAATCAGTCTCTATGTGCCCGTCACACTCCAGCCACCGTATCACCTTCACACAGTACTCATAGTCCTCATCCAGCACTCTAGGTTTTTTCAGAAGTTGCTTTTGGCGGCAGATGGCCGAAACTCCGTCCTGCTCACAGCTTTCATTCTGAGCACCATTGGGCTGCTTTGCCTTGCCCCCTGGTCGAGATTCAACAGCAGCCGGTTCCGCACTCCTGACTGCCTCGCAAGCCTCTGAGCCACCACTGTCATTTGATCTTAAAAGTCTATTATTTAAATCATAGCTCTTCTCAGGGGAAGAGTCAATGTCCATGGGCATGGGTGCATTTAGGTCAGGGACAGAAAATGCATTGAACTGAAGTTTGCGACATGCACCAGATAACAAATGACCCTGTTCACTGTTCTCTGCCTGATCTGCTTCTGTGGCACTTATGTCACATGAACCTTCGTACATATCCTCACAACAGCCTTCTTCAGCCCAAGCTCGCCGCAAGATCTTCCCAACATCTCGGATCCTAAATCCAGTGGACATACGAGCCTGGCTCCTATCCGCTGTCTGCGCCTGCGGGCATTTTCCTGTGGCATTCTGGGTCGCAGATTTGATAAATACCTCCTTGCTCGCAGTATAACATTTAGACTCAGAATGCCCAATGGCCGCCTCAGCATCTGTGAATGATATGATTCTGAAGGAATATTCTGTGCATGTGGCGAGGTTATAAACAAGTATTTTTCTTTGGTCTCTTGACAAAATAACAGGCTCATCCATGCTTGGTTGCTCTCTGCTCTTCCAGTACCATAGCTTATAACCTTTGATGGTGTCCGATGATGCTAATTTAGTTTCTTTTAAGATGATAACAAGGGAAGACGACGTAATGTCTTCAAATTTGAATCTGCATGCAGCTGGTAATGAACCTGCAAAACAAACAAGTCTAGAACCATGACAATTATGCAGAATGACAATGACAATTATTATGGCAGTCTAGAACCTTGTGTTTATTCAAGGAAGGTCATTACCTCGAAGCAAGCCTGCAGATGGAGAACTCAACAACTCATCAACTTTTTGAATCGCTAGAGAGCAAAGTTTCAGTATATTACTACCACCAGATAACCTGCTTACAATACCACGAGCCATCTTTGCCGACATTCCATCAAGTGGACCGACCTCACATTCGAGTTTTGCTTTTGCCTCTTGAATAATGTTATGCAATTCATTATGACAGCTCGTACCCTCCAATAACCGATAACTCACATAGATGCGGTGGCAGAGTATATCAACTCGGCGAGCCTCCTTTGCAATCACTAATTGCCTTTTCCAATAACTGACAGATAGTAACATTCATGTCAACTTTACAAATTGATCAATAATCATGGAAAACATAACAAGCATTTCAAATTTCCAAGAATGTCACAAGTGAATACTACCTGCAAACTGATACTAAGAAACATAAAACATGACAGTTATCTCAAACAACCGACACTAATATACTTAATTATTACATGCATGCTACAACTGAGATATGTGGTGAAGAAAGTAACACTGAGATATGTAACTTCATGATAGGAAATATGCTGGGCATAGAGTATTATGCATGCTACAACTTGTCCAAGTTTCCTGCTCATTTACATGATATGAAAAGACAGCTTCAAGTTTATTTGGCAAGCCCAATCATTTTATCATTTGTACTAACAGGAGACGATTGCTTCTAGAGTAAAAGGATGTTACATATATACTGGAGGACCAGCTCATAGGGCCAATGCAAAGATGACTGGCATGTTCCCAATTATTAGTTGAGTTGAATGGTGCCTGTTAATACCGTCCAAAAAAAAAGAATGGTGCATGCTGACTATAAATAATGATACAGAAAATCTGGCTTCCTTTTTCTTCACAGATTTCTAACTGAGAAAAATCATGTATTGGCTAACAATAAGACCCACACTTGTCAAAGAAAGAAGTGCATATAACTATTCCAAATTAGCTACTGGCTATTTTGAACGGCACTATGATATTGAGATAATTTAACTGAAAATAATATGCCTATATATTCCGAAGCACCTTCATTTTAGTACAAGGGACTAAACAAATGAGAAGCATGATGGAGACAACGAGATTTACAGAATAGAATGAACATGTACTTACCCTAGTATCCCAGATATTTTCCCACATGAAGCACATGAATAACTCCCATCAAGATGAATAATTTTTTGAAGATCAAAGCATCCCACCCGCTTTTGTTGGAGGGCACACTCGATATGGCAAGAAGAACCACAGTACTGCTTGTCATCATTCTCAGATGCACAAACCAACCATAGACTAGGATCTTTATTGTCATCAAACTGATGGCAAATACAACATGAGCACCTCTTGCAGAAAGAATCTTCAGCTGTTACAACAGCTTTACAGGCCAAATTTCTACAGATCCAAGTGCCAGTGCCCTTGATGTCATGGACAGGACGTTCTCCACTAGTTGCATCCTTCTTACAAGCATGGCCATTTGCTATCGTTAAGATGGCTGCAGATTTCTTCAATTCAGAATTCTTGCTTGCTTTAACAGGAGTAGATTTTGACATGTCTTAACTTCAGTTCACCAAGCCACCTTCCCTTTTCAATCTATTCACTAGCATGGGTTATAGTCTTCTAGGGCAAAAACTCTAAACCCTCACTGGACAGCTTAAAGAACCTTATCGAACCTCCCACACCCTCTTTATTGTGGTATCCTCATCCACCAAGCACAATCAATGTCCAGTAACTGAAATGTAACATGGTATACTTTTTATCAGCAAGAACAGCTACTCAGAACACAAAATCCAGCATTCAACAGTAAATGTCACATAATCAACAAAGGAGGGATCCGCGAGAAATCCATAAGAAAAAGAAATGCAGAAATAATATTAATTCGGGAACTTTTTTTTTATGCATAACTATACAATATGAATCCAAAAGGCAACCAAAGATATAGCTGTCCACATCATAAACGATGGGTTCAGAATACAAAAATCCTTTAGAATGACTGCTACTACCAAACTTTCATTTCTTATGTTCAAGAAAGTATCTCACTGACTATACAGAAGAATACAATATCCAAAGAATTGGATCATTTATCAAGGGACTTCCAGGTCAATTTAATAGTAGAATGAAACTGAAACAATCAGCCTGAAGAGAGGGAGGCTATCTGCTACAGGGCAACAGCTAAACCAAACAAAGGGAGCGAGTATGATCAGTGCTTCAGATATGTCAGGTAACAGATACAATCCACTAGTTCTCAGTTCTTAAATAGAAATCATTTTGTCATGCAGTCAACTTTGACCACATGTTAAAAAAATATAAAATAATAATAAGATTGAACCTTTTAACACAGAAGTAATAGATAGTGTAACAACAATCATAATATTATTTTGGAGCATCTTTTACTAATGTGTTGTGGTTGCAATCAATTGTTGAGGTCTTTTGGAGAACATGAGAAGGCAAAAAAGACCTTATGTAGGGACCATGGGATTAATAAATAACTCAAATATTTAAGTATCATCTATCATGTAGCAAATAACAGAAAGAAAGAAAGAAAGAAAAATTGGCGTAGAGTTAAAAGAAAACATCTTCTTCACCCCTAATGGAAAGAGATCAACAAATTGTTACACGTTTCCCTTTTAAACATCTCAAACATACCAAAACAACTAACAAATAGCAAGGCCATAATTCTTAAAAAAACAGAGCAATGCACTAGAAACTAACAAAGAACCTGAAAAGCCAATTACATAGACAACACATCAGGATCCAATTGGATGTTGTTTAGCAGTGAAAATGGAGCATACAAATCTCCTCATTCAGGACTAAGGATTGATACGGCCATGTTGAAGACCCACAGCGGCAAGGAGTTCATGACTCATGAGTAGATATAATGTGGTTGTGTTTGATTCCTGCAAAAATGCAGCTGACTCTACTTCAGATGTGTTTTTCCTCAACTACAATGTGAGTTGTCTTTGATGTTCCTGCAAATAGAGTAACTCCCCTGATTTCTTTGAGGCTGTCTGGTGAATTTGCACATGTTCAGTCTTACTTAAGACCAAAGAGCATGTGCATCATCTACAATTCACGAATTAAGGATTGGGTCCGCGAATCGGAGATGGAGTACATGGAGTCACAGGCGCTAAGAAAACTTCCATTGGTTTGATGACAGAGCAAAATGGAGAAGAAGGAAAATGCCATCACATGTTCATTGGGCCGACCCAGCTACGAAAGTCACCAAGTACTCGCAAACAAGCGCTCTCATCAGCTTTAAGGCACCGAGCTATCTTCAACCCGCAGCCGCATGCTCCTTTGGATCCCCCCCCCCCCCCCCCCCCCCCCATCTCCTCTGCCCCCTTCTGATGTATCATGCCAGCTCCACCTCCACCCTGCACTTTGCAGACCTCTGTCGCCCATGCTGCTCCTACCGTGATGCCTCCCTGCTACTCCTACCCATCGTGACATCCACCTTTGCTTCTCCTCAAGGACAGCACCGATGCAACGGACATAGAGGTGCTCGAACAATGGCCGAACCAGGAATGTAAAGCGGCAAAGGAAGTGGCAGATCCGGGCAGTGATGGCAGCAGAGCGAACTATTGACATAACGACCGACTTGGGTCCATTAAGGTCACGAGTGGAGAGTCGACTTGGGAAGGAATCACGCCGAATTCAAACCCGGATGTAGATCTATCGACCGAGATCGGGGATCGACCATATAACGAGCAGATCCGGTAACTATGAATTACACAATTTAATGCTTGACACCGCAGAGCTTACCTATGAAGTAGCACCGGAAGAAGCGGCGTGGGAGTTGGCCAGAAGAGGCAAACGATGGCTGGTGGAGCCGTGGAGCGGCGGCGAACACTGGAGGCGGCGGCGGCGGCGAGCTCCGAACAGATATGCTCTAACACAATGTTTGGCTAGGGTTTGAGGCCAAGGGATAGTTTGCTTTGGGCCTGAAATGGCCTCTTATTGGAATGTCTTTATCCAAAAATACCCCCAAGTATCCCCATATTTTAAAATGATAAAGAAGGAAAAACTAGTAGTCCTCGATCACCACATATGCCGTTAGGGAACATCCAGACATATGCCGTTTGGGAACATCCCCACATGCCATTTGGGAATGCCAGATTCATGGAAGTATCCAACTATCCATGCAAGAAAAGTTTTAGGTTAAGCAGTTTTGGGAGCCAATGCCACAAAAAAAAAAAGGAAACCCATGACGACCTGTAAATCTGTGAAATTGGCAATGTTTGTAGGAAACCATTTATGTGATTACCCAGCGATTCCATCAACAAAAAAAAGAAGGAAACCCACGCTGAACTGTAAATCCATGAAGTTGGCAATGTTTGTATGGAACCATTTATGTCACCACCCAGCGATTTCATCAACACCAAAGTAGAAGGAAACCCACGCTGAACTGTAAATCTGTGAAATTGGCAATGTTTGTATGGAACCATTTATGTCACCACCCAGCGATTTCATCAACACCAAAGTAGAAGGAAACCCACGCTGAACTGTAAATCTGTGAAATTGGCAATGTTTGTATGGAACCATTTATGTCACCACCCAGCGATTTCATCAACACCAAAGTAGAAGGAAACCCGCGTTGAACTGTAAATCCATGAAGATGGCAATGTTCGTATGGAAACATTTATGTGACTACCCAGCGATTTCATCAACACAAAAGTAAAAGGAAACCTGCATTGAACTGTATATCCATGAAGTTGGCAATGTTCGTATGGAAACATTTATGTGACTACCCAGGGATTTCATCAACACAAAAGTAGAAGGAAACCCGCATTGAACTGTAAATCCGTGAAGTTGGCAATGTTCGTATGGAAACATTTATGTGACTACCCAGCGATTTCATCAACACATACAAAAAAAGAAGGAAACCCGCAATGAACTGTAAATCCGTGAAGTTGGCAATGTTCCTAGGGAAACATTTATGTGACTACCAAGTGATTTCATCAACACAAAAAAAGAAGGAAACCCACGACAAACTGTAAATCCATTTAGTTGGCAATGTTCCTAGGGAAACATTTATGTGACTACCCAGCGATTTCATCAACACAAAAAAGAAGGAAACCCACGATGAACTGTAAATCTGTGAAGTTGGCAATGTTCGTATGGAAACATTTATGTGACTACCCAGCGCTCTCATCAACAGCAACTATAATCATAAACAAACCGACATAAACATGCCTGCCCAGGCAAACGATGAACAGATATTTACTTCAACTACCATATGTGCATGGCATGCCCCGATCTAATGGAGAGGCTAGATGTTTTATTGAACTATATCTTCGTGATGCATTAATGCATCGCCAAATAAAATGCCACGATCTCATCAACGGTGCAATAACAACCCAGGGTTCCCGCCAAGGAGTGCCGTGCGTGGTGCTACCCTCGCTCAGTTTCTCGACGCCTAACAGCGGAATCATATCCTTGATTGCTCAGGCGAGCAGCTAAACTCGCACCGAGGAAAAGAAGAAAAAGAAGCAGTGGCGGCACGCGACAGCGCGGCAAGGGATTCAATCGATTTGCAGCGTAGATAAGATAAGGTAATCCTGTAGCACGCAGCACCGTACAAG
Organism: Elymus sibiricus; assembly: GCA_039707655.1. Lineage (NCBI taxonomy): Eukaryota > Viridiplantae > Streptophyta > Magnoliopsida > Poales > Poaceae > Elymus > Elymus sibiricus. The sequence goes on from CM077663.1 coordinate 90,958,622, forward strand.
CCGCGGCGCCATCGCCGGCCGAAGCAAATGACCAGCTAAACGGCCCGTTGTTCTAGCTCGAACCGAAACCCGCGAGGAGAATCGGTTGGACAGGGGGGAGCAGGGCGGGGCGCCAGTTCCGTACCGTTGGATCCTGCTGCCGCGACGCGACGCGGCCCTCCCCTGGCGGCGGCTAGGGTTTGGGCGGGGTGGCGCGCGGGCGCGAGCCACGAGATCCCAATGCCCGGCGAGGGGCGGGAGGAGGAGGAGGCCGTGAGGCTCCCTCAGGTGGCGGGCGGGCGGGGGTGCGAGGTCGTCTGGTCTGGTCTCCCCCCGGAGCTGCGGCCAGCGCGCACGCGGTAGAGGAGGCAGGGGCGGAGAGGAGTCTCGGGTGGGAAAGCGAAGGAATTGAAGACAAGTCCAAGTCTTCCGAGCAGATCAACGTCCCTCCCGTGCGTAACGGAACGGAAGAGGAAACAGAGCAGCCGTGCGTGCGCGTGCGCGGTGTCGAGCTCGGAGCGGAGGCGAAGCGCCGAAAGCGTACGTCGTGCAGGGGTGGTGGGCCGGGTCGTGCCGTTACCGGGACGGAGGGATCTGGGGCGTCCGTCTCTCTCATCTTACGGCCGGGATGCGTGGCGTTCAGCGCCGCACTCGTTTTACGGACGGGTTTCCACGTTACTGTTGTGATTTGAAGTGTGAACATTCCCCGGATTAGAGCATCTCTATGGCAGATCCAGTAAACGACCATCCCGCAAAAATTATTTAGGAGCGTTTGTAAAAAAAATAGCAGTATCACGAACCCTCCTGCGAAATAGATCCCTTAAGAACATCTCTAGCAAACCCCTTAAAAGTGGTCAAACCTGTAAAAATCGACGTTTTCAGTTCAGCGTTCTCAAAAAACACCTCCTGTAGAGCCCGTAAAAGTGGTTAAACCCGTAAACTTTTTACAGGCCCATGAGAATCCACCCTCACGGCCCTTTTATTTACATATTTGGAGGCAAAACTAAATGTGGCCTGAAAACTGGTCAACGCTACGCGACAAGGGAATTTTGTCGTGTGCACACGGGCTCCGGTGACCTTCCGCCACGAAACTTGTCGGAATCTCGCCAGAAACTCGGCGCTTACGGCAGTTGCGCCGCCAGCGGAGCTCGCAGGAGACGACGGTAGTTAGCTAGCTAGAGCAGCTACGGCTAGCGGCGATGGGAGCTAGCTAGCTCGCTCTTGGATTGATTCGATGCTAGCTGGTTAACCATGGCTGATGACCCACAATTATAGGGATCAATCGTAGTCATTTCGATAACTAAGAGTGTTGAACCCAACGAAGAACAGAAGAAAATGACAAGCGGTTTTCAGCAAGGTATTCTCTACAAGTGCTACAAGTAACAGTGATAGATAGTTTTGTAGCAAGATAATTCGTAACAAGTGACAAGTGACAAAAGTAGCAAGTGTGCAGCAAGGTATCCCAATCCTTTTTATAACAAAGGACGGGCCTGAAAGTTCTCTTATATAAAGCAAAGTGCTCTCGAGAACACGTGGGAATTTTCGTCTAGTCACGTTCATCATGTTGAGTTGATTCACGTTCCTTACGTTAATAATTTGATATGTGAATGGACCGGTGCTTAGGTGTTGTTCTTACTTAAACTAATAACCTACTTATGATTACCCCCCTCTCGCAAGCATCCGCAACTACGAAAGAAGAATTAAGATAAATCTAACCATAGCATGAAACATATGGATCCAAATCGGCCCCTTATGAAATAACGCATAAACTAGGGTTTAAGCTTCTGTCACTCTCGCAGCCCATTATCTACTTATTGTAGGAGATATGCCCTAGAGGCAATAATAAATGTTATTGATTATCTCCCTGTTCATAATTAGGTTTATGTTCCATGCTATAACTGCTATGGTTCTCGAGTCTGCAATAACCACGAGGCTCGGAGGAAGACTCATATGCACGTGTGGAATAATAAACGGTAAAATGTATTCCTAGTCTGGCCTCTAAGACTGGCTCAAGTATTGCATGATGATCATGTTTTCCTGATCATGGGCATGGCTATGCCGGCAATTTTGAGGGCACAATGTTAGAAGAACATTTGTGTTGAATCGACCCGTATTGATGTTATGCTATGAGATACATTCGTCATAAGTTAATGGTAAATAACACAGAGATGGTTTACGTTTGCATGATTCCTTAGACCATGAGTGATGCGGAGCATCCTATGGACATCACCATGGCAAGAGCCCCTTTGGCAAGTGACACGTGCGACATCTACTTCACATACATAAAGGTGAATCATCTCCTTTACACGTGTTCACTTGACCCCTTCAAGGATGGTATACTACTTGACACTCCCCTCGGGTGCATGCACAGGTATTGCCGGAGCTTCACGGATGACGAGGAGGAGTGCGAGCACCTACGTACAACTACACCATCCGCGAGGGAAGCGTGGAAGCGGAGAAGGAAGAAGAGGAGTTGTGCCAGCACTGGAATTGGCGGTACAACCGGTCAACAACCGGCCAGGCGGTACAACCGGACCACCACCGGCCAACCTTCTGTTTTGATGCGGTCCAAGACCGGTTCCACCCCGGTTGTTCCGGTTATTCGCTAATGACCGGTACAACCGGCCACCTGAGCGGTACAACCGCTCGACTGCCTGTGCGCAGGACGGGCTTTGGCCCATGTATCCCCCTCTCCACTTACCCCTTCGTGACCAAGACTATATATACTCCTCTCCCACCTCCATTCTAGGGTTAGCTTAGGTTTAACGAATACACTTGTTGAGCCTAGCTCCATTATCTCCCTTCCCTCGTGGAGTGATTCCCCTCTACGTGAGAAGATCCGGAGTGATGCCAAGGCCCCTATCTAGGGAAGATCCCTAGTGGATTCAAGGCCCCATCTCCCCATGGGATTTGGGATGAACTCTACCATGTATCCTCTTTCCTTTTGTTGTTCTTGTACCCTTGTGGATCTTGTGTGGATGTGAGTATAGTGGATGTGTAATTGGACTTGTTTTGAGTGTTTCTCTTGTGATTTCCCCCTCGTGTTCTTCGTGTTCATTCACAAATCCACCTCCAATTCGTGAAAGATCGACGCACACGGGCGTGCCCCGTATCATATTGGTATCAGAGCCAGGTTGATCACGAATTTGGAGTCTCCCCCACCGTTTTCTAGCCTAATTTTGTGTGTTTTTGTCCCAATTCGAAAATCCCCACCAAAAATAGCCTCACCAAAAAATTTGTGATTTGTTGGTTCTTGTGAGATTTTGTTGTGTTTCCGGAGCCCCCCCAAAACACTCCCAGGTCGTTTCCGGAGCGGTACAACCGCCCCCAACAGCGGTACAACCGCTAATTCCCATTTCCGCAACCTCCAGGACGCGCCAGGAGCGGTACAACCGCTAATCCAAGCGGTACAACCGCTAATCCCAGTTCCTGACTTCAGCTGATTCTTGTTTCGGCCATAACTAATTCATCCGAACTCCGATTTTGACGTTCTTTAGCTCGTTTTGTAGCTATTGACACCCTCCATCCCACAAAATTAGTTGCACCATCATTTGACACCATCAAATATTTGCATATTTGGCATCTTTGCCTAGGCCACCATCATAACTTCCGCATAGCATTCCCGCCATAAACTTCCGCCACCCTAACCCAATTTTGTTTGAGATTTTGAGTTGCGGTTTCCGTTTCCTAAGGTGTTTCGGCTAATTAGGGACGGTTCTACATCGACAACACCGCCGCTCATCATCGCCACGGCCTCGACATCGACATCGGCCACTTCGCCTTTTGGCACCACAACCGTAAGCAAGGACGGTAACCTCGACGACATCATTGTCTATTACCTTGCCATTGCATTGATCGCTTCGAGCCTATTGCGTACCTTACCCATTGAGACTAGCGAGTTGAGAATTGCCGGGCCACGTTACTTGTGCACCGTAGTGTTACTCTTATGCCGCATAGCTAGTTATAGCGTGCCAACATCTTGCTATCTACATTGTGCCATAAGTCTCTCCCGTGCATATCCATCATACTTGTCTCATATCTTGGTTCGAGCATCAAGCATAGAGAAAAAGAAAAGAGCAAAAGAAGAAAAAGCTTTTAAGCAAAAGAGGAGATACAAAAGAGCTTATAAGCAATAGCAATAGCATTGAGACATTTTTGCATAGTTCATACTCTTGGATCATACATACATAGCATACTTGGGATTGAAGACGGCACGTTTACTCTTTTAGGTTGGTGCACAAGCGCGTATCTAGCCCATTTGAGCAATCAAGCTATTGTCTCTTCTAGTATCCGTGCAACACGAGCTTTTCCCGGTTCTCTCACATTTTGTGCTCATTCCTTGGTTGCGTGGATCCCATTTATCTATCCGTGTGTGTGTTCCTCGTGCTCCATAGCTATTGATCTATTTGCTTTGCATTGCAATTTTGTGAATCTTCCTCAACATTTTCGATATCTTGAATTGACAATTGCTTGAATTTTGTGCCACTTGTCCTAACCGAGCCACTCGATAAGCTTTACATTGTAGGTGTGAGTGAACAAGTCCGGTACCAATTCCCCTATTCTTGCATTTCACATTGAGTGAAACGGGATACATCCTCAACTTTGGGAAACGGTATTTTGGTATTGTTTATCTCATTTCCCACTCACCTTTGCTCGAGTCTTGTGATGGCTAGGCAAAGCACATCCCCTTCGGTCTACAACAACAATGACAAGTTCGATGCCATGAAGAACTTCATCGACGCCAAGTTGGATGCTCAAATGGAGGAGCTCAAGGTCCTCATCAACACCGGCAAGCGGTCTTCCTCATCTTCGAGAAGACGCTCAAGTGCACATGCTTCCGAGCTACCATCTTCTGCAAGATCACCTCGGCATCGACACCATCAACGACATGAAGAAATAACGACGCCAACATCAAGGCGTCCAACAAAGAACAAGTGTGAAGGTCATGAGCTCGACACCAACCTCCGCTCGATGACTTCACCTCCTACCTTGGCATCTTCGCCAAGCAACGTCAAGGCATCTTCGCCTTTGGATATGCGGCATCTTCGCCGACAAGCACTTCAAGAGAAGCTCCCCAAGCTCAAGTCTGCGCCTTCCACGAGCTACTACGACCTCGACATCGACCACGAGATTCCTTTCTATGGGAGTCAAGACCCCGAGGAGTATCTCGATTGGGAGCGCAAGATGGACTCCTACCTCAAGCTACTTCAAGTCCCTTCCGAAGATCACGTGAAGTGCGCCACAAGAAACTTCCACGGCGACACGTCGACATGGTGGCTTCACACATCTTCGACGAGCTTCGGCATGAGTTGGTCCAAGTTGAAGAAAGCGTTGCGGCGAGAATTTGTGCCTTCCAAGTACACGGAACATCTTCAACGCCACTTGGAGAACACCATACAAGGATCCATGTCTCTCGATGAGTACTTCATGAAGATGAAGAAAGCCTTGCGACGAGCCGGTGTGGACGACCCCATTTGGATGAAGTTCCACTTCATGATGGGATTGAACAACGACATCGCCAAGACTATCTTCCACAACAACTACGAGTCTCTCGACGACATCTACGTTGGTGCTCTCAAGGCGGAACAAGCACTCAAGGCCAAGGCTACTCGACCCCGAGCACACTTCGCGACGACCAAGCTCCACGACGACGAGCATGAGGATGGTACCACCAAGATGTCCAAGCCCGACGAGCTCCAAGACGACGCTCCAACGTCTAACTTCACCGCCATCCCTCTTTGTGGCATTGACGATGCCGAGTCTACCTCGACTCTTTTTGAAGACGGCGCGGCGACGACCACGACTACGGAGCCACTCAAGGAACATGCTTTGGAGGCGAGCGACAAGGTGGCGAGCAAGGATGACGCTTCCATCTTTGGAGGCGAGAGTGATGATGTGCCATCTTCGGCCTTCATCCACGGCGACGGTCACGAGTTGGTTGAGCATGGGAGTTTCCCTTCGACCACGGCGGCGTTTGGAGATGAGTTGAGAGACTTATGCCACCATATTGAGAGTGAGAGTGACTTCACCACTAGCCCCATATATGATGAGTTGCCCCAATTCCCATGGGAGGAGAGCCACAACCCCCACCACTTGAGTGAGATGAGTGACTCCACCATATGTGAGTTTGAGTGCACCTACCTTGAGGGAGTGTGTGAGCCAACACATAGAGAGAGTGAGGTAGTTGATAGGGCATGTGAGGCCATTTCGATTTCTAACAACTTAACCTCTTCCTCTATTGTGTCTTCTCCTTTGGTGCTAGGTCCCATATACGATGACGCGCCGATCCTCGACGACTTCGTCCTTCCTTTGGACAAGACGATGGCCATGGTGGAATATGATGCACCCCCCACATGGTTCCATCACGATGAAGATGACCACGAGTTGGTCTATACCACCTCACCTACACCACATGAGTGGAATGACAAAGGTAACATAGGTGAAGGTGATGCTCTTGTCCCACTAGTGGACATTGATTGCTTGCATGATGTCGATCCACCTATTGCCATGCTTCATGATTATGCGACTGCCTCATGTGATGAATTGCCCATTTATGACGTGTTTGACGATTCTCATGTGGAGTCTATTACTTGTGATGCCATGTTGCATAGGATTTCTTGTGAGAATTCTATTGGTCACATCATGTTTGACAATCCGCTTGACTTGTCATATGCTATGCGTGAAATTTCCCATATTGCATCTTTGCAATCTCACCGTAGCAACTACGCATATACCATAAAAATGAATCCCATTTGCTCATATGGCGTAGACGACAAGCCCAAGGTTATTGGCATTTGCTTTTCTTGTGATGATATTGCCATGCTTCCTTTGCATCATTTGCGCGATTGTTCACTATTGCCATGCCATGACCACCATGCTTTGGATATGCATTGTTTTGGATGTTTTCCATACTCTCCGCATTATGCTTCCACTATTGCACATGAGGAGATCCCAATAGTTTCCTCATACATGTTAGGAGATTTTGTTCCATCCCATCCATTGCATGATCCCATTTATTGTGTGCACCATCTGCATATCATTAATAACAATGCTCTAGATAATTCAAGTGATGCACTACATATTTCTAGTCTCCATTATGCCATATATAACAACAAACCTTTCATGATGGATGACATGTTCTTATATCATGCATCTCATTTATTTGAGCATTGGATATTTTGTGCTAATGAACACATGCACATGCACATCCTAACGGATGATGTATACATATACCACGCGCACACAATTTTCCCTTTGCCTTTGTTGTGTGTAGGTACTCATGAATACTCGTCAACCTCACAATCCCATGAGTTGACGAAAAGAGCTCTTGAGAGCACCGATGCTTTGGGATCTACCAGAATGTGTCCCCAACCATTCCCCTCGCGCAAGGACTTCGCGCGTTTCTTCTACATGGCTCTCACATGGCTATGGCTTCTTACCTATTACTCTTATTATGCCCATATTGCCATGTTCACTTTGCATGATATGCACATTTCTATGACCTTGCCATGCAATTGTGACCCATGCTTTGCATCTCACATGGCACTTGATTATAAGACTTGTATGTGTATTTGCGAGCTTGGTGGAGATACTACTTGTTATTGCCATGTTTGCTTTGTGCCCCATGCCTATTATGATACATTGATCATGTTTTGTTCTCGTGCTTGCGATATGTCATGTACATTGTCTATGCCTCCTATTTGCTTACATGACATGATTGCCATGATTTTCTCTAGTATGTTGCATCTTCGCACTACTAGTTTGCACGACACGGTCACTATGCTTATTTGTGTTGCATCACCGATGTGCTCCTTTTATGCGGTTGATGACAACCATTGCCATGCTTCGCACATGATTGGTATTGCTTATTGTCATATGTCTCCATATGTTGCCTCTCTCATGCTCGATGCTTCGCCATGTATTGAGTACAACACTGCTTTTGATCTTGCTAGTGAGATTGCCCCCATAGCTTTCTCTCATATTATTGGAGCTTTTGACATCTTTCACGTGAAGCATGCTTTCTTGCCTTCTTTGCACCATATGCCTCGTGCCATGAATATAGCCATTGTTGCATCATATTGTTCATGCACTATCTATCCTAATGGTTATGTGCAAGAGAAGAGAACCATCATGATGGATGATGTGTTTGTCTACCATGCACATACATTGTTTCCTTTGTTGTGTGTATGTGTAGGATACTTCGACCACATGTCAACTTCCACTTCACGTGAGTTGACGATTCGAGCTCTTGCGAGCGAGCCATTCTACACCGACGCGTTTCTACATCGCACTTGCTTGCGCATCGGCATTGTGACGGACGCACAAGGTCCCGCTTTTGAGGTGACATCCTTCTTGAGGATGGATATTATGGCTCACCCTACTTGTGCTGCTTGTACCATGACATATAGGGGTCATCTTGGACCACTTACTTGCACACATGCTAGAGATATTGCTTTCACTCTTGATTGCCATCGTTCCATGCCTCATGCCATATATGCCTTGTGTGTTGCACCCAACTTGTGGATTGTTTGCTCTTATCATATGCTTGGTTGCAACAATGCCCAGTCTTCACATATGCCATGCTCGATTGCTTGCTACATGCTTGACTTGATTGCCTCACACATGATGATCAATTGCTCTTTCTATTGTGTTGAGTGCCACAAAATCTTCACTACACCATGTGCATATTCTCCTTGGATTGTCTTGCACTTGCACCATGTGTCTCGACACTTCATTTTATTTGGTGTTGTGAATGATTCCTATGCCTATCATAGACCCTTTGTTGATTGCTTTGTGCACATACATGCCATGACACAATCCCTTGTCACACCATATGTTATGCATGATGACAACACTTGTGCGGTGATTCACCACTTGAATGCTTGGTTTTGCACTAACGCTAACCACATTTGTTTTTCCAAGTGTTTGTCGTATTTGCTCCTTTTGAAGGAACTACAAGATGGCGAGACATTGGAGAGTGCCCCCTTAGAGCTTGATGATGAGTGCTTGGTGATCGTCCACTTCTACACGGCGATGCCATCTCTTTCCCATGGTGATTTGGATTTTGATCCGAGGACGGATCTTTCCCAAGGGGGAGGGGATGATGCGGAGCATCCTATGGACATCACCAAGCGCAGAGTTTTGTAGGACAGTAGCAAATTTCCCTCAAGTGGATGACCTAAGGTTTATCAATCCGTGGGAGGCGTAGGATGAAGATGGTCTCTCTCAAACAACCCTGCAACCAAATAACAAAGAGTCTCTTGTGTCCCCAACACACCCAATACAATGGTAAATTGTATAGGTGCACTAGTTCGGCGAAGAGATGGTGATACAAGTGTAATATGGATGGTAGATATAGGTTTTTGTAATCTGAAAATATAAAAACAGCAAGGTAGCAAGTAACAAAAGTGAGCACAAACGGTATTGCAATGCTTAGAAACAAGGCATAGGGTTCATACTTTCACTAGTGCAAGTTCTCTCAACAATACTAACATAGTTAAATCATATATAAATCCCTCACGTGCGACAAAGATATCACTCCAAAGTCACAAATAGCGGAGAACAAACGAAGAAATTATTGTAGGGTACGAAACCACCTCAAAGTTATCTTTTCCGATCAATCGTATGAGCTATCCCTATAAGTGTCACGAACAGCCCTAGAGTTCGTACTAAAATAACACCTTAAGATACACATCAACCAAAACCCTAATGTCACCTAGATACTCCAATGTCACCACAAGTACCCATGGGCTTGATTATACGATATGCATCACATAATTTCAGATTCATCATGTTCAATCCAACACAAAGAACTTCAAAGAGTGCCCCAAAGATTCTACCGGAGAGTCAAGACGAAAACGTGTGCCAACCCCTATGCATAGATTCCCAAGGTCACGGAACCCGCAAGTTGATCACCAAAACATACATCAAGTGGATCAATAGAACATCCCATTGTCACCACGGATATCCCATCGCAAGACATACATCAAGTGTTCTCAAATCCTTAAAGATTCAATCCGATAGGAAAACTTCAAAGGGAAAACTCAATTCATCACAAGAAGATAGAGAGGGGAAAACTCCATATGATTCATCTATATTAATAAAGCTCGCGGTACATCAAGATCGTGTCATCTCAAGAACACGAGAGAGAGAGATCAAACACATAGCTACTGGTACATACCCTCAGCCCCAAGGGTGAACTACTCCCTCCTCGTCATGGAGACCGCCGGGATGATGAAGATGGCCTCCGGTGATGGTTTCCCCCTCCGACAGGGTGCCGGAACGGGCTCCCGATTGGTTTTTCGTGGCTCTGGAGGCTTACGGCGGCGGAACTCCCGATCTAGGTCTGTTTTTGGGGGTTTCTATATTTATAGCAATTTTTGGCGGCTAAAACAAGTCCAGGGGGGCCACGAGGTGACGACAAGCCAGGGGGGCGCGCCCTAGGGGGGGGGGCGCCCCCCAGGCTTGTGGTGGCCTCGTGGCTCCCCTGGCCCATCTCCAATGCTGCCTGGGCTTCTTCTGGTCCATAAAAAATCCCCGTAGATTTTTATTCCGTTTGGGCTCCGTTTGATATTCCTTTTCTGTAAAACTCAAAAACACAGAAAAAACAGAAACTGGCACTGGGCTCTAGGTTAATAGGTTAGTCCCAAAAATAATATAAAGTTGTAGTAAAATGATTGTAAAACATCCAAGAATGATAATATAACAGCATGGAACAAGCAAAAATTATAGATACGTTGGAGACGTATCAGCATCCCCAAGCTTAATTCCTGCTCGTCCTCGAGTAGGTAAATGATAAAAACAGAATTTTTGATGTGGAATGCTGCCTAACATGTTCATCATATTCTTATCTTCATTGTATAGCATGGACATTTGGACTTGTAAATGATTCAAAGCAATGGTCTAGTTTTAACATAATGACTTCAATACTCAAGCATGTGAACAAGCAACCATGTCTTTCAAAATATCAACACTAAAGAAAGTTATCCCTAGCCCATCATGCTCAATCATTGATCCATTCATGAAACACACTCAAATATTAGCTATGCCCAATGCTCAAGTACGATCATAGTGCCCCCTGGTTGGTGCTTATAAGAGAAGATGGAGACTCAAAGCAAAAATAAAAATTGCATAAAGTAAATAGATAGGCCCTTCGCAGAGGGAAGTAGGGATTTGTAGAGGTGCCAGAGCTCAAGGTTTAAATTGAGAGAGAAAAATATTTTGAGTGGCATGCTTTTCCTGTCAACGAAAACGACAAAGTAGCTCGCAATACTTTCCATGCTAGATACATTATAGGCGGTTCCCAAATAGAATGGTAAAGTTTTTACTCCCCCTCCACCAATCAATCACACTCCACGGCGAGACGAATCCACGGGTACCGACCATACTAACAACATTCCTGGGGGGAGTTTTGTTTAATTATATTTTGATATGAATTTTGAGCATGGGACTGGGCATCCCGAATACCAGCCACTTTCTCGTGAATGATAGTGAATCAACACATATCGTGAGAATAACACACCTAGCATGGAAAAATATTGGATACTCCCCACTGTTTCATGAGCGGTAAGGGCACGCAAAAGAGAGAATTTATTTTGAAAATTTAGAGATGGCACATACAAATTTGCTTGAAACGGCATGGAAATACCGCATATAGGTAGGTATGGTGGACTCATAAGGCAAAACTTGGTTTAAGGATTTTGGATGCACAAGTAGTATTTCTACTTAGTACAAATGAAGGCTAGCAAATAGATTGGGAAGCAACCAAACCAAGGAACGAAAAATCACATAAGTGAGCATTGAGTCATAACTAACACCGAATAATGCACCACAAGTAGGATGTAACTTCATTGCATAACTATTGACTTTCGTGCATGCATAGGGAATCACAAACTTAACACCAATATTCCTACTAAGCATAATTACTCACTAACATGACTCACATATTACTATCATCATGTTTCAAAACTATTACAAAGAATCAAGTTTAATTTGTCCAATGATCTTCATGAAAGTTTTTATTATATCTTCCTTGGATATCTATCACTTTGGGACTAGTTTCATATATCGCCATTGCTTTTTGGCAAGCTCAAACAAATTTAAATGAAGCACAAGAGCATAAAGATTTCATCCCTCAAAAAGGTATAAGTGAAGCATGAGAGGAAATGACAAGCTACTCTCAAAAGATATAAGTGAAGATCAATGAGTAGTCAAGCAATTATGTAGCTATGTGAGGACTCTCTCTCTCTCTCTCAATAAATATTTTCAGATCTGAGTATTTTATTTAAACAGCAAGTAAAAGAAAAATAATAGCACTCCAAGAATAGCACGCTTCATGTAAACGAATAAAAATTTAGGCTCAACATAGGCTAACCGATCATTGTTGATGAAGAGAGGTGGATGCGTAGCATCCCCAAGCTTAGATGCTTGAGACTTCTTGAAATAATTACTTGGGGTGCCTTGGGCATCCCCAAGCTTGAGCCCTTGTATCATGTTCAATCCTCTCTTCTCAAAAACTTCATCCACACAAAACTCGAAAAGAACTCGTGAGATAGGTTAGTACACATAATAATAAATCAACTCTTTATGTACTGCCAAGACAAGTTGCATAATAATTTTCAAACATTAGGTACTGTATACTATCATTTCCACAATTTATATCTACCAATATAGGCTATGGAAACTATAGGATAAGTAGATAACAAAACGACAGCAATCTGTCCAAGCAGAACAGTCTGTAGAAATTTATGAAAACAGTGTACTTATGTAACTCAAAAAATTATGAAAATTTAGGACATGCTATAAAATTTATATGAAAATACTGTGTAAAAATTTCAGAATCTTTCCACGTTCCATTAAAATATGAAAATTCAAACACTACAACCAAAGTTTCTGTTTTTACACAGCACATATCAAAACATGCAAAGCAAGCATCCTAAGGCAATTCTTGGAACTTTTTATTGAAAAACAAGATTATAAATAACACCTAACAGAGAAAAAGAAAATAAAATGACGCTCCAAGCAAAACTCATATTATGTGACGAATAAAAATATAGCTCCAAGTAAGATATACCGATAATGTTGAAGACGAAAGAGGGGATGCCTTCCGGGGCATCCCCAAGCTTAGGCTCTTGAGTCTTCCTTGGATATTACCTTGGGGGTGCCTTGGGCATCCCCAAGCTTAGGTTCTTGTCACTCCTTATTCTCCTCATATCGGTGTCTCACCCAAAACTTGAAAACTTCAATCACACAAAACTTAACGAAACTTCGTGAGATGGGTTGGTATATTAAACAACGATCATTCACTTAGGTACTGTCAAGAAAAAATTCATAATTGTTCTCACATAATACCTACTGTATTCTATCATTCCCATAATTTATATCACTCAATATAAGCTATGGAAACACTAAAACAAGCAAACTATGCATGCAAAACAGAATCTGTCAAAAACAGAACAGTCTGTGAAGACCTGTAGTGTAACCATACTTCCCCGTCTCTAAAAATTCTGAAAAATTAGGAAAATCTAGGAAATTTGCATATAAATCATGTTTAAAAAATTCAGATCAAAATCACATTCCAGTGAATTTACAAAATTCCTGTACTTAGAGCAAAAGTTTCTGTTTTTGCACAGAATCAAGTCAACTATCATCCACACTATCACAAAGGCTTTACTTGGCACTTTATTGAAACAAAAGCTATAAAACATGATTACTACAGTAGATTAATCATGTGAACCCACTAAAACAGAAAGTAAAAGTGTTGGGTTGCCTCCCAACAAGCGCTTTTCTTTAATGCCTTTTAGCTAGGCATGATGATTTCAATGGTGCTCACATAGGAATAGTAATTGAAACATGCAAAAGAGCATCATGAATCTCATGACAAGCACATTTAAGTCTAACCCACTTCCTATGCATAGGGATTTTGCGAGCAAACAATTTATGGGAGCAAGAATCAACTAGCATAGGAAGGCAAAACAAGCATAACTTCAAAACTTTGAACACATAGAGAGGAAACTTGATATTATTGCAATTCCTACAAGCATATGTTCCTCCCTCATAATAATTTTCAGTAGCATCATGAAGGAATTTCACAATATAACCAGCACATAAAGCATTCTTTTCATGATCTATAAGCATAGAAAATTTGTCACTCTCCACGTAAGCATATTTATTCTCATCAATAGTAGTGGGAGCAAACTCAACAAAATAACTATCATGTGAAGCATAATCCAATTGAAAATTAAAATCACGATGAAAAGTTTCATGGTTATCATTATTCTTTATAGCATACATGTCATCATCATAATCATCATAGATAGGAGGCATGCCATCATCATTATAAATTTGCTCATCAAAACTTGGGGGACTAAAAATATCATCTTCATCAAACATAGCATCCCCAAGCTTGTGGCTTTGCATATCATTATTATCATGGATATTCAGAGAATTCATACTAGCAATATTGCAATCATGTTCATCACTCAAAGATTTAGTGCCAAACATTTTAATAACTTCTTCTTCTAACACTTGAGCAATTTTCCTTTCCATCATTTTCACGAAAGACATTAAAAAAATGAAGCATATGAGGCAACCTCAATTCCATTTTTTTTGTAGTTTTCTTTTATAAAACCAAACTAGTGATAAAACAAGAAACTAAAAGATTCAATTGCAAGATCTAAAGATATACCTTCAAGCACTCACATCCCCGGCAACGGCGCCAGAAAAGAGCTTGATGTCTACTACGCAACCTTCTTCTTGTAGACTCGTGTTGGGCCTCCAAGCGCAGAGTTTTGTAGGACAGTAGCAAATTTCCCTCAAGTGGATGACCTAAGGTTTATCAATCCGTGGGAGGCGTAGGATGAAGATGGTCTCTCTCAAACAACCCTGCAACCAAATAACAAAGAGTCTCTTGTGTCCCCAACACACCCAATACAATGGTAAATTGTATAGGTGCACTAGTTCGGCGAAGAGATGGTGATACAAGTGTAATATGGATGGTAGATATAGGTTTTTGTAATCTGAAAATATAAAAACAGCAAGGTAGCAAGTAACAAAAGTGAGCACAAACGGTATTGCAATGCTTAAAAACAAGGCCTAAGGTTCATACTTTCACTAGTGCAAGTTCTCTCAACAATACTAACATAGTTAAATCATATATAAATCCCTCATGTGCGACAAAGAGTTCACTCCAAAGTCACAAATAGCGGAGAACAAACGAAGAAATTATTGTAGGGTACGAAACCACCTCAAAGTTATCTTTTCCGATCAATCGTATGAGCTATCCCTATAAGTGTCACGAACAGCCCTAGAGTTCGTACTAAAATAACACCTTAAGATACACATCAACCAAAACCCTAATGTCACCTAGGTACTCCAATGTCACTACAAGTACCCATGGGCTTGATTATACGATATGCATCACATAATTTCAGATTCATCATGTTCAATCCAACACAAAGAACTTCAAAGAGTGCCCCAAAATTTCTACCGGAGAGTCAAGACGAAAACGTGTGCCAACCCCTATGCATAGATTCCCAAGGTCACGGAACCCGCAAGTTGATCACCAAAACATACATCAAGTGGATCAATAGAACATCCCATTGTCACCACGGATATCCCATCGCAAGACATACATCAAGTGTTCTCAAATCCTTAAAGATTCAATCCGATAGGAAAACTTCAAAGGGAAAACTCAATTCATCATAAGAAGATAGAGAGGGGAAAACTCCATATGATTCATCTATATTAATAAAGCTCGCGGTACATCAAGATCGTGTCATCTCAAGAACACGAGAGAGAGAGATCAAACACATAGCTACTGGTACATACCCTCAGCCCCGAGGGTGAACTACTCCCTCCTCGTCATGGAGACCGCCGGGATGATGAAGATGGCCTCCGGTGATGGTTTCCCCCTCCGACAGGGTGCCGGAACGGGCTCCCGATTGGTTTTTCGTAGCTCTGGAGGCTTGCGGCGGCGGAACTCCCAATCTAGGTCTGTTTCTGGGGGTTTCTATATTTATAGGAATTTTTGGCGGCGGAAACAAGTCCAGGGGGGCCACGAGGTGACGACAAGCCAGGGGGGCGCGCCCTAGGGGGGGCGCCCCCCAGGCTTGTGGTGGCCTCGTGGCTCCCCTGGCCCATCTCCAATGCTGCCTGGGCTTCTTCTGGTCCATAAAAAATCCCCGTAGATTTTTATTCCGTTTGGGCTCCGTTTGATATTCCTTTTCTGTAAAACTCAAAAACACAGAAAAAACAGAAACTGGCACTGGGCTCTAGGTTAATAGGTTAGTCCCAAAAATAATATAAAGTTGTAGTAAAATGATTGTAAAACATCCAAGAATGATAATATAACAGCATGGAACAAGCAAAAATTATAGATACGTTGGAGACGTATCAGCATCCCCAAGCTTAATTCCTGTTCGTCCTCGAGTAGGTAAATGATAAAAACAAAATTTTTGATGTGGAATGCTGCCTAACATGTTCATCATATTCTTATCTTCATTGTATAGCATGGACATTTGGACTTGTAAATGATTCAAAGCAATGGTCTAGTTTTAACATAATGACTTCAATACTCAAGCATGTGAACAAGCAACCATGTCTTTCAAAATATCAACACTAAAGAAAGTTATCCCTAGCCCATCATGCTCAATCATTGATCCATTCATGAAACACACTCAAATATTAGCTATGCCCAATGCTCAAGTACGATCATAGTGCCCCCTGGTTGGTGCTTATAAGAGAAGATGGAGACTCAAAGCAAAAATAAAAATTGCATAAAGTAAATAGATAGGCCCTTCGCAGAGGGGAGTAGGGATTTGTAGAGGTGCCAGAGCTCAAGGTTTAAATTGAGAGAGAAAAATATTTTGAGTGGCATGCTTTTCCTGTCAACGAAAACGACAAAGTAGCTCGCAATACTTTCCATGCTAGATACATTATAGGCGGTTCCCAAACAGAATGGTAAAGTTTTTACTCCCCCTCCACCAATCAATCACACTCCACGGCGAGCCGAATCCACGGGTACCGTCCATACTAACAACATTTCTGGGGGGAGTTTTGTTTAATTATATTTTGATTTGAATTTTGAGCATGGGACTGGGCATCTCGAATACCAGCCACTTTCTCGTGAATGATAGTGAATCAACACATATCGTGAGAATAACACACCTAGCATGGAAAAATATTGGATACTCCCCACCGTTTTATGAGCGGTAAGGGCACACAAAAGAGAGAATTTATTTTGAAAATTTAGAGATGGCACATACAAATTTGCTTGAAACGGCATGGAAATACCGCATATAGGTAGGTATGGTGGACTCATAAGGCAAAACTTGGTTTAAGGATTTTGGATGCACAAGTAGTATTTCTACTTAGTACAAATGAAGGCTAGCAAATAGATTGGGAAGCAACCAAACCAAGGAACGAAAAATCACATAAGTGAGCATTGAGTCATAACTAACACCGAATAATGCACCACAAGTAGGATCCCAATGCCCGGCGCGGAGGAGGAGGTCGTGAGGCGGGCGGGAGGGCGGGCGGGGGTGCGAGGTCGTCTAGCTGGTCCCCCCCCCCCCCCCCGGAGCTGCGGCCAGCGCACATGCGGTAGAGGAGGCAGAGGCGGAGAGGAGTCGGGTGGGAAAGCGAAGGAATTGAAGACAAGTGCAAGTCTTCCGAGGAGATCAACGAGGCTCCCGTCCCGTGTGTAACGGAACAGATGAGGAAACAGAGCGGCCGTGCGTGCGTGTGCGCGGTGTCGAGCTCGGAAGCGGATGCGAAGCGCCGAAAGAGTACGTCGTGAAGGGGTGGTGGGCCGGGTCGCTACCGTTATCGGGACGGAGGGATCTGGGGCGTCCGTCCCTGTCATCGGACGGCCGGGATGCGTGGCGTTCACCGTGGCTCTCCTTTTACGGACGGGTTTCCGCGTTATCGCTGTGATTTGAAGTGTGAACATTCCCACCACTCAAAAAAAGAAGTGCGAACATTCCCTGGATTATACGTCTTTAGGCGTTGTTTGGATAGGCAGAATATAGAGAACGCAATCTCTTCAAACCAGTGAACCGTTTAACTGAATAAAATCTTGTTTGTTTGTTCCAACAAATCGTGGATATAGCAAACCAGGTTCTCTAAAACCCAGGATTTCAGGTTTATAGAAAAACGAGTATCAGTAGTTTTTTTCCAAAAACACAATTAGCATATACTTAACGTAATTGTTTCTTTCCCGACTCCTGAGCTTTGCTGCGTCGGGATGGCTGCCACAGGCTTCACGGCGGGCAGCGAGCACTCTCCCAAACTACTGCCTTGGTACGGTTGCTTTGTACGAAGCATGTACGGCCAGCGTCGATCGGCGACGGCCAACTCTAGTAGTTGTGATTCGGGGCCGATGAAGGGAGGAAGGCGTGGCGACCTCGGCGTTGAGGGAAGCAGCCGCTCGCGTCCACACGTACTAAGTCATGGTGGACTGAGTGGAGGCAAGCAGTGTCATACTCGTATATGAGCTGAGGAGCTTGCCAGAACGACACGGCTGGCTGCCGTCACAGTAGGCGGCGTCAAGCCAATGCAGGGTCCACTGTTCTTCGATCCACTGGCCGCCGCCATCGGTGTGAGAATGGGAGAGTGGAGAGAGGAGTGAGGGAAAGTGAGGGTTTATTTCGGCGCTTCGGGAAACAACGCGACGTCTTGAGCTTGCCTCCTCGCGTGCAGCCTTCGCCGCCCCACGCGCATCCCGTGGGCTTGGCTGTGGAGAAACTGTCGATTCGGTGGTTCCGAGTGGGCATGGCCCGAAGTTGCTTTAAGTTTCATGCTATACAGGCCAAACAGTGAACGCAGGTAACCAAATAACCTATTTTCTTTCCGCGCGGGCCTGGTTAGGCCTCATGCGGGCAACCAAACACGTCCCAAAATCCACCCCACAGCCCACCCGCAACCTCCAACACCCTCTAGGTGACCGCCGTCGCCAACCTCCCCTTCCGTCGTAGCCTGCAGACCCCAACATGAACGGGTTGTTGGGATATCAAGTGCATCTGAGCTCGAGCTTAGCAACAATTTTCCTCCTTATACTACTTATGAAAAAATGTAGAACAAACTATAGTGAATAGTACAAACATGCTAATATAGCGTTGCAAATTTATATGCATATTTAATGGTGAGACATCATGGAAGGTAGCTCACAGATGATCCTATGCATTTTCGGAATATGTACTCCTTACTTTAGAGCGCATAGACTGTGGAGATTCTCGAGACTAGGTGCAACGGTTTGAAGGTCAAACATATGTTATTCAATTGATTTGGATGGCATCAAAATAGTAAAGACTCTGATAAATGTCACACGTGTGACACGAACACATAGCAACTCCGAACGTTTTTATGGCAAATTTAGAGACGCGAGGATGACTACTTTAGTTGTCAAGCATAACAACTTTCTTTTTGGATGGCAAATTTCAGTTTGTTTTTTTAGGTTTTCTTTTTTCTTTTTCGATGACAACTTCAGTTGTAAAAAATGCCAGGACCGGAGTGTTTCGTGTCACGTGTATGACACTTATCATTTGAGAATATAATCCGATTAATAATGCATGAGATTTATGTGATTTCCATCGTTCATGGCTGCGTCCTCTTTTGATTATTTATGTAACAATACATCAAAATAGTAACTTTACAGTGAAATAACTATGTGCATAAAACCGATTTAGTGGCTGCCTCTCCCTTTTTCAAAAAAAAAAAAAATCCTCAAGCGTAGCGCTGCTCCTTGTCTAGTGCATGTGCATACATGCCCGATGACCTGATGGCAAATAAGTACATTGAATCAAAGTGAGTGAACATGCAAATTACTTTATATAACCAAAAAAGGTAACTTTATGATGCACGATCACTAAATTCCTCAATTCCTTCAACAATCACGGTGTGCATCTAACTGAAACACATTTTCATTTACAAAATATATATAGCCCACCCGGCAACACGAGCAGCCTGCCTCGTCAAAAAGTTTAGTTAGATGCCTTAGCAGGAGAACGTCCACGTGCGCCAAGGATTACATTAATTTAGCCGGAGCTGCTCTACTGACTGTCGCTGTCTTAGTTAGGCTTAGGCGCACCCAATCCTTCGTCTCGCCTCCGCCGTCCACGAGTCGAGCAGAGCAGGCGAGTTGGCCCTCAACGTGGCGCAGGCCGTGTGCCTGTTGGCGGCCTCCGTGAAGTGCACCCCGTCCCACGACACGTACTCGGACGGGTCGGCGCACGCCGCCGTCCCCGCCGCGCCGCAGAACGCCGTCACGTTGAAGTTGTACGCGCCGCTCCCGCCGCAGCACGCCGCCAGCGGCTCGCCCCTGAACCCTGAGACCGACGGAGAAGACGACCGATCGAGGTCAGGATCGATCAGAAAGCTGGTAATCATCAGCCGGTGGCTGGCCGATGATTGCTGCGGCAGTGCGTGCGTGCGTGCGTGCATGCGTACCGTATTTCCGGGGCGACGCGATGAGGCCGGCGACGGCGCCGTAGAGGTCGGCGTAGAGGACGGCCGTCCCCGGGTGCGCCCGCCGGAGCTCCCGGAGCATGCCGTTCAGCGCGCGGTTGTGCAGCTCGGCGAGCTCGTCGAGCGGCCTGATGCAGCCGGACTCCGGGTCGTGGTCGCCGGCGTTGCCCCCGCTCTGGTCGTAGAGGGCCAGCAGCTGTGGCTCGCAGCCGAGCGGTATCATCCCCGGGACCAGCACCGTCCTCGCTCCGGCGGCGATCACCTCCTGCAAACATCGATCATATATATCTCCATTCACTTTATTTTGACTGACTGATATATCAGTGGTCATGGGAGTGGGCTAGCTTACGGTCACGACTGAACGGACGGCGCCGATGATGTGTGGCACGAAGGTCCGCGCCTCCCGGACGGTGGTGTTCCCGGCGAAGGCGACGAGGTAGTCGTTCACTCCGATCTCGCCGACGATGAAGAGCGAGCTCGCCATGATCTTTGCGCGGTCTATTGTTGTAAGGTGACGATGCACCCATCATGAAAAAGAGAAGATTATTAAATCGACCAGTCATGCGTTCCACACACGGGAGAGACCCTTTACACAACCAACCATGCATGTATGGAGCCATGTAAGTATGTGTCACTCTCAGTCTCTCACGATAATAATAAGAATATAACACACGTGTTTTCCCTCAAGAAATCGTTAACAAAAGATGCAACGCACGTGTAATTAAATAGGTTTGTATTGATAAAATATAGTAGTGGAGTAGTAGGAATCAAGCTGGCCGTAGGGTCTAGTACTTACTGTGGACTGAGCCAAGAAGCTGCAAGACGTTCTTGAACCAGGTGGCTTGGTTTGTGAAAGAGACGGGCACAAACGGCTCAAGCCCTCTGCTCTTGAAGAAATCCGGCCCAAGCGCCGTGGCTCCACCGACGGCGAAGTTCACGCCGCGCCGGAAATCCTCCGCGCTCTTGCCGGCGAGGTACGGCGTCGGGTGCGGTACCCCCAGCGCCTCAGCTGCTCCACGTAACCAAGATCAGCCAACGTCTCACGTGAGCCATTAATTTGCAAGCGTATCAATGCACTAGGATGCTGAAAATGCTGGTATGATTGGTGGTCACCGATGAAGTCGACGACGAGGCGGCCGTCGGACGCGCGGCCAGTGGGGCGCCGGAAGAAGGTCTCGCCGTAGGGCGGCCGGCTGGACGGCCCCGCACGGGTGGCCGCGAGGCGCAGCGAGTTCCCGGTGTCGGTCAGCGAGTCGCCGAAGCTGAAGACGCCGGCGTAGCGCGCCCCGCGGTCGCCGGCGGCGGCGCCGATGACGGGGAGAAGCGCCACCGCCAACGCCACGAGGAGCCGCGAAAATGGGCCCATCGTATCTCCTGTGCGTGCGTGCCTGCTGCTAATCTGCTATCCTTCGGTGCTGCGATTTGTGTGGAGCTGCGCGGCTCGTTTTGTAGGCAATGTACGACGGCAGCGAATTGATTTATGGACATCACTGGCTTTGCTTTACCCAAATGATCTAGAAGCAGCCGCGCGTGCGTGTTTGCGTTTTCAAAAGGATTTTAAAAGGACGGAGACGGGGAAGCCGTCCGGGGATTGGAGGCCGCTCGAACGGAACTCCACTATCTCCATCGGCCGCAGCAGGCGCAGGCGCTTGGCAACACCCGTTTTGGTTACGTTCTGTTGAACGCGACTGCACGTCCACGCGCATGCCCTTGCCCAGCAGACCATCTAAAACAGTCGACGTGCGTCCGCGCGTGTAGATATTAATAGATTTTGAAAAGGAAAGTCTCGTGGAAAACGGGGATGACACCGGCCTCTACATCATTCATCTTTGTCGAAGTATCGTAGCAATCGCCCCACACAAAAACATAAACAGAAGAAGGCACAGATACAATCGACGCACGATATGATTACAAATACATAACCTGTCATCTAATCGGTTGAATGTTATCCCGTGATACAATCTTCCGACGGCTGCACCCAAAGGTTATAGGGGCATGATCCTTTGCAAGTTGAAGATAGCACCGCATATGGATCCATTCTGTAGCCGTCGTGATAACCTGCAAAAAGTATGGAAATTTGTTCCGTTAAA
The DNA here is from genome assembly GCA_039707655.1 of Elymus sibiricus. Classification (NCBI taxonomy): domain Eukaryota; kingdom Viridiplantae; phylum Streptophyta; class Magnoliopsida; order Poales; family Poaceae; genus Elymus; species Elymus sibiricus. The sequence goes on from CM077663.1 coordinate 90,981,154, forward strand.
AACACAGTCATTACGACAATTGGTACACGCTTCCTCATGAATGTGTACATTAGTTTTGGGGCGCACCCGGACAACTAGTTTCCGAACGGATAAGTTATACAAGTCAGTGGAGTGAGTGAAAGTGCATCTTGCTTTGTGCATCTTGGTTCGTTCGGTCGTGTACATCGATATGTGCTTTATCAATAAAGCAGGACGCAACCTTGTTTCGAGAGTGAAAGTGCATCTAGGCCGCACTTGTGTGTTTGCGTTTTAACCGATGGAGATGGAGAAGCCATTCGGAGATTGAAGACCTCTCAAATGGAATTCCACTATTTCTACCGACGCTTGGCAAGACTCGTTTTGGTTGTAGCTTGTTGAAGGCGACTACACATGGAAGTCCTTGCTCCCATACACAACCTTTTGTAGAAGTTGACTGAAAGCTAAATGGATCGTACATCAAGGAAGGGCGGCGGTAAATTGCCAGGGAAACAACATTTTCTCTGGCTCTACCTTATGTGTTTTGCCAGATTATCCTTTGTAAGGATCACCTCTCCGTCTAAGTAGCACATGAATATCTTAATCTTTAAGAACGCCTTGATCTTCCACATGATTTTCTTCCTGGTATACCTGGTGTTGACGAGCTCAACATATATGGATTCGAACGAAAAGCCCCAGAAGTGTTAGTGGAAAACATCATATGGAGGCGTGCAATGCAAGAAGAACAAGATGAAGGGATGACACACACCGGCGCGCACCCTCATATAAAGATGTCTAACCAAAATGAAAGATGCATTCAACAATATTAACTACTAGGTCTTGCTCTCAGATATATTGCTTGAAATGGAGTAACAAAGCGACTATAATCTGGTTACAACTTAGTACAAATGCAAGTACATCAAAGGAAGATAACATAAAGGGGGCTTAGGGTTCTAGAGCCTAGGTGGGATAAAGGTACTAGTCGCCTTCCATTGCCGTAATCGATCTTTGATGCTCGGTACTTGGGATCTCGTTCCTTCTTATACCTGATCGTTGTCACCCACTCATCCCGAGTCGCATGTTTTTTTTGTCTTGCGCACGCGATGACTAGTATGGTGGGTTGCTTCTGGCATAGGACTTGTGGGTTTATGGGCCTCCGACCCATCCTCGTAGAGGTGCTAACACCCCCTTCAATTCAGCTTCGTCTTGTCCCCAAGCCACGATACACGGATAATGAGACCGAAGTCCATCCAAGTCTTCACATGTATCCTCTAGAATGTCCCCCGACCAGCGAATCAAACACTTGCTCGACGATCCTGGCCGACTTGGCCTTCCGGCGATGGTCCAACACTTCGAGAGGAATGACAAACTGGTTAGTACCTGAAGGAAGAACAGATGACACCTAGTCAGTTGACTTCAGAACTTTGCACAACAACGAGACGTGGAACACTGGATGGATATTTGATATTTTTGGAAGCTGGATCTCGTACACCACATGCCCAGTCTTTTATAGCTTCGGAAAAGGACCAGAGTATCGAAAGGAAAGTTTATGACAATCCCTTTCATAACCGAGCTCTGAACGTATGGATGTAGCCTAATGAAAACTTTGTCTCCCACTTCAAAACCACGCTCTAAACGTCGCTTGTCTGCTTGGTGTTTCATGTGGTCACGCGCTTGAAGGAGATGTATTCGAATGAGAGCAGACATTTCCTTACGTTTAAAAAGCCAGACATTCAAATCAGAGACTTGCATCTTCGATGCCCCAATGCCTAGACTCGTGCCTGTGAAAGGACAACGAATGGCGACTTACCCAAAGCACCGTGACAGGCTGTGTTGTACCAATATTCTGCCAACGGCAACCAAGAGCTACATGTGTCATGGACAAGAGTGAACAAAAACAATTGAGAAAGGTTTCCATGCACTACTTAACACTTTCAGTTTTGTCCATTAGTTGTTGCGTGGTAGCGAGTACCCATCCGTAGTTTAGTTCCTATCTCGAGTAATAGCTCGCTCACAAAAATGGGGTCGTGATCAAACACTAATGATTCTGGCATACCTTGGTGTTTGTCAACCCGATCCACATAAGCTATCTCCTCGTGAGCCACCGAGAAGGGATGCGACAGTGGAATGAAACGACTCTGCTTGGAGAATTTGTCGATAACAACTAAAATACAGTTGTAGCGTCCTAACTGTGGAAGCCCTTCAACAAAGTCCAACGACGCCATCTGCCAAGTTTGTGTGGGTACTGGTAGATGCTCTAGGAGGTCGGGGTAATGATTGTGGTCAGGTTTAGCTTGTTGACAGACCATGCACGCCAGAATATAGGCAGTAACTAAAGCCTTCATAAGTAGCCAAGCAGCCATTGAATGCATTCTCTGATATGTAGCAGGACCACCTGAATACCCCCTGCTTCTGAATCATGCCTTCTTTCAGTAAAGAAAAGTGTAAATCTTCATTGTGGCCAACACAGGCACACTCTTTATAGTATAGTAATCCATCTCTCTAGGTAAAATGTATGTGAGACAGGGGTCGGGATCCTAGGTAATGTCCTCAACTATCTTGGTTGTATGCGTGTCAGTACAATAAATTTTCATGACATCTTCCAGCCATGCAGGTTGAAAAATGGAAAGAGCATTCAATGTGTCCATTTCCACTCCTGGAGGCCATAGATAAGGCTATAAGGCATTAGTTGCTCCATTTCTACGGAGGGTAACGGTTGCGTGAGTCCACGGAGGGCTCCACCCACAAAATGTCCATGATGAAGCAACATTGTCTATTCCACCATGACTTGCGTCCATGAAGGACTAGCCTCACTCGGGGTAGATCTTCATGAAGTAGGCGATCTCCTTGCCCTTACAAACTTCTTGGTCCAACTCCACACGATCCGGAGGCTCCCAAGCGACACCTAACCAATCTAGGAGACACCACTCTCCAAAAGGTAATAGATGGTGTATGGATGATGAACTCCTTGTTCTAGTGCTTCAAAAGATAGCTTCCTCAATACTAAATCACTCTCTCACATAATTTGAATTGGTAGAAGAGGATGATTGGGTGGTAAGAAACTTGGGGAGGCTAGAAACTCGTTACAACATTATTTGCCACCAAAAATCCAACCGTTACAACATTATTGCCCAACTCGGTGGAACCGAAGTAAAAACTCGACTATACTAATTAGTGCAAAATGTTCTAACTTTCGGTTTTTCGGTGAGACCGATTTGGTTAGCCTTGAGTAGATATGCATCTCGGTGTCTCCGAGATATAAAGCTAGGAAGTTCCAAAGTTAAATATCTCGTTTCCAGAGAGTTGGTCACTACTTTTCGGTTGTACCGAACAGGATCTCGGTGGTACCGAGGTGCTACGGTTTGGCTTGGGTTCCGTATAGGGCTAACTCGGTGAGACGGATTCTGAAAACTTGGTGGCACCGAATTTGGTAGTTTAGGTTTTTGGACATAATATTTTGTGAGAGTTTGGTTGAGGCTTTTGGTGGCACATCTCTGAGCACTTTTGAGCAACCAGATCATTATCAATACCTCATCCCCTTTTAATAGTATTGGCTTTCCTACGGACTCAATTGTGATTGCTCGCATAAAACAAAAATGTAGAGTCTTGAAGCTTTTGCCAATAGGTGTTCATTGCATCTAGGGGATCCACCTCACAGTTCCTAGCCAATCCATTCATTGAACTTTCCTGAAATATACTTGATAGGCTCATTAGTTCAATGAACTATATGTTGTTATTAATTACCAAAACCACCTAGGGAGAAGTTGTGCTTTCAGTTGTGGTGATCAATGTTAATCAGCAATTCACTGCTTGCAAATAAGGGCGCCAATGCTCCACGAAAAAAATAATAGCCATCAATTATTTTTCATATGTCGACAATCCTTTATTGCTAGGGCCCAAGGTTTTGCTAAGGTGTTCTATAGGTGACCATCTTGTTGTAAGACAACATCAATGCTCCGTTCAATAGAATTCGTTTCAAGGACAAAAGGCCGAGCAAAATTTGGTAATGCAAGAACTAGAACACTGATTAACCTCTGCTTCGGTGTGTCAAACGCTAGATCACGGTCACTTGTTCACATGAAGGGAATATTATTTTTGAGCAGATGAATCCAAGGCCGAGCAATAATGTCATAATGCTTGACAAACTTCCTATAATAACCTGATGATAAAAATATTTTTTCTGGCTATGAATACCAAGTGTTCAATACCACACCTCGCTCTCAGACATATTGCTCGAATAGAGTAACAAAATGGCTATAATTAATTTGGTTACAATTAGGTGCACATGCAAGTGCATGAAAGGAAGATATCAATAAGAGGGAAGTGTAAGGGTTCTAGATCGGAGGTGGGAGGAAGATAGCCACCGCCTTTCGTTACCGTGATTGACACTCGATGCTCAGTATCTGATCTCGTTCCTTCTTATACCCGATCGATGTCACACCCTCATCCCCCGTCACACTGCTTGTTTGTCTTGTGCACACAAGGACTGATACAAAGGGTTGCTTTTGATGCGGGCCATGTGGGTTCGTGGGCTTCTAACCACTAGTAGTAGAGATGCTAACAAACATCTACCCAAACCTTAGAAGACTAGAACATTAGTAGCTCCAATGTGGATAACCAGACCTGCTGGTACACATAGACGTCGACGAGTTGACATGCAACATGCCGAGAGCATCGCTGTACTCCTACACTTTAATATCATCCTCACATAATCTCATATAAGCATGAGTAGTGTTGTTACTTGACTAGTGAGGCACCGATCTTTGGTAAAATATGTGCCCCGTGTCCATATGGTAATCTAAGGCTACATCCCACAACCAAACAAATATATGTGTGACTACTGTATTTCTGTTCGGTACTATGCGAAACACTGTCAACAACAGACGTCTACCGTGGGGACCTCGCGCCCTCATCGGATCAGGAGGCCACATACTTATCATCCTCGGTCTTAGAGACCATTGTGCCGAGCGCCCTTGATATGTGCGAGGTTCGAATGACAATCACACGCCAACGTGAGGTCGGAGGTGAAGCATGGGTGGGTGGGGGCGACGCGGCGAAGGGCGATTTATCTTCGAAAGATACATATCAAAATTTTGTTTTTCAAAATCATGTACTCATACCTGGCCAAACGGGCCGTGTTAATCGGGTCGGCCCAGAAGCACGCAGGCCCGACACGCTACGGGCCCGGCCCGACACGAGCTAATCGGGTCGTGTCAGGCATGCAGCCCGCCTTGGGCCATGCCTAGGCCACCACCCCCAGCACGCGGGCCAGCCCGGCACGGCCCGATTAGCTCATGCCGGCACGAAGCACGGCCCAGCACGACGGCACATGGCACAACCCATTAGGCACGCCTCGGTCGAAGGGGGAGCGGGGGCTCGGTCTCCTCCCCGTCACTAGCGGCTGGTCAGCCTGGTGCCCTGGTCGGCTACCTCGATCGATGGGGGAGCGGGGGGTGATACGTCTCCAACCTATCGATAATTTATGAAGTATTCATGCCATATTCACCTATGTTTACAATACTTTTATATGGTTTTGATGCACTTTATATGATTTATTTAGAACTAACCCGGACTGACGTTGTTTTCAGCAGAATTGTCGTGGTGTTGTTTTTGTGCAGAAAATGGAAGTTCTCGGAATCACCCGAAACTTTTTGGTGATTTTTTCTGGACCAAATAAGAAATATTGGAGCGAAGAACCACCGGAGAAGAGCCACGAGGTGGGCACAACCCACCAGGGCGCGCCAGAGGGCCCAGGCGCGCCCTGGTGTATCGTGCCCTCCTCGTGGCCCATCTTGGCATGAAACCGACGCCCAAAAATCCTATAAATATAGCAACCATCAGAAATAACCCTAGACTCTTCGCTCCGCCATCGCAACTCTCTGTATCGACGAAAAACCAATCTGGAGACGTTCCAGTACCCTGCCGGAGAGGGGAATCCATCTCCGGTAGCCATCTTCATCATCCCGGCGGAGGCCATGACGAGGAGGGAGTAGTCTACCCTCGGGGCTGAGGGTATGTACCAGTAGCTATGTGTTCAATCTCTCTCTCTCTCGTGTTCTTGAGATGTCACGATCTTGATGTATCACGGGCTTTGTTAATATAGTCGGATCACATGATGTTATTCCCTTGCTATCACGTTGTGATGAATTGAATCTTTCCCTGTGAGATATCGTTGTGTTGGATTGAATATTGGATTTGAGAACACTTGATATATGTCTTGCATGTGGATACCCGTGGTGACAATGGGGTGTTCTATTGATTCACTTGATATATGTTTTGGTACTCAACTTGCGGATTCCCGCAGTGACATTGGGGTAATCTATGCATAGGGGTTGATACACGTTCTTGTCCTACTTTCTCCGATAGAAATCTTGGGGCACTCTTTGAGGTTCTTTATGTGGATTGAGCATTATGAATCTACAATTGTTTGATGCATATCGTATAATTAACTCATGGATACTTGTGGTGACATTGGAGTATCTAGGTGACATTAGAGTTGGTTGATGCGTATCATATGGTGTTATTCTAGTACGAACTCTTAGATAGATCGAACGGAAAGGATAACTTGATGTTATCTTAGTACGAACTCTTGAATAGATCGATCAGAAAGAATAACTTTAAGGTGGTTTCGTACCCTACAAACAATTTATTCTTATGTTCTCCGCTAGATAAGAACTTTGGAGTGATTCTTCGTTGCACGTTGAGGGATGGTCATGTGATCCAATTATATTAGTATTGTTGAGAGATTGCACTAGCGAAAGTACGGACCCTAGGCCTTGTTTTCAAGCATTGCAATACCGTTTGTGCTCACTTTTGTTACTTGCTACCTTGCTGTTTTTTATATTTTCAGATTACAAAAACCTACATCTACCATCCATATTGCACTTGTATCACCATCTCTTTGCCGAACTAGTGCACCTATACATTTTTCCATTGTATTGGGTGTGTTGGGGACACAAGAGATTTCTTGTATTTGATTGCAGGGTTGTTTGAGAGAGACCATCTTCATCCTACACCTACCACGGATTGATAAACCTTAGGTTATCCACTTGAGGGAAAATTGCTACTGTCCTACAAAACTCTGCGCTTGGAGGCCCAACAAAGTCTACAAGAAAAAAGTTGCGTAGTAGACATCAAGCTCTTTTCTGGCGCCGTTGCCAGGGAGGTGAGTGCTTGAAGGTATATCTTTAGATCTTGCAATTAAATCTTTTAGTTTCTTGTTTTTCACTAGTTTGGTTTTATAAAAGAAAACTACAAAAAAATGGAGTTTAGGTTGCATCATTTGTTTCGTCTTTATAATGTCTTTCGTGAAAATAAGGATTCAGAAAATTGTGCTAAAATGGTAGAGGAAGAAAATATGAAAATACTTGATGAGAATTCCTTGAATGATGAGCATGATAGAAATATTGTTAGTATGAATTCTCTGAATATCGATGATGCTAATGATATGCAAAGCCACAAGCTTGGGGATGCTATGTTTGCTGAAGATGATATTCTTAGTCCCCTAAGTTTTGATGAGCAAATTTATTATGATGATGGCATGCCTCCTATCTGTGATGATTATGATGATGACATGTATGCTATAAAGAGTGATAGTAACCATGAAACTTGTCATCATGATTTTAATATTGAATGTGGTTATGTCAATCAAGTGTCTCATGATAGTTATTTTGTTAAGTTTGCTCCCACTACCATGGATGAAAAGGAATTTGCTTATGTGGAGAGTAATAAATTTTCTATGCTTGTAGATCATGAAAAGAATGCTTTATGTGATAGTTATATTGTGAAATTCCTTCATGACGCTACTGAAAATTATTATGAGGGAGGAACATATGCTTGTAGGAATTGCAATAATGTCAACTTTCCTCTCTATGTGTTCAAAGTTTTAAAGTTGTGCTTGTTTTGCCTTCCTATGCTAGTTGATTCTTGCTCCCATAAATTGTTTACTCACAAAATCCCTATGCATAGGAAGTGTGTAAGACTTATATGTTCTTGTCATGTGATTCATGATGCTCTCTTGCATGTTCCAATTACTACTTTTTACGTGAGCATCATTGAAATCATCATGCCTAGCTAAAAGGTTTTGAAGAAAAGCGCTTGTTGGGAGACAACCCAACACTTTGCCTTTATGTTTTGATGTGTTAATATGATTAATCTACTGTAGTAATAATGTTTTGTGCCTTTTATTTCAATAAATTGCCAAGTAAAGCCTTTGGGATGACTCACAAGATGAGTAGAATTGATGCTGAACCAAAACAGAAAATTTTGACTCCAGTGCAGTAATTTTGATTTTTTACTGGAGCATGATAATGATCTGAAATTTGTAAACAGTATTTATATAGAAATTCGTCAGGTTGTCCTAATTTTTCAGAACTTTTAGAGACAGGTAAGTATGGTTACACTACATATCTTCACAGACTGTTCTGTTTTTGACAGATTCTGTTTTGCATGCATAGTTTGCTTGTTTTAGTGTTTCCATAGCTTATATTTAGTGATATAAATTATGGGAATGGTAGAATACAGTAGGTATCATGTGGGAACAATTCTGAATCTTGTCTTGATAGTACCTAAGTGAATGATCTATCTTTATTATACTTACCCATCTCACGAAGTTCCGTTAAATTTTGTGTGATTGAAGTTTTCAAGTTTTGGGTGAGACACCGATATGAGGAGAATAAGGAGTGACAAGAATATAAGCTTGGGGATGCCCAAGGCACCCCCAAGGTAATATCCAAGGAATACTCAAGCGCCTAAGCTTGGGGATGCCCCGGAAGGCATCCCCTCTTTCGTCTTCAACACTATCGGTATGTCTTACTTGGAGCTATATTTTTATTCGTCACATAATATGAGTTTTGATTGGAGCATCATTTTATTTTGTTGTTCTCTGTTAGGTGTTATTTATAATCTTGTTTTTCAATAAAAAGTTCCATGAATTGCCTTAGGATGCTTGCATTGCATGCTTGATGTGTGCTGTGTAAAAACAGAAACTTTTGCTGTAGTGTTTGAATTTTCATATTTTAATGGAACATGGAAAGTTTCTGAAATTTTTACACAGTATTTTCATATAAATTATTTAGCATATACTAAATTTTCATAATTTTTTGAGTTACATAAGTACACTGGTTTAATAGATTGCTAAAGACTGTTCTGTTTGGGCAGATTGTTGTCATAGTTTTGTTATCTACTTATCCTATAGTTTCCATAGCCTATATTGGTAGATATAAATTGTGGAAACGATAGTAAACAGTAGATGATGTTTGAAAATTATTGTGCAACTTGTCTTGGCAGTACATGAAGTGTTGATTTATTCTTATGTGTACTAACCTATCTCACGAGTTCTTTTCGAGTTTTGTGTGGATGAAGTTTTTGAGAATAGGTGAAACCATGATATGAGAGGATTGAACGAGATAAAAAAGCTCAAGCTTGGGGATGACCAAGGCACCCCAAGTAAATATTTCAAGAGGTCTCAAGCATCTAAGCTTGGGGATGCTACGCATCCCATCTCTCTTCATCAACAATTATCGGTTAGACTATGTTGAGCCTAAATTTTTATTCGTTCACATGATGCGTGCTATTCTTGGAGTGCTATTTTTATTTAGTTTGCTGTTTGGATAAAAAACTAAGATCTGAAAATATTTATTGAGAGAGAGAGCCCTCACATAGCTACTTGATGATTTACCTACTCATTAATTGTCACTTATATCTTTTGAGAGTAGTTTGATGTTTACTCTTGTGCTTCACTTATATCCTATGAGTAAATTGTGAATGAATTGAATATCATAAATATGAAATTATCAATGTGATTTATGCTTAGTAGTAGCTTCATATCTAGTTTAGAAAGTAAAATCTATTGAAGTTTGACAATCATCAAATTGGTCATACAAGCAATTCATGAATGATTAGTATAAGAAAGAGAACTTTCACATACAAATATATTATCTTGGACATCTTCTATGATTGTGAATACCCATTAATTATTTTCAAACTTGAGAAAATTAGTTGAAGTTGGACAAGGAAGACAACGTAATGAGTTATGGTTGGGTATATTTGCATAGAAGTTGTATTGTTATGGATCCTCTAACATGTGGTGCTTGTTTAGAACCTTTTGCTAGCCAAAACTTCGTACTAAGTAGAGATACTACTTGTGCATCCAAACCCTTGAGCCAAGTTTCTTCCATGAGAGTCCACCATACCTACCCATATATGGTATTTCACTGCCATTCCAAGTAAATTTGCATGTGCCACCTCTAAAATTTCCAATGAACACCTGTTTTGTGTGCCTAGACCGCTCATGGAGCGACAGGGGGCGGTCAGTATCTTCCATGTTAAGCGGGTTATTCTCATGATGAGTGTTTATTCACTCGTCCTTGCACGAGAGGGGCGGTAATAGGGATTCCCAGTCCCGAAATAAAAAAATGCAAATAATTAAACAAAACTCCCCCCAGGAATGTTGTTGGTATGGACGGTACCCGTGGATTCGGCTAGCCGTGGAGTGTGTTTGTTGGTGGAGGGGGAGTAAACCTTTACTTTTACCGCTTGGGAACCGCCGCTAATGTGTTTAGCATGGAAGATATTGATAACTCTTGGTCGTAATGTTGACAGGAAGGGTGCACCTCCCAAAATTATATTTATCTCTGATTTAAGCTTTGAGCTCTGGCACCTTTGCAAATCCCTGCTTCCCTCTACGCAGGGACAATCTATTTACTTTCATGTTATTTACTATTCATGTTGAGTCAACTTCTTATTCCAACCTCAGTCTATTAGTTGGCAAGCATCATGTGGTGGGGAAAGATCCAAACATATATATCCAGTCAAATATATTTGATCGTGATTTATTATTGTTGACAATTATCTCTATGATAAATGAGTTGGGAGGCAAAACATTAAGCCCCTATCTTTCTCTGTGTTCGATGGATGCCATTTGTTTTACAAATATGCTTTGAGTACTAGCAATCATAGAAAACTATATGATGATTGAGTATGTGGAGCTCTTACTTAGACTTTGTTGAGAATAAGTTGAATTGCAATTGTTTGGTGACTAAGAACATAGGTTGTTAAGTTTCAAGAGAATTCATTCTTTGAACCATAACATGTGAATTGGTTGCTACTTTATCATGATGAGTTTTTATGAGAAAAAGTTGCTGGTTATGATGCTAGAAAATTGACTGGAATTATCAATGATCAAACTTATATATTATGCTAGCATTCACACTTCATAAATTTGTTCTTTTATCATTTACCTACTCGAGGACGAGTAGGAATTAAGCTTGGGGATGCTGATATGTCTCCAACGTATCAATAATTTATGAAGTATTCATGTCATATTCACCTATGTTTACAATAATTTTATATGGTTTTGATGCACTTTATATGATTTATTTAGAACTAACCCGGACCGACGCTGTTTTCAGCGGAATTGCCGTGGTGTTGTTTTTGTGCAGAAAATGAAAGTTCTCGGAATCGCCCGAAACTTTTTGGTGTTTTTTTCTGGACCAAGTAAGCAATATTGGAGCGAAGAACCACCGGAGAAGAGCCACGAGGTGGGCACAACCCACCAGGGAGCGCCAGAGGGCCCAGGCGCGCCCAGGTGTATCGTGCCCTCCTCGTGGCCCATCTTGGCGTGAAACCGACGCCCAAAAATCCTATAAATATGGAAACCATCAGAAATAACCCTAGACTCTTCGCTCCGCCGCCGCAACTCTCTGTATCGACGAAAAACCAATCTGGAGACGTTCCAGTACCCTGCCGGAGAGGGGAATCCATCTCCGGTGGCCATCTTCATCATCCCGGCGGAGGCCATGACGAGGAGGGAGTAGTCTACCCTCGGGGCTGAGGGTATGTACCAGTAGCTATGTGTTCAATCTCTCTCTCTCGTGTTCTTGTGATGTCACGATCTTGATGTATCACGGGCTTTGTTAATATAGTCGGATCACATGATGTTATTCCCTTGTTATCATGTTGTGATGAATTGAATCTTTCCTGTGAGATATCGTTATGTTGGATTGAATATTGGATTTGAGAACACTTGATATATGTCTTGCATGTGGATACCCTTGGTGACAATGGGGTGTTCTATTGATTCACTTGATATATGTTTTGGTACTCAACTTGCGGATTCCCACGGTGACATTGGGGTAATCTATGCATAGGGGTTGATACACGTTCTTGTCCTACTTTCTCCGATAGAAATCTTGGGGCACTCTTTGAGGTTCTTTGTGTGGATTGAGTATTATGAATCTGAAATTGTTTGATGCATATCGTATAATTAACTCATGGATACTTGTGGTGACATTGGAGTATCTAGGTGACATTAGAGTTGGTTGATGCGTATCATATGGTATTATTCTAGTACGAACTCTTAGATAGATCGAACGGAAAGGATAACTTGATGTTATCTTAGTACAAACTCTTGAATAGATCGATCGGAAAGAATAACTTTAAGGTGGTTTCGTACCCTACAAAAAAAATCTTCTTATGTTCTCCGCTAGATAAGAACTTTGGAGTGATTCTTCGTTGCACGTTGAGGGATGGTTATGTGATCCAATTATATTAGCATTGTTGAGAGATTGCACTAGCAAAAGTACGGACCCTAGGCCTTGTTTTCAAGCATTGCAATACCGCTTGTGCTCACTTTTGTTACTTGCTACCTTGCTGTTTTTTATATTTTCAGATTACAAAAACCTACATCTACCATCCATATTGCACTTGTATCACCATCTCTTCGCCGAACTTGTGCACCTATACAATTTGCCATTGTATTGGGTGTGTTGGGGATACAAGAGATTTCTTGTATTTGATTGCAGGGTTGTTTGAGAGAGACCATCTTCATCCTACACCTACCACGGATTGATAAACCTTAGGTCATCCACTTGAGGGAAAATTGCTACTGTCCTACAAAACTCTGCGCTTGGAGGCCCAACAAAGTCATAAGAATAAAGTTGCATAGTAGACATCAGGGGGGGGGGGGCAACGCTATTTAGTGGGAAATTAGGATGGGGGAGCCATTGGGAGGGGTTTAGGGGGAGTTAGGCTGGGTTTAGGAGGGATTAGGGTGTTTTTTAAGAAAATGCATATATTCGAATTTTTGCCATTAGAGGGTCAAATTTGTCCAAAAATTATCAAAATTTTGCTATAAATAGGGTTGCCCAGCCCACATATTTCTCACACTCAGACATGGATGACCATGACAATACTAGCTTCCCACTCTCCGATTTCGGTGTTGGGGATATGGAGTATAGCCTCTATCCTCCGAGCACCGATCCCACTACCATGCCCCCACCCATGCAACATGCCTATACCGATCATCCCACTCTCGAACCCCATACCAGTTCCAAACCCGAAGGTCACACCAATTCTAGTAGCGGGACGGGTTCCTCCACCAACATGGGTGCGAGGAGAGCTTGTCGTAGAACCTCTGCGGTGTGGGAATATTTTGATGAAGAAATATCCATGGTGGCCGGTGTCCGGAAGGTGACAACAAGGTGCAAAAGGTGCCAGAAGGAACTAACCGGAGAAGCCAAGGCAGGAACCGGCCACCTGAAGAGGCATGTGGATGCCCACACCAAGGCGGATGCCACAAGCGCGTCGAGCTCGACAGCTGTGCAAACTCAACTCAGGTTCAACCGTGATGGTACGGTACGCAATTTCACATACGATTCTAGTGTTCAGCGAGAAGGTCTATGTCGTCTTATTGCTTCTAATGATTTACCACTAGGCTTTGGTGACACTAGTCGAAAACGGGGCTTTAGTCCCGGTTCACCAACCGGGACAACGAAACTGGGACTAAAGGCCCCCGCCCTTTAGTCCCGGTTGGCCACAACCCAGGACTAAAGTCCCTCCACGTGGCCGCGAGCGTGCGCTGGGGGCTGGAGGACCTTTAGTCCCGGTTGGTGACACCAACCGGGACTAAGTATTTTGTGTTTTTTTATGTTGGGTTTAGGGTTTATGGTTTGTTTTTCCTTTTCATTTTGTGTTTTCCATTCAATTCCTTTTCATTTCAAACATATTTTATGCTACTACATACTGTACACGTTGATGCATATATAATATAATTTCTCATACGACCATACATATATATATATATATATACAATTTCTCCTACAATTTGGAGATCATTACATATAGGCATTAGCGGCAATGGTATTCTCAGCTTTCAGATATGACCTCCGTAAGCCAAAATCCCGTAATTTCCTCTTGAATTGCTCGTAGGCGGTTCTCTGGTAGGAGCTTCTCCCGCATGTCTTCCATCTTTAAAGAAGGAGATCAATATGAATATATTAGTTGTGTGTGTATATATTAGATCATCATAAAAAAATATGAATAGTGTTTACGTACCCGAAGTTGTCTTACATCTCTGCGCCATTCAGTCGCCATGCGAATGTTCTCGCAAACGTAGTATGCACATAAATTAGTCCCCTGTTTCTGTCTCATGCACCTTGTGAGAATAGAATTCAATCAGATAATAATCAAGCATGATAATGGTATTGAAAATAGAATTAAAGAGATGCGCGGACCTAGCTAGTACTACTTAATTACCTTGGTCCGTCACCAATGAACCTCCGGTTTCCATTCACCGACAACATCATTGATGAACCGTTTTCAAACCCTACCCGGTAAAGAAAATGAATAAAGGAGTTATTAATTACTTGATATCAGGAAATGAACGAAAGAGGCCGATATAGTGCGATAATGATTGAAATTACCTGTCGAGCATCAAAACCACGCTGGAGTATTCTTGAGGGTCTTTACCTAGTGAGTCCAGGGTTTCAACAGTTCCAGCGTCAACTTTAATGATTAGCAGTATCCAATGGTATCTGTGCACGTTTATATAAGCAGGCATGCATAACTCATCAACTACACTTAACATCGAGTAAGCAAAATAGAATTTGTAGTACAAGACAGTAACACCCACTTGAAGTTGTAAGGAAATAGTTGACGTGGCTTGAGACTGCGTCGGTATTTCCCCAAAGAGGAAGGGATGATGCATCACAACGACGGTAAGTATTTCCCTCAGTTATGAAACCAAGGTATCGAACTAGTAGGAGGATCACCACCACCTAATAAACAGCACCTGCACACAAAGAGCAAATACTTGCAAACCGACGCGAAAGAGAGGTTGTCAATCTCTCTACGGTAAAAAGATAGATTAGGTAGTGATAGATTGGAGAGATAGATCTCTCAAGAACACAAGATAAAAAGAGCAAATAAAAAGTGCAGCAATATATTTTTGGGTTTTTGGAATAATAGATCTGAAAACAAAAGAGACAAAAGATAGATCGGAAAGCAATATGTTGGAAAAGTAGACCCGGGGGCCGTAGGTTTCACTAATGGCTTCTCTCATGAGTATAGCACACGGTGGGTGAACAAATTACTGTTGGGCAATTGATAGAAGATCAAATAATCATGACGATATCCAAGGCGAGGATCATTATATAGGCATCACGTCCAAGATAAGTAGACCGACTCCTGCCTGCATCAACCACTATTACTCCACACATCGACCGCTATCCAACATGCATCTAGTGTATTAAGTTCATGGAAAAACGGAGTAATGCAATAAGAACGATGACATGATGTAGACAAGATCTATTTATGTAGGAATAGACCCCATCTTGTTATCCTTAATAGCAATGATGCATGCGTGCCTCACTGCCCCTTCTGTCACTGAGAGAGGACACCGCAGGATCGAACCCATCACAAAGCACCTCTTCCCATGGCAAGAAAAATCGATCTAGTTGGCCTAACTAAACCAAAGATTCGAAGAAGAAATATGAGGCTATAAGTAATCATGCATATAAGAGATCAAAGAAGACTCAAATAATATTCATGGATAGAAACTGATCATGAACTCAAAATTCATCAGATCCCAACAAACACACCACAAAAGTTTACATCAAATAGATCTCGAAGAGACCATTGTATTGAGAATCAAAAGAGAGAGAGGAAGCCATCTAGCTATTGCCTACAGACCCGTAGGTCTATGGTGGACTACTCACGCATCATCGGAGAGGCACCAATGAGGATGATGAACCCCTCCGTGATGGTGTTAGATTGGATCTCGAGGTTCTGGAACTTGCGGCGGCTGGATGTGTTTTTCGTCGACTCCCTTAGGGTTTCTAGAATATTTGGGAATTTATAGGCATCAGAGGCGGTGGAGAGGGGCCCCGAGGAGGGCACAACCCATCAGGGCGCGCCTGGGGGGGGCCTTTGATGCGCCCTGGTGGGTTGTGGCCTCCACGGCCCACCTCTCTGGCACTTCTTTGGCCCACTGGGTGTCTTCTGGTCCAAAAAAAATCTCCAAAAAGTTTCGTCGCGATTGGACTCCGTTTGGCAAAAACAGCAACTGACACTTTGGCACAATGTCAATAGGTTAGTCCCAAAAAATTATATCAAGTTTCTATAAAGTGATTATAAAACATCCAAGAATGATAATATAACAACATGGAACAAGCAAAAATTATAGATACGTTGGAGACGTATCAACATCCCCAAGCTTAATTCCTACTCGTCCTCGAGTAGGTAAATGATAAAAACAATTTTTTTGATGTGGAATGCTGCCTAACATGTTCATCTCATATTCTTTTCTTTTGTGGCATGGACGTTTGGACTTTTAGATGGTTCAAAGCAATAGTCTAGTTTTAACATAATGACTTCAATACTCAAGCATGCCAACAAGCAACCATGTCTTTCAAAATATCAACACTAAAGAAAGTTATCCCTAGCCCATCATGCCCAATCATTGATCCATTCATGAAACACACTCAAATATTAGCTACACTCAATGCTCAAGTACGATCATAGTGCCCCCTCGTTGGTGCTTTATAAGAGAAGATGGAAACTCAAAGTAAAAATAAAATTTGCATAAAGTAAACAGATAGGCCCTTCGCAAAGGGAAGTAGGGATTTGTAGAGGTGCTAGAGCTCAAAGTTTAAATTGAGAGAGAAAAATATTTTCAGTGGCATGCCTTTCCTGTCAACGAAAATGACAAAGTAGTTTACAATACTTTCCATGCTAGATACATCATAGGCGGTTCCCAAACAGAAAATAAAGTTTATTCCTTTTTCCACCATTCTTTCACATTCCATGGCTCGCCGTATCCACGGTTGCCTTCCATACCAACACTTTCCAAGTAATTTATTATTTAACAACATAAAGTAAATATTTTTTCTTTTTCATTTAGGGAATGGGTATCCCTATTACCGCCGTACTCTCGTGCAATGCCAAGTGAATAAACACTCATATTGAGAATAACACATCTAGCATGAAAAAATATTGGACACCCCCTACCATTTTGTGAGCAGTACGAGCACACAAAAAGGAAATCTATTTTGAAAAGTAGAGATGGCACATACAAATTTGCTTAGAACGGCATGGAAATACCGCATATAGGTAGGTATGGTGGACTCATAAGGCAAAACTGGGTTTAAGGATTTTGGATACACCAGTAGTATTTCTACTTAGTACAAGTGGAGGCTAGCAAATAGATTGAGAAGCAACCAACCAAGAAACGAAAATTCTCATAAGGGAGCATTAAGCATAACCAACACCGAATAATGCACCATAACTAGGATGTAATTTCATTGCATAACTATTGACTTTCGTGCATGCATAGGGAATCACAAACCTTAACACCAATATTCTTACTAAAGCATAATTACTCACTAACATGACTCACATATTACTATCATCATGTCTCAAAACTATTACAAGGAATCAAGTTTAATTTGTCCAATGATCTTCACGAAAGCATTTATTATATCCTCCTTGGATATCTATCACTTTGGGACTAGTTTCATATATTGCCATTGCTTTTTGACAAGCTCAAACAAATTTATGAAGCACATGAGCATAAAGGTTTCATCTCTCAAAATAGTATAAGTGGAGCATGAGACGATTTCTTCAAAATTTACTAACTCTCAAATTAATCTAAGTGAAGCATGAGAGTATTTCTACAAAAATTTCCAAGCACATCATGTTCAAAAAATATATAAGTGAAGCACTAGAGCAATTCTATAGCTCAAAAAGTTTAAGTGATGCACATAGAGCAATTCTAACAAATCATAGCATAATTTTGTCTCTTTCAAATAGGTGTGTTCAGCAAGGATACAAGTGACAAACTAACAAGCAAAGCAAGCAAAGACTCAAATGATATTATACGCTCCAAGCAAAACTCATGACATGTGACGAATAAAAATATAGCTCCAAGTAAAATACCGATGGTTGTTAGAAGAAAGAGGGGATGCCACTCGGTGGCATCCCGAAGCTTAGTTGCTTGTTTCTCTTTGGATATATCTTGGGGGTGCTGTAGCATCCCCAAGCTTAGGCTCTTTTCACTCCTTATTCCTTCATCCATCGTGATCTCACCCAAAACTTGAAAACTTCAATCACACAAAACTCAACAAAATCTTCGTGAGATCCGTTAGTATAATAAAGCAAATCACTACTTTAGGTGCTGTTGCAAACCCATTCATATTTTATCATTGCATTATACCTACTATATTTTAACTTTACCATGGCTCATACCCTTCAATATAACCCATAGATTCATCAAAACAAGCACACAATGCAACGAAAACAGAATCTGTCTTAAACAGAACAGTCTGTAGTAATCTGTACTCTAACCATACTTCTGTAACTCTAAAAATTCTGAAAAATTAGGACAACGTAAAGAATTTGTATAGCAAAAATTTCAGCTCAATATCACGCTCCAGTAAAAAATGAAAATTTGAACACTGGAGGCAAAGTTTCTGTTTCAGATTCAGCATTGTTTCTACTCATCTTATAAATCATCCTAAAGGCTTTACTTGGCACAAACACTAAATAAAACATAAAACACAATCATAACAGAGGCATAATTGTGTCAACACTCAAAAACAAAAAGGAAAAGACAAAAATAAATTTATTCATTGGGTTGCCTCCCAACAAACGCTATCGTTTTACGCCCCTAGCTAGGCATAACGCATAGTTTCAAGTATTGTCATCTTTGGTTTTTGCTCCATAGGATGCTATCATGATTGATTCATATGGTGGATTAATTCCTGTTCTAGGGAAGTGTTCCATACCCTTTGTTAGTGGAAACTGAAATCTAATATTGCCTTCTTTCATATCAATCACGACACCTATAGTTCGTAAGAACGGTCTACCAAGTATGATGGGACAAGACGGATTGCAATCAATATCAAGAACAATAAAATCTATGGGCACATAGTTCCTATTTGCAAGAATAAGAACATAATTAATTCTTCCCAAGGCTTTTTAATAGTAGAATCCGCCAAGTGCAAATTAAGAGAGCATTCTTCAATATTGGTGAGACCAAGCACATCACTTAAAGATTTCGGAATCATCGAAACACTAGCACCCAAATCACATAAAGCAAAGCACTCATAATTTTTAATCTTGACCTTAATGGTAGGTTCCCACTCATCATGTTTTTTTTAGGAATAGAAATTTCCAACTCCAACTTTTCTTCAAAAGATTTCATCATGGCATCAACGATATGTTTAGTAAAAGCTTTATTTTGCTCATAAGCATGGGGTGAATTCAACATGGATTGCAGCAAATAAATACATTCAATCAAAGAGCATCTATCATAATTAAAGTCTTTGCAATCCAAAATAGTGGGCACATCAATAGTTAAAGTTTTGACCTCTTCAAACCCACTTTTATCAAGCTTTTCATCAAGATTTTCACCCTCCAAATTATTGGGACGCCTTCTAGCTAAAGTTGACTCTACTTTAGTCCCTTTATCATCAATCTTGATATTACTAAGCAAGGAATCAATAGAGGAAACACCAATCACTTTAAGATCTTCATCATTTTTACGAAAGCAACCACTAGAAAACGATTTTTCTAAGAATTCTCTTCTAGATCTAAGCATAGTGGTTATTTTCTTACTTTCATCCATAGAGACATATAAAGCTTTAATTGATTTTAGGTGCAAAAGCTTTCAACTTGAGATTTTCCACATCATGAGAAATTCTATCAATGCTTCTAGACATATCATCAATCTTATTCAACTTTTCTTCTATCGTAGTATTGAAAGCCTTTTGCGCATTGATAAATTCTTTAATATTACTCTCAAGATCAGAGGTGTTCCTATTATTATTGTAAGAAGAATTACCATAGGAATTACCATAATTATTAGAGGAATTTCCAGGCAAAGTCCTAGGATTAAAATTACCTCTATAAGCATTGTTATTGAAATTGTTTCGCCAGACAAAGTTCACATCTACGGAATCACTATTTTGCTCAATCAAGGTAGACAAAGGCACATCATTAAGATCAATAGGAGCATTTTTTATAGCAACCAACTTCATCAAAGCATCAACCTTATCACTCAAAGTACTAATTTCTTCAACCGAATTAACTTTTTTACTAGCAGGTGCTCTTTCGGTATGCCATTGTGAATATTTTGCCATAATATTATCTAGAAATTTAGTAGCCTCACCCAAAGTAATTTCCATAAAAGTACCACCCGCGGCGGAATCTAAAAGATTTCTAGAGACAAAATTCAATCCCGCATAATTTTTTTGTATGATCATCCAAAGATTTAAACCATGAGTAGGACAATTTCTTAGCATCAATTTCATTCTTTCCCAAGATTGTGCAACGTGTTCATGCTCAAGTTGCTTAAAATTCATGATTTGCGTCCTAAGGGAAATAATTTTCGCGGGCGGAAAATACTTAGTGATAAAAGCATCCTTGCACTTATTCCGAGAATCGATACCATTGCGAGGCAAAGAAGAAAACCAAATTTTTGCACGACCCCGCAAGGAGAAAGGAAATAATTTCAACTGCACTCCATCATTGTCCACATCTTTTTTTCTTTTGCATATCACACAATTCTACGAATGTGTTTAGATGGGATGCGGCATCCTCATTAGGATTACCGGCAAATTGATCTTTCATGACAAGATTCAACAAAGCGGCATTAATATCACAAGACTCCGCACTAGTGGCGGGAGGAGCAATCGGAGTACTAATAAAATCATTGTTATTAGTATTGGAAAAATCACACAACTTGGTGTTTTCTTGAGTCATAGTGACTACGCAAACAAGATTGCAAGCAAGCAAGAGATCTGACGAGAAAAAGGCAAACGAAAAAGAGGGCGAATAAAATGGCAAATTGGTGAAGTGGGGGAGAGGAAAATGAGAGGTAAATGGCAAATAATGTAATTGCAAGGAGATGAGATTTGTGATTAGGAACCTGGTAGATGATGATGGTGTCTCCTCGGCGCCAGAGATTGGCACGTAGAAGAGACCGCTTCCTCCCCGGCAACGGCGCCAGAAATTCCTTTGACGTGGCTTGAGACTGCGTCAGTATTTCCCCAAAGGGGAAGGGATGATGCAGCACAACGACGGTAAGTATTTCCCTCAGTTATGAAACCAAGGTATCGAACCAGTAGGAGGATCACCATCACCTAATAAACAACACCTCCACACAAAGAACAAATACTTGCAACCCGACGCGAAAGAGAGGTTGTCAATCTCTCTACGGTAAAAAGATAGATTAGGTAGTGATAGATTGGAGAGATAGATCTCTCAAGAACACAAGATAAAAAGAGCAGCAATATATTTTTGGTTTTTTGGAATAATAGATATGAAAACAAAAGAGGCAAAAGATAGATCGGAAAGCAATATGTTGGAAAAGTAGACCCGGGGGCCGTAGGTTTCACTAGTGGCTTCTCTCATGAGTATAGCACACGGTGGGTGAACAAATTATTGTTGGGCAATTGATAGAAGATCAAATAATCATGACGATATCCAATGCGATGATCATTATATAGGCATCACGTCCAAGATAAGTAGACCGACTCCTGCCTGCATCTACCAATATTACTCCACGCATCGACCGCTATCCAGCATGCATCTAGTGTATTAAGTTCATGGAAAAATGGAGTAATGCAATAATAGCGATGACATGATGTAGACAAGATCTATTCATGTAGGAATAGACCCCATCTTGTTATCCTTAATAGCAACGATACATGCGTGCCTCGCTGCCCCTTCTATCACTGGGAGAGGACACCACAAGATCGAACCCATCACAAAGCACCTCTTCCCATGGCAAGAAAAATCGATCTAGTTGGCCTAACTAAACCAAAGATTCGAAGAAGAAATACGAGGCTATAAGTAATCGTGCATATAATAGATAAAAGAAGACTCAAATAATATTCATGGATAGAAACTGATCATGAACTCAAAATTCATCGGATCCTAACAAACACACCCTAAAAGTTTACATCAAATAGATCTCCAAGGGACCATTGTATTGAGAATCAAAAGAGAGAGAGAGAGGAAGCCATCTAGCTACTGCCTACGGACCCGTAGGTCTATGGTGGACTACACACGCATCATCGGAGAGGCACCAATGAGGATGATGAACCCCTCAGTGATGGTGTTAGATTGGATCTCGAGGTTCTGGAACTTGCGGCGGCAGGATGTGTTTTTCGTCGACTCCCTTAGGATTTCTGGAATATTTGGGAATTTATAGGCATCAGAGGCGGTGGAGAGGGGCCCCGAGGGCACAACCCATCAGGGCGCGCCTGGGGCCTCTGGCGCGCCGTGGTGGGTTGTGGTCTCCACGGCCCACCTCTCTGGCACTTCTTTGGCCCACTGGGTGTCTTCTGGTCCCAAAAAAATCTCCAAAAAGTTTCGTCGCGATTGGACTCCGTTTGGTACTGATATTCCGCGAAGTAAAAAACAAGCAAAAACAACAACTAGCACTTTGGCACTATGTCAATAGGTTAGTCCCAAAAAATGATATTAAGTTGCTATAAAGTGATTGTAAAACATCCAAGAATGATAATATAACAGCATGGAACAAGGAAAAAATTATAGATATGTTGGAGACGTATCAATAGTATTTCTGTTCTGGTATTTTGTGCCTTTAAAAACCTTAGCAAGTTATCCTCTGAGTCTTTGGGGTGGTCTTGTATCATTTTTTCATTAACGATATATCGGTCAACGAACCCAATGTCATAGATTATGTATCTTTTGCATTCGAGAATCTTCATTTTGCATAATAGCGTACAAAAGAATATAGTGAGGATAATTACAGGCAATGAACGAGCTGGGCTAGAGACTTAAATTACATAAAGAAATCACTTACAGACAATAGCAACTGACGATAGATTTGTCGAGCGAGTCTTGATTGTATAACTTAAAAATTTCTAGTAACTCAATGCATAGCTCGTTTTCATAGAAGTAATGCTCTTCCTTGACTTTCACCATGAGCCACACTCGCCTGTTCTTTACTTCCTTCATGTACCACTCATGCAATCTTCGCATTTGTGTTGATAGATGCCGGACCTGCTCAGGTCTGACCAGAGTTTTCCCGGGGGCATATTGCCATGCTACATCAGCCACGGGGACTTCCTCGGTGCCTAGGAGTTGATCAACACTGATACCAGTGTTTCTAGCAGCATCATTTACCTTATCGGTAATCACCTTGAGAGGGGGGATCGATTGCATTGCCTGTTCTCCGAGCTGGGGAACTATTTTCCCGCTTTTATTACTACTTCTACGTCTCGACCGCTGCATTTGTTCCTTATATGACTTCCTAATAGAGCGGTCATAGTCTGATGGCCTATTCTCCACATGTGACGGGGGTCGCTCAAGAAATTGCACAAAGTGCTCTATGGTTTTCGTAGGTATTATCTCCTTTGGCGGCGGGGGCGGTTTCGGTGCAAAATGGGACTTCACTTCGGAAACCACGACCGTTTTGGTTTCCTCATCAGTCATATCGTAAGCTAACTTCTTTTTGGCAGGAGGCTCGTCATTGGCTTTCTTCTTTTTAGTTTTGTTCCGAATAGGACTAGTCGACGGAGCGGTGGTCTTCCGCTTTTGGCACTGCTGGGACATAGGGGGTGGAGTCGGCTGACGCAGCGGAGATCGATATGGACTCGCGATGGGCTCCCTCTCGAGGTGGGGTGGACTTAGAGGTGTATTGCTACTCGGAGAAGTCGGTGGCCTTGGCGCCGAGTTTGGTAACACGATGCATTTCTTTCTCCATACAATGACACCATGTATGACTTCTCCCAGTGTTTTCTCCCCTTCACCTCCAGGAATGTCAAGCTCTAGTGAGTCATATCCCGGCAGAACTTCATCCACCCCGACACGAGCATAGCCAGCTGGAATTAGATTTCCATGGATGGTTGCTTCAGGTGCATTTGGTAAAGCAAAGCCGACCGCCACCTTCATGAATATGTTCTTCATTTTCTGGTGTAGCTCACAATTTGTCCTCTCTTTGATATCATCCAGGCGGTAGCAAGCCAGCAGTGCATCATCGGCCTGGACCCCCGTGGAACCCACGCTGCTTTTCCGCATAGATGGGACAATACTATCCAATGCTGGATCTGCTTGCTCCTGCCGCGGAGATGCCCTTTGCTGGCTAATTGTGTCCAATTGCTCCTGCTGCCGTTTTAAGATGTGTTCGAACTCCTCGTTCTTTGTTTCTATCTTCTGAAGCCGGTCTGCATCATGCTTCTTTTTTCTCTGACGGCTTCTATAAGTGTCGTTCCACTCTGAAAACCCCTCAACCCACGGAACAATGCCTTTGTCTCGTGTTCGTCCTCCGTGTTCAGGATTCTTGAGGGCGCGTGTAAGCTCGTCGTTCTCTCTCTCGGGCTGGAACAACCCCGCTCCAGCATCGTCTATTGCTTGAAGTAAAGCGTCCGAGGCTGTTTTAAGATCTGCCTTTACAATAAACTGCCCTGTCGCTAGGTCCAACTGTTGGAGATATGCCCTAGAGGCAATCATGTATGATGATATTTCCTATGTGTTTATGAATAAAGATAGTCCTTGGACATTATCAATGATGTGTACTAACAAGTATGTGACTTGTTTGTGAGACTATGCATTGTATGATGACTGTCCTAAATGGTCTCTAGTCGAAAGGGTTGTGTGGACGCACAACTAGTTAGACTAGCATATGACACGATGGATGGTTCGGTCTCACTGACCATGTAGCATTGGATGCTAGCCGGATAATATGGACTCAGAAAGATCTGGTCGGATTCGACGTAGTCGGATCCGAGTCGAGATAAGGTCTGAGTTGGACAGACCCAACTATGAGACGCAGCGATAGGTCATCTGCGAGTCTCTAGTACAACATATGTTCTGTTTCCTAAGACCTGAGCTGGCACATGTACTCGGGATTGTGACAGACTTGCTTTGGGCCGACCAAACGCTACTCCGTGACAGGGTAGTTATAAAGGTAGGTTTCGGGCTTGTCCAGACCCATGTTGCAAGACGTGGTCAAGCAAGATGGTATTTGCCCCTCCGATGAGGAGAGATATACTCTGGGCCCCTCGGGTGATCCGACCTGGATAAGCATGGCCATGCGATGAGGATTATGAGATAATCCAAATTGTTGGTCGGATTCATTAGAACGAGAAAGAGGCCGTGCTGCAACAAGGATGACCATATCGCCTTGAGCACGACAACATATATCATGGGGCAAAGGGAACAAAAGTGTGATGTACAGGTTCGCCTAACCAGCTTCATCGGACACTTGGAGTCGGCACGCTTTGCTAGAGGCCGCTAACGTTCAGAAATTGTGAGCCGTCATCTTGTTCATTCTCTTGGTTTTGGGAGGAGCATATGATGTCGAAGATGTCCTCTTCATGGTATCTGCCGCTATCGTCCATAGCTTAACTAATCCAGAAGAAATATAAAACAATTTAGTATTTAAATTAGAATGCATTCAATAAGCAAAAACAACCATTCAATAAACCCACTGATACTCATTTGCGTTGGGTTTTCCGTGAAGAGGAACGGGTAATCGCAGCACAAAGTGGGTAAGTATTTCCCTCAGTTATGAAACCAAGGTTTATCGAACCAATAGGAATATCGATCCTCAACCATCTTCAGCGGCTGCACACAAAAGAACAAACAACTTGCACCCAACGCTGGCAAGAGGGTTGTCAATCCCCTTGATCTCGTTATTTGCAAGCAAGTGAGTTGTGTAGATAATTGTAGATAATAGTAAAGTGCAAAATAAAATAAAAGTTAATAAATAACAGCAAGATAATGGTAGCGTTTGTGAATTTATAAGTGAATAGACCCAGGGGCCGTAGAGTTCTCCAGTGGCATATCTCACAAGCAAAGCATACGGTGGGTAAACAAATTACTGTTGGGCAATTGATAGAAAAGCGAATGATTATGCGATGTTCACGGCAATGATCATGTGTATATAAGCATCACGTCCATAAGCAAATAGGCCGACTCTTGCCTGCACCTACTACTATTACTCCACTTCAAGAGCGCTTCTATGCTTGCCTCTCTACGTATTAAGTTCATGACAAACGGAGTAATGCTTGGAGAACGATGAAATGATGTAGACAAAGTAAACTCAACTAATATGAATAAACCCCATCGTTTTATTCTTAGTAGCAACAACACAAAGACGCAACTTGTCCCCTTCTGTCACAGGGATATAGAAACTCGTCAGGTTGAACTTACTACAACGCACCAATCCCACCGAAGAAATATCAATCTAGTTGGCCAAACTATCTCAATAGATCGGAGAGCATTACGAAGCTATGATGATCATGCAAATAAGAATCATAGTATTTAGGTTTGACTCAAATACTAACATAAACTCACAATTCATCAGATCCCAACAAACACACAATACAAAGCGATTACATCGGATAGATCAAGGCAAAGATGCGATGAACATTGTATTGAAGATCGAGAGAGAGAGAGATTGCCATCTAGGTACTACCTACAGACCCGTAGGTCTGCGGTGAACTACTCACACATCATGGTGAGGGCAGCAAGGTTGATGAAGAGGCCCTCCGTGATCGATCTCCCCTCCGGCAGGGTGCCGGAACGGAGGTGTAGATGGCCTCCCTTCGGAACAGAGACTTGCGGCGGCGGAAAAAGTGTTTCGGGAGCGCTTCTAGTGTTTTTAGGGTAGATGGGAATTTGTAGGCCAGAGAACGTAAGGGGATCCTCCAGGGGGGCCACCACATATCTGGTCGTGCCCCCAAGGACGCGGCTGGATATGTGGTGGGCCCCTGGTGCATCTCCTGGCCCTGCTCCGAAGCTTCTAGGTCTTGTATTAGTCCAAAAAATCACCAAAAAGTTTCGTGCCAATTGGACTCCGTTTGGTATTGTAACTCTGAAAGGCAAAAATATGCAGAAAACAGGAACTGGCACTGGGCACTGGGTCAATAGGTTAGTGCTCAAAAATATTACAAATTGGTAAATAAATACCCAAAAAGTATCCTAGAATGATAATATATCAGCATGGAACAATCAAAAATTATAGATACGTTGGAGACGTATCAGCATCCCCAAGCTTAATTCCTGCTCCTCCTCGAGTAGGTAAATGATAAAAACAGAATTTTCTATTTGACATGCTACCCATTATGTAATCTTTGGTATGTATGCTCATTGAGAAATGATGAATTAACAAACAACAACATAGTAATATTTATAAGTATAAGAAACAAAATCATTATTTTTTCAAAGTATTTGATCCTAAAAGAATGTTTTACCCCTTTTCATCTTATTATATTAGCATGGCATGAATCCGTCTTCACCACATAGATACAAATGTTAAGCACCACGGTGTCCAAGTCAGGCAATTGGATCGTACTTTTTCAATATGCATCAACTTTTTATTCTTCATGCAATACATGAGCGTGAACCATTGGACATAGCATATATGTGGAATAGAATATGGTGGTAGGTATCAAAGGGGTAAAAAGTGGAGAAGATAGTCTCGCATCAACTAGGCGTACCAACGAGCTATGGAGATGCTCATCGATAGATATCAATGCGAGGAGTAGGGATTACCATGCAAATGATGCACTAGAGCTATAAGTGTATGAAAGCTCAACTAAAGCTAAGTGGGGTGTGCATCAAACTTGCTTGCTCATGAAGACCTCGGGCATTTGAGGAAGCCCGTTATAGGAATATACAAGCCAAGTTTACTATATGAAAAGGTAATTCCCACTAGCATATGGAAGTGTCAACATAGGAGACTCTCTATATGAAGAACACGGTGCCACTTTGAGGCACAAGTGTGGTAAAGGATAGTAGCAAAGTCCCTTCTCTCTTTTCTCTCAATTTTTTTATGGTGGGCTTTTCTCTTTTTTTTTACCTTCCCCATTCTCTCTTTTTTTATATGGTGGGCTTATTTGGCCTCTCCCATTTTTATTTCATTTTTCGTCCGGAGTCTCATCCCGACTTGTGGGGGAATCATGGTCTCCATCATCCTTTCCTCACTAGGACAATGCTCTAATAATGATGATCATCACACTTTTATTTACTTATGACTCAACATGAAGAACTGATAGGAAGATATGACTCTGTATGAATGCCTCTGGCAGTGTACCAGGATGTGCAATGATCTAGCGTGACATGTATCAAAAATATGAAGAACGGTGGCTTTGCCACATATACTATGTCAGCTCTATACGATCATGCAAAGCATTATGATGATGAACGAACTAGTCATATGAAGTGACGATGGAATTTGCATGGCAATATATCTCGGAATGGCTATGGAAATGCCATAATAGGTAGGTATGGTGGCTGTTTTGAGGAAGATATAATAAGGCTTATGTGTGATAGAGCGTATCATATCACGGGGTTTGGATGCACCGGCAAAGTTTGCACCGACTCTCAAGGTGAGAAAGGGCAATGCACGGTACCGTAGAGGCCAGCAAATTGCGGAAAGATAAGAGTGCGTATAATCCATGGACTCACATTAGTCATAAAGAACTCACATACTTATTGCAAAAGTTTTATTAGATCTCTCGAAGCAAAGTATTACTACGCATGCTCCTAGGGGGAGGTTGGTAGGAGTTAACCATCGCGCGCCCCCGACCTTCACACAAAGATAGACAATCAAGGATAAATTGTGCTCCAACTTCCTAGCATAACGGGAGACTATACGTGCATGCTTCGGGAATCACAAACCTTAACACCAATATCTTACTAAACACGATCATTCACTAGTACCTCCCACATATTATCATCTCTATATCGCAAAACTATTGCAAGGAATCAAACATATCATATTCAGTGATCCACAAGTTTTATGTAGGATTTTATGACTAACCATGTGAATGACCAATTCCTGTTGACTCTCTAAATAGATATAAGTGAAGCAAGAGAGTTTAATTCTTTCTACAAAAGACCATGCTCTAATAAATATAAGTGAAGCAAAAGAGCATTCTATGAATAACGGTTTTCTATGTGAAGAGAAACAGGCAATCCAAACTTCAAATGATATAAGTGAAGCACATGAAGCATTCTATAAAGCCATACTCAAAAGATATAAGTGAAGTGCAATGAGCATTCTATAAATCAACCATGGACTATCTCATACCAGCATGGTGCATAAAAGAAAAGTGAAAACTAAACACAAAAGACGCTCCAAGATTTACGCATATCACGTGATGAATAAAAATATAGCTCCAAGTGACATAACGATGATTTGGAATAAAAGAGGGGATGCCTTCCCGGGGCATCCCCAAGCTTAGACGCTTGAGTCTTCCTAGAATATTACCTTGGGGTGCCTTGGGCATCCCCAAGCTTAGGCTCTTGCTGCTCATTATTCCTTCTCATCGTGATAACACCCAAAACTTGAAAACTTCAATCACACAAATCTTAACAGAAAATTCGTGAGATCCGTTAGTACACATAACACCAAACCCATCATGTCTTGCCATAACATTATTGAATAATTATAGTCTAACATTACCCACTGTATGCTATCACAATTCTATGGCTCCCAAGTCAATGGGGCTCAACAAGAATTCAAACATAAGCACACAAAGCAACTATAACAACAATCTGTGAAAAACAGGATAGTCTGTAAAGATTTGTAGACACGTATACTTTTGTAGCTCAAACAATTCTGAAAAATTAGAACGTGAGAAATGATTTGTATAACAGTACGGTGTAAAAAATTCAGAATTTTTTCACGCTCCAGTAAAATATGAAAATTCAAACACTACAGCAAAAGTTTCTGTTTTTGCACAACACACATCAAACAAGCAATTCAAACATCCTAAAGGCAAATCTTGGCACATTATTTTTATAATACAATGTATTTGTACAAGGGGATAATTATTTTTGTTGGAAAAGTTTCCGTGATTAAAGATTCACAAAGTTTCCATGGGCATGAACAAAAGTTCAAGGCTAGCCCCCACTTCAACGATGCCCATCATCTCTTCTCACTTTCACCTTTCCTTTTGTGAAGTTTTAGGTTCCCCTCTATATTTTTTGTTTTTAAACTTTATAAAAGCACACAACAGAAATAAATGACTCTATATAACTTTCGGGTTGTCTCCCTGGCAGCGCTTTCTTTAAAGCCATTAAGCTAGGCATAAAGTGCTCAAGTAATGGATCCACCCGGATCCCAAGGTATATCAAAGCCAATTTTAATTAACAATGATTTATAATTTAGTAGTGAGCACAAAGTGATATATATCATGTGACAACGAAGTCTAACTCTCTTCCTATGCATCGGCATGTCATACAAGAACAATTCATGCACATTAAGTAAAGGCCAATACATAGCATAAGTAGTTTCTTGCAATTTTATAGTATTGGAAACATAGAGAGGTGAAGATGTAGTTCCTCTCTCATAATAATTGCAAGTAGGAGCAGCAAGCACATGCATATTATATTCATCAAAATCATCATGTGTAGTAGCTAAACGCAACCCATCTGTATAATCCTTAATAAGAGCAAACTTCTCCGATATAGTGTAGTTGGGAGAATTCAAAAAGATAATAGGACTATCGTGTGTGGGTGCAATAGCAACAATTTCATGCTTAACATAAGGAACTATAGCAAGTTCATCTTCATAAGCATAATTTATATTGGCATCATGGCCACAAGCATAGCAAGCATCAAGTTCATCAAAAAGAGATATTTCAAATGAATCCACGGGATCATAACATTCATCATAGCATTCATCCTTCGGTACGTGCGAAGGGAAATTAAACAATGTATGAGTTTAAGAGTTACTCTCATTAGAAGGTGGGCACGGGTAGCTAATCCGCTCTTCCTCCTTTTGTTCTTCGCTCTCCTCCTCATCTTCTTCATCTAATGAGCTCACAATTTCAGCAACTTCTTCTTCCACAGGTCCCTGCAAAATATTAGTCTCTTCCAAGGCAGCGGACATTCTTTCAATAAATTCAATAATATCAACATTGCAATCATAATTCTCATAGCAATATTTAAGTATGGCAAGATTTTCAGATTCGTAAGAAACATCAGCATACTTTTCCATCAAAGAAGCAACTTCATAAGCACCTTTAAAAGCAACAAATTCTTCTATTCGTTTCACATCATAGTAATCATAAATACCTTTAGCATAAGAAGCTAAGGTTTCATTATCATTAAATTTGCATGAAATGGGAAGGTGTGGAGCGTTCATCCTAGAGCAACAAGTAATATCATATCTCAAGCATAGCTCCCGAGCATACCAATGCAACATATGAATTTGATCGCATAACAATTTCCCTTTTTGAGTCAAGCGATAATCTCTAAAGTATTCACGTTGATCCAACATTACTCCCATTATCAAGTTGAATGGGGTCTTCTCAGGATTATCAAAGTAGTATTTAATACTTGCACATAACTAGCATCGAGGGTTTTAGGAGGTTCCCCATCTCCATGAGTAGCAAGTACCACTAATTTTTTTGGTGTTTCGTGTTCCATATCCATAACTAAAGATATAAAACAACTAATAACAGAAAATAAAAATTACTTAGTGATAAAGCAAACAAGCACACACGAGAATATTCACCCCACGCTATTGCTCCCCGACAATGGCGCCAGAAAAAGGTCTTGATAACCCACAAGTGTAGGGGATCGTTTGTAGCCTTTTTCGACAAGTAAGAGTGTCGAACCCAACGAGGAGCTAAAGGTAGAACAAATATTCCCTCAAGTTCTATCGACCACCGATACAACTCTACGCACGCTAATGCTTGCTTTACCTAGAACAAGTATGAAACTACTTTGTAGGTGATAGGATAGTTTGCACGAATAAAACTAGAAGTACTTTGCGGAAAATAAAACTACGAGTAAATTGCAAGATAATGAAAGTTAGTTGTTTAGTAGAAAGCTTTTGTCAATCAAGAAGGTTATTTGTCCCTAGGCAATTGATAACTAGACCGGTAATCATTCTTGCAATTTTATATGAGGGAGAGGCATGAGCTAACATACTTTCCGTACTTGGATCATATGCACTTATGATTGGAACTCTAGCAAGCATCCGCAACTACTAAAGATCATTAAGGTAAAACCCAACCATAGCATTAAGTATCAAGTCCTCTTTACTCCCATATGGAACAACCCACCTACTCGGGTCTGTGTATTCTGTCACTCACGCCACCCACCATAGGCAAATCATGAACACATTGCAACACCCTACAGCAGGGATCCCCCACGTTTGCGCGAGACTGAGGGCACCGTAGGACAGCACCATAATAAAATATACACTCATACAAACCACGATCATCAATTAGCCCATAGGACAAAGCGGATCTACTCAAACATCATAGGATAGCCACATATCATTGGGAAATAATATACAGAGTTGAGCACCATGTTTAAGTAGAGATTACATCGGGGAAAAGGGGAGTTACACCGCTGCATAGAGGGGGAGAGAGTTGGTGTTGACGGCGGCGAAGTTGTTGGAGTAGATCGCCATCACGATGATTGCCTCGGCAGCGTTCCGGCGCCACCGGGAGAGAGGGGGAGAGAGCCCCCCTCCTTCTTCTTCTTCCTTGGCCTCCCCCCTAGATGGGAGGAGAGTTCCCACGCTGGTCCATGGCCTCCATGGCGGCGGAGGGGCAGGAGCCCCTCCTAGATTGGATCTCCCTCTCTGTTCTCTTCTGTTTCACGTTCCTGTTTTCTGGCCGAAAACCGTTTCTTATATTCCCGGAGATCCGTAACTCCGATCGGGCTGAAATTTTGAGGGGATTTTTATCAAAAAATTAGCTTCCTTGCGCCCGAAGGAGAGCTCCAACCGACTTACAAGCTGGGCACAACCCACCAGGGCACGCCTGGGCCCTGGGGTGCGCCCTGGTGTCTCGTGGGGGCTGTGGGCCTCCGTTTGCGTTGATTCCACTTCTCAAAATTCACAAATATTCCAAAAAAAATCTCCGTAAATTTTTATCGTGTTTGGACTTCGTTTGATATGGATATTCTGCGAAACAAAAAACATGCAACAAACAGGAACTGGCACTGGGCACTGGATTAATAGGTTAGTCCAATAAATCATATAAAATATTGCCAAAAATATGTGGAAGTTGTATAATATTGGCATGAAACAATAAAAAATTATAGATACGACGGAGACGTATCAGCGAGCGGCGGGGCACGACGGGGACAAGGGGAGAGGAGGCCGGGCCTCACCGGCGTTGGAGGGAAGAGGGGCGGCGAGGCTTGAGGGAGCCATTGGGGAGGAGGCCGGAGACAACGGAGTGGCGACGCCAGGGCGGTCCGATGACGGGGCTGTTGAAATCCGGCAGCCTGGCGGCGTCTCTTCGTTCTCTCGGGCGGTGGCTGGCACCGGGACACCAAGTCCCGGAAGTTATATACCCGCGACCTTTAGTCCCGGCTCCAGCCACGAACCGGGACTAAAGGTCCTTTAGTCCTGGCTCCAGCCACGAACCGGGACTAAAGGCCAACCTTTTCGGCGGCTAAAATTCCGCGCGGGAGGTGAAACCTTTAGTCCCGGTTGGTGGTTGCAACCGGGACTAAAGGTGTCTTTCAATTAATTTTCATTTTGAAGAAATTATTTGACAGATTCAATTTTACAGATTGAAATTAATTCTTGTAAAATACATAACAATTTGAAAACTAAACCAAATGAGTTGATTCAAATTTCTGTGGATTCATCTTGAAGATTTCTATCAACTAGTGTCATTTTGACAGGAAGTTGCATAATTAATTTTGCACTTATTAACTAAATACAGTAATTGAAGACATTATTTTAAACTTTAAAAATTCATATCTTCAGTTCTGTTATGCCAAATGGAGCAAATAAGATGTCAAATTGTTTGTCTTAACATAACCTACACATTCATATTTTGTTTGGACATAATTGCATTGATTAACTCCTCTGTATAATTAAAATACTAAAAGGACATGAATAATTCCTAATTTTGAAAATTCATAACTTAATAAATAATTATTAAAAAATCATGTTTCAAATGCCAAAATGCCCTAGCTCTTACAAAGATTCCGGCGTCAGGAGGGGGTTGCAAAGTGAAACATTTTGCTTGGTTGTGTTATGGTAACCCCTAGGAACACCCAAAACACATATATACCCTAACTCTTACAAAGATTCCCTCCGGTTTGTCTGAAGTGGGACTTTCCAGCTATAAGTCCGGAAACTCACTAGAGAGAAAGTGATGACGGTGAAGCCGGTCACATCCCAGAGTGGGATCTTGGGGTATAAAACTTTTTCTTCGCGTATATCCCTTGCTTATGATTGCACCATAACCATGGAGAATCTTCATCATTTAACAGGATGCTTGGGTCAGTGTTCACTGTGAAGGGAGGATTTTCATCTTATTATAATCTTCTGACATGTCTGTCTTGTCCTCCACTCCCACGATGTTTCTTTTCCCTGAAAGAACTATGTGGCGCTTTGGCTCGTCGTGTGATGTATTCGCTTCCTTATCTTTTCTTTTTCTCGGTTTGGTAGACATGTCCTTCACATAGAAAATCTGAGCCACATCATTGTCTAGGACGAATGGTTCGTCTGTGTACCCAAGATTGTTGAGAGCCACTATTGTCATTCCGTACTGCCGGTCTACCTTTACCTCGCCTCCTGTCAGATTGACCCATTTGCACCGAAACAAAGGGACCTTAAAAGAAGGTTCATAGTGAAGTTCCCATATCTCCTCTATGTAACCATAATATGTGTCCCTTTTCCCATTGTTGTTTGTTGCATCAAAGCGAACACCACTTTTTGGTTGGTGCTCTTTTTATCTTGGGCGATCGTGTAAAATGTATACCCATTTATCTCGTACCCTTTGAAAGTCAATATAGTCGAAGATGGTGACTTGGCCAACAAGTACAACTGATCTCAAACAGTGGTGTTATTCATGAGATGTGTTTGCAACCAACCGCCGAAAGTCGCCATGTGTGTACGTTTAATCCAGGAGTCAGACTGCTCCGGGTTCTTGGAGCGTACAATATCCATGTGTTCCTCGATATACGGAGCCACCAAGGTGGAATTTTGTAGAACTGTGTAGTGTGCTTGAGTGAAAGAATGCCCGTCCATACTTATTACTGTTTTCTTTCCTAGCGTGCCTTTTCCACTCAGTCTCCCCTCATGTCGCGATTGAGGAACATCAATCGGCTTAAGATCAGGAATAAAGTCAACACAAAACTCAATAACCTCCTCTGCTCCATAGCCCTTGGAGATGCTTCCTTTTGGCCTAGCATGGTTATGGACATATTTCTTTAAGACTCCCGTGAACCTCTCAAAGGGGAACATATTGTGTAGAAATACAGGACCCAGAATGGTAATCTCTTCGACTAGGTGAACTAGGACGTGCGTCATAATATTGAAGAAGGATGGTGGGAACTGATGACCCACAAGTATAGGGGATCTATCGTAGTCCTTTCGATAAGTAAGAGTGTCGAACCCAACGAGGAGCAAAAGGAAATGACAAGCGGTTTTCAGTAAGGTATTCTCTGCAAGCACTGAAATTATCGGTAACAGATAGTTTTGTGATAAGATAATTCATAACGGGTAGCAAGTAACAAATGTAGCAAAGGTGCAGCAAGGTGGCCCAATCCTTTTTATAGCAAAGGACAAGCCTGGACAAACTCTTATATAAAGCAAAGCGCTCCCGAGGACACATGGAAATTTCTGTCAAGCTAGTTTTCATCATGCTCATATGATTCGCGTTCGTTACGTTGATAATTTGATATGTGGGTGGACCGGTGCTTGGGTGCTTCCCTTACTTGGACAAGCCTCCCACTTATGATTAACCTCTCTCGCAAGCATCCGCAACTACGAAAGAAGAATTAAGATAAATCTAACCATAGCATGAAACATATGGATCCAAATCAGCCCCTTACGAAGCAACGCATAAACTAGGGTTTAAGCTTCTGTCACTCTAGCAACCCATCATCTACTTATTACTTCCCAATGCCTTCCTCTAGGCCCAAATAATGGTGAAGTCTCATGTAGTCGACGTTCACATAACACCACTAGAGGAGAGACAACATACATCTCATCAAAATATCGAACGAATACCAAATTCACATGATTACTTATAACAAGACTTATCCCATGTCCTCAGGAACAAACGTAACTACTCACAAAGCATATTCATGTTCATAATCAGAGGAGTATTAATTATCATTAAGGATCTGAACATATGATCTTCCACCAAGTAAACCAACTAGCATCAACTACAAGGAGTGATCAACACTACTAGCAACCCACAAGTACCAATCTGAGGTTTGAGACAAAGATCGGATACAAGAGATGAACTAGGGTTTGGAGAGGAGATGGTGCTGATGAAGATGTTGATGGAGATTGACCCCCTCTCGATGAGAGGATCGTTGGTGATGACGATGGCTTCGATTTCCCCCTCCGGGAGGGAAGTTTCCCCGGCAGAACAGCTCCGCCGGAGCTCTAGATTGGTTCTGCCCAAGTTCCGCCTCGAGACGGCGGCGCTTCATCCCGAAAGCTCTCTTATGATTTTTTTCCAGGTCAAAACCCTCCATATAGCAGAAGATGGGCACCGGAGGCCTGTCAGGGGTCCCACAAGCCACAGGGGCGTGCCCAGGGGGGTAGGGCGCGCCCCCTGGCTTGTGACTCCCTGGTGGGTCCCCTCTGGTATTTCTTTCGCCCATTATTTTTTATATATTCCAAAATAATTCTCCATAACTTTTCAGGACTTTTGGAGTTGTGCAGAATAGGTCTCTCATATTTGCTCCTTTTCCAGTCCAGAATTCCAGCTGCCAGCATTCTCCCTCTTCATGTAAACCTTGTAAAATAAGAGAGAAAATGCATAAGTATTGTACCATAATGTGTAATAACAGCCCAAAATGCAATAAATATCGATATAAAATCATGGTGCAAAATGGACGTATCAACTCCCCCAAGCTTAGACCTCGCTTGTCCTCAAGCGAAAGCCGAAATCGTTAAATATGTCCACATGTTTAGAGATAGAGGTGTCGATAAAATAAAATACGGACATGAAGGCATCATGATCATCTTTAGAACAGCAACATGTATCGACATATAACTTCTTATGCTAAAGTAAAAATCCATTCACAAGGTAGAGTATGAATCAAGAATTCTATTGAGAACCAACAAACTATGATCTTAGTCATTGAAGCAATTCCAATTTATCATAACGTCGGAAAGAGTCAATATAAGAGCTTGTAAAGCAAATCCACATACTCAATCATCTTTCAGTGTTTCATAATTGCTAACACTCACGCGGTACCCATGAGGTCAAAGCTTCAATCAGACACAGAGAAAGATAGGGGCTTATAGTTTTGCCTCCCAACTATTTACCTCAAGGGTAATGTCAACAGAAATAACTCATGATCACCCACATCCGAGTGGATATATGTGTCTAGATCATTCCCCAACACATGACGCTTGCCAAGAGAAAGGCGAAATAAAGGAAGTGGTGAAGATCACCACGACTCTTGCATAAAGGTAAGTACTAGAAAATAAAAGTAACAGATAGGCCCTTCGCAGAGGGAAGCAGAGGTTGTCATGCGCTTTTATAGTTGGATGCGCAATCCCTTAATGCAAAGGAACGTCACTTTATATTGCCCCTTGTGATAAAGAACTTTATTATGCAGTCTGTCGCTTTTATTTCTTCCATATCACAAGTTCGTATAAAGTTTATTTTCCTCACACTAATAGATCATACATATTTAGAAAGCAATTTTTATTGCTTGCACCGATGACAACTTACTTGAAGGATCTTACTCAATCCATAGGTAGGTATGGTGGACTCTCATGGCAAAACTGGGTTAAGGGTGTTTGGATGCACAAGTAGTATCCCTACTTGGTGCGGAAGTTTTGGCTGATATGGTGTGGAAGCAAGCATCACATGTTGAAGGATCTATAACCATATAACTTCTATTCGGAAATAAGCAAACATAACTCATTATGTTGTCTTCCTTGTCCAACATCAACTTCTTAGCATAAAATATTTTAATGAGTGCTCACAATCATAAAAGATGTCCAAGATAATATATTTATATGTGAACCTCCCTTTCTTTATTACTTCCTTTTAATTGCCACAATGACCAATCGCTATGTTTGTCAACTCACAACAAGTTTCAATCAACATACTTCTTATATGTGAAGTCATCACTCCCCATAAGATCATCATATATACTCTTTGCTTTTATTCTATACTTCTTTCTATTTCTTTTTCTTAAGATCATAGCAAGCAAGCAAAGCCCTCAACTCAAAGCTACTTTTTATTATATAACTCTCGGACTCGCTTACATAAGGGGAACAAAAAGCAAAATTCAAAACTAGATCACACTAAAGATTTTATTCTACTAGATCAAGATGTAACCAAAAGGATCGAACTAAGAAAAACGATAAAAGTAAAATATGTGATGGTGATACGATACCGGGGCACCTCCCCCAAGCTTGGCACAAGCCAAGGGGAGTGCCCAAACCCATGTGTTTAGTTGTCTTTCTTCGGAGGTGGTGATGTTGGAGTTGTTGATGAGGTTGGACGCTTGTCCTCCGTCTTCCAAGGCATAGGCTCACCATCGTAAAAAGATGAACGAGTCTCCGGGATCCTCAAATCTGTAGCCAAACTCATTCTCTTAAATCTGTATTCATACTCACAGTTTTGGTTTTACAGGTCATAGATCTGGGCTTGGAGATGCTCGGTTTTCTCGTAAAGCTTGAAGATGTGCTCCCCGATGTCCTTGGCGTCCAGCTTGTGTTTATGGGTAAACTCCGCGATCATCATGTGATTGGCATTGAGTCCACGTTCCACCATCCCTTGGCACTTGAAAACATGTTGCTCCATTGCTTCGAGCCTTGTCTCCACGGTTCCGATCTTCTTTGGCCCTTCAACGTCTCGAATGTGCAACACCCCCTCACGCATCTCAATGGTTTGAGGGTGTCGCAGCACCTCCGCAAGATAGGGGTTGATGACCTTCTCGAAGAACTTGTCCTTCGAAGCACTTGGGGATGTCATGGCGATCTAAATCTGTCAGGAAAACAACTCGAAACAAAAACAGGAGATATTATTGTGATACGAAGGTCAAAACCTTCGGGAGAATATATAATGAATTTTTACCGACCTGAAGGAGTGTACCACAAGAAAACGGAGTCCGGAGGGTACACGGGGTGGCCACAAGCCAC
This sequence comes from Elymus sibiricus, assembly GCA_039707655.1. Taxonomy (NCBI): domain Eukaryota; kingdom Viridiplantae; phylum Streptophyta; class Magnoliopsida; order Poales; family Poaceae; genus Elymus; species Elymus sibiricus. The sequence goes on from CM077663.1 coordinate 91,020,473, forward strand.
AGGGGCGCGCCCAGGGGGGTAGGGCGCGCCCCCCTGGCTTGTCGCCTCCTCGTGCACTCTTCGGACTACTTTAAATTTTCCTAATTTTTTAAATATTCCAAAACGGAGAAAAATTGCTGTTGAAAAAGTTTTGGAGTCGGTTTGCTTACCGTAACACATACCTATTCCTTTTCAGAGTCTGAAACGTTCTGGTAGGTCTCCCTAATGTACTCCTCCGGAGTTATGGTATTGATAATATTGGTTTCAACATTTATGGGAGTACCTGAGATATAGTGTTTGATTCTTTGACCGTTTACCACCTTTGGATTTCTGCCTTCGGGGTTGTTGATCTTGATGGCACCGGAATGATACACTTCCTCGATATTGTAAGGCCCTTCCCATTTAGAGAGAAGTTTTCCTGCAAAAAATCTAAAACGAGAATTGTATAGCAAGACATGGTCACCTACATTGAATTCACGCCTTTGTATCCTTTTATCATGCCATCTCTTAACCTTTTCTTTAAACAACTTGGCATTCTCGTAGGCCTGGGTTCTCCATTCATCAAGTGAGCTAATGTCAAATAACCTCTTCTCACCAGCAAGTTTGAAATCATAGTTGAGCTCTTTAATTGCCCAATACGCTTTATGTTCTAGTTCTAGAGGTAAGTGACATGCTTTACCATAAACCATTTTATACGGAGACATACCCATAGGGTTTTTGTAGGCAGTTCTATAAGCCCATAATGCATCATCAAGTTTCTTAGACCAATTCTTTCTAGATCTATTAACAGTCTTCTGCAAGATCAATTTAATTTCTCTATTGCTCAATTCTACTTGACCACTAGACTGAGGATGATAAGGAGATGCAATTCTATGATTAACATCATACTTAGCCAACAATTTACGGAAAGCACCATGAATAAAGTGTGAACCACCATCAGTCATTAAATATCTAGGGACTCCAAATCTAGGGAAAATAACTTCTTTAAGCATTTTAATAGAAGTGTTATGATCAGCACTACTAGTTGGAATAGCTTCTACCCACTTAGTAACATAATCAACAGCAACTAGAATGTGAGTATACCCGTTGGACTTTGGAAAAGGTCCCATATAATCAAAACCCCAAACATCAAATGGTTCAATAACAAGTGAGTAATTCATAGGCATTTCCTGACGTCTACTAATATTACCAATTATTTGACATTCATCACAAGACAAGACAAACTTACGAGCGTCCTTGAAGAGAGTAGGCCAATAAAAACCAGATTGTAATACCTTGTGTGTAGTTCTATCTCCAGCGTGGTGTCCTCCATAGGCCTCGGAGTGACACTTGCGTAGGATTTGTTCCTGTTCATGCTCAGGTACACAACGTCTAATAACACCATCTACTCCTTCTTTATAAAGGTGTGGATCATCCGAAAAGTAATGTCTTAAATCATAGAAGAACTTTTTCTTTTGTTGGTATGTGAAACTAGGTGGTATAAATTTAGCAACAATGTAATTAGCATAATCAGCATACCATGGAGCATTACGCGAAGCATTTATGACAGCTAATTGTTCATCAGAAAAGCTATCATCAATAGGTAGTGGGTCATCAAGAACATTTTCTAACCTAGACAAGTTGTCTGCTACGGGGTTCTCATCCCCCTTTCTATCAATAATATGCAAATCAAATTCTTGTAGCAGAAGAACCCACCTAATAAGTCTAGGTTTAGCATCTTTCTTTTCCATAAGATATTTAATAGCAGCATGATCAGTGTGAACAGTTACTTTGGAATCAACAATATAAGGTCTGAACTTATCACAAGCAAACACAACTGCTAAAAATTCCTTTTCAGTGGTAGCATAGTTTCTTTGAGCACTGTCTAGAGTTTTACTAGCATAATGAATAACATTTAGTTTCTTATCAACTCTTTGTCCTAAAACAGCACCAACGGCATAATCACTAGCATCACACATAATTTCAAAGGGTAGGTTCCAATCAGGTGGTTGAACAACAGGTGCAGAAATCAAGGTTTTCTTAAGAATTTCAAATGCTTCTACACAATCATCATCAAAAACAAATGGAACATCTTTTTGCAAAAGATTAGTGAGAGGCCTAGAAATCTTAGAGAAGTCTTTAATAAACCTCCTATAGAAACCAGCATGACCAAGGAAACTTCTTATACCTCTGATATCCGTGGGACACGGCATTTTTTCAATAGCATCAACTTTAGCTTGATCAACTTCAATACCTCTTTCGGAGATTTTGTGCCCCAAGACAATGCCCTCATTAACCATAAAGTGGCACTTCTCCCAATTCAAGACAAGATTAGTTTCTTCGCATCTCTGCAAAACTCGATCAAGGTTGCTCAAGCAATCATCAAAAGAAATTATGTAAACGGAGAAATCATCCATGAAAACCTCAACAATCTTTTCACAAAAGTCAGAGAATATAGCCATCATACATCTTTGAAAGGTAGCAGGTGCATTGCATAAACCAAAAGGCATACGTCTATAGGCAAAGGTACCGAAAGGACAAGTAAAAGTGGTCTTCTCTTGGTCCTCTTTTGACACAGGTATTTGAGAGAAACCAGAATAACCATCTAGAAAGCAAAAGTGTGTGTGTTTGGATAGTCTTTCTAGCATTTGATCAATAAAAGGTAGAGGGTAATGATCTTTCCTAGTAGCTTTATTTAATTTCCTAAAATCAATTACCATTCTATATCCTGTAACAATTCTTTGCGGGATCAATTCATTTTTATCATTAGGAACAACGGTAATACCTCCCTTCTTAGGGACACAATGACCAGGACTAACCCATCTACTATCAGCAATAGGATAAATTGTACCTGCCTCTAGAAGCTTTAGTATTTCATTTCTTACCACTTCTTTCATTTTAGGATTTAACCGTCGTTGGTGATCAACAACTGGTTTAGCATCAGGCTCCATATTAATTTTATGCTGACATAGAGTGGGACTAATGCCCTTAAGATCATCCAGAGTATATCCAATAGCAGCACGATGCTTCCTCAAAGTTTTCAATAATCTCTTTTCTTCATGCTCTGAAAGGTTAGCACTAATAATAACAGGATATATCTCCTTTTCATCAAGATAAGCATATTTCAGAGTATCCGGCAATTGTTTAAGCTCAAACACGGGATCACCCTTGGGTGGAGGAGGATCCCCAAGTATTTCAATAGGCAGGTTATGTTTCAAAATATGCTGCTGATCAAAGAAAATCTTATCTATTTCATTCCTTTCATTCATATGCATATCGTTTTCATGGTCTAGCAAATATTGTTCTAAGAGATCAGTAGGAGGCACAACAATAGAAGCAAGACCAATAATTTCATCTTTACTAGGCAATTCCTTATCATGGGGTTGTCTACGAAATTTAGAGAAATTGAACTCACGAGACACATCCCCAAAACTTACAGTAACAGTTTCTTTCTCACAATCTATCCTAGCATTAACAGTATTCAAGAAAGGTCTACCAAATATGATGGGACAAAAATCATCTTGTGGGGAACCAAGAACAAGAAAATCAGTAGGATACTTTATTTTCCCACACAAGAATTCAACATCTCTAACAATCCCAACTGGTGCTATAGTATCTCTATTAGCAAGCTTAATAGTAACATCAATTTCTTCTAACTCAGCTGGTGCAATATCATTCATAATTTCTTGATATAAGGTAAAGGAAATTGCACTCACACTAGCACCCACATCACACAAGCCATGATAACAATGATCTCCTATTTTAACAGAAACAACAGGCATGCCAACAATAGGTCTATGTTTATCTTTAGCATCAGGTCTAGCAATTCTAGCAGCTTCATCACAGAAATGAATAACATGCCCATCAACATTATCAACCAAGAGATCCTTAACCATAGCAATACTAGGTTCAACTTTGATTTGTTCAGGGGGTGTAGGTGTTCTAGTACAACTCTTACGAACCACAGTTGAAGCTTTAGCATGTTCCTTTATCCTAACAGGGAAAGGTGGTTTCTCAATATAAGCAGTAGGAACAACAGGATCAACATTATAAGTAATGGTCTCTTCTTCAACTTTAATAGGTTCAACTACTTTTACTTCAATGGGAGGATGATATTTAAACCACTTCTCCTTAGGGAGATCAACATGAGCAGCAAAAGATTCACAGAAAGAAGCTACTATCTTAGAGTCAAGTCCATATTTAGTGCTAAATTCACGAAAAGCATCGGTGTCTATAAAAGATTTAACACAATCAAACTTAAGGTTTATACCTGACTCCTTACCTTCGTAGAGTTCCCAATCTTCAGAGTTGCGTTTAATTCTTTCCAATAAGTCCCATTTGAATTCAATATCTTTCTTCATAAAGGAACCAGTACAAGAAGTATCGAGCATGGATTGATCATTACGAGAAAGCCGAGCATAAAAATTCTGAATAATAATTTCTCTTGAGAGCTCATGATTGGGGCATGAATATAACATTGACTTAAGCCTCCCCCAAGCTTGAGCGATTCTTTCTCCTTCACGAGGCCAAAAATTATAAATATAATTCCGATCACGATGAACCAGATGCATAGGATAAAACTTCTGATGAAATTCCAATTTCAATCGGTTGTAGTTCCATGATCCAATATCATCACATAGCCTATACCATGTCAATGCCTTCTCCTTCAAAGATAAAGGAAAGACCTTCTTCTTGACATCATCCTCGGGCAAACCTGCAAGCTTAAATAATCCACAAACTTCATCCACATAGATTAGATGCAAATCAGGATGTAGTGTTCCATCTCCTGCATAAGGATTAGCTAGCAGTTTCTCTATCATACCCGAAGGAATTTCATAGTAAATATTTTCAGTAGGTGCAGTGGGTTGAGGAGCATATCTTTGTGCTTCCGGGCGAGGTGAAGATACCCCGAACAAGCCCCTCAAAGGATTATTTTCTATAGTAACAAGTGACAGTAAATTTCAGCACACTATATAAATTTTTCCTTACCAAGTTCCACTCACCAAAGGCGCTTCACTCCCCGGCAACGGCGCCAGAAAAGAGTCTTGATGACCCACAAGTATAGGGGATCTATCGTAGTCCTTTCGATAAGTAAGAGTGTCGAACCCAACGAGGAGCAGAAGGAAATGACAAGCGGTTTTCAGTAAGGTATTCTCTGCAAGCACTGAAATTATCGGTAACATATAGTTTTGTGATAAGATAATTCGTAACGGGTAGCAAGTAACAAATGTAGCAAAGGTGCAGCAAGGTGGCCCAATCCTTTTTATAGCAAAGGACAAGCCTGGACAAACTCTTATATAAAGCAAAGCGCTCCCGAGGACACGTGGGAATTTCTGTCAAGCTAGTTTTCATCATGCTCATATGATTCGCGTTCGTTACTTTGATAATTTGATATAAGGGTGGACTGGTGCTTGGGTGCTGCCCTTACTTGGACAAGCCTCCCACTTATGATTAACCTCTCTCGCAAGCATCCGCAACTACGAAAGAAGAATTAAGATAAATCTAACCATAGCGTGAAATATATGGATCCAAATCAGCCCCTTACGAAGCAACGCATAAACTAGGGTTTAAGCTTCTGTCACTCTAGCAACCCATCATCTACTTATTACTTCCCAATGCCTTCCTCTAGGCCCAAATAATGGTGAAGTGTCATGTAGTCGACGTTCACATAACACCACTAGAGGAGAGACAACATACATCTCATCAAAATATCGAACGAATACCAAATTCACATGATTACTTATAACAAGACTTATCCCATGTCCTCAGGAACAAACGTAACTACTCACAAAGCATATTCATGTTCATAATCAGAGGAGTATTAATTATTATTAAGGATCTGAACATATGATCTTCCACCAAGTAAACCAACTAGCATCAACTACAAGGAGTGATCAACACTACTAGCAACCCACAGGTACCAATCTGAGGTTTGAGACAAAGATCGGATACAAGAGATGAACTAGGGTTTGGAGAGGAGATGGTGCTGATGAAGATGTTGATGGAGATTGACCCCCTCTCGATGAGAGGATCGTTGGTGATGACGATGGCTTCGATTTCTCCCTCCGGGAGGGAAGTTTCCCCGGCAGAACAGCTCCGCCGGAGCTCTAGATTGGTTCTGCCCAAGTTCCGCCTCGAGACGGCGGCGCTTCGTCCCGAAAGCTCTCTTATGATTTTTTCCAGGTCAAAACCCTCCATATAGCAGAAGATGGGCACCGGAGGCCTGCCAGGGGGCCCACAAGCCACAAGGGCGCGCCCAGGGGGGTAGGGCGCGCCCCCCGGGCTTGTGACTCCCTGGTGGGTCCCCTCTGGTATTTCTTTTGCCCATTATTTTTTATATATTCCAAAATAATTCTCCGTAACTTTTCAGGACTTTTGGAGTTGTGCAGAATAGGTCTCTCATATTTGCTCCTTTTCCAGTCCAGAATTCCAGCTGCCGGCATTCTCCCTCTTCATGTAAACCTTGTAAAATAAGAGAGAAAAGGCATAAGTATTGTACCATAATGTGTAATAACAGCCCAAAATGGAATAAATATCGATATAAAAGCATGGTGCAAAATGGACTTATCAGGAACACCAACTCAAAACTGACAAGACATTGGACCAAATCAATCTGTAACCTTGGTAGGATTTCTGGATCGATTACCTTCTGAGAAATTGCATTGAGGAATGCACATAGCTTCACAATGGGTACTCGAACATTTTCCGATAGAAGTCCCCTCAATGCAACCGGAAGTAATTGCGTCATAATCACGTGGCAGTCATGAGACTTTAGGTTTTGGAATTTTTTTCTCTGCCATATTTATTATTCCCTTTATATTCAACGAGAAGCCAGACGGGGCCTTCATACTGCTCAGGCATTCAAAAAAGATTTCCTTCTCTTCTTTGGTAAGAGCATAGCTGGCAGGACCTTGATACTGCTTTGAATGCATGCCGTCTTTTCCTTTCATACGTTGTTGGTCCTGTCGTGCCTCCCGTGTATCTTTTGTCTTTCCATACACGCCCAAGAAGCCTAGCAGGTTCACGCAAAGATTTTTTGTCACGTTCATCACGTCGATTGCAGAGCGGGCCAATAGGACTTTCCAATAGGGTAGCTCCCAAAATATAGATTTCTTCTTCCACATGGGTGCGTGTCCGTTAGTGTCATTCGGAACAGATTGTTCGCCAGGACCCTTTCCAAAGATTACTTTTAAATCATTGACCATATCAAATATATCATCACCAGTACGGTGGCCAGGCTTCTTCCGATGATCTGCCTCACCTTTAAAATGCTTGCCTTTCTTTCTTAAGAGATGCCCGATCGGAAGAAATCGACGATGTCCCGGGTACACATTCTTCTTACATTTATCCAAATATATACTTTCAGTCTCATCTAAACAGTGCATCCATGCATTGTATCCCTTGTTTGTTTGTCCTGAAAGGTTACTAAGAGCAGGCCAATCATTGATGGTTATAAACAGCAATGCTCGTAGGTCAAAATTCCTCATGTTTGTGCTCATCCCACACACGTACACCTTTTTTATCCCACAACCGTAAAAGTTCTTCAACTAATGGCCTTAGGTACACATCAATGTCGTTGCCGGGTTGCTTAGGGCCTTGGATGAGCACTGGCATCATAATGAACTTCCGCTTCATGCACAACCAAGGAGGAAGGTTATAGATACATAGAGTCACAGGCCAGGTGCTATGACTGCAGCTCTGCTCCCCAAAAGGATTCATGCCATCTGTACTTAGACCAAACCATAAGTTCCTTGCGTCATCTGCAAAGCCTGGGAACTCTCTCTCGATTTTCTCCACTACGACCCATCAGCGGGTTGTCTCAACATCGCGTCTTTCTTACGGTCTTCTTTGTGCCATCGCAACAACTTGGCATGCTCTTTGTTTTGGAACAAACGTTTCAATCGTGGTATTATAGGAGCATACCACATCACCTTGGCAGGAACCCTCTTCCTGGGGCGCTCACCCTCAACATCACCAGGGTCATCGGGGCTGATCTTATAGCGCAATGCACCGCATACCGGGCATGCATTCAAATTCTCGTACTCCTCACCGCAGTAGAGGATGTAGTCATTGGGGCATGCATGTGTCTTCTGCACCTCTAATCCTAGAGGGCAGACAACCTTCTTTGCTTCGTACGTACTGGCGGGCAATTCGTTATCCTTTGGAAGCATCTTCTTTATCATTATCAACAACTTTTCAAATCCCTTGTCAGATACACCATTCTCTGCCTTCCATTGCAACAATTACAGTATGGTACCCAGCTTTTTCTTGTCATCTTCGCAATTTGGGTACAACAATTTTTTGTGATCCTCTAACATGCGCTCCAACATCAACCTCTCCTTTTCACTTTCGCAGTTTCTCTGTGCATCAACAATGGCCCGACCAAGATCATCAGCGGGCTCATCTGATGCCTCTTTTTCAGCTTCCCCCATTGTAGTACCATCATATTCAGGGAACCTAGGATAGTTGTCATCATCCTCTTCTTCTTCATATCTTCCATTATAACCCCTCTTTCTCCGTGCTTGGTCCAACAGTTATAGCCGGTCATGAAACCGGACCGAAGCAGGTGGCCGTGAAGGATTTTTGAGGTAGAGTAATCCTTATTATTCTTACAGACACCACATGGACAACACATAGAACCATTCCGCTTGTTTGCCTCAGCCACACGCATAAAATTATGCAGGCCATTAATGAACTCGGGAGAGCGTCGGTCATCGTACATCCATTGCCGGCTCATCTTCATTACACAACATCGAAGTGACCAAATTAATACAAGTTCATCACATTAAAACCAAAGTAGAGTAGTGACCAAATGTTATTACTGCAAAAATATATACATAAAGTTCATACATACTTCTCATAAAACAACATACAACTATCTAAAGCATTTAAATGCAACAACAAATGCGATCAAAATCGCAACTAAGGTAATAATTGATCCAACAGCATAATGATACCAAGCCTCTTTATTAATGGCTTATTTTCTAATCTTTCTAATCTTCAAGCGCATTGCATCCATCTTGATCTTGTGATCATCGATGACATCGGCAACATACAATTCCAATTTCATCTTCTCTTCTTTAATTCTTTTCAAATTTTCTTTCAAATAATCGTTTTCTTTTTCAACTAAATTTAACTTCTCGACAAGAGGGTCGGTTGTAATTTCCGGTTCACATACCTCCTAGATAAAAATATCCATGTCAACTTGATGGGCATAATTGGCATAAACACAAAATGAAACAAATAGTTATAAAAGATAATATACCACATCCGAATCATAAACTGGATGAGGGCCGACGGGGACGGATATCAAAACCATGGCACTATATATAACAAACAATCATACAAGTAAGAAAATTATACAGGTAACTATCTAAATCATACAAATACGATTTTTTTTACAAAAAGGATAAGAACAAGAGGCTCACCAAGGTGGTGCCGGCGACGGGACGACGTGGGCAATCGACGACGGTGAGGACGGGGACGGGAAGGCACTAAGTAAACCACACCTACACATATGCAAACTAAGAAGTTAATTTGAGCTCAAATTGCATATAAATCAAATAAACTCCCACATAATTACTCCCAAACTAAAACCCACAAATCACTATACTTATAGAGCATGAAACGAGCTAAATTAGCAATGAGAGATGAAAGGATGAAGTTGCTAACCTTTTAGAACCCTTGGATAGATGGGGTGCCGCCAATCTTGACAAATCTTGGCAAAAATGGAGGATGAACTCGAGCTTGGGGAAGGAAACAGAGAGGAGAGAAAGCTTGGACTCGGGCTGGAGGAAGCAAGTTTATATAGGAAAGACTTTAGTCCCGGTTGGATATACTGGGACTAAAGGTCTATCTTTAGTCCCGGTGGGTGATACCAACCGGGACTAAAGGGGCTCGCAGGCCCCCCAGCCTGTCGCAACCCCTTTAGTCCCGGTTGGTATCACCAACCGGGACTAGAGATCCCATTTGAACCGGGACTAATCCTGGTCATGCCCCCGTCCGCTCCTAGCCGTTGGAACCGGGACTAATGCTCACATTAGTCCCGGACCCAAACCTGGCCGGGACTAGTGCTCCGGATGAAAGGTCAGTTTTCTACTATTGTGAGTCTGACGGTTTCGTAGAATATATTCAAACTTGTCATAATCCTAATTATAGACCAGTTTCTAGACAAACTACAAGTAGGGATATTAAAAAGCTATACCTAACTGGTAAAGAGAAAATAAAAGAAGGAATTTTCTACGTGCACTTTTTCAATCTCGTTAACATCTGATATCTGGACTCGCCGGGCAAAGCAAGACTACATTAGTGTGGTAGCTCATTATGTTAACGAACATGGGCATCTACAAAAAAGAGTCATGGGATTTGAATTAATAGATGTATCACATAGTGGTCCAAACATTGCTGAAGTTGTACTCAAAGTTGTGAATGATTTTGATCTTGCCGACAAGGTTTTCGCAATAACTTTGGATAATGTTTCAGCAAACACCAGTGCAATGAACACCCTGACTCCTATATTCTCCGTATATGTTGCATCCTTTTTAATGCATCAACGTTGTGCTTGCCATATCATTAATCTTATTGCTAAAGGTGCTTTACATTTATGTGGACCACACGTTGAATGCATACGCACTGCAATATCTTATCTTTCGCATTCAACTCGACGACTTGCAAACTATAAGAGATATTGCATTGCTATAGGCACAACTCCTCATAAGTTTAATTCAAACATGCCTGTTAGATGGAACTCTACATATTTGATGCTTAAGGCAGTTTTTCGAGATAGAGTTCCGTTCAATGGTTTTATTAATGCAAATTATGGGGCTGATCCTCTAATCAGCAATGATACTTGGCATGTTATTACAGCATTGACTGCATTTCTTGAGTTGTTCTATGATGCAACAATTACGTTGTCTGGGGTTTATTACCCGACATCTCCTTTGATGGTGCATACCATATTAGACATTGCTAGTCATCTGAAAGCATATGAAGGTGATGGATTATTACTTAATGTTGTTGCTGACATGAAAACCAAGTATTTAAAATATTGGGAACATATTACACTGTTGTATGCATTTGCATTTATCTTGGATCCTAGAGCTAAACTTGAAGGGTATCGTAGTGCCCTCAATGTACTATCTGCATCACTAAGTTTAGATTATACTGATGACTATCTGTGCTTCAAGGTGGTGGGGAGTTAGCGAAGTACCTCAACAATGACAAAGTCATGTTCGATTTAGATAGTGAGGAAGACTTCAACATACTGCGGTGGTGGCAAGAACACAAGCTTACATTTCCGATGCTTTCCATATTAGCACGTGATGTGTTATCGGTACCCGTCTCTACGGTGTCATCGGAGTCTTTTTTTAGCCTTGCTGGAAGAATAATTGAGGAAAGAAAAACTAGTCTCACCCGTGATATGGTGAGAACACTGATGTCCATGAAAGATGGGGAGCTATCAAGAAGGAGAGCCCAACACACTGCAGAAAACCCGGAACTACTAGCATGTTTGAAGAAATGAACCTTGAAGAAGAAGACTCGGAAGAATAGTAGTGTAGTCCTTTTCTTTTTCTTTTGTAATTTTCTTATCTTTTTGTAATTTTCTTTCCCTTTTGTAATTCTAGAGCATGGCTTCGTACTCTTTTACTTCCCAGGGATGGAAGGTTTTAATGAGGCAGCCACTAATAAAGCTCAAGATTTATCCCAGATGCCACATTGCCTCAATTTTTATTTTATGCATTATTGTTGCATAACGTGCCATTTTTTTGCTATAAAAAGGGATGACCACTTTCTCATTTCTCACGCTCAAACTCCATCTCATTTTCCACACACAAACATGTCTGATCCAAATCAAAACGTTCTTCGAGACGCTCTCCCCATTTGGAGGTACTACGATGAAGAATTAGTTAGAGATGAGGATGGTCTCGCCGAGCTTTTTGCAAAGTGCAAACAATGCGGTAAGAAGTTGCTCGTGAAAGAGAATGCTGGAACCGGCCATCAGATGAGGCACAAGACGGCACACGTCAAGGCAGACGAGGCGGCGGCTATGGCTGCGACTGCGGGGCAAGGTTGAAGGATGCCAATTAGTCAGTTGTAGTCTTTGTAATTTCTTTCATTTCTCTATCTTTTAATCTTTTAGTATTTCTAGAGCATGGCTTGTACTCTTTTACTTCTTTGGGATGGAAGGTTTTAATGAGGCGGACGCTAATAAAACTCTAGATTTATCCCACATAACACTCTACCAAATTTTACTTTTTTTTTACAGTTTTTAGCATTTTTTCGTTGTTTTCTCATGAAAAAATACGAAAAAGTTTAAAAGAGCGCAACCGGACCAGCGTGCCGAAACGGGCCGGCGTGCCTGGGCGTGCTGGCCCAGCTAGCTCTCGTGCCGTGCCTGGGCCGCCACCCCGAGCACGTGGGCCGGCACGGCACGACCCGATTAATATTCGTGCCTGGGTGGGCCGTGCCGGGCCGGCCCGTTTGCCAGGTATGCTTGTACTCCATATGATTTTATTTAAAGTGTATAAATCAAGGGCCTTTTGGTCTCTTGCCACGTCATTTCGAACTTTTGGAGTGGGAGGTTGCGTCTGATCCGAGAACTGAGATGCTATTCCTCCGTGGTGGAGTGAGCCCTTCGGTTTCAAAATCAAAATCTCCCCGTCTTCCACCGTCTCCACGCACACCCGTCGCTTCGCCACTCCTCTTTCCCCCCATCTCCCTCTCTCGCCCACTCTCTCCTCCTCCGGTTCCCTCCCCAAACTCGCCCGCTCCCAGCCCCGCCACCCGCTGCTCTCCTCCTCCCCGCGGCCCTCCCGCGCCGACGGCGGCGGGGCACCGGAGGCCAGCCCCACCGGCGCGGATCGGTTACCCCCTCCGTCGGTAAGGAACCAACCAACCCTAGCTCGATTGCGTGCGACATGGTTTTTCCTTCCTCCCCGGGCATCTCCCGTCGCCGCTGCGGCGAGCAACCGAGATCTGAACCGGCTGGTCAGCCGATTTGTTTGCTCCATGGATGGCCCCCTCTAATCCTCGGTTCTGTGGACTCGATTTAGGTCGTTCCCCCGCTTCATTCCGTCTGAGTTTGACCCGTGTGGCAGGCCGGGCGCGGGCGTGCGGTGCGGGCCGAGCTTTATTTCCGAAAGTTTAGGGTTTTCTCTTCTTCCTTGGTGATGTTACTGATTGCTTGAACCTGGGGGGTTAGGGTTCTATTGTATGGAACCGTTAGGAAGTTGCGGACGAGGTTGCTTGCTTTTGGTTAACTGTTTTTGTTCCTTTTATTTATTACTGTCACAACTAATATACAATTCGGGTTTTGCTTCGAAATGCTGTGTAGGATACCACAATTTACTCCTTGTCTTCACATTTTACTACTGTTCTTGGCTTTATATTTTGGTCGGTGATGGTACATGGCAGTACATACTACTCCCTCCGTTCCTAAATATAAGACCTTATAGAAATTTCACTATAGACTACATACGGAGCCAAATTAATGAATCTACACTCTAAAGTATGTCTATATACATCCGTATGTAGTTTATAGTGAAATCTCTAAAAGGTCTTATATTTAGGAACGGAGGGAGTAGTTAATAACAGCACGAATTCTTTCATTTCTTCGAAATCTGCAGCCTATCCTGTACTTTTATGTGTGACACTGTATTCTTTTCCAACTTACGATGGCTCTTCACTGCCCATCTTTCATTGCTGGATTTGCGGAGGGGAAAAAGAATGTATCCGGAGGCTGTTATCTGTTACAGTTCATCTTATACATGTGAACACCTCCTTTTGTTTTAGGCTTACTGTATAATAAACACTTAGCTGCAGATAGATTATCCATCCATTATCCTGCACAGACAAATTACCAACAAAAATAAATATGGGAAGGCTGGCTATAAGATCAATTCCTTGGCTGTATCCTTCATGTTACTCTGCACAGATTTATCGCCAAATTTCTTCATGTAATAGCACTCATTTTCTGGTGCCTTGTTCCATTGGCATTGTTATTTCCAGTTTGTAATCTAGCTATGTTCTATTGTAGGTTAAGGCACAACGATGTCGGCTTCAACTGCTGCAATACCAGCCGCAAATACAAATGGGAACCATGCACTGAGTGTGGATTCACATTCCAGCCAAGATGTTAGGCGGCGAACAGTTGTTGTTGCAAAGAAAAAACCTACACCTGAGCTTCTTACTGAAGGTGGAGTTAATGGTGTCTCAGATGATAAGGTTTCTAGCAAGAAGGATGTTGGTCATACAAGCCGTGGAGAGTCAGCTATGGACAAGCCAAAATATTCGTCTGAGGCAAGAAAAGATGCATTTCCTCCAGCACCTTCTGCTGAACATCGAAAGAAAAGCACTACTAAACACGGAAAAACCAAGTGGGAAACTGCACTAAGTGTGCTGATGAAGCTTTGCCTTCTTTTTACGGCTTTTGCTTGGATGGGGCAGGTGTTATGGGGATGGCAAAATGGGGATTTATCATTTACAGCACTTGATATGGAGAGCAGACTATCCAAGGTAGAGGTGTTCAAGAAGACGACTAAGATGCTCCAGGTGCAGCTGGACATTTTAGATAAGAAGCTAGGAGATGAGATCGGGAAAGCAAAAAGGGACATCACAAAGCAATTTGATGACAAGGGTAAGAAGTTAGAGACAAAGATGAAGACATTGGAAGGCAAGGCTGACATATTAAATAAGTCACTTGCTGAACTGAGAGACATGGGCTTTGTCTCTAAGAAAGAATTCGATGAGATTCTGACTCAGTTGAAGAGAAAGAAGGGTTTGGATGGCACTGGGAGTGATATAACCTTGGACGATGTAAGAATATTTGCCAAAGAGATAGTGGAGATGGAGATAGCCAGGCATGCAGCAGATGGCCTTGGAATGGTGGATTATGCATCAGGGTCTGGTGGTGGCAAAGTGGTTAAGCATTCGGTAGCTTTCAAGAAAGCTAAGAGCATTCTTACTCGTCGTAGTGAAAGTCACAAAATGCTGGAGCCAAGTTTTGGGCAGCCAGGAGAATGTTTTGCACTGGAAGGAAGTGTTGGTTTTGTGGAAATCAGGCTCAGGACAGGAATTGTTCCCGAGGCAGTCACCCTAGAGCATGTCGACAAGGTATTGCTATTCATTGTATTGCCATAATTCGATATTACTTTATTTATTTATTTGGCACCTCTCTGTCCAACCCATACTGTAGCTCATTATTTTCCATGCTACATGCTCTTAATCTTTTGTCGACATTTCTGATTTGAGATAGCTGACAACATATGCCATTTGGGTGCGTGCTCTGATTGATCAGCTTCACTTTTGATGCCATTACTATCTATTAGAAACTTTCAGAAAACATCAAACAGCATGACATGCAGCTCCATCTGTTAGCAATATTGGACTTCATGTGTTCTTTCCCTCAATTAGGCTTTATTGAGCCACGATAGAAAGAAATCATGTGAAAGCAAAAAGCATGTTCTTCATTTTGCTGTGTTCCATTTGAAATAGCTGGTTCTTCCATTTTGTTTGTTTGCGTTATGATCTTGTCATTGAACAATCATGACCTGCCTGTCCTTGACTCCCTTGAATCACTTCCCTGCTTCATTAATTCCAGTGTATTATCTTATGCTGGTCATGCCTTGCCTGTGCAGAGTGTGGCCTACGACCGCTCCAGCGCTCCCAAGGATTTCCAGGTCAGCGGGTGGTACCAAGGAGCAGAAGATGAGTCAGACAAGCAACCACGCACGCCAACAAACCTAGGGGAGTTCACTTACGACCTTGAGAAGAGCAACGCCCAGACCTTCCAGCTAGACAGGACCACCGCCGACGCATCGGTCATCAACATGGTCCGGCTCAACTTCTCCTCGAACCACGGGCAGCCTGAGCTGACGTGCATCTACCGCTTCAGGGTGCACGGCAGCGAGCCTGGCTCTCTCGGCACCGCAGCGTCGTGAGGCCTCTTCTGATAGCTGTGTACGGTCTTTCTCTTTAGCTTTGAAGACTTGAAGCCCCTGTGAGACGGTAGCTTCAGGTTGATTCTAGTCTGTAGCATAATGGCGCCACTATGGACACACCTGACTTGCTGTTCCTGTTCCTAGCTAGAGGTGCTACTAATTGTTTGTAGTATATGGCAACTGTGATTGATTTCTCTGTGCTGTGGCAGTTTTATGTGCTGTGAGACTGAAATATATTTTGATTTATCTGAACTACGTAATATAAAAATTGTGCGTTTGGTTCACACAATCGCCGCCGTCGGACCCTCTGTACATGGCAGTGCACCGATCGAGATTAAAACTGTGCTGGTCGCATGTCCATACCATGCAAATTATTCCAGGTCTAATGCTAATATTTACAAAATATGTTTGTTTCATATTTTATCCCTGAGATCACAACCCTATAAACGAGTTTGGACTAAAGCGTGTGATTTAAAATTCTGAAATTTTTACAGTTCCTTCCAAAGGCAAAGGCTGACACTCAAGTGTGACAACCTCCTATAGAAATTGCTATTTTAGAGGTGCTTAGATGACTTGATTGTCAAATGGAGGGAGTATAAAACACTTGAGAATTCACTTAACTGTCGAACTCGAACTTAAGTGCTACTCCCTCTGTAACCTAATATAAGATCTTTTAGATCATATTAGTCGGCAAAGGAGTATTTATCATCATTTTTCATTCTACTCTCTTAAGGTTCAGGAACCTAACCAGTGAACTACACTTGTCGATGGTACAATATCAACTTGTCTAAATACTATGACTTGAGATTTTCTATGTCATATATTTTTCCTTTTGCGCAAGATCTATTGCCAAATGCTGAGATAGGAAATACAACATTGCCAACTTCTTGAATGTTGGATTTTGATGGAGGACAAAGGGACTGGATTGATAGAGAAACATCGAAGAAGAGATTATGGAGTAGATAGCTATGTGAGGACGGCGATTCTCAAATCTGTTTGCAATTTGACATGTCCTATAACAGTAAGGCTGTAGATGCGTGTTCGTGCAAATCTTTGGATTGTGCATGAAGAAACAAAGTCACTACCATTTCAGTTTTTGCTCTTATTCTTGTGTTGCACAGCGAAATAAAGTTGTATGCACATGGACGTGGGAGATTGCCACTAGTTTGAAAACAATGAAGCATCTTCCACATACAAACACCAAGAAATCAGAAACCTACAGCTGATAACTAAACAATGTCACATTTGAGCGGCAAACAGTACAGCTCCCAACCACAAAGTTCGATAGACAGCCCGGTCAAACAATAACAAAATTGGACTCAAGCAACAGGTGAAAAAAAACCCAATACATTTCTGCTTCCAGGCTGTATACACTGGTCCCTGTCAATTCTAGCCGTTGCCCAACGGATAGATATTCAACGGCTAGAGATTCTTGATGGTTTCGCCTTGCTCTTTGTCGTCCTAAAAGGGTTGGTTATTTGGTTTTCTGGAGATTGAACATATTGGTGCATCCAGCAACCTCACCAAAACAATTTTCAACTTGCATTGCTTCAGCAAGGGACTAGAGCACTTTGACTGTGCATTACTGAGTGTTTCTCCTCGGCCCAAGCCGGAGTTGCAGGTTGTCCAAAACACGGGCAACATTCACAAGCCGTGGATCGTCCGAAGGAATTTCTCGTTCCTGCGTTGGGAATACAAGAGAGGATGAAACAGAGTTAGAACCCACGTACAGTCAACTTGATTCTCGTTTGCTCAGTCAAGCACACTGATACAGTGAAGTGAGCCTTGTTGTTTTTATTGCATGGCATGCATTTCAGCATTGTAAACTAATGCTATAATTGAACCCAATCCAAAGTTACGAAGAAAACACAGAGGGCTCCAAGGTGAGGAAAATATACCAGATGACATGACTGACTCTAATATTGAAGCTTACCTTCAATCCCTTGTAGTATGCTTCAACAGCAGGAAGTGCTGGAATTATATTGCGGGTTTGCAGCATGTCCCAGATATAATTTGCAGTTGTATATCCACCGGTCTGAACAAACCCACAGAATTTCAACAGCCATTAGTGCAACTCAGATTTTTTTTTCAGGAAGATGACGTTAGTAGTCAAACAATGTACACTCTTCATATAAATGCATTAGCACTTCTGTGAATTCAGTACTGAAAGGCGGTAGCATTGTTTATAAGGCAGTAAGGTGACCTAAGGCGAGCACCACCCGCTCTAGCGCCTAGGCGACGCCTAAGCGCCTAAGGCGGGCATATTTGTAAGGCGCTGCCAGGGCGCCTTATCGCCTAAGCGTCTAAGGCAGGACGCCTTAAAAACAATGGGCGGTAGTTGTGCTGCTTACCTTTTCACCAGAAGCTGCTAATAGAAGATCCGTTCCCATCTTGGGATTCAAGAAGAATTTTCTTTCAGTCATTTTCTCCTGAAAAATATTGTAAACTGTAAGATTTTGAACTCCCGAGTTAGTCAAACTGTGACACAAAACCAGAAGGAATTACCAAGGTTGCTTGAGCAACTTCCATTCCTCTTGGAGTATACCCTATCATAGCTCCCTCGGCAAGCGTCTGCATGCCATCAATGCATAGTTGAGAACACAAGGTGTGGATAAGAGAGAGATACATAGATTCCTAATTATAAAAATTGATTGTTACAGGAATTATCTTTAGGACCTTAATTAGCCACACTGTAGTATTATCCCAAGATGCTCAGTTTTTGGTATGTGACTAATTTTTGGTCAGCATATAGGATTCGTACGGTACCAAATTCAAACTTCAAGTTTGGTTTCCATCTTTTCCTGTTTTTTATTTTAGTGAAATGTAACTGTTATTTGTGAAATCTAAGAGCTACCACTGCAATTTGGATCCACTAATGAAAATGGTCTCTAATCAAAAGGTAGCAGCTAGCTTAAAGTTAATAAGCAGCAGTATGATAGCATTTTAGAGCCTGTGACTACAAAGGAAACAGTAAATCCTGTAGTGGCTAAAATGGTAAGTTTTACAAAGATTCTGAAAGTTAACAACTAAATTTTTGAGATCAAAATAGTCCAAGGCACAAGGCCTGATGTGTACCGGTTAACATGTCCATTACTAGGATTTGAAGATTCGTAATGGAATTCAAACCTATGTTGCTATCAACCACAAATTTTAAATTTGAAGTTATAACTTCAATAAGATACTCACCACAAACAGCTCTGCGGGTGTGGGTTTCGAGCTTGAGAACTCTTCAAACATCTTAACAGCAGACTCAATATCTCCACATCGAAGATAACACCTTTTCAATTAAAGGACAAGAAATTAACAGAGAGATCCAGAAGTTGATACAAATCATTATATCATAGATAAGGACAAACATGATGAGTTGCCATTTGCCAAATGACAATTGCAGGTATCCAAAAATAGACACTGCATTTCCAAATACTATGTATATCTACCTTAACAACGGTACATAATGCAATTACAATGATTTGCAATGTCCACTTTATGAGAATATTAATTCAACGTGCACAAGAGACTTTTTAGTGTGTATAATGCGCATGCTTAAAGTTTTGGACAGCGAAGCTATATCAGCGAATCTCGACAAAAATGCAGATTCCTTAATAGTCTACCTTGATGAGTTCTCGACTTACTTAGAAACTGGACATATCAGGAGCAATTACTTAGAAACTGGACATATCAGGAGCAATTAACCATTATAGTTCCTCATAACCATGCAATGTATCATTAGACCAATACTGTTCAGCATGCAGAGTCGCAGATTACCTTACAGCTTGCATCACAATGAAGGCATCATAACTAAAATTCTCTTTAGTGAACATGTCAAGAAGTGCTTCGAGTGTCTGCAAATTTGTAAAGCGGATTAAATTTCATAGAAGGTAAAGCTCAACTTCATGACATGAGCTAACTACAAAATGTACGATAACTAGATAACTAAATTATTGTCATGTCAATCTGTCAAGTATAAATGCTGCTGAGCAGTAACTATACACTGGTTACTAAAATGTAAAAACACAGTGAAAATGCAACATAGCACACCTCTTTGCTCCGCAAGTCTGCACAAGCATGGATAGCAACATGATAAATTGTGAACTGCTTAAATATAAATCCTCGTCTGTGTGCAAATTCTGCTGTTGGCAAGTTGTATAGCTCTTCTTCTGACACATTCATCATTATATTCTCAGCACTATCGTTTGCTACCCTTTCAACATACTGCCAACCTTTTGACTGCTGGACGAACTCCAGAATCTGGTAAAAACAAAGTCAAGAAAAAGCATGAGTACAGTTATGTTAGATGTACCACCACAACAAACTTTCTTGAGTGCATAGCATACTTTTGCCGGAGTATCCTCACTGGCTGGTGTCTTGTTCTTGAATGCAGTTATTAGTCCAGCATAACAGAACTTGTTTAATCCAAGTCCAGCGGCGGTCATATCACGAACAATAGCATAACTGGTAAAACAATTAAATTAGAGTTTGTCCCAGCATAGACAATAGCATGGATAAGCCGGAAAGCGTTGCTGTTGGGGATAACTTATATGTAGAAAACATGCTTAGCTACCTAATGGAATTGATGTCTAGAGCAAAACTTGCCACAAGCTGAAGAGACAACCTAGGCACTAGTGGAATTGATGTCTTCTGATAATGTTTCCCCCACATTCTGCGAGGAAAACTGGCACTCCTACTCTGTAACCTCCAGAGGCTCTTATAACCCTGGATGTAACAACATGTTACATTTCCTCATGTTCAAATTCGTGGAACTAGTAGTAACAAATCCAGTATTTTAGTGGTCTAAATGGAGCTTTACTAACGAAAATATGAAAACAAGGGAACAACTATTGTACAGCCTGTAGGCCTTGGCTTATTTGCTCCAATTGCCCAGATGATAAATCACAACATCATGGTAAAGATAGTCAACCACGGTGTATATCTTGGAGTACGTAATTTCATATTTCAATCTTAAATGTTGCATGCTTCTACAATCTGAAAACATAAAAGTTGATGCGAAGGACCCCTTACACTTGATCAGTACGCCCAGTTGCTGCAAGTGCATTCAAGAGGCAAATGTAGGTTTCTCCTTTCAACTTAACACCATGTGCTTTCATTTCTTCCAAAAGCTTCATTACAGGTAACAAAAGTTGAGCGTTAGTGAGCACGAATAACAGAGGAGAAATATCGGCAGCAACTCAGATATAGGTAGGGAGATAACCAACCAAGATTGCCGCATCCGAGTTCTTGCATTTCCCGCAAGTGGAAATCAGAAAATTGTAAAGGTTAACCTACAAAGAATTAAACAATTAGCCCTAATTCGTCTGACAAAAGCAAAAGGGAATTGGTATAGGAGATGAACGCATGTAAAGAGAGTGGTCTAACATCAGGCTGCAAGCCCATTTCTCTCATCTGATCGCGGAAGTAGAAAGCATCCTGTAGCCGGCTGCCTTTCATGGTACCAACTATGAGACTGTGGAATGTGTCCCGCACAGGCTGCACCCCGTCGAGCAGCATGTCATCGTAGGCATCACGAAGCAGGTAGGGCCTAAAGACAGCACGAGATCATTTAATTCAGACACGGAAACCAACAATTAGGTTCGCACAGGCATGCTCGTACCCACACCAGATCATCGACGCGAAAACAACAGCTTAACAAAACTATCCTAACGAGAAATGCCGCTGCTCGGAACCGCGTCGAACAGGTGGTGTGCAGGAACCGAAACGAGGGCGGGACGTGCCTGCGCTGCTGGACGAGGGACCCGATGACGGTGTTGTACTCGGAG
This sequence comes from Elymus sibiricus, assembly GCA_039707655.1. Lineage (NCBI taxonomy): Eukaryota > Viridiplantae > Streptophyta > Magnoliopsida > Poales > Poaceae > Elymus > Elymus sibiricus. Next base: position 91,042,143 of record CM077663.1, read on the forward strand.
ACATTGTTGGCGTAGTTGCGGCGCATGTACTCCTCCGTCGACGTCGCCACGCCGCGCCGCCCCGCCCCCGCGGCGGCGGCGGCGGCCGCCTGCGCCGTAGCCTGCCGCAGCTGCCCTGCACCGCCAGATCCAGAGGTTAGTCCCGCGGAATTTGCGTGGGAGCGAGACGGGATCTTGTGAGAGGGGGAGGAGGAGACCTTGGAGCAGGAGGGAGTTCTTGAGGAGGCCCATGGCGGATGGTGGGCGGAGAGGTGGTGGCGCTGCGTCGACTGAGGAAGAGAGACGGAAGAATGGGAGGAGGGTTTAAGAGTTACTGAGATGGCGGAGATTGACGTGGGCCAAGGCCCATGGGCCTAAAGCACGGTTCAGGTTTACGTTTCATCCCACGGGCCAGGTCCTAGTGTGTTTTTTTAGGGTTGGGCCAGGTCCTAGTTTCCATGTGCCTTTTATTCTGTTTATATCATTATCCTATATGCTAAAAACAAGTGTTTTTTGTGTTAAAAAACAAGTGTTTATTATCCCCAAAAATGTTACAAACAATTCGAAACAGAATTAAATTTCAAGTGGAGGTAGTAGCACATGTTTTGTTTATCTCTACTCCTATAAAAAATCTAGTTGGTGATGATGGTTTGTCAAATTCATCTTTTTTGACCATTTGATACGCATCTAATGCATGCGAGATAAGCCATGACATTTCTGCAAAAGACCATACTAATCTGTTGTACACACCCTTGGTTTCTCCAAATCAGCCCCATCCCTCCTCACCTCATACAAATAGACTTTTTTACGAAACCAGGCATTATACACAAAAATCAGGGGGGGGGGGGTCTACTCTAGACCCATTGCAACAGACTGGCACATTGCTAGTTTAGCGGGCGATGCTGGGGGGGGGGGGGGGGGATCTTTGGTGCGACAGAGCACGGTCGGGATCTGGCGGAGGAGGTGCAAGCGGGTGGTGCCATCCGGAAGGCGCCGGTGCGGGAGAGGGCAGAAGCGACACTGGTCGGGCCATGAATGTAGCGGCACGGCGTCGGGAAAGTCTATCCGGTTTTTGGATGATGGATGCGCTGTCCATGATAAAAAAATAGAAGCGAGGGCAAAAGTCTCTTTCTACACCGAGCTCAAATGAGCTCGGAGTTAACAGTAACTCAAAAAACATTTTAAAATATTAGAGAAATCTGAATTTTTTTAATGAAAAACTTTGACAAATGTTCTAAGAGCTTGCAAAATTTTATCACAAAATCACGTTTGTGGAAGTCATGGCAAAAAAAATCAATGCTTCAAAATACTTTTAAAAGTAGCATTTCAGAGTATGGATTTTTTTTACCACGACTCCCACAAATGTGATTTCATGATGAAACTTTGCAAGCTCTTAAAATATTTGTCAAAGTTTTTTTTTATAAAAAATCAGATTTTTTTAAACATTTTTAAAATATTTTTCGATTACGAGCTTGTCAGGCCTGGTGGGCTAAAGTGGGGGCTACTTTGACGCTAGATGGGATTACGAGCTTGTCAGGCCTGGTGGGCTAAAGACCCATAGCCAACGAAAAGGGCTTCAAGGAGCCCGTCCTGCCTCCCCAGCCGGTGGAGATGCATCTCGCCAGAGGAGCCGCCGTCGATTTGGAGCTAGCAAGTGGGATGTCGCTCCAGCAAGGGGATTTGGAGGTTTGCCTCCCCCTTTCTACCAGTTTCCTCGCCGTGGCTATGGTTCTTCCTCTTGGTACCGTGACTGTGGATCCGATCCGATGGGCAACAGCAGTGTTTTGCGCGGAAGCAGCAACAAACCTTTGCCATATGTGGGTGGCAGTGCCTCTCCAGATCAGGGCAACATGTCTGCGCAATATGGCAATGAGGAGGGAGCTAGCTTTGATCCATGGCCGCTCAGGACACCTTCAGAATCTTTTAGTGCTAATGCGGACAGTTCATATCAAGGTCCTATATCTCCTCCTCGAAGCGATCGCCTCAACAACCTGGGTTTGGATGTTCGTGGTCGCTCATATGGCACCAGAGGTGAAACCGCAATGGAAGATCAAGCTAACACTAGCACCACTCGCCAAGGGGATACGCTTGATCTTCGAGGCAGTCAAGAAGCGGGCGATATGGAACTCGGTGAGCACGAGGGTGACAGCTTGGATCACTCACTTTCATGGGCAGCGGCGCACGGCCCTAACGCACCTCGGGCGCCATGAGGGCCATTGCATGGAACTGCCGAGGTATGGGCAGGGGCCTCGGCAGTGAGCGCATGCTCTACCTTACCAATCTGATGCGCTCTACTAATCCTCAGGTAACTTTTGTTTCAGAGATTAAATCTTCTAAAACTCATTCTGCCGATCTTGTCAATAGATTTGATGTGACTAATGCCTTTGTTGTTCCTTCTAGAGGCGCCTCGGGTGGCCTTTGGCTCATGTGGAATGATGAGCTCAAAGTCTCTGTGCATACTGCTGCTTTTCACTATATATTAGCTAATGTAGTCCATGTAGCTTCAGGGGTCAACTTTTGCCTGATTTGTATATATGGAGACCCGTATCATAGGCAAACTAATGCCATCTGGGATCAAGTTGCTAATTTTGTGTATGATAATCTAGGAAGGCCCATGGTTTGTATGGGGGACCTTAATGATATCCTGTATGATGTGGATGGTTGTAATGGCAATATCAACTACTATCGTATGAATGCTTTCCGGTCTCTGGTTAAAAATTGTGGGCTGTTTGATATTGGTTATAGTGGTCCTGCTTATACTTGGCGCGGTAGACAGAATACTTCTAAGCCCATTCATAGACGTCTCGACCGCTGTTTGGTTAACTCTGATTGGTGTTCTTTTTATCCTAATACTAAAGTGCTGAATCTTCCTATCATTCTTGGTGACCATGCCCCCATTTTAATTTCTACTGAAGGAAAATTTGTTAGGCCTAGACAAACTTTTAAATTTGAAAACTGGTGGCTTATGGAAAAAGATTTTCACTCTTTTGCTAAAAATAACTGGAGCTCTAGTTCTCTTACCTCCTTTGCTGCAAAGTCCTCTTCTTTAGCAGGGTCTTTAAAAATCTGGTGCAAGAAGAAAAAACCTCTCCAACAAGAGCTTGCTGAGCTAGAAAACAGAATCAAGGACTTGCAACAACTGCCTCTCCACCAACAGGACCATGTTTTGGAAAGCTCCCTCACTAATAGGTATGAATGTACTCTCTCAAAACTTAATCAGTTCTACAAGCAGAGAAGTAAAAAGTCTTGGGCTGTTAAAGGTGATCGCAATACCAAATTCTTCCATCAGGCGGTTCTCAAACGTAGAAAAAGAAATACTATTTGTTCCATCAAGGATGAGCATGATACTATCCATTTTAAACCAGATGCCATGATGCAAACATTTGTTAATTATTTCAGGCACATATTTTCCTCTCCTAATACTAATGCAAGCAGGCCTTTTCCTTCCTCTCTTTGGACTAATGACAATAATGATCCTACTTATTCTATACCTGACAAGGCTGAACTCTTGCAGATCCTTAAAGACATGAACCTTAATGCATCTCCGGGACCCGATGATTTTAATGTAGAATTCTATTTAGCCACTTGGGATTGGATTGGGGATGATCAATGATACCAATATTGCTCTAATCCCTAAGAAACTGGTTCCTCTTGTGCCCATGGACTACCGTCCTATTAGTCTTTGTAATGTGCTCTATAAAATCATTGCCAAGTCTCTTGCGAATAGACTTAAACATCATCTTCCTGATTACATTGATCCAGCTCAACAAGCATTTATTGAGGGTAGACGTATTAGTGATAACATTATCATTGCTCAAGAAATTGCTCACTCGTTTTCTCTTAAATCCTAGAAACATGATGCCTTTATGCTTAAGATTGATCTTGCTAAAGCTTTTGATCGTTTAGAGTGGAATTTCATTGTTTCTGCTTTGGCACGTAAAGGGCTGCATGGTCATTTTGTTAATTTGGTTCATGCATGCATTTCCTCTCCCTCATTCTCTGTTCTCATTAATTAATGGCCAGCCTTCTAAAAAATTTAAGAGTTTCAGAGGAATACGACAAGGATGTCCCATGTCTCCTTATTTGTTTGTTCTTGCAATTAATGAACTTTCCATCTTGCTTGATGAAGCTTTGCTGGCCAACCACTTGCAGGGAATTTCACTAGGACCAAACTGCCCCTCTGTCCATTCCCTTCTTTTTGCAGATGATCTTCTGGTTTGTGGACAGGCTACTTGTCAGGAGGCTCAGACTATGGCTAGTCTTATTCAACACTTTTGTGCTCTCTCTGGTCAAACTCCTAATTGGAATAAATCTGCCATTCTTTTTAGCAATCATGTTTCTCAAGATACTATTAATGATATTAAGCAAGTCTTTCCTGTTGCCAATCTGGATGCTAATTTCACTCATCTTGGTCATCCTCTTATTCTGCCAGCTAAAAATAGAGGAGCTGCTTACAACTTTGTTTTGGATAAATTTTTAAATAAGCTCCCCTCTTATAAAGCTAACATGCTATCTCATGCCGCTCGTCTTGAACTTATTCGCTCTGTCTTCTATGCTATCCCTGTTTACTATATGGCAAATATTTTGTTCTCAATTTTTTTTATTGCCAAGCTCACTGCTATCATTAGGAACTTTTGGTGGACAGGGATTAAAGAAACAGAGTCAAAGAGGAGTCTTTGTCTCAGAGCCTGGAAGGATATTACCAATTCCAAAGCTGAAGGTGGTCTTGGTATAAGAAACTAAAAGCCATCAATGAGAGACTTATTCTTGCTGCGGCTTGGAGGTTAGCTAAAAATCCCTCCTCCCATTTATATTGTGTTCTTCAAGCCAAATATTTTCCTACCACTTCTATTTGGAAAGCTACTAGTAATCCACCTAAATCTGCCTTCTGGTCTTCCATTTTAAAAATGCTTCCTAAACTCAAAGAGCATGCCTTCTATCAACTCACCCAAGGTAATATTTCTATTTGGAGCATGCCATGGTGCAATCTCTGGGACTCTCTCCATGATTTTCTCATTACTCAACCTTCAGGCTTTTCTTATCCCTCTTTGGTTAGAGATCTTTGGCAGCCTGGGCAAAAGCAATGGAACCATCAACTCATTTTCTCTCTTTTCCAGCAACCTTTGGCTACTCAAATTGTCAACATTGATATTCTTGATGATGATAATGCTGATTTACTTTGTTGGGCTTTGGCTCCCAATGGTATTTGCTCTTCCAAATCAGCTTATAAACTTTGTTTACAAGAAATTCATGCTCATCCGAGAACTGCTCCTTTAGATGTTCCTTTGGATTTGAAAACTTTTCTTAAAACTATTTGGAAGCAGAAAGATTTATTGCCCAAGGTTAAAACTTTTGCTTGGAGGATGCTTAGTAAAGCTTTGCCCACTGGTATGAGAGCAGGCCGTTTTTCTATTCATATCTCGCAGAATTGTTGTAGATGTGCTCAGCAAGAGGATGAGTTTCACCTTTTCTTTCTTTGTGGTTTTGCTAGAGCAGCCTGGTTCTCTTCTCCTTGGTTTCTTAGATCTGATATTCTTGTGCAAGGTCACTCTTCAATGCATTCCCTTCTGATTCACTTTGCTTCTATGGGGCATCCTCATGCATCTTTGCAAAATATTTTCAATTTCATGTGGTGCATTTGGAAAGCTAGAAATGATTTCTTGTTTGATAGAAAGAAACATCTTCCCTATCAAGTTCAAATTGCTGCTGCTAGTCTGAATAATATTCTTCAAGAAGAGAATTTGCCTTCTACTAACATTCAGTCTTTGCAGGCTTCTCAACCTGATAATACTCACCTTCCTAAGCAAGGCCATACTCTTAAGTCAGACCTTCTTATTAATGGTGCTAAGGTGTTTTCTGATGCTGCTTTCAGAACTTCTAGAGTTCCAGGATTTGAGCAAGGACAATTGCGCACAGGAGTGGGGGTTTATTTTTGTCTTCCTTCTTCTAATAGGGATATTAATATACAGGTTCAAGCTTCGGCTCCTCCTACGGAAACTCCTCTTCAAGCTGAAGCAGTTGCTCTAGCTTATGCAGCTCACCTGGCGGCTTGCCTTAACATTCAAATTCCTACTTTTCTAACTGATTCTCTTTCTCTTGCAACTGTTGCTGCTGATAGAAATATTACTCACTCTTCTGCTCCTTGGAATATTCGAAAAGATGTGGCTTCTTTTGTAAACTCTACTTCTAATCTCAATCCCCAAGTTTTCCATATTTCTAGGAATTTGAATGGGGTGGCTCACAATTTAGCCCATCAAGTTTTTCAAATGGTTGGAGGACCTACTCTCAATTGCTCTTCTCATTCTCATATGTCTGACTCTTGTCCTGTGGCTGCTTCTCTTGCTGATTTTCATTTTGCAGGAATTCAGATTCATAAGCTGTATTGCTTTTAGGAGGAAGTCGATGGCTCCTGGATGCTCCTCATTTCAAGATGATCTGCTTGTTAATGCTCGGTTGGAGGAAGGAAGGAGATTGCTGTCAAAGCCGGAATTTTTCTTGCTCCCCTTCTCTTCCCTTGTTTCTTACAACATGTTGTTCTGCAGCAAGGATCTTGTTCCTTGCTCTCTCTTATGTCTGTTATTCAGCTCTTCTTACTACAGGACTGCATTCCTTCTCTTCTCTATCTTCTGGCAGTTGGTGTAACCTTGGCTGTACAATGTTCTCTGAGCTGAATATATTGGCACCCTGTGGTGCCTTTCTCTGTTCAAAAATAAATAAAAAATAAATCGGGCGGTCCTCTTCTTCTCACCGGCTGCACATTCCTATGTCTTGCCTATTTGAGAATGCTGGTTCTGTCCCAGCTTGTAGCACCACAAACTTAAGTGGGGATTGATCTTCTAGCGCAACCTTCTTATCTTCTTCAAGCTATGCCAGGTTTGACCGGCGACGAAGGTTACGCTATCAACGCCTGAGATGTCCGCGGCCCTAAACAAGCAACCACCGTCCCAATCCTAGATCATGAAGGCTGCCTCGCCGTTCGTAGAAATGTATCGTATTTATTTGGCTTGCTCCAGTATCTCACGAAGACGCAACACTTGTAAGATCTACGTCAAACATTTCTCGCTGTGTAGACCTCCTTGAACTGTAAGTTTTGATAAACCAAAAGTAGTCTGCGCCTTGAGTGATTGAACTATGGATGAGACATTGAGACGGCAGGGCAATGTTGGCATATATAGCTGCCCGCCTGCACCATCTGTATGGAGTCACGAGTAGTATACTTGGTGCTGTCATACAGCCTTGGTGCTAGCTAAGCCAACTCTGAACGAAACCTGTGATTGCTTCACGTGATTCTTCTTCTATCACAGATTCACACGGGTAGTGTGATTGTTTCCTTTCAAGGTCGGTCCATGTACACAACGGACCGGACCACCGGTTCCGACTCGTAGCCACATTCGGACTGCGTCCTCAGTTCTCAGTTCCTCGATGAAAGAACATGCAAGTGAAAGAGAACCTTAAGGCCTTGTTCGATTGACAGGGAGTTAAGGGAAAGGCATGGATTAAGGGGGATTAAATCTTCTACTTCCTTTGTTCCATAATGTAAGATGCTTTTTTGAGTGTAAAAAAAAAACATCTTATATTATAGAGCGAAGAAAGTACAAGCTAAAGTCCTCTCCAATCCCTTTAAGAAGTGGTGTAAGGGCATCTCCAAAGCCGATCCTCAAACCACCCGCAATCGTCCGGATCCGACGGTTCGGACGTATTTTGTCATCCAACGCGATCTTATATCGGGTCGTCGACCGGTCTGGACGACCTTTTTGTCGCAAACCGGAAGCAAACAGGTTGGCTTTGCGGGAGTCCGGACCACTGCCACGGAAGCGTCCAACAAACCTGACACACCCAAAAACTCTCTCTCGCTCGTGCTTTTTCCCGTCCAAAGCGATCAACATTGCTCCAGAGCACCAATGCCTCATTCATGCCGGCTCAGAGCAACGCGGCCTCTCACATCACTCTGGCATCGAAGCGGCACGCCGGTTGAGAACGTCTCCCACACCACTTTCTGGTGCATGTGACTTCCCCGCGTTCAAACGACAGCCCGTCCGTCCGCCTACCTACAATAACCATGTGCGGATGTCGAGGAACCTGCTCCGGCGCCACCCGCTCGTCCGTGAGCCGCCCACCATAACCACCTCGCTTGTTGTCCTACCATCCACCCGCTATTTAAACCCATAGCCGCATCCAACATCCTACGATCCCCTTCTCCTCTCTGCACCATGCCCGCCATGGCCTCCTCGAGCTCTAAAGTCGTCTGGGACAACCTGTCCTCCGAGCAGAAGCAGAAGATCGCCGCCATTGCAACCAGCTGGCAGGCAGATTGTGACACCCTGGGCTTATGCTACAGTGATCATTGTAATTAAGCTACAGTAATGATCATGAACAGTGCCTAAGTATTTTGCTAAATGAAGTTTGTCTAAGTTGGATTAAGTTGGATGCAAAATTCAATTCAAATTCCTATTCAAAATGCCTTAGGAATTGTGGTGATAAAATAATTCCTCAAATAATAAAAGTAAAATGTTCCAAAATTGTGGAATATTCCAAAACAAATCATGTTAAGGAAAACAACATCACAAAGCTACTGGTGTGGACCCCACCAATATATCAGTAACTAAATGCATTTTTAATTGCATTTAAATCAATTGTGAAAATACAAACAATTTATAAAAATCCTCAAAACTACTGTGACCCTTGGTAATATTGCAACTAAATATTGGGCTATGGCTCACCATTTTTGTGTAAGGAGTAAATGTCAAAATAAAATAAAAACAGAAACTGAAAATGAAAAAGAAACAGAATGGGCCTCAAGGCAAAATAAAATATTCCTCGGATCTCCACTTGGAGTACAACCACACAGTTACTATGACCGGGTTACTGATATGTGTTAAAGACGGGTCGGCCCCAAGGGTACCCGCGAGAGATATTGGTGGGATGCGCCGCAAGGCATCCGGAGACTTGGTGGGGTGCGCCGGAAGGCACTCGAGTGTTCTTGGCGGGGCGACGGACTGCACTTTTGGTTCGAGCTTGCCCCGCACAATTAAATTGCTAATGGGTTGGGTACTTGATCTGAGTTAGGTCGTTGGCCTAATACGCACTAACCACCACGCGGGGTAATCAGTATGGGCTGCTCGGCGGCGTACATTCTCCCGAAAGCTCTTCAGATGCCACATTTTTCGACTCGCGCCCGGGTGGTCTGGAACGCATGGCGCTTGTTACTAAGGCATGCTAGGACTGGTCCCGGCCGAGGGCGTAACGTGCAGGATGGCGAGGGCGATGGCCCAAGACCCCGAGCCATTAGGATGTAGACCGGCGTGCTGGCCTCTCTGTTGAGCCTAGGTAGGACTACGTCGTGTCGATATGTCGAGGCCGGGTAATGACCAGAAAATCGTATCCGGCCGTAGCTTATCGAGCGTGTTGGGGAATGTGGTGCACCCCTGCAGGGAAGTAAACTATTCGAATAGCCGTGTCCACGGTAACAGGACGACTTGGAGTTGTGCTCTGACCTACTACAACTATAATCATAAACTAATTAAAATGAATTGTGGCTCCGGAATTGCTTCCTCGCAGGGGAGTCGAGGAAGGATCTCTGGGCATGCTACTTAATAAAATTTGCTACAACAATGTGACTATATATGAGCTGCAGGTCTATTCTCTTCTAATGCTGCAAGATGCTGAAGATGCTAGTCTTCGATAGGACTAGGCCTTCTTCTCTATTCTGGCATTTCTGCAGTCTAGTCCAAAGATATAGCCGCATTCCTTTGATACAGGTGCATATCTAGTATAGATCTGATGTAAGTCTTGCGAGTACTTTGGATGAGTACTCACCGCTGCTTTGCTCCCCTTTTCCCCTTCGATACGTTGCTGCGTTCAGACGATGGAGCCCAGGATGTGGACTACGCTGGAGATGCCGACTACTACTACCCCGACGGAGGCCTCTATCAGCAGGATGGAGCGTACTACGACGTTGACTTCTCCGACGTCCAGGAGTAGTTAGGAGGTTCCCAGGCAGGAGGCCTCGCCTCTTTCGATCCGTGTTTATGTTTGTGCTAGCCTTCTTAAGGCAAACTTGTCTAACTTTATGTCTGTACTAAGATATATTGGCTTTCGCTGACTTGTGCTTGTCGGAGCTTTATATTCGAGCCCTCGAGGCCCCTGGCTTGTAATATTAAGCTGTATGACTTTATATTTGTGTCTTTTGTCGTGTTGTGGTACTAATCAGTGAGTCCCTAAGCTTGGCCGTACGCATTGCGTGATTGATTAGTGTACGGACGAGAATGGGGGCGTCACAAGTTGGTATCAGAGCCGACTGCCTGTAGGTAGCCCCCTTTCCAACTCCTTGGCCGAAGTTGAGTCTAGACAAAGAAAATTGTTTTACTAACTTGGCTGTGTGGCTTACGGGCCCACGTCGCCAATCGGGTGGTATTAGGCTCTTTTATTCCTCGTCTATACTCTGGGATTCTGATCTCTCTCCTCTTCGGGTTAAAGATTTTATTAAACCTAACATTAGGTTCTCGTGATCACATCCACCGGAGAGTTGTTTCGCCGACAATTGTTTTCTCTTAAAGTATGATGCACGCACTGTCGTTTGACATCTTGAATCTCCTTGTTACAGATGCGTCCTGCTAGGCAGATCGTCTGTCTGACCTACGCACACGATACGACTGGGTTCCCGGCCATTCTGAACGGTCTCTTGAAGACACTGGGTTATCGTTGGTACCCCGAGTACACTGTTTACGAGGATTACCACGAGTTCAACCAGGAACAGTATGAGGCTGAGATGGTTATCTGGGATAAGCATGATCGTACCAGAGATGGGCTGCACACCTTCCGTGGCATTGGAGTGACTGTTGAGATGGCAGTACAGGATGCTGCCTATGCTGCTATTGTTCGTCTCCGTGCAGCGAACCCCAGCTTAGAGGATTCGGCATATCGGTACATTCCGTATGTCCCTGATGGAGTTGATACACCAGCTAACGCTGAGGTCTTGATCCCTTTCGCTCCACAGCGTATTGATCGGACCTACACTGCTGTTTGCGCCCCCTGTGTGAGTCGTCGCTACGACCCACGGGTTCTGATGCAGTACACTCAAGCACTGGATCGCACTGTCAGGGCCCTTAATGTCGAGCTGCACGCCACTCGAGCCCGTCTGTATCAGGCTATGGAGCATTTGATGCCAGCAGTCCGTGCGAGGATACATCCGGAGAGCATCCTTTACCCAGCCCGGACGGAGTTTCCTCCAGGTCTTGAGTGGCCTCAGGTTGGAGGTCGTACTCCGGCACGTGGACCTGCGCTCCCGCTTGGTATGCAGGTTCTACATCGGAGTCTGCACGGGATGCAGGACCCTGCCATCGGTTTTCACAATCGGGGTCATATGCAGCTCCCTGGCTACTTTCGTTGTCTCCGACGTTGATGCGTTGTTGTATCCCTCCACCGCGTGCCTGCGTGCCGCCTAGTTGTCTAGTTTAATTTCATGCCGGATCTATCGTCTATGTTGTAACGAACTTATGGTTTGTAATAGACTTATGTATGGATCTGTATCATGAAATTTGAACTGCTATGTCTTAATTATGGCACTTCCTTCCCTGTGCAAATTTTACTTCATGAGTCATTCGTTGATGTTGCAATTACCAAATACTAAACTGCCACTGTTAAATTGACAGAATGGTTAGGCCTGCTGGACGTGGTCGTGGTACGCCTGAGCCACCACCACCGAACTACATGGCTGCTATGATGTAACAGTTTGAACTGAACCGCCAGTTTATGCAAGGGCTGATGGACCATTTCCCAAGGCCGAACATGAATCAGCCGCCAGCCCCAGTGACGCTGCAAGACTTCATGCGTCTCAACCCTACAAATTTCCGCAGCTCAACTCAGCCGCTTGACGCAGATGACTGGCTCCGTGACATCACTTATGAGCTGGAAGCTTCAGGCGCCCCAGAGGCTAGCTATGTCACTTTTGCCTCGTACTTTCTGAAGGGTCCCGCTGCTCAATGGTGGGACAGCCACAGGCGCTCTCAGCCTGTTGGAACAATCATCACCTGGCCGGAGTTCCAAGCTGCTTTCCATGCTCGCCACATCCCTCAAGGGATAATGGACCGGAAGAAGCAAGAGTTCCGCAACCTTATCCAAGGCAACAAGACCGTGGACGCTTATCAGCGGGACTTTCTGGACTTGTCCCGTTATACTGAAGAGGACCTGCCAACTGATGCTCGCAGACAGGAAAAGTTTCGTGAAGGGCTTCACCCAGACATTCACCTGGCCCTTCTGGCTCATGAATTCCCTAACTTCGCCACCTTGGTGAATAAGGCTATCCAGGTGGAAACAGGTCTGCAGAGGTACAAGGATCACACCAAGCGCAAGACTGACGTGGGTTCATCTTCGGGCCCTCGTCCTCAGAAGCAAAGGATCTGGATCCCCAACAACTACCGTCCACCTGCTTATGCACCGAGGCCATCCTATGTGGCGCCTCGTCTGCCCCCTCCACCGCCAAGGCAGCCAAGAGTTGTACCGCCAAGAGCACCTCAGCCTCCACCATCCGGTCCTGAGGATGGACTGTGCTTCAAGTGTGGCCGACCAGGTCACCGTGCTAGAGACTGCAGGCAGGGTCAGAATCAACTTGCGTTGTCTACCAATCAGCCCCGCAACAACAACGCCAGGCCTAACACTGGTCGTGTTCTAGCTAACAATGTTGATCTGAATCAAGTTCAAGAACAGGCTGCTACTGTGATGGGTACACTTCTTGTTAACTCAATACCCACATCCGTATTATTTGATATTGGGTCATCGCATTCATTCATGTCGGAAGAATTTGCATGTAAGCATAACCTTAAGAGCGAGAACATGAACATTCAAATAATGGTATCCACACCCGCGGGTAATTGTCAGACTTCTATGGTATGCCCCAACGTTGCCGTTGAGATCGAAGGACTAGAGTTCCTCGTCTCGCCCATTGTGTTGGCATCCTCAAATATTGACTTACTCTTGGGAATGGAGTGGATGACAGCACATAGTGCTTCAGTTGTTTGTGCCACCAAAACCGTGCATCTTCTGCACCCTTCCAACGAGTTAGTGGTTCATACCGCTCGTCTCGTTCGTAATGCCGAAACCCAGATTCACTTCATGAACGCATTGAATGCGTCACCTCTAGAGGGGATTGAAAACATTCCAGTGGTTCGGGACTTCCCGGATGTGTTTCCAGAAGAACTTCCGGGCATTCCCCCTGCTAGAGCTGTCGAGTTTGTCATCGACTTGGTACCCGGTACCACTCCTATAGCCAAGCGACCTTATAAAATGCCTCCTCATGAACTTCTTGAGCTTAAGGAAGAAATTGACAAATCACTTCGCAAGGGTTTTATTCGTCCTAGTTCCTCAGCTTGGGGAGCACCTTCACTCTTTGTCAAGAAGAAAGATGGTACTAATCGGCTAGTTCAAGATTACCGGCCTATTAACCAAGCAACAATTCAGAATAAATATCCTCTTCCCCGGATCAACGACCTGTATGATCAGCTTGCTGGATCATCAGTGTTCTCTAAACTCGACTTGAGGTTGGGTTATCATCAGATCCGTGTTCGTGAAGAAGATATTCCAAAAACAGCATTTGTTACTCGCTATGGATCATACGAGTACACCGTTATGTCTTTTGGCTTAACAAATGCCCCAGCAACTTTCTCTCGGTTAATGAATTACATCTTCATGGATTATCTCGACAAGTTTGTAGTGGTATATCTGGATGACATTCTGGTATTCTCCAAGAATGAAGAAGAGCATGCCGAACATCTTCGTCTTGTGCTTGAAAGGCTTCGAGAACATCAACCATATGCAAAATTCTCTAAGTGTGAGTTCTGGCTAGATGAAGTGACTTACCTTGGTCATGTGATTTCCAAGGATGGTATTGCCGTCAACCCTGAACGAGTTCAAGCTATTCTTGATTGGACTCCCCCGAAGAACGTCAAGCAAGTCAGAAGTTTTCTCGGACTCGCCAGCTATTGCCGTCGATTCATCGAGAACTTCTCCAAGATTGCAAAGCCCCTGACCAGTTTGCTTCACAAGGGTGTTAAGTTTGAATGGACAGACAAATGTCAGGAAAGTTTCCAGACCCTCAAGGACAAGCTTACATCAGCACCGGTGCTTGCTCCTCCGGATACTCGTAAGGACTTTGCCATATATTGTGATGCTTCCCGTCAAGGATTAGGCTGTGTCCTAATGCAAGAGCGCAGAGTAGTTGCCTATGCCTCAAGACAATTGCGTCCTCATGAAGAGAACTATCCAGTTCATGATCTCGAGTTAGCTGCAGTGGTCTATGCTCTATTGAATTGGCGACATTACCTTGTTGGTAATCGTTGCGAGATCTATACAGACCACCAAAGCCTGAAGTACTTGTTTACTCAACCGGACTTGAATCTCCGCCAGCGAAGATGGATGGAATCCCTCTCAGACTATGATTTCGGTATTTCATATACCCCTGGCAAGGCTAATGTAGTGGCTGACGCTTTGAGTCGTAAGTCATACTGCAACCACCTTCAGGTTCACAAGGTTCACCCCCTGCTTCAAGAAGAGTTTCGCAAGCTGAACCTCCATATAGTTCCTCAGGGTTATCTCACTCCCCCTACTGAGGAGTTCTTCAAGATGAACCTCCACGTTGTTGCCCAGGGATCTCTTAATAGCCTGATTGCTAAACCAGATCTTGTGGACGTCATCAAGTGGAATTAGAAGTGTGACGATGAAGTCAGGAGGATTAAGTTAGAGCTCTCAGAAGGAAAGCCCTCGCCCTTCACCACTACTGAAGATGGCACAGTGTACTTCAAGAACCGGCTAGTGGTACCAAGAGATGTGATTCCGGAGGTCATGAAGGAAGCACATGACACTCCGCTCTCTATTCATCCTGGTAGCACCAAGATGTATCAAGACATCCGTCAAAGATTCTGGTGGTCAAAAATGAAACAAGACATTGCTCGATATGTTTCAGAGTGTGACATTTGCCGTCGGATCAAAGCAGAACATCAAAAGCCTGCGGGAACTCTGCAACCTATTTCTATTCCTGAATGGAAATGGGATCATGTTGAAATGGACTTCATTACTGGATTTCCCAGGTCACAGAAAGGTAATGATGCTATTCTTGTCGTCATTGACCGATTGTCCAAAGTTGCACATTTTCTGGCTGTCAAGGAAACTATTACTGCTAGTCAGCTGGCAGATCTATACATGTCCAGAATTGTTTCACTCCACGGTATCCCATCGGTGATTAGTTCAGACCGTGGTAGCTTATTCACTTCAAGATTCTGGACAAGTTTCCAGGAAACCATGGGGACTCGTTTGTCCTTCAGCACCGCCTTTCACCCTCAATCCCAGGGACAAGTGGAACGGGTCAATCAGATTCTCGAAGACATGCTTCGAGCCTGTGTCATTTCTTTCGGCAAGAAATGGGAAGAATCTCTTCCGTTTGTTGAGTTCTCCTACAACAATAGCTATCAAGCTAGTCTGAAGATGGCTCCTTTTGAGGTGTTATATGGACGTAAGTGTCGGACTCCTCTGAATTGGTCAGAAACTGGGGAACGTACACTTATTGGTCCGGATATAATCCAGCATGCCGAAGAACAAGTCCGCATCATTCAAGCAAATCTGAAGGCTGCTCAGTCTCGTCAGAAGAGTCAGTATGACCGTCATCACAAAGATATGGTCTATCAACCTGGCGACAAGGCTTATCTTCGAGTCACGCCTATGAGAGGAACACACCGATTTGGAATCAAGGGCAAGCTGGCTCCTCGATATATTGGTCCTTTCACTGTTCTCGAAAGACGTGGTAAAGTGGCATATCAGTTGGAACTACCGCCAAACCTATCTCAGGTTCACGACGTGTTCCACGTGTCACAGCTTCGTCGCTGCTTCAAGGATCCTATCCGAGCAGTGGACCATGAGATGCTGGAACTGCAACAAGACCTTTCCTACAAGGAGCAACCAGTCCGCATTCTCGATGAAGCAGAACGTCGGACTCGTCAGAAGGTTACCAAGTTCTTCAAAGTGCAGTGGGCAAATCATTCTGAAGATGAAGCCACTTGGGAACGCGAAGATCATCTTCGTGCAGAATACCCCGGGCTCTTCCCTTCTACTTCCTAATTCTCGGGACGAGAATTCTTGTTAGTAGGGGAGAATTGTGACACCCTGGGCTTATGCTACAGTGATCATTGTAATTAAGCTACAATAATGATCATGAACAGTGCCTAAGTATTTTGCTAAATGAAGTTTGTCTAAGTTGGATTAAGTTGGATGCAAAATTCAATTCAAATTCCTATTCAAAATGCCTTAGGAATTGTGGTGATAAAATAATTCCTCAAATAATAAAAGTAAAATGTTCCAAAATTGTGGAATATTCCAAAACAAATCATGTTAAGGAAAACAACATCACAAAGCTACTGGTGTGAACCCCACCAATATATCAGTAACTAAATGCATTTTTAATTGCATTTAAATCAATTGTGAAAATACAAACAATTTATAAAAATCCTCAAAACTACTGTGACCCTTGGTAATATTGCAACTAAATATTGGGCTATGGCTCACCATTTTTGTGTAAGGAGTAAATGTCAAAATAAAATAAAAACAGAAACTGAAAATGAAAAAGAAACAGAAAAGAAAGAAAAAGAAAAGGGAGAAAAGGCTCTGGCCACTGGGCCAACCGGCCCAGCCAGCTGGCCCAGCCGGCCCAGGCCGTCGTCTCCCACCTGCTCCCGCTCGCTGTCACGCTCGCCGTGGCTGGGAGCGCGCCGCCCCGTACGCGGGCCGCCACGGCGATGGAGTGGTTGGCCGGAGGGGATAAGGGCGACCTCGGGGCGTCTCCCCTGGCCCTCCTCCTCCATTTCCCCCTCTCTCCCTAGCTCGCTCGCCTCTCTCCCCCTCCCTATCACCGCGACCGAGCGCCGCCGCCGCCTCTGCTCCGTCACCCACGCGGCCACCGACGCCGGCTCGACCTCCCACGTCGACCAGAAGGTTCGCCGGGGTCGACCGCTTCGATGGGTGGCCTCAGCTGGAGCGGGGAGGCCCCGTAGCTGGCAATCGTCGCCGCCCCCTTCTTCTCTGCCTCCGGTGCTCGCCGGCGACCTCGAGCCCCTCTGCTGCTCCAAAACTGACACGGGCTTTTCGTAGCCGCTCGGTGAGCAGTCGTTTCCTCTCTCTCTCTTTCTGTTTCGTCTCGACGCCGTAGCTAGCCCCGCCGTCGCGCCCGTAGCTCCGCCGCCGCCATTGCCGATCTGGTGCTCGCTCCTGGCCATCCCAGGTCCAGCTGAGCACGCGGGAGCACTCAGTGCCCCACCACGAAGCCGCCTGACCCGTTCGCTGGACGAACCCGAGCTTTGGCGCGTGATTCGCTCGAGGCCCGAACTCCGGTGCCGCTCCGGTCATCGCCGCCGTCGTTTCCGTCCGTTTCCGGCTCGAAGACCACCCGCGTTGGATACGGCGTTCCGCACGCGTTCGAACGAGCCCAGGAACGCCTGATTTGGTGCCCTCTAGCGCGATTCCGACGCGCTCCGGCGAAAGCGCCGCCGCGGGAGCTCACCGGCGCGTTCTGGCGCCGGCGCTGACCGGGCATCGGGCGGGGCTCGCCCAGTGTGGCTGCCATGTGGGTCCCCCTGGCTCCGTTTGACCGCGTTGACCACGGTCAACGCGGGGCACTGTTCACCCCAGACGCTGACATGTGGACCCGCTCGGATTAAGTGTAATTAGCACTAAGTAATTCCCTAAAACAGTCACTGACCCTGGGGCCCACCCCCCTAATTAATCCCTGTTTAAGTTAATCTAAAATCCTGTAATAGTCTACTGAGTATGACATGTGGGACCCCCCTTGTCACTATTCCTTTGGATAAGGCTGACCCAGTCAGCTGCTGACTCAGCCCCTGGCCCCACTTGTCATTGACTGTGGCTAGCTGTGGCTGAGTATAAAAAGTAATCCCCACTGTTTTGGATAATGTTTTGGATAATTCGAATAAAAATAATCCAGGAAATTCCAGAAAATGATTTAAACTTAGAAAATTAATAGAAAATAATCTGTAGCTCAGATCAAAAAACTTTATACATGAAAGTTGATCAGAAAAATCCCACGAATCCAAATATGACATCCATTCATCTGTCACATGCCCCTAGCTATCTGAACATGCAACTTTTTGCCTGTTTCAGATAGATGAATAGTGCATGTCTGTCGAATAATAAATCCAAATTAAATTCTAAAAGTAACTAATATGACTTAGACATGATTTTAGGCAACCCTGCACTGCTTCTAACTGACACATGCCTATAGCACAGCCAACGTGGAACCTTCCCCCTCCGATTCGTCTGTTCGATAAAACAGCAGCCCCGGGAATTATCATCAGATATTCTCCCGCGTCGTCTAAGACGTGTAGTACCGCGTTAGTGCATACCTAGCTAAACATATTGCCATGTCATGCATCATGTTGCATCTGTGTGCTTTATATTTATTGTTTCTTCCCCCTCTTCTCTTCGGTAGACCCCGAGGCTGACGGAGCTGCCGAGATCGACTACACCACTGACGCTCAGCCTTTTGCCGCAGAGCAGCAAGGCAAGCAAAACCCCCTTGAGCATTCCGATATCACCCATCTCTCTCTCTTATGCTTGCATTAGAATTTTGCTACTGTATTAGATAGCTCCTATTCTGATGCATAGCCTGATTTTGATGAACTGTTACTTTATCTGCTATCATACCAACTGCTTAGCATAGGTGGATCAGTGAATCCCCAGTGACCCCTGAGTCCCAGTTGCCCCTGCTTGTTCATCGATGACTCGACGACTCGAAGACCCGAAGACTCGGTCAACTGACCGATGAGCCAAACCCCTCACAGCACTACACACCGCTTTAGTAGGGCACTGCAGAGCTACCATCGAGTGTCGAGGGTGATACCTCACTAGCACTCCTGATGTTAATTCTGTAGCGTAGTTATCGGTTATGGGCATCGAGGGTGATTCCTCCTTTCCATTTACCGGTAACGACTCTTGTCTTACTCTTACCTCGGGTGGGATCCATCGAGGGTGATTCCTCGGATCTCCACTTGGAGTACAACCACACAGTTACTATGACCGGGTTACTGATATGTGTTAAAGACGGGTCGGCCCCAAGGGTACCCGCGAGAGATATTGGTGGGATGCGCCGCAAGGCATCCGGAGACTTGGTGGGGTGCGCCGGAAGGCACTCGAGTGTTCTTGGCGGGGCGACAGACTGCACTTTTGGTTCGAGCTTGCCCCGCACAATTAAATTGCTAATGGGTTGGGTACTTGATCTGAGTTAGGTCGTTGGCCTAATACGCACTAACCACCACGCGGGGTAATCAGTATGGGCTGCTCGGCGGCGTACATTCTCCCGAAAGCTCTTCAGATGCCACATTTTTCGACTCGCGCCCGGGTGGTCTGGAACGCATGGCGCTTGTTACTAAGGCATGCTAGGACTGGTCCTGGCCGAGGGCGTAACGTGCAGGATGGCGAGGGCGATGGCCCAAGACCCCGAGCCATTAGGATGTAGACCGGCGTGCTGGCCTCTCTGTTGAGCCTAGGTAGGACTACGTCGTGTCGATATGTCGAGGCCGGGTAATGACCAGAAAATCGTATCCGGCCGTAGCTTATCGAGCGTGTTGGGGAATGTGGTGCACCCCTGCAGGGAAGTAAACTATTCGAATAGCCGTGTCCACGGTAACAGGACGACTTGGAGTTGTGCTCTGACCTACTACAACTATAATCATAAACTAATTAAAATGAATTGTGGCTCCGGGATTGCTTCCTCGCAGGGGAGTCGAGGAAGGATCTCTGGGCATGCTACTTAATAAAATTTGCTACAACAATGTGACTATATATGAGCTGCAGGTCTATTCTCTTCTAATGCTGCAAGATGCTGAAGATGCTAGTCTTCGATAGGACTAGGCCTTCTTCTCTATTCTGGCATTTCTGCAGTCTAGTCCAAAGATATAGCCGCATTCCTTTGATACAGGTGCATATCTAGTATAGATCTGATGTAAGTCTTGCGAGTACTTTGGATGAGTACTCACCGCTGCTTTGCTCCCCTTTTCCCCTTCGATACGTTGCTGCGTTCAGACGATGGAGCCCAGGATGTGGACTACGCTGGAGATGCCGACTACTACTACCCCGACGGAGGCCTCTATCAGCAGGATGGAGCGTACTACGACGTTGACTTCTCCGACGTCCAGGAGTAGTTAGGAGGTTCCCAGGCAGGAGGCCTCGCCTCTTTCGATCCGTGTTTATGTTTGTGCTAGCCTTCTTAAGGCAAACTTGTCTAACTTTATGTCTGTACTAAGATATATTGGCTTTCGCTGACTTGTGCTTGTCGGAGCTTTATATTCGAGTCCTCGAGGCCCCTGGCTTGTAATATTAAGCTGTATGACTTTATATTTGTGTCTTTTGTCGTGTTGTGGTACTAATCAGTGAGTCCCTAAGCTTGGCCGTACGCATTGCGTGATTGATTAGCGTACAGACGAGAATGGGGGCGTCACACAGATGGATGCCAGCGTTGCGGCCACCCTAATGACTGAGGCGGCCAACGACGAGCCGACGCCCCCATCCTGATCGGCCGATGCCGGTAACACCATTCGCGAGGCCCATTCTCATTACACCGAGATGGTGTTGGAAGAGTGGTGGGCCGCGTTTCGGCCGGAACATGCCGACCATTAGTACAATGTTCTCCTCCTCGACGATCACCAGCGCGCAGAGGAGCAACTCGCCACCGGTACGACCATCAGGCCGTACATGGATGTGGCCAAGCAGGAGGCGTTGCTCGGGTCCTATCCCGCGACATCCGTCACGAACGCTAGCGGCATAGCCTCCGTCAGGCGGAGTTAGAAGCTGCCTTCAGGGAGATCGACGAGGCAATGGATGAAGTGTGAGGCAAGAGCGAGGACGAAGTCGCAAGCTCTACTGCCATGACCACGAAGCTAGCACGTCCACGGGCGCCGTCGGCAGCGAGGAAGAGTAGCGCATGGGAGGTTGGCGGTTGGGTCCCAGGAAGGCCACCGGTCTTGGCGGTCTCAACATCATCAGACGATTAGGCGCAAGCAGGTTGCAGAGGCAGAGGCGAAGCTTTAGTTCCGAGGGCTGATGGCTTGCCGGACATGGGGAACGGGCGTCGACGGTCATTTAGGCTAGGTTTAGAGTCCGGTCTAGTTTAAATATATCGAAAACCATCCGATTTTATGTAAAATATTATCCAAATATGAATGAATACCGTCCGGGTTGTTTAAATATGCATCAAAATTTTCAATTTCATTATATTTCGACAGAAATGCAACCAGACATATGCGGTTAACTTTGGATGGCCGGCTCCCGCATCCGTGTCCGTAAACTGCCCCACTTTGTCATCAAATGGATGCAGTGTCCAATTTATGGGTTGGCATTGAAGATACCCTAACCAAACAAAGACTTATAGGTTCCAGCCGAGAAGACCAGGAAAAATAAGGTTAAAGAATGTCATGTATCTCAGAAGCTAGATCACAAGTTAAAACTGCCTGGACAACAATGAATGGAATTATCAGCTTCTTTATTGATCAGGTGTTATTTCTTAAGTACCAGTGGGAACATCAAGATAATGAATTATTGGTGAGTGTTTTCATTCGCTACTTCACCATAACTAGAAGGGTTGGACGCGCTTTGTTGCACCGTTGATGTTTTTTTTAAGAAACAATCACTCTGTTTCAAAATATAAGGTGTATAATTTTTTAGTCAAACCTTTTAAATTTGATCAAATTTGTAGAGAAATGTATCAAAATTCATAATATCAAATCGGTACTTTCAGATTCATCATGAAATGAATTTCCAAACTTATTTTGTTTAATATTCTGGATGTCGATATTTTTGCAGCAAATTTGGTCAAAGTATGCAAAAAAAACTAATACCCCTTATATTTTGGAACTGATGGAATATTTAATTTAGCGTCGAGGGGTGATGATAGAGTATATTTTATTTTATTTATAATGCGGTTATTTGGTAAGCCTTTCATGGTGTGATTTTGTGTTATCCGCTAACCAACCTATATTTATATGGGAATCTTTTTGTGTCGATGGTTGCATGTACTATATCGGTGCTATAATATCAAATGGTGGCGTTTCTTTTTTCTAGGTGATGGGAGGATGCGCATGATTGATGCTTTTGTACGGCGGTTACCGCTGATTGATTTGAAAAATCGTTGGCCTGGTCAAAATCGTAAACCAAATCCAAAATTAAAACCTCAATTGAATGGAAGACTTTCAAAATTAAGGAATATAGTGAATTAAAAGTTGAATGGGAGAGCTTGAGAAATTGTTGACCCGGTCGAAATCGGATGACCAAATTTTAAATTGATACCTCAATTAATTGTGGGGCCTTAAAATTTGAAAGCATAATATATAGTATAAAATAATTAAATGAGAGCTTTGAGAAATTGTTGATCCAATCAAAATTGGATGACAAAATTTTAATTGGAGACCTCAATTAAATGTGGGCTATTTAAAACTAGGGAGCTTAATGTTACAGAGGATAACTACTCTCTCCGTTTTTATTTACTTCGCATATTAGCTTTATCTCGGGTCAAACTTTCTAAACTTCAACCAAGATTATGCAAAAAAACATCCACAATACCAAGTTAATACCACTAGAATCATCATTCAATATATTTTCATACCATATATGTATTTTGTTGTGAAAGTTTAGATTAGTTTTTATGAACTTACTCAAACTTTATAACTTTTGACTTAGGTCAAAGCTAATATGCGGGGTAAATAGAATCAGAGGGAGTATTAAGAGAGGAGGATCAAGGCACCAATTAGAAACTGGCCATCATAACTCATGAGCAGCTGCAAGCGTGACCAAGATGCATGCAAACAAAGGTTTAAAGCAACCAAAACACATATAAACACCCTACAAATTACAGATTTTAATCACAACCGAGCTAGAACTCGAGGATGGGCATAAAACACGCATCGGCTACAGCACACCATACATTTACACTGGCATGGTATCAACTCTTTGATACGGGCACAAACCGCCCGCGGGCGCCGTCTTTCAGCCACCTCGTCGAGCGGGTCTGCTTCACACGGTCCAAGAAAAGGCGGTGCCTGCATGCAGATCAACGAAGAACAAACAGCATTGGTCTATCTATCAAGGGAAAAATTCAAGTTCACATTGTTTGAAACAAGCCTAGCATCAGGGTTTCGTCACAAACCTCTCGTAATCGAGCTTCTGGGTGACTATACCGTTCAGCAGAAGCTCCGCGTCGAAAACATCAACACCTGCAGGTTCATTCATCTTTACATAAGCTGCCAGAGTCCAGATTCTGATTCTGGACGACAAACTAGAGATATACGATATAACTAATTATAACCTTTCTCAACGAGTGGAGCGCATGTTTGATAATCCTCTTCACATGAGATGACCAGTAGATCATCTGGTGCTTCCTTTTCCTTCCTTATGGACCTACCCATCCTCTCCAATGGCTGCACAAAATCCACAAAGTTAGAGGACAGAACTGCATCTTTCGGCAAATCAAGAACTTTGTGGCAAGCAGCAGGATGCATGATCATGAGAAGTTAGATCCCGTGGCAAATATGGGAGTGTGGTCAAAAAAATGTAAAAAAACAAGTTCATAAAAACAGAGTAGCTAAATAAGTAAAAATATTCTGCAGTTTTGTGGAACTTAATGAACCCTAAAACCAGAGTACCTCAATAAATAAGTAAAAATAATCTGCAGTTTTGCGTAACTTCATGAATCCTAAAATCAGAGTACCTAAATAAGTAAAAATAATCTTCCTTTGTACGAAAAGATTAATCAACCATTAGGCCTGATAGCCTGCTAATATTTATCGACGGCTTTATTCACAAACAGTATAAGTTTATTGGTTTTCACATTGTTAGGAATGAGCAACTGTATTCTCGGGAGGGCCAAGGGCCAGTACATATACATGTGTACAATGGGGATAAACCGAAAAGAGAGACTATACACATCTAATACATCTAACACCCCCCCCCTCAAACTCATGGTGGGTCAACCACACTGAGTTTGGAGAGCAAGAACCCGTACTGCACTCGAGTTTGGGCCTTCGTGAAGAAGTCAGCCAACTGTAACTCAGAGGGCACATAGTGGAGAGCAAGAACCTGATCTTGTACTGCAGCACGCACAAAGTGGGCATCCACACCGATGTGCTTGGTGAGCTCATGCTTCACCGGATCACGGGCAATACTGATAGCTCCGGTGCTGTCTGACAGTAAGGGAGTCGAGGTAGTAGTCGACACACCAAAATCCTCAAGTAGCCATCGTAACCAGATCACTTCAGCCGTCAACATAGCCATTGCTCGCAACTCAGCCTCTGTACTCGAGAGAGAAACTGCAGTCTGTTTCTTTGTCTTCCAGGCAATCAGAGAGCCACCAAGAAAAACACAGTAAGCAGACAGAGAACGTCGATCAGAGGGATCACTAGCCCAGGTAGCATCCGAGTAGGCCTGGAGCTCGAGAGAGCTGGAGCGGGGAAAGAAGAGGCGCTGAGAGATCGTGCCACGAAGATATCGTAGAACACGGAGGAGATGACTATAGTGGACAGAGGTGGGGGCTGAAACAAACTGACTCAGGATGTGGACAGGATAGGAGATGTCAGGACGCATAACAGCAAGATAGACAAGACTGCCAACGAGGTGACGATAGCGAGTGGGATTAGGAAGAGGGTCACCATCAGAGGCACGAAGCTGAACGTTGAGCTCCATAGGAGTCACAACTGTGCGCTCATCACCGAGAGCAGCGCGAGAGAGAAGATCCTGAATGTATTTTTCTTGGGAGATGTAGAAGCCATCAGAGGTCGAGGAGATCTCAATCCCAAGAAAATAGCGAAGTGGACCAAGATCAGTCATGAGGAACTGGTCGCGAAGGCGAGCCTTAACAAAGGCAATGTAGTCAGAGTCGTCACCAGTGATGATCATGTCATCAACATAGAGAAGGAGAAGAGTCCGATCACGAGGAGACGTGTGAACGAACAAAGCGGGATCATGATCACTGGGCGAGAAGCCCGCGGCAGTCACGACAGAGGCGAACCGCTCGAACCAGGCACGAGGGGCCTGTTTAAGACCATAGAGAGAGCGGCGAAGTCGGCAGACCATACCATCAGGAACAGAGTACCCTGGGGGTGGCTGCATATAAACCTCCTCACGCAACTCACCATTGAGAAAGGCGTTCTGAACGTCAAGCTGAGAGACAGACCAATGACGAACAGAAGCTACAGCAAGGAGAGTGCGGACAGTGGTCATGTGGGCCACAGGAGCGAACGTCTCATCATAATCGCGTCCCAGTTCCTGCTGAAAACCACGAGCCACAAGACGAGCTTTGTAGCGCTCAAGAGAACCATCAGAGCGAGTCTTAATCTTATAGACCCACTTGCATGTGATGGGACGAACACCAGAAGGAAGGGAAACCAGATCCCACGTGCCAGAACGCTCAAGGGCAGCAAGCTCCTGGGCCATCGCAAGCTGCCATTCAAGCTGAGTCAGGGCAGCCCGATAGGAAGTCGGCTTAGCAACAACAGAGAGGCCGTACTGGGCAGGAGAGTAGCGATCAAGAGGGGGTCGAGGTCGAGCACGGAGATTATGAACTGGTGGAGGCGTGGAAGGAGGAACATCGGAAGTGGAAGATGTGTCAGGAGAATCATCCTCAACACGAGGGCGGCGAGTGTAGTGGAGAGGAAAAGGAGAGAGAGGCCGACGGATCGGAGAGGATAGTGGAGAGGAGGATGGAGGGGATTGTGGTGTCGGTGGCATGTGAGGAAGAGTGAGACGGGTTGGAGGAAGGGGAGAGACCTGAGGCACAGAGGAGGATGTATCAGGAAGGAGAAGGAAAGAAATATCGTCCACAGAGAAACTCGAGGAGGAAGGGCGGGGGTAGTAAGAGCGAGACTCATCAAAGGTCACATCACGCGAGATGTGCAAGCGACGACCAACAGGGTCCCAACAACGATAGCCCTTGTGCTCATCACTGTAGCCAAGGAAAACACACTCAACCGACTGAGCAGTCAGTTTGGTGCGTTCTCACGGGGCAAGCAGGACATAGCACACACATCCAAACATACGAAGAGCTGAGTAGTCAGGAGATCGACCAGTGAGACACTCCATAGGAATACCACCCTGCAGAGCAGTCGAGGGCTGAATGTTGATGAGATAGGTGGATGCAGAAACAGCCTCAGCCCAAAAGTGGGGTGGAAGAGAAGCGGCAATCATCAGCGCACGAGCCGTCTCAAGCAGATGACGATGCTTACGTTCAGCAACGCCATTCTGAGCATGAGCACCAGGACATGAGAACTGGGCAAGAGTACCCTGTTCCGCGAGAAAACCACGCAACAGCTGGGAGATATACTCTCCAGCGGAGTCAGCACGAAAAGTACGAATGGGCGTGGAAAACTGGGTGTGAACCATGGCAGCAAATCGTTTGTATATAGAGAGAACCTTGCTACGAGATTTCATGAAGTAGAGCCAAGTGTAGCGAGAGAAATCATCAATAAACAAAACATAGTAGCGATGACCACCTTTCGAATCAAAGGGAGCAGGACCCCAGACATCAGAATGAACTAAGTCAAAAGGATGCTGAGATACGGACTCACTGGTAGGATAAGGTAACTGGGTCTGTTTGCCAAGTCTGCAACCATTACAATGTAAGGAAACATCTCCAGATACAGACCCTAAGAGGCCCTGACGAACTAAAGAAGACAAGCGAGAGCCACAGATGTGACCAAGGCGATGATGCCACTGCTAGAAGGACGCAGACGAAGAGGCAGCAAGAGCATGAGAGCTGGCAGAAATGGTGGCAGCGGCAGGAACACAAAGCCAGTCAACCTCCCAAAGGCCCTCTGACTCACGGCGCCGGGGGCCAGCACCAACCAAAGCCTTGGTGCGACGATCCTGAATGGAGCAAGAGTCGGTATCAAGAATGACACGACAACCAGAATCAGTAAGTTGGGTAGCGGAAAAAAGATTCATGGTAAGGCGAGGAACATGAGAAACACTAGGAACAGAAAAAGATGGAGTGGAAAGAATACCACGACTAGCAACAGGAAGAGGTGTGCCATCGGCGGTAAGAACATTAACAGGCAAATCGAGAGGTCGGAGAGAAGACAACGCGGAAGAATCAGAAGACATATGAAAGGAGGCTCCAGAATCCAGAACCCACGTAGATGTACCTGACTGTGTAGATGCTGACGGTGGTGGAGAAGTGGATGCAGTCACAGCAGCAGCGGAACCAGTCGAGGAGGAGCCGGAGGAAGCAAGTAGACGCTTGAGGCGTACAATGTCCTGGTCAGTGAGTGACGGAGTCGAGGGAGACGCATGAGTCCCACTGATAGAAGAGCGCCTCTGGTCTCGCTGTTTCTGGCGGCAATCAGACTCTGGGTGACCTTGCCTGGAGCAGTAGCCACAGAAAGTGTCACGGCGCGACCGGCCCTTCTCAGCATAAGGAGGGCGACCCACCCCCCTGAAGGTGTGGGCAGAAGCGGTGGAGCAGTGAGACGAGCAGACGACACAGGAGCTCGAGCAGCCAACACAGATGGAACCGCAAGCAACCCAGCAGAACGGAGGCGGGTCTCCTCAGCACGAAGCTCAGCAAGCACCTCCGAGATAGGAACACGACCACGAGCAAGCAAGTGAGCACGTCGAGGCTCAAACTCGGAACGGAGGCGAGATAAGAACTCATGGACACGCTGAAACTCCAAGTCGGACCTCATAGTCTGGCAGCAACGGCAAGTTCCACAAATAACTGTCCGAAGAGAGTCAACCTGGCGCCAGATGGCAGAACTCTATGTGTAGAACTCATCAACAGAAGAGTCACCCTGCTGAAGAGCGTGCTCCTGACGCACCACAGATAAGTAGAGCGCATCACCAGAGGGCTGATAGCGCTGACAGAGGTAAGACCACATGGCTGCAACTGTGCCAAGTCCCATGAACTCCGAAGCAAACTGAGGGAGGACACTCGCTGTGAGAACAGCAGCAGCACGAGCATCATCATTGGACCACTGAGTGTAAGCAGACAGATCATCATGGTACACAGAGAGAGCATCTGAATAAGCGGATACCTGCTGGTCATAAGCATCAACCGCAGCATCATCGAGAGCCTTGGCTGCATCCCGGTCAGCCTGAGAAGCATCAGCAGCAAGGACCGGTGGCACCGGGGGTATTGGGGCCACGGGCGCAACAGGGCATGGCGGACAGGGGACCTCGCCAGAGAGAACACCCCACAGGAGAAGACCGCGCATGTGGATACGCATGAAGCCCGCAAACTCAGCATAGTTGGTGCCATCGAAGATCACCGAGCACCGAGGAACAGCAACGTAGCCCGAAGAAGACATGAGGAACTCTCTGGTTTTTTTTGGCCAACTGCTACAGTACCCGATCTGGATCGGGCGCTGGCTGAAGGCAGCCCGCACGCAGCAGCCGAGCGGGCGAGGCAGGGCAGCGCCGGGGGCGGCGCGGCCGGTGGAGGGGAGCGGCGGCGGCCTGGCAAGGGCGAGCAGCGACAACGGCTGTCGGGCGGAGCAGGCGGCGGCTACCGGACGAGGAGGAGGCGAGGTAGCAGCAGCCGGATGGGCTGGCGCGGCGGCCGGTCGAGGTCGAGCAGCGGCAGCGGCGGCCGGGCGAGAGTGAGCAGCGGCAGCGGCGGCCGGGCGAGAGTGAGCAACGGCAGCGGCGGCCGGGCGAGGGGGAGCAACGGCAGCGGCTGCCGGACGAGGAGGAGGCGGCCGGCCGGTCGAGGGCGAGCAGCGGCAGCTGCTGCCGGACGAGGAGGAGGCGGCCGGCCGGACGGCGACGAGCGGGGGCGCACGGAGCTGCAAGCGTGCGGGAGCGGGAGAGCAACCTAAGCATCTGATACCATGTTAGGAATGAGCAACTGTATTCTCAGGAGGGCCAAGGGCCAGTACATATACATGTGTACAATGGGGATAAACCGAAAAGAGAGACTATACACATCTAATACATCTAACACACATGACACTACTAACAGACTTGCAAAATTGACTCTAGGAAATGGTTCCAAGCAGATCTTATACATCTGATTCTAGATATCATCCAGCCAATATAACCATGCCATTTAAGCACAAACAACATTAAGTATTTTTCAAAAAATTATATGGCAATAACCTGCCCAGAAGATGCGGAAACCAAGCTAGTCACCACCTCTCGACTTGGCTTCACATTTTGTGTCACAAACACTCTTTTCCCCTGCATTTTTTAATAGATATAATTAGAAAACGATCTAGGAAAGACTGAGGCAAAAGACAATACAATTCACGTTACCAACAGCAGAGGACTCTTGCAAGCTGAGGCCAGTGATATAGGCATGCTGAAACCCATCTCCTTTTCCTTTTTGGCATCCCTCAGAATATACTTCTTATCATTTACAAAACAGCCTGCTGCTCCACAACTTTCAAGCCACATTGATGTCACTACCAGTTTGCCACGTGTAACTGCCTCTAGCATATTCTTTGTGCGGTAAAAACCATCCGCCACAAAATGTGTTGCATCTGCAACGGAAAGTGCTTCATGGGCTCCTAAGCGTGCCAAGATCTACAACATAGCGTTACAATTATACCGCATTTCAAATAATTAATGACTAGAATGTACAAATGCAGAAATATAGTTGTTACCTTCTTCTGACGCTTGATCACATCCTCATCCAAATGATGGCTGAAAATAATACTGCAACTGGTCATATCTTTTCTTCTAGAATCCTTTCGGTATCGACTTGGTAGAGCATTTTCAGGATCTAATTCCAGCAGCTCTCTGGCAATAGAGGGTTTCAACAAGCTCCTATTTGAAGCTTTTGATGGATTTAGAGGACTGAAAGTAGGTGACAATTTGTTTACCACTTTAGAAGGTGTTTTCAGGGGACTATTCCGAACTGGAGAGTTACATTTTGGTGAATTTCTTGCATCCTTAACACCGGATGGTTTCTTTTGTTGCCGATCAGAGCTACTAAAACCAGAAGTTTTCCTTTTAACTCCCGATGAAGAATCAAGTACAGGAGAAGCAGCTGATGATTGTGTGATAATACTAGACAGCCAAGAATTTGATCTGCAATCGGAGCGGTCCCTCCTTGCATACGTTAGCAGTTCTGAACTCCTAATAAAAATCCGTCTTTTCTTGGATGACCTTGTCACTTCTGGTTGCATATCATGACCTGTAGCAGCCTCGGTAACTGCAGGAGCCTTTGCTTGTACCACTGCAGTAGGTGTTCTTCTCTGTTTGGGGTGAGATGAGGGCTCTCTGCGGAAGACATGAGTTGTTGGTTCATCTCTTAATGGTTCAAGGTTCTGAGCAACATTTGCACTGGTATGCTGTATGCTTGCATCAGTACTTGGCTGAAGACCCTGAGCATTATTTGCACATGTAATTTCTGTGTTTTCTTTGAACATAGAATCTGAACCATATTCTGTGTCTCTCTCACTAATCACCGGTCTCTCAAGTCCATGTTCACTATGATTATTTCTTACTTCTGCAACAGTGGCCTTCTTCAAGTTCTTATTAGAACATAATTCGGGAGACTCGTAGAGGTTATTTCTACCAGTGTGCCTTGTTCGACGAGCAATAGGTGTACTGTCATACTTATCTCCATCAACAATGTTTGCAACTTTATTCTTCTGTGGTACTGGCTTTGCTTGCTTATGTTTCGTCTTTGTTGCACAATCTTCTAAATTTTGCAGCATTTCTATTCCTCCCTGTCCTTTCTGAGGCTTGTGGTTCATCTCAGTTACTTTTATTCTTTTAGAACGTGTCGTGACACCTTCCTGGACGCTGCTGGTTCTCTTTCTAGGAGGGCCACTCTTTGGGTTACTTTTTTCTACTTTAGATCCAACTCTCAGATCTCTTTTCACTGGAGGTTCAATTTCGGCTGACAAGTTTTCAGCAGGGGAACTTTGTGCCAGTGCTTCTATAGCTTCGACAGCCATTTGAGTATCCTGACCAACGTCATGCAAATCCACACTGACCTTTTCCTGCTGTCTTTCAATAGGTTTGGCAGTTGATAGATGATCATCCAAGTCTTTCAAAAGGTTTTTCTTAGTCCTTTTTCCAGAAGCCCTCTTACTCTTCACCTCACTTTTGAGTAGTCTCGAATCCGATGAAGGTAAAGTTTCAGTCTTCTCACAAAGTTTGGACCTCGTTCTCCTTTTGCGTCCCTCTATTATTTTCTTGTCAGGAGGTGCTATTTTTGTGGAGCATTTCTTTGGCCTGGGAATTTTTGATTTCCCTCTGCCAGCTGATTGGTGCAACAAGATATCCTTGTTTTTCCTGAAAAAATCACCTCCGCCATCATCCTCGCGACTATCCACCCATGCAAAGACTTCTGCCTTTCCACTGGAACTTCTACGCCGGTCAACCTTCTCAGCCAATAGTAAAGTTCCCATCTTAATTGAAACAGGTGGCTTTGCTTTTTCTAATTTTTTTGGTGTTGGTTCTTGGGACGACATGCCGTCATTAATTGAGATCAACCCCTCCACAACGTCCAAAGCATTTGCTTGAGATAGCTCACCAGGCTCCTGTGATCCGATATAGCTTAGTCCACTAAAACATCTGTTCTTGATTTCCTTCTCTTCGTTCATTGTGTCAGCAAAAAGCTTCTTTGCTGTCGAGCACCTGCCTTTGCTTTTACTCCCATCTTTTTCATGGCTCTGTACATAACCAAAAGACCCGTCATCAATCCTACGACCTGGGCAATCACCAAAGGACACATTACACGAGGTAGAGTTGTCTACAATTTCCGTCCGGAGAAATGTTCCATTGGTCAAAGCATGCCTTTTCCCTTGTTCCAAACTTTTGACTGTGGAAAGATCACACGTTCGTCACAGGAGAGCACATTAGAAAAAAAAAAGGCTTCAGTTTATGCTACAATTTTATTAGGGAAACTAAGGTTAAGACATGAACATAAATGTTTTTCATGTTATAATTAAGGAAAATATATTTTGATGACCAAGGGATATCTTGATATCAGATTTGCGTAACATCAAGGCATCTGTATCTGTATTGAACTAAGAACAACAAAATACACTACCGATTTACAAGCCTTCATTCACGATATAAGGATGAACCTGGACTTAGCATGCTTTCCACAGAAAATCGCATATGTATAACAAGAGCCTATAGGCCTAGAATTTTGCAATATGGAAAATTTCTGGATGAAAAGCCAGAGAAAACCATATTCAAGTAGATCATTACCACATTACATTGTGTGTCCAAAAACATTCATGTGTACTCAAGAAATGGTGTGCCTAATTGCTGATACTTGCATTACCCTTGGAGTAGTTAGAACTATTAGATACAAGCATAAACAAGATCTCCGGTGAGTAAGGTTAAACCAATGAAAGCGTGCAATTCTTTATCATGCGAAACTAGAGGTATTAAGAACATTTTTTATTTACTAATGACAACAATTTTTCATGTTACTTCTCTTGCAGCAACAAAGAAAAATCATGTGTATAACTGCAAGAGACCTAAAGCTTAATCACCTCTTTGCCAGGACATAACAAACATAAGGAACAAAAACGTAATAGGGCCAAGGTAGTGTTAGGAGACCACATTTTTCAGTTGAGTTAGAGTAGAAAGGCATAGTTAGCCAGTGATAACTAACCTGTGGCACCCTCTTCTTCCGTGGAAGCATCAGAATCAACCGAATCCTCGGCATAATCCTTCACATCTCCCTCATTGTTTGGCAGGCCCTCGTCCTCACTTTGCACTTCAGTGCCCTGGCTCAACTCATCATCGCCATCACCACCCATCTCTTTATCCGAATCTTCAACCAACTGGGTCGTCCCCCGTTGAACAGCAGCCTCATCATCGCTGCTATCATTTACTCTCTCCTCTTCCTGACATTCCTCGACCAACTGGGTCTCGCCGCTCCCACCATCCCCAACCTCGCATTCTTCAACCAACTGGGTCCTATCCCCGTCACCAGCTTCATCCTCCGTGCTGCCACCATCTCCCTCTTCCTCCTCTACCGCCTGTGTCTTCCCAGCGATGCCACCGGCATCATCCTCCGTGCTGCCACCATCTTCTTCTTCCTCCTCTACTGCCTGCGTCTGCCCAGCGACGCCACCGGCATCATCCTCTGAGTCCTCCACCACCTGCGTGTCATCAGACATCCTCTCCTCCCCCTCCCCCTCAAATTCATCAACCGCCTCGGTCTCGTCGTCGTCCTCGTCCAGCGGCTGCGTCTCGCCATACAGCACGCCGCCGTCGCCATCGTCCTCCTCGCCCCCGCTCTGCGTCGTGTCGCCGGAGCTAACTGGAGACCCTAATCGTAGACCTTTGCCATCCTCCTCGCCCCCGATCTGGGTCGTGTCGCCGGAGCTAACCGGAGACCCTATTCGCAGCCGCCGCAAACCTAAGGTCAGCAGCACATTTACACCAACCGCCCGCCCACGAGAAGAAGAGAACCAGGAGACTCACCCAACGGCGGCGTCCCTCCGTCGTCCACGACCTGGGTCTCCCCGCCGTCCATGGCGAGACGGCCACGAATCTGCACACACAGACACACCTCGCCGATCAACACCAACCCTAAACCCTCATCCGTTTAATAATAACACCATAATAATAAGAAAAGAAAAGAAAAGAAAAGAAAAGATAGATGAGGGACACACATTTGGGGAAAGAACAGCAGGAACAATAAAGAAAACAACCGCCGTACCAGGGGGTTGGCCGGAGATCTGCGCGGGGGCGGGGCCCGACTCCACGAGCGGCGGCGCCTCCGCGATGGCTCGTCGAGACGGCGCGGGGGATGAGGAGGAAGGGGACGCGCGGGGGATCCGGCGATAAAAAATGCGGGCTTTTTTCCTCTTCCCGGGGGATACGGTGGCGGAGTCGGAGTGTCAGTCAGATTAGGCCGGCGCCGGTTCCGTGGGAGGGAAACCGAGCGGGAGAACGGCCGAAACTCGCGCCCGCTGAGGCGATGGAAGGGATCGCGGCCGTCCGTTTTTGAAGCAACGGTCAGATAGACAGATAGTGGTCGTGGAGAGGGTTCGGGGGCTTACCTGCAAAAAGCCACGAGCAACCCTTGCCCGAACAGAAGAAGGGTTTCTTCCACCGCCGCCGCCGCCGGAGACGCACTGCCCCCGTGCCGCCGCGGCCGCTCGCCTCCGCCTCCGGTGACTGGAACCCGTCCAGGTAAAGTACACCTATCCCTCTCCCTCTCCCTCACAGTCGCTAAGATTGCAAACGGACACGGGCAGCCCGCCAAGGTCCAGGAGCGTTCGCTGTGTCGGCCGGTGGCTCTTCCCGACACCAACACAACGGCCTCCACCCTCACCCCGTTGGTCTGCTGAGCTCCGCTGAACTAGTGATACAACCGTGCTTGTGCCCCGGCCAAAAGAAGAGCGGCCGCTCTTTGCTCTATTCGTGCTGGGGAAGCTGCGAGCCACGGCTATTCCACACTTTGGTGATTTTATTACATGTCCGGGTTGATGCGAGCTACCGCGTTAGCATATACAGTAGCAGACTCTAGCGGGCTGCCACGCCGTCGGCTGTATTTACCAGCGGGCAGATTTGGCATTTGGCATATAAAGAAGAGCTTGCATTTTTAACATTCAAGCGCGCAAGCGCGTACACACAAGTGCAAAATAGACGGGTGATGCTTTGTGGTTGTTTTACCAGTTCTGATTGAGTAGCGAGCGAGGAGGGAAGGAGCGCGGAATCGGATTGGAGGACAAATCATGACTGGTAAAAATCTCTTGCCGGTGTTGTTGACCTCTAATCTGTGCTGAAGCTCGTGCGCGTCCTGCGGTGAATTTACAGCGCCGTCTGTTCTGTCGGTATTATTTTCTTTTCTTTTGCTCAGGGAACGAAGAGCAGAAGTCTCGCAAGGAGAAGCGGAAGGAAGCGAGATCGGAGAAGCACAAGCAGCGGTTTCTCTCTTGGGTTCAGCACCAGGTGAACCCACCGAAATCTTTTAAAAGAAGCAAAAAGATGAAAGTGTTGTCCTGGTAGCTTCGGTATTTGAATTCTGAAGTGTATAAATATCTTGATTTAGGGTGGCAAGAATAAGAAGACGGCAACGGTGTCCATGGAACCGAGTCCGGCAGAGGAGGTAAAACCAAAGAAAGAACCCAAGAAGAGGAGGAGGGAGCCTGAGGATAGCCACAAGTCCAAGTCCAAATTCCAGGAGTATCTTGAAATGGAGATGGGTGGTGCTGCTGTGGGCAGAGAGGAGGATCTGGAGATGGAGAGGAAGCTTGCAAAAAAGCTCAGGGTGAAGAAAGGAAAGCTGGGAGGTCCGGATGATGGTATGGACGATCTTTTTGGGGACCTCGGATTTGGCGGTGACTATGGTTTGGATGGTGAAACAGAAGATACTAAACCAGAAAAGAAGAAACGGAGCAGGAAAAATAAGAATGTGAAGGATGATGCCGTGGAGGAGGGCAGCGGGAAGGTAGTGGATGACAGTAACGTAGACAAGAAGAAAAGGAAGAGGAAAAATAAGAAAGTGAAGGACGATGCTTCGGAGGAGCTGGGTGGTGGAGGAAGTGTGGAAATGGCTGAAGAAAGTGATGTATCAGTTCACGAATCTGGGGATGAAGAGCTTAATGCGGTTGAAACACCCCCGGTGTCAAAGGCAAAGTATGTACCTCCTAGTCTCCGTGCCATTCCTAGTTCAGAATCAGAAGAAATCTCCCTGCTACGCCGGAGAGTCAGAGGTGTGACTTCCAATTATATCCCTTTTTTTTCAGTTTTATGCAACACATTTCTGATTTCCTTGTCATTTCTATCCATTTTGTTTGGAAGCATATTCTTATGGATGGTTTCATTTCCTGTATATATCAGGACTTCTAAACAGGCTTTCAGAGTCCAATGTGGAGTCTATTACTCAGGAAGTTGCTGCAATTTTTCGCGTATAGTTCTATATCATCCCCTTTTTGTCCTTCTGATACTACGTTGCCAAACGTCTTTCAGATCTTTTATTTTTAGCTTGATTAATGACTTAGTACTTCTGGTTCGATTCCTATTTATCTTTTCACAGTCGGTTCCCCGAGGTGTTGGCTGTCAGTTAATTGGTGATGAAGTTTTGGCAAGTTGTTCCCGGGGACCTCGTGGCAATGAACAGTTAAGGATCTTCTGTATAAGTCACATTTATTTGGTTATTATGTTAGTATGGTGTATTTTCTTTTCTATTCTCAAAGCTTAGAATTTCCAATATTTATTGAAGACTTTAGCAAAATGATTCTGAATAATCAATTTAGGATGAGTTCGAGGGATCAACCTTAAGACACATGTGTAGGCAAGATGATAAACTGGAAAGATTTGATATCCTAAAGTTCTCATTTGGGACAACCTTCGGTTCTGTTTTAAGTCTGATACTATCCTGGCATGGTGTTCTTTTACTTCTCTTAGATATTTGGTTCACTCGATGACCTGACTGATGGTCTAAGTGCTCAAGAGAGATTATGTTTCTGAAAATGGAAGGCTTGTTCTTTTACATCTCAAGGTTATTCTTGCCATTTTTTTTTGTGTGTGTTCCATGCTTTTTGCCCATCTGTAGGATTTTAATTCAGTAATGGTACTTATTATACATCTTTGAGACCTGTCAATAGTCAAATAGCAAAGATAGGTACTTTTTTAGTCAAAACAGCGTTTCTTTTTGCTATGGTGCTCTACTAAGGTAGGAGGTTGGTGGACTGAACTAAATTAATGAAATATGTTGTTTCATTTGTGCAGGTATGCTGCTGTATTTGCAGCCTTTATTGCTGGTATGACATGCTTGGTTGGTATGGACTTCAGTGCCAAAATCCTTTCCTCTCTTGCCAAGTCTTTTGAGGTATGACTACTCTGATTAAGATAACAAAATGACCTTGTACATTCTCTGCCTACCTAAATATATCTTCATGCCTTCTGCCTTGCTATGTATCTGCTTTGTTTCAGGATACTTAAATCATGTTTATCTTTTGTTCCAGTTTATTTCTATTTGTCTTATGTTAGTTTTTCGCCCCTTGGTGACAGGATGAGTACTCAAAAGACGATGGGTTATCAGTGAGAAATCT
This sequence comes from Elymus sibiricus, assembly GCA_039707655.1. Taxonomy (NCBI): domain Eukaryota; kingdom Viridiplantae; phylum Streptophyta; class Magnoliopsida; order Poales; family Poaceae; genus Elymus; species Elymus sibiricus. The sequence continues at coordinate 91,079,135 of CM077663.1, forward strand.
TATGTTACTTTTCTCTTATTTGTGCATATTCGACGTCATTGCAAGGTCTGTGGTTTGAATGGAACCTATAGCGTGCTCATTTTTATAGAAACATGTCAAAGTAAGTTCTGATGATTTTGTTTATTGTTGCAGCGATCTTGTGTATGATCTTCTCTCAGTGCTGAGTGAGCGCTTAACAGAGCTGGATGTTTCAACAGTGTTAACCATCCTGCAGTGTATGTAACATTTATAATGTCTTTCCATGCTGAAAAAAAAACCATTTGCAATGCCTTACTCATCTTACACCATAATAATGGTGAACTCTCTTATTGAACCATCATTACTGTTAATCTGTCAGAGAACCATCCCATGTTATTCTGTTTCTCAGTGGAACTCGGGATATGTTTTTATCTTTGTGGACAGGCTGTGGAATGAAGCTGCGGGGAGATGACCCAGGTGCAATGAAAGATTTTGTACTCAGCATTCAGAACTCGGTAAGGCAGTCGAAATTGCGCTCGGCTGGCCGAGAAGATGGAAAAGCAGATCTACATAGTAAACGAGTGAGTTGACTTGTTTTATCCGCTTGTTTAAGAAGTAGTTCATATCAGAGTAGTTTTGAGTTCGGTATCTGGTTTAACTTGCCATGCAGATGGAGTTTATGCTTGAGACAATATGTGACATTAAGAACAACAAGAAAAGGTCCAAAGAGGATCCTTCACAGCATACCCGTGTAAAAAAGTGGCTTCAAAAGGTTTGTACCAGAACTTCATCTCCCGATGCCTGAACAGAAACCTTTTCCTGCTCATTTAATACTTAGTTCTGTTTTTACTTGCCTGCAGCTGAAGTCAGAAGATATCCTCTTGCGCGGGCTAAAGTGGAGTAAGCTGTTGGATCCTGAGAAGAAAGGGCAGTGGTGGTTGTCAGGGGATGCATCTTCCACAGCAGGCAATGTTGAAGATGTTGCAGCAGTTATCAGCAAGGAGGTTGTAGAGGCACAGAAACTGGTTCAGCTTGCAGCTGCCCAGCGGATGAACACTGATATACGAAGAGCAATCTTTTGCATCATAATGAGTGCTGAAGACTACGTAGATGCTTTTGACAAGATCCTGAGGCTGGACCTATCTGGGAAGCAGGTCTGCATTGTTTATTTCCTGTAAGATGCTGTTTTCTGTGTGTGCATGTGTCAATCAAGATTAGTTAACTTTTCTTTTCTCTATTGCTGTACAGGATCGAGAAATTATGAGAGTCATTGTTGACTGTTGTCTGCAAGAAAAGACTTTCAATAAATATTACACTGTCCTCGCCTCCAAGCTATGCAGCCATGATAAGAATCATAAGTTCAGTTTACAGGTATGACATTGTATTCTTATCATTCTCCATGTCTGCAGACTACAGTAAAGGCTATTCTGCCTCACAAGTTAGTGATTTACTGCTTCGTTTGCAGAGCAAGTAGTAGATATTTAATACTCTAGATGAAACACGTGTGGATAAAGATAAATTGATATCGGACTTGTGTCAGCTTTAACATGTGTATTCCTGTTTTGTTTTGGTGTTATTGCAGTACTGCATCTGGGACCGTTTTAAGGAGCTAGATGAGATGGAGTTGAATCGGTCCATGAACCTTGCGAAACTAGTTGCGGAGATGCTCGCAAGCTTCTCCTTGTCGCTGGCAACACTGAAGGTTGTCAACCTGGCGAACCCAGTGGAGATGACCCCGAAAAAGACCATGCATTTCCGGATGATGTTTGAGACCTTGATGCAGAAAGAAGACTCGCTCATGTGGAACGTCTTTACCCGTATCGCCGGGAACCCGGAGCTCGAGCTCTTGAGAGATGGAATCGTGATGTTCATCAGACAGCATGTGATCGCCAAGGACGCAGGGAAGGAGTTGGCTGGGAAATTCAAGATCGCCAAGAAGGCGCTGGATAACTCTGCTGGAGTTTTGATGTGATCTGTCTGGGTTTTTACGGTGGCGTCTTCCCTGTCTCGGTCGCGTGACACGGGGGCTCTCAGTTTTGTTCCGTATTTCTGACAGAACGTTTTTGTACACTACATGGGAACGATTTCTTTGAATTGGTGATGCAAATTTTGTGGTGTTCCAGAAAATTAATGGTTATTATTACTATACAAACTTTTGGGATACAATCTCTTGGCCACGGTACTGTCTGCTCTGTATACATGAAGCTCCATCTGCCCTGAACATTTGAGGTTGACTGATGATGCCATAACAGATGGCACTTTGTAGGATTAACTTGCAAATGGTGATTGGTCACATTTTGACAAGCTGACGAGGAGAAGAAGCCTAAGTACACTAGGGGGACGCGCCATTGCTTTCATCTTCTTCCTCGGGCTCGAGCCCCGCCCATCTGATCATGGAGAAGAGGAACTCCTTGAGGTTCACCTTGCCGTTCTTGTTCAGGTCCATCTCCTCTGCAACAAGGTATGCAAACACATTACACTTTGGTTCTTTCTGTTTTGAGTTTCACATGACCTATCTTGTTTATGTGCATGAAAATTAGAGGGGGGACGGCACAGCAAGAGGTACTGACTGAATAGCTGTGTGGTTATGTGGGTGGGCGTCCTCTCCCGGTCGCATTCCTCGTTCATCCTCTGGGTGACGTCTTTCCGGGTCACCTTGCCGTCGCCGTCCCTGTTGAAGAAGAGGAAGGCGTCGATGAGCTCGTCGAAGATGTAGTTGAGCTTGGCCGACTCGAACTCGGAAACCTGACGACAAACGAGCACCCGGATAGAACTAGCTTCATCAGTAGACTATATATGGATATCAAGAAGAATTCTCCTGCGGACAATTAGGAGGAGGAAGAAGACCCTACCCGGCGCGTGACGTCGGGGCCGAAGAGCAGGTACATGAGGCAGATGAGGACGACGAACTCGTGGAACTGGATCCCCTTGCGGCTGTCGACGTCGCAGTAGCGGTGCACGTCGTCGGCCTCCTTCTCCGACATGCGCACCTCCAGCTTGCTCAGGCAGCTCCGCAGCTCCTCGTTGTCGATCGTCCCGTTGGAGTCGGCGTCTGAAGAACGGAAACCTCACAGTTTGATGCATGCAGACTCTGAAGCTCTATCCATGGAAGATGCTAAACTTGGCATGGTGGCTTCCATTCATGTGTTACCGTAGTGGTCGAAGACGTCCCGGATGTCCTTGAGGCCGTCCTTGAAGCGAGGGAGGCGCATGGTGATGCTGTTCACCGACCGGAACGTCCTCGTCCTCGCCTTGGCCCGCTCCCGCAGCGCCTCCGCCACCCTGTTGTCCAGCCCCCTCTCCACCCGCCGCTGCTTTATCGGCGCGGCGAGCCTCGACGCCGCGCCCCCCATTCCTTCTTCAGACAGAGAGAGAGAGAGAGAGGGAGGGAGAGAGATGACACCCAGGCCTGAACCAGCCCTTGATGCCTGGGTGCTGCCTTGGGAGGTTTTGTTGGTTGTTGGTGTAGGTTGTTGTTGGATTGGATTCTGAAGTGGGGGATGGAATCCGTCTGGTTACGGCAATCTCCGTCGACCTGGGAGGGATGAGGTAGAATCTGATGCCCCAAAAATAGAAGTGGACGCCGCGGCAGAAGCCCTGCCATGCGTGCCGTGGTGCCTGCCTGGATATGCGTATGCTCCCACTACCGGCTGCTGCATGAAAGAGATTTGGTCCTTTCATCGCCTTGTCCGCTGTGTGTTTCTCTTTTCTGCTTGACCCAATTTTGCATCTTGTGTTAACATCAATCAACGCTACAGACTATGCTCTTCAAGAATCTGCATCATGATCCACACAAGCAACGATCCGACTGCCTACCGACATGGGCATATACCGGATTGTCGAGTGTTTGACAAAAAACTACCACTTTAGGGATTGCCGTCCCACGTAACTACCACATTTGAAAAATTGATCAAAAACTACCAAAAATTCATAATTTTGTGACTAAAAACTATCAACAAATGACCCATCTAGATGTTTTAAGCGTGTTTCTGACATGTGTGGCCCACCGGTCAGGCTGACAGCGTGCCTAACGGCTAACGGGCCGGTCTGGCAGCCGTTAGCTTTGCGGCTCGGTCGGACCGGCTCGGACCAGGTCAAAGCGGCGGCCGACCGGCTTGTCCCCTTCCCCACTCCTTTCACTCTCCCCCGAGCTCCTCCCTAGACCTAGCTAGCGGCGGTCATGGCGCCCGCGGGTTCGAACTCTGGCAGACGTGGTCGGCGGCGAGGTTCAGGACTTCTCCCAGGTGGATAAGTGGCTAGGTAACACGAGCTTCGCGGTGTAGGAGCCTTCCCGGGGGGAATCTGAGCCATCCCCGCCAGAATCCGAGCCTTCCCAGAAGATAGTTGGGTCGGCGCCGGCTCGATCACCATCTACGGCAAGAAGTCCACCCCGAGCCCAGCGCAAGATTCCTTGTCCTGCGGGCGGCGACAGGTACACAGCTTATCTGAATATTGCCATTGTTGTTATTTAGGCTAGTTTTTGCATAGTTAGATTCAGTTTTCCAGCATGTATTGTAACACTGGTAACTTTAAATTGTTATTGTGGTTTCAGTAACTGTAAATTGTTATTGTGGTTTCCGTAACTGAAAAATGTAAAATTTAATCTATCAAAAGCTGAATAATGTGCACGCTCATTTAATTAAAAATCATTCAACATGTGCAGTATTGATGATCCAAAATGGGCAATTTGATTCCATTTCCAATCAAGAGAATCTGTGGTTAGATATCTGTACCGGTCAGACATATCATATTTGACTATGGTTTCACTTACTGGGAGTGAGGGTTGTGGTGCTGATGATTATATGTACTATGTATTTAATGAGGAGAAAGGAATAGAAGGTCTAGAGCAGATATGTTTTGAAGATGATGTGCAGCAGATGTTGATCCACTATCATAATGAAAAGATTTTTAACATAAGAGTTTTGAGAGCAGATGAGCCATGTAATGCAGATGAAAACAGAGGTAGTTATTTTGCGGAACATTGCATTAACACACAACAAAGTTGCAATAAGGTGGTGGATACAAGCATAGACAGAAAGGATGAACTTAAGAAAAGCATTATGCAAAGAGAAGCATACCTAAACCATTTTGAAGGTGACACTGATGTGTCTGAATTTGTTTATGATGATGCGCAATCAGATTCAGATGGCAACAATGTATGATTTCAGGGAGATCATTTCTCTGAAGATGAAGCTGCCAAACAAGATACATGAGTGCCACACAAACTCAAGCCAGTGAGAAATCTTGGTCCCACCAGTAGATCACACCATGAGGTTGAGAAAAAGGAAAAACCAGATTGGTTTCCTGAAGCAGATGAAAAATGTTTCCCTGGTGATTATGGCATCAGTGATGAAGAAGATGAGCCTGAAGGATCTTATAAACTACCAAGTGGCAGGAAGAGAAGGACTAAAAATTTGAAGGAGAGAGTATGGTTTGATGATAAAATTCCAGGACCAGAAGAACAGTTTTGTAAGGGATTGTGCTTCACCACTGTTTTTGAGTTCAGAGATGCACTTAGAGATTTCCACATTAGGACTTGGAAGAATTTTCAGTATCACAGAAATGCCCCAGATAGGATTATTTTTAGGCGCTCAGAGAGAGCCCATGGGTGTGATTTTTATATCAGTGCGTCAAAGTTAGCTCATCAAAAACTTTCTGCATCAAGAAGTGTGATATGGTGCACACTTGTGGAGCATGTGTAGAGACCACAAAGGTTACTACAAAGTGGTTGTCCAGGTCAGTACAGACATCATTGAGAGAAGACATTAGATCTCTTGTGGATGCATTAATTAAAAAAACCAAGACTAAGTTTTCAGTGGATGTGTCAAGAAGTGTGGCATATAGGGCAAGGAGGAAGGTTGTTGATGTGGTGCAAGGTGACCACAAGCAGCAGTACTTGAGGCTCAGGGATTATCTTTAAGCAGTTCTTGATACAAACCCTGGTAGCAGGTGTATAGTAATAACATTTGAGGATCCAAACAACCCAGCACCTACTCCGAGATTCAAGTATATATTCTACTGTTTAGCATCTTCAAAGGAAGGTTCCCTTAATGGTTGCAGACCATTTATAGGTAAATACATGTGATTTTCATGTTCTTAATTATTGGTAATGTTGTGATCTAGAGCTAATTTCTGACTGAATCCAGGTCTTGATGGACGCTTCATCAAGTTAACCACTGGACAATAAATTCTTGCAGCCACAGGAAGGGATGGGAACAACATCTATCCCATAGCTTTTGGTGTGGTTGATAAGGAAGATGGTGCCAGTTGGAATTGGTTTTTAACTCAGTTGAGATGTTGCATTTGTAGTGGCAACAAATTTGGAACATACACCATCATATCTGACAGGCAAAAGGTAAGCAAGATTTTCGTCGAGCACTCTCCTATTAGTACTTATTGGAATTAATTGAGTTAGATCATTGAACACTCTACAACACATCTACCATCCTTTATGAGTAGTCAATTCTCATGAAATCATGAACTGATACACTCCACTCAACCTTACTGTTACTTGTCCACTGCCACACTACACCTCCACTTTCACTCCTCCACTTAACTCCTAACTTCTTCACTTAACTAATACCACAACACCTATCCACCACCTCACTTCTGCCACTCAAGAACCTCACTCTGAACTCACTTCCTAGATACAACAATGGCCGGTTCTTCCTTCACCTCGTACCCATGGCTCAATCCCTTCCCAAATGGCAAGGGTTGGGTTGCCATGCTTCTTGGTTTGGCGCACGGTGACCAAGACCTCTTCCTCGACTACATGAAGGTTTCCATGAGGTACACCAGTGTCCAAGGGCTCGTCGATGCAGCAGAGGAAGTCAGGAAGAAGACAACTAGTGAGGAGAAGTAGCGCATGGACCAGCACTATGGAAACCCAGGTAAGGGGATCCTGCCCATCGACATGCTGCTATGGGTAATGGAGGAAGCGGACTCCGCCGATGCCGGGCAGAGGCAACGGTGGGCAGCCCACCGCTATGTGGCTCCGGCACAAGCTACAGAAAAGGTGCAGCACGACGACGATGACGACTTACGAACTAGCGCACCGCTAGCAGCGCAAGCTCATCGCCGTCCTCCTCCCATCATCATCATCGATGAAGATGAAGACGAAGAAGGGGTGCAGGAGCTGCCAACTACCTAGGTGAAGCAAGAGGTATGACGCTCGGGACGCTTAGCAGGGCATGGGCCTAAGTGATTTTGAATCTGAAACATAAAGTTTCAGATCATTTTCATCAGTTATCTTCAGTTTTGTCTATGTTGTGTTGCTAAGTTTCAGTTTCGTCAGTGTCAGTTATCTTAAGTTTATTAAGTATCCAAGACTATCTGTTATATCTATACAATGCTATCTGAATGCTATGTAATATGGATTCCCAGACTTTCTGTGCTATCTATGTAATGCAATCTATATGCTATGTATAAGAAGATCAGTGTTACTAGTAGGTACTTAACTTAGCATCAGGGCCATCACATCTAGCATAATCTTAGAGCACTACAAAAAATATTAATACTTAGATATGGTTCTTAATTTAGCATCAGGGCCATCACACCTAGTAGAATCTTTAAAGCATTACCGATCAGGGGGCATTACAGCAACCCACACCACAACCAAAATGATCTGAAACCATAGGTACTTCAAAGGCAGTTCATAGCTAATATTAATACTAATATGCACATCTGCATCACATTCCAGTCCTAGGCCAGTTATTTACTTACCAACCATAGGTACCACTTCACTCCTCCATGACTACTTCTTTGATCTTGTCAAGCTTTTCCTTGCAACCATGACCAGCCTTCAGCAGTGACATGCACCATCTTGTTTTTTCTCTTCTTTAAGAATGTCTCTATCAACTTCTATCTCCTTCATGGCTTTCCTTGTGTTTTGGATTATATCAGCTCGAGTCTGAAGAATGCAACTCTGCTCTTTTTTTGAGATTAAGCTTCTCCATTTGAATCTCAATCTTTGTCTGCTCCTCCAATTGCTTCTTCTTCTCCTTCTATTCATTGATGGCCTGGCTTGTGTAATCCATGTCATGAGATTTCATTCCATCCTGGTAATCAAACAAGTTCGATACATCATTCACAAGCTGGTTTTATTGATTGCCCAATGAATCAAGTTCCTTTTTTGGTTTTTCCACCTCAATCTGATGAGCCTCATTGTCCTCCACTCTACCAAGGTTTTGCTCATGATACATATCCCAGATCTTGGTAAAGCACCTTTGCAGAATTACAGGACAAGGGGCATCTACCCACCGCACCACACCTCACTTCGTACCATCCTAAAGATTCAGTAAAATGTACAGTGTGCTGTATTATTCAAAAAAATAATTTAGTAAAACCTTGCTCTGTTTCTAGTGCTCTATACTAAAATTATAGAATTCAAACATAGCAATGTTGTGACACTAAAGCAAAATCCAGATGAATACTAAACAATACTATCTTTCAACCACACATAGCACAAATTTAATCAATCTAAATACATCAATTTCAGTGTTTTGTTACAACCTTATTCACTTGCTAACAAAATGCAGTAAAACAACTATGTACTTATGTTTTTAGTTAAACAAATAGCTTCAATTTCAGTGTTTTGTTACAACCTTATTCACTTGCTAACAAAATGCAGTAAAACAACTATGTACTTATGTTTTTAGTTAAACAAATAGCTTCAATTTCAGTGCCTTCTTTCCGTTATGTAGCATCAAATCAATGTAACAAAGCATAACCCGTGTTTCAGCTTACCTCAGTAGCACATCCAATAAATCTCCTGCCAGTGTCAGTGCCTTCAAATGCAAGAAATTTGCCTAGCCTCTGCCTATGCAGTATGCACTTAGGCTCAGATTCACTAACCAGCCCACAGAAACTTGGTTCTATCACAATTTCAGGTGTTTGCTGCAACATCACAAACATATATATCAACTACAGCCATATATGAAATGAATGGAAGAAAGCAAAAAATCTTCAAACCCTAACCCTAACCCTAGCAGAGTAGAGGAGAGGATAGAGACTTACAAAATACTCCATCTGGATGCTGCTGAACTCGCTCATGTACTCGTCATTGTCGGAGTTCTCGTTGTTGTCAGGCCACGACGGCATGGCTGCATCGTCGCCGGAATGCGAGGAGAAGAAGAGAAGAGGCAGAGCAGGAATTGAGCTCGGGGAGAGTGAGAGGAGTGGGGAAGGGGACGAGCCGGTCGGGCCGCTTTGACCTGGTCCGAGCCGGTCCGACCGAGCGACATAGCTAACGGCCGCCAGACCGGCTCGTTAGCCGTTAGGCACGCTGTCGACTTGACCGGTGGGCCACACATGTAAGAAACACACTTAAATCCTCTAACTGGGCCATCTACTAGACTTGGTAGTTTGTAGTCACAAAATTATGAATTTTTGGTAGTTTTTGGTCAATTTTTCAAATGTGGTAGTTCTATGGGACGGCAACCCCAAAAGTGGTAGTTTTTTTTGTCAAACACTCCTGGATTATCCATTGAAAAAGAACGACCCCTTCCCTCCCCCTCCCTCCCGGGTCGCACGCGCGTGCGGCTCCGGTTGCCCCTGCCCGACTGACGAAGGCGGCGGGTGTTGGTTGGGCCCCCTCGACGGCCTCACTTCGCGCGGAGCGGGACGTCCCCTGGAGAAGCCATGGTGGTAGGATGGCCGGCGGCGCGTTTCGTGGTGCTGGCCGTCGGAGCACCATGGGGAGCGTGACGGGAAGGTGGATCCTGGCGAGGTGCGCTGCAGGGTGGTGGACGAGGGTGGTGCGCCGGTTCTGCTTGTGATGGCGACACAAGCCCAACCATGGAGGCGGCGGTGCCAAGGATGCCCTGCCATGAAGGATCCTGGCGAGGTACGCTGCAAGGTGGTGGACAAGGGTGGTGCGCCGATTCAACTCGTGAGGATGGTGCAAGCCCAGCCCTGGAGGCGACAGTGCCAAGGAGGCCCTGCCATGAAGGATCCCGACGGGCAGCGGGCTGGCGCCTCCCTCCGTGCGAGGGGCGTTCGGTGTTGCCTTGAGAGAGGTGGCATCGGGGTGTGCTCGGAGGTGCGGGTCAGATGTGACGGTCCCTTGGTGGGTGAAGGCTAACGCGGTGGATCTGGCCCTTGCACGGCATGGCTGGTTGGGGCTGCTCCCTGTCCGTTTTGTTGGTGGTGGTCTAGGTCGCGTTGTCTCGGCAGTGCAGGTGGGGGAGATCCATAGATGTGCGGCTTTGACCACAATTTGCTGCGGTTATGGCGGTGTGAGGCATCTTGGACAATGCTGCCCGAAACCTTGGAGGAGTGAAGATGCACGTCATTACGGATGAAAGTCCTATTCGATTTTGGCCGGGCTGGTGGTGATGGCACCCGTGGCTGACATTCCCCTCCTTGGAGGCGTCTTCGAGTGTGTCGCCATTTCCCTCGCTTGCTTGGTGTTGGCAGTTGTCTTCGGACGAAAGCCTCATTCGGTACTGGATCGGTACAATGGCGGTGTCTTCAACGTCGTCCCTCTGTTGGGACCATCGTGCGGGGAGATATGTAGTTCATTTGTTGCGCTCCTCCGGTGTTCGCCGCTGCCCTGATCGTTTTTCTTTGGCGCTATGTATAGTCGTCGCTGGTGAATCCAAGACAGTGGCTTCCTCAGGTCGGATCGAGCCCTGCCATCCTCTTGCCACCTCCTTTAGGCATCAAGGAGGGATGGTGCGTCAACAAGAGAAGCTTGGCATAAGCTGATGTTCTTCGAAGGTGACCGAGGTCGATCGAGATGCAGCGAGGTTCTCGGTTTTGAGTAGGCTCTTTTGTGTTGTAGTTGTGTTGTCGTGGGTGGCTGTACTTCGACTAGCTGGATGTGGTTGTCCTAGCAGATCTACGAAACAAAGATGACCGGCAACCGCTGCACCCTTTAGAGATGTCCCACCACGCTCCTAGCACTCTGAAGCGTCGTGTACTGAGCAACTCCTTCAAGAAGGAATGCGACGACGACGACGCTGCTGCCCGGACAAGTCCTAGGGTTTTCCCCGGTACGCGGAGGGCAGTGGGGAAGGGGTAAACTCGATGCCCTTCAGGAAGGAATGGCGGTGCCCGCATCCGTCACCGCATCAGTGCCACACGAGCCACCAGGGATTTCTCCTAACCCAAAACAACCACCACCACCCCAGACGATCCATAGTGCTCCACCCAATCTGGCGCCCACCAGCCTATGCCAACACAGTCAACGAACCATCCTCGACGTCTCACTGAGGCCACCGACACGAGGACTGGAGACAACAGACTCAAGGGCACCCGCAACATAGCCGATGAGAGGGAACAACCTCCACCGCCATCGCGGAGTCAGCTGGGTGCGACGAGAGGGACATACCAGGCCCCTACTGACCCGGCTGGGCCCAAATGGCCCGTAAAGGCCCCACCCCCATGCTGGAGCATGCCAGATGATGATGTTGCTACCACCCGCAGAGTGCCGACTCTTAGCTACCACCACTAGGGAGCAGAGCCGCGCGCGAAGAACCGTCGGTCCGCCCTAACCCAGATGGGGCCCAAATCTTGACCGAGTGGGTGCCCCCGGCCACCAGCACTACCACGCCTCCCTGCGGCCAACGACCACGCCGCCGCACCAAGGGCACCTGAGGCTCGCGTGACTGTGAAAGCACACTTGCTGCCTTGGTCGTTTTGGTAATTCATGCCAACATACATATTGTTGGACTAATGGTGTCCTCAAATACATTTCAAGAAGGCAAGCAATTGGATGGAGATGTAGACCCCTCAAGCTACTGATACGTCTCCAACGTATCTATAATTTTTGATTGTTTCATGCTATAATATCATCATTCTAGGATACTTTTTGGGCATTTATTTGCTGATTCATATTATTTTTGAGCACTAACCTATTAACCCAGTGCCAAGTGTCAGTTGCTGTTTTCAGCATGTTTTTGGCTTTTTAGGAATACCATACCAAACGAAGTCCAAATACCCCAAAACTTTTTGACGATTTTTTCCGGACAAAATAAGGACCTGGAAGCTTTGGAGGGGGACCGAGGGCCACACGAGGTGCCCCCAAGCCAACAGGGCGCGCCCTGATGGCTTGGGGCCACCTCCCCGGCCCTCATGGGTTGTTCTCTGGCCTATAAATTCTTATTAATCCCCAAAACCCTAGAGAGCCCACCAAAACATTTTTTCCACCGCGGCAAGTCTCTGTTCCGCCGTGTGCCCATGTGGAGCCCTGTTCCGGTGCCCTGCCGGAGGGGGGATCGATCATGGAGGGCCTCTACATCAACCTTGTTGCTCCCATGGTGAAGTGTGAGTAGTTCACCGTAGATCTACGGGTCCGTAGTTAGTACCTAGATGACTCTCTCTCTCTCTCTTTCTCTCTCTATGTTCTTTGTTGCCATAATCACCGCGATTCCAACGGTGATCTATCTTATGTAATCACTATTTGCGGTGTGTTTGTTGGGATTCGATGAATTGTCGGTTTATATTCAGATTATTCATGAAAAATATTTGAGTCTCCTCTGAATTCTTATTTGCATGATTATTATAGCTTCATAATTCTCTCCGATCTATCAGTTTAGTTAGGCCAACTAGATTGGTTTATCTTCAGTGAGAGAGGTGTGTTGTAGTGGGTTTATTCATATTAATTGGATTTACTTTGTCTACATCATGTCATCATTCTCCAACCATTACTCTATTTCACTTAATACTCTAGATGCATGCTGGATAGCGGTCGATGGGTGGAGTAATAGTAGTAGATGCAGGTAGGATTCGGTCTACTTGTTTATGGACGTGATGCCTATATGCATGATCATTGCCGTGAATAAATATTGCGTAACTATGCGCTTTTCTATTAATTACCCAACATTAATTTGTTTACCCACTATATGCTTTCTTCAAGAGAGAAGCCTCTAGCGAACACTATGTCCCCCCGGGTCTATTCACATATATATTTACAAACGCTCTCAATACCTTGCTCCCATTATTTACTTTTTATTTATTTTATATTTTATATTTATCCGACTATCATCTACACTACTTATTGCTTGCAAGTAACGAGCTCAAGGGGATTGACAACCCTCTTGTCCGCATTCGGTGCAAGTGTGTGCTCTTTTGTGTGTAGGCGCTGAAGACGGGAAGTCGTTTGATCCTCCTATTGGTTCGATAACCTTGGTTCGCACTGAGGGAAATACTGATCTATACCGTGCTGCATCATCCCCTCCTCTTCAGGGAAAAACCCAATGCAGATCACAAGTATGAGGAAGGATTTCTGACGCCGTTGCCGGGGAGTATCACCAACTTACTATCAAGTACCTTCTCACAAATTATTATTCACTTGTTCTACTTTTTATTTGCTGTTATATTTTGCTTGCTATAAAAATCAAAAATACAAAAATATTTATCTTAGCTAGTTTACTTCTTTCGTTTTTAGTTGTTTGCTTGAAGTTGCTATCATGTCTGAGTTTGAAATTAGTGGTGCTTCTGCCTCTAGTGCGGAAGCTTTTGAATATCCAACTTCACCCTGCAATGAGAATGCTAAAAGAAATTTTGATGAAGTTGCTAAAGAAAAACTTGATAACCTTGCGGATGATGATCCTTCTAAAGGAGAACCTATTATGTAAACAAAGAAAATCCGCATAGGTAGTGGTAATATTATTGGGAAAAGTGTGATTCAAGATTTTTTTTCACTTGTGCAGGCTCGTTACCCTTGATAGGAGGCTCTATTACTTTTGCTTACCTATTAGAAAACTTTCTGCTGAGAGAAGGGAATATGATTATAGCATGATGGATCGTCCTCGTGACTACTACAACACTTGATCATATGCATTATGCCTAGCTAGGGGCGTAAAACAATAGCGCTTGTTGGGAGGCAACCCAATAGTATCTTATTTTTCTTTTTTTACTTTTTGTTTGTGTGAGATAACTTGATTATTTCTACTGTAATGATTGTGTTTTTATGTTTAAATTAGTGTTTGTGCCAAGTAAAGCCTTTGGGATGACCTGCATGATAAGTAAAATTGATACGATGCAAAAACTGAAACTTTTACGTCCAGTGCAGAATTTCTATGATTTTACTAGAACGTCTTTTTGATCTAATTTTTTACACAGTATTTATATACAAATTCCTCAGGTTGTCCTAATTTTCAGAATTTTATGATATAGAAGTATAGTTTCTCTATAGATCATTACAGACTGTTCTGTTTTACACAGATTCTGTTTTTGCTTGCATAGTTTGCTTGTTTCGATGATGCCATGGATTGTATCGGGCGGTATAAGCCATAGAGAAGTTAGAATACAGTACCTTATGCAATAATAAAATATGAATCAATTTATAATAGTACCTAAGTATTTGATATGTGTATTATACTAACGGATCTCACGAAGGTTTCTGTTGAGTTTTGTGTGGTGAAGTTTTGAAGTTTTGGGTGCTATCACGATGGATGAAGGAATAAGGAGCGGCAATAGCCTAAGATTGGGGATGCCCAAGGCACCCCAAGTCAAATTCTAGGAAGACTCAAGCATCTAAGCTTGGGGATGCCCCGGAAGGCATCCCCTCTTTCGTCTCAATCCATAGGTATGCCACTTGGAGCTACATTTTTATTCATCACATGATATGAGTTTTTCTTGGAGCGTCGTGTGTTTTAGTTTTCTTTTGTTTTAATTTTCCACAATCATTGTTTGCTGGATACACCTACTTGAGAGAGATACATGTTCCCCATGATTTGTTAGAATAATCTTTGTGCTTTGCTTATATCTTTTGAGCTAAGTACTTGCTCTAGTACTTCACTTATATCTTTTGGAGCACGATGGCATATAGATTCTATAGAAATAATTGCACTCTCGTTCTTCACTTAATTTTTTTTGAGAGTTAACAAATAGTGATGGTAATTTGCATGGGTTATAAGACTAGTCCAAAAATAATAGGTATAGAAAGAGTGTGTAATCAAAACCACATGTAGCACATAAAAGAGAAATTGAGGGTTAATGATATTGATGTGGTAATATGAAAGGGCGTGAGTGCATGGTTGTCGGTTAGTAGGAATATCGATAGCTAAAGGATGTTTATTTGTTGTTCATCTAAATATTGGTTATGGCATGGTGATGATGTGTGAGCATTCTTATTCCTCGCTGAAATCCTAGTGCTGTTTAGGTCGGAGGCGCGCGATGGTTAACTCCTCCCAACCTCCTCCCTAGGGGCATGCGAGTAGTACTTTGCTTCGAGAAGATAATAAAGCTTTGCAATAAGTATGTGAGTTCTTTATGACTAATGTGAATTCATGGATGTACGCACTCTCACCTTTCCATATTTGCTAGCCTCTTCGATACCATGCATTGCTCATTCTGACCTCGAGGATTGGTGCAAACTTCGCAGGTGCATCCAAACCCCGTGGCATTCATACGCTCTGTTGCACATAAGCCTCATTATATCTTCCTCAAAACAGCTACCATACCTACCTATCATGGCATTTCCATAGCCATTCCGAGATATATTGCCATGCAACTTCCACTGTTACATCATATGACTAGTACACTCATTGTCATATTGCTTTGCATGATCATGTAGCTGACATAGTATTTGTGGCAAGGCCACGGTTTATCATTGTTTACATATTATGCTAGATCATTGCACATCCTGGTACACTGCCGGAGGCATTCATATAGAGTAATATTGTTTAGTAGTTTTTCATATCAAGTTGTAAGTAAATAGAAGTGTGATGCTTTTCATTATTAGGGCACCGTATTAGTGAGGAAAGGATGATGGAGACAATGATTCCCCCACAAGTCGGGATGAGACTCCGGGCAAAAAAAAAGAAAAAAAAGAAAAGGAAATAAAAGAGAGAAAAAGAAAAGAGAAAATAAAATAAAAAAATAAAAGAAAGAAAATAAGAAAAGAAAAAAGGAAAAAAAAAATGACACAAAAGAGAGAAGGGACTTTGCTACCTCTTCTTTTTCCACACTTGTGCTTCAAAGTAGCACCATGTTTTTCGTATAGAGAGTCTCATGTTTTGTCACTTCCATATGCTAGTGGGAATTTTTCATTATAGAACTTGGCTTTTATATTCCGATGACGGGCTTCCTCAAATGCCCGAGGTCTTCATGAGCAAGAAAGTTGGATGCAAACCCACTTAGCTTAAGTTGAGCTTTCATACACTTATAGCTCTAGTGCATCCGTTGCATGGCAATCCCTACTCCTCGCATTGATCTCTATTGATGGGCATCTCCACATCCCGTTGATACGCCTAGTTGATGCGAGACTTTCTTCTCCACTTTTTACCCTTTTGATCTACCACCATATTTTATTCCACCTATATGCTATGTCCATGGTTCACGCTCATTCTAGGATACTTTTTGGGCATTTATTTGCTGATTCATATTATTTTTGAGCACTAACGTATTAACCCAGTGCCAAGTGCCAGTTGCGGTTTTCTGCATGTTCTTGGCTTTTTAGGAATACCATACCAAACGAAGTCCAAATACCTAGAAACTTTTTGACGTTGTTTTTTGGACACACGAGGTGCCCCCAAGCCACGCCCAGGGGGGTGGCCGCGCCCTGATGGCTTGGGGCCACCTCCCCGACCCTCTGGCGTTGTTCTCTGGCCTATAAATTCTTATTAATCCCCCAAACCCTAGAGATCCCCCCGAAACACTTTTTCTACCGCCGCAAGTCTCTATTCCGCCGTGTCCCATCTGGAGCCATGTTCCGGTGCCCTGCCGGAGGGGGGATCAATCACAGAGGGCCTCTACATCAACCTTGTTGCTCCCATGGTGATGTGTGAGTAGTTCACCGCAGACCTACGGGTCCGTAGTTAGTACCTAGATGGCTCTCTCTCTCTCTCTCTATGTTCTTTGTTGCCATGATCACCGCAATTCCCGCGGTGATCTATCTTATGTAATCCTATTTTGTGGTGTGTTTGTTGGGATCCGATGAATTATGGGTTATGTTCAGTTTATTCATGAAGAAGATTTGAGTCTCCTCTGAATTCTTATTTTCGTGATTATTATAGCTTCGTAATTATCTCTGATCTATCAGTTTAGTTTGTCCAACTAGATTTTTATCTTCAGTCAGAGAGGTGCGTTGTAGTGGGTTCAATCTTGCGGTGCTCTATATCCCAATGACAAAGTAGGGGACAAGACACGCATTTGTATTTCCGCCACTAAGGGTAAATGATGGGGTTTATTCATATTAATTGGATTTACTTTGTCTACATCATGTCATCTCCAAGCATTACTCTGTTTCACTTAATACTCTAGATGTATGCTGAATAGCGGTCGATGGGTGGAGTAATAGTAGTAGATGCAGGTAGGAGTCGGTCTACTTGTTTATGGACGTGATGCCTATATGCATGATCATTGTCGTGAATAAATATTTCATAACTATGCGCTTTTCTATCAATTGCCCAACAATAATTTGTTTACCCACCATATGCTTTCTTCGAGAGAGAATCCTCTAACGAACACTATGGCCCCCGGGTCAATTCACATATATATTTACAATGCTGTCAATACCATGCTGCCATTATTAACTTTTTATTTATTTCCTATTTTATATTTATCCAACTATCATCTACACTACTTATGGCTTGCAAGTAACGAATTCAAAGGGATTGACAACCCTCTTGCCCGCGTTAGGTGCAAGTGTGTGATCTTTTGTGTGTAGGCGTTGAAGACGGGAAGTTGTGTGATCCTGCTATTGGTTCAATAACCTTGGTTCTCACTGAGGGAAATACTTATCTATACTGTGCTGCATCATCCCCTTCTCTTCGGGCAAAAACCCAACGCAGATCACAAGTATCAGCTATAAAGGACAAGGATTGACTAAAGCTTCAAGACTCCCTTTTGGTTAAGTGATCCAAGATCTCATTGAGTCCATAGGAAAACCAATACTATTAAAAGGGGATGAGGTTTTGATAACGACTCAGTTGCTCAAGTGCTTAGAGATATTTGCTCCAAAACCCTCAATCGAATTCTCAATATTCCATCTGTCCAAAACCTCAAAGTTAATCTCGGTCCCACTGAATTGCACCTACCCGGAACCACCGATATACCTAAGACAGAGCCACAAGCCTAACCCTAGAAACTCAGTTCCACCGAGATGAGCTTTGGTCCCACCAAAGTGCATGTGCCAAGTTTCTGTAACCTATTTGTTTCACTTCGGAACCTCCGGGTGATACCGATCAGAATTACCGAAACGAGACCTACTTAAGTCATCACACATCGATGTCTCCAAGTGCATCCATCCGGTCTCACCAAAACGTCTAACGTTCGAATCTTTTGCACTACTCGGTGCCTCCGAGATTTCAAATCGGTTCCACCGAGTTGGGCATAAAGTGAGTAACGCCTAGAATTTTTGTGATGGCTATATATACCCCTCCACCACCACCTACTCTTAGTGATAGCAACCATGATGTAGCATACACTTCCCATATCCATTTTCTGAGAGAGAACCACCTACACTTGTGTTGAGATCAAGGCATTCCAATCCAACCATAGGATCCTGGATTTCTAGCCTCCTCAAGTTGCTTTCCACCCAATCATTCTCTTCCACCAAGCCAAAATCTATGAAAGAGTGACCGAGTGCCGAGGAAACTATCTATTGAAGCACAAGAGCAAGGAGTTCATCATCAACACAACATCTATTACCTTTTGGAGAGTGGTGTCTCCTAGATTGGTTAGGTGTCGCTTGGGAGCCTCCAAATCATGTGGAGTTGAACAAAGAAGTTTGAAAGGGCAAGGAGATCGCCTACTTCGTGAAGATCTACCCTGAGTGAGGCTAGTCCTTCTTCGTGGACGTAAGACATGGTGGAATAGACAAGGTTGCTTCTTCGTGGACCCTTCGTGGACTCGCGCAGCCGTTACCCTCCGTGGTTTAAAGTCTCCATCAACGTGGACGTATGATAGCACCACCTATCGGAATCACGCCAAAAATCTCCATGTCTTCATTGCATTTGACTCTCCTATCTCTACCTCCCTTTACTTTCTTGTACTTGCATGATATTCACTTTCCGCTGCTCAATCTCTAGATATGCTTGTGTAGGAAATATTGGTAGCAACTTAACTTGTACTAAAATCTGCCTTAACATGAAGAAATATAAAAATTTCACCTTTGGCCATGTTAAGTGTCTATTCAGCCCCCCATATAGACCACTGATAACGCACAAGTGTAGGGGATCGTTTGTAGCCTTTTTCGATAAGTAAGAGTATCGAAACCAACTAGGAGCTAAAGGTAGAATTAATACTCTCTCAAGTTCTATCGACCACCGATACAACTCTATGCACGCTAACGCTTACTTTACCTATAACAAGTATGAAACTAGTTTGCGGGAATAAAACTAGAAGTACTTTGTAGGTGTAAAGATAGTTTTGCAAGATAATAAAGAACGTGGAAATAAAAGTTAGGTGCTGTTTTAATTAAAGAACAATAAAGTAAATATAGCGAGTGTGGAAAAGTGGTGATAGGATTTGCGAGATTGTCCTATGCAATCGATAACTAGATCGGTAATCATTATTGCAGTTTTATATGAGGGAGAGACATATGCTAACATACTTTCCGTACTTGGATCATATGCACTTATGATTGGAACTCTAGCAAGCATCCGCAACTACTAAAGATCATTAAGGTAAACCCAACCATAGCATTAAACATAAAGTCCTCTTTACTCCCATACGCAACAATCCCCTTACTCGGGTGTAAGCTTCTGTCACTCTAGCCACCCACTATAAGCGAATCATGAACGTATTGCAACACCCTCCAGCGTGAATCTTTCACGTGTGCGCCTCACGGAAAGCACCTTAGGACAGCACCAAAATAAACCATGCAACTCAAATCAATCAAGATGATGAATCAACCCATAGGACAAAAAGGAACTACTCAAACATTATAGGATAGCCACACATCATTGGATAATAATATATAGCATCAAGCACCATGTTCAAGTAGGGGGTAGAGCGGGATGAGGGAGAGTGGACTGCTATAGATAGATGAGGGAAGGTGATGGTGGTGGTGATGACGGCGACGAAGTTGTTGGTGTAGATCGCCGTCACGATGGATGCCCCGACGGCGCTCCGGCGCCACCGGGAGAGATCCCTCCTCCTTCTTCTTCTTCCTTGGACTACTCCCTAGGTGGAGGGTTTCCCCTCTGGTCCATGGCCGCCATGGATCCCGGAGGGCGAGAGCCCCTCCGAGATTGGATCTCTCTCTCTGTTTCTCTCCTGTTTTCGCGACTGTTTTCGGACCCCTTCACCGTTTCTTAAATATCCGGAGATCCGTAACTCCGACCGGGCTGAAATTTTGAGGGGATTTTTATCGCGAAAATATATTTCTTTCTTGTGCCAGAAGGAGAGCCTCAACCGACCTAATGGCTGTCCACAAGCCATCTGTCCGCGCCCCCCTGGGGGCGCGGCCGGTTGGCTTGTGGGGCCCTCGGGCATCGTCTTGCATTGATTCCGACTCTCAAAATTCACATATATTCCAAAAAAAATCTCCGTAAATTTTTATCGCACTTGGACTTCGTTTGGTATGGAATTTTTGCGAAACAAAAAACACACAAAAAATAGGAACTGGCACTGGGCACTTGGTAAGTTAGTTAGTCCCAAAAATATAATAAAATGTTGCCAAAAGTATATGAAAGTTGTAGAATATTGGCATGAAGCAATCAAAAAATATAGATACGACGGAGACGTATCAGCATCCCCAAGCTTAATTCCTGCTCGTCCTCGAGTAGGTAAATGATAAAAAGATAATTTTTGATGTGGAATGCTACCTAACATAATCTTGAACAAATGTCTAATCATGGCATGAATATTAAGATACAAGTGATTCAAGGCAACAATCTGACAAAAAGACATTCATACTCAGGTTTACTAGCAACAATCATGTCCTTTCAAAATAGCAATGCCAAAGAACGTTATCCCCACAAAATCATATAGCCTGTCATGCTTGGTCTTTCTAGCGTAAAGTATAAATCATGAGCACCCCGGTGTCAAACCAAGCAATTGGATCGTACTTTTTCAATGTGCATCAACTTTTTATTCTTCACGCAATACATGAGCGTGAGCCATGGACATAGCATAAGGGTGGAATAGAATATGGTGGTAGATATCAAAAGGGTTGAAAGTGGAGAAGAAAGTCTCGCATCAACTCGGCGTGTCAACGGGCTATGGAGATGCCCATCAATAGATATCAATGCGAGGAGTAGGGATTGCCATGCAACGGATGCACTAGAGCTATAAGTGTATGAAAGCTCGACTGAAGCTAAGTGGGTGTGCATCCAACTTGCTTGCTCATGAAGACCTCGGGCATTTTAGGACGCCCGTCATCGGAATATACAAGCCAAGTTCTATAATGAAAAATTCCCACTAGCATATGGAAGTGACAAAACAAGAGACTCTCTATATGAAGAACAAGGTGCCACTTTGAGGCACAAGTGTGGTAAAGGATAGTAGCAAAGTCCCTTATCTCTTTTTCTCTCATTTATTACTTTATTTATTTATTTTTCATGGTGGACTTTTCTCTTTTTTGCCTCCCCCATTCATCATTTTTTATGGTGGGCTCATTTGGCCTCCCCCATTTTTATTTTATTTTTCGTCCGGACTCTCATCCCGACTTGTGGGGGAACCATAGTCTCCATCATCCTTTCCCCACTGGGACAATTCTCTAATAATGATGATCATCACACTTTTATTTACTTACAACTCATCATGAAAAACTGATAGGATGATATGACTCTATATGAATGCCTCTCGCAGTGTACCAGGATGTGCAATGTTCTAGCGTATCAAAAGATACCAAAAAATGGACAAGCCATGTAAATATCATGCTAGCTATCTTAAGATCATGCAAAGCAATATGACAATGGAAGTACAAGTCATATTAAGTGATGGTGGAAGTTGCATGGCAATATATCTCGGAATGGCTATGGAAATGTCATGATAGGTAGGTATGGTGGCTGTTTTGAGGAAGATATAATGAGGCTTATGTGCAACATAGCGTATCATGTCACGGGGTTTGGATGCACCAGCGAAATTTGCACCGATCCTCGAAGTGAGAATGGGCAAGACACGGTACCGAAGAGGCTAGCAAAATATGAATAGGTGAGATTGCATATGTCCATGGATTCACATTAGTCATAAAGAACTCATATACTCATTGCAAAGTTTTATTAGTTTTATCACAAATCAAAGTACTACTCGCATGCTCCTAGGGAGGAGGTTGGGAGGAGTTAACCATTGTGTGCCCCCGATTCAACAACACAAAGGATTTCAATCAAGGATAAATTATGCTCCAATCTTCATCGCATAACTAGAGACTATACGTGCATGCTTCGGGAATCACAAACCTTAACATCATTATTCTTACTAATCCACAATCATCTACTAGTGCACCCACATATTACTATCTTAATGTCGCAAAACTATTGCAGGGAATCAAACATATCATATTCAGTGATCTACAAGTTTTATGTAGGATTTTATGACTAACGATGTAAATGACCAATTCCTGTTGACTCTCTAAATAGGTATAAGTGAGGCATGGGAGTTTAATTCTTTCTACAAAAGACCTAGACATGCTCTAATAAATATAAGTGAAGCAAAAGAGCATTCTACAAATAACGGTTTTCTATATGTAGAGAAACAGGCATCCAACTTCAAATGATATAAGTGAAGCACATGAAGCATTCTATAAGGCCATACTCAAAAGATATAAGTGAAGTGCAAAGAGCATTCTATAAATCAACCATGGACTTTCCCGTACCAGCATGGTGCATTGATAAAAGGAAAATAAAAGGCACACGACGCTCCGAGAATTTACGCATATCTTGTGATCAAAACAAAAACCGAAACATAACGATAGATGTTGAAGAAGAAAGATGGGATGCCTTCTGGGGCATCCCCAAGCTTAGACGCTTGAGTCTCCTTGAATATTTACTTGGGGTGCCTTGGGCATCCCCAAGCTTGAGCTCTTGCCTCTCCTTATTCTTTGCATATCAATACCTCCTAGATCTTCGAACACTTCATCCACACAAAACTTGACAAAACTTTTATTAGAAACGTTAGTGCATAATCATCAAATCTCATCATGTCCTGCCATAACATTATTGCATAATTATAATCTAACATTACCCACTGTAAGCTATCACAATTCTATGGCTCCCAACTCAATGAGGCTCAACAAGAATTCAAACATAAGCACGCAAAGCAACTATAACAGAAATCTGTGAAAAACAGGACAGTCTGAAAAGATCTGTTTCGTTACTATACTTATGTAACTCAAAAAAATCTGAAAAATTAGGATGTAATCAATAATTTTCATAACAGTACGTTGTAAAAAATTCAGAAACTTTTGACGTTCCAGTAAAATATGAAATATCAAACACTATAGCCAAAGTTTCTGTTTTTGCACATCACATATCAAACAAGCAATTTAAACATCCTAAAGGTAATTCTTGGCACATTATTTTTATAATACAATGGATTTATACAAGGGGATAATTATTTTTGTTGAAAAGTTTTTGTAATCAAGATTCACAAAGTTTCCATGGGCATGAACAAAGTTCAAGGCTAGCCCCCACTTCAACGGTGCTCGTCCTTCTCACTTTCACTTCTCTTTTTGAAAAGGTTTTAAGTTCCCCACTTTATTTTTTTGTTTTTAATTATTTTAAAAGCACACACCAGAAATAAACGACTCTCTAAAACTTCCAGGTTGTCTCCCTGGCAGCGCTTTCTTTAAAGCCATTAAGCTAGGCATATAGTGCTCAAGTAATTGATACACCTGGATCCCAAGGTATATCAAAGCCAATTTTAATTAACAATGATTTGTAATTTAGTAGTGAGCACAAAGTGATATATATCATGTGACAACGAAGTCTAACTCTCTTCCTATGCATTGTCATGTCATACAAGAACAATTCATGCACATCAAGTAAAGGCCAATACATAGCATAAGTAGTTTCTTGCAATTTTATCGTATTGGAAACATAGAGAGGCGAAGATTTGGTTCCTCTCTCATAGTAACTACAAGTAGGATCAGCAAGCACATGCATATTATATGCATCAAAATTATCATGTGTAGGGGTAAAACGCAACCCATCAATATAATCCTTAATAAGTGCAAACTTCTCCGATATAGTGTAGTTAGGAGAATTCAAAAAGATAATAGGACTATCATGTGTGGGTGCAATAGCAACAATTTCATGCTTAACATAAGGAACTATAGCAAGTTCATCTTCATAAGTATAATTCATATTGGCATCATGGCGACAAGCATAGCAAGCATCAAGTTCATCAAAAAGGGATATTTCAACTGAATCCAAGGGATCATAGCAATCATCATAGCATTCATCCTTTGGTATGTGCCAAGGGTAATTAAACAATGTATGAGTTGAAGAGTTACTCTCATTAGAAGGTGGGCACGGGTAGCTAATCCGCCCTTCCTCCTTTTGTTCTTCGCTCTCCTCCTCATCTTTTTCATCTAATGAGCTCACATTTTCAGCAATTTCTTCTTTCATAGATTCCTGCAAAATATTAGTCTCTTCCAAGACAGCGGTCATTCTCTCAATAAATTCAATAATATCAGCATTGTATTCATAATTCTCATAGCAATATTTAAGTATGGAAAAATTTTCAGACCTATAAACAGCATCATCATAGTTATCATACTGTTCAAAGAACGAAGCAATTTCATATGCACCCTTAAAAGCAACAAATTCTTCTATTCGTTCCACATCATAGTAATCATAAATATCTTTAGCATAAGAAGCCAAGGTTTTACTATCATTAATTTCACATTGAAAGGGAAGGTGTAGACCCTTCATTTTAGAGCAACAAGTATAATCACATCTCACACATAAATCCCAAGCATACCAACGCAACATTTTAATTTGATCCCATATGTGTTTCCCTTTTTGAGTCAAGCGATAATCCCTAAAGTACTCACGTTGATCCAACGTGTATTCCATTATCAAGTTCAGTGAGGATTTCTCAGGATTATCAAAGTAGTATTTAATGTTTTCCACATAACCAGCATCAAGGGTTTTAGGAGGTTCCCCATCTCCATGAGTAGCAAGTACCACTAATTTTTTTGGTGTTTCGTGTTCCATATCCATAACTAAAGATATAAAACAACTAATAACAGAAAATAAAACATATAATAACAGAAAATAAAAATTACTTAGTGATAAAGCAAACAAGCACACACGAGAATATCAACCACTACGCTATTGCTCCCCAGCAACGGCGCTAGAAAAAGGTCTTGATAACCCACAAGTGTAGGGGATCATTTGTAGCCTTTTTCGATAAGTAAGAGTGTCGAACCCAACGAGGAGCTAAAGGTAGAATTAATACACTCTCAAGTTCTATCGACCACCGATACAACTCTACGCATGCTAACGCTTACTTTACCTATAACAAGTATGAAACTAGTTTGCGGGAATAAAACTAGAAGTACTTTGTAGGTGTAAAGATAGTTTTGCAAGATAATAAAGAACATGGAAATAAAAGTTAGGTGCTATTTTAATTAAAGAATAATAAAGTAAATATAGTGAGTGTGGAAAAGTGGTGATAGGATTTGCGAGATTGTCCTAGGCAATCGATAACTAGATCGGTAATCATTATTGCAGTTTTATATGAGGGAGAGGCATACGCTAACATACTTTCTGTACTTGGATCATATGCACTTATGATTGGAACTCTAGCAAGCATCCGCAACTACTAAAGATCATTAAGGTAAACCCAACCATAGCATTAAACATAAAGTCCTCTTTACTCCTATACGCAATAATCCCCTTACTCGGGTGTAAGCTTCTGTCACTCTAGCCACCCACTATAAGAGAATCATGAACGTATTGCAACACCCTCCAGCGTGAATCTTTCACGTGTGCGCCTCACGGAAAGCACCTTAGGACAGCACCAAAATAAACCATGCAACTCAAATCAATCAAGATGATCAATCAACCCATAGGACAAAAAGGAACTACCCAAACATCATAGGATAGCCACACATCATTGGATAATAATATATAGCATTAAGCACCATGTTCAAGTAGGGGGTACAGCGGGATGCGGGAGAGTGGGCTACTGTAGATAGATGAGGGAAGGTGATGGTGGTGGTGATGACGGCGGCGAAGTTGTTGGTGTAGATCGCCGTCACGATGGATTCCTCGGCGGTGCTCCGGCACCACCGGGAGAGAGGGGGAGAGATCCCTGCTCCTTCTTCTTCTTCCTTGGCCTCCTCCCTAGGTGGGAGGAGGGTTTTCCCTATGGTCCATGGCCGCCATGGCTCCCGAAGGGCGAGAGCCCCTCCGAGATTGGATCCCTCTCTCTATTTCTCTCCTGTTTTCGTGACTATTTTCGGACCCCTTCACCGTTTCTTAAATATCCGGAGATCCGTAACTCTGATCGGGCTGAAATTTTGAGGGTATTTTTATCGCGAAAATATCTTTCTTTCTTGCGCCAGAAGAAGAGCCTCAACCGACCTAAGGGCTGGCCACAAGCCATCTGGCCACGCCCCCCCTGGGGGCGCGGCTGGTTGTCTTGTGGGGCCCTCGGGCATCGTCTTGCATTGATTCCGACTCTCAAAATTCACATATATTCCAAAAAAATATCCATCAATTTTTATCACGTTTGGACTTTGTTTGATATGGAATTTCTGTGAAACAAAAAACACACAAAAAACAGGAACTGGCACTGGGTAAGTAAGTTAGTCCCAAAAATATTATAAAATGTTGCCAAAAGTATATGAAAGTTGTAGAATATTGGCATGAAGCAATCAAAAATTATAGATACGACGGAGACGTATCAACCACTCTTCTCGATCTTTCAATTGGTATCAAAGCTTTGGTCTCCATTGCCTTGGTTTTATCACCATTGGAGGAAGATGATGTGTCTACTTTGGGGAGTCTTTTGTTGAAGTGTATATGCGGATTGCCTAGCCCTTTCCATCAAGTCAGACTTCTGGTTGTATTGGCTAGTGCATGAAGCTTAACATGGTTTTTAGAGCTAAGGTCTTGAGTTCAAGTCCTGGCATTCGCATTTTATCCAAAAAATTGTTGATGCCCCCGTTTGTCCACGTATAGGCCTCTTGAGCCATACCTCTGAGTCTATGCACGTGTTGACTTTCGGCGTCACACGTGAGAGGGTGTGTTGAAGTGTATATGTGGATTTCCTAGCCCTTTCCATCAGTTTGGACCTTTCGTTGCGTTGGCTAGTGCATCTTAGACGTAGGGTGCCCACTCTCAATGGAGTGTATTATAACTTGTGGAGATATGAAATGCTTGATATATTTGATGAATTTAACTTGAGAAAGTATGATCATAGCCCCTATATGTCTCCCATTGATCCCTTGCACCCAACTCCCAAAGAAGAAATTGACATGCGTCGTAATCTAGGAACTATCAATATCATCATTAGAGGATTACCCAAGATTGTGCTTAATTGTATGCAAAACTTTGTGTGTTCTTATACCTTGTCGAAAGATTTGGAAAAGAGATATCCAAATTTCTCTCTAAAGAATCTCGATGGAATTCTTCATAAGAATATTGTTTTTCATATGATGAAGCCTAGTGATCCTAAATTTGATGAATGACTTTTTGAGCTTGGAGACCTCATGCGGGCTAAAGGAGATGTTCGAACTATCAACAATATCATCTTAGAAACCATTCGAATTCATACGCTTGAACAATGTCATGGTCATGAAACTAATGACTTATTCGTCCTAGGTGATGAACGCGCCCCACATAATGATTGTGATGATGAACATGGCTATTATGATAAAGATGAAGAGTTTGACATGGATATGAGAAGACGATGAGGAATCTTAGTCTCATGACTAACCTTAGAAACTACAAGTCAGGACGAAAATATTGGATACTCGATAGTGGATGCACCGATCACATGATCGGGGACAAAGACATGTTTCATGAGCTTGCTAGAAATGACGGTCCAGGCAAATATGTGACTTTTGGAGACAACTCGAAGGGTAAGGTACTTGGCCTTGGTAAGGTACTTGGCCTTGGTAAGGTGGCCATATCTCATGATAACTCCATTCAAAATGTCATGCTCGTTGAGTCCCTTGGTTACAATCTTCTTTCCGTATCTGGACTTGCCGACTTTGGCTTCAATGTGCTATTCGCTAAAGTAGATTGCCAAGTGTTTCGTCGAGATATCATGACATGGTCTTTACATGCATTCGTAGAGTTTATCTATACATTGTTGATTTCACTAAAGGAGCCCAACCTCGTACATGTCTTATTGCAAAATGTTCTAAAGGTTGGTTATGGCATAGAAGGCTAGGACATCTTGGTATGCATAATCTAGACAAGCTTATGGCATAGATTTTGTAGCGCTTGTCAAGAAGGAAAACAAGTTGGAGGAAGTCATCCCTTAAAGAACATAATGACTACAAGACGACCACTCGAGTTGCTTCACATGCATCTTTCCGGTACCAATGCTTATAAGAGCCTTAGTGGAAATTCCTTTGGCTTAGTCATAGTTGATGATTTTTCCAGATTTACATGGGTGTTCTTTCTTGGTGATAAGTCACACGTACAAATGATCTTCAAAAGCTTCGCCCGATAAGCCCAAAATCAGCTTGAAATAAAGATCAAAAAAGTTCGGAGCAATAACGGATCGGAGTTCAAGAACACAAATGTGGATACCTTTGTTGATGAAGAAGGCATCTCACACAAGTTCTCGGCTATGTACATGCCTCAACAAAATGGAGTTATTGAGAGGAAGAACCGGACTCTCATAGAGATGGCGAGAACGATGCTTGATGGGTACAATATACCAATACACTTTTGGGAGGAAGCGGTGGAAATGATGTGCCATGCTACAAATAGGTTTTACCTTCACAAGCTTCTTGGTAAAATGGCATACGAGATACTTACCGGTAACAAACCCCAAGTTGGATACTTTCAAGTATTTCGCTCCAAGTGTTACATTCTTGATAAGCATCGTCGTTCAAAGTTTGCTCCTAAATCTCATGAAGGTTTCCTACTCGGTTACGGATCAAACTCTCACACTTAACAAGTTTACAACAACTTCACTCGAAAATTTGAAGATACAGTAGATGTGAAGTTTGATGAGACTAACGGTTCGCAAGTCGAACAATTGCCAATGGATGTAGGAGATAAAGAACCTTCGGAAGAAATCCAAGATTTATCCATTGGCAAAATTTGTCCCATGGAGGTGAAGGAAACTACATTCATCCATTCAAGTGGAAGCTCCTACTTCGCGTCAAGAAGAATGACAAAATGACATGGAGGCATCCACTAATGGTACACGTCAAGATTAAGGAAATGACGAAGTGCAACAAGAAGATTCATTGATACGTCCATTTTGCATCATGAATTCTTATTACTTTTTACGTCATTCTTTTCCATTATTCCCCATTATCTTTCAATTCTTATGTCTATTCTCTCTGAATATGCTAGGTACAACACAAAGAGGGAAATTACTGGAAACTGGAATCCTGGACAGGGAAACCGAGAAAAAGGCAGAAAAATCACCAGACTCCAAATGACCTGAAACTCCACGGAGATTTTTTCTGGAATATTTAAGAATTATTGGGCCAAAGATATACCTGAGGGGGGCCACCTGCTGGCCAGTACCCATCAGGGCGCGGCCACCCCCCTAGCCACGCCCTGATAGCTAATGGGGGCCCAGCAGGTCTCCCGACGTCCCTCTTCTCCTATAAGGTGCGTTTTACCCTAGAAAAATCATAAGCAACCTTTTGGGACGAAGCTGATACGTCTCCAACGTATCTATAATTTTTGCTTGTTCCATGTTGTTATATTATCATTCTTGGATGTTTTACAATCATTTTATAACAACTTTATATCATTTTTTGGGACTAACCTATTGACATAGTGCCAAAGTGCCAGTTGTTGTTTTTGCTTGTTTTTTACTTCGCAGAATATCAATACCAAACGGAGTCCAATCGCGACGAAACTTTTTGGAGATTTTTTTGGACCAGAAGACACCCAGTGGTCCAAAGAAGTGCCGGAGAGGTGGGCCGAGGAGACCACAACCCACCAGGGCGTGCCAGGGGGGCCCCGGCATGCCCTGATGGGTTGTGCCCTCCTCGGGGCCCCTCTCCACCGCCTCTGATGCCTATAAATTCCAAATATTCCAAAAACCCTAGGGGAGTCGACGAAACACAATTCCAGCCGCCGCAAGTTCCAGAACCTCGAGATCCAATCTAAACACCATCACAGAGGGGTTCATCTTCTGCATAGGTGCCTCTCCGATGATGCGTGAGTAGTCCACCATAGACCTACGGGTCCGTAGGCAGTAGCTAGATGGCTTCCTCTCTCTCTCTCTCTCTCTCTCTCTCTCTCTCTCTTATGATTCTTAATACAATGGTATCTTGGAGATCTATTTGATGTAAACTTTTGCGGTGTGTTTGTTGGGATCCGATGAATTTTGAGTTCATGATCAGTTTCTATCCATGAATATTATTTGAGTCTTCTTTGATCTCTTATATGCATGATTACTTATAGCCTCGTATTTCTTCTTCGAATCTTTGGTTTAGTTAGGCCAACTAGATCGATTTTTCTTGCCATGGGAAGAGGTGCTGTGTGATGGGTTCGATCTTGCGGTGTTCTTTACCAGTGACAGAAGGGGCAGCAAGACACGCATGTATCGTTTTCATTAAGGATAACAAGATGGGCTCTATTCCTACAAGAATAGATCTTGTCTACATCATGTCATCGTTCTTATTGCATTACTCCATTTTTCCATGAGCTTAATACACTAGATGCATGCTGGATAGCGGTCGATGTGTGGAGTAATAGTGGTAGATGCAGGCAGGAGTCGGTCTACTTATCTTGGACGTGATGCCTATATAATGATCATCGCCTTGGATATCTTCATGACTATTCGATTTTCTATCAATTGCCCAACACTAATTTGTTCACCCACCATGCGCTATACTCATGAGAGAAGCCACTAGTGAAACCTACGGCCCTCGGGTCTACTTTTCCAACATATTGCTTTCCGATCTATCTTTTTGCATCTTTGTTTTGAGATCTACAAAACCAAAAACCCAAAAACATATTGCTGCATATTTTATTTGCCCTTTTAATTTATGTTCTTGAGAGATCTATCTCTCCTATCTATCACTACCTAATCTATCTTTTTACGGTAGAGAGATTGACAACCTCTCTTTCGCGTCGGGTTGCAAGTATTTGTTGTTTGTGTGCAGGTGCTGCTTATTGGGTGGTGGTGATCCTCCTATTGGTTCGATAACCTTGGTTTCATAACTGAGGGAAATACTTACCGTCGCTGTGCTGCATCATCCCTTCCTCTTTGGGTAAATACCAACGCAGTCTCAAGCCACGTCAAAGGAATTTCTGGCGCCATTGTCGGGAGGAAGCGGTCTCTTCTACGTGCCTATCGTAGGCACCGAGGGGACTCCATCATCATCTACCAGGTTCCTAATCACAAATCTCATCTCCTTGCAATTACATTATTTGCCATTTGCCTCTCGTTTTCCTCTCCCCCACTTCACCAATTTGCCATTTTATTCACCCTCTTTTTCGTTTGCCTTTTTCTTGTCAGATCTCTTGTTTGCTTGTCACCATGAGTGATTTTGGTATTACAGAAACAGATGATGGCAGGACTCCTAAAATTGGACGTTCTAGCAATCTGGATTCTAAAACTTTTGTTTTGGGGCAAGGGAACGTTATAGGAAAAGAAACTACCCAAGAGTTTGTCAATTGCGTTGGGAATTTGACTCTCGATGATACTTCTATATCGAAAAGAACTAAATCTTATGCGGAAGCTATCTCGGTGCTAGTTTTAAAACTTGAAAATAGATTTATTCGTACCCATCCTACCTTGCAAAGATTGTTTTATGAGCTACCCGTCATAAAGAACCCCTGAATGCACATTTGCTCCCTTGGTGGTTTTGGTAATTAATAACAACATATATCTCATTGGACTAATGTTTCCACTAAGTATATTTTAGGAAAAGTTCAATGATGGGATGGCAAAAGGATTGTGGAGTGACCCTTAAATGCAAGGAATAGGATTGGCAAAGCTTCAAGCAAGAAGACTCTACATTTTACTTTGTGAGAAATCACTTTGAGTCTATAGGAAAGCCAATACTATTAAAAGGGGGTAAGGTATTGATGGTGAACAAAATGCTCCACGTGCACAAGTGATAGTCACCAAAAACACCCACAAGATCTTCCACAAAAGTCTGTCAAAAGCCTATCATGCAAAATCGATGCCACCAATTTTCCCCACTCGGCCCTACTGATTTTCTCCTCAGACAGATCCCAGCCAAACCCTAGATCTTCGGTACAGCCGATTCTGCATCGGTGCCACCGAATTTAGGTTGCCAACATTCTGTTGCCCCTTTTCTTCAATTCGGAATTTCCGAGTTGTTTGGATCGGTGCCACCGAGTTTTGCAATCTGACCGTTGGTCACCTGATCGGTACTGCCGAGATTTATATATCGGTCTCACCGAGATTCGAAAGTTGCTACCTTTTGAGCAACTCGGTACCACCGAGTTTTACACTTCGGTGTCACCGAGCTGGTCATTATATGTGTAACGGTTGGATTTTTGGAGATGCCTATATATACCCCTTCACCACCACCCACTCGAAAGAGAAGCACTCAGAACTATTCCATACTTGCCCCATCCAATTTTCTGAGAGAGAGCCACCTACTCATGTGTTGAGATCGAGCCATTCCATTCCGGCCATATGAATCTTGATTTGTAGCCTCCTCAAGTTGCTTTCCACCCAATCAATCTCTTCCACCAAAGACAAATCTGTGAGAGAGTGATTGAGTGTTGAGGAGTCTATCATCTTGAAGCACAAGAGCATGGAGTTCATCATCATCATCAAGCCTATTACCTTTTGGAGGGTGTTGCCTCCTAGATTTGTTAGGTGTCGCTTGGGAGCCTCCTACTTGATTGTGTGTTGAGAAGTCTATCATCTTGAAGCACAAGAGCAAGGAGTTCATCGTTACTATCGAGCCTATTACCTTTTGGAGGGTGGTGCCTCCTAGATTGGTTAGGTGTCACTTGGGAGCCTCCTACTTCGTGTTGTGGAGTTGAACCAAGAAGTTTGTAAGGGCAAGGAGATCGCCTACTTCATGAAGATCTACCCATAGTGAGGCTAGTCCTTCGTGGACGGAAGCCGTTATGGAATAGTCAAGGTTGCTACTTCGTGGACCCTTATGGGTGGAGCCCTCCGTGGACTCTCACGACCGTTACCCTCCGTGGGTTGAAGACTCCATAAACGTGAACGTACGGTAGCACCACCTATCAGAACCATGGGAAAAATCTTCGTGTCTTCAAATTGCATTTGATCTTCCTCCCTATCCTCTATTACATATGCTTGTCTTTACTTTCGGCTGCTATACTCTTAGACATGCATGTGTAGGGTGTGCTTGACTTGCTATCATTGCTAAAATCTGCCAACACTTAAAATTGGGAAAAGGTAGAAATTTTATTTTGTCAAGTAGTCTAATCACCCCCCCTCTAGACATACTTTCGATCCTACAAGTGGTATCAGAGCTTTGGTCTCCATTGCATTGGTTTCACAACCTAGGAGAGTATGGCGTCTAGCAAATGAAATTATCACCGTAGAGGTCCATACTTTGATGGTACAAATTTTGCTAGTTGGAAGCACAAAATGAAAATGCATATTCTTGGTCATAACCCCGCCATTTGGGCTATTGTTCGTGTTGGTTTGCAAGGTGAATTCTTTGGTGATGGAAAGGAACCGGATCGTGAAGCGACCGCGGAAGAATTGAAGATGTTGCAATACAACGCTCAAGCATGTGACATTCTCTTCAACTGCCTATGCCCCAAAGAATTCAACAAAATCAGTCGTCTTGAGAATGCCAAGGAAATTTGGGATACTTTGGTTGATATGCATGAAGGTACCGAATCCGTGAGAAAATCCAAGTTAGATGTTCTTCAAAGTCAGCTTGACAAGTTCAAGATGAAGGATGTTGAAGGAGTCGCAGAAATGTTCTCTAGGCTAGCTCTCATCACCAATGAGATTGCCGGCTTGGGAAGCGAAGAGATGACTGACAAATTCATCATCAAGAAGATACTTAGAGCTTTGGATGAGAGATACAACACCGTGTGCACATTAATCCAAATGATGCCCAACTACAAAGATCTCAAGCCTACGGAAGTCATTGGAAGGATTGTTGCTCATGAGATGACACTCAAAGACAAACACTACTGGAATCAGGGTCTTTGCCGTCTGCCATAGCAGATGGCAAAGGCCTGCCTGGCGGACGGCAAAGCCTTTGCCGTCTGCCAGCAGACGGCCAACAGTCCGGCCGAATAGTTAACGGCAAAGGCCACTTTGCCGTCTGCTGGCAGACGGCAAAGAAGCCAAGCTCTTTGCCGTCTGCTGGCAGACGGCAAAGCCCCTGGACGGCAGACAAAAGGTGCTAGCCCCGTTAGGGGGCTAACGGCGCTCTTTGCCGTCTGCTGGCAGACGGCAAAGACCTTTGCTTCTTTGCCGTCTGCCAGCAGACGGCAAAGAGATGCAGCTGACGTCAGATGACGTCAGGCGTCAGCTGGGCCAACGCAGGCTCTTTGCCGTCTGCCAGCAGACGGCAAAGAAGCAAAGGTTTTCGCTGTCTGCCAGCAGACGGCAAAGAGGCCAAATAGGCCAGCCTAGGTTGCACAGGCTGCTGCCGCGTGGCCTCTTTGCCGTCTGCTGGCAGACGGCGAAGACCTTTGCCGTCTGCTAGCAGACGGCAAAGTGGCTATATTGCCACTGTTTTTTTTTCTTAAATTCAATCAATTTCACAGATATATATATATATATATATATATATATATATTCATTTCAAAATATTTCAACAAGTACATATAGCCAACATATCCCTGCCATATGGATATGATCATCCAACACATATATACACCAAATGAAAAGTCCAACATATCCAACAATTAAGCAAAAGGTCCATATAGTTTCATCCATACATACATATATAGGTAGCAAGTTTCACATTGTTCATCCTACAAAATCAAAACAAAAAGGAAGCACAAGAAGAAGAGTAGACTCCATCAACGCAAGCTTCCTCATCGAAAGCAAATCTGCAAATTGGGAAAGAAGAAAGTTAGAAGAAGAAGAAGAAGAAGACTAGAAGAAGAAGACTAGCTAGAAGAAGAAGAAGAAGAAGAAGAAGAAGAAGACTAGAAGAAGAAGAAGAAGAAGAAGAAGAAGAATTTTTCTTCTCTTTCTTTTTCTCCTCTCCTCTTCTTTATCTTCTTCTTCTTCTAACTATGGTAGGTAAAAATGCCATTTTTAGCTAAGCTAGGAAAAAATGCTAAGTGTAGGTCATTTTAGAGCTAAGCTAGGTAAATAGGTCATTTTGGAGCTTAGTAAGGTTATTATGTCATTTTCAAGGATGATGCCATTTTTGAGCCAACTTACGAAAGTATAGCTCATTTTTTTATCTAACTTAGGTAATTATGCCATTTAGGAGGAAAATAAGCTAAGTATAGAGAAAACGTACCCTCATCACAACAAATGCGATGAAGATCGCAACTAAGGTAACAATTGATCCAACGGCATAATGATACCAAGCCTCATTATCAATGGCATATTTTCTAATCTTCTTAATCTTCAAGTGCAATGCATCCATCTTCAAGCGCATTGCATTCATCTTCATCTTGTGATCATCGACGACATCGGCAACATACAACTCCAATGTCATCTTCTCTTTTTCAATTCTTTTAATTTTTTCTTTCAAATAATCATTTTCTTTTTCAACTAAATTTAACTTCTCGACAAGAGGGTCGGTTGCAAATTCCGGTTCACATACCTCCTAGATTAAAATATCTCTATGTCAACTTGATGGCCATAATTGTCATAAATGCGAAATGCAACAAATAGTTATAAAAGAGAATTTACCACATCCGAATCATAAAGCGGGCGAGGGCCGACGGGGACGGATTTCAAGACCATGGCACTATGTATAAGAAACAATCATACAAAGTAAGAAAATTATACAAGTAACTATATAAATCATACAATCATACAAGAAAATGGCAAGTGTAGGTCATTTTAGAGCTATCCTAGTTAAAATCGGTCATTTTGGAGGTAGGTAAGGTTATTTTGTCATTTTGGAGGAAAATAAGCTAAGTCAATGTCATTTTGGAGCTAAACCAAGGTTATCATGCCATTTTTTACCTAAGTATGCTAAGTATGTCATAAATGAACTAAAGAAGCTAAGTATAGGTCATTTTGGAGCTATCCTAGGTAGTTATGCCATTTTTTAGCTAACTAAGCATATTAAGTCATTTAGGAGGAAAAATGCTAAGTATAGGTCATTTTATAGCTATCCTAGGTAAAGTATGTCAGTTTGGAGCTAAGTAAGGTTATTATGTCATTTTCGAGGAAAATAAGCTAAGTCAATGTCATTTTGTTGAATACCTAATAACATGAACTAATTAATAATATATATGTACATAATAATAATTGAATACCTGACATTACTAATATTAATCTTCATCGTCTATATATGCTCCGGGATCAATAAATGCAGAATCATCATCACTATCAGTAATGACGTGCTCATCAGCATCATCAATAAATGCATCAACATGTGGAAGGCCTCCTTTATGTAATCGGTCAAGCATTGACAGGTCATCCGCAGCAGTAACCTCTTCTTCTTCCGTCTCTTCTTGTTCCGGCTCAGGGGTGAAGTCGGATTCACTGTCGCTGTCTACCTCAATGTTCTGGGGTGAAGTAGAGCGGTTCTTGAAACATTTTTTGGAAACACGTGTTTCTTGGAAGAATTCTCCTTCATATGTGTCCGGGTTAATGTGAGGGTCATAATCATCTTCATTGAGGGGAGGTGGTCTAAAATGTGGCGGCACATCATAAACGACATCCCAACCATTCAGATTTGGATCAGTTTGGCAGGCCCACGGTAGATAGAAAACTTGGGTCGCCTGTTGAGCCGTAATATAGACATCGGGAACATCTAAATGGATGCTTTGTTTGATTTCGACTAGCCCTATATGTTCATGAGTCCTTCTAGTCTCCTTTGGCTGGAACCAATAACATTTGAAGACTACGACGTTTGGTGGGTTTTCACCAAAGAATGTAAGTTCATAAATTGCTTCAACTCTTCCATAATACTCGACCCCTCCTTCGCCGACAGCGGAGACACAACAATTTGTAGACTTTCGGTCGGCCATAGATAGCTCTTTGCCAAAAGTACGAAAGCGATACCCGTTGATGTCGTATTTGTCAAATGAACGGACCTTATAGTCAAAACCATTTGCGACTTGTCTCAATTTTGAGTCCATAGACTCTGCATTAGCCTACAAGTTTAATACGAAAGGATTGTTGCATTAGCCGCAAACTAGACGAAGAAATGAAATGGTCTAATGGAAATTACCGTTTGTTTGAACCAAGAGATGAAACCGGGATAGCCTCCTCCATGCTTTGCCAGAAGCTCATACTCTTCGATGGAATCCTTTTGGATCACCGCTCCATCCGAGAATTTGGCGACGTATCGACTGTATCACATATCCGGGAATAAGAGCATTTCAAAGGAATTAGAAGTTGCGAAACAATGTACCGAGAACTTACTCGATGTACGGCCGCACTTCTGTTAGGTTGTTGAAGATATACAACGAAATGGTCCGCCATTCTTCGACATCCAACGCTATTGCTTTCGAAGCACCGGCTGGTGCGAGCTTCCCTTTGAATAGGCTGAGGTTGGATCGACCTTTTTCACAGTCGCCATCATTATACCGAGGCTTCGGATTATGCAAATGACGATTCTTGGCTTTGTAGTGTGCTGTCACGAAGTTTGCGGCCTCCTCAGTAATGAATGCCTCGGCCATCGATGCTTCAATTCTACGTTTATTTTTACATTTTGCTCGAAGCGTCTTCTGCATCCTCTCAGTTGCGAAGCACCAACGATTTTGCACGGCCCCCCCCAATCTTGCCTCGGTCGGGAGATGCAAAATCAAATGCTGCATTGGATTAAAGAATCCCGGTGGAAAGATCTTTTCTAACTTGCAGATCAACTCCGGCGCCAACTCTTCCAGTTCGTCTAGCACGCCAGGCGATAGTTCTTTCGCACAAAGAGCACGGAAGAAATAGCTCAGCTCTGCCAGTACTAGCCATTCATCCTCAGGGATAAAGCCACGCAACATCACCGGCATTACCCGCTCAAGCCATATGTGCCAATCATGACTCTTCATACCAAATATTTTCAATTTGTCAAGACTCGCTCCCCTCTTTAGATTCGCTGCATACCCATCGGGGAACATCAACTGCATTTTCACCCACAAGATCATTTCCCTCATAGCTGGCCTTCCAAGATTGAACCATGCCTTTGGCTTCCTCCAGTTCTTCTTTCCTTTCGGTTGTCGCAAGTTTTGTAACGGTCTATCACATAGAGCCTCTTGATCGACTCTAGCCTTAGGGTTATCCTTTGACTTCCCCTCTATGCCGAACAATGTACCAAAAAGGGCCTCGGCGATATTCTTTTCAGTGTGCATCACGTCGATGTTGTGTGGGTAAATGAGGTCTTTAAAGTAAGGCAGATCCCACAAGCATATCTTGTGAGTCCAGGCGTGTTCCGAATTATACCCTTTGAAATATCCTGGACGCTCTGGATTAGGCTCGAGAGCGTTTAACTGATCCATGGCCTGTTGGCCTGTCAATGCAGGTGGTGCAGAGTTTTTGACAACTCTACCTTTCATGAAATTTTTCTTGTCTTTTCTGAACTTATGGCCAGGATCCAGGAACTGTCTATGCAAGTCGAAGCAAGAATACTTGCGACCCACCTGCAGCCAACGGAACTGAAGAGCTGCCTTGCATGTGGGGCACGGGAACCTTCCATGCACACACCAGCCAACGAATAGCGCATACGCCGGCAAGTCATGCGTCGAGTACATGTACCACACATGCATTTTGAAGTTTTGTTTTGTAGCGGTGTCATATGTCTTGATCCCATTATCCCAAGCTTCTTGCAATTCATCCTTAAGCGGCTGCATGTACACATTCATATTCTTCCCCGGATAGTTGGGCCCTGGAATTATCAACGTCAAGAAAATGTTCTTTCTTTTCATAATCTCTCCGGGGGGGAGATTGAGTGGAATGACAAATACAGGCTAGCAACTGTATTGGGTTGCCGTCATACCAAACACTTGGAACCCATCCGTGCTGATGGCGACTCGAGGATGCCTTGGATCTGCCGCTTTGTCCTTATGTAAAGCATCGAAGTGCTTCCACGCAAAAGCGTCTGAAGTGTGTCCCAACATCGGATTCCCATCTGCATCTAGTTCAGTTCTTCTGCCCAATTTATGCCACATCATCTGTCTGGCCGTCTCTTCGACCATGAAAAGACGTTGAAGTCTTGGTATGATTGGCATATACCGAAGAACATTAACTGGGATTTTGGTCTGACTCTTCTCACCCATACCGTTGTCTACCACAACATACCTGGAAGACTTGCAAATGGGACAATAGTTGAAGCCCGCATACTCAAGCCTAAATAAGGCACATCCATTCTCACAGGCATCTATCTTCTCATAGGGCATCTTAAGCACACGTAGGATTTTGTCCGACTCGTACAGGTTTTCTGGCAATACATGGCCTTTG
Source organism: Elymus sibiricus (assembly GCA_039707655.1). Classification (NCBI taxonomy): domain Eukaryota; kingdom Viridiplantae; phylum Streptophyta; class Magnoliopsida; order Poales; family Poaceae; genus Elymus; species Elymus sibiricus. Next base: position 91,118,660 of record CM077663.1, read on the forward strand.
GGTAGAAAGCGTCCAAATATCGTCATCATCGCGTCGTAGCATTCTCTGCCCAGGTTGAACTGAGCCTTCAGAGCCATTACTTGCGCGATGGCATCCAGCTGACAAAGCTCAGTGTGCTTGTGGAGAGGACGTTTTGAAGACTCCAACATTTCATAGAAGGCCTTTGCAGATTCCTCCATCTCATCGTCCGAATCCCGAGCATCATCAAAGTCTTGCACCATGTCTTCGATCCCGGTACCATGCTCGTCGGTGCGACGACGAACCACCTCAGCTCTGGCACGTTGGGCAGACTCACCATGAAATCTCCACACCGTATAATCAGTCGTAAAACCCCACTTCTGCAAGTGTTTACCCATTTCATCCCGTGTCCACTTTTTATGGTTGTCGCACCGGACACAGGGGCACCAGGTTATTTCCTGGCCATTTGCAAATGCGGCGCTCAGAAACCCCTTGGTTTTTGTTAACCATTCATGGGTCATGTCTTTCTGACTAGTGTGACCGGTGTACATCCACGCACGATCACTCATCTTGCCTAGCTACTGGACACACAAGAAATATATACATAATTCAGCAAACCATATTCATCAGTTAATAGAGTTTGTCAGTTTTATTACGTCCATGCAACCTAGACGCTAGTAGGTAAAGATAGGTCCTAATCCCACCCGAGTATGTGTAGATTGGGTTCGTTTTCCCATGCTCTGCTCCAGATCCGACGCAAAATTTCGGCAGCACCTCCCCGCTGTTCTCCTGATACACGTCTCGGCAATAAGCAGAGAGGATGTGTACCCGGAGAACAACAGGGAGGCACTGACGAAATTCTGCATCGGATCCGGAGCAGAGCATATGGGAAAACGAACCCAATCTACACATACTCGGGCTGTCCATGGATAACGTTGGACAATTCGAAAGAATCACGGTTATAAATATGCAAATGCATGCATATTTATAGATGTAACCCTTTCGAACGGGAGACGCATAGTGGTCACGCATACTGATGATTCAATCTACCTACAGCTAGCAAGTTTCATCGGCACAAAGACCGGAACAGAGCAAATGAAGGGGGGGAGGAGGAGATGTCATTTGTGCTCACCCACGAACGCAGGGGCGGAGCTCGTCGGACGCACGGGGAGGTCGTCGAACACCAAACCCTCGCAGCGACGAAACAACTGCACATTTAAATCCACCCGATCAACACAAATATATATGATGTTTTTCATAACAAAATCGGAAATTATATGACCTAACTCATAATTCACACATATATGACCCCGTCGGCCTCTGGAAGGCCGAAGAGCACCCTTTCGGTCAACAGGAGGCCGAAGAGGTGTCGGGGGTCGGGGGTGTCGTGTCAGGGTGTCGGGGTGTCGTGGTGTCGGGGTGTCGTGTCGGGGTCGGGGTGTCGTGTCGGGGTCGGGGTGTCGGGGTGTCGGGGGTGTCGTGGTGTCGGGGTGTCAGGGGTGTCGGGGTGTCGGGGTCGTGGTGCCGTGTCGGGGTCGGGGTGTCGGGGTCGGGGTGCCGTGTCGGGGTCGGGGTGTCGGGTCGGGGTCGGGGTGTCGGGTCGGGGTGTCGGGGTGTCGTGGTGTCGTGTCGGGGTTGGGGTGTCGGGGTGTCGTGTCGGGGTCGGGGTGTCGGGGTGTCGGGGGTGTCATGTCTGGGTGTCGTGGTGTCGGGGTGTCAGGGGTGTCGGGGTCGGGGTGCCGTGTCGGGGTCGGGGTGTCGGGGTGTCCTTTTCTTTTATTTCCTATCTTTCTTCTACTTCTTCTTCTTTCCTTTTTCTTCTTCTCTTCTTCTTTCCTTTTTCTTCTCCTAAATCTTACTCCTATTACCTAAATAATACAAACAAAGAACAAATCTAAAACTAAATCTAATACAAATAAAATTTCTGTCCTAATTTGATACCTTGCTAAATTAACCTAGGGTTCATACTAATTAATCTAGGGTTCATACTAATTAACCTAGGGTTCATACTACCTAATTTGAAACCTAGCTATTCATACTAACTAGTGTTAAATCAATTCTGTTTTTTTTAAATAGCAACAATTGCTTTAAATAAAAAAAATTAAATAGCAACATTTGCTTTAAATAAAAAATAGCAACTACCTAATCTGTCCTAGCTAGGGTTCATACTAACTAGCACTAAAAAAGCCACTAATATAGCACTAACGTAGCACTAACCTAGGGTTCATATGGCACTAATATTGCACAAATTAATCAACCTAGGGTTCATATGGCAGAGAGACACACACCACATACACACATAGAGAGCGAGAGAGCAGAGAGCAGAGAAGAGGGGAGGGGAGGAGGGGGGCTTACCTGCCGGTGGCTGTGGGTGGGGGGAGGTGGCTGCGGGAGGAGGATGGCTGCGGGTGGGGGGGAGCTGGCGCCGGCGACGGGGCGGGCTCCGGGGGGCGGGGGGGGATTGCGGGGCGGCCGGCGACAGGGCGGGCACCGGGGGGCGGGGGGGCGGTGCGGGGCGGCGGAGGGGGGGCGGCGCGGGGCGGCGGAGGGGGAGGGGCGGGGGAGCGGAGGGCGGCGGCGGCGGGAGACGAGAATTAAAAGGGGAGAGAGAAGAGAGAGAGGGAGAGAGAGAAGAGAGAGATGAGGGGGGTAACGGCCGTTAGGGGGTTGTTTTCTTTGCCGTCTGCCAGCGGACGGCAAAGTTTCTTTGCCGTCCGCTAGCAGACGGCAAAGAGGTGGGGTGGGCCGTTGCAGTTAACTGGCCTCCACTGGGCCCCCACCCACCTCTTTGCCGTCTGCCAGCGGACGGCAAAGAAACTTTGCCGTCTGCCAGCGGACGGCAAAGAGATGGCTGATGGCAAACAATGTCTTTGCCATCAGCCAGCTCTTTGCCGTCTGCTTTACTAAAGCTGACGGCAAACAACCTGTTTGCCATCTGCCAGCAGACGGCAATGAGCTGGCAGATGGCAAAGTCCCTGATTCCAGTAGTGAAAGAAGAGCTTCACAACAAGTCTAGCGGTGCTTACAAAGCCACAAGTGATGCTCCCGCAACTTCAAGCGACAACCTTGTCACCAATGAAGAGATAAAGCCTCATGGTCAAGAAATTCAACAAGTTCTACACGAATAGAGGCAAAGAACGAAGATCCAACTCAAGATATAAATAGAAGCGTTCGTCAAGTCATGACCGAAACTGCTACAATTGTGGGAAGCCTGGACACTACTCCAATGAGTGCATGGCTCCCTACAAACGAAGAGAAGAGTCACCAAGAAGACGAAGCTCAAGAGATGAATCACCTCGAAGAGAGAGAAGGAGTAGAGATGAACGTTATGAACGAAGACCCTCAAGGAGAAGTAGGGACTCGGAGAAGAAGGACAAGTACACCAAGAGCCACTCAAGAAGAAGACATCAAGCTCACGTTGGTGAATGGGTTTCCGGCTCCGAATTCGACAACCACTCCGAGAGAAGCTATCACTCCAACTCCGACTATAGTCAAGATGAAGGTGTTGCCGGACTTGCACTAGTGACTACCAACTCCTATGACATATTTGATTCACAAAATGAAGGAAGTGGAAGTTGCTTCATGGCTAAAGGCCCCAAGGTATCACACCCCGAGTATCTTGATTTCAATAGTGATCTGGATGATTTGCTTGGAGATGATGACTTGCTCGTTGATAAAGCTAGTGATGTTAGTCAAAATGAACTTGATAATTTTCATGCTAGTCAAGATAAGTCGGTTGATGATGATAAGATGGAAATAGAGCAACTAACTAAAGAATTAAACACTCTTAAGTTAGCCCATGAATCTATTCTAGAAGATCATAGAGAGCTTGTAAAGACTCATGAGAAGCTACACTTCGAGAAGCTCACCTTGGAGCAAGAACATGAGTTTCTTAAAGCTATCAATGACGATCTCCGAAAGAAGACTTCATCTTATCTAGCCAAACGATTACTCTTGTCTACATTTATGCCACAAGTTAAACCTAGACAAACTAGTAACAAAGGCAAGAAAGGTTCTTCATCTGCTAGGAACAATAAAAATGCTAAATCTAATGATGTTGCTTCTAGTAGTTCTATTGATTCCACTAATGATGATTCTCTTAGCCAAGTTACGCTTGAGCAAGAAAACGATTTATTGAAAGGAATTATAGAGAAAGGTATCTACAAAAGTCTTGCCGGATGTAAGCAATTTGAGGACATTGTACGCAAGCACGGAGGATACCGGAAGAACCATGGCATTGGCTACTTCAACGCAATTGGAGTTGAATGGGAAGAAGGTCAATACCCCAAGACAAAGTTTGTTCCTCAAAAGGAGAAGTATGAACATACTCTCCCCAAGGGAACAAAAGCTCAAGATGACCCTCCACCACAAGACCACAAGCTCAAGGGCAAGGACAAGCTTCAAGAGGAGATTGACTCATATGAAGATGAATCCCAAGCTTTGGTCAAGTGGGTTCCCAAAGCTCCTACAAGCTCAACTTCTACAAGTGTCACTTCAACACCAAGGATTCCCATCAAGTTGATGTGGGTCCCCAAGAAGAAGAACTAGAAGAGTTCTTGAGGGGTGACTCCGCCAATGAAATTCACTCATATTCATTATTGGCAAGGACTAGTTGCAATCAACTTCAACACTATGCAATAGTTCAAGGAGTCACACATTCCCTCAAAGGTAAGCAAGGGACAAGGTAATTAATGAATCCATGGACATCATCCTATATGTTTTGTACTCCATGTCCATAGATATCCTTGTATTTGTCTCTTGTGCTTGGGACTAACCCATGTAGGTGAGAAGAGTAAGGAAACAACAAGGATGATCCCAACTCAAGATGATCTTCATCAACTTTGAGCATCCACCACTACATCACCCACATGAAGTCTTCTACGACAAACCCAAGGTTAGTTTATCCCTCCTATGGGGGGATGTCACATCAAGGGGGAGCTTTACACTAAGACTTGAGTTAAAGCATCTCTTAGAATGTGACAACATTAAATGCTTTATGTAAAAGTGGTAACCCCACTTGTGCTTAAACGATGAGTATGACCTATAATCAAGTATTCTTGCTTGGATCCTAAGTCAATGTACTCATATATAGATGACTCCGTCATCGCCAAAGTGCTTGTTAGATGCTAGTATGTATGTGCTTGTTTGCCATGATTTCATTTGATATCTTATTGTGTGAGCATGTTGGTCTGCATTTCTTTAATCATTCAAGGACATCCAATTGTTGCTATTTGGTTTTATTTTATCTTTTTCCAATTGGATGGACAAGAATGCCTAGGACCCGTCTCTAGCTATCTATGCTCCCTTGTCTCATATTCTATTCATTCTGCATCACAAAACCTGAACAAGTACTTCTCGATCTCTCTGTGTGAGGAGCACTCGGAGTTCCGTATCGACAAGGACTGACCACCAAAACCTCCAAAGTGCATCTTGGTGGAACCAACGCAAAAATCTCAGTCTCACCGATGCCTAGGGTTGATCTGGTTTTCCAATCTCGGTAACACCGATTCCATCTTCTCGGCTTAACCGAGTTTCCCTGTCAGCTAACAGTTGAGGAACTCGGTGGCACCGATAATTTTGAACCGGTGTCACCGACAGCGATGGGTACTTAATGTGGCGGACCCGACTTTTGAAATTACTTCTTCAAATGTCCGGTTCCTCCAAACCCTAGCTGTCATTCGTGGACCCTTGGTCGTCGTCGTTGTCTTCCCGAGCGCCTCCGCCATTGGAACGCGCCGCCGTCGTCGCCGTAGCGGACTCGTCACCAAGTTAGGGTACGAGTCCGACCCCTTGTGCGCTCCTTTCTCCAATTCATGCGCATTAGGATCGTTCCATCGATAAGCCACAGTTTGAGATCATTCTATCCTCAATAATCTTCCATTAGAATAGTGAACAACGAATTTTTAGGTTTTGCCGTCCGCAATCCGAATCTCGGTGACACCGAAGCACAAAAATCGGTCTTACTGATTTGGTTTTTAGGTCTACTGAGGACAATCTCGATGAAACCGAGCACTCACTTTTGGTGAAACCGAAGTGGTTGCCAAGTTTCTGTAAAGCAGACTGTGAGTCTCGGTGGATCCGAAAATTGTGACTCGGTGGTACCGAAATTCCTTTTGTAGAAAGCAAACCTTAAGAATTCTAAGTTCAAATTTGAGAAAACTTCTGCAATTTGTGATGGCTCAACCCTTCTACTCTTCTATGCTCTATTCACAGGGTCAGCATGTCAGGCAGATGACAGTCAGAATAATTTCAGAGAGGAGAATGCTGATATGAGCTCAGGCACTAGTCCTGAGGGCAGCTATGATGATGTTCCTAGCTCTTCAGATTTGCCCAAAGGTGCAACTAGAGCCAGAAGGAAGTTAAACTCTGACGAGGAGGATGAAGATTTTGTGCCAGAAGAGCCACCCAAAAAGGATAAAGTTGCCAAAAGCACAACTGCTGAAGCCACATCTTCCAAGAGGCCAACTAAGAAGGTGTATGCTAGTGCTAAGGATGTGAGGGCACCAGACTATGTCAAGCAAAGCATGACCCTTCACCTTGAGTTACCTCCAAGGAAGTCTATGCCTAAGAAGGCAGGAGAGAAGAAGAAGTCCAGGAAGAGGATTGTACATGTTGTGGGCAGACCTACCTCCATGTATGAGGATCCAGAAGCTGCTGCTGAAGAAGAGGAAGAGGAGCCAGCTACCAAGGCTCCTCCTAAGAAGAAGAAGAAGCTGTTGGCTGATGCTATGACCAAGGATACATCATCCAAAGGCACCAAGACTGCCCCCATGAAGGCTGCTACTGCTCCAAAGCCCAAGAGGTCTACCAGAGACATCCCAGCTGCTGCCAAGAACAAGAGTTCTACTTTCAGAGAAGCTGAGGATGAAGCAAGGTCTGTTTTGATGAAGCTGAGACCACACCTTCCTGAGCACAATGCCAGCCATCCAGTTGCTGAGGACATGAAGAAGAGGAAGGATTCTGGACTGAGAGAGTGGAGAGCCATCCTTATTCTCAGAGGAGAAGGACAGCTGTAGACTACAGGTTCTACACCAAGGAACAACAAGACTTCTATGAGACCATTATGCTTGACAAGAGCCCTGCAGTTAGTGATATGAGGTATGTTTGTTGGAAATACATCAAGGAGAACCAAGATTTCTTTCCAAGTGTGCAGGACAATTTCCACTGCATTGGCATTGATGAGTTTGTTGGAAAGGAGTTCACTGCCTGGAATGACGAGATGATCATGCAATTCTACTCCACTTCACATTTCTATGGAGATGGTAGGATTGTATGGATGACTGAAGGCACCAGATATGAATCCACTGTTGATGAGTGGGCTGCCATCTTAGGAGCCCCACAGGTGTAAGAAGGAGACTTGGATGTATACTCCGAGTCCAAGGCAAACCACAACTCCATGGCCAATATGTATAATGAGATCCCTGCTGTAAATGTGCATTCACACAAGCTTGGATCCATCTATTTTCTTCAGGATGGCCTACGCACAACCAACACCATCTTGAGGTATACATTGATGCCTAAGTTTGGAGATGAGAAGATGATCAGAGGCTATTCTATCAACATGCTGCTCCATATTGACCAACACACCAGATTTCGAGGGATGGACTTGATAGTTGAGACGGTGAAGAGGACTGCCGCAGACCAGAAGAGATCATGTGGATACGCTCCATACATTCAGATGCTTATCAACTCCCAGCTGGAGAAGCACGTGTATGCACTTGATCGACCACATCTGCCACTCCTGCTAGAACTAGAAGACAATGTTGTGGTGATGGATCCAGATCATCCCACCTCAGCTACAGCACAGGCAGAGACAGAGGGAGCCAGAGACTTTAGTGCTCAGGTGCCAAAGACCCGGAGTGAGCAGATGGATCTTCTTCTCAGTTCCGTGCTCAGCATGCAGAAGGATATTGGGAATATCTTGAAGAACCAGGAGAGTTTGGGAAGGATTGTTGAGAGCAAGTTCCACATTCTCAACAACAAGGTGGATGAGCTCACAGTGACAGTAAATGAGCTCAAGAGAGAAGTTGATGGCGTGCCCAGTCCCCACACCACAGATGATGATGAGGACAATCCACCTCTTCGTGTTGATGGTTTGCAATAGCACCTAAAGTACTGATTTGCTTTATTATACTAACGGATCTCACGAAGATTTTGTTGAGTTTTGTGTGATTGAAGTTTTCAAGTTTTGCGTAAGATCATGATGGATGAAGGAATAAGGAGTGAAAAGAGCCTAAGCTTGGGGATGCTACCGCACACCCAAGATATATCCAAAGAGAAACAAGCAACTAAGCTTGGGGATGCCCCCGAGTGGCATCCCCTCTTTCTTCTAACGACCATCGGTATTTTACTTGGAGCTATACTTTTATTCGTCACATATCATGAGTTTTGCTTGGAGCGTCTTGTATCTTTGCTTGCTTTGCTTGTTAGTTTGTCACTTGTATCCTTGCTAGACACACCTATTTGAGAGAGCCAAAATCATGCTATGACTTGTTAGAATTGCTCTATGTGCTTCAATTAAACTTTTTGAGCTATAGAATTGCTCTAGTGCTTCACTTATATCTTTTTGAGCACGGTGTGCTTGGAAATTTTTGTAGAAATACTCTCATGCTTCACTTAGATTAATTTGAGAGTTAGTAAATTTTGAAGAAATCCTCTCATGCTTCACTTATACCTTTTTGAGATATGAAATCTTTATGCTCATGTGCTTCACTTAGATTTGTTTGAGCTTGTCAAAAAAGCAATGGCAATATGTGAAACTAGTCCCAAAGTGATAGATATCCAAGGAGGATATAATAAAAACTTTCATGAAGATCATTGGGCAAATTAAACTTGATTCTTTGCAATAGTTTTGAAACATGATGTGTAGGAGATATGCCCAAGAGGCAATAATAAATGTTATTATTTATCCCCATGTTCCTAATTAAGTTTATATTCCATGCTATAACTGCAATGATTCTCGAGTCTACAATATCCATGAGGCCCAGAGGGAAACTCATTTGCACGTGTGGTATAATAAACGGTAAAATGTATTCCTAGTCTTGCCTCTAAGACTGGCTCAAGTATTGCATGATGATCCTGTTTTCCTGATCATGGGCATGGCTATGCCGGCAATTTTGAGGGCGCAATGTGGGTAGAACACTTGTGTTGAATCGACCCGAATTGATGTTATGCTATGAGATACATTCGTCACAAGTTAATGGTTAATAACATAGAGATAGTTAATGTTTGCATAATTCCTTAGACCATGAGAGTATCGAGTTCCTTCATGCTTGCTTCGTGAACTTTGGGGTTTGTTAAACGTCATCCGTTACTGGGTGGCTACTACGGCGGCATACGGGTTCACGGAAAAGTATGGCAAGTAACAAGATAACTCAAGATTGGGATTTGCTCCTCCGACGATGGAGAGATATTCTCGGGCCCTCTCGGTGTTACGGTATCCATCATCGTTTGGCCAGACACAGTGTGATTTGATCACAGGGATGCCGGAACACGAAAACGAGAAAAGAGAACAAAACCGGTAACGAGGTAACTTGCATAGTGGACAAGTTGTTGGTCCACGGGGATGCAGAAAATCTCACCTCGGGTGTTTGTAACATATCGCGAAGCAACAGGAATAGCACACGGCAACTGGAGGTTCACTCAAATATTCATTCGTGTGGGTATAGGGGTCAATATGGGTGTCCACGGCTCCGATGTTGATCATTGATCGGAAGGGGTTCCGGGTCATGTCTATACTTCACCGAACCTATAGGGTCACACGCTTAAGGGTCATCTATCTGCTGAATACTAGACAGGAAGTCTGAGAGAAAGTCTCCTTAAAAAGTTTCGGAGACAGCGGAAAAGTTCCGAAGAGAGAGGTCACCGGATGAGTTCCGGTAAAACTGAAAAGTTGTTTCAGGGGATACCATTAAGTCAAATTGGTTTCGGCACACGCTTGATAATTCTTGGAGGTACCAGAATCATTCTGGAAACTTCTGGGAATTTTCCGGAAGAAAAACCGGAAATGTTCCGGAGCTGCCGGAACCGCTTTGTTTGCTTTTCTCAGATGAAAATCATTGATCTGAAAATGTTTCGGAACGTGTCTAGAATTGATTTAGTGGGTACTGGAATTATTCTAAGACCCATAGAAATATTTTCAGATTTATCGGTCACGAAAAATTGGTTTCGTGAATAGTGAAATAGCATTTATGGTTGTGGTTGGAAGTTGGCTTTCCACAAAAGATCTTTTGGGAATGACATGGATGGATGAGAGCCCCTCATGGGGGGCCCACTTGTGGTGGCCAGCCAAGGAGGATCTCCTCATGGAGATCCTCTAGCCTTCCCATTTTGCCCCTTTGGAAACTCCATTTGATGTTTTTTTTGGGTATTTCAAGTAGCACCCTACCCCTTGGTTTTCCTATAAATAGGAGGTGAGGGGGCTGCCCAAACTTGATCCTTGCTCTCATACACATGCCATAGACTTGTCTGGCTTCTCTCTCCCTCCCTGCGAAATAGTTTCGTAGAGCCGAAAGGCTGTCTGGGTTCCGGCAGGAACTAGTTCTGGACGGCGAAGCCCTGCCGGATAGATGACACCGTATGTGTGCAACTCTGTAGAGAGATCGTAGTTTCGCTCTTAGTTCGAGAGTGCCTCCCGAAGGGCTGTCCGTGTGACTGTCCGAGTTTCGAAGGTCCTCCCGAAGGGCTGTCCGTGCGACCGTCCGAGTTTCGAAGGTCCTCCCGAAGGGCTGTCCGCGACACCGTCCAGGGGACTGTCCGACCGCCTCCCGGAGGGCTGTCCAAGGGGCAGATGAGGGTATACATCCTCACGGTTGGGAGGTTGTAAGTCCTAGCTGCGGGGATCTGCACCGCCGATCGTCATCGACTCTACTTCCGCTGCGCTACGAGTCGTTAACGAAAAAGATCAAACCTTGTATGCAGTCTCCATAGTGGTCCTGGGCTGGTGCGTAGGTCGGAAATTTTTGTTTTCTGCTGCGTTACCCTACAGTGGCATCATGAACCGTGCTATGTGTAGATGCAGGTTGCGATCTAGAATACATAGAGATGTATGGGTGTTGCACAATATAATTTGGTAGTTGATGAGTTCTATTACTGAAAATTATTTGTGCAGGTAGCAGATGAAATCTATTACCCGGTGTTCATGTTGCTTCCCTGGGATTTGCATATTTCTAATCTTGATAACAGCATGGTGGAGTTTCAATGTTCTGGCAATCCGCGATCCTGATTGATCAACGAAGTGCTAACAGTTCATTGAATTCCACTGTAGTTAAAAAGAAAGATGAAATTTCGCAGACGAAAGGGCAATGCAGATATGATCTGCACGGGGGTCATGCGTATGACGAAGTTCAGTATGGGGCTCGAGATTTTATTATCTCGTGTTTGATACACCCCGCAAAGTTAATCTAGCAACTTGAATTATCATACTTGATGATGGACGTTGGTAGCTTCGTTTTGTTTTGAAACCTTAGAAGCCATGAAAAACAAGTTCTTGCATAAACCGATTAGAGGCGTCTAACTTGATTTTGCAGGAGGGTTTGCATGAGCATGTGATGTGGTATAGCAATGCTCATATTAATTTGATTATGTATGAGATGACTATATGATGTAAATTAACATGACCTGCGTGTCATGATTTGGCATGATGGCTGGAGCCATATGATTGTCACTTTAATGACCTATGTGTCAACCTTGAGTAATGCACTTATTTTATTAGCTATAGAGATAGCAATATTATCTGATGCATCAACAAGGTGGTGGCAATCTTCGCGAAGGTGAACACCGACGCAAATGCCGAAGACGAAGAAATGTTTGACTTCTCCGTCAGAAGGGGCTATACCATGTCATGCTAATTATGAATTTCCTAAGATGTTTATCCCTTATGATGCACCCTTCTTGATTGCGCGGTAGTCGCTTTTTATTAGGGTGATCTCTCACAAAAATATCAAGTAGTTAGTGTTCTCCCAAGTGTAGCACCGTCATGGCACCTATCTCTTCGGTGTATCACATGGATACATGGGTACGAACGATTAGAGAAGTGTGAGGCGGGTGAGTTGAGACCTCGCAGCAAGATCACTTGGTTATCTTGACGTTCCGGAGGATCGTCCTGAGCTCGGAACACGCCCATCGAAAGATGAACAAGAGTCACATAGAGATGTGATTTGCAAGTTGGCCTACCAATTGAAATTCTCGTCACTTGAGATGGTTACATCCTTGACGCTGAATTGAAAGTTGGGTCTTGCATCACTCACAATCAATTATGAGAGATATTGATTTGAGTGGGAGCGCACTTTAGAATTAATTCTTTTAATTCTTAGTGCAATTAATTTTGAACACTGTCTAAGTGTGATTTGCATAATAGTTGTAGAATAATGGCTCGCGTTTCCAGCTTCCCTATTAAAATTGAATAAGCTGTTATTTAGCTGGTTAAAACTTTACGATTGATAACGTAATGTGAGGATTGTCCTCAAGAGTGCCGAGAAGGAATTTGTCCTATCGCATGCTTTCGGTATTCTCCCGCTAATGCTATGGATCATGTGACTCTCGTCCTTCGATCCAAAAGCTAGAATTCCGTTTCAGTCAAGTGCAATACGTTTGTTTCCATGAGACCCGAACTTCGAAAGTTTTGGGATATTTATGTGATATTCATGGAACTGAAAATTAATTTTCAGATACAAACAAAGGCTGAAAGATATGAAATATCCAAAGCAATAGTTGTTTGCAAACTATTAGTAAAGGTGTTTACTATGCATTTGACTGATAAGAGAGGGATCCAGGAGAATGCCTGTCATGTAAATGAAGGTGAATAAAACAACAAAGAGAAAGGAAGTATCCGAAGGGTGTTAGTGAAACTTTCACGCCTAGGAAGTCCGGGGCTAAACGCCACTCTTAAGTTGTGTGCTTCTTATGAGAGTAGGAGAAATACTAAAAGTTAAATTGTTAGAAGTATAAAGGCAGAAAGAAAGAGGACTAGAATATCCAGCTCATGTATGAATGTCATACAAGTTTTTGATGTATAGAAGGCTGGTCAAAGATATAGTTATTGGGAATTATGGTTAAACATGTTAATCACTAATTTTGGGTATTGTGAGTTTATCACAAAGATACCCGCTCGATTGCGTTCTGTTGCGACTCGATGCAAGAACTACTATGGCCTGAAAGACTAGCCAGGAATGAGGTCTTGATACACGCTGGGAACATAGTAAAAGTTACTATACCTTCCATCGGTGTATTACCTATGTGTTTTCTTTCATAATTCATTTTAGAGCTTTACACACTCTAGCCCTTTGCATAAGGTATCTTGCAAGAAGGTTGTTCATAAGAGAACTTTTAATGTTCGGTGTTATGAATAAACATAAGGGCCATACTTTCATTATGAATGAGATGTATGTTATGAAAAATGATATTAATATATTACCTCTGTGTTTACTTTCATAATTCATTTTAGAGTTTCATACACTCTAACCCAGTGCACAATGTTTGTTGCAAAAGGGTTGTTCATAAAAGAACAATTGTTGTTCAGTATTATGAATAACATGAATGGCCATGCTTCCATCCAAGATGGGATGTATGTTATGAATATTGATGGAAATATGATACATCCATAACACTGACGCTAAATGTCGCAAGACTAAAAGAATACCACACAAGTGTGGCACTGCATTTGGTCACATTGGAGAAACCCGCATGGAAAATTCCATTATGATGGATTTTTTAAGTCGGTTGATTTTAAATCATCTGACACTTGCAACTTTCATCCGAAAAGTGAAGTGACTGAAATACCGTTCACAGGCCATAAGGAATGAGCAACAAACTTATTGGTGATCATACATTATGATGTGTGTAGTTCAATAAATGTTGTTGCAAGTAATGGATTTATCTCTCTTCAGAAATGACTCAAGTAGATATATGGATATTTACTTGATGAGACGTAAGTCTGGATCTTTTGAAATCATTCGAAAGGTTTTCAAAAATGAAGTAGAAGTTGTTGTAACAAGAAAATTAGTTTTCTACAATTCGATTGCAGAAAGGAATATTTGAGTTACAAGTTTAGCGAATGTCTGATGAGTTGTGAAAGGGGTTTCATAACTTGCACCTCCCGGAACACCACTGCAAGTGGAGAGTCCGTGAAGATGTAATCGAACCATTCATGACATGGTAAGATCAAAGATGACATAAATAAATTTGCCATTATCCCTTTTAAAGTGATGCTTTAGAGACTGCAGCTTTTACACTGAAAAGAGCTCCATCGGGTCTGTTGAAATGACGCCATGGTATGGTACGCCGAACCATGTTATATCTTTTCTTAACATTTGGAAAATGGGGCTTGTGTAAAAGGTTACAAACCTATTCCAAATCAGACAAGTGCTGCTTTGTAGGTTATCCCAAGTTATTGGGTATTACCCCACCACTATACCGAGGCTAAGGTTTTTGCCACAAAGAACGGTATGGTTTTTGAAGAAAACTGTTCTTTCAAAAAGGTGAGTGGGAGAACAGTGCAACTCGACGAGATAAACAGTATCTTCGTCATCAGATCAAAGGAAAGAGACCCTGGAAGTAATTCCAGAGTTTCCTACTGCGACTGATACGGAAGCCTCTACATGAGATGTATGGACTTCGGTCGAACTTGCAGCTGAACCACGTAGGAAAAACTCGTGCAAACCTCTCAGGTGCGCATACGAGATATTGTTGTTAGACAACAGTATACCTACGATACACAAGGAAGCGTTGATGAGCCCTGACTCCGGAATTGGCTAAATGCCAATACAATCCGAGATAGTTTCCATATAAGTGATTCAAGATTAAAACCTTGATACACCTTTCGGAAGACTTAGAGTCTAATGAATATTTATGAAACTATAAACTGATGTGGATAAAATGTTTTATCCATAAAGCTCGACTTGTTGCAATAACAAGTTCAAGGAGTTGACTACGATGAGGTTGTTTCACCGTAGCGATGCTTAAAGTCGGTTCTGGTTGAACTAGCAATTAATACATATTTCAATCATGAGATACGAAATATGGGAAAACAAACTAGGATTTGTATGTGATACAGTCCAAAGTATTTTGTCGATCCAAAGGATGCTAGTGAGTATGCAAACTTCAGAGTTCCAGCAATGGACAGAAGAGAGCAAAATGGAGTTGGAATCTTTGTTTTGATGAAATGATCAAAAGAGTTTGATTTCATCAATGGATAATGAAGATGCTTGTGTTTTCAAGAAAGTAAGTGGGAGCATAATAATATTTCTAAAAACCTTGTGTGCTTGACACATTGTTAACTGGAAATAAATTTCTTGACACGAATTAGGACTTCATTTGAAAATAGTTTTCTATGAAGTGCTTGGGATAAATAGCGTTGCTATTAGGCATAATGATCTATGGAGATAGATTTGCCTAATGGGGCTAAGCAAAAATACATATTGACAAGATGCTAAAACAATTTAGCACTAAAACCGCCAAGGAGTGATTCTTGCCGAAGTCACATGGAAAGAGTTTTGTAAGACTCGGTGTCCCAAAACACTGATGAGCAAAATACATGATGGAGATTCCACACACTCTTGTGTTTGGATTAATCATGTATTTCATGGTATGTAAATCAACCAGATATGTCCGATACTCCCAAACTGTTGCGAGTATAGATACCAAAGTGATCAAAGTACTGATCATAGGACAACAGTGAAAAATGTCATTGAGTACTAAAGTAGCACTGATGACATGTTTTCTCGCAAGCAGAAATTATGAAGTGCTCGTTGTAAGTAATTACATCGATACAGTCTTCATCAATTCTCCATGTGATTTTCCATTTAAGTTAAGGTTTTGTGTAATACACAATACGGTGGCACGGTAAGTTGGAATTGTTCTAAACAGGTTACTGTGGCAAATTCTATAACAAAGGCTAAGTATGTTGACGTTTTGGAAGCAACAAAGAAGATGTTGAATCATATAGTTCATTCATGAACTTAGTGTGGTTCCAAGATGGCTTTGGTCAATGGGACACTATTGCAGATAGTTGCTCCATAGCTTAGTCTGAGGAATCAAGGTTTGACCTGTGATTCACATATATACAAAGCCAAGTCCACACAAAATATGAATTTTGTGAAAGCGTGAAAACGCGAGGATATGCAAAGTTACACACAGAGCTGAAGTTGTCAGATCCGTTGGACATGAGGCTATACCACAAGCGAAGCATATTTTACACCAGTATGCCATAGGTGTAAAGTGCATTAGCATTGACTAGATTATTGACTCTAGTGCAAGTGGGAGTCTGTAGGAGATATGCCCAAGAGGCAATAATAAACGTTATTATTTATCCCCATGTTCCTAATTAAGTTTATATTCCATGCTATATCTGCAATGATTCTCGAGTCTACAATATCCACGAGGCCCGGAGGGAAACTCATTTGGACGTGTGGTATAATAAATGGTAAAATGTATTCCTAGTCTTGCCTCTAAGACTAGCTCAAGTATTGCATGATGATCCTATTTTCCTGATCATGGGCATGGCTATGCCGGCAATTTTGAGGGCGCAATGTTGGTAGAACACTTGTGTTGAATCGACCCGAATTGATGTTATGCTATGAGATACATTCGTCACAAGTTAATGGTTAATAACACAGAGATAGTTAATGTTTGCATGATTCCTTAGACCATGAGAGTATCGAGTTCCTTCGTGCTTGCTTCGTGAACTTTGGGGTTTGTTAAGCGTCATCCGTTACTGGGTTGCTATTACGGCGGCTTACGGGTTCACGGAAAAGTATGGCAAGTAACAAGATAGCTCAAGATTGGGAATTGCTCCTCCGACGATGGAGAGATATTCTCGGGCCCTCTCGGTGTTACGGTATCCATCATCGTCTGGCCAGACACAGTGTGATTTGATCACAGGGATGCCAGAACACGAAAACGAGAAAAGAGAACAAAACCGGTAACGAGGTAACTTGCACAGTGGACAAGTTGTTGATCCACGGGGATGCAGAAAATCTCACCTCGGGTGTTTGTAACATATCGCGAAGCAACAGGAATAGCACACGGCAACTGGAGGTTCACTCGAATATTCATTCGTGTGGGTATAGGGGTCAATATGGGTGTCCACGGCTCCGATGTTGATCATTGATCGGAAGGGGTTCCGGGTCATGTCTATACTTCACCGAACCTATAGGGTCACACGCTTAAGGGTCATCTATCTGCTGAATACTAGACAGGAAGTCTGAGAGAAAGTCTCCGGAAAAAGTTTCGGAGACAACGGAAAAGTTCCGAAGAGAGAGGTCACCGGATGAGTTCCGGTAAAACTGAAAAGGTGTTTCAGGGGATACCGTTAAGTCAAATTGGTTTTGGCACACGCCTGATAATTCTTGGAGGGTGCAAGAATCATTCTGGAAACTTCTGGGAATTTTTCGGAAGAAAAACCGAAAATGTTCCGGAGCTGCCGGAACCACTTTGTTTGCTTTTCGCAGATGAAAATCACTGATCTGAAAATGTTTCGGAACGTGTCCAGAATTGTTTTAGTGGGTACTAGAATTATTCTAAGACCCATAGAAATATTTTCGGATTTATCGGTCACGAAAAATTGGTTTTGTGAATAGTGAAATCGCATTTATGGTTATGGTTGGAAATTGGCTTTCCACAAAAGATCTTTTGGGAATGACATGGATGGATGAGAGCCCCTCATGGGGGGCCCACTTGTGGTGGCCAGCCAAGGAGGAACTCCTCCATGGAGGTCCTCTAGCCTTCCCATTTTGCCCCTTTGGAAACTCCATTTGATGGGTTTTTTGGGTATTTCAAGTACCACCCTACCCCTTGGTTTTCCTATAAATAGGAGGTGAGGGGGCTGCCCAAACATGATCCTTGCTCTCATACACATGCCATAGACTTGTCTGGCTTCTCTCTCCCTCCTCGCGAAATAGTTTCGTAGAGCCGAAAGGCTGTCTGGGTTCCGGCAGGAACTAGTTCTGGACGGCGAAGCCCTGCCGGATAGATGACACCGTATGTGTGCAACTCTGTAGAGAGATCGTAGTTTCGGTCTTAGTTCGAGAGTGCCTCCTGAAGGGCTGTCCGTGTGACCGTTCGAGTTTCGAAGGTCCTCCCGAAGGGCTGTCCGAGTGACCGTCCGAGTTTCGAAGGTCATCCCGAAGGGCTGTCCGCGACACCGTCCGGGGGACTGTCCGACCGCTTCCCGGAGCGCTATCCAAGGGGCAGATGAGGGTATACATCTTCACAGTTTGGAGGTTGTAAATCCTAGCTGTGGGGATCTGCACCGCCGATCGTCATCGACTCTACTTCCGCTGCGCTACGAGTCGGTAACGAAAAAGATCAAACCTTGTATGCAGTCTCCATAGTGGTCTTGGGCTGGTGCGTAGGTCGGAAATTTTTGTTTTGTGCTGCGTTACCCTACATGATGATTGTAATATGTGAGTCATGTTAGTGAGTAATTGTGCTTTAGTAGGAATATTGGTGTTAAGGTTTGTGATTCCCTATGCATGCACGAAAGTCAATAGTTATGCAATGAAGTTACATCCTACTTATGGTGCATTATTCGGTGTTAGTTATGCTCAATGCTCGTTTATGTGAATTTTCATTTCTTGGTTTGGTTGCTTCCCAATCTATTTTCTAGCCTCCATTTGTACTAAGTAGAAATACTACTTGTGCATCCAAAATCTTTAAACCAAGTTTTGCCTTATGAGTCCACTATACCTACCTATATGCGGTATTTCCATGCCGTTCCAAGCAAATTTGTATGTGCCATCTCTAAATTTTCAAAATAATTTTGCTCTTTTGTGTGCTCGTACCGCTCATGAAACGGTGGGGAGTGTCCAATATTTTTCCATGCTAGATGTGTTATTCTCAAGATGAGTATTTATTCACTTGTCATTGCACGAGAGTGCGGCGGTAATAGGGATGCCCATTCCCGAAATGAAAAAGAAAAAAATATTTACTTTATGTTGTCAAACAATAAATTCCTTGGAAAGTGTTGGTATGGAAGGCAACCGTGGATACGGCCCGCCATGGAAAGTGAAAGTTTGGTGGAAAAAGGAATAAACTTTATTTTCTGTTTGGGAACCACCTATGATATATCTAGCATGGAAAGTATTGTGAACTACTTTGTCATTTTCGTTGACAGGAAAGGCATGCCACCCAAAATATTTTTCTCTCTCAATTTAAACCTTGAGCTCTGGCACCTCTACAAATCCCTACTTCCCTCTACGAAGGGCCAATCTATTTAATTTATGCAATTTTTATTTTTACTTTGAGTCTCCATCTTCTCTTAAAGCACCAACTAGGGGGCACAATGATCGTACTTGAGCATTGGGCATAGCTAATATTTGAGTGTGTTTCATGAATGGATCAATGATTGAGCATGATGGGCTAGGGATAACTTTCTTTAGTGTTGATATTTTGAAAGACATGGTTGCTTGTTGACATGCTTGAGTATTGAAGTCATTATGTTAAAACTAGACTATTGCTTTGAATCATTACAAGTCCAAATGTCCATGCTATACTAAAGAAAAGAATATGAGATGAACATGTTAGGCAGCATTCCACATCAAAAATTCATTTTTTATCATTTACCTACTCGAGGACGAGTAGGAATTAAGCTTGGGGATGCTAATACATCTCCAACGTATCTATAATTTTTGCTTGTTCCATGCTGTTATATTATCCTTCTTGGATGTTTTACAATCATTTTATAACAACTTTATATCATTTTTTGGGACTAACCTATTGACATAGTGCCAAAGTGTCAGTTGCTGTTTTTGCTTGTTTTTTACTTCGCAGAATATCAATACCAAACGGAGTCCAATCGCGACGAAACTTTTTGGAGATTTTTTCTGGACCAGAAGACACCTAGTGGGCCAAAGAAGTGCCGGAGAGGTGGGCCGAGGAGACCACAACCCACCAGGGCGTGCCCTGATGGGTTGTGCCCTCCTCGGGGCCCCTCTCCATTGCCTCTGATGCCTATAAATTTCCCAAATATTCCAAAAACCCTAGGGGAGTCAACGAAACACAATTCCAGCCGCCGCAAGTTCCAGAACCTCGAGATCCAATCTAAACACCATCACGGAGGGGTTCATCTTCTTCATAGGTGCCTCTCCGATTATGCATGAGTAGTCCACCATAGACCTACGGGTCCGTAGGCAGTAGCTAGATGGCTTCCTCTCTCTCTCTCTCTCTCTCTCTCTCTTATGATTCTCAATACAATGGTCTCTTGGAGATCTATTTGATGTAAACTTTTGTGGTCTGTTTGTTGGGATCCGATGAATTTTGAGTTCATGATCAGTTTCTATCCATGAATATTATTTGAGTCTTCTTTGATCTCTTATATGCATGATTACTTATAGCCTCGTATTTCTTCTTCGAATCTTTGGTTTAGTTAGGCCAACTAGATCGATTTTTCTTGCCATGGGAAGAGGTGCTTTGTGATGGGTTCGATCTTGCGGTGTTCTTTCCCAGTGATAGAAGGGGTAGCAAGACACGCATGTATCGTTGCCATTAAGGATAACAAGATGGGGTCTATTCCTACATGAATAGATCTTGTCTACATCATGTCATCGTTCTTATTGCATTACTCCTTTTTTCCATGAACTTAATACACTAGATGCATGCTGGATAGTGGTCGATGTGTGGAGTAATAGTGGTAGATGCAGGCAGGAGTCGGTCTACTTATCTTGGACGTGATGCCTATATAATGATCATCGCCTTGGATATCGTCATGATTATTCGATTTTCTATCAATTGCCCAACAGTAATTTGTTCACCCACCGTGCGCTATACTTATTAGAGAAGCCACTAGTGAACCCTACGGCCCCCGGGTCTACTTTTCCAACATATTGCTTTCCGATCTATCTTTTTGCATCTTTGTTTTGAGATCTACAAAACCAAAAACCCAAAAACATATTGCTGCCTATTTTATTTGCCCTTTTTATTTTGTGTTCTTGAGAGATCTATCTCTCCTATCTATCACTACCTAATCTATCTTTTTACCGTAGAGAGATTGACAACCTCTCTTTCGCGTCGGGTTGCAAGTATTTGTTGTTTGTGTGCAGGTGCTGCTTATTGGGTGGTGGTGATCCTCCTACTGGTTCGATAACCTTGGTTTCATAACTGAGGGAAATACTTACCATCGCTGTGCTGCATCATCCCTTCCTCTTTGGGAAAATACCGACGCAGTCTCAAGCCATGTCAGAAGCGCCGCCGTCTCGAGGCGGAAACCTGGGCAGAAGCCCTTTTGCACTCCGGCAGTCAGATTCTGTCGGGGATATAACTTCATGGTGTAACCCGCCATCCTGGGCCGGGTTAAACGTATCAACGACTCTGCAACCAAGATTAAGTGGGCCGTGTCCTGAGTACAAGATAAGTAAGGTGGCGGCTGACCAAGACGCCGGGCGGCCCAACACCAGAATACGGCGGCTCAAAGCCCATGAAGCTAACTATGCCAGTTAAAGTTTCCTTAAGGTGCAAGATAAGTTAGAGATGTAGTAGATCACGGGTCATAATATGACCCAGACTCTGTTGTAAACCCTAGGGCTTGACCTGTATATAAAGGCAGGCCCCTAGGCCGAAACTCTCAAGTTACAACCTCTTGATAGCTAGGTTAGCGATTCCGCGCCCTTGTAATCGAGATTTATCCATCAAATACACAAAAAGCAGGACATAGGCTATTACCTCCATAGGAGGGGCCGAACCTGGGTAAACCCGACTCTCTCTCTCTCTCTCGCTTAACCCCTTCGAGTCACGACCAAGCAGCGATGGCCTGACACCTAAGTCCTATTATGAGGACATCTGCCGGGTTGATAAAACCACGACAGTTGGCGCCCACCGTGGGGCTCTCGCCCGGTGGAGTTGAGTTCTCGAAGGGAGCCCTTCCAGGGTTCGGGAGTTACATGGTGGGTCGCATGACCAAGAGCCGCCGCGGCAAGATCTACATCGACGACTCTGGCTGGGGACCCGACGCCGACTCAATTGAGTATGGTTACCAGGTCCCCTTTGGAAAGATCCAAGTCTTCATCGGCAAGGTCGACTCGACGGTTCCCGAGCCGGACATCTGCTCCAACATCGTCGAGCCGGCTCGGCATTCTCAATCTGGCCGGTGTCAAGCCGACCGAGGTTGCGACGTGGTCAGATCTGGCCATCGAAGAAGCAATCGTCATCAACTCGGAGCTCCAACAGCATGATGGCCAAGGTGTTTTTCACAAGAATCTGAGGCAGCTAATTTGTGGTCACTACCACGTGTTCACCAACAATACCTGCAAGCGCAACAACAAGGTCAAGAGCAGGGCTGTCAACATGGTTGAGCCGGCGGTCCCTAGGTACCTTAACTGGTCCGAACATGCGATTACCTGGAGCAGAGAGGATCATCCCCCCGGGTTGACAACCCGGGCGGTTTGGCTTTGGTGGTGGCACCGCAAGTTGGAGGATACACTTTGTCCAAGGTTCTCATTGATGGAGGCAACAGCATAAACATATTGTACTATGAGACGTTCCATCGAATGAATCTGTCAGAAAGCACGTTGGTTCCCTCGACGACAGTTTTTCATGGGATCGTCCCTGGAAAGTCGGCTTATCCGATCGGGCGGATTAAGCTTGATGTGGCCTTTGGAGACGAGTCCAACTACAGGTGCGAGTCATTGATGTTTGAAGTTGTCAAGATAAAAAGCCCTTATCATGCTCTCTTTGGGCGGTCGGCTTACGCTCGTTTCATGGCCCGCCCGTGTTACATTTATCTCAAACTCAAGATGCCGGGACTCAAAGGGACCATAACCGTGGATGGAAGGCCCAGGTATGCGAGGAAGGAGACGCGGCCTACGCCGAGTCAGCCTATGCGGTAGAAGAGTTGGAGTTCTACACTGCTAATGTTGACCCGGCTGACATGAGCCCGCTCAAGAAACCCAATACTGAGTCAGAACCCGAGCTCAAGTTCAAGCCGGTTGAGGATACAAAGCAGATCGACTTCACACCGGGTGACTCGTCCAAGCAGTTCACTATTGGGACCGGCTTGGATCCCAAATAGGAAAGCGCGCTCATCAAGTTCATCCGTGAGAATCGGGACATCTTTGCATGGAAGCCATCTGACATGCCTGGAGTTCCGAGAGAACTTGCTGAGCACCACCTTAACGTAGATCCCAAGATGAAGCTAGTGTGCCAGTACCTCCGTCGTTTTAATGAGGAGAGACGCAAGGCCATTGGAGAAGAAATGGCCCGGCTCCTAGCTGCCGGGTTCATTGTGGAAGTTTTTCATCCTGAGTGGTTGGCTAACCCGGTGCTGGTTTTGAAGAAAAACAGCACTTGGCGCATGTGTGTCGACTACACAGATCTCAACAAAGCCTGTCCCAAGGATCCTTTTGCCTTTCCGCGTATTGATCAGATCATTGATTCTACGACGGGTTGTGAGCGTTTATGCTTTTTGGATGCATACTCTGGGTATCATCGGATCAAGATGGCTGTAGAGGACCAAGAGAAGACAACTTTCATCACTCACTTTGGGGCTTTCTGCTATGTCTCCATGCCTTTTGGGCTCAAGAGCGCCAGGGTGACTTACCAGCGCTGTGTCCAGAATTGCCTTAAGCCGCAAATCGGACGTAATGTTCATGCCTATGTTGATGACATCGTGGTGAAATCTCAAAAGAAGGAGACACTCTTGGATGACATCAAGGAAACCTTTGACAATCTTCGGGTATACAAGATGAAGCTTAACCCAGCGAAGTGCATTTTTGGCGTTCCCGCGGGCAAGTTGTTAGGATTTCTAGTCTCTGAGCAAGGCATCGAGGCCAACCCGGACAATATCAAAGCTGTAACGTCATTATCCGAGCCGACGAACGTGAATCAGGTACAGCGGCTCACGTGACGCATTGCAGATCTAAGCTGGTTCATAAGCCGCCTAGGGGAGAAGGTAACCCCTTTTTACCAGTTGTTAAAGAAATCAGGCGACTTCAAGTGGACAGACGAAGCCGGTAGAGCCTTTGAAGCGCTCAAGCAGCAGCTTGTTAACCCGCCCGTCTTGGCTGCTCCCATGGAAAAAGAGCCTATGCTCATGTACATTGCTGCCAACTCCAAGGTGGTAAGTGTTGCAGTTGTGGTCGAGCGGAAAGAAGAGGGAAAAGAGTATCCGGTTTATTTTGTCAGCGAAGTCTTAACTTTATCCAAACAGCGGTACCCACACTGGCAGAAGCTGGTTTTCGGGATCTTCATGGCGAGCCGGAAGTTGAAGCATTATTTCTAGGAACATCCGATAACTGTGGTTAGTTCAGCACCTCTTGGTGATATCATACAAAACCGAGAGGCCACGGGCAGAATAGCCAAGTGGGCCATTGAGCTTGCCGACCACCACTTGAAGTACATGCCCGAACTGCCATCAAATCTCAAGCATTGGTGGATTTCATCAGCGATTGGACAGAGATACAGGTTTCAGAGGATAGGCCAGATACCACGTATTGGACTATACACTTTGACGGATCTAGACAGCTGGAAGGCTCGGGGGCTGGTGTCGTGATATCTTTTCCAAAAGGTGACAAGTTTTGTTATGTCTTACGGTTCATGTTCCCGTGTACTAACAATGCAGCTGAGTACGAAGCACTCCTACATGGGCTTCGGATAGCCAAAGAGATGAATCTTAGCCGGGTCAGATGTCTGGGCGACTCAGATCTAGTGGCACAGTAGTTTCAGGGACTTGGGATTCTAAGGATCCTCTTATGGCGGCTTATCGCCGAGCGGTCTCTGATGTGGCGGGTCATTTTCAAGGGTATCAGGTCGATCATATAGATCGCCGGCTCAATGAGGCGGCTGATGCTTTGTCTATACTTGGCTCACAAAGAAAGTCGGTGCCGCCTAATGTCTTTCTGGACGTCCTTCACAATCCATCGGTCAAGTTACCATCGGAAGAGGATATAGCTATCCCTGACCTGGAGGCACACCTGGTGGCGGCTCTGTGTGTCACCCTTAATTGGACCGTGCCATATTTGGCTTATCTGACCCGAGGAGAGCTCCCAGAAGAGGAAGTCGAAGCTCGACAAATCATCCGGCGATCAAAGTCTATGACGATCATCAATGGCGAGTTACATCGCCGAAGCAACACTGGCGTGTTTCAACGGTGTGTTTCGCCTGAGGAGGAGCAGGAAATACTTAACGAAATCCATTCTGGCGATTGCGAGCACCATGCTGGCTCACGATCATTGGTCGCCAAGGCTTTTCGACATGGGTTTTATTGGCTGGCGGGACATGCTAATGCTGAGGAGATTGTGCGCAAGTGTGATAGGTGCCAAAAGTTTGGTCGACAGGCTCATGTACCGGCTCAGGAGCTGCGTATGATTCCAATTACTTGGCCATTTGCAGTCTGGGGGCTGGATATGGTTGGTCCATTCAAGCCATCTTCTGATAAAAAGACCCTCTTATTAGTGGCGGTTGATAAGTTTACTAAGTGGGTTGAGGCAGAGCCGGTCAGCAATTGCGATGCGGAGACCGCGGTCAAGTTTCTAAAGAAGCTTTTTTCCGTTTTGGCTACCCCCACAGCATCATTACTGATAATGGTACCAATCTGTCCAAGGGAGCTATGGAACAATTTGACAGCGGGAGCACATCCGGCTCGATTTAGGAGCGGTAGCACACCCGTAGTCAAACGGGCAAGCTGAGAGAGCCAATCAAGAGATCTTGAGAGGAATCAAACCCTGTCTCATGGTGCCCCTTGAGCGAATGCCAGGTTGTTGGGTTGAAGAACTTCCCTCAGTACTTTGGAGTATTCAAACAACGCCTAACAGATCCACGGGATACACTCCTTTCTTCTTGGTTTACGGAGCCGAGGCGATTCTCCCGAGCGATATTCGTCATGACTCGCCTCGGGTGACTGCTTATGTCGAAGCGGATAATGAGCAAGCACGAAACTCCTTGGATGCCTTGGAAGAGGAGCGTGACTTAGCAGCGGCCAGATCTGCAATATACCAGCAAGACCTACGTCGCTATCACAGCCATAGAGTTCGAAGCCATACCTTTCAAGAAGGCGACTTAGTTCTCCGTCTGATTCAAGACCAAACTGGGATGCACAAGCTCTCCCCGCCTTGGGAAGGTCCTTTCATCATCAGTCGAAATCTCAACAATGGTTCGTATTATCTGGTCGACTTACGAGAGGGTTCATACACTTCTCAGGAGGAAACAACCCGGCCCTGGAATATTGCACACCTGCGGCCTTATTACACTTAGGAACCACCGGCTCACCTTTTTGTAATTTTTCTCCCCCCCTCTGCAAAATTCTGTATATACTTCTTTATGTTCAAATATAATAAAGTCGGCATCCCCGAAACTCGGGGCCTCTGTCGTTTCAGCCTAAAAATTGAGCATGAGTCTTTATTATTTGAAACATAGGTCACTTGGGGGCTTCCAACTCATCGAGTTTAGCTTTCTCACCCTATTGACCCGGCAAAGATGCCACTAAAATATGATTAAACCTGCTTGTATGTTTGATGCAACTCCGATCAGATGACCCCATGTACTCTTAAAAGTTAATCCTCTCCTGGACCCTGAACTTTTAAGGTTAAAACATTGGCTTGGGTCATGTGAGAGCCGCCATACAGAAAGCTAGGACAAACCATGGGTTATTATGCCCGCTTCATGGAAGCAAGACTTGAGCCTCGAAAGCTAGGCTCTTTTTTCTGCCCCTGTTTGGTTCGGCTGTAGATTTCTAAAAGCAGCTGTGAAAAATCTGATGTGGAAAAACAGCTGTGGAAAATCTGCTGTGAAAAAGCTGTAGGTCGTTTGGTAAACCAGCTGTATGAGCTGTGACTGTAGGTCAGCAGCAGTGGTGGCACCAGCAGCAGAGAAAACCGGCGGATGGGGGACGGGGGGCGGAGTGGAGAGGCGTCCGGCGGCGCGGGGACGGGGCCGGAGGGGTCCGGCGACGCGGGGGCGGGGCCGGAGCGGTCCGGCGGCGCGGGGACGGGGGCGGAGGGGACCTGCGGCTCGGGGATGGGGCGGAGGCATCCGGCGGCGCGGGGACGGGGCCGGAGGCGTCCGCGGCGGCGTGGGGGCGGGGGCGGAGTGGAGAGGCGTCCGGCGGCGCGGGGACGGTCCGAAGTGGCCCGCAGCGGAATCAGATTTTGGAAAGCACGTCCTGGGCTGCTTCCGTTCGTGCATGTATTTTGGCTGCGGATTTCTTGAATCGGATTCTGCTAGGTTCGCCCTTTGGTTCAGATTCCGCTGCGCGGCAGCGGAATCCGTCGATAAAAGCTGAACCAAACAGGGCCTCTGAGTCTCATTGAGCCGGATTATTAAAACTATATATATATACTTGCATTTTTCAGGTACAGTATCACACTTGCTACCGGCTTATATCTGGATGGCTGGGTTACATAACTGAGTTCATATCATGACCAGTTTCCGGATCATCCGTCTTCAATATCATTGAAGGGAAAATCGATTGACTTGAGTTCTGAAAGGCCAAGCTATGTTGCCGGCTTACTCCAGATTTGCTTTATGGACAAAATTGCCAGACATTAAGCAAGGAAGGTGCAAGAATAAACAATGCCACAAGCATATTAACAAAGAAGCTTGTCACATCAGAGTTTAGCACTAGCGAAAGGCGCCAAACATGCACGATGGCACGACAAAGCAAATTCGAAGTTATGAAGAGTACTACTCCTATTACAGGCTCATAGTGGAGCCACATAGTCCTTCACAAAAGTCTGTCTTCCACCAGGGGGGCTCATCTGACGAGGCGACTCATCCAGCTTCCAAGCCATCTTCAAGGTCTATCATCAACCGCCTCTGGATCTTACCCCGCCGGCTCGACATCTTCATCAACCTGTTGGCCTTTCTGTTGCCAACGAATTGAGAGTAAAGATTCAAAATTTGTAGTCCCTTCAACAAGAGCTGACGCGTCAATGTCAGGGGCAAAAGTTGTCTTACGGCGAGGCGGCACCAGGTCAGACGGCTCGTCCTTGGGCGCGCTGATGCGTTCATTATCATCGGTGTAGGCTGGATGATACTTTGAAAGATCTACCTCGTCGGCTATCAAAGACGCCAGTGGCCGGGTGTCCAAAAGGCACTTTGCGTAATCTTCACGAGTGAATGCTGACCCGTCAAGTTTAAACTTCGAGAAGCCGCCTTTCAGAAGCTCCACGTCCAATTCTGGCAGATACGCCTTTGCCCGAGCGAGCGCCATGTTCGCTCCTACACGAGCTGCCGATTTCCGAGTTTCAGACACCCATTGTGGCATGGTAGATAGTTGTTTCAACATGTCTTTTATACTCCTCGGTGGATACTTCAAGTTCTTCACAGCCATGATGGAATATACAGAGCCTGTAAACAGCTGCTCTACATAGGTGAAAATGGTCTTCAATTTTACGATTGGCAGCTCTACGAGGTTGTGGTTTTTTTGCCCTGCACATTAGAGAAAGAAAAATAAGTCACCACAAGGTTCATAAACCGGCACTTTGATAAAGGCGGGTCAGAACACATACCGAAGATTGCTGTCAACATATCATTGATCTTCTTCACGAGAGTGGCATATTTTTCTTTCATGGGGCCGAGGTTTTTCTCAGCTTTCTCTGCGCGTTTGGTCAGGACAGCCTTTTCCGCCTCGAACAGTTTATGGCCTGTTCCAGACGTTCGTTGGCCTCACAGGCAGAATTTTCAAAGTGAGCCGCCATGGACTCGGCTTCAGTTTTCAATCTTCTTTCCTCCTTGAGCCACCTCTGCAGTCTCACAACAACAGACTCAACATCTTCACAATATCCCTGATGGACGAGCAACAGACATCAGTAATTACATTTACAAGTCCCAAGAAGATTGCAAGCAATGTCCTTGACACTTGGGGGCTAATGTATTTTGTTTCTTCTAAAACTAAGGTAGAGAAGAAGACCCGACTCATCTCAACGAGATGAGCCGGCCTTTGGGGGCTACAGGTCGAACTTCTTTATCTGACCAAGACCCGACTCATCTCAACGAGATGAGCTGGCCATTGGGGGCTACAGGTCGAACTTCTTTATCTTAACAAGACCCGACTCATCTCAACGAGATGAGCCGGCCCTTGGGGGCTACAGGTCGAACTTCTTTTATCTTAAAAAGACCAGACTCACCTCAACGAGATGAGCCGGCCCTTGGGGGCTACAGGTCAAACTTCGTTTATCTTAAAAAGACCCGACTCACCTCAACGAGATGAGCCGGTCCTTGATGGCTACAAGGCTACTACAGGCTTTAAATTACTCTATAAAACCAGCTTATCATAACAAGTTGGTCTTTGGAAGCTAATGGTAATATGCAGGATAATGGTAAATGAGAAGATTACCTCATATTTTTCCTTCATAGCATTTATCATGCTCTTCTCAATTTCTCGGCTTTCAGACAGCCGCTCAAGAACTCTTGATACAGGTCTTCAACACCAAGTATGGATAAATCTAGGAATTCCATTTTGTCCTTTCCCCAAAGTCGTTGACTCATCCTTGCTCACAATTTTGGCTAAGGAAGTGGAAGCAGTGGGGGCTTGCAAATTTTCTTTGACAAACACAACGTCTGGAACATTGCGGTCAGATGACGCCAGAAGTTCATCTACGCAAGTTGATTTGGAAGGAAAGAGGGATGACTCAATCTCAGGAGCAACATCCATAAAAACCGGCTCATTTATTCCGGGTATCTCAGTGGCAGCCTCCGGCTCTACCCTCGCATCAAGTTCCTTTTGAACAGAAGAGTCAACCATTGGAGTCATCTTCAATAGATTTGGCGTCTCTTGGCTTGTTGGTCCAGAGGATGACCCGCCTTTCTGTTTGGACACAACAGCTTTGGCCCTGGATTATCGGTACAATAGAAGTTATCATAAGTTGAGATCAAAACAAACGAAAAATACAATACAGACTTCGCGAAAATAAAAGCTTACCCGCGATTAACATTGAAAGGGGGAAGCTGTGACGTGCTTGAGTCGCCTGATGATGAAGGAGAATCCTGATAAAGGGAATTTGAAGGACTGAGAGGTTGTTTAAACAAACCAGCTCTAGGGCGAGAATCAGTTGGACTATGGGGCACCTCAAGGCGTGGTTTGCGAGCCGGCGGTGCATGAGATAAACTAGGGTCTTCATCATCCCGAGTTTTGCGTTTTGATGAGCCAGCAAACTGTTTGTTCTTCAAAAGAAAGTCAGGAGCCAAATGAGCTTTTGGGTGTGATAATTTAACTTTCCGAACGGCTTGTCTTGGTCTCCGAGGAGCAAGCACTTCCGAAGGATTGAGGGAAATTGAAGTTACCTCAGTTTTTCCAGCTTGACTACATTCTGAGTCATCCTGATAAGAAGGTGCATCAGCAAGTTCATTAAACAGGCGGCCGAGAGAGTCAAGTTCTACCTCAGATTCCTCCTCTGAAGATGACACGGAGACTGGGTCATTCTTTTTACCCGTAGCAGGAAGGAAGGCTTGAGGTTCAACTTTCCAAAAGTTAGAATCCGCCTACAGATATATAAAACATATAATAAGTAAATGCCGAGTCGAGAGAAACATGGACAAGAGACAATGTAAATAGTTAATACACGAGGCGGCGGGTTGAGAAGGTAAAATGGACCCAAGCCGGTGACGCTGCACAACTCTTTTGAGACAAAGAAAAACTTCTTCGTTTCCTTGGTGAGAACACTATCAGTGAGATTTTCACGGGAAAACCGCCGAGGGTCATTTGAGGCGCCTGAATAATCACACATCAAGCCATCCCTCAAACTGACGGGTTGGATCCGCCACTTTAGCCAGCAGCGAATCAGATCTATTCCGGTCAAGCCATGTGCGGTCAGGGCTCTTAGCTTTGCATGAAGAGGTGCTAAAGTTACTCTTTCTTCGTCAGCTGGCCAACTCGGGAATTCCATTTTCCCACTAAGTCTTTCCAAACTAAAACCCGACAAGGGATTTTCCCCTTCAGGTGAAGTATCTCTGCAATAGAACCAGGTCTTGTTCTACCCTTTGGGGTGACTCACCAACTTTGATTCTGGGAAGTCGTTTTTCTTTCTCTTCCAGATGGAAACACCACCGAGCTCACAGGCAGCACCATTCTTTGTTTCCGTTTGGCGGTTAAGATAAAAGAATTCCCTGAACAGAGTAACGGACGGCTCAACCTGAAGGTACACTTCACATAACACTTGAAATTGGCAAATGTTTGTCGTGGAATTCGGACTAATGTCTTGAGGCCTGAGCTTGAAGAAGTGTAAAAGGTCTCTAAAGAACTTTGAGCCGGGAGGGCGGAAACCCCTGCGCAACTGATCAGTAAATACTACAACCTCCCCTAGTTGTGGTTGTGGGGACGACTCTTCTTCAGGAGCTCGCCACTTTATAGTCTTTCGAGCCAGCAAGAGACCCTGATCCACAAGGTTCTCCAAGGTGAGTTTGGACTCTTTGCTCTTTGCCCAGTTACAAACTTTGGAGCTTTTCGGAGCCATGGCGGGCTATGCAGTAGCTACAAGAAAAATGAGAAAATAAGCCGGAGAAGATTATAAGCCGCCTGCACTAAGGTATTGATGTGAGCTGGTGAAATTCGAGAAAGCCAAAAGGATATCCTCAACACTTAGCAGAAACATTGGGTAACAAACAGGTTTCTATGAAAATTTCCTTCCAGGCGGATCTAATTAAACAAAGAAAAATAGCAAGATATATGTTCTAGCTGACGGAGCAAACCAAAACTGCAACGTTCCAAAGGATGACCCCCGATGGCTTATTTAGATCTATTTTAAAGGAAAATGGAGTGGAGGATGTTCTAAAGAATACGCTACAATGAACGGACAATGTGTGGATCTACTAACGAAGTTTCAGATGAACACTATGAAGATGGTAAGAACACCGGAAGTACCGAAACCCTAAAATGACGGAGATTCATACCAGATGGTGTCAGAGCAGGGACGGAGATGATCAAGTTCGCTTCGGCGGCTGCAAGAAGGCTTGATGAGCACCAACAATGGAGCCGAAGGATCTTGGAGTCAATGTGGGAGCTTTGACGGTGCTCGGTCGATGGAGAAACAGGAGAAGGAAGACGATGAGAAGAGGTTAACTGTGGAGCCCAGTGGGCCTATTTATAAGAAGAAGAAAGTGAAGCGGCACCGAGAAAAATGAAGCAACCATGGTAAATTTGTGGCTAAAAGTGCGCCTCGATTTTCGCGCCCACCTAGATTTGACGCAGTTTTCGAAGAGATACGTTATGATGACTTTGAAGAACAACGGTCAGCAAGAATGACATCACAATAAATGAACGTTGGGAAAATGACAAGTGTGGTAGCAGAACAAGCCGGCGTTATGAAATCTGTAGAAGATACCAACCCAAAGATGAGCCGCCACAGGAAGGAAAGATCTATTGACATGAATGGATTCAAATTAATCTGGGGCCTAATGTCGGGGATATAACTTCATGGTGTAACCCGCCATACTGGGCCGGGTTAAACGTATCAACGACTCTGCAAGCGAGATTAAGTGGGCCGTGTCCTGAGTACAAGATAAGTAAGGTGGCGGCTGACCAAGACGCCGGGCGGCGCAACACCAGAAGACGGCGGCTCAAAGCCCATAAAGCTAAGGACGCCGGTTAAAGTTTCCTTAAGGTGCAAGATAAGTTAGAGATGTAGTAGATCATGGGTCATAATATGCCCCGGACTCTGTTGTAAACCCTAGGGCTTGACCTGTATATAAAGGCATGCCCCTAGGCCGAAACTCTCAAGTTACAACCTCTCGATAGCTAGGTTAGCGATTCCGCGCCCTTGTAATCGAGATTTATCCATCAAATACACAAAAAGCAGGACATAGGCTATTACCTCCATAGGAGGGGCCGAACCTGGGTAAACCCGACTCTCTCTCTCGCTTAACCTCTTCCAGTCACCACCAAGCGGCGATGGCCTCACACCTAACTCCTGTTACGAGGACATCTGCCGGGTTGATAAAACCATGACAGATTCTGTCGGGGGAATTCCACTCCGGGAGGGGGAGATTGAAGCCATCGTCATCACCAACGCTTCCTCCTTCATGGGAGGACCAATCTTCATCAACATGTTCACCATCACCATCTCATTTCTAACCCTAGTTCATCTCCTGTATTCAATCTTTGTCTCAAAACCTCAGATTGGTACCTGTGGGTTTGATGTCTACTACGCAACTTTATTCTTGTAGACTCGTGTTGGGCCTCCAAGCGCATTTTGTAGGACAGTAGCAATTTTCCCTCAAGTGGATGACCTAAGGTTTATCAATCCGTGGGAGGTGTAGGATGAAGATGGTCTCTCTCAAACAACCCTGCAATCAAATACAAGAAATCTCTTGTGTCCCCAACACACCTAATACAATCGCAAATTGTATAGGTGCACTAGTTCGGCGAAGAGATGGTGATACAAGTGCAATATGGATGATAGATATAGGTTTTTGTAATCTGAAAATATAAAAACAGCAAGGTAGCAAGTAACAAAAGTGAGCACAAACGCAATTGCAATGCTTGAAAACAAGGCCTAGGGTCCGTACTTTCGCTAGTGCAATCTCTCAACAATGCTAATATAATTGGATCACATAACCATCCCTCAACGTGCAACGAAGAATCACTCCAAAGTTCTTATCTAGCGGAGAACATAAGAAGAAATTGTTTGTAGGGTACGAAACCACCTTAAAGTTATCCTTTACGATCGATCTATCCAAGAGTTCGTACTAAAATAACACCATATGATACGCATCAACCAACTCTAATGTCACCTAGATACTCCAATGTCACCACAAGTATACATGAGTTAATTACACAATACGCATCAAACAATTTCAGATTCATAATACTCAATCCAACCCAAAGAACCTCAAGAGTGCCCCAAGATTTCTATCGGAGAACATGGTATGAAAACGTGCAATCAACCCCTATGCATAGATCCCCTAGGTCACCAGAATCCGCAAGTTGATGCCTCAACATATATCAAGTGAATCAATAGAATACCCCAATGTCACTACGGGTATCCCACGCAAGACGTACATCAAGTGTTCTCAACCAAAATATTCAATCCAACATAACGACATCTCAAAGGGAAAGATTCAATTCATCACAACATGATAGCAAGGGAATAACATCATATGTTCTGACTATATTAACAAAGCCCGTGATACATCAAGATCATGACATCTCAAGAACACGAGAGAGAGAGATTGAACACATAGCTACTGGTACATACCCTCAGCCCTGAGGGTGGACTACTCCCTCCTCGTCATGGCCTCCGCCGGGATGATGAAGATGACCACCGGAGATGATCTATCCTCTCCGGCAGGGTACTGGAACACCTCCAGATTGGTTTTTCATCGATACAGAGAGTTGCGGCGGCGGAACTTCTCATCTAGGGTTATTTCTAGGGGTGTCTGAATATATAGGATTTTTGGGTGTCGGTTTCACGCGGAGATGGGCCACGAGTGGACCACAAGACGCGCCCTGGTGGGTTGTGCCCACCTCGTGGCTCTTCTGGCCCTCCAACGAAGCTTCTAGTGCCTCTTTTGTTCCAAAAAATCGTCAAAAAGGTTTGTTGCATTTGGAGAACTTTGATTTATGCACAAAAAAACAACACCACGGTAGTTCTGCTGAAAACAACGTCAGTCCGGGTTAGTTCTAAATAAATCATGTAAAGTGCATCAAAAGCATATAAAAGTATCGTAAACATAGGTGAATATGGCATGAATACTTCATAAATTATCGATACGTTGGAGACGTATCAGCATCCCCAAGCTTAATTCCTACTCGTCCTCGAGTAGGTAAATGATAAAAGAAATAATTTATGAAGTGTGAATACTAGCATAGTATATAAGTTTGATCATTGATAATTTCAGCCACTTTTCCTAGCATCATAACAACAACTCTTTCTCATAAAACTCATCATGATAAAGTAGCAACCAATTCACATGTTATGGTTCAAACAATGAATTCTCTTGAAACTTAACAACCTATGTTCTTAGTCACCAAACAATTGCAATTCAACTTATTCTCAACAAATTAAGTAAGATCTCAACATACTCATTCATCATATAGTCTTCTATGATTGCTAGTACTCAAAGCATATTTTTAGAACAAATGGCATCCATCGAACACAGAGAAAGATAGGGGCTTAATGTTTCGCCTCCCAACTCATTTATCATAGAGATAATTGTCAAAAATAATAAGTCATGATCAAATATATTTGACTGGCCATATGTGCCTAGATCTTTCCCCACCACATGATGCTTGCCAACTAGAGAATAATTGAGGTTGAAATGACAATGCATACTATTGACTCATGCATAAAAGTAAATATTGAAAGGTAAAAGATAGACCCTTTGCAGAGGGACGCAGGGATTTGCAGAGGTGCCAGAGCGCAAAGCTTAAATCAGAGATAAATATAATTTTGGGAGGTGCACCCTTCATGTCAACGTTACGACCAAGAGTTATCAATATCTTCCATCTTAAACACATTAGCGGCGGTTCCCAAGCGGTAAAAGTAAAGGTTTACTCCCCCTCCACAAACAAACACACTCCACGGCTAGCCGAATCCACGGGTACCGTCCATACCAACAACATTCCTGGGGAGTTTTGTTTAATTGTTTGCATTTTTTTATTTCGGGACTGGGAATCCCTATTACCGCCCCTCTTGTGCAAGGACGAGTGAGTAAAAACTCATCATGAGAATAACCCGCTTAACATGAAAGATACTGACCGCCCCCTGTCGCTCCATGAGCGGTCCAGACACACAAAACAGATGTTTATTTGAATGTTTAGAGGTGGCACATGCAACTTTACTTGGAATGGCAGTGAAATACCATATATATGTAGGTATGGTGGACTCTTATGGAAGAAACTTAGCTCAAGGATTTGGATGCACAAGTAGTATCTCTACTTAGTACAAAGTGTTGGCTAGCAAAAGGTTCTAAACAAGCACCACATGTTGGAGGATCCATAACAATGTAACTTCTATGCAAATATACACAACCATAACTCATTACGTTGTCTTCCTTGTCCAACTTCAACTAATTTGCTCAAGTTTGAAAACAATTAATGGGTATTCACAATCATAGAAGATGTCCAAGATAATATATTTGTATGTGAAAGTTCTCTTCCTTATACTAATTATTCACGAATTGCTTGTATGACCAATATTGTGATTGTTAAACTTCAATAGATTTACTTTCTAAACCAAATGTGAACTTGCTACTAAGAATATAGCACATTCATAATTTCATATTTATGATATTTCATTCATTCACAATTTACTCTTAGGATATAAGTGAAGCACAAGAGTAAACATCAAACTACTCTCAAAAGATATCAGTGAAGATCAATGAGTAGTCAAACAATTAAGTAGCTATGTGAGGACTCTCTCTCGATAAAGATTTTCATATCTGAGTATTTTATTCAAATTGCAAACAAAATAAAAATAGCACTCCAAGAATAGCACACATCATGTGAACGAGTAAAAATTTAGGCTCAACATAGACTAACCGATATTTGTTTGATGAAGAGAGGTGGGATGCGCAGCATCCCCAAGCGTAGAGGCTTGAGACTTCTTGAAATATTTACTTGGGGTGATTTGGTCATCCCCAAGCTTGAGCTTTTGTATTTCGTTCAATCCTCTCATATCCCGGTTACACCTAAGTCCCAAAAACTTCATCCACACAAAACTCAAAAAGAACTCGTGAGATAGGTTAGTACACATTAGAATAAGTCCACACTTCTTGTACTGCCAAGACAAGTTGCACAATAATTTCCAAACATCATCTACTGTTTACTATCGTTTCCACAATTTATATCTACCAATATAGGCTATGGAAACTATAGGATAAGTAGATAACAAAACTATGACAGCAATCTGTCCAAACAGAACAGTCTGTAGCAATCTATTAAACCAGTACACTTATGTAACTCAACAAATTATGAAAATTTAGGAAATTCTAAAGAATTTATATGAAAATACTGTGTAAAAATTTCAGAAACTTTCCACGTTCCAGTAAAATATGAAAATTCAAACACTACAGAAAAAATTTCTGTTTTTACACAGCACACATCAAACATGCAATGCAAGCATCCTAAGGCAATTCTTGGAACTTTTTATTGAAAAACAAGATTATAAATAACACCTAAAAGAAAATAACAAAATATAATGACGATCCAATCAAAGCACATATTATGTGATGAATAAAAATATAGCTCCAAGTAAGATATACCGACAATGTTGAAGACGAAAGAGGGGATGCCTTCCGGGGCATCCCCAAGCTTAGGTGCTTGAGACTTCCTTAGATATTACCTTGGCGGTTCCTTGGGCATCCCCAAGCTTAGTTTCTTGTCACTCCTTATTCTCCTCATATCGGTGTCTCACCCAAAACTGGAAAACTTCAATCACACAAAACTTACCGGAACTTCGTGAGATGGGTTAGTATAATAAATAAAGATCATTCACTTAGGTACTGTCAAGACAAGATTCATAATTGTTATCACATAATACCTACTGTATTCTACCATTCAAATAATTTATATCACTGAATATAAGCTATGGAAATACTAAAACAAGCAAACTATGCATGCAAAACAGAATCTGTCAAAAACAGAACAGTGTGTGAAGATCTGTAGTATAAACATACTTTCCTGTCTCTAAAAATTCTGAAAAATTAGGAAAACCTGAATAATTTGTATATAAATACTGTGTAAAAATTTCAGATCATTATCACACTCCAGTAAAAAAATTGAAAATTCCTATACTTGAGTCAAAAGTTTCTGTTTTGGTTCAGCATCAATTCTACTCATCTTGTAAGTCATCCCAAAGGCTTTACTTGGCACATTATTGAAATAAAAGATACAAAACATTATTAATACAGTAGCTTAATCATGTGAATGCTCAAAAACAGAAAGTAAAAGTGTTGGGTTGTCTCCCAACAAGCGCTTTTCTTTAATGCCTTTTAGCTAGACATGATGATTTCAATGATGCTCATATATGAATAGTAATTGAAACATGTAAGAGAGCATCATGAATCTCATGACAAGCACATTTAAGTCTAACCCACTTCCTATGCATAGGGATTTTGTGAGCAAACAATTTATGGGAACAAGAATCAACTAGCATAGGAAGGCAAAACAAGCATAACTTCAAAACTTTGAACACATAGAGAGGAAACTTGATATTATTGCAATTCCTACAAGCATATGTTCCTCCCTCATAATAATTTTCAGTAGCATCATGAAGGAATTTCAAAATATAACTATCACATAAAGCATCCTTTTCATGATCTACAAGCATAGAAAATTTATTACTCTCCACATAAGCAATTTTCTTCTCATTCATTGTAGTGGGAGCAAACTCAACAAAATAACTATCATGAGACACTTGATTGACATAACCATATTCAATATTAAAATCATGATGAAAAGTTTCATGGTTACTATCACTCTTTATAGCATACATGTCATCATCATATTCATCATAGATAGGAGGCATGCCATCATCATAATAATTTTTCTCATCAAAACTTGGGGGACTAAAAATATCATCTTTATCAAACATAGCATCCCCAAGCTTGTGGCTTTGCATATCATTAGCATAATGGATATTTAGAGAATTCATACTAGCAACATTACAATCTTGCTCATCATTCAAGGAATTCTCATTAAGTATTTTCATAATTTCTTCCTCTACCAAGTGAGCACAATTTTCTGAATCCTTATTTTCACGAAAGACATGATAAAGACGATACAAATGATGCAACCTAAACTCCATTTTTTGTAGTTTTCTTTTATAAAACCAAACTAGTGAAAAACAAGAAACAAAAATATTTAATTGCGAGATCTAAATATATACCTTCAAGCACTCACCTCCCCGGCAACGGCACCAGAAAAGAGCTTGATG
Organism: Elymus sibiricus; assembly: GCA_039707655.1. Classification (NCBI taxonomy): domain Eukaryota; kingdom Viridiplantae; phylum Streptophyta; class Magnoliopsida; order Poales; family Poaceae; genus Elymus; species Elymus sibiricus. The sequence goes on from CM077663.1 coordinate 91,157,413, forward strand.
TCTACTACGCAACTTTATTCTGGTAGACTCGTGTTGGGCCTCCAAGCGCAGAGTTTTGTAGGACAGTAGCAATTTTCCCTCAAGTGGATGAGCTAAGGTTTATCAATCCGTGGGAGGTGTAGGATGAAGATGGTCTCTCTCAAACAACCATGCAATCAAATACAAGAAATCTCTTGTGTCCCCAACAGACCCAATACAATGGCAAATTGTATAGGTGCACTAGTTCGGCGAAGAGATGGTGATACAAGTGCAATATGGATGATAGATATAGGTTTTTGTACTCTAAAAATATAAAAACAGAAAGGTAGCAAGTAACAAAAGTGAGCACAAACGCTATTGCAATGCTTGAAAACAAGGCCTAGGGTCCGTACTTTCGCTAGTGCAATCTCTCAACAATGCTAATATAATTGGATCACATAACTATCCCTCAACGTGCAACGAAGAAGTACTCCAAAGTTCTTATCTAGCGGAGAACATAAGAAGAAATTGTTTGTAGGGTACGAAACCACCTTAAAGTTATCATTTCCGATCGATCTATCCAAGAGTTCGTACTAAAATAACACCATATGATACGAATCAACCAACTCTAATGTCACCTAGATACTCCAATATCACCACAAGTATCCATGAGTTAATTATACGATACACATCAAACAATTTCAGATTCATAATACTCAATCCAACCCAAAGAACCTCAAGAGTGCCCCAAGATTTCTATCGGAGAACATGGTATGAAAACGTGCAATCAACCCATATGCATAGATCCCCTAGGTCACCGAAATCACGAGTTGATGCCTCAACATATATCAAGTGAATCAATAGAATGCCCCAATGTCACTACGGGTATCCCACACAAGACGTACATCAAGTGTTCTCAACCAATATATTCAATCCAACATAACGACATCTCAAAGGGAAAGATTCAATTCATCACAACATGATAGCAAGGGAATAACATCATATGATCCGACTATATTAACTAAGCCTGTGATACATCAAGATCGTGACATCTCAAGAACACGAGAGAGAGAGAGAGAGAGAGAGAGAGAGAGATTGAACACATAGCTACTGGTACATACCCTCAACCCCGAGGGTGGACTACTCCCTCCTCGTCATGGTCTCCGCCGGGAAGATGAAGATGGCCACCGGAGATGAACTACCCTCTCCGGCAGGGTACTGGAATGCCTCCAGATTGGTTTTTCATCAATACATAGAGTTGCGGCGGCGGAACTTCTCATCTAGGGTTATTTTTGGAGGTTTCTGAATATATAGGATTTTTGGGCGTCGGTTTCATGCGGAGATGGGCCACGAGTGGACCACAAGACACCAGGGCGCTAGAGGGGCCTGGCATGCCCTGGTGGGTTGTCCCCACCTCGTGGCTCTTCTGGCCCTCCAACGAAGCTTCTAGTGCCTCTTTTGTTCCAAAAAAATCATCAAAAAGTTTCGTTGCATTTGGAGAACTTTGATTTCTGCACAAAAAAACAACGCCACGGTAGTTCTGCTGAAATCAGCGTGAGTCTGGGTTAGTTCTAGATAAATCATGTAAATTGCATCAAAACCATATAAAAGTATCGTAAACATAGGTGAATATGGCATGAATACTTCATAAATTATCGATGCGTTGGAGACGTATCAGGGTTGCTAGTAGTGTTGATTACATCTTGTAGTTGATGCTTGTTGGTTTATTTGGTGGAAGATATTATGTTCAGATCCTTAATCATTATTATTATACCTCTGATCTTGAACATGTTGATGAGGTGTGAGTAGTTACTATTGTTCCCGAGGACATGGGAGAAGTCTTGTTATAAGTAATCATGTGAAGTTGGTATTCGTTCGATATTTTGATGATATGTATGTTGTTACTTCTCTTAGTGGTGTCGTGTGAACGTCGACTACATGACACTTCACCTTGTTAAGGGCCTAAGGGAAGTCATTGTGGAGTAACAAGTAGATTATGGGTTGTGAGAGTGACAGAAGCTTAAACCCCAGTTTATGCATTGCTTCATAAGGGGCTGATTTGGATCCACACTTTTAATGATATGGTTAGATTTATCTTAATTCTTCTTTCGTAGTTGCGGATGCTTGCGAGAGGGGGTAATCATAAGTTGATTGTGTGTTCAAGTAAGAACAACACCTTAGCACCGGTCCACCCACATATCAAATTATCAAAGTAGCGCACGCAAAATTAACTCAACATGATGAAAGTGACTAGACTGAAATTCCCATGTGTCCTCGGGAGCACTTGCTTCACATAAGAATACTTTTCGACCTGTCCTTTGCTATAAAAAGGATTGGGCTATCTTGCTGCATACTTGTTCTATTATTACTCTTCACTTGTTATGAATTATCTTGCTACAAAACTATCAACTATCGTTACACACATCACTTGCAGAGAATACCTTGCTGAAAACTGCTTATCGTTTCCTTCTGCTCCTCGTTGGGTTCGACACTCTTACTTATCAAAAGGACTACGATTGATCCCCTATACTTGTGGGTCATCATCCAACTCAACCTCCTTCTCCACCACCTCAAGGGAATGATAATCTCGACAACAAAAATGAAGAAGATGATGATGAGGATGCTCCAGCGTGATCCAAGCAAAAAGCTATCTCGAGTTAGAGCAAGAGTCGACAAGAATCATCACGTAGAGCAAATAGTTGGCGACATCAAATCCGGGGGAATCATTCGCTCTAAATCTCATTTAGCTAACTTTTGTGAGCATTACTCATTCATCTCTAGTATTGAACCTATGAAGGTAGAAGAAGCCCTTGAAGACCCGGATTGGGTAAACGCTATGCACGAAGAACTACACAACTTCGAGAGGTACCAATTTTGGACCTTGGTTGAGAAGCCCAAGGATGATCACACCATCATTGGAACCAAATGGGTGTTTCACAACAAGCAAGATGAAGATGGACAAGTTGTACGCAACAAGGCCCGCCTAGTGGCTCAAGGCTACACTCAAATCGAAGGTATGGACTATGGTGAGACCTATGCCCCCGTTGCTAGACTTGAGTCCATTTGCATTCTGCTTGCTTATGCCAATCACCATAATATTACACTTTACCAAATGGACATTAAAAGTACATTTTTAAATGGTGAAATTGAGGAGGAAGTCTTTGTTAAGCAACCTCCCGGCTTTGTCAATCCTAAGAAGCCTAATCATGTCTACAAACTTCGCAATCCTCCATATGGTCTTAAACAAGCTCCTGGAGCTTGGTAAATATGTTTGACGAAGTTCCTTATTGAAAAGGGTTTGGAGATTGGTAAAATTGATGCAACCTTGTTCACTACAAGGGTTAATGATGAATTATTTGTGTGCCAAATATATGTGGATGATATCATATTTGGATCTACTAACCCCCATTTTAGTGAGAAGTTTGGAAGGTTGGTGTCTGAAAAGTATGAGATGTCCATGATGTGTGAGCTGAAATTCTTCCTTGGCTTGCAAATCAAGTAAACTAGAGGTGGTACTTTTCTCTCTCAAACCAAGTACACCAAGGACTTGTTCAAAAAGTTTAACATGCAAGAATGCAAAGGTATGAAAACTCCCATGCCTACAATTGGACATGTTGACCTCACTAAAGATGACAAACTGGTTAATCAAAAGGTTTACTGATCTATGATTGGATCATTACTATGTCTTTGTGCATCTCGTCTCGATATCATGCTAAGTGTGTGCATGTGTGCACGTTACAAAGCGGCACCAAAAGAGTGTCATCTTAAGGCCGTGAAAATAATTATGAGATACTTGTTAAATACACCAAACTTTGGCATATGGTATCCCAAAGGATCTTCCGTTGATCTGATTCGGATTATGCTAGAGACATGGTTGATAGAAAACATACTTCGGGCACATGTCAATTTCTTGGGAGATCACTCGTATCTTGGTCCTCCAAGAAACAAAACTCAGTATCTCTATCTACCGCCAAAGCGAAATATATTGCCACCGGCATGTTGTGCACAGTTACTATGGATGACACAAACTCTCAAAGATTATGGGGTACATGTGGAACATGTTCCTCTGCTATGGGACAATGAGAGTGCTATTAATATTGCACACAATCCTGTGCAAAATTCTCGAACTAAGCATATTGAAGTTCGTCACCATTTCATTTGTGATCATGTTGCCAATGGAGATATTAATCTCAAGCATGTTCGTAGTGACAATAACTGATGGATATCTCCACTAAACTTCTTGATGAGAAGATTGATGCTTCCAATGTGAACTAGAAACTCACTTGAATGCATGCAAGAGCATGCACTTCTTGACTAATCCTTGATATTTTCCTTATGACGTTTGTCTTATATCTTGGGCGCATTGCTCCCTTGTATTGCATCTAACTCGTTGTAGGTACTTGAGGAAGCTTATTTTACAAAGATTGTCACCAACTCGCTGATACGCTCATTTTGCATCATGATTTCCTATTAATATTTATATTATTATTGGTCATTATTCCATTCTATGATACAATTATAATAACCTTTCTCTCTTAATTTGCAAGATCTAACACAAAGAGGCAAAATGTCAGAAACTGGAATTCTGGATCTGAAAGCCATGGAAAAAGTAGGAATTTTTCTCGACTCCAAATGACCTAAAACTTCCCGAGGATTTTTTATGGAATATATCTGAATTACTGGAGAAAAGAAACAACGGAGGGGGGGGCACCTATGGCTCCAAGCCAACAGGGCGCGACCACCCCCCTGGGCGCGCCCTGGTGGCTTGGGAGGCCCACATGCAGGCTCCAGCCCCCCTCTTGTGCTATATGAAGGGTTTTGACCTAAAAAAATCAAGAGGATACTTCCGGGATGAAGCGCCACCATCTCGAGGCGGAAACCTGGGCAGAAGCCCTTTTGCTCTCCGGCAGAGAGATTCTGTCGAGGAAACTTCCCTCCGGGAGGGGGAAATCAAAGCCATTGTCATCACCAACGCTTCCTTTTTCGTGAGAGGACCAATCTTCATCAACATCTTCACCAGCACCATCTCATCTCAAACCCTAGTTCATCTCTTGTATTCAATCTTTGTCTCAAAACCTCGGATTGGTACCTGGGGGTTGCTAGTAGTGTTGATTACATCGTGTAGTTGATGCTTGTTGGTTTACTTGGTGGAAGATAATATGTTCATATCCTTTATCATATTCATTACACCCCTTATCTTGAACATGGTGATGATTTGTGAGTAGTTACTTTTGTTCTCGAGGACATGGGAGAAGTCTTCTTATAAGTAATCATGTGAAGTTGGCTTTCATTCGATATTTTGATGATATGTATGTTGTTGCTTCCTTTAGTGGTGTCATGTGAACGTCGACTACATGACACTTCACCATACTTTGGGCCTAAGGGAAAGCATTGTGGATTAATAAGTAGATGATGGGTTGCGAGAGTGATAGAAGCTTAAACCCTAGTTTATGCGGTATTCCATAAAGGGCTGATTTGGATCCATATGTTTCATGCTATGGTTAGATTTATCTTAATTCTTCTTTCATAGTTGTGGATGCTTGCGAGAGGGGGTAATCATAAGTAGGTTGTTTGTTCAAGTAAGAACAACACCTAAGCACCGGTCCACCCACATATCAAATTATCAAAGTAACGAACGCGAATCAACTCAACATGATGAACGTGACTAGGCGGAAATTCCCATGTGTCCTCGAGAGCACTTTGCTTCATATAAGAGAACTTTCAGGACTCTCCTTTGCTATAAAAAGGATTGGGCCACCTTGCTATGCACTTGCTAATTTTGTTACATGTCACTTGTTACAAATTATCTTGCTACAAAATTATCTATCACTGTTACTTACATCACTTGCAGAGATTACCTTGCTGAAAACTGCTTGTCATTTCCTTATGCTCCTCGTTGGATTCGACACTCTTACTTATCGAAAGGACTACGATTGATACCTTGTTGATCATCAAGACTCTTTTCTGGCGCCATTGCCGGGGAGTGAAGCGCCTTTGGTGAGTAGTATTTGGTACGGAAACATTTTTGGTACGTGCTGAAATTTATTACTACTTGATACTACGGATGATAATCCTTTGAGAGGTTTGTTCGGAGTATCTTCACCTCAAATGGAAGTGGCAAAGGCCGCTCCCAACCTACTGAACTTTCTGAAAATATTATGAGATTCCTTCGGTTATATTAGAGAAACTGCAAACTAATCTTTATGCAGGAGACGGAACAACTCATCCTGATTTGCACTTGATATGGATTATTTAAGCTTGCAGGTTTATCCGAGGATAAAGTCAAGAAGAAGGTATTCCCTTAATCTTTGGAGGGAAAGGCATTGATTTGGTATAGGCTATTGGATGATGCTGGAACATGGGACTGGAATCGGTTGAAGCTGGAATTTCACCAGAAGTTTTATCGTATGCATCTTGTACATTGTGATCAGAACTATATATATATATATAGGACTGGACTATTCTGTTACTAGTAACAGAATATTATTCTGTTACTCCATGGCCCTATATAGACGCGCGCGCTACACAGCTACAGCTTCCCAAATCCAGCCCACCAGCTCGAACCGGCTCGATAGAAATGAAAAGAAACACTTCATCCTGCCTCCCCCTAAAAAAACTAACCCCCTCCCCCCGAACCACCCACTTCCAAATCCCATCTCGCCACCGCCGCCACCCCTCGCCTCGCCGCCGTGCGCCACCACCCCTCGCGCCGCTGCCAGCCTCCCTCATTCCAGCGCATCGCCGCCGGCCTCCCCCGTTCCTACACGTCGCCGAGGCCTCCCCCTTCCGGCGTGCCGCCGAGGCCTCCCCGTTCCGGCGCGCCGCCGCTGGCCTTCCCCGTTCCAGCGCACCGCCGCCGGCCTCCCCCTTCCATCTCGCCTTGGCCTCCCCCTTCCACCGCGCCGCCGCCGGCCCCCCGGCTTCCACCTGCCGCAGTGGCCTCCCTGCTTTGAACAGCCATCATCGGGGGTCACCCCCGACAACTCCACCATCGCCACACGCGACGCGCCTCCTTCCAAGGACGCGGTCGCCTCCCTGTGCCTCCTGCCGGTGACGCCACCACTCCTCCTGGCAATGCGCCATGTGTGGCCCATGTTCTGGGGTCGCCCTCCGCGGCCTCAGCATGCAGGCCGTTCACCTCCACCACCTGAGACCGTACACCTTCGCCACCTCAGTCTGTTCACCACCACGAGTCCTCGCCCAAGGCCGCCCTGACGACCCCATGCGTTAACGCCCCTGTCAACCCCGTGGAATTTTGTTTCTCTCAGCTTCAAAAAGAGGTTCAGTTCAAAACTTTGAACACCCAAAGTTCAGTTCAGAACTTGCAATGTCTCCAGGAATGTTACTACTGAATAGTTTCAGTTTGAGTTCATTTTGAATCCATGTGCCATTTTGCTATGTTTTAAAGGTGTCTGTTGTAATGCAGAATTTTTTTTGTAATACCAAAAAACAAACCATAGCAAAAAGTTCAAGCTTAGAAAGTCTGCACATACCGAAGCCTTGATCTTCATACATAGAAACTTAATAAATTCAGGAAAAAAATTCAAAACAAAAAGATGTTGACTGTACATTGCTTACAATTCAGTTATTCATACCGAAGCCTTGATCTTTTATTTTTATCAAAATAGGGGGCTATAAGATGTTGACTGTCATTGCCCTTCCAAACATGTCATTGGTGTCGAACCATTCGCAGCGAGTTCCAGTCCATAGGCTGCTCGTGATCCTCGCTCCTTCAGCTCCACTTCGTCGGCGCCGTCAGTCCACGGGAGTAGGGGCGGCGTGCCCGTAAACAAACAAGAACAGAAGGTATGTGCTTGGAAAACTTAAAATTATATACACATTTGGGCAACAGAAGTTGTAGCTTCTTTCAAAGTTCAAAATAAAAGATATTCAGTTCAACTTGTTCTAGCAAAACATGTGTGAGACCTTCTGTTCAACAATTCTTTTGTTTGTTGTAGATGGAGATGTGTGTATGTATACATGTGTTCTCGAGACAGAAGAACTTATCTGGTGGTGTGTGCGTGCTGCTGCATCCTCTTCCGGCCGCTCTAATTCACACCCTGTTGGGGATATAACCCCGTGGTAAGACCCGCCCGGGAAGGGCCGGGTCATACCTGGCGGCTCATAAGCAAGACCCTTAAGGTGGGCCGGAAGATGAAGGCCAGGACGCATGGCGGCCTACCAGGCGGGCCAAAACGAAGGCCCGGAGACAGAAGATGGTGTGAGACCCGGGCGGTTGAGCCGCCCGGAGACGGCTTGTCCAAGATGGCAAGGCGGCTTAGAGGCAGGATAAACTACGTTGTGTGAGTCGGTTTGGGACTCGTGTAACCCAGGGCCTTGACCTCCTATATAAAGGCGAGACCCTGGGGCAGCTTAGACAAGAAACCAATCAATCGAGAACTAGGTCAAGCGAATCCGCTCCCTTGTAATCGATACTCCAATCAATACCACACAAGCAGGACATAGGCTTTTACCTCTTCTCGAGGGGCCGAACCTGGGTAAACTCGTGTCCCTCATCTCGACCAACCCCTTTGAGTCCACCGCCTCAGTGATGGCCTCGAACCTAAGTCTTCGGACATCTTCCGTGACAAAACCACGACAGTTGGCGCCCACCGTGGGGCTAGCGCTCGGTGGTGTTGAGTTCTCAAAGGGCTCTCTCCCAGGGATCGAGGGGTACGCTGTTGGCAGGATGACCAAGAGTCGCCGCGGCAAGCTCTACATCGACGACGCCGGCTGGGGCCCCGAGGCCGACTCAATTGAGTACGGGTTCCGGGTCCCCTTCGGCGGAATCCACGTCTTCATCGGCAAGATCGGCGGATCAGAACCCGGGCCGGACATCTGCACCGACATCATTGAGCCGGCCCGACGCGTGCAACCCGCCCGACGCGTGCAGCCCGCCCGTGCTAACCCGGGCAGGAAGCATGTCTTCGTCGGCTTCACCCAGGGCATGGAGCTTGAGGGCTCTATGTCGCGAGAAGAAACGCTCATCTGCTCAGAGGATGGTTCCTCGAGCGGGGAGACGGAATCGATCTATCAGCTTCATAACGGTGGGCTCGGGGGCTACGCCGAGCCTTACCCTGAGTCAGAGTATCATGAGCCGGAGGATTATCAGCCACCGAACCGCGCTGCCATCTTCATGGCGGGTTCAGCGCCGGCCCCTAGCAGTACAGCCGCCGGTGCGACCGGGTCTGGAGCTGGCAGGCCGCCGGCTCAAGTTCTTCTGGATCTGATGAACGAGCTTACAACCCTGATGGAAACCGAAGTCACCACTGAAAACCAAGCGGCCCGTAACGCAGAGATTACGAGGTTGAAGAACCAGATGGCCGGAGTCCAACAGGAAATCAACGCGCTGAAGGCTCAGATGGATGCTGAGGCGGAGCGCCTTAGGGCGGATGCTTTCCGCCTTGAGTTGGAGCAGCAATCGGCAATGGCAGTTCATAGGATGAGACATCAATCTCGCCAGCCGGATCAGTATGAAGCCAGAAACCTTTTTAACACGCCAGGGACGGGACGGAATGTGCCTTTGACTGTAACCCGGACGGCGGAAGTACCTGGAAGCCGGGCGGCGGTTCAGCATCAGCGGCCAGACCCGCCCCGCCGGAACTAACATTAGCCCCCAGGATGACCCGCCATCGAGCTGAACACTTGTTCCTGAATTTGATAACCCGACTTTCTGAGCCGCCGAGACTGGAAGTGTATAAAAACTTAAGTCCGTTGCATTTTGGGCTCCCTGGAGAGCTTTGTAATAGGCGTAGAAAAACTTGATTGCCTGAGCCGTGCCATCGCGCACGTATGAATCTTTGCACAACTTGATGCATGTTTATCTGTCTTGTGTTCTGCTCACAACATCTTTTCATCATATTTCATGGCGGCTTATCTTGGGAGATAAGTCCTGCAAAAAACAAACAAAGACAGAATATGTTCTGTATTGCTGTGCGGGTGGCTTGAGAAAGCACAACCCGGAGATGTTAAATCTTTCATAGACTTGCTTTTTTGAAAACTCATATGCCGGCTCTTATGGCATGAACTTGTTGTTTGAACTCTTAACAGTACAGGGTCTCTAGTGAGAGTGACTGTCAAAATACTTTGAACAGCTCAGGGTCTCTAGGCGAGATTAACTGGTAAGAGCAACAACATACCATGAAGAGGCGCAGCAGGGCATGAGGACCCCCAGGGCCCATAAGCTACTTCTCACGTGACATAAATCCGTCGTTTGAACCTAGAGGCAATAATAAATTGGTTATTATTATATTTCCTTGTTAATGATAATCGTTTATTATCCATGCTATAATTGTATTGATTGGAAACTCAAATACATGTGTGGGTACATAGACAACACTTTGTCCCTAGTAAGCCTCTAGTTGACTGGCTTGTTGATCAAAGATGGTTAAGGTTTCCTAGCCATGGACATGAGATGTCATTTGATAACGGGATCACATCATTAGGAGAATGATGTGATGGACAAGACCCAAACTGTAAACGTAGCATTTGATCGTGTCAGTTTATTGCTGTTGTTTTCTGCATGTCAAGTATCTGTTCCTTTGACCATGAGATCATGCAACTCACTGACACCGGAGGAATACCTTGTGTGTATCAAACGTCGCAACGTAACTGGGTGACTATAAAGGTGCTCTACAGATATCTCCGAGGGTGTCTGTTGGGTTGGCATGGATCAAGACTGGGATTTGTTACTCCGTATGACGGAGAGGTATCTCAGGGCCCACTCGGTAATACAACATCACAATGAGCCTTGCAAGCAATGTGACTAAAGTGTTAGCCACGAGATCTTGTATTACGGAACGAGTAAAGAGACTTGCCGGTAACGAGATTGAACTAGGTATAGAGATACCGACGATCGAATCTCGGGCAAGTAACATACCGAAGAACAAAGGGAACAGCATACGGGATTAACTGAATCCTTGACATAGAGGTTCGACCGATAAAGATCTTCGTAGAATATGTAGGAGCCAATATGGGCATCCAGGTCCCGCTATTGGTTATTGGCCGTAGAGGTGTCTCGGTCATGTCTACATAGTTCTCGAACCCGCAGGGTCTACACACTTAACGTTTGGTGACGGTTAGTATAATTGAGTTATTATGTTGGTGACCGAAAGTTGTTCGGAGTCCCGGATAAGATCCCGGACATGACGAGGATCTCCGGAATAGTCCGGAGGTAAAGATTGATATATGTGATAATAGTGTTTTGATCTCTGGAAGGGTTCCGGAGTTCACCGGAAGGGGTTCCGGATGTTTACCGAAGTGTTCGGGTGCAGCAACACTTTATATGGGCCAAAGGGATAAAGCCCACGAGGTATTGGAAAGTGCAAAAGTAGTTTTGCTGCCGCGTAAGCGGTACTACCGCTTGGTGAAGCGGTACTACCGCCGGAGCGGTACTACCGCTTGTGTGAAGCGGTACTACCGCCCAAGCGGTACTACCGCTTGTGTGAAGCGGTACTACCGCTTGTGCGCGGCTGTGCACGGTTCGGCAGGGATCCGAGTTGGACTCTTTCCCTGCGGGCCAAACCGACCTTGTGCGGGCAAAACCGACTTGGAAGAGACTTTTACTCCAAGTTTAGACCCCAAGGCTCAATATATAAATAGAGGGGCAGGGCTAGCACACGTGATACATCAGGATTTCCCAAGCCGTGTGCCGGCAACCCTAGCCCTCTAGTTCCTCCGTCATAATCTCCGTAGCGCTTGGCGAAGCTCTGCAGAGATTGTTCCTCACCACCATCACCACGCCGTCGTGCTGCTGGAACTCAACCACTACTTCACCATCGCTCGCTGGATCGAGGAGGTGAAGGCGTCATCAAGCCGTACGTGTGTTGAACGCGGAGGTGCCGTCCGTTCGGCACTAGATCGGAAGGATCGTGATTGGATCGCGGGACGCTCGGCGATTTGGATCGCGAAGACGTTCGACTACATCAACCGCGTTTATTAACGCTTCCGCTTAGCGATCTACAAGGGTATGTAGATTCACTCTCCCTCTCGTAGATGCTCATCACCATGGATAGATCTTGCGTGTGCGTAGGAAAATTTTTGTTTCCCATGCAACGTTCCCCAACAGTGGTATCAGAGCTAGGTCTATGCGTAGATGAGATCTCGAGTAGAACACAAACGAGTTGTGGGCGTGGGTGTATACATATTGCTTGCCGTTACTAGTTGATATTTGATTCGGCGGTACTGTGAGATGAAGCGGCCCGGACCGACATTACGCGTACACTTACGCGAGACAGGTTCCTTCAACTAACATGTAACTTCGTTGCATAAAGATGGCTAGCGGGTGTCTGTCTCTCTCACTTTAGTTGAATCGATTTCAATGAAGAGGGTTCTTTTAGAAGATCAAAAAGCAATCACTACACCACGTTGTGGTTTTGCGTAGGTAAGAACGGTTCTTGCAAACCCATAGCAGCCACGTAAAATTTGCAACAACAATTAGAGGACGTCTAACTTGTTTTTGCAGGGTATGTTGTGATGTGATATGGCCAATTACATGATGAGATATATGTGATGTATGAGATGATCATGTGATGTATAGAATATCACGACTTGCATGTCGATGAGTACGGCAACTGGCAGGAGCCATAGAGTTGTCTTTAATTATTGTATGACCTGCGTGTCAATCATTAAGCGCTATGTAATGCTTTACTTTATCGCTAAACGTTAGCAATAGTCGTGGAAGCAACAGTCGGCGCGACAACCTCATGGCGACACGTTGATGGAGATCAAGATGATGGAGATCATGGTGTCATGCCGGTGACGATGGAGATCATGCCGGTGCTTTGGAGATGGAGATCAAAAGCACAAGTTCATGGCCATATCATGTCACTTATGATTTGCATGTGATGTTAATCCTTTTATGCATCTTATTTTGCTTAGGACGACGGTAGCATTATAAGGTGATCCCTCACTTAAATTTCAAGATAAATTGTGTTCTCCCCAAGTGTGCACCGTTGCGAAAGTTCGTCGTTTCGAGACACGCCGTGATGATCGGGTGTGATAGACTCTACGTTCGCATACAACGGGTGCAAGCCATGTTGCACGTGCGGAACACTCGGGTTAAACTTGACGAGCCTAGCATGTACAGACATGGCCTCGGAACACAAGAGACCGAAAGGTCGAACATGAGTCATATAGTAGATATGATCAACATGAAGATGTTCACCATTGAAACCACCTCAACTCACGTGATGATCGGACTTGAGTTGGTGGATTTGGATCATGTTACACTCGAATGACCGGAGGGATGTCAATTTGAGTGGGAGTTTTTAAGTAATATGATTAACTAAACTCATTATCTAGAACAATAGTCTAAGTTGTCTTTGCTATATTTATGTTGTAGATCATGGCTCGCGCAGTAGCACCCCTGAATTTTAATGCGTTCCTAGAGAAAGCTAAGTTGAAAGATGATGGAAGTAACTTTGTGGACTGGGCCCGTAATCTAAGGATTATCCTTACGGCTTCCCAGAAGGCTTATGTCCTTGATGCACCGCTTGGTGATCCACCTGCTCCAGTTGAGTCTCTAGACGTTGTGAACGCCTGGCAGGCTCGTTCTGATGATTACTCAATAGTTCAATGTGCAATGTTGTATGGCTTAGAACCGGGACTTCAAAAAACGTTTTGAACGTCATGGAGCATATGAGATGTTCCAGGAATTGAAGTTTATCTTTCAGAAGAATGCCCGGATCGAGAGATATGAGATCTCCGATAAGTTCTATGCTTGCAAGATGGAGGAGAACGGGTCTATCAGTGATCACGTGCTCAGAATGTCTGGGTACTCCACCCGTCTGGCTGAGTTAGGGATGCCCCTTCCGCCAGAGGCTATCACTGACAGAGTTCTTCAATCATTGCCACCTAGCTACAAGAGCTTCGTGTTGAACTATAACATGCACGGGATGAACAAGTCAGTCGCCGAGCTGTTTGCGATGCTGAAAGCCGCTGAGTCTGAAATTCAGAAGGAGCATCAAGTGTTGATGGTCAATAAAACCACTAGTTTCAAGAAAAATGGCAAGGGTAAGAAGGGTAACTCCAAGCAGAGTGGCAAAGCAGTTGCTCCTCTCGTGAAGAAACCCAAGGCTGGACCCAAACCAGAAACTGTGTGTTTTCATTGCAAGGGAACTGGACACTGGAAGCGGAATTGCCCCAAGTATTTGGCTGACAAGAAGGCGGCCAACAACAAACAAGGTATATATGATATACATGTTATTGATGTGTACCTTACCAACTCTCGTTGTAGTGCCTGGGTATTTGATACCGGTGCGGTTGCTCATATTTGCAACTCAAAACAGGAACTGCGGAATAGACGGAGGCTGGCAAAGGACGAAGTGACGATGCGCGTGGGAAATGGTTCCAAGGTTGATGTGATCGCCGTCGGCACGCTCGCTCTTCGATTACCGTCGGGATTAGTGATGAACCTAAATAAGTGTTATTTGGTGCCTGCGTTAAGCATGAACATTATATCTGGATCTTGTTTATTGCGAGACGGTTACTCATTTAAATCAGAGAATAATGGTTGTTCTATTTATATGAGTAATATCTTTTATGGTCATGCACCCAATGTGAGGGGTTTATTCTTATTGAATCTCGATAGTAATGATACACATGTTCATAACATTGATGCCAAAAGATGTAGAATTGATAATGATAATACCACTTTCTTGTGGCACTGCCGTTTAGGTCATATTGGCGTAAAACGCATGAAGAAGCTCCATGCTGATGGACTTTTGGAGTCACTTGATTTTGAATCACTTGACACATGTGAGCCATGCCTCATGGGCAAGATGACTAAAACGCCGTTCTCTGGAACAATGGAACGGGCAAGTGACTTATTGGAAATCATACATACTGATGTGTGCGGTCCGATGAGTATTGAGGCGCGCGGTGGTTATCGTTACTTTCTCACCTTCACTGATGACTTAAGTAGATATGGGTATATTTACTTAATGAAACACAAGTCTGAAACATTTGAAAAGTTCAAACAATTTCAGAGTGAAGTTGAGAATCATCGTAACAAGAAGATTAAATTCCTACGATCTGATCGAGGAGGAGAATATCTGAGTTATGAGTTTGGCAGTCACTTAAGACAGTGTGGAATTGTTTCACAATTGACACCGCCTGGAACACCACAGCGTAATGGTGTGTCCGAACGTCGTAATCGAACCTTATTGGATATGGTGCGATCTATGATGTCTCTTGCCGATTTGCCACTATCATTTTGGGGTTATGCATTAGAGACAGCTGCATTCACTTTAAATAGGGCACCATCGAAATCCGTTGAGACAACGCCATATGAACTTTGGTTTGACAAGAAGCCAAAGCTGTCGTTTCTTAAAGTTTGGGGATGTGATGCTTATGTCAAAAAGCTTCAGCCTGAAAAGCTGGAACCCAAAGCGGAGAAATGCGTCTTCATAGGATACCCAAAAGAGACAGTTGGGTATACCTTCTACCTCAGATCCGAAGGCAAAGTGTTTGTCGCTAAAAACGGAACATTTCTTGAGATAGAGTTTCTCTCGAAAGAATTGAGTGGGAGGAAGATAGAACTTGATGAGGTTGTTGAACCTTTACTTCAACCTGAGAGTAGCGCAGCGCAGAAAATTGTTTCTGTGGAGCCTACATTAGCTGAAGAGGAAGTTAATGATGATGATCATGAAGCTTTGGATCAAGTTGCTATCGAACCTCGTAGGTCGACAAGGACGCGTACTGCTCCTGAGTGGTACGGCAACCCTGTCTTAGAGGTCATGTTGTTAAACAACGATGAACCTACGAGCTATGGAGAAGCGATGATGGGCCCGGATTCCGAGAAGTGGTTAGAGGCCATGAAATCCGAGATGGGATCCATGTATGAAAACAAAGTATGGACTTTGGAAGTATTACCTGAAGGGCGTAAGGCCATTCAGAACAAATGGATCTTTAAGAGGAAGACGGACGCGGACGGTAATGTCACCGTCTATAAAGCTCGACTTGTGGCAAAGGGTTTTTCACAAGTTC